>JAIUSX010000059.1:0-2400000 GCA_026573805.1 Hesperophylax magnus
CTCCAAAATTTCAGCACGATTGGCACCATAGAACCTGAAAAAAATGGTTCCTAAAGGTCGAACCCAAGTATCGAAACAGTGAATTTTTGTGATGATTTTTTAAAAAATGCAACTTTTTAAAAATGTTATAACAGTTTTCGCTTGAAACGTTTATTCTTATCACTTTTCCAAAATTTCAGCCAGATTGGCACCATAGAACCCAAAAAAATGACTCATAAATATTGAACCCAAGTCACAAAATAGTATTTTATTATTTTTTTACAAATCCAACTTTTTCAGGATCGTATTTTTGATTTTGATAAAGACTGTGATCTTCATCACGTTTCCAAAATTTCAGCCAGATTGGCAACATAGAACCTGAACAAATGGCTATTAAAGATCGAACCCAAGTATCGAAACAGTGTATTTTCGTTATGATTTTTTCAAAACTGCATTTTTTTACGGATAAAACAATTGTTTTCGCTTGAAACCATTATTCTTATCACGATTCCAGAATTTCAGCCCGGTGGCACCATAGTACCTGAATAAATGGTTCTTAAAGGTCGAACCCAAGTATATTTTTGTGATAATTTTTTCAAAAAAAGAACTTTTTCCAGATTTAATAACTGTTTTCGCTAAATACCATTATTCTCATCACGATTCCTTAATTTCAGCCCGGTTGGCACCATACAACCTGAAAAAATGTTTCTCAAAGGTCGAACCCAAGTATCGAAACAGGGTATTTTTGTGATGATTTTTTCAAAAAAAGAACTTATTCCAGACTTAATAACTGTTTTCGCTTGAAACGATTATTCTCATCACGATTCCTTAATTTCATTCGGATTGGCACCATAGAACCTGAAAAAATGGTTCTCAAAGGTCGAACCCAAGTATCGAAACAGTGTATTTTTATGATGATTTTTTAAAAAATGCAACTTTTTAAAGATGTTATAACATTTTTCGCTTGAAACGTTTAATCTTATCACTATTCCAAAATTTCAGCCAGATTGGCACCATAGAACCTGAATAAATGGCTCTTAAAGTTCGAACCCAAGTATCGAAACAGTGTATTTTCGTTATGATTTTTTTCAAAACTGCATTTTTTAAGGATAAAACAATATTTTTCGCTTGAAACCATTATTCACATCACAATTCCAAAATTTCAGCACGATTGGCACCATAGAACCTGAGAAAATGGTTCTTAAAGGTCGAACCCAAGTATCGAAACAGTGTATTGTTGTGACGATTTTTTCCAAAAAAGAACTTTTTCCAGATTAAATAATTGTTGTTGCCTGAAACCATTATTCTTATCACGATTCCTTAATTTCAACCGAAATGGCAATATAGAACCTGAGAAAATGGCTCTTAAAGTTCGAACCCAAGGATCGAAACGTATTTTTGTGATGATTTTTTCAAAAAAAGAACTTTTTCCTGATTAAATAACTGTTTTCGCTTGAAACGATTATTCTCATCACAATTTCTTAATTTCATCCGGATTGGCACCATAGAACCGGAAAAAATGGATCTCAAAGATCGAACCCAACTATCGAAACAGTGTATTTTTGTGATGATTTTTTAAAAAATGCAACTTTTTAAAGATGTTATAACAGTTTTCGCTTGAAACGTTTATTCTTATCACTTTTCCAAAATTTCAGCCAGATTGGCACCATAGAACCTGAATAAATGGCTCTTAAAGTTCGAACCCAAGTATCGAAACAGTGTATTTTCGTTATGATTTTTTCAAAACTGCATTTTTTTACGGATAAAACAATTGTTTTTGCTTGAAACCATTATTCACATCACAATTCCAAAATTTCAGCTTGATTGGCACCATAGAACCTGAGAAAATGGTTCTTAAAGTTCGAATTCAAGGATCGAAACGTATTTTTGTGATGATTTTTTCAAAAAAGAACTTTTTCCAGATTAATTAACTCTTTTCGCTTGAAACGATTATTCCCATCACGATTCCTTAAATTCATCCGGATTGGCACCATAGAACCTGAAAAAATGGTTCTTTAAGTTCGAACCCAAGTATCGAAACAGGGTATTTTTGTGATGATTTTTTCAAAAAAGAACTTATTCCAGACTTAATAACTGTTTTCGCTTGAAACGATTATTCTCATCACGATTCCTTAATTTCATTCGGATTGGCACCATAGAACCTGAAAAAAATGGTTCTCAAAGGTCGAACCCAAGTATCGAAACAGTGTATTTTTATGATGATTTTTTAAAAATGCAACTTTTTAAAGATGTTATAACAGTTTTCGCTTGAAACGTTTAATCTTATCACTATTCCAAAATTTCAGCCAGATTGGCACCATAGAACCTGAATAAATGGCTCTTAAAGTTCGAACCCAAGTATCGAAACAGTGTATTTTCGTTATGATTTTTTTCAAAACTGCATTTTTTACGGATAAAACAATTTTTTTCGCTTGAAACCATTATTCACATCACAATTCCAAAATTTCAGCACGATTGGCACCATAGAACCTGAGAAAATGGTTCTTAAAGGTCGAACCCAAGTATCGAAACAGTGTATTGTGACGATTTTTTCCAAAAAAGAACTTTTTCCAGATTAAATAATTGTTTTTGCCTGAAACCATTATTCTTATCACGATTCCTTAATTTCAGCCGAAATGGCAATATAGAACCTGAGAAAATGGCTCTTAAAGTTCGAACCCAAGGATCGAAACGTATTTTTGTGATGACTTTTTCAAAAAAAGAACTTTTTCCTGATTAAATAACTGTTTTCGCTGGAAACGATTATTCTCATCACAATTTCTTAATTTCATCCGGATTGGCACCATAGAACCTGAAAAAATGGTTCTCAAAGGTCGAACCCAAGTATCGAAATAGTGTATTTTTTTGACGATTTTTTCATTAATGAAACTATTTACAGGTTTTATAACTGTTTTCGCTTGAAACCATTACTCTCCTCACAATTCCAAAATTTCAGCACGATTGTCCCCATAAAACCTGAAAAAATGGTATATAAAGGTCGAACCCAAGTATCGAAACAGTGTATTTTTGTGACGATTTTTTCCAAAAAATAACTTTTTCTAGATTAAATAATTGTTTTTGCTTGAAACCATTATTCTTATCACGATTCCTAAGTTTCAGCCGGATTGGCAACATAGAACCTGAAAAAATGGTTCTTTAAGTTCGAACCCATGTATCGAAACAGTGTATTTTTGTTATGAATTTTTCAAAACTGCATATTTTTACGGATAAAACAATTGTTTTTGCTTGAAACCATTATTCACATCACAATTCCAAAATTTCAGCACGATTGGCACCATAGAACCTGAAAAATGGTTCTTTAAGTTCGAACCCAAGTATCGAAACAGTGTATTTTTGTGATGATTTTTTCAAAAAAAGAACTTTTTCCAGATTTAATAACTGTTTTCGCTTGAAACCATTATTCTCATCACGATTCCTAAATTTCATCCGGATTGGCACCATAGAACCTGAAAAAATGGTTCTCAAAGGTCGAACCCAAGTATCGAAATAGTGTATTTTTATGACGATTTTTTCATAAATGAAACTATTTACAGGTTTTATAACTGTTTTCGCTTGAAACGTTTATTCTCATTACGATTCCGAAATTTCAGCACGATTGGCACCATAGAACCCGAAAAATGGTTCTTTAAGTTCGAACCCAAGTATCGAAACAGTGTATTTTTGTGATGATTTTTTCAAAAAAAGAATTTTTTGCCGATTTAATAACTGTTTTCGCTTGAAACCATTATTCTCATCACGATTCCAAAATTTCATCCGGATTGGCACCATAGAACCTGAAAAAATGGTTCTCAAAGGTCGAACCCAAGTATCGAAATAGTGTATTTTTTTGACGATTTTTTCATAAATGAAACTATTTACAGATTTGATAACTGTTTTCTCTTGAAACCATTATTCTCCTCACACTTCCAAAATTTCAGCACGATTGTCCCCATAGAACCTGAAAAAATGGTTCATAAAGGTCGAACCCAAGTATCGAAACAGTGTATTTTTGTGACGATTTTTTCCAAAAAATAACTTTTTCCAGATTAAATAATTTTTTTTGCTTGAAACCATTATTCTTATCACTTCCTAAATTTCAGCCGGATTGGCACCGTAGAACCGGAAAAAATTGTTCTCAAATGTCGAACCCAAGTATCGAAACAGTGTATTTTTTTGATGATTTTTTCAATAATTCAATTTTTTCCAGATTAAATAACTGTTTTCGCTTGAAACATTTATTCTCATCACGATTCCTAAATTTTAGCACGATTGGCACCATAGAACCCGAAAAAATGACTCATAAATATTGAACCCAAGTCACAAAATAGTATTTTATTATTTTTTCACAAATCCAACTTTTTCAGGATCGTATTTTTGATTTTGATAAAGACTGTGATCTTCATCACGTTTCCAAAATTTCAGCCAGATTGGCAACTTAGAACCTGAACAAATGGCTATTAAAGATCGAACCCAAGTATCGAAACAGTGTATTTTCGTTATGATTTTTTCAAAACTGCATTTTTTTACGGATAAAACAATTGTTTTCGCTTGAAACCATTATTCTTATCACGATTCCAGAATTTCAGCCCAATTGGCACCATAGAACCTGAATAAATGGTTCTTAAAGGTCGAACCCAAGTATATTTTTGTGATAATTTTTTCAAAAAAAGAACTTTTTCCAGATTTAATAACTGTTTTCGCTTAATACCATTATTCTCATCACGATTCCTTAATTTCAGCCCGGTTGGCACCATACAACCTGAAAAAATGTTTCTCAAAGGTCGAACCCAAGTATCGAAACAGGGTATTTTTGTGATGATTTTTTCAAAAAAAAGAACTTATTCCAGACTTAATAACTGTTTTCGCTTGAAACGATTATTCTCATCACGATTCCTTAATTTCATTCGGATTGGCACCATAGAACCTGAAAAAAATGGTTCTCAAAGGTCGAACCCAAGTATCGAAACAGTGTATTTTTATGATGATTTTTTAAAAAATGCAACTTTTTAAAGATGTTATAACAGTTTTCGCTTGAAACGTTTAATCTTATCACTATTCCAAAATTTCAGCCAGATTGGCACCATAGAACCTGAATAAATGGCTCTTAAAGTTCGAACCCAAGTATCGAAACAGTGTATTTTCGTTATGATTTTTTTCAAAACTGCATTTTTTACGGATAAAACAATTTTTTTCGCTTGAAACCATTATTCACATCACAATTCCAAAATTTCAGCACGATTGGCACCATAGAACCTGAGAAAATGGTTCTTAAAGGTCGAACCCAAGTATCGAAACAGTGTATTGTTGTGACGATTTTTTCCAAAAAAGAACTTTTTCCAGATTAAATAATTGTTGTTGCCTGAAACCATTATTCTTATCACGATTCCTTAATTTCAACCGAAATGGCAATATAGAACCTGAGAAAATGGCTCTTAAAGTTCGAACCCAAGTATCGAAACGTATTTTTGTGATGATTTTTTCAAAAAAAGAACTTTTTCCTGATTAAATAACTGTTTTCGCTTGAAACGATTATTCTCATCACAATTTCTTAATTTCATCCGGATTGGCACCATAGAACCGGAAAAAATGGATCTCAAAGATCGAACCCAACTATCGAAACAGTGTATTTTTGTGATGATTTTTTCAAAAAAAGAACTTTTTCCAGATTAATTAACTCTTTTCGCTTGAAACGATTATTCTCATCACGATTCCTTAAATTCATCCGGATTGGCACCATAGAACCTGAAAAAATGGTTCTTTAAGTTCGAACCCAAGTATCGAAACAGGGTATTTTTGTGATGATTTTTTCAAAAAAAGAACTTATTCCAGACTTAATAACTGTTTTCGCTTGAAACGATTATTCTCATCACGATTCCTTAATTTCATTCGGATTGGCACCATAGAACCTGAAAAAATGGTTCTCAAAGGTCGAACCCAAGTATCGAAACAGTGTATTTTTATGATGATTTTTTAAAAAATGCAACTTTTTAAAGATGTTATAACAGTTTTCGCTTGAAACGTTTAATCTTATCACTATTCCACCATAGAACCTGAAAAAATGGTTCTCAAAGGTCGAACCCAAGTATCGAAACAGTGTATTTTTATGATGATTTTTTAAAAAATGCAACTTTTTAAAGATGTTATAACAGTTTTCGCTTGAAACGTTTAATCTTATCACTATTCCAAAATTTCAGCCAGATTGGCACCATAGAACCTGAATAAATGGCTCTTAAAGTTCGAACCCAAGTATCGAAACAGTGTATTTTCGTTATGATTTTTTTCAAAACTGCATTTTTTACGGATAAAACAATTTTTTTCGCTTGAAACCATTATTCACATCACAATTCCAAAATTTCAGCACGATTGGCACCATAGAACCTGAGAAAATGGTTCTTAAAGGTCGAACCCAAGTATCGAAACAGTGTATTGTGACGATTTTTTCCAAAAAAGAACTTTTTCCAGATTAAATAATTGTTTTTGCCTGAAACCATTATTCTTATCACGATTCCTTAATTTCAGCCGAAATGGCAATATAGAACCTGAGAAAATGGCTCTTAAAGTTCGAACCCAAGGATCGAAACGTATTTTTGTGATGACTTTTTCAAAAAAAGAACTTTTTCCTGATTAAATAACTGTTTTCGCTGGAAACGATTATTCTCATCACAATTTCTTAATTTCATCCGGATTGGCACCATAGAACCTGAAAAAATGGTTCTCAAAGGTCGAACCCAAGTATCGAAATAGTGTATTTTTTTGACGATTTTTTCATTAATGAAACTATTTACAGGTTTTATAACTGTTTTCGCTTGAAACCATTATTCACATCACAATTCCAAAATTTCAGCACGATTGGCACCATAGAACCTGAGAAAATGGTTCTTAAAGGTCGAACCCAAGTATCGAAACAGTGTATTGTTGTGACGATTTTTTCCAAAAAAGAACTTTTTCCAGATTAAATAATTGTTGTTGCCTGAAACCATTATTCTTATCACGATTCCTTAATTTCAACCGAAATGGCAATATAGAACCTGAGAAAATGGCTCTTAAAGTTCGAACCCAAGGATCGAAACGTATTTTTGTGATGATTTTTTTAAAAAAAGAACTTTTTCCTGATTAAATAACTGTTTTCGCTTGAAACGATTATTCTCATCACAATTTCTTAATTTCATCCGGATTGGCACCATTGAACCGGAAAAAATGGATCTCAAAGATCGAACCCAACTATCGAAACAGTGTATTTTTGTGATGATTTTTTAAAAAATGCAACTTTTTAAAGATGTTATAACAGTTTTCGCTTGAAACGTTTATTCTTATCACTTTTCCAAAATTTCAGCCAGATTGGCACCATAGAACCTGAAAAAATGGTTCTCAAAGGTCGAACCCAAGATTCGAAACAGTGTATTTTTGTTATGATTTTTTCAAACTGCATTTTTTTACAGATAAAACAATTGTTTTCGCTTGAAACCATTATTCTCCTCACAATTCCAAAATTTCAGCACGATTGTCCCCATAGAACCTGAAAAAATGGTTCATAAAGGTCGAACCCAAGTATCGAAACAGTGTATTTTTGTGACGATTTTTTCCAAAACATAACTTTTTCCAGATTAAATAATTGTTTTTGCTTCAAACCATTATTCTTATCACGATTCCTAAATTTCAGCCGGATTGGCACCATAGAACCGGAAAAAATTGTTCTCAAAGGTCGAACCCAAGTATCGAAACAGTGTATTTTTTTGATGATTTTTTTCAATAATGCAATTTTTTCCAGATTAAATAACTGTTTTCGCTTGAAACATTTATTTTCATCACGATTCCTAAATTTCAGCACGATTGGCACCATAGAACCCGAAAAAATGACTCATAAATTTTGAACCCAAGTCACAAAATAGTGTATTATTATTTTTTCACAAATCCAACTTTTTCAGGATCGTATTACTGATTTTGATAAAGACTGTGATCTTCATCACGTTTCCAAAATTTCAGCCAGATTGGCAACATAGAACCTGAACAAATGGCTATTAAAGATAAACCCAAATATCGAAATAGTGTATTTTTGTGATGATTTTTTCAAAAATGCATCTTTTGCCACATAAAAAAACTTTTTTCGCTTAAAACCATTACTCTAATCACGATTCCAGAATTTCAGCCCGGTGGCACCATAGTACCTGAATAAATGGTTCTTAAAGGTCGAACCCAAGTATATTTTTGTGATAATTTTTTCAAAAAAAAGAACTTTTTCCAGATTTAATAACTGTTTTCGCTTAATACCAATATTCTCATCACGATTCCTTAATTTCAGCCCGATTGGCACCATACAACCTGAAAAAATGGTTCTCAAATGTCGAACACAAGTTTCGAAACAGTGTATTTTTGTAATGATTTTTTCAAATATGCAACTTTATTCAGATTTAAAAACTGTTTTCGCTTGAAACGTCTATTCTCATTACGATTCCTAAATTTCAGCATAATTGGCACCATAGAACCTGAAAAAATGGTTCTCAAATGTCGAACCCAAGTTTCGAAACAGGGTATTTTTGTTATGATTTTTTCAAACTGCAATTTTTTACGGATAAAACAATTGTTTTCGCTTGAAACCATTATTCACATCACAATTCCAAAATTTCAGCACGATTGGCACCATAGAACCTGAAAAAATGGTTCTCAAAGGTCGAACCCAAGTATCAAACAGTGTATTTTTATGATGATTTTTTAAAAATTGCAACTTTTTAAAGATGTTATAAATGTTTTCGCTTGAAACGTTTATTCTTATCACTATTCCTAAATTTCAGCCAGATTAGCACCATAGAACCTGAATAAATGGCTCTTAAAGTTCGAACCCAAGTATCGAAACAGTGTATTTTTGTTATGATTTTTTCAAAACTTCATTTTTTTACCGATAAAACAATTGTTTTCGCTTGAAGCCATTTTTCACATCACAACTCCAAAATTTCAACACGATTGGCACCATAGAACCTGAAAAAATGGTTCTCAAAGGTCGAACCCAAGTATCGAAATAGTGTATTTTCTTACGATTTTTTACATAAATGAAACTATTTACACGTTTTATAACTGTTTTCGCTTGAAACGTTTATTCTCATTACGATTCCGAAATTTCAGCACGATTGGCACCATAGAACCTGAAAAAATGGTTCATAAAGGTCGAACCCAAGTATCGAAACAGTGTATTTTTGTGACGATTTTTTCCAAAAAATAACTTTTTCCAGATTAAATAATTGTTTTTGCTTGAAACCATTATTCTTATCACGATTCCTAAATTTCAGCCGGATTGGCACCATAGAACCGGAAAAAATTGTTCTCCAAGGTCGAACCCAAGTATCGAAACAGTGTATTTTTTTGTTGATTTTTTCAAAAATGCAATTTATTCCAGATTAAATAACTGTTTTCGCTTGAAACATTTGTTCTCATCACGATTCCTAAATTTCAGCACGATTGGCACCATATAACCCGAAAAAATGACTCATAAATTTTGAACCCAAGTCACAAAATAGTGTATTATTATTTTTTCACAAATCCAACATTTTCAGGATCGTATTACTGATTTTGATAAAGACTGTGATCTTCATCACGTTTCCAAAATTTCAGCCAGATTGGCAACATAGAACCTGAACAAATGGCTATTAAAGATAAACCCAAATATCGAAATAGTGTATTTTTGTGATGATTTTTTCAAAAATGCATCTTTTGCCACATAAAAAAACTTTTTTCGCTTAAAACCATTACTCTAATCACGATTCCAGAATTTCAGCCCGGTGGCACCATAGTACCTGAATAAATGGTTCTTAAAGGTCGAACCCAAGTATATTTTTGTGATAATTTTTTCAAAAAAAGAACTTTTTCCAGATTTAATAACTGTTTTCGCTTAATACCATTATTCTCATCACGATTCCTTAATTTCAGCCCGGTTGGCACCATACAACCTGAAAAAATGTTTCTCAAAGGTCGAACCCAAGTATCGAAACAGGGTATTTTTGTGATGATTTTTTCAAAAAAAGAACTTATTCCAGACTTAATAACTGTTTTCGCTTGAAACGATTATTCTCATCACGATTCCTTAATTTCATTCGGATTGGCACCATAGAACCTGAAAAAATGGTTCTCAAAGGTCGAACCCAAGTATCGAAACAGTGTATTTTTATGATGATTTTTTAAAAAATGCAACTTTTTAAAGATGTTATAACAGTTTTCGCTTGAAACGTTTAATCTTATCACTATTCCAAAATTTCAGCCAGATTGGCACCATAGAACCTGAATAAATGGCTCTTAAAGTTCGAACCCAAGTATCGAAACAGTGTATTTTCGTTATGATTTTTTTCAAAACTGCATTTTTTACGGATAAAACAATTTTTTTCGCTTGAAACCATTATTCACATCACAATTCCAAAATTTCAGCACGATTGGCACCATAGAACCTGAGAAAATGGTTCTTAAAGGTCGAACCCAAGTATCGAAACAGTGTATTGTTGTGACGATTTTTTCCAAAAAAGAACTTTTTCCAGATTAAATAATTGTTGTTGCCTGAAACCATTATTCTTATCACGATTCCTTAATTTCAACCGAAATGGCAATATAGAACCTGAGAAAATGGCTCTTAAAGTTCGAACACAAGTTTCGAAACAGTGTATTTTTGTGATGATTTTTTCAAATATGCAACTTTATTCAGATTTAAAAACTGTTTTCGCTTGAAACGTCTATTCTCATTACGATTCCTAAATTTCAGCATAATTGGCACCATAGAACCTGAAAAAATGGTTCTCAAAGGTCGAACCCAAGTTTCGAAACAGGGTATTTTTGTTATGATTTTTTCAAACTGCAATTTTTTACGGATAAAACAATTGTTTTCGCTTGAAACCATTATTCACATCACAATTCCAAAATTTCAGCACGATTGGCACCATAGAACCTGAAAAAATGGTTCTCAAAGGTCGAACCCAAGTATCAAACAGTGTATTTTTATGATGATTTTTTAAAAATTGCAACTTTTTAAAGATGTTATAAATGTTTTCGCTTGAAACGTTTATTCTTATCACTATTCCTAAATTTCAGCCAGATTAGCACCATAGAACCTGAATAAATGGCTCTTAAAGTTCGAACCCAAGTATCGAAACAGTGTATTTTTGTTATGATTTTTTCAAAACTTCATTTTTTTACCGATAAAACAATTGTTTTCGCTTGAAGCCATTTTTCACATCACAACTCCAAAATTTCAACACGATTGGCACCATAGAACCTGAAAAAATGGTTCTCAAAGGTCGAACCCAAGTATCGAAATAGTGTATTTTCTTACGATTTTTTACATAAATGAAACTATTTACACGTTTTATAACTGTTTTCGCTTGAAACGTTTATTCTCATTACGATTCCGAAATTTCAGCACGATTGGCACCATAGAACCTGAAAAAATGGTTCATAAAGGTCGAACCCAAGTATCGAAACAGTGTATTTTTGTGACGATTTTTTCCAAAAAATAACTTTTTCCAGATTAAATAATTGTTTTTGCTTGAAACCATTATTCTTATCACGATTCCTAAATTTCAGCCGGATTGGCACCATAGAACCGGAAAAAATTGTTCTCCAAGGTCGAACCCAAGTATCGAAACAGTGTATTTTTTTGTTGATTTTTTCAAAAATGCAATTTATTCCAGATTAAATAACTGTTTTCGCTTGAAACATTTGTTCTCATCACGATTCCTAAATTTCAGCACGATTGGCACCATATAACCCGAAAAAATGACTCATAAATTTTGAACCCAAGTCACAAAATAGTGTATTATTATTTTTTCACAAATCCAACATTTTCAGGATCGTATTACTGATTTTGATAAAGACTGTGATCTTCATCACGTTTCCAAAATTTCAGCCAGATTGGCAACATAGAACCTGAACAAATGGCTATTAAAGATAAACCCAAATATCGAAATAGTGTATTTTTGTGATGATTTTTTCAAAAATGCATCTTTTGCCACATAAAAAAACTTTTTTCGCTTAAAACCATTACTCTAATTTATTGTTATTAAGTTTAATTTGTAGAACTCCATTTTATTTTTTATTTTTTTATATATTCAATAATATTATTATTGGGTTTATAAAAACAGTTTATTTTTAAACAAGTTCTGCTGTGTAATTATTATTACGCGTGACAGCTGTTTCGCCCTCTGAAGGCATTATCAAACTGTGGGTAGCCCACTTACAGACGATACATTTATATTATTTCTAGGTAGGTATTTTAATTTCAATTACTGATTTCTTAATTGATTTTTGAGTAAGATATTAGAAATTATTAATGGTTATTACCCCAGCAAAGTTTCCCCAATTAGTGTAATGTTAAAAATTTGACTGAATGTCTTAATGTTAGTTATTCCCAAACGATGACTCATAGGGTTATTTTAATAGCATAATTAAGTACTTCATAGTGCACTCATATTTGAACTAGGTTTGAAGATATCTAGTAGGGGTGAACGAATTATATTTGTTTGTTCATTAATTAGAATAGCTTTCGGATTATTAGAGTTTTTGTTAATTTCTAACTGTTCTAAAAGGTTCAGTTTACGGCCTTTATTTTGTACGTGTAACGGAGTTGGTTTATTATTATCATTAAGTGAGTGATTTTCATCTAGGAGATGTTTGGCAAATTGAGATTGCATTTTATTATTATTTTTAAAAGATCTTATATGTTCTTTGAACCTAGTGTTAAAGGACCGGCCCGTTTGTCCAACATAAACAGCGTTGCATTCGTCACACTGGAGTTTATAAATGCCACTATTTTGTAATTTGAGTACCTTACTTTTTGAGTTTTTAAGAGATGATCCTAAGTTGTTATTTGTGCGGAAGGCAATATCTAAGCCACACTTTTTGAGGACTTTTGCAATTTTATTAGATGTCTGTCCGATGAATTCTAAACACCCGAATTTATTATTCGTCTTATTATTAGTCACTGGGTAAATTAATTTAAGGTTATTTTTGTGTTTGTTATTATTAATTATTTTTTCAATGTCTCTACCCTTGAAGCCATTATTTTTAGCAATAGTTAGGATTGTATTTTTTTCCTTCTCGTATGCTTTCTTGTCGAGTGGGATGTTATTAAGCCTATGTACCATTGAGTGGTAGGCAGATAATTTATGTGACCATGGGTGTAAGGATTTATAATTAATGGTCGTATCTGTAAACGTAGGCTTACGGAAAATTTCAAACGTATGTTTATTATTTTCTCTACCGATTGTTAGGTCTAAAAAATTGATTTTATTATTACACTCTCTTTCAACCGTAAAGCAGATTTTACGGTTGATGGAGTTAGCAAATGTGACAAAAAGATCTAATTGTCTGTTGGTACCTTTCCAACAGACCAAAATGTCGTCAACATAACGAACATAGTAAATGATGTGTTTGTTAAAGATTGAATTTAAAATTTGTTTTTCAATGTAATCCATAAATATTTCTGCAAGAAGTGGACTGAGGGGCGATCCCATTGGTAATCCGTCGTTTTGTTTATAGAATTTATTGTTAAACTCAAAGTAGTTAGTTTCCACGCAAATTTTAAATAGATCGAATAAGTCTTTTTTAGTAACTGGGTTTATATTAGATTCGTCTAAAATATCTTCAATGATTTTAAGGCATTCTTGAATAGGGATATTGCTAAAGAGACTGACCACGTCTAAAGATATGAACTGGCAATTGTGCGGTAAATTTATGTTTTTTATTTTATTTACAAGTTCGAGAGAATTTTTAACGCTATGTATTGGGTAGAATTTAGTATGTTGTTTGAAAAGAAAGTTAAGTTTTTTGGCGAGTATTGTCGTTGGGGCGTTTATAAAAGAAACAACGGGACGTATGGGGATATTATCCTTGTGAATTTTTGGTTGTCCGTATAATGCAGGAGCCCTTGGATTCATCACCATTGCACTTTTTCTAGCGTATTTATTTGGGAATATTGATTGGCAATTATTTATTAGGTTGCGCACGTTTATTGAAATTTTGTCCGTTGGGTCCTTTTTTAAGATTTCAAAGTCTTCTGGCTTTAGGAATGCTTCTACTTTATTTAAGTAATCAATTTTGTTTAATATAACGACGGAATTCCCCTTATCCGCCTTAGTAATTGTGAGGTCGCTATTTTTAATTTTGGCTTTAATATGATTTAAAATTTCCGTTTCTTCTATATTGAATTTATTTTTATTTTTACTGGTTGATTTCAGAGTTTTTCTCAAGATATCCGCTGTTATTTGTTTAGGTAAGCCGTTATTTTTTATTTTAGACAGAGAAATTTCTGTGTCGATTGCCAAACATTCAATTTGTTTTTTAGTGATATCTGAATTTATTTTATATTTGAAGCCTTTATCTAGTAAATTTATTTAAAAATTTATTTAAGTAAATTTATAAACAAAACGACGGATTACCAATGGGATCGCCCCTCAGTCCACTTCTTGCAGAAATATTTATGGATTACATTGAAAAACAAATTTTAAATTCAATCTTTAACAAACACATCATTTACTATGTTCGTTATGTTGACGACATTTTGGTCTGTTGGAAAGGTACCAACAGACAATTAGATCTTTTTGTCACATTTGCTAACTCCATCAACCGTAAAATCTGCTTTACGGTTGAAAGAGAGTGTAATAATAAAATCAATTTTTTAGACCTAACAATCGGTAGAGAAAATAATAAACATACGTTTGAAATTTTCCGTAAGCCTACGTTTACAGATACGACCATTAATTATAAATCCTTACACCCATGGTCACATAAATTATCTGCCTACCACTCAATGGTACATAGGCTTAATAACATCCCACTCGACAAGAAAGCATACGAGAAGGAAAAAAATACAATCCTAACTATTGCTAAAAATAATGGCTTCAAGGGTAGAGACATTGAAAAAATAATTAATAATAACAAACACAAAAATAACCTTAAATTAATTTACCCAGTGACTAATAATAAGACGAATAATAAATTCGGGTGTTTAGAATTCATCGGACAGACATCTAATAAAATTGCAAAAGTCCTCAAAAAGTGTGGCTTAGATATTGCCTTCCGCACAAATAACAACTTAGGATCATCTCTTAAAAACTCAAAAAGTAAGGTACTCAAATTACAAAATAGTGGCATTTATAAACTCCAGTGTGACGAATGCAACGCTGTTTATGTTGGACAAACGGGCCGGTCCTTTAACACTAGGTTCAAAGAACATATAAGATCTTTTAAAAATAATAATAAAATGCAATCTCAATTTGCCAAACATCTCCTAGATGAAAATCACTCACTTAATGATAATAATAAACCAACTCCGTTACACGTACAAAATAAAGGCCGTAAACTGAACCTTTTAGAACAGTTAGAAATTAACAAAAACTCTAATAATCCGAAAGCTATTCTAATTAATGAACAAACAAATATAATTCGTTCACCCCTACTAGATATCTTCAAACCTAGTTCAAATATGAGTGCACTATGAAGTACTTAATTATGCTATTAAAATAACCCTATGAGTCATCGTTTGGGAATAACTAACATTAAGACATTCAGTCAAATTTTTAACATTACACTAATTGGGGAAACTTTGCTGGGGTAATAACCATTAATAATTTCTAATATCTTACTCAAAAATCAATTAAGAAATCAGTAATTGAAATTAAAATACCTACCTAGAAATAATATAAATGTATCGTCTGTAAGTGGGCTACCCACAGTTTGATAATGCCTTCAGAGGGCGAAACAGCTGTCACGCGTAATAATAATTACACAGCAGAACTTGTTTAAAAATAAACTGTTTTTATAAACCCAATAATAACATTACTCTAATCACGATTCCGAATTTCAGCCCGGTGGCACCATAGTACCTGAATAAATGGTTCTTAAAGGTCGAACCCAAGTATATTTTTGTGATAATTTTTCAAAAAAAGAACTTTTTCCAGATTTAATAACTGTTTTCGCTTAATACCAATATTCTCATCACGATTCCTTAATTCAGCCGGTTGGCACCATACAACCTGAAAAAATGGTTCTCAAATGGTCGAACACAAGTTTCGAAACAGTGTATTTTTGTGATGATTTTTTCAAATATGCAACTTTATCAGATTTAAAAACTGTTTTTCGCTTGAAACGTCTATTGTCATTACGATTCCTAAATTTCAGCATGATTGGCACAATAGAACCTGAAAAAATGGTTCTCAAAGGTCGAACCCAAGTTTCGAAACAGGGTATTTTTGTTATGATTTTTTTCAAACTGCAAATTTTTTACGGATAAAACAATTGTTTTCGCTTGAAACCATTATTCACATCACAATTCCAAAAATTTCAGCACGATTGGCACCATAGAACCTGAAAAAATGGTTCTCAAAGGTCGAACCCAAGTATCAAACAGTGTATTTTTATGATGATTTTTAAAAATTGCAACTTTTTAAAGATGTTATAAATGTTTTCGCTTGAAACGTTTATTCTTATCACTATTCCTAAATTTCAGCCAGATTAGCACCATAGAACCTGAATAAATGGCTCTTAAAAGTTCGAACCCAAGTATCGAAACAGTGTATTTTTGTTATGATTTTTTCAAAACTTCATTTTTTACCGATAAAACAATTGTTTTCGCTTGAAGCCATTATTCACATCACAACTCCAAAATTTCAACACGATTGGCACCATAGAACCTGAAAAAATGGTTCTCAAAGGTCGAACCCAAGTATCGAAATAGTGTATTTTCTTACGATTTTTTACATAAATGAAACTATTTACACGTTTTATAACTGTTTTCGCTTGAAACGTTTATTCTCATTACGATTCCGAAATTTCAGCACGATTGGCACCATAGAACCTGAAAAAATGGTTCATAAAGGTCGAACCCAAGTATCGAAACAGTGTATTTTTGTGACGATTTTTTCCAAAAAATAACTTTTTCCAGATTAAATAATTGTTTTTGCTTGAAACCATTATTCTTATCACGATTCCTAAATTTCAGCCGGATTGGCACCATAGAACCGGAAAAAATTGTTCTCCAAGGTCGAACCCAAGTATCGAAACAGTGTATTTTTTTGTTGATTTTTTCAAAAATGCAATTTATTCCAGATTAAATAACTGTTTTCGCTTGAAACATTTGTTCTCATCACGATTCCTAAATTTCAGCACGATTGGCACCATATAACCCGAAAAAATGACTCATAAATTTTGAACCCAAGTCACAAAATAGTGTATTATTATTTTTTCACAAATCCAACATTTTCAGGATCGTATTTCTGATTTTGATAAAGACTGTGATCTTCATCACGTTTCCAAAATTTCAGCCAGATTGGCAACATAGAACCTGAACAATTGGCTATTAAAGATCGAACCCAAGTATAGAAATAATGTATTTTTGTGATGATTTTTTCAAAAATGCATCTTTTTCCAGATAAATAACTTTTTCCGCTTTAAACCATTATTTTAATCACGATTCCAGAATTTCAGCCCGATATGCACCATAGAACCTGAATAAATGGTTCTTAAAGGTCGAACCCAAGTATCGAAACAGTGTATTTTTTTGATGATTTTTTCAATAATGCAATTTTTTCCAGATTAAATAACTGTTTTCGCTTGAAACATTTATTCTCATCACGATTCCTAAATTTCAGCACGATTGGCACCATAGAACTTGAAAAAATGGTTCATAAAGGTCGAACCCAAGTATCGAAACAGTGTATTTTTGTGACGATTTTTTCCAAAAAATAACTTTTTCCAGATAAAATAATTGTTTTTGCTTGAAACCATTATTCTTATCACGTTTCCAAAATTTCAGCCAGATTGGCAACATAGAACCTGAACAAATGGTTCTTAAAGGTCGAACCCAAGTATATTTTTGTGATAATTTTTTCAAAAAAATAACTTTTTCCAGATTTAATAAGTGTTTTCGCTTAAAACCATTATTCTCATCACGATTCCTTAATTTCAGCCTGGTTGGCACCATAGAACCTGAAAAAATGGTTCTCAAAGGTCGAACCCAAGTATCGAAACAGTGTATTTTTATGATGATTTTTAAAAAAATGCAACTTTTTAAAGATGTTATAACAGTTTTCGCTTGAAACGTTTATTCTTATCACTATTCCCAAATTTTAGCCAGATTGGCACCATAGAACCTGAATAAATGGCTCTTAAAGTTCAAACCCAAGTATCGAAACTGTGTATTTTTTTTTAAATTAAACAATAACTTTGTTAACATCACTTATAGGTAAATACTTAATGTCGACCGGGTTTCACTACAACATTAAGTATTTACCTATAAGTGATGTTTACAAAGTTATTGTTTAATTTTAAATTATAATGTCACATCACAAAGTAACCGCTTCATATGAAGAAAAAAGTGTATTTTTTGTTATGATTTTTTCAACACTGCATTTTTTTACGGATAAAACAATTGTTTTCGCTTGAAACCATTATTCACATCACAATTTCAAAATTTCAGCACGATTGGCACCATAGAAACTGAAAAAATGGTTCTTAAAGGTCGAACCCAAGTATATTTTTGTGATGATTTTTTCAAAAATGCAATTTTTTCCCGATTTAATATCTTTTTTCGCTTGAAACATTTATTCTCATCACGATTCCTAAATTTCAGCACGATTGGCACCATAGAAACTGAAAAAATGGTTCTTAAACGTCGAACCTAAGTATATTTTTGTGATGATTTTTTCAAAAATGCAATTTTTTCCCGATTTAATATCTTTTTTCGCTGGAAACATTTATTCACATCACGATTCCTAAATTTCAGCACGATTGGCACCATAGTAACTGAAAAAATGGTTCTTAAAGGTCGAACCCAAGTGTCGAAATAGTGTATTTTTGTGATGATTTTTTCAAAAATGCATCTTTTTCCAGATAAAAAAACTTTTTTCGCTTGAAACCATTATTCTTATCACGATTCCAAAATTTCAGCCCGATTGGCACCATAGAACCTGAAAAAATGGTTCTTAAACGTCGAACCTAAGTATATTTTTGTGATGATTTTTTCAAAAATGCAATTTTTTCCCGATTTAATATCTGTTTTCGCTGGAAACATTTATTCTCATCACGATTCCTAAATTTCAGCCAGATTGGCACTATAGAACTTGAACAAATGGCTTTTAAAGATCGAACCCAAGTGTCGAAATAGTGTATTTTTGTGATGATTTTTTCAAAAATGCATCTTTTTCCAGATAAAAAAACTTTTTTCGCTTGAAACCATTATTCTTATCACGATTCCAAAATTTCAGCACGATTGGCACCATAGAAACTGAAAAAATGGTTCTTAAAGGTCGAACCCAAGTATATTTTTGTGATGATTTTTTCAAAAATGCAATTTTTTCCCGATTTAATATCTTTTTTCGCTTGAAACATTTATTCTCATCACGATTCCTAAATTTCAGCACGATTGGCACCATAGAAACTGAAAAAATGGTTCCTCAAGGTCGAACCCAAGTATATTTTTGTGATGATTTTTTCAAAAATGCAATTTTTTCCCGATTTAATATCTTTTTTCGCTTGAAACATTTATTCTTATCACGATTCCAAAATTTTAGCCCGATTGGCACCATAGAACCTGAAAAAATGGTTCTTAAAGGTCTAACCCAAGTATATTTTTGTGATGATTTTTTCAAAAATGCAATTTTTCACTTGAAACATTTATTCTCATCACGATTTCTAAATTTCAGCACGATTGGCACCATAGAAACTGAAAAAATGGTTCTTAAAGGTCGAACCCAAGTATATTTTTGTGATGATTTTTTCAAAAATGCAATTTTTTCCCGATTTAATATTTTTTTTCGCTTGAAACATTTATTCTTATCACGATTCCAAAATTTCAGCCCGAGTGGCCCCATAGAACCCTAAAAAATGGCTCTTAAAGGTCGAACCCAAGTATATTTTTGTGATGATTTTTTCAAAAATGCAATTTTTTCCCGATTTAATATCTTTTTTCGCTTGAAACATTTATTCTCATCACGATTCCTAAATTTCAGCCCGATTGGAACCATAGAACCTGAAAAAATGGTTCTTAAAGGTCGAACCCAAGTATATTTTTGTGATGATTTTTTCAAAAATGCAATTTTTTCCCGATTTAATATCTTTTTTCGCTTGAAACATTTATTCTCATCACGATTCCAAAATTTCAGCCCGAGTGGCACCATAGAACCTGAAAAAATGGCTCTTAAAGGTCGAACCCAAGTATATTTTTGTGATGATTTTTTCAAAAATGCAATTTTTTCCCGATTTAATATCTTTTTTCGCTTGAAACATTTATTCTTATCACGATTCCAAAATTTCAGCACGATTGGCACCATAGAAACTGAAAAAATGTTTCTTAAAGGTCGAACCCAAGTATATTTTTGTGATGATTTTTTCAAAAATGCAATTTTTTCCCGATTTAATATCTTTTTTCGCTTGAAACATTTATTCTCATCACGATTCCTAAATTTCAGCACGATTGGCACCATAGAAACTAAAAAAAATGGTTCTTTAAGGTCGAACCCAAGTATATTTTTGTGATGATTTTTTCAAAAATGCAATTTTTCCCGATTTTATTACTGATTTCGCTTAAGACTGTGATATTTATCATTTGTCCAAAATTTCAGCCCGATTGGCACCATAGAACCTGAAAAAATGGCTCTTAAAGTACTTACTTACAACTTTTTTCGCAACGATGCTGAAGGGGAATGAGATGGGGGAGAGGAAGGATCTACCTTATCAAACACGGCTTATGTCATTTCAAGTATGTTTCCAATTTAGAATGGTGGTATATCACCACAGTGATACTGAGAGGTGACATTCTGGAAAGCGCCGCAAATGCTCTAGATAGTAATTTTAATGATTTATTATCGAATGACACAAATTTATTAAAAAATACTATTTATTTTACAATGGTATTCGTTGATTTCACTTCCGGTATCCTTTAATTACGGGGAATCACGGGGACCGTCTTATATTCATTTCAAAAGATAAATTTAAAAAACATGATATTAAATATCTCATTTTTAAACGTATTGTTCAATTTCCTTATCAACTTCAAGCCACGAACCGTGTACCCCAGGGGTCACGGCTAGGTCCAGTTTTATATGTTTTTTTATATGAACGTCATTGACATTGATAAAACATGACCTCGGTTGAGAAAGGAACACATGGCAGATAAATAAGCACAGAAAATAATCTTCTCTGTTTCACTTGGTTTCACCATTATATATATTTTTTTAACTTTACTCATGTGATAAATTCTGAGTAATGGGAACACAGGGAATTAGTGTAAATGTTAGATGTTAGCGTGATGAGCAAGATTAAGAAAGCAAATGCTTAGATGCGAATAGGGACGCACCGACACGCCCATGACCATGTTTTTTATCTTCACTGAAAAGTGTGGATACTCTACAATCGTCCGACCAATCTTGATAAGAAAAAAATACAAAATTTGACGAGGTATAAATTAAATATTAATATTATAAAAACTCAGTGGTATTTTGTTGGCCGGACTTGTACTTTGTGATCGTGAGTTTTACAAAAATTAATTAAGTAATGAATTAGTTTTATAAAATTTATAAATAATTTATCATCACGCCTTTTCCCCGCAACTCTGTATTGAGACACATCCCTTGCATCATTCACATGCTAATATCGTTATATATATGAATAACTAATTGTAATTTTATAATTGAAAAAGAGGTTAATACTAATACATCTAAACGAAACATGAAACAGAACAAGACAGAGAAAATAAAAAGATCACGGTCTCAACCTGGAAGTCAGATTCAGGATCTCTGTATTAAAGGAACAACTTCTTATCCACTCGACCATTGGGAACACATTATTGTAATTTATTTTTATCGATCTCATATTTAAGACAATTGAGACCGTTTACTTTTTATTTATCTGTGTCTTGTTCTGTTTCATGTTTAATTTTTTATTAATTGTTGTTATATTAAAGGATAAAAAGTGAGGTTAATATGTATAATGTTTGATAAAATGTGTGTGTTTTTTTTAATATGTAAGGTCAGCCGTATTTAAAAATTTTTATGTATTTTAAAATATAAACAGTATATGTTTATTTCTAATAATTTAATTTGAAAGCGTATCTCCTCACTTTTTTCTCAACACAGTTTTTAGTTTTCGAATACGTTTAGACATATTTTATTTATTTGTGTGTTTAATCGCAAATCAAAAATACAAACAATTTCTCCGACCGTCTGACAGCATCTTTAAGAAATACAACCGTCAATGAGCTAGCGGCCTGTGATTTAAATTAATATTTAATTTTTTCTAGACGCAAACACGCGCCCGAGTAAAGCCATTTTATTTAAAGGCTTACTTTTGGCCAAATCCAAAGAAACTTCGATGATTCGCTAGAGATAACGTGTTATTTTAAATTGATCAATAACATTGTTTAATTACGTAATAATATATTTAATCTAATCTATGACTCTGATCAAAGGATTAACGTTATCTTATGCTACGTATACATACGCGAGCCAAACGACCTGAACCTCAACTTATGGGAAAGGAACAAAGCAACTATCTTCGGCCTTTATCAATATTATATATATATATATATTTATAAACTCTGATTTTTGTGCAATGACTAGCACAAAAACCAAGTCCAAAACTTCACTGACAAAGACAAAGACAAATACAAAGACGCGTTATGTTAAGGCGAAGCTTAATGCCAAATCACTATTTTGATTAATCTTTATAACGAATTGGTGTACATTATGAATACCAAAAAAATATGCTTTAGATAAATTGAAGGTTTTCCTATCATTTCGCTTGAGTAGAATACAAATAAAAAAAGAAATTACTCAATAAAAAATATAAATGTAAACAACTAAAAAAAATATATACTTTCAATAGAAATGTATGAACGCGTGGAGGAAACAACTTTAAAAAAATACAGTATTATAGCTAAGATTATCTGTGACAGTTTCACTTGATTAACTTTTTTGCTTTATCATAAAATTATTTACAAAATAAATAAAAACTAGTTTTGTGCTTGAAATCGGACGTTTCTAGACTCCGTTTGTCAACTGATTTTTAATGCCTATTACCTACAATATAAGGTATACCAAGAATATACACATTTTTTGCTTGTTCTCGTAGTTTCCTCTTAATTCTAATTGTATATAAAATGTATCCCATTTTCTTGATTCAAAGCGAATAACGGCGTGTGAATCGATAAAATAGCTAGATATAACAACTTGCCTAAAATGGAACGGAACGCATTAGAAAGGGATAGCAATGCAAATAATATGTGTATACGGGTGAAACAGCTATATAATTATGAACGCCTGACGTTTCTGTATGCGTGCATAGACGACACAATACCTTGAAATAAAGCCAGAATCTTAACCACTTAAGTGAAGCAGCCGTGCACAAAATAATTCTACGCGCGGCCCTAGTGTATTGGACAGACCTGCGGTTGAATTTTCCCTAGCTAATCTATAAAAAAATGTAGGAATCTGAACCATATAAGTGAGGTAGTCATGTAAGAGCAATATTCGGGGTAATGGACGGAACAATGGCCGAAATTGATCTTTCCGTGGGGTTTATTTCAATTATTTCTTATGAACGCATTACTAAAATCTCAAATGTTTCTTAAGGAATCCCTTGTGAAGTTACTAATTCATCGTCTAGAAAAATAATATCTGGTGCTTATCGCTAATTTTATAGTTGTAAAACGTTTTATAAAATTTCCAAACCGTTTCACCTGAAATATTTTAATGATAAGGTCTTGTGCGACTAAAGTGACTTCATTTTAAACTATTTTGTGCTTCAGGCCAATAATTATTGCATTTAATAATTTGTTATCTTTGTGCTATGCATAAATACCTTGTCTTATAATTATGGTTGAACTTTATAATAACAATAATACAATGTTTCAGATATAGTTGAGCCATGACTTTCTCCAAAGCAGTGCTGGTGGCTGCCTTGCTGGCGGCCTGTTGGGGCTGCACCCTCTCATACAAGATCCTGGTGCTGGTGCCTGTATTCGCCAGGAGTCACCACAACCTCGGTAGGGGGGTGGCAGACACCCTGCACGAAAGGGGACACGAGGTACTATCTATGTATATAACCTAACACCTAACCCTAACACTAAAGCAGTGCTGGTGGCAGCCTTGCTGGCGGCCTGTTGGGGCTGCACCCTCTCGTACAAGATCCTGGTGCTGGTGCCTGTATTCGCCAGGAGTCACCACAACCTCGGTAGGGGGGTGGCAGACACCCTGCACGAAAGGGGACACGAGGTACTATCTATATATATATAACCTAACACCTAACCCTAACACTAAAGCAGTGCTGGTGGCAGCCTTGCTGGCGGCCTGTTGGGGCTGCACCCTCTCATACAAGATCCTGGTGCTGGTGCCTGTATTCGCCAGGAGTCACCACAACCTCGGTAGGGGGGTGGCAGACACCCTGCACGAAAGGGGACACGAGGTACTATCTATATATATAACCTAACACCTAACCCTAACACTAAAGCAGTGCTGGTGGCTGCCTTGCTGGCGGCCTGTTGGGGCTGCACCCTCTCATACAAGATCCTGGTGCTGGTGCCTGTATTCGCCAGGAGTCACCACAACCTCGGTAGGGGGGTGGCAGACACCCTGCACGAAAGGGGACACGAGGTACTATCTATATATATAACCTAACACCTAACCCTAACACTAAAGCAGTGCTGGTGGCTGCCTTGCTGGCGGCCTGTTGGGGCTGCACCCTCTCATACAAGATCCTGGTGCTGGTGCCTGTATTCGCCAGGAGTCACCACAACCTCGGTAGGGGGGTGGCAGACACCCTGCACGAAAGGGGACACGAGGTACTATCTATATATATAACCTAACACCTAACCCTAACACTAAAGCAGTGCTGGCGGCCTGTTGGGGCTGCACCCTCTCATACAAGATCCTGGTGCTGGTGCCTGTATTCGCCAGGAGTCACCACAACCTCGGTAGGGGGGTGGCAGACACCCTGCACGAAAGGGGACACGAGGTACTATCTATATATATAACCTAACACCTAACCCTAACACTAAAGCAGTGCTGGTGGCTGCCTTGCTGGCGGCCTGTTGGGGCTGCACCCTCTCATACAAGATCCTGGTGCTGGTGCCTGTATTCGCCAGGAGTCACCACAACCTCGGTAGGGGGGTGGCAGACACCCTGCACGAAAGGGGACACGAGGTACTATCTATATATATAACCTAACACCTAACCCTAACACTAAAGCAGTGCTGGTGGCTGCCTTGCTGGCGGCCTGTTGGGGCTGCACCCTCTCATACAAGATCCTGGTGCTGGTGCCTGTATTCGCCAGGAGTCACCACAACCTCGGTAGGGGGGTGGCAGACACCCTGCACGAAAGGGGACACGAGGTACTATCTATATATATAACCTAACACCTAACCCTAACACTAAAGCAGTGCTGGTGGCTGCCTTGCTGGCGGCCTGTTGGGGCTGCACCCTCTCATACAAGATCCTGGTGCTGGTGCCTGTATTCGCCAGGAGTCACCACAACCTCGGTAGGGGGGTGGCAGACACCCTGCACGAAAGGGGACACGAGGTACTATCTATATATATAACCTAACACCTAACCCTAACACTAAAGCAGTGCTGGTGGCTGCCTTGCTGGCGGCCTGTTGGGGCTGCACCCTCTCATACAAGATCCTGGTGCTGGTGCCTGTATTCGCCAGGAGTCACCACAACCTCGGTAGGGGGGTGGCAGACACCCTGCACGAAAGGGGACACGAGGTACCATCTATATATATATATATATATATATATATATATATATATATATATATATATATATATATATATATATATATATATATATATATTTCTTACCTATATTACCTTACCTATTCCAACCTATCTCGTGTATGTTTTAACGAAGTCAGACTACAGTTGTGGATCGGTGTTTTGCTGACCTCATTAGCCAGCTGGCTATGAATCGTAAAACTATACAGTATTCAGTATACTACACGTAATTCCAATTTGGGAGGCTGGTATGGGTACCGCCGCCCCGAGGAACTAAGATCTCCAGACCTCATTATTTCCATCCTGTTCCACGTAATCTAATCCACCTCTTCCTAGGATTTCCTCTGGGTGTATCCTCTGAGTCACCCAGAAAAGCATAATTTTTAAAGTCCTGCAATTAATAGCATTCTTTCTACAACATGGCCAGAACATAGCACTCTTTAACCCAAAAATTATACTTCTAATATTTATTTTCTTATTCCAGATCACGTTCGTGAGTTGTTTTCCATCTGCCAAGTCCCCCCACAGAGAAATTGGACTTCCAGAACTCTTGGCCGTTAAAGGTTAAACATTGATTACATAAATAAACAATACCCACAACCAAACAACATTTCAAGTTGTTCACAATATATAGAAAGCTGTTTGACCGACATTGACGTTTGACGACGTTGCATCGACGAGCTCAATTTTTAATATTTTGCATTTAGAGGCTAACTTCAAATTTAAATTATAGGCATTTTTTACATTATATTATATTAATTATTCATTAACGTCCTATTGGGCTTATTACAAAATAAAAATATTTAAAAAAATTGCCTGAGTGAACAAGTGCTCTCAGGCTGTCGAAATTTTATTTGATTATTTTGTGTTATTTCACAAATTACTAATTTAAAACAATAAATATGGAAGATACTCTCAGTATCGCCCTGGTGTAAGACCACAATTCAAAATTTGTTGCTTGAAATGGCTTTGGCGACCATTTCTGAATAGCCAGGTACTTACAACCTTCCTCTTTCCAATCTCTTTCCCCTCCCCACTAGCTTCAGCCTCACAACATAACCCAATTGGGGATACCATAGTCTCACTGACTCTAGACGGTTGGGAAAATTTGGGACTTTTGTGCATTTTTTACATTAAAAAAACAAAATACAATTAACTTGTTGAATTATAGTATATTAAATTACTAGTTATAAAGAACCCTTGAAATTTATATATGTATAAAAAAAAAATTATTTGTAAATTTTACATATTTTTTTATTTATTTATTTTATTTATTCATTTAAATTTACACACAGTACAATATGATACAAGATATAATTAAAATATTTTGTGATTATTGATTATTGTACCTTATCAGGTCGAAATTATTGGTTCCTAACTAGGCAAATTGCCCGTTCCAAGAAACCAAAAAATATGTGAAAGTAAGTGTGTGATTTGTCTATGTCTATAATATATCTCATTAATGTTTTAATTTGTGATGTTAAATCGTTAAAATCTTATGATAGAGTCGAACTTGAGCTGTTGTGTATGTTTCAATTGTGTATGAGCAATAATTAGAATAATGGAAGATATATATAGTGTGTGATTAGTTTATGTCTAATTATTACGTGACGTTTTTTAATATTTTTTCAGATTCTCCTCTGCCCAGTCCAATCAACCATTTAGTTATTATTGGGCCTATGTATGAAATATTACAAGTTTTAATGTTTAATTCAGGGGAGATTTTGTTGTACAATTTAGGTCCCAAGTATGTGTGTGTCTTTTGGTACTTTGCCGTATTGCTCGTTGGGATCATAAGGTCATTTCTGGTGTGGCTTCTTGTGATGTGTTTATGGTCAATTTTATTAGAGGAGAAGTACTGAATATGGGATAGCTTAGCTAAATAATATCCCATTAATTATAATTAAATCGTTTATTGAGTATTACACATTGAATTTTTTGGAAATATAGTTATGTAACTTAAAATGTTTACGAAATATTAAAATAAACTCAAAAAGGTCTTCATTTTGGACGAAAAGTAAAACAATAGAAAAAACAGGTTTCGAAAAAAGTGCTCCTATTATGGGATACACGGATTTTGTTAATTTTGCAAGCAATATTCACAAATAAAATCAATATTTTCGGCTCCCGAACACTCAATGTGGCACCAATGGCGGCAGGCTATACATTGTATCCACTCTTCGCCTCTGATATCATGGCTGTATAGTCCTGAACAATAAGCACAAACCGCATCGGACTCAACATCACGAGGTTGGATTGCTGTCGAAATGTCTTCAGAAGAATGGGATGACAGCGACATATGTGACATCTCAGAAGAAGACGTAGAGTCGTATCGTAGCCTTCTGATGGGTTTCTTCAAGACTTCTTTTTTCACTTGGACCCCACTAGTGGAGGGCTGATCGCATATTTCCGTGCCTTTTTTCACAATGCCCCTTTTCTTCTGCATGCCTTCCAGCTCAATTTTATAAGGAGACGACGAAATTATGCAAGTTTTTCCTGCTTTTCTTCCTCTAGTGGAAACTGTCTTTTTCTTATTTGGGTAGGGTGCAATTATATTTGGGTTTACGAGGACAGGCTTGGGATCAGCAGATGGAAGAGACGTGCTAGTTGAAATACTGATTGAGTTGGGACAATCATTTTCTTGATCCTCATTTTCTAGGAAGTCCTGCTCGCTGAAGATATTCCGGTTGATGGGGTAAATTCCAGTAGCTTTGATACCGTTCACGGCTAAAGCTGCACATTGTATTTTCAGGTATGCTTTTCCAAAAAGTTCCACGATATCAAAGACTGACAAAGGCCTCTGATTCATCAGAAGCCATTGCCGAATTTCTTCACTGTAATATACGTCTTTAAAGCTCCCATCACTGTCTTGTCGAGGGGCTGCAATTTGTGGGTAGAATGTGGAGGTATGCACAGAATGGTGACATGATTCTCTCGAGCTTTATCTATAAGATCAATGTTGCGTGTGTGACTATAATGTCCATCAAGGATTAACAGAATCGGATTTTCCTCAGTTGGTTTCGTATGTTCGATGAAGTGCTGGAACCAGTCCGTAAATAGTTCTGTTTGGATCCACCCTGATGGATGACATCCTCCGATGGATCCTGCCGGTGCTCCTTTCATAAGTAAAGCGTTCATTTTTTTCCGGGGAAAGATTATCATTGGCGGAACGAAATCTCCGGCGGCATTCATGCTGAGACAAATCGTTTTAAGTGATCCTCTTTCCGCAGAGGTGATGGCACCGACTTGTTTTTTCCCCCTCATAGCTACAACTTTTGGAAGTTTGGACTGCACCACCGATAGGCCTGTTTCGTCGACGTTATAAATTCGGTATGAGGGAAAGGATTTCTTCTCATATTCCTTCTCTAAAAGGTCGAAAAATGAACGAACATTATTTTCAGTAAATCCCTTAACGCGAGCAAACGATGTGCCTGTTGGCTTACGAAGAGAAATAATTTCCTTGTGGCTATTTAAATATCCTTCTAACCATTTTCTCCCAGCTGTTTCGTTTTTAAATGGGTGCTGTAGATTATTGCGAACTGCTAGTTGATATGCAAGTCTTTTGATATCTTTCCTTGTCAGTCCATAATACCGCTTTTCCATTTCTAATAGGTAATCCCGCAACTGTCCCTCTAAAACTGGTCCCAAGACTGACTTTCGTCCCAGCGCAGCTTCAACAGCATCTTCTTCAGCGCTCGGCTTGCACAATCTGAATAAAGTGCTTCGAGGAACCTCGTAGAGAATAGCGGCTTTCTGATAACCCATGGTCTTCGTCTTTACAGCTTCCATAGCCTTAACCATTTTTACTTTATCCCACGTCTTCCGCTGTTTTGTCTTCGACATTTTGAGGTTAGTGTAGGCCAAAACAGATAAACCTGGAATATCAAAAAAGAAATTTAGTTCTACTAGAATTCCATATTGGAAACACTGTTCGTAATATGAGATAGTATTCCATATTAGGGACATCAAAAAATCCCATATTTGGAACAAGATCAATTCAAACAAATATATTTATAGAACAAAATCTACTTGAATTTAACTTCAAAACATTTTTAAAACATAAAATTTAAATAATAAATTGGTCGATTAGTGAAAGATTGACAATTTTGTGGAGAAAATCTTTTGAGAAAGAATAAAGTGAAACATACGTAAATATTATACCGGTGTGGCACAAAAACTTGATCACTCTCTCAGGCGCGTGTGTTGTGGCCGGCGTCCGAACGAGTACTAGAAGTGAGTCGTTCGCGAACGAGTCGGCTCAGTGAACCGGATCTTTACGCGGATCCGTAAGATCCGGTTCCCAAATCAGCCGCTCACTCGTTCGCGGATCAGTAGTGACTCACTCGTTCGGGTGAGCCGGTTCACTCGTTCGTCAACGATGAGTCGGTTCATTCGTTCGTGAATGGTGAGCCGGTTCACTTGTTCGCGAACGATGAGTCGGTTCACTCGTTCGCGAATGGTGAGTCGGTTCACTTGTTTGCGAACGGTGGGCCGCTTCACTCGTTCGCGAACGGTGAGTCGGCGTCGGTGACTAGTGTTGGCAAATTTTTTATTTTGTGAGGAATTTTATGAAATGGAATTCCGTAGCCAACCCCCACCCCCCCCACATGGATTTCAAATATCTTGTGGGCAGTACGTATTTTGAAATTTTTTTGGGGAATCACGCTTCACAGAAATTCCCTAACAACCCCTCCCCCCCACGGATTTCAAAATTTTGTGGGGAGTATGTATTTTGAAATTTTTTGTGGGGAATTATGTTTAATGGAAATTCCGTAGCCACCCCCCCCTTCCCATGGATTTCAAATATCCTGCGGGGAGTATGTATTTTGAAATATCTTGTGGGGAGTATGTATTTTGAAACTTTGTGGGGAATTGTGTTTCACCCCCCCCCCCCCCCATGAATTTCGAATAATGAAAGGGGGAATCAAGCTCACGTAGAATATTTGTGGGGAATATGTGGGGAGAATTACTAGATCTAGCAATATCAAATTATCCTAAATTGTTCATTGAGAAATGTAATGATCCTCTGTTACCTGTTGATAATCATCACCCCCCTCTTTATATTAAGTTAAATATATGTGGCGTCGAGCCGAAACCCGTTGAAAAAACTCTCAACTACAAAAAAGCAGATTTTGAATCTATAAATTCTCATCTTTCGCATGTTGACTGGTCTTTTTTGTCTGACGTTAATACCGACGATTCCTTAGAAAATCTATATTCAATATTCTCCACCACTATCAAATCATATGTACCACTATTTACTCCTAAAAAACATACATATCCAACTTACTTCTCATCAGAACTAATAGCCTCACTACAACAAAAAAAAATACTTCATAAAAAATTCAAAAAAACTCTGAGGAAAATCGACTATACAAATTTCAGTGAAAGTAGGAAAAAATGCAAAGATCTCTCTAAAATCTGTTATAAAACATATATAAATTCTATCGAGAACACAGCCTTAAACTCGAACAATCTCTGGAAATTTATTAAAAAAATAAACAACGACAGCACAGACTATCCTCCAGAAATGCACATGGACGACAAATACGCCAACAATACGCAAGACATTGTAAATCTTTTTTCTGATTTCTTTAAAAATGTTTATGATGATGAAACACTAGAAGAAAATATTCCTTCATACACATTCAAAAAAACCACACATTTAACAGACTGCTACATCACCGAAGAATCTTGCAAAAAAAAATTAAGTTCCTTAGACATAAACAAGTCTGCAAGCCCGGACACCATCCCGCCAATTTTCCTAAAACAGTGCTCCTCCGTATTGTCTAAACCACTAACCATTTTATTTAACCACCTACTATCCTCTGGATATTTTCCCGTCTACTGGAAATCCAGCTATATTATTCCAATATTTAAAAAAGGTGACGAGACTGACATTTCAAACTATCGACCAATATGCATACAATCTGTATTACCCAAAATCTTTGAATCTTTAGTTTTAGAAGAAATATATCCCACACTAACAAAGTTAATAAATGACAAACAACATGGCTTCATTAGAGGTAGATCAACTACAACAAATTTACTACTGTTTCAAAACTATATATTGGAGTCTTTTTCTAAAAATAAACAAGTTGACTGTATATATACTGATTTTTCGAAAGCCTTTGATAAAGTGTCTCACAAAGTACTGATCCAAAAACTTCATGCTATAGGAATCAGAGCAAATATGTTAAGCTGGTTAAGTAGCTACATATCTGGTAGAACTTTACTTGTTAAAATAAAATCTTTTTTATCTAAACCATTTTTGGCCACTAGTGGCGTACCGCAAGGTAGTCATCTTGGCCCAATTTTATTTATTGTTTTTATAAATGACATAGTCAACTGCTTTAAAAATGTCAATGTACTGCTATTCGCCGACGATATTAAATTATATAAAGAAATAACCTCCTTAAACGACTGTCAAGTTCTTCAATCTAATATAGACATGCTAAATAACTGGTGTTCACAAAACAATTTATATTTAAATGTAGAAAAATGCAAAATTTTGACCTTTTCCAGAAAAAAAACATCACAATTTTTTGGCTATTCAATAAATAAAACAAATTTAGAAAGAGTAAAGGAAATGAGAGATCTTGGCATAATAATGGATGAGAAACTAGACTTTACGGCCCACATTCAACAAACTGTGAATAAGGGTATGAAAACATTAGGTTTTATATTAAGAACAATTAAAAACTTTGAATCTTTACAAATCATAAAACTATTGTACATATCCCTTGTTAGAAGCCTGATAGAACATAACTCCATAGTTTGGTCGCCCTTCTACAATGTACATATTCATAATGTTGAAAGAATTCAAAGAAAATTTCTACGCTTCGTCAATTTTAAACTTAACATCCCTTTAGAACACATAAATTACCAGTCATTATTGAATCATTTAAATATTCCGACATTAGAAAACAGAAGAAAAATAAACGACCTAACCTTTTTATTAAAATTATTGAACTCTAAATTCGATTGTTGTGAACTCCTGCATTTAATAAATCTACACATACCTACACGAACAACTAGGCAAATATCAACATTTTACATACATACATCTCATTCCAACTATAGTTTTCACTCTCCAATACAACGTTTACACAGTCTTGGTAACAAATACTTAAATAATATAAATGTATTTGACAATAATTTGAACTTGGCCAACTTTAAACGGAGTATGTGCGAACTATTTTTACCTAATTTGTAAACTATTGTTATATTTTCTTATTATCATTATGGTTGATTTTGTGGGTTTTGGCAGATTTTATATTTTTCGTCTCACTTACTCTATCCATACCTATATTTTTAAAATTCTTATATTTTATGTAACATATTTTGTCAACTCTGATATTTTTTTATGTAACCTGTATTTTGTTAACACTGATTTTTTTTTTTTTAATTTTTTATATGTAATCTGTATAACTAAAAAATAAAGATGTACATTATTATAGGTAAAAGCCCTATGGGAGTTTAAATAAATAAAAATAAATAGCCGCTCACGGACAGATCTGATCGTGAATCATTTCTAGCCACAAACATCATATTCCTTTAGAGACGCTCACGGACAGATCTGACTGGGAATCATTTCTAGCCACAAACATCATATTCCTTTATAGCCGCTCACGGACAGATCTGATCGTGAATCATTTCTAGCCACAAACATCATATTCCTTTATAGCCGCTCACGGACAGATCTGATCGTGAATCATTTCTAGCCACAAACATCATATTCCTTTAGAGACGCTCACGGACAGATCTGACTGGGAATCATTTCTAGCCACAAACATCATATTCCTTTAGAGACGCTCACGGACAGATCTGACTGGGAATCATTTCTAGCCACAAACATCATATTCCTTTATAGCCGCTCACGGACAGATCTGATCGTGAATCATTTCTAGCCACAAACATCATATTCCTTTAGAGACGCTCACGGACAGATCTGACTGGGAATCATTTCTAGCCACAAACATCATATTCCTTTATAGCCGCTCACGGACAGATCTGATCGTGAATCATTTCTAGCCACAAACATCATATTCCTTTATAGCCGCTCACGGACAGATCTGATCGTGAATCATTTCTAGCCACAAACATCATATTCCTTTAGAGACGCTCACGGACAGATCTGACTGGGAATCATTTCTAGCCACAAACATCATATTCCTTTAGAGACGCTCACGGACAGATCTGACTGGGAATCATTTCTAGCCACAAACATCATATTCCTTTATAGCCGCTCACGGACAGATCTGATCGTGAATCATTCTAGCCACAAACATCATATTCCTTTAGAGAAGCTCACGGACAGATCTGATCGTGAATCATTTCTAGCCACAAACATCATATTCCTTTAGAGACGCTCACGGACAGATCTGACTGGGAATCATTTCTAGCCACAAACATCATATTCCTTTATAGCCGCTCACGGACAGATCTGATCGTGAATCATTTCTAGCCATAAACATCATATTCCTTTAGAGACGCTCACGGACAGATCTGATCGTGAATCATTTCTAGCCACAAACATCATATTCCTTTATAGCCGCTCACGGACAGATCTGATCGTGAATCATTTCTAGCCACAAACATCATATTCCTTTAGAGACGCTCACGGACAGATCTGACTGGGAATCATTTCTAGCCACAAACATCATATTCCTTTATAGCCGCTCACGGACTGATCTGATCGTGAATCATTTCTAGCCACAAACATCATATTCCTTTAGAGACGCTCACGGACAGATCTGATCGTGAATCATTTCTAGCCACAAACATCATATTCCTTTATAGCCGCTCACGGACAGATCTGATCGTGAAACATTTCTAGCCACAAACATCATATTCCTTTAGAGACGCTCACGGACAGATCTGATCGTGAATCATTTCTAGCCACAAACATCATATTCCTTTATAGCCGCTCACGGACAGATCTGATCGTGAATCATTTCTAGCCACAAACATCATATTCCTTTAGAGACGCTCACGGACAGATCTGACTGGGAATCATTTCTAGCCACAAACATCATATTCCTTTAGAGACGCTCACGGACAGATCTGACTGGGAATCATTTCTAGCCACAAACATCATATTCCTTTAGAGACGCTCACGGACAGATCTGACTGGGAATCATTTCTAGCCACAAACATCATATTCCTTTATAGCCGCTCACGGACAGATCTGATCGTGAATCATTTCTAGCCACAAACATCATATTCCTTTAGAGAAGCTCACGGACAGATCTGATCGTGAATCATTTCTAGCCACGAACATCATATTCCTTTAGAGACGCTCACGGACAGATCTGACTGGGAATCATTTCTAGCCACAAACATCATATTCCTTTATAGCCGCTCACGGACAGATCTGATCGTGAATCATTTCTAGCCACAAACATCATATTCCTTTAGAGACGCTCACGGACAGATCTGACTGGGAATCATTTCTAGCCACAAACATCATATTCCTTTATAGCCGCTCACGGACAGATCTGATCGTGAATCATTTCTAGCCACAAACATCATATTCCTTTAGAGACGCTCACGGACAGATCTGACTGGGAATCATTTCTAGCCACAAACATCATATTCCTTTATAGTCGCTCACGGACAGATCTGATCGTGAATCATTTCTAGCCACAAACATCATATTCCTTTAGAGCCGCTCACGGACATTCTGGAGGAATCATTTCTGGCCACAATTATACTTGAATCTATGGATAAAATTCCATACATTTTCAAATTGTATGATTAAAAACTGGCGGAAATTTTACGTGACAGTTTTCTTAAAAAATTGGGAGCAAAAGTAATATTTTTTCTTAAAACGTTTTGTTTCAGAAAATTTGTTTTGAAAGGACATTTCCAGTATCCAGTAGGACATGTACAGTCGGTCAATGGAAATGTCCCCCTTTTTCGGGTGAGGTGTGTTCAGGATGTTTCTGCCGCCAAGATCTAGTAAAACCCGCGCACCCCTGCTACATCACCAAACGCAGCGAACCACGTACGAGGATTAGTAAAATTATTATAATGTTTGCAGATGACAGCACGATTAACTTCGAGATGGACAGTGCATCCTTGTTCTCCAGGATCATGACGCTAAACAAGATGATCCCGAGCATGGTGGAGGCAGGACTGAAGAATAAGGACTTGCAGAAGCTGTTGAACGACCCGACGGAGAAGTTTGACTTGGTCATATGCGATCACTTCATGAACGAGGTGTTTCATGCGTAAGAATCAAATTGCGCTTATATGTATCATTTACAGTGGAATTATAATACTGAGCTAATTCGAACAGATCAACTTACTTCATTTTTTACTGTTTCGTTCTTCCTAGAGCTACTTAAATTATCTTCATTTTTCATTGGCTGCTATCTCTATGCGTGATTGCAATATTCTACCCGAACTAAATGCAAGACACTTTTTAGATATATGGTCGTATTAGCTCGGTGGTCAGAGCACTCCTCCGGCGAGGAAGAGATCCCGGGTTCAATTGCTAGATGCGAATGAATAATTTTGTATACGATCATTTTGCTTACTATGAAATTAGAGTTGCCATCATTTGAGAGTTACGATCATTTGATTACGATCATTTGATTACGATCATTTGATTACGATCATTTGATTACGATTATTTGATTATGATAATTTGATTACGATCATTCGATTATGATCATCTAATTACGATCATTCGATTATGATAATTTGATTACGATCATTTGATTATGATCATTTCATGATCATTTGATTGCGATCATTTTGGTTACGATCATTTGTTAGTTACGATTATTTGATTACGATCATTTTGCTTACGACCATTTTGCTTACGATCATTTGAGAGTTACTACCATTTTGGTGACAATCATTTAAGAGTTACGATCATTTGATTACGAATATTTAGATTACGATCATTTTCGAGTTACGATCATTTTGCTTACGATTATTTGAGAGTTACGATCATTTGAAAACTACCAATATATGATTACGAGCATTTTGTTTACTATCATTTTACCTACAACACTTTGGACACGTTCCTTTGCAGTGTCGCGGTGAGGTTCAACTGCCCCTTGGTGCTGCTATCTCCCACCACGCTGATGCACGTCTTAGCACGGGATACAGGCAACCCAGTTTGGCCCGCCACCATCCCCAATGTGCGTCTCAGCGCCACGGGCGAGATGACCCTCAAGGAGCGCGTGGTCAACACGGGCATGGCCGTGGTGACTGAACTCATTAACATGTAAGAACATCTATCAAATGATTTAAGGATTACTTTCTTAACCTCATTCCTTGGGCTGACTAATGGGAGCCATCAAACTGTTGATACATAGGCGTATCCTCAAAATGCCCAGAACAGAAGAGTTAACCAATTTCACAGTTAAACCAATTAAACAAAATATATTATTCTAATTATTATTGAATGTCATATCTGAAACAATTCCTTTGTGGTTTTAAACTTATACGTCCAAGAAAAGAAAAAAACATGCCGTTTTTAAATTTTAACGGTGTTCCACAGGGCTCGAATATGGGACCAGCGTTGTTTCTTGTTTAGTTAAAACGATATTTGCATGGTTTTATGGAGATATGCTTTTAATATGGTCTTAAAAATAGAGTTACGCAGTTGCACCAACTGTTAACAGCTAAAATATACGAACTAATTGTACGGTTTAAAACCATCTCAAAACAATTTATTATGAACTTTGTCAATCTTTAATATAGTATGGTATCATAGTATGGGGAGGAGTAAATTCTTACTATAAAGATTATCCTCAAACTACCGATCACAGGCAGCTCGGATAAAATCTTTAGGAATATCTGTTTTATGGACATTAGGCAAATTTATGCCAAAAACATACTAGCATACCACTTCAAACACAAAACTGCTTTTGACAATGCCCAAACTGCTCGTGATACTAGAACCAAAGGACATAATCTCTTACTAATCACTTTCGCTAAGACAACTTTTGACCAGAGAAATTTTAGATATTTTGCAATAAGACTACACAATGCTCTCCCACTAGCCATTAGACTGGACACACTTTTTTTTAAATATGAAACAGACACCAAGTCTTGGATCATCAGCCAAGACAGATCTAAGATCAAAAATTTTATAAAAACCCCTTTATAAGTATGTACTCCAACTATGCTGATTGACCTCTGTCATTTAATTTTATGAAATATTGATATATATGTTTTCTTAAGTTTTACTGCTTATACATATTAACTTCCATTTATTATTTCACTATCTATTTTATCTTAACTTTTTCATATACATTTATAATATTGTTATCCCTGTAGGATAACCTACACTTTCTATATGTCTTCACGGTTTAAAATTATACGACTTTATAATTTATATTTTATTTATTTATTTATTTATTCATTTTCGGGATATCGACAGTTTACATTTAATCAGTTTGTACATAAGTCTTATATAGTAAAATAAAACCAATTATGGATTTCCTCCTTGTGCCTTTAACTGAGACAGCATAATTTGGAATAAGTTATTTAAATTTGTGAGAAAGGAATATGAATTAAAAAAATTATACAAAACAAAGATTATATAAAACGAAAAATTTACAAAACAATACATTTATAGCCATGGATAGAGGTTGTAGATATAAATCAAATCATAATAGAGATATAAACAATAGATACATAAACATTATTAACAAACCATCAGAGAAATATTTTTTTATGGACCTCTTGTATTTGGTAAGTTCGCAACTGAAAATATCAACCTTGGATAATACGCTATTGTAATTATTGCATACTCTGTTCAGGCAAGAATTCTGCTTAGAGTTCGTTTTGCTTTAATCAACCCTGACACAAGAGTGTGTTGAACGCGCAGGTACATTGAATGGAATCTTGTTTAGCAACTCTGGGAATTGAATATTATTGTTAACTAATTTATACAGGAATAGTGCATCCTTATGATACCTCCGTACACTCAGTGAATCAATTTTAAAGTATGAAGTATATGTTATAGTTATGCATGTATCAAAAAATATGTAAATGCTCATGTATCCAATACGTCTGTCTCGCCACGCGTATATCCTAGTGAGACAGATATCGAAAAACACCCGTAAAACAACTTTATATTTATAATAAAAAAATAAATAATATTCACTATGTGTAGGCATCACATAGATGCAATATAATTGTCGTTATCTGGAATAAGTAATATTATTATTTTTGGTTTATAGTTTCTTGTTCGCACCCACGCAAGGAGCTCTGTATAAGAAGTATTTCCCTGCCGAAGCCGCCAGGATACCGTTCTCTGAACTGAGGACTCGGGTGTCTGCCGTTCTCATCAACACACACTCCTCCTTCGGGACACCTCGTCCCCTGCTGCCAAATGCCATCGAGGTTGGGGGCTATCATCTCGGACCCATCAAGCCACTGCCTAAAGTGAGTTTATAAACTTAAGCCTTCAGGTTTTAAAATAATTTTACCAACAAGTCCCAAAGACATGGTGAAATTTCACTGAATTCCGGAATGTTCCCGAGGTATCTAAAATATGCTATATATTGCTTATTTTTGAAGTTGTCGTTAAAAGAAATACCATTTTAGAAACTGGATAAAATTATCTTTTCAATGTTTGTATTTGATATAAACATTGATAGTTTTAAATCATATTTTTTAAATATCAAACATGAAAACGTCAAAAAAAAAACTACCGAGACATTTTGTCTCGGAACGTCCATAACTTTGTAAGAATTCAATATTTATAGAACACATTCTTTTTGTGTGGGTAATAATTAAGAAAACTGTCACTTCACTTTTTATGCCGTTTATACAGGGTTTTCCAATGAGAGGTGTTATTTTGATATTAAATCGTAAAAGATCAATGGTTTCGTTGCTTGTGTGGCACGTAGCGCTGTTTTGTTGAGAGTAAACGTTGTCCAGATTAATACCATCCAATTCCGGCCATAAATAATCATTAATCATCTCTCAATAGCGCAATCCATTCACCGTAACTGTTGCTCCAGCCTCATTTTTGAAAAAGTAAGGTCTAATGACTCCGCCGGACCATAAACCGCACCAAACATTCACACGTTGAGGGTAAAGAGGCTTTTCAACAATAACTCTTTGGTTTTCCGAGCCTCAGATGCGACAATTTTGCTTGTTGACGAAGCCACCGAGGTGGAAATGGGCCTCATCACTCAAGATGATTTGCATTTTATTCACTCAAGTGAATTTTAATAATTTCAATGCGTTGTTGAAGCGTGTATCGTTCCATTTTTATAAATGGCGTAGTTTTTACATGTCAAATGTTAAAAAAAAAACAACTTTAAAAGTAACATCTACCAAAATAGCTGGCTATTCAAAATAACACCTCTTATTGGAAAACCCTGTAAAATAAAAAAAATAAAAATAATACTTTAACTTTCAACTATAAATGAAAAAATCCTGACGATTCGTAATCATGCACTTAAACATTTTTTATTTATTTTATGCATGTAATTCGGTATAAATATTTGATACAAACTGAAAAGAATGATTATTTATCTTTCTAATGACGAACAAATGACTTATCTACGCATTATAGAAAAGAATATTAAAATACTTTAATAATATATGGAAATCCCGTCAGATCTGTCTTTCAGAGGCTCTAATGTTCCCAAAGTCGTCTATATGGACCCCCAGGAGCCGATATCGGCTTGCTGGTAATAGACTGAGAAATTACTTATTTGATATTTGTATTTTTATATTTCGTAAAGTTGTTAATTGAGTTATATAAATAGAGTCTACGTTCCTTTTCTCGTCAGAATTAATATATTCAAGCAAAACATTGCACATTGGAAGCCGCGAATTTTCCTAGTTCCCCAACTTGTTTTTGAAAAACGTCCAGGGTAATAATGACGTTCAACATTTAAATGCACTTCACAAAGACTTTAAAACTAAGTTTGAGGACATTTTGACTATGGAAATGGAACGTTGAAGAATCGGATATCACGTGGGAAGAAGAACTGACCGGAATAAGCACTGACAAAGAAGTTATGGGGCAGTTTTGTAGGGCCAGCTACAGAAAGAAATTCCTTATCCTGCTTCATTTTCATTTGGTGTAATACCTAACAAGGGTGCTCCTGTCTGCACAATGTAAAGACAGAGCAATTATACCGCAACCCGGTTGTTGGACAGGCAAGGGAAGGGAATCTTTTTACTAAAAAAATAAATGATTATCACATGGGACGTTAATAGTTTTTGGTAAATTCAATATTCGGCACGCAGAAGGTCTACGGAAATTTTTTTTTTGCACTTTGCACTTGACCACTCTGTTCTAATGGAATATGATGTTTGTGGCTAGTAATGTTTGTCTTATGTGTCTGAAACACCAGTTTTTCAATGCATTTGTGAATTAAATTATATATTTTTCCACTCATCACTTTTCATATTATATATGCTCTCATTATCCTGTTTTCTCACCCACCAGGACCTGCAAGATATCCTAGACAACGCCAAGCACGGCGTTATCTTCTTCAGCATGGGAAGTAACCTCAAGAGCAAAAATCTTCCCGTGGAGACCAGGGATGCCATCATCAGATCATTGTCCAAGGTGAAGCAGATCGTTCTCTGGAAGTTCGAGACAGATCTGCCCGGCAAGCCTGACAACGTCATCATCAGGGACTGGCTACCGCAGATGGACGTATTAGGTAAACTCCACATGTTACTAAAGTTCAAAGACATTGTGGTCTCTCCTCAATCCATCCCGTCCTTCCACGCAGTCAATCTTCTCTGCCTAGTAGTAATCCTGTTAAAAATGTACGAACCATTAGCAAAGTTCACCACCAGTTACTTTACAGGCTCCTGCCTAGCACCTAGCGGTCAGAGGTAAAACTAGGGCTAACAGATAAAACAGATGTTTTGCCTTATCAATTGGCTTTCTTTGACAGTGTTTGTTTACAATTAGCTTGTCAATGTGTTTTACTTGGTTAGATTATAAAAAGCCTCGCCGACTGGATTCCTTCTTCTTCTCTCCTATAAAATAGTAACAAGCAGTCATTATGGTCTACAGACCATTAGTAAAAGTGTTTTGTCCGGGTCGGGAATAATTTAACTCTTTGTAACATTAAATAAAGTGAAATGCAGTTTTGTGCAGTAAAAACAAAAAAAACCATGGGTCTGTTATTGAAGACTTCATCAAGCCCAAACAAATCTTAACAAATTCATTACCGATTGTTTTGTATTCTTATATTCCAGCGCACAAGAACGTACGCCTCTTCATCTCTCACGGAGGCCTGTTGAGCTGCATTGAGGCAGCCAGCACCGGAGTGCCTCTGCTGGCCATACCCATCTTCGGAGACCAGCATTATAACGCTAAGGCCACTCAGGAGAGAGGCCATGGCCTCGCGCTGCAGTACAGTAACCTCACAGAAGCTTCTTTGACCGCCACACTCAACGAAATGTTGACCAATGACAAGTAAGTAATATTGATACGGTCTGAATATCTCCGTAGGCCATATACTCATTGGGCTGGCATCCACATTTCACCTGATTCCCTTGACAGTAGCTAAGGGATTGCCCTGAAACAAAAGTTGTTAGTTTCATATTAAAGTTAATATGTCAATTCAACATTGTCAATCTACCACCGCCCCAGAAACCAACGCCTCTGCCATAAGTTACGGCAAATGGTTCCCTAAGTTTGGCGACTTAGCAGGGGTGCCCGGGTTCATGGAGGTGAGGTTTATCTAGGTCTGCTATTACCTGGTGCGTCGCGACCGGATCGAGAGAAACTGGTTGAGAGAGGCCTTTTGACCTCACCGACCTCACCTTTTTGTATTTTAACTATTTCAGATATACCAGGAAAGCACAGGATATCTACCGCCTCTTCCACGACCGTCCGGTCTCCCCTCGCGACCTTCTGATCTTCAGCGTGGAGCACGTGATCCGTACTGGTGGAGCAGCACACTTGGCCCCACCTAAAGTCAGCCTGTGTTCCTTATTACTGCTGGACGTTGCAGCAGTAGTTCTTCTGCCCCCGCTGTTGGTGCTCCTAGCCATCTGCTGCTACTGCAAGAAGCGGTGTTCTTCAAAGACGACGAAATCAGAAGAGAAATCCACAAAAAAGCAGAAAAAGAACTGAAAATTTTGATGTATTGACAAAATGCTAATATATGTTTAATTTCAAAATAAAAATTGCAAAAGACTTTTGTAATATATCTATTTTGTATTAACTACCTGTATCTCTCCACGCATTGCTGTGGCTATAACTGTCTGTGCAGATAGAGAAACAATGGCGCGTTTTACTTTTACGTCCAACAGAGATCTCTGTTTAGAAAAAACACAGGTGACATATTTATAATATAGATATATAAAAACACACGCGTATTTGAATGCAACGTTGTGTCAAAATTTCAAAGCAATCGGAGAAGAACTTTCAGAGATTTAAGATTTCGAAAAATTTTAACAATTCTTCAAATTTAAAAGTTAATTTTCAAGTTCTGTGAAAGATTTTTTCAAGTTCTGTTATTATTACAGTTCTGTTAAGCAACTAGCCTATAATGATATAATAACAGAACTTGAATAGACTTTCACAGAACCCGAAATCTATTCTTTAATCCTGGGGCGGTTTAAAAATTTGTCAGCCACTAATACTGCGGTTATTACGACTGGTATACGCAGTACGATTATGAGTAACGTTTTCTACTAACCTATTATTATTCCACCGTATTATCTATTATGTGGAAGACGGTCCATGTTTTATCACTTATATCTTTAAAAAATGACAATAAAATGATTTAAAAAAATAAATAAAAAAAGACAAGTAGTTATTTAGTTTAAAAATTTATATTTTTGCGTGTAAAAATCTTGTTACAAATTACTATACATTACACATTACTACATCATGTGTTTGCTTTACAACATTGTTAAGAGGGTGAATGACAAATTACACAATATGATAAATAATTAAAGTTAAATTAAAGTAATATTCAGATTAAATCAAACAAATAAAATATCATCAAAGAAGATAATACTTATATTTATAAAAAAAAAAATGAAACAGAACAAGACACATAAAAAATAAAAAGTTATTTGTATCAATTGGGAATCAAACCCGTGATCAACGCTTTATTCACTAGACCATTGGGACATAATTAGTATACGTCATATTTGTCGATCTCATATTTCAAATTCAGAATTGACAATATTATCTCTTGGAAATATTTTCTTTTTCCATATTTCTGGCAGCTATCTTTTTGAATGATCACAAAGATATAAAGAATTGGTTTGTAACCTTGATGATAGTGTCTCGGATAAAAATATAATATTTTTATTAATATGGGTTACCTGATCAAAGTTGATTTTCAAGCTCTGTGAAGGTTCTGTTATTATTTCAGTTTCAATCATGATATAATAATAGAACCTCCGTAGAACTTGTAAATCTGCTTTGAAATTTGATGAATTATTCAAATTCTGTTGAAACAACCCGTCCTAAATTAATGAGTTTTTGATTTCCAGTTGAGACCGTTTTTTTATATTTTCTGTGTCTTGTTCTGTTTCACGTTTAGTTTAGATTTGTTAGTTTTAACTTCTTCATCAATGATGTATTACATTTATGGGTATAACTTTAAAAAATTAAAGAAAAGTTGCTCCAACTAAAATTATAATTAAAAACATAATCACTAGGTAACAAATGGGTAGGTACTCCTTTTCAAAGAGCATTTATAAATAAATTATATTAATTCTGGTGTTATGTGGCTGATTGTGCAGTTAGCAACAATTCGTTGCAGCGATTCTTGAGGCACTGCAACGATGTCCATATTCGAATAGACAAAAGTGGTATTTCATTCCAAAGTTTTGATAAGGAATAACTGTAACTTCCTTCAAATACAGCAGTTTTATGTCTGGGGAGAATAATTAAATGGTATATTTGGCGTGTACTGTGTGTTTGAGAGTCACGGGACATTGCAGTCTACATGGGAAAGTGTTTGTAACTCCGGCGCCAACAAACACTTTGTTGAATAACTATAACTACCTTCAAATACAGCAGTTTTATGTTTGGAGAGAACAATTAAATGGTCTATTTGGCGTGTACTGTGTGTTTATGAGTCACAGGTGCAGTCTACGTAGGTAAGTGTATAACTCAGGCGTCAACAAACACTTCATATTACAATGAGCTCGTATGGCGTATGTAGCAGTCAGTAGGAACGATTCTGGGCCTCGATCCTGGGTTTGCAATCGTGTTTATCCAAGTCTCAATCCCTGCATTACCGACAGCTATGTGCCATCTATGCGTAACCTCTTATCTTGCGTATAAATATACGTATATCGTATATAGACTGCGAAACTTCTGCAGTGGCTAATGATGTACAACCGTAGTCTTCTGGATTGGAACTCATGACTACGACAGGTAAAACGTAGGTGATGCAAAAGTGCGATGAATATTATCACGGATATGCAAACTGATCCACGACTTCTTGAATTCGACTTCTAAAAGAAAGTATCCTTGATGTGGGAATCTCTCGGACGTGCGGAAGCAAACTCTTGAAGAAGTGGAGGTGCTCGTCATTTTCATTGTCTGTTGAATCATTCCGTGTGGATTCTTCTTTAGACTGTTGAAATTTTTTATGCTGATTGTTCACATTTACCGGCGTTCGCCTTTTTCTACTCATGGGAGCATATGAGGAATGGGTACTAGAATGAGGCAACAACTTGTCGATATCAATAAAAGGATCAATTTCAAAACAATCCTTCTCTTCTTCTATTTTCAATGTAGCTTCTAGATCTAAAGAATCTCCTCTATCCGGAGAGTTAATACTGTCTGTTGACTGTGTCCTGGAACATTTGCGTTCTTTGTTAAATTTTCCAGTTGTATCTCTCGGTCTTACCACGACTTTTAGAAAAAGTAACGATTTGAAAAACGGCCATTTTGGAATGTACGTGTTGTTTCCTGGGCGGGAAGATTGTGTTTTTCCAAGTTCCACAGCAAACTGGTCGCGCAAATATTTCCACTTCTTTCTCACTTTGATTTCTGAAAAAATATCATTAATATTAGTGTGGCAATTTAATGAATAACTAACTAACTAACCATTCTACACAGACTCAAACAAAATCTTCAAAACTCTAGACGTCATGTCAATAAGACAACTTTAAACCAAAACTGCTCTCCTACATCTCATCCATATTAATCTTCATATTACAAATCAACCAAAAGCCATAATAAAAACCAGGTCATCAACAAATAAAACACTGAACATTCCGATAACACACACCACACACGGACAAAGACACTTTCAATACTACGCAACCAAACTTTTTAACAGTATGCCCATTACTTTGAAACAATTAATGACTACAAATACATCTACAAACTTTCTCAAAAAACATATCGTAGCCTGGATAAAAAATCAAGATATTCACTTTATTCAAAAGATTATAATTCCAAACCAAACATAACCAAAATATAATAAGTAAAATTAAATATTATACACGTTCTTCAAGAATTATCCAAAAATACATACACGCACATATAAATGTGTGTTTTCATGTTTCAATATATGTCTGTGAAAAAAAAAACAAAAAAAAAAACTTTCTACTACAACACATAAATACCTGTCACACTTAATCACAAACACGTTAACACCTCAGCACAGGTTCTCCTAGTGAGGTGTTCACGTAACATACAATATCACCCACACACAGTTTTACCTATATCAACCAATGTTCTTTATTCTTTACACCTTTTTTCTGTACTTTTTTCTCTGTACTACAATATAAACCACTGTAATCATTTGTAAAATGTGTATTCAAGAATAGACATAAATAAATAAATCACGCCGTTTCTCCGCAGGGGTAGGCAGAGAGGACGGACCGCCAAACAACTCGGTCACACCACACAATCCTTGCCTCATTCACATTCATACATCGTCTCACTCATACTCTTATATTATTCTAGTATCTGATTCACTTGGTCGTGCCATGTCTTTCTCGGGCGTCCCCCGAAAATTGACTTCTGCTACCATTCACATTTGCATTATATCCTTACGCTAGTTTCTTCGCTCATTCGCTATACATGCCCAAACCATCTAAGCGTCCCTTTCTTGATCTTACTAATTACGCTTACGTGGATCTCCACATTTCTCACACGATCATATATAGTTTTACCACACATGCGCCTCAGGGATTTGAGGGATCAAATTTAATGAATAGAACATTGTAAAATAATAGCAAATTATTATAAGCAATAATAATTCGCTTGAATTAATTTTCCATAAAAATTGAAAATATCTCCCGAGTAAAAATAAATACCGCCGACGGGAATTGAACACGCACCTTCTGATTGCCGGTCGTTGCTCTGAGACCACTGAGCTACGTCACGGGTTCAATTCCCGTCGGCGCCATTTATTTTTACTCGGGAGATATTTTCAATTTTTATGGATATTTCAAGCGAATTGCTTTGTTATCCTTTGAACTATGCATAAAAAACCTTATCTTATAAACATTAGTTAATAATTTAAAAAACAATGCATTTAACACAATCAACAACAGCACTGTAGCTTATTTACTATGTAGTAATATTGAAAACAAAACTTCAATTAAATAACTTGGCCCTCACAATTAACCAATGCCTAAAATGGTCACCAAGTAGGTATATAACCATTCTCAAAAACAGAGTACGAAAATTGACCTGTATCTTTAGCTGTTTAAATCACTATTTTGATTAATCTTTATAACGAATTGGTGTACATTATGAATACCAAAAAATATGCTTTAGATAAATTGAAGGTTTTCCTATCGTTTCGCTTAAGTAGAATACAAATAAAATAATAAATTATTTAATTAAAAATATAAATGTAAACTACTAAAAAAAAAAATTTTTTAAATAAAAATGTATGAACGCGTAAAGGAAACAACTTTTAAAAATATAGTATTATAGCTAAGATTATCTGCGACAGTTTCACTTAATTAACGTTTTTGCTTTCAAAATATTTAAAATTATTAACAAAATAAATAATAACCAGTTTTGTGTTTGAAATCGGACGTTTCTAGGCTCCGTTTGTCAAGCGATTTTAAAGCCTATATTACCTACAATTATATTATATTACCTACAATATAAGGTAGGTATACCAAGAATATACACATTTTTGGCTTGTAGCTAAAGTTGATTGTCTGTGGCAGGCGGGCGGCATGGATTTGATCTGTATACAAATCAGTTTTATTCTGAGAGAGATGAAAATGTGTACTCACAGTTCACCATCAAAACAAGAGGGAGGTCACGTCTACATGAGATTACGAAAAATCACAACCATTCACCTTTCCAACCCAGTAAAGTCACTATCCGCGTGTGTCTGTTTGTGCGCTTAGTTCTTCTAAAATACGCAAAGGATTTTGATAGGGATTATCATTTAAAGAATTTCTTCCAGAAGGTTTGTATATATAATACATGAATGTTTTATTTATAGAAAGTGGAAAAAATAGGCGCTTACATTGCTAACGCTGGCTAAACATTATGATATACATAAAAATAATGTACTTACTACGGAATTGTATATCTTAAAAAGGCCTACAGAAAATTCATCGATGGTATATGTCTATCTCCTAAGTATAACCCCCAACAACGCCGGGTACACGTCAGCTAGTTCAAAATAAGACGAAAATTACTGTTAGGTATGATTTCTAAAACTCTGCACAAATCCCGGGCAATGCTGGGGAGATCAGATATATAATCATATATTAATATCTTTTACATATGTAAATAAAAGTCACGGCGTGGCATTGATTTGCATACAAATCTACAGTTTTATTCCGAGATTGATGAAAATTTTCACGCTTGACCTTCAAAACAAGAGGAACTCGACAATGTCTCTGTCAAAAACTCTGTGTAAATCCCACCAATGCCGGGGAGTACAGCTGCTAGTATTAAACAAATCACTACTAAGAATGAAAAGTTTTGAATTCTAGGATAAACATCGACTTTTCTCTACTTTCTATAAATCTAATAAGCATGTTTCATATATATATAAACCTTCCGGAAGAAATTTTCTAAACGATAATGAAAACTGTATCAAAATCCGTTGCGTAGTTTAGAAGATCTAAGCACACAAACAGATGCGAAAAGCGACTTCATTTTATACTAGTTGACGTATACCCGGCGTTGCTAGGGGTTAACCTTAAGAGATAGACATATACCATATGAGACTTTTCTGTAGGCCTCTTTAAGATATACAATTCCGTAGTACAATATTTTGATGTATCTACGCCGGGCCCCGCACTGAATATTGTTTTTACACGACTTCATGACTTATGTCGTTAAGATTCCCACTTTATTTCAGAGATTTGCTAGGGCAAATTCATCTGCAGGTCTGTCCAAAACACCAGGGCCGCGCAATGCATTTTTTTGTGCACGGCTGCTTGACTTACGTCGCCGTTAAAATTCTGACTTTTAAGGCGAAGCTTAAGGGCCCACTATTCGAATTTCATCCAATTTCCGACATACTTTCCTTAAAATTTTGAAGTTTTTAAGCTCTTAAAAAAATATATGTTATTCTTTAAGATAGTATCTATTTGTTCCAAAAGCCGAAACGGTAATTATTTGAAATTCCCTCGATAGAAATAAATCGCAAAGTATGCTCCGAAAAATATTATTAACACGTTTATTTCTGTTATTTTACAAGTTATATGTATGAAAAAAATCACAATGCTTCTTTTAATGCTACTCAATAGACCCCAAAAGTGATTTTTGCTATTTTTGAAATACGCCGTGATTTATTAAACATTTTCACAACTGTCGCTTACGCCTATTGCTTTTAAATCATATTTATTATAGCGCGCTCGCTCCGACTTGAAGATTAAACTATCTTTCTTTGAAAAGTTCATTCGCCAACTCGAGGGCTTTGGGGGCAGACGTGTCGTTCATCGTTCTATGATCTACAGACGTGCGATTACGTGCAAATATTTGAATTTATAAAGATAATTTTTACGCGTGTAAAGTTTATGAGTTAATAAATATTGTTTTTTCAAAGATGGGAAATACACGAAAGATATCCCGTATTTCAAAGAAAAAATGTTATCTCATAAAATTATATCCTATCTAATAGGTGAGAAGAAAAAAATACAATTTTTGATTTATAAGCTTATATTTATTATAAACGATAATTTACTATAAAAATTAATAATTCATATTTTTATTTATGTATTGTGTAGTAAAAAGTTATTATTTTTTTTCAGAATAGGTACTTTGGGAAATAAAACTAATTCCAATGCATTAGAAATTACGGGGTAAATTTTTATTAATTTAGTTTTCTTGTTGTCTTGTCTCTTTTCTTGTTCCTATACGATCGTGATTTATTTGCGAATTAACTTTCTACGTACACAAATACACACGTCACTTTACATCTGCTCCTTAGAGTAATATTACTCTAAGATCTGCTCTAATGATTCACAATGCAACGATGTCCGAAATATAATATAATATGTAATAATAATATATGGGCCACCTGTTTCAAATAACAATACTCGAACGTGGAATCCAGAAAAATAATGAACGGGCCAGCGAAAAAAGCTATTGAAAGTTCTGAAACTGTGGGGAATATATTTTAATAAAATAAAATACTTTTTTGTTTTAAAACCACGATATTTATTAATTTAAGAACCGACCGGTTTCGCTTTACTTAAGCATCATCAGGGTACAAATTAATACTAAACAAGAAGTACATAATGTGTGCATATATATAACAAAATATAGAGGGAGACAACATGATACAAATATAAGCAACACAAAGACGGTCATAAAATACATTAACATAAATGCACAAGTAATGGAAAAACCGCTAGATAATTATGTAGACTAATGGGTTATACGAATAAATCGGGAGAAACAAAACATCAACTGGCAAGGTGGTAAGGAGATAAGGAGAACTGGGAATTTTTTATGGGTTTATTGGAAACAGACTTAATATTGGACTACTTGATATGTCTAATTGATTATTAACTCTTAAACCCTACCACTCTGGGAATGTAATTATTCCTACCACGGGGTACTGAAGTACCCCGCGCAAAAAAAATGAATAAAATAAAAGTCTTAGATATTTTTTTCAAAATTATTTTTATAATGGCAAAGTAATAAGAAAAGACAATAAAATTTATTAATACAAAACTAATAGACATTTTTGTCGTTACATGAAGGACAGCTTTTGTATTGATGGTCAACACAAATATAGCGGCGTCAAGTGTTACAGACAGATCGAGATTTTTTGTCCTTTGTGCGCGGACAAAAGCAGCAGCGACCAGGTTTGGGATTATCAGGGACCGGCCTATGATCTTCACTATGAATATTCAAGACTGCACGTATAGTTTCTCTGATATCCCGGGGTAAACTTGGCTATTGAATTTTGCTCTCATATGAGGCTTTATGAGTGCCATTGACAAACTCTTAAGAAATTTACGCCGCTTGGTTATTTTCTATTCATCAATGTTAGTTGACAGCTAGAATAAGACCCAAAAGTTGACACCAACGGTATTAAGCAACCCGTAGAAGAGACACATGGGCCACCTTTTGATCTTCCTGGACGTCGAGTACTTCTTACAAAGTTGGTCGAACACATCCTCCCCGCATTTGGTTTTATTATGGAAATGTATTATTTCTGGAAGGTACACTTCATTATCCTTGTCAGGGCTGTCATGCATGGTGGACAGCATGATTACAACTTTCTTCTTAGCTGACTTCAGAGGACAATACGACAAAAGTGTGAGAGATCCGTCGTAGCCAAACATTGATGTGCATCTTTCTCGATTTTTAGGGTCTAAGAAAACAGGAGGAATTTCTCGTTTATTCTTCTTTTCAGTTCCAACTAATATTATACCTTTTTCCAGTAACTTCTTGGCTGTGGGTATAGACGTGAACCAATTGTCACATGTCAGGTTTCTGTTAAGACGTTACCAGGTGGGTGCAACAAAATATTACGGCGAGGCATTCTTGAGTGAAAAGGCTTAACACTAGTCCACTTATGTCGATTATTATGACCTTTTCCGTACAGAACTAATGGAGAATCTAGCACACCAGCCCCGCCATTGTCAGTCACTAAATACTCTTCATCTCCTTCCACACTATCCAGACTTTCCAGATCCGCATTTCGCTCGAAGCATGTTTAGGGTAATAAGTTTATAGTTTAGGGTTCTTCCACCGTATTTATGGGAACATTTCAGAACCACCAATCTTTCATTTTGAGTGAATCTTGTGTTTGTGATTAAATTATATTTGACAATTTAAACAAATAATATTTAGAGAAGTTAAAAATAAAATTGAAAGTTCACTGAAAGCTTAAACTATTAAAAGTAGTAATTTCATAAAAATGTAAATAAATAGAGCCCCTTTCACATTTTAGAATGTAATTTTATGTTGCTTACATGTTTTATTACTCTTTATAATTATTGAATTGTTTAAATGAATAAATAAATAATTACAAAAAAGTCTTCTGATTTGTAAGTCCTCGGGAAGCACTAAGGATCTTTCTATCTATCTTTATAATATAATAAATTTGATGAGCATAAAAATGTAAACGTGTATATAATTGATATAAATGTACAAAAGTAGATATTACACGTGTATAAATATTATATTGCGCATATTATACAAGATGTCGGGGGTAAAGTGCACAAACTTCGGGAGGTGATTCTAATTGATAGTACAAGTAAAAAAGAAAAAAAACTTTTTTTGGAATTCCAACGTTTTAAGATAGTTTTCGAGTAAAAAAGTTTAATTTTTTGTATAGAAAAAAAAACAATTTCTTCTACGGAAAATAAATTTTTGTGGAAAAAATTTGGAAATTCGAATAATTTCCATTTCATTTTTACTTCTTCTAGCATTTAGAATAACCTCCTGAAGTTTGAGCACTTTACCCCCGGACACCCTATAAAGATAACCATATAAGAAAAACCTTATTGATGTAAAAATATATTTATTGATTTTATAAAAGTTATAAATTACTTTTATAAAAGTGATAATAGTATTTTAGTAAAGTAAAGTAATTTTTATACCTATTCAAATAACTTTCGTAAATGTTTTTTGTAAAATTAAAAAAAAAAATAATTAATTAAATCCGTAATAAAACCCATATTTTGAGAACCATCTTCATTTCGACATCGTTATAATTTGCTCGGTGCTAACTAAAAATGGTTCTGTTTTTCTAAAATTGCAATAAATGTCGGTAATTTAATTTCGTTATTTAAATTATAATCCCCAAAATTATTCCTAATACGAATTCAGACACCTCTGTCGGATTCTTTTAACACTAAATATTGTTTATTTTGAGGGTGTTGCCCAAATCTAAATTCTTTACGCGGAAAGCGGGCCCTTAATGCAAAATCACTATTTTGATTAATCTTTATAACGAATTGGTGTACATTATGAATACCAAAAAATATGATTTAGATAAATTGAAGGTTTTCCTATCGTTTTGCCTCAGTAGAATACAAATAAAATAATAAATTACTTAATAAAAAATATAAATGTAAACTACTAAAAAAGATATTTTTTCAATAGAAATGTATGAACCCGCAAAGCAAACAACTTTTAAAAATACAGTATTATAGCTAAGATTATCTGTGACAGTTTCACTTGATTAACTTTTTTGCTTTCTTATAAAATTATTTGCAAAATAAATAAAAACCAGTTTTGTGCTTGAAATCCAACGTTTCTAGACTCCGTTTGTCAAGCGATTTTAATGCCTATTACCTACAATATAAGGCATACCATGAATACATACTTTTTTGGCTTGTAGCTTCCTCTTAAGGTATTGTCTCATCTCAAGATGAATTATTTGTTTGCGCCCGTACATACGTAATATGAATTTGAATAAATAGTTTTTTCGGTATAAAAACTCAATTCTATCAAGAAAGGTATACAAATACAATATTGGAAAGAATTAAGTTTCATACGACAAAACTATTTATTCAAATAATTCATATTTTAAAGCACAACTTGCAACAAATGTTTTTCCCAAAATAATTACATTACATATTTGACATTAACATTGTGGAAGTTGATCGAAGCGATGTTTGATAGGTAAGTACTGGGTACTACCATCAAATACCCTATAATATTAATAATACTCCCAACTCCGTTACTGTTGCCGTCAGAATGTATGGGAAATGTCAGAAGTTGGGAGTATTGTTATTATTATTGGGTATTTGCTGCAAGTTGCATGATCCCCGGAAAAGAATTCACTTGTGATTTTTGAGGTTATTGCAAAATATTCGAAGTTCTAACCGTCTTCCTTCATTTCTGCGCTGATTTCTTTCCAGCACTTGTCGACAACACCTCTGTTGGTATGTAAAATACTTCTTTTGTCCCACACAGGCGGTTTGTTCAAAACAGCGGTAATTAACTGGTCACACATTTTAACACTAACTTCCTGTTCTTGTTCTACAAAACTTGCGTCACTAAACGGCGTCGCTAGCGAGTAGAAATTAAATATTAAAAATTCTTTCCGGTAAAACTTGTCGGCGCCATTACGCGAAGCAGAAATCTGAACCTGCCTTCAGTATGTACCGCGGTGATGCCATATCCCAATAATAATTTTTAAAAACATGTTTCAGGGGTAAAAAAAACATGATTTAGGGAAAAAAAAGTGGGTTAATATATCTCTAACCACTGCACTTAAAATAGGCATAGATTCGGGAAAATACACTTCGTTTCAACTTAATTACTACGAGAAACAACTATTTACATTAGGAGAAATGGGAAAAGATGCATTATAATTTCGTTTTTATTCAATATTTGCCCTTTGCCGCCATTTTGACTTTTTAAATAAAGTTTCGTTTTAATCTAAATACGTAAGAATTACTACATTTATTCAAACTATGAACCTAATGACCTATTTCGTGCATGTAAATAATTGTTTTTTTTAAGTTATTGTTGATAAAAAGTGTAATTTCATTCAGTAATTACCAAACCATGTTTTGAATAATAAAAAAAAATGTTTTTTGTAAGCTTTTTATAAAAAATTTAAACAAGAAAACAATACCTCATTTTGTTATCTTCCATTGGGAAAAAAATTATGTCTGACAAATAAACTTGTTAAATAAAAGTTTAATTTGTAGAACTCAATATTAAATTAAATTATAATACCGACCGGTCGGTGGCCTAGTTGACATCGTGTTTGGGTCCTACCCAGGCGTAGTGTGTTCAATTCCTCGGCTGGCTAAGTCCTCCATCACAACACAAGCAACATTTTCCGCTTACTGTGGTGGTAGTAGGAGATTTTCAAATATTGTCAGGTTATTTGTAACCCGGGAATGTTTGTCTTTCTTTTAAAAAAAAAAAAAAAAAAACTAAAACATATAAATAAATAAAATAATCTTTTTCAGATCCATTGAGAAGAAATTCTCAAACAATTCAAATAATTTATTTTGTATAGATTCTACAGTAGTTGTTAGTGTAGGTTTATTAAAATTACTTGATATATTAATTTTATTTTATTCACATTCATATAATTTATTAACAAAGATAATAATTAGATTTTTAAAAAGACATTGTGAACTCGTACAGTAGTTCAAGGTCTACATTACTGTATTCTGTATCTCCCCCACGCGTCTCATGCTAAAAATAGTATGTCACATAAAAGTGCATATTTTTATTTTATGATGTTAGACATGGTTTTAAAAAAAAACATGGAGTTGTAAACGAGACATCTGGCAACACTGAAGCGCGGTGCCTGTCTGCGTTTGCCAGCCGCCAACGCGCCGACTAATCAGAAAGCCAAAACTCACTACCTCATGTCCTAGGTGTTCGTTTGAGTGGTTTATTTATGGTGTTCGTTATGCCCTACCAGCATAACGAAATATTGTAACACTAGTCATAAAAATATCAATACCAGTATAAAGTATAAGTTTCAAAAATATTCCACACATATTCTGAAACACAACAATGGTTTGTATGTAACGCTAGTTAGTTATAAAGCTAGGTGTATAAATACGTCGTCGACCACGTGATTTCCTCTGACAGCAATGTCATGCAATAATAAAATCAAATTTTATCAGCGCTTTTAACAGCAAAAACGATTCTTGATAATATGAAATGTTGATAACATTTTGCCGCACGTAATAAAGCAGATAGAATTGTATGTAAATGATTCTTGTTTCACGAAAATATTCCCAACTGGATTTCTGGTGGCAAAAAATAGAATCTTAAAAATAATCCATACATATTGTAAGAAACCACAATGGTTTGTATGTAATGCTAGTTAGTTATAGAACTATCCGCTAGGCGTAATTTTTACTTAAAATGTGTCGTTTCGTAAGATGGACCACGAGGTTTTACCTAAAGCAGCAATATCATGCGATAATATGTTTTAAAGTATGCTACTTTAGAGCTCATTTTCTCACAGCAATGTTTTTGTAGTTAAAACGTTGTTAGTACGAGCGATCGAGATATTGTTATTCTAGTTTGATTCCTTTCGCTTTCGTTACATTGCGCAAGCGCGCGGCTCAGTTCCTGTTTTCGTTTTGCGGCCAACTTCAGTTTCAATTCACTGCTGCGATCCAAAACAAACCGCGTTGCTCTGTTTTGTATGTACACAAATGCGTAGTACGGTTTTTCCAGTTAGAAATCGGCGATACAACTTGTTCGGGCTACCATCCGAATCGTCGCGATAGTGCTATTACACAATCTTGACCGTTTAAACTATAGTTTCATAAGACTTTTTGATAGAAAATGGACCTGGAAAGTTCCGACAACGTGGCGGATGGGATCATGGCCCCGCCGGCATTGATTCCTGAACGTTCCGCTGGAGACGGGCCCCGCCGGAGGGCCAAAAAGATCGTCAGGCAGGGCAGCAGGGACAACACCGTCGTAGCTGGTCCAATTCCTCAGCATCGAAGCTGGAAAAATAGCCGCAGGCCGCGAAATGGTCATGGGAGAGGTTTGCCGAAGAAAGGTAAGCAAGAAAACAAAATACAGAAACCCGCAACGTAACAAACAACACGTAAAAACTGAGCGATTCTAGCGGCGTGGATTAGAACTAAAAATAAACCTACCGCAACGTTTTCAACAATCTATGTGATTATTTGTTAGTTGTTATTCTCTCCGCTAGTTGGCGTTAATGACATGTTGGCTTGAACAATGTAAAGGATTATAATTTGCTTCCTTTATTATTGACGTTTTCCTCGGCTACAAAACAAAATACAGAAACATCTACCGGTACAAACAGCGATAAATCGCGCACCATTCCTTGCGGCTAGAATAAAAACTACGAAACGTCACGCCCAAACATTTTTAAAATCATTAATTTCATATTGTGATTTTCGTTATTTAAATTTTGTCCCGCTAGATGGCTTTGATTTTTATGAGGATTCGGTACGGTGACCCTCTTGGAATAATAAGACGTCCATCTGACACGGCGATGTTACGCGATAATGAACTCTAAATTTTCTTTCTATAGAGCCTATTATCGCATGATAGTATTTAGAATTAACCTTCGCTTTCTTTATTGACGTTTTAGTGTTATTATTATTGTACGTATTGTTATTTCTGTCTTGGTAATCCTATTATTGTCGGAAAATGACAGCCGCTTTGGAGTCGATTAACCTATGAAGCGGCTCTACGGTTATGGAGGCGTTGTTTTGTAACAGAATACGCGCTGCCGTCGAAGATAATATGTTTATTTTTAATGTTTCAAAGATAGTGTGTGTTTGTGTGTACCTCCAAACACGCACGTATACAAAACATAGTTCACGCAATGAAAACAGTTAGGGCTACCAAAAACGCAGCCGGTAAACGGTAACACCGGTACAAACGTTTGTTTTTATTACTATTTAAGCCCTCGTGTTTTAAGGTTATAAAATAGGTTGTTTTTAAATAGCAAAGCCATTTATGGGAATTCGACAAGTTTAATGATTAAAATTGGTTCTTTGTGGGAACTTTTCTGGAGATGATCGAATTAACAGGCATAACTCCATTATATATATGTCCGTCACTGTCAGAAGTTTGAGTTTTTTTTTAAATTGGTCTACATGAATCCCGGTGATCAGAGTTTGTAATTTTTCGTAGGATGATAAAAACATCTTTGGCGTTTACTGAGTTTCCCCAAAAAACTATTCCGTATTTTATCACTGAGTATACGTATCCATAGTATGTGCGGTGATTACTGACTCGATGTTTAAGATATTTTTAAGGGTGCCTAGAACAAAAGAAAAGCTACTGATTTTTGCTACAACTTTAGATACATGTTATTTCCAGTTTATATGTGCATCTAGTAATATTCCATGATATCTTTCATGATTCCTTTCCTACATACAAAACTAACTTATTAAATTTCTTAGAGTGACATATCTTAAAAATACTTTCACTTCATTTAACAAAACTTCTGTGTATTAACAGTCAATTACTATTCGTGAGCATATTATAATTCTTGATTTCAATCTATTTTTTTTTCTTCCTTTTATAAATAACTATTAACTACTCATCTGAGTAATCTGAAAGTATGTTGCCTGTTGTATGCTGATGATGCGTTGTTGATTGCTAATAGTATGGATGATCATCGTCTCTCGTGTCTAGGATGAACGAAGTATGCATGAAGATGAGTTAATGATGAATGTAAGTAAGTCTAAAGTAATGGTGTTTGAAAGAGAGAGTACGAAAACAGTGTGCAATATAGTTGTGAATGAGGAATACTTGGAGCAGGTGGATGAGTTTGTGTATTTAGGAAGTATGTTCTAGAGAGATGGGAAGGCTGACAGAGATATTTAAAGAAGGGTAAATGCAGGTAACTCCATTCATGGAGGACTGAACGCAGTTGGCGCTAGCATAATATGCTGCAGTTCACAATGGAGTGCTGGTACCCACCTTGATGTATGAAAGTGAGGCATGGAACTGGCAAAGAAAGGATGAAAGTAGATTGAATGCTGTTGAAATGAGATCCCTGAGGCATATCTGTGGTAAAACCATGTATGATCGTGCGAGGAATGTGGAGATCCGCAAAGAGTGCAAGGCTGATGTAAGTGTAATGAGTAAGATTAAGAAAGGGACGCTTAGATGGTTTGGGCATGTAGAGCGAATAAGCGAAGACAGGAGTGTAAGGTGGATATATGATGCAAATGCGAATGGTGGCAGAAGTCGGGGACGCCCGAGGAAGACATGGCACGACCAAGTGTATCAGATACTCGAGTCGTGTCATGTCAAGAGTCAGAATAATAGAAGAGTATGTATGAATGTGGCAAGAAGTGTGTGGTGTGACCGAGTTTGGCGGTTCCTCCTCTCTGCCTACCCCTGCGGGGAAACGGCGTGATGATTAGTTAGTTATCTACTCATACATTAATTTAAATTCATTGATTTTAACTTAAAATCATTAGTTAAGTTTCCAGAACAATCTCGGTCGAAATTACGTAATGATATTTTATGGACATACGTAATAGGTACTACAACTTTGTAATAATAACGAAAAATATCCTTAACTGTATCTTATTGTACTGTGTGTGTGTCTTAATTAATTAATAAATTAATTAAATGGTGCAAATAATAATTGTGACGAATCCTGCGGCAACCCTGTTTGATTGCATAGTTGAGTCTTTATTTGTGTTGGTTTTATTTACCTCGTTAAAACACGGCGATAAAATAAATTGTAATAATAATGGACACCTTCCCAGACAACAACGTGGCGTTAGCTTTATCTGTGTTATGCGTTATGTAATCGTCAAATAATAATAAACGTGCTTCTATGTCAACAGTGGATGAAAGCGTGCCCAGCTTTGTCCGAGCCACAACTGTTTTTCTCGTTCATTGAACTTTTTTTTTATTTTCCGACTTTATGTCCAGATTAAATCTTCCCCACAGGAAAAACTAAACCCTTCCACACACGTTTACACAAATGATCATCTAGTCAATCAACATTATGCAAGTGCATTATATAAGCAAAATAAATACAAAACAATACAAGAACAACACGTCAACTCACCAGAGATCAAATGGGAAAATAATTCACCGACTCCAGATATTTTCATATCAGAGGGTTCGGCTCGGTAGAACTCCTAACAGGGCCTATAAATCCTACTGATCCCTCAACATAAATATTTAAAAAATCTTTCGTAATCCTACATGTATTTAAAATGACTGATTTTTGCATTTTTTGATAGATCTAATACGCCTAAATTTAGAATGAGAGAGCTAGGTATAATGCCAGTAGCCGAAATAACAAATGGTAATATTTTCTGAGAATGCCAAATTCTTTTTATCTCATTTCCTAAATCTGTGTATTTTCTTATTTCCAATTCCCCAATTAGGTTATGCTGTGAGGCTGAAGGTAGTGAGGAGGGGAAGTAACTGGTTATTCAGACCTGGTCACCAAACACGGCCAGAGCCGTTTCAATTTGTAGTTTGTCAAATAACACAATTTAATCAATTTTTCTTGCGCGCTCCGGGATTTGAACCCGCGACCTTTAGCTCGCCAGTCGAGAGCCTCACCCCTCGACTGCAAATAATGATATCCTCTCTGGGATCTCCCGTGCTGAGGATTTCGTAATGAAATAATTCACAGAAACTAGTCCTTTTTGGGGCTTTTACAGGAATCTCTAAATAGTATAAAACTAAGTCGCTATCCGCGTCTGTCTGTTTGTGCGCTTAGTTCTTCTAAACTTCGCAACGGATTTTGATAGGGTCTTCACTATCATGTAGAGAATTTCTTCCGGAAGGTTTATATATATAAAACATGCATATTATATTTATAGAAAGTAGAGAAAAGTCGATGTTTTTTAATCAAGTCGTAAAAATAATATTTTTGGGCGTTTACATTGCTAACGCTGGCTAAACCTTATGAAATACATCAAAACAATGTACTACGGAATTGTATATCTTAAAAAGGCCTACAGAAAAGTCTCACATGGTATATGTCTATCTCTTAAGGTTAACCCACAGCAACTCGATAAACCCGAGAAAGACATTAGCAGACAGACAAAAAAGCAAGTATTTGATCAGAATTGCAAATGTTCAAATTACGAATGTACCCACAAACTTTGTGCCCGTTTATGATCGGTATTTTAGCACTGTTTGTTTGTCTTTATCAATATTGTTTCGTATTTGTTATCTAGTGACGGCCGGTTTCGCCGAGTTTGTTGTTTGTTTATGTTTTGTTGCGGCCGGCCCAAGGTCATTGACTTCGACACACACACAAGACACTGCCAACTAATGATGGGAGAGTCTTTGCAATAGTAAATAACTCCGTTGCGTAATCGATCGCGCTGCATAAATTCAATATTATTTTTTATAATCATTTACAAATCTATCTAACTAACCATCACGCCGTTTCCACGCAGGGGTGGGCAGAGAGGACGGACGTCATTCACATTCATACATAGTCTCGTAACTGCATTTACCCTCCTTCTCATCTCTCTAGAACATTCTTCCTAAATACACAAACTCATCCACCTGCTCCAAGTATTCCTCAGCAACAACTAAGGGTTTTCCAATAAGAGGTGTTATTTTAAATAGCCCGTTATTTCGGTAGATGTTACTTTTGAAGCTGTCATTTTTTGACATTTGACAAGTAAAAACTACGCCATTAAAAAAATGGAACGATACACGCTTCAACAACGCATTGAAATTATTAAAATTCACTTGAGTGAATCAAATGCAAATCATCTTGAGTGATGAGGCCCATTTCCACCTCGGTGGCTTCGTCAACAAGCAAAATTGTCGCATCTGGGGCTCGGAAAACCCAAGAGTTATTGTTGAAAAGCCTCTCTATCCTCAACGTGTGACTGTTTGGTGCGGTTTATGGTCCGGCGAAGTCATTGGACCTTACTTTTTCGAAAATGAGGCTGGAGCGACAGTTACGGTGAATGGATTGCGCTATCGAGAGATGATTAATGATTTTTTCTGGCCGGAATTGGATGGTATTGATCTGGACAACGTTTACTTTCAACAAGACGGCGCTACGTGCCACACAAGCAAAGAAACCATTGATCTTTTACGATTGAATATCAAAATAACACCTCTTATTGGTTTTGCACACTGTTTTCATACTCTCTCTTACAAACACCATGACTTTAGACTTACTTACATTCTTCGTTAACTCATTCTTCATACACACTTCGTTCATCCTAGACAAGAAAAACTGTACAAATCTATAAATGTGTTTTAAATCGGTATATTTTAATCGCGCGCGCAAGTAGAGTTGACTTAAACAACACACATTGAATAATTATTAATTTTGTGTATTGGTGCATATTTATTATACGCCCATAAGAATTTTTACAAACATTTGATGATATGAACATAACAATTCAGTGAAACAGTAATATACAGAAGAATGGTATTATGCTAAAATTAATTGTTATTATTACTGAGGTATCTTATTATAGCCCTCTTGTAACTATATTCCGTGCAGTTGAACACATCTACAAGTTCTGAGAAAACATTGCCAACTGCATTCAATCTAGGTACAAGCGAGTATCTAAATGACTCAGTCCTGATATTTCTATTGTTTACTTTGATTAACCATCACGCCGTTTCCTCGCAGGGGTAGGCAGAGAGGACGGACGGCAAAACAACTCGGTCACACCACACACTTCTTGCCTCATTCACATTCATACATACTCTTCTATTATTCTGACTCTTGACATGGCCCGACTCGAGTGTCTGATTCACTTGATCGTGCCATGTCATCTTCGTTTGCATTCGCATCATATATTCTTTATTGCATTCCTTTCTTTGATCATTCGCTCTACATGCCCAAACCATCTAAGCGTCCCTTTCTTAATCTTACTCATTACGCTTACATCAGCCTTGTACCTACTCTCTATTTTCGGATCTTCACATTTCATTTTGTGGCGTCCCGAAATAACAACCAAAAACAATGATGCCACAGAAAATACCTCCGTCAAAAATCGCAAATTTGCTCAATCAATTATTGATTGTGTGTATTGGTGCATATATTTATATATTTCCCACAGTGATGTCCTTGCGAAACGTCACTGAGAAACAGTTTTTGTTTTGAAAATCTTTTGTCTGTGTAATGCAAAACCTTGACTTTCTGCAGAAATAAAAATCGTGTTTTATTTGAATATTCCATTAACAATCCAGCTTTAGAAAGAGTCACGGAAATGAGAGATCTCGGAATTATTTTGGATGAAAAACTATGTTTCGCCAATCATATCCACCAAATTGTAAACAAAGACATGAAAACACTAGGCTTCGTATTGAGAACAACTAAAAACTTTAACTCCATACAAGCCATTAAACTGTTATACATATCTCTAGTTAGAAGCATAATTGAATACAACTCAGTAGTTTGGTCTCCCTCTTACAAAATTCACATTGATAACAATAATAACATTGAGCAAATACAAAAAAAAATTCTACATTTTATAAATTTTAAATTAAATATCCCACTAGAAGACTTTTTATTCAAAATTCTAAACTCTATTCGACTGTTGCGAACTTCTTTCTGCAACTCATAAACTTACGAATACCTACAATGACAACACGACAAAATACACTATTCCACTGCAACACACATAAGCGCAATTACATTGCGAACTCCCCAATACAACGGTTTCACACTATGGGAAACCAATACTTTGGGTGATGTCGATATATTTAATATTAACTTTGCGAATTTTGTGGATCACGTAAAAGATTTATGTCAACACTATTCCTAAATAGAAGTTGTATTTTTGTAAACCAGTCAAATCGCTGTATTTTTTAATTTATGTTCTTGTTTTTTTTAATTTTGTTTCTATAATAAACCCAATTTTTATTAAGATATGTTTTTTTGTTTGGTTTGACTTGGTTAAACCTTTGATTGGATTAAACCTTTCCCCCCAGGGACTGGAGTCAACAACGCTAACACCTAAGCTAAATTCTAATTAGATCAAAAAAAAATTCGCGAAACAGTGTTTTTTGAGTTATTTCGGCGGCTTACCCACAAAATTAGAAATCAGCGCGTCAGCAGAATGCCGCCTGCTCATTAACTAATAATAGTGATTGTGTTTGTTGGTGTTAGGTGGCGCCGGCGGGAAGGGAGTGTGGGGCAAGCTGGGATCCGAACTCCTCGAGGAGTACGAGGACTTCAACGACCCCAACTATGACTCGGAGAACATGAACAGCGGAGACGTGGAACTCAAGATCGTCATACCCGAGATGGCCAAGGAGGAGGTTCAGGTAACCTAACCTAACATCACCTCACCCCACTGTCAACCAAGAGGGTCTCTCATAACATCTAACCTAACCTAACTGTTAGTTGCTGTCTTTTGGGTTTCTGTGTGGAGCATACATAAAGAAGAAATCTAGAAATGCCTTGCATATAGATTTGAATGGAAACCAATGTTGCCACTGACTTGTATGTCAGTGTGAGATGTAGTTCTGCTTATGAAATTTAATAGGAGGTTCAACCGATTTTGATTCTCAAAATATTTCTTGTTGTGTTCTTTATTCTGTCTTGCTGACAGTCTCTTGGGGATGCTGTGCGGAGGGTCGCTTTCCATCCCATATCCGAGATGGCAATCAACGTGATATAGTTGCAAAATTCCGCTGCACGCTTAATCTGCAAAAAATTTAAAAGGAACGCATGGTTTCAATTTGACTACAACTCGAAATAATTATTTATTTATATGCAAAAACAAGCACAAAATAGGTTAATTGGTTTGGGTTATTCAAATAATTTATGCAAATTTTCTAACTTTCAAGCTTAACTCAGATCGTATAAATAAGAAAAAGCATGACCGTCAAACTTTCTAAACACGTGACATTTTGAACATTGACAAAAAACTAACTGGGAAGGCATCCTTTAACTATATCCCCCGACATATATAGTTGTCTCCTCTTAGTAGTAAGTAGTAATGAAGCTGAAACCAATTTTTTTTTCTTCTTAACCTTTCCCTTACTGTGCTAAAAAAATCCACGCGTTCCGGTGCTGTGTAGTCAATACACTTCTCAAAATAAGCGATTTAATATCGGAAAAATATGAATATTCATAGTTAATCGCTTATGTTGATTATATTTTATATCAGAAGTGATAATAATTGTAATTTAATTGCTGAAAACATGAAAAAACCATCGGCAGATGCTAAAAAAACGTGCGAGGGGTCCACATCTAACGACGGTCCGCGACCGACTGGCTTGCGGCTAGCACACACACAGCTATGCGGTCGTAGGTATCGATGGTCTAAATAAAAATATAACTGCGGATGTGTGGATTTCTCATGTTCCCGCGTAGCGAACTAAAGCGGGACATCAATAGTGTGCCATTTCCTCGCACACTCTTCGCTTAGCAGTGTCACACTGTTGATTGTATTGGTGTATTTGTTTCCGATTTTTAACAAAAATCTCTGATTTTTAACAAAAATCTCTGATTTTTAATTGAATTTGAAAACTATGTAAAACATTATTTTTCAATTCAGTGTATAAATGTATAACAGAGGAATACCTAAAATCTGAACCTAGAATTTATTATATTTATAGAGTTATTAAAGTTATTAGAAGCAATAAGTAGTAAATACACACCACAGATAAGGAAAGGTTAATTGCGTTTTATGTGTGCAGTGAAATTCGGCAACTTTGCCATCAATGTTACCCAAATTGTCATGAGGTTAGCACCTTCACAATAAGCTCACCACCGCCTGTATCGGACATATCATCATCATATAGCATCACCTGAAGTTTCATCGTTGGAAGCACTCTTTGTAATATCTGATGTTGTTGTATATTGTTTTAGAAAAAGGCCGAGCCCATAATCCTGGAGTACTTTGAGAACGGGGACACCAACGAAGCCCTGGACAGCTTCCTGGAGTTCATCCCTTCCAGTCAGCGCCACACGGTGAGCCCCCGTTCATTCTCACTCCGACCCCATCATTACTAAGACCTTTCTTATTCTAGCCTACTCAATTCCCAGATCATTTAAACGCTGGCCCAGTCGTCGCGAGGATTTCTTATTCTAACCTACTCAATTCACAGATCATTTATATGCTGTCCCAGTCATTACGAGAATTTTTCTTACTCTAACCTACTCAATTCCCAGAATATTCATACGCTGGCCCAGTCATTACGAAAATCTTTCTTACTCTATCCTACTCAATTCCCAGATCATTCATACGCTTGTCCAGTCATTATGAGAATCTTTCTTATTCTAACCTACTCAATTCCCATATCATTTAAACGCTGGCCCAGTCGTTACGATGATTTCTTATTCTAACCTACTCAATTCTCAGATCATTTATATGCTGGCCCAGTCATTAAGAGAATCTTTCTTACTCTATCCTACTCAATTCCCAGATCATTCATACGTTTGTCCAGTCATTATTAGAATCTTTCTTATTCAAACCTACTAAATTCCCAGATCATTCATACGCTGGCCCAGTCATTACAAGAATCTTTCTTATTCTAACCTACTCAATTCCCAGATCATACGCTGGTCCAGTCATTATGAGAATCTTTCTTATTCTAACCTACTCAATTCCCAGAACATTCATACGCTGGCCCAGTCATTACGAAAATCTTTCTTACTCTATCCTACTCAATTCCCAGATCATTCATACGCTTGTCCAGTCATTATGAGAATCTTTCTTATTCTAACCTACTCAATTCCCAGATCATTTAAACGCTGGCCCAGTCGTTACGATGATTTCTTATCCTAACCTACTCAATTCTCAGATCATTTATATGCTGGCCCAGTCATTAAGAGAATCTTTCTTACTCTATCCTACTCAATTCCCAGATCATTCATACGTTTGTCCAGTCATTATTAGAATCTTTCTTATTCAAACCTACTAAATTCCCAGATCATTCATACGCTGGCCCAGTCATTACAAGAATCTTTCTTATTCTAACCTACTCAATTCAAAGATCATACGCTGGTCCAGTCATTATGAGAATCTTTCTTATTCTAACCTACTCAATTCCCAGAACATTCATACGCTGGCCCAGTCATTACGAAAATCTTTCTTACTCTATCCTACTCAATTCCCAGATCATTCATACGCTTGTCCAGTCATTATGAGAATCTTTCTTATTCTAACCTACTCAATTCCCATATCATTTAAACGCTGGCCCAGTCGTTACGATGATTTGTTATTCTAACCTACTCAATTCTCAGATCATTTATATGCTGGCCCAGTCATTAAGAGAATCTTTCTTACTCTATCCTACTCAATTCCCAGATCATTCATACGTTTGTCCAGTCATTATTAAAATCTTTCTTATTCAAACCTACTAAATTCCCAGATCATTCATACGCTGGCCCAGTCATTACAAGAATCTTTCTTATTCTAACCTACTCAATTCCCAGATCATACGCTGGTCCAGTCATTATGAGAATCTTTCTTATTCTAACCTACTCAATTCCCAGAACATTCATACGCTGGCCCAGTCATTACGAAAATCTTTCTTACTCTATCCTACTCAATTCCCAGATCATTCATACGCTTGTCCAGTCATTATGAGAATCTTTCTTATTCTAACCTACTCAATTCCCAGATCATTTAAACGCTGGCCCAGTCGTTACGATGATTTCTTATCCTAACCTACTCAATTCTCAGATCATTTATATGCTGGCCCAGTCATTAAGAGAATCTTTCTTACTCTATCCTACTCAATTCCCAGATCATTCATACGTTTGTCCAGTCATTATTAGAATCTTTCTTATTCAAACCTACTAAATTCCCAGATCATTCATACGCTGGCCCAGTCATTACAAGAATCTTTCTTATTCTAACCTACTCAATTCAAAGATCATACGCTGGTCCAGTCATTATGAGAATCTTTCTTATTCTAACCTACTCAATTCCCAGAACATTCATACGCTGACCCAGTCATTACGAAAATCTTTCTTACTCTATCCTACTCAATTCCCAGATCATTCATACGCTTGTCCAGTCATTATGAGAATCTTTCTTATTCTAACCTACTCAATTCCCAGATCATTTAAATGCTGGCCCAGTCGTTACGATGATTTCTTATTCTCACCTGCACAATTCTCAGATCATTTATATGCTGGCCCAGTCATTATGAGAATCTTTCTTATTCTAACCTACTCAATTCCCATATCATTTAAACGCTGGCCCAGTCGTTAAGAGAATCTTTCTTACTCTATCCTACTCAATTCCCAGATCATTGACATATACAATAAACTCAAAAACATTTTTAACGACCTATATGAAAAAAGTAAAATCACTTTTTATCCAAAACCCAAAAAAAGACCACATGCAATAAAATTATGGATAACCGATGATATTTTAGAAAAAATTAAAATAAGAGACTCCATGTACAGAAGATGGAAAAATTCACCTACTAATAAAACCTACGAAAAACAATACAAATCAACTCGAAATACTGTTTCCAAATTAATCATAAAAAGTAAAACTACTTATTTTAATGAAACATTTAAAAGCTATTTCAGCAATTCTAAAAAAACTTGGGATCAAATTAATAAATTATTGGGACGTAAAACAAAAACAAACTGCGATGAAATTATCTCAAAGTACATGTTGAATAATAGCGGGCAAACAGAGGAAATCATTGTGAATAGATTCGCTGAGCAGTTTACCAATAGTATCAGCTCGATGTTACACAAATGTGACTACAAAGCGTCCAACATAGCCCCCGTTGATTTGCCGCATAGCATGTACTTGCCCAGAGCGACCTGTGAAGATATACGCAGGATAGTCAGTCAACTAAATAATTCCAAGTCGCCAGGGATTGATAATATTAGAATGTTCGACATTAAAAAACATATAACTATTCTATGTCCGATAATTACCCATTTAATTAATAAAATCTTATCTCAAGCCGTTATACCGAATGAGCTTAAATGTAGCATTATTAGGCCAATATACAAAGGGGGAAAGCACACTGAAATGGAAAATTATAGACCTATCAGTATATTGCCAGCAATTGAAAAAATTCTAGAAAAATACATCTCAGTAAATTTAATAAAATACCTAGAAAGTTTCTCCATTATTGATCGCAACCAATACGGATTTCAAAAAAATAAAAGCACAGAAATTTTACTACAGGACTTTTCCAATTACGTAAATCAGGAACTCAATGATAAAAAACATATTCTTGTATTATTCATTGACAACTCTAAAGCGTTTGACACTATTGATCCGAAAAAACTATTACAGATATTGGAGGCGATAGGAATTAGGGGAAAATTACTAAAACTTCTCAAAAACTATTTAACCAATCGACAAATTAAAGTGAAACTCTTTCAAACTTACAGCAAAGCTAAATATATGTCGACAGGAGTTCCGCAGGGGTCAATTCTCGGGCCAACATTATACATAATATTTGTTTCACTCATGAATAAAATTTTCACCTTTGTTAAGCATTACGTTTATGCTGATGATACGGCGCTAGTCATTTCGCATGAAGATTTGTCTATTGCAATAAAACTCATGCAGCATGATTTCTTTTCTTTACAGAAATGGTCACATGATGCCGGCCTAATAATAAATTCCAAAAAGACTAAATTGATGCATATACGATCTCCACATGCCAAATATACCATCACGCCTATAATAAAGTCGCATACATCTGAGTGTATACACAATTCTTCACAGTCCTGTAAATGTGGAACCATTGAACTGGTACAAACTTATGTATATTTGGGGATAACTGTAGATGCGCATATGAAATGGGATACACACGTTAGCAACATATGCAAACGCCTACGAGCTATTGCGGGGCGAATTTACAAAATTAAATATTTTATGCCTATAAGCACGTTAAAAATAATCTATTTGTCACTAGCGGAATCTACAATCAGATACGGAATAACGTCCTGGGGAAACTCCTGCAAGACAAATATAGGTTACATCCAATCAATTCAAAACTCCATGACTAAGCTTTTGGTAAACAAACGTATTTATGCACAAAGAAGAGATATAAAATTATTATATGAGTCAGTTAACGTATTATCTGTTCGAGGAATATTATGGTTTAAAATTATATGTCAAAACATAACGTCAGATTCAATATACAAAGAAAAAGTAGATCATGCATATGACACAAGATTCAATAGAAATGAAGGTATGTCCATTCCGAAAATTATAAATAAATATGGACAACGGACTTTCTCTTATCTTGTGCCTACCATATTTAATAAGATTCCAATAGACATAAAAATTCAATCAAATTGCACCCCTGAATTAAAAAATAAAATTAAAGAATGGTTAATAGATCAAGCTTTTTTATACTGATATTGTTTATAATCTTATGCATATATATATATACATATGAATATGAGTAATTTGCCTGTGTTTACAACTGACTGTCTTTGTATTTTATTTATTATTATTTATTATTTTGTATTGTAGTATGTTAAAAGTTATTCTATTGTTTATTTTTTTTATATTTGGCTCTGTTTTTGTGATTATTTAAGTTCTTATTCTTCTGTATCTATTTTAAATATTTGAAATATTGTGATTTCTCGCTTCTTGTATGCTTTGATAATATATTATGTTAAACTAACCTGCTGACAAACTGCTTGAGCAGTTTAGCGGGTATAAATAAATAAAAATAAAAAATAAAAAAAAAAAAAATTCATACGTTTGTTTAGTCATTATTAGAATCTTTCTTATTCAAACCTACTAAATCATTACAAGAATCTTTCTTATTCTAACCTACTCAATTCCCAGATCATACGCTGGTCCAGTCATTATGAGAATCTTTCTTATTCTAACCTACTCAATTCCCAGAACATTCATACGCTGGCCCAGTCATTACGAAAATCTTTCTTACTCTATCCTACTCAATTCCCAGATCATTCATACGCTTGTCCAGTCATTATTAGAATCTTTCTTATTCAAACCTACTAAATTCCCAGATCATTCATACGCTGGCCCAGTCATTACAAGAATCTTTCTTATTCTAACCTACTCAATTCAAAGATCATACGCTGGTCCAGTCATTATGAGAATCTTTCTTATTCTAACCTACTCAATTCCCAGAACATTCATACGCTGGCCCAGTCATTACGAAAATCTTTCTTACTCTATCCTACTCAATTCCCAGATCATTCATACGCTTGTCCAGTCATTATGAGAATCTTTCTTATTCTAACCTACTCAATTCCCAGATCATTTAAACGCTGGCCCAGTCGTTACGATGATTTCTTATCCTAACCTACTCAATTCTCAGATCATTTATATGCTGGCCCAGTCATTAAGAGAATCTTTCTTACTCTATCCTACTCAATTCCCAGATCATTCATACGTTTGTCCAGTCATTATTAGAATCTTTCTTATTCAAACCTACTAAATTCCCAGATCATTCATACGCTGGCCCAGTCATTACAAGAATCTTTCTTATTCTAACCTACTCAATTCCCAGATCATACGCTGGTCCAGTCATTATGAGAATCTTTCTTATTCTAACCTACTCAATTCCCAGATCATTTGTACACTGGCCCAGTAATTACGAGAATCTTTCTTATTCTAACCTACTCAATTTCCAGATCATTCGTACACTGGCCCAGTAATTACGAGAATCTTTCTTATTCTAACCTACTCAATTCCCAGATCATACGCTGGCCCAGTCATTACGAGAACCGTTCTTATTCTAGATCATTCATACGCTGGCACAGTTATTACGAGAATCTTTGATTTCTCGGATCTTTCTTACAGCAGTCTGGTCGTTATGATAATTGTATGGTAACAATAACCTGAACACGTTATCACTGTATTGTTAAAGTACGTCTTGACTACATTAGTTGGTTTGCTTGTACAGATATGCCAGATCATAGTGGAGATGGGATTGGACCACAAGCCGTCCCACAGGGAGATGTGTTCTATACTCATCTCCGACCTATACGGACACCTGCTGTCTGAGAGGGACATCGCCCAAGGTTTGCGCTCATTCTATCTGTTCACTTCTTCGAGCTACTTTTCAAAACAGTATTATCTGAAATGAATGCGTACTTTGTAATACAGCTCCATAAGCCGAGTTTAAAGTCAGTGCCTGGGTCTTGTTATAGGAGGGGGAAAACACAGAAGTCGGTAATCATTTCACAGCCGAGCTTTGAACACGAGAACGAGTCGTAGAAATAGACAAATGTTCGGCGTATTTCCCGAAGGGATCAACGATTCTATTTCCTCGGAGCATTGTCCGTCGAAATATCGGTAGAGCAAGGACGGCATTTCTGCCTGACGTCTGTGCTCTAAATGATAATGTTAGTGATATTGTCTTTACCATTTATATATTCTCATACAGTTTTAATGCACAGGAAACCTATTCTATTGGCTTGTAGAAAAGCACATTAAAATTAAAAATGATTATATTTATCCAAAACACTATCTAGATTGCATTTAGTTTGACATGAATCTTGCGACCATACGTAAAAATAGCAACCAATAAAAATATGCATTAAGATAATGTTGGTAGTTCTTATTCCATGTATGATTCAGTTAAATATGACTGAAGGAAATACGGACGGATTAGATCAGTGGTAGAGATCAATTGCAATAGGTTCGAACTGATGTTAGAACCTTGTAAAATAAAATATGAAATTTAATCAGTCGATGTTAGAACTTCGTAATATGAAAATAATTTTGGTTATAGAAATAAGCAAAAAGCAACTAAGGTGAGGATTTATTCTTGGTTCTGAGAGTGTGTTATTGTTGCAGCGTTTGAGAACCTGCTGGGCAACCTCGAGGATCTGACCCTTGACCAGCCGTGCGCCGCCGAGCTGCTGGGCTGCTTCGTGGCGCGCTGCGTCGGAGACGACTGCCTGCCTCCGCGCTTCATCACCTCTCAGCTGCAGGCCTCTGACCTTTCCGCGCTCTCCAGGTAATGAGACACCCGCCCAACCGTATTGTAGATTAATTACTTAACTCAAAAACTGTCGTATCACGTCTCTAAAGGAACTTTACAAAGTTTGAAGACAGAAACTACCAAGCACATTATTTGATTTCTTTCCCAGAATTGAAATTTTTAATTCAATTTTCCCTCAGAATGCCAAATTGTTCTTTATTCTCATGTGACTAATGTCAACCGTGTATATATGTTGGGCGCGCGTTTGGCGTGTTTCCCGACTATGCACCGGTGCTGAAGGGATCAATGATGCTATTTCCTTGGAGCATCTTCCATTGTAATACCGGTAGAACAAGGACAGCATACCTACCTGACTCCTGTATTCTAAGAATTGCAATCTGAAGGACTCTTTCATCTGGTTTTGAAACAGTCATTTAATTTGAAATAGTTCAAAAACAGCAAGTTTATCTGGAATCGAATGTAATGCAAAAATATTTCGTTAGCTTAAAAATAGCCTTAATAATATTTTCAGAAGTTTTCCCTACTGTGCAACTATAACTTGATACTTGTTTACACTTGCTGGGTCGTTCGTCCAAAGGAACCTTGCTTGGACCAAATATTAACAATAACTTTCACAATGAGGACCTTGTTTACACTTCTCTGGGTCGTTCGTCGTGCTTGGACCAAATATAAACAATAACTTCCACAATGAGGACCTTGTTTACACTTGTCTGGTTCGTTCGTCGTGCTTGGACCAAATATTAACAATAACATCTATAATGAGGACCTTGTTTACACTTGTCTGGGTCGTTCGTCGTGCTTTGACCAAATCCACAATGAGGACCTTGAGTGAAACATATTATGGCAAATTATCATAAACAATAATCTTCTGGGAAAAGATAAATGCCGCCGACGGGAATCGAACCCGCAGCCTTCCGATTGCCGGTCGCCACCAAGCTAGCCACTAAGCTATGTCAGCTTATTTTAAATCATAAAATAATTCAATAAAAACTAGTATTTTATTCAACAATTATGGCTTATTAGATTTTATAATTTGTTATCCTTTCTGCTTTGCATAAAAACCTTGTCTTGTAAACATTAGTTGAAAAAAAACTATGTATTCATGTAAATCAGCAAATGATGATTCTGAATATATATGTTTTATTATATATAATGTAACATATGTAGAGGGCCTGTGTCATATGCTTCGGGGGCCAGTGTAATATAAATTGTAAACTTTCCAACGTTTGGGTTTAGAATATGAGTGGAATGACATAGATGGCATCAAGGGTTCTACCCTGAGCATTACCCCAGGCGAGCTCTTATAAAGGCATGGTTTCGATTCTCTCACGAGGCGTGGAGTCAGCTATCAGCTTCTGCTACCATCATTCAGAACGAGACGAGGTATTCAGTAAAAACAAGGGGACAGGTTTCAACATTATATTATAACAAGGGGCAACATAACAACATACAAATGGTTATCACATAGAATAAATTTTATACTCATGGGTTAAGTTCAATCTCTCTCTCTGAATTTAAGTTACGAAATCGGCACTGAGTTTTTGAAAGCACATGGAATAAGGGATGGAATGGTCAAGCTTACATGGTTCTTCAATCGGTGAGCGGAATTTGTGGGCGGCCATCGCCCACATGCGCGCAGGTTACGACATGCGAATACATGTTAGTTTCGCTGTGAAGTTCGGCCAGGAGTTTATACTGTGTCTCCTTGTTGAAAGTCGAGGATTTTAGTGTGATTATCCAGATGTTAGTCTGGATATTCCTTTGTATCCCGATTGAGCTTCCGGGACGCAGAACCGCGACCCAGGAGTAGCGCGCTGAGCCCGCGAGCGCAGGCCCACGACGTGGCGGGTTAGTTCCTGTTTGGCCGTGCGGAATGCTGATGGCTTTTTTTTTATATTAACTCCACACAGGAGGCCCTGAAGAAAATAATTTCCTTCAGGGCCTATGTCATCTTTGGGGATGCTGTGTGGAGGGTCCTTTTGTGGAGAGGAAGGAGTGAACATGGGTCTTGAAGAGTCCCATGTTGTAGGAGGGAGGAAACACAGAGGCCGGCAGCTCGTTCCACAGCCGAGCTGTTGAACTTAAGAACGAATCGTAGAAGCGACCCGTTCTCATATGACAAATGTCAACCGTGTACAAATGTTGGGCGCGTGTTTGGCGTGTATCCCGACTACGCACCGGTGCCGAAGGGATCAATGACGCTAGTTCCTCAGAGCATCTTCCATTGTAATACCGATAGAACAAGGACAGCATACCTACCTGACGCCTGTGCTCTAAAGATTGCAGTCCGTTTGTTAAGATTGGGGAATCTATCAAACGGACCGCCCGTTTCTGCACAGAGTCTAGGGTTTTTTTCAGGTATTTAGGGGCTCCGGACCAGAGATGGCTGCCAAATTCGACAGTAGGCCGCACTTGCGATTTGTACAGGGTCAGCAGTTGTGTACTATTAAAGTATCTGCGGGCCCTGTACAGTACGCCCAGCTTCTGAGAGGCCAACTTTACTCTGGCTTCGATGGAGCCCCCATACCTGAGCTGGTCACTTATAGTTACACCAAGCATATCAATGGAAGGCCTGTTCGGAAGATCGCTTCCGTTGAAGGAGACTAGATTATCATTTGGATCCCTTTTAGACGTAATCAGACAGGATTGGGTCTTTGAAACATTAAATTCGACGAGATTATTTTTACCCCAGGAGGAAATACTCTCGAGATAACCGTCCATTCTCTGCTTCAAAGCCCTCCGAGCCGTTGGAGTGTGATGGCGAGAATTTAGTGGCCGGCAGGTGTTGCCGGTAAATTAGGACTAAGAATAAGAAGTAAATCAGGACTGTCTGTAATACCATTAACATTAAATCTAAACTATTCTTCGAGTGGTTGTAATTTATGGTTTCTATAAATAGAGCGAGTTTATAGTTAATGTGTCTTAGAATTAATGCTTTGATTTATAAATATTACTAGCTGACGTGTACTCGGTGTTGCTGGGAGTTATCCTTAGGTGATACATTATCATTTTTGTAGTACGTTATTTTGATATATCTCATAAGGTTTAGCCAGCGTTAGCAATGTAACCGCCATAATATTTATATTTTTTTACGACTTGATTACAAAACATCGACTTTTCTCTACTTTATATAAATATAACATGCATTATATATATAAACCTTTCGAAAGAAATTCTCTAAGTGATAATGAAAATCCCATTAAAATTGCGTGCATAGATTAGATGAACTAAGCGCACAAACAGACAGATGCGGAAAGCGACTATATTTTATACTATTTAGAGATTGTGTTTAAGCGTGTACCGCACAATATTCCCAACTGCCCGCAGCCATTTAAAATATGCCTAATAATATACATTGTATTGTTTGTTTCAGACAAGCTCTGACGAAGGCTAACACTCTCCTGTCTATGAAGCATGGACTGGTCCGACTGGACAGCATCTGGGGAGTGGGCGGCAGTTTAAGGTAACCTAAACTAAAACACTTGTTCATTTATGTACCCGATCTCACACCTTTCAAATCTTGCAAACAACTGTTAGAAATCAGTTTTGCATCATCGGCTTACAACAGGAAACACGCTTTCAGATTGTTCGTTTTTGCACCCAATCCCGCACCTTTCAATCACACATACAAATGCTAGATACGATAGACTGTAGATCTTCCCTACTGTTAGAAATCAGCACCCTTCATTTTGCACCCAAGTCCACACCCTACAAATGTTGTATACAAATCGGAGACTGTAGATCTTCCATACTATTGGAAATCAGCCCTATACTTTCAGATTGTTCATTTTTGCACCCAATCCCATTTTTCAATTGTTTGTTTGTTTGAAGGCCGGTGAAGTCGCTGGTGCGCCAGATGAACTTGCTGCTGAAGGAGTACCTGAGCTCGGGAGACACGACGGAGGCGCAGCGCTGCCTGCGCGAGCTGGAGGTCCCGCACTTCCATCACGAGCTGGTGTACGAGACGGTGGTGATGGCGCTGGAGGCTGTCAGCTGCCACGTGGAGCAGCAGCTGGTCACGCTGCTGGCCGCCTTCAGCGACAGCTGCCTCATCACCCTCGACATGATGGAAAGGGTCAGTATAGTCTAGAGTCACTTCTTTAACTTCCTTTCCTCGCACTTCCGTCTTTGTTACTACCTACCAATCAAAAGCGCAACTTTCACTGCATAGGCGCTTTAGCGCAATTTGGTCTTGTGACAGCGAAAGTTGGCTTGCAAACATGCACATATCTTCCGTTGTTTCTATTATCAATAGCTACACTGGTAATTAAGGTTCAGCTAGCTAGGTTTTCCGTCATTGCACAAGCAAAATTAGAGTTTATAATGTTGGTAGTAGGAGGAACAGTTATCTTGGTGTCATTTTACAGCCTATTGTGGATGCCTGATTATAGTCACTAGTTCAATCCATTTTTCTTAATTTACGGGGTAACACAGGGATCGACATTGGGTCCTGCATTATTTTTATCGCAGATAATAGAAACAAGGAAGATAGACCGTATCACGTGTATTGTTCACTTCTCCTTTTTTTATTATCTACACACCAAACGCGCAACTTTCATTAGCATTCATTGCCGCTTTGATAGTCTGTGCAGTTTGGTTGTAAAACAGAGACAATTGGCATATGTCCCATTGTTTCTATTATCTATAGCTTTACTTCAGTTTCTCTGCTAGCTAAGTCCTCTGTCGTTGCACAAGCAATATTAGAACTTACAGTGGACAGTTTGTCTTTGTGTCACTTTACAATAACGATGTAATCAATGTATTTGTGTTGTCCGTCAGGGCTTCCTGCGCGTGTTTGACGACATGGCGGACATAGTGCTGGACGTGCCGCTGGCGTACATCACGCTGAACCGCTTCATGGAGCGCTGCCACGGTCGCAGCATCCTCACGGACCGGGTGCACAGCAAGATGCCCACCAGGTAAACAACGTTGCAAACAATATCAATAATCCATTTATAGTTCCTGCAAGATTGCTTATTTAAACAGTCTTAACATTTTGGAAGATAGGTATATTAAAAAGGTTTTTTTAACTCATGTCTTTATTTTATGGTATTTTGGACCTTAAGGCGATGCCATACGTAGTAATGCAAAATCATGTGTTTTTGATTTGAAAATTTGATCGCCTAGAAATGTTTCAGATGCTTTAATTAAATTCTGCGAGTAGAATACATCTTGGCCTTTGAAATAATCGAGTATTTTTTAGATAAGTCTTTTTATAAGCCCAGAAAAAAATAATGTATAAGGCCTATGAAAACTGCTTTAAAGTTCAAAATCTCCTACTTACGAACCCATTTTCGGTTATGATTTTATTGTATAATGTGGCAAATTAAGTTATTTATAAAATGATCGGAAAAAAATTTAATATTTTTGCCTGAACGAACATCCACAAAATAAAATAAAAGGCCCTTTTTGGCCGTGTTTTTTTCTTGCATAAATCAAACCAGGCGGATGGTGTTAAGCGGGAATTTAAACCTTATCGCCATCTACGTAAGGGCTGTTATTGATAGCGGCTCAATTTAAAATATTACACGACGTAGTGCATTGCCTTAATAAATGCTCCCATCATAGCCTTGTACGACTTATTTTTATTGTGAAGAATGTTTATTTAGCTGAAAAATATAATAAAACTCTAGAATATTGTATGAATTATATTTTTTGATGACTTCAGAGAGAGAAAAAACATTTTTCTGAATCTGGTTTAGTACTAACCCAGTGCAAGAAGTCCAAAAACGGGTATCTTTAACCACTCAGAACATTAGAACGTCAAAAGACGTAAATATGATAATAGCGGTCAAGACATTAGAACGTCTTTTCACGTAAACGCGCGAGATTTTACAAAAATCGATTTATTTCCATCACTAGTATACGGATTGCCATGATTTAAAAAACAGAGTATCGATAATGAATAACGCTACGCGTCTGTATTCAACAATATCTATGGAACGTAGAAGTACATTATCTTAGCCGATTGAATCTGTCATCTTGTTCGTTCATAATTTATTGCATTTCTAAATAATTTATTAAAAATATTTTAGTTTGGACGGTTAATATTTTGAGGTGACTAATAGTTTTTAATTATATTTCTTCAATATATAAAGTGTTATTTCTTTATGATACTCAGAAAAAAGTACATTTTTCACGGGTTTGAATTAATGGTAATCGATTCTTACATATTTTTGACGTTTTCATAAAATATATATTTAGAAACGCAAATATTTACTTATAACAACACAATGCGATAGTGGATTTCATAATCTTTCCAAAACATTTTTTAGAATGAGGCTACGTTTCCCAAGACGTGAGTTATGATGCTTTTAGCAAAACTCGTAAATAACACAAAAATTATCACGTTTTGACAGTTCTCAAAGGAACACATAGTATATAAATGTCTTTGTCTGAGAGGTTACGGCCAATACCGTCTTCACCATAAGGGCACACGGGGCCCGTGCCCAGGGCCCCCATTCTCAGGGGGCCCCACTGACAATTTCTCTCGCGAAACGCGATAATGCGGGCGGTGTGTGCGCATGCGCGCGGAAAAAATTTTGAATGCGATTTCGACCCTTCTGTGTACAGAATTTGTATAAAGAACAAGGTCAGAATCGCTTGCGCCAATATCATTGATGATATAGCCACAAGTTTCTTTCACCTGGCAACACCAGAATATTTTTAAATACCTAATTTATCTTTGGAATCGAAATGTCAAATTTGCCGCGATGCAAATCTGATGCATGATACTTGACGAAAACATCATAAAATCTATCAATTTATCAAATTAACGCAATTAATGTTGTTTCGGTACATATTTTATTGTTCTAGGAATGTGTTTCGGTCAATAAAATATATGATAGCTCAAAATTAATCCACAAAACATTCAATTTAAATTTCAAAGTAGTGCTTTGTTAGGGAAAGGGAAGGGAAGGGGGCCCTATCAGGCCCGACCCGACCCGACCCGGGCCCCAATTCTTGTGTGCCCAAGGGCCCCAGCCTAGTTTAAGACGGCACTGGTTACGGCCTTGTAGTAAGTGTTCAAATATGGTTTGAAATGGAGATATGTAAATACGAATGTTAGAGTGAACGCGCTAATATTAAAAAACGATAATAATTAAGCGAAAATGGTGAAAATATTTAATAAAACATGACTCGTTTGTAATAGAGCAAAAATCTCTCCACTATTGCTTTAGTTGCATTTAAAGATACAATGTTAATTTTTTCATGCCTATAACATATTAAATAACAGAACAAAACGTGTTTTAAATAATTTTCCGAGCTTACTTTGCGGTTTTTTTTATTGAAGGAATTTCATATAATTAACGTTTTGGCATAAAAAACTAACTAACTAACCATTACACACATTTATCACACATACGCCTCAGGGATCTCATTTCAACAGCATGCAATCTACTTTCATCCTTTCTCTCCATTGTGGACTGCTAACGTTTCGGCATAACAAATGTATAGATATTATCTTCAAAAATAACTTCTTCTTTTTTTGTAACTTAAAAACTTGAATAATTACAATTTCTAACAATTTCTACCCATTCGTAACGTGAAACTTGTTATGAATTGGTAGAAATTGGGTATAATAACTGTCAGTGCATTGTCTGCAGCAAGAGCCTGTATTAACACACTATGAGCGGGAATGGTATTTTTACCTGCGCGGCCGACTGGTGCATATCGGCGGGACGGGTAAAAATACCCTTTACGCCGGCTCCACTTCAAAGGCGAGGAAGGAAAATTATTATTATTATTTCCCATGACTATTTAATTTAAACGCTTGAAGACATTACAAACTACACACACATATAACAAAAAAAAAGATAAGCCATTGTTTCTTTTATGTACACACATACTCTTGCAATAATTAAGCAATTTTATCATGTTAAATTTCAAAGATTGTTTGTTAGTTGTACTGGGAATATGAGTACCTACCTATTATATTTTTATGACGTGTTATAAATTCATTGGACCTTTACTCTTATGAGATAATCCCGAGGATGTTATTACAATAATCATTTCCTGAATGACTTTTCCTGGCACTTGTTACTTGTGAAGATAGAGTGGCGCTAATATACACGTGCTTTAGTTATGATATACAGAGTTACAAAACAGACATGTTTTTTTAGTGGAATTTATTTAATAGATATATTATTTTACCCTTCAAAAATGTCTTCAGATAATAACGAAAGTCATGAGGAAATATTCGTCGATAATTTGTCTGCCCATTCTGGTGAAGATTTAGCTGAAGCAATATATTTTTGCGCTATTCGCGAAAAACACCCGCTATAGGCTAGAGTCTATTGTTTGAAGCGCCCGACTACAATGTGTTAATAAAGATTTCGGTGTCTGAATATAAAGTATCCTAGGAAAACTACATAGGACAGATGTATACGATTTTTATATATATATAAACACATTATCTTGTAAAACTGTACAATTTACAAAAACTTCATTTTGCAAACAACAGGTAAGTGATTATGAAAATAGTGTCAGCCAGCGCATTTCGGGCTGCTCCCCAATTTAGCGGCACACTAACGGCCGTTGTTCCCAACTTTTGGAACGATCGATCTCTGGCTCCGATCAGTCAAGTGATTTGTTCAGTAACGTTCGATTCGCCTGTTTCCAAACATCTTTACCATAGATTATCTTAAGTGGACTCGCCCACTTTAACAGACAATACAATGATATCAAAGTAAAAACTTTCAATGTTAAATTGACCAAATGATTATTGTATTTACGACAAATTATTATAAGCATCAATTGCTCGCTTAAAATATGCATACAAATTGAAAATAAATGCCGCCGACGGGAATTGAACCCACATCGTCCTCTTATTTCCAACACGTCAAATAATTCAATATGTACAAGTACTTCTTATAATTTTTTTTTTTCACCTGTTAACAACCAAATTTATACAAACTTGGGAGATATTTTCAATTTGTATGGATATTTCATGGGAGTAATTAATCCTTACAATAATTTGTTATCCTTAGTGCTATGCACAAAAAACTTTGTCTTATAAACATTAGTTTATCATTAAAAGTAAATAATATTGTATTTATTATTAATGCATACATATTTTTTAAATACTGTAATACGTAAACCGATATTTTATATTTTTTTAAACAAATTTATGTACATAATATGTTAAAAATAATGTGTTAGCTTGACTTTAATTCCACCGTGTCTTGATGTTGCAAATATTTTTCACTCTGTCGACACTTTTTATAACTAGTCATTTACTGAGGCAAGCTTAATCCAGTAGTTTGGCTTCCTTAAATTGATTGATCGCTCAGTCGTCACCAGTCATCCATCACCTTTCCATTGGAAATAGCGTAGTTGTGTTTGAGCCAGTGTTGAGCCAAAATTTCGGCTCAACAGTTGATCAGCAGGATTGGGAACAACGGCCGTAAGAGTTGGTATTAATTTAATTCAAAAGCACCGTTCCTCTTGTCCTGCTAGGCTATGCTAGAACATCTGTTCTGTCTTGTGGCTCGTAATCGTGAGTTTTTAAAAGATTTTGCCGATATATATTCTAATAATGTTTGTTTTCTTCTCCAGGGGTCGCAAGCGCTTCGTTTCCGAAGGCGACGGTGGAGCCCTGAAGGACCACTCGCTGGTGCTCCGTGACTAGGGCCCCGTCGGGCCCCCACCAATCTCAGGCAGCGGGCAAATACCACATCAGAACACACCTCTCGGTCATCAGCTCCAGTCCACTGGAGTATTATACTGAAACATGACGAGACATCTAACTAACTAAGAAAAGAAAAACTAATTTAATTCATTGGTAAATTCCACACTAGTATTGTATGAATATATATCTAGCCTTTGGGAATAAGAGCTAGATGCCGTTAACGCCTGACGCTATTAGCTGCGTTCAGAATCCGAGACGCGTGCAACGCATGCCCTAGACAGGTGTGAACAAGTATCAAGCAATAGTTGCTGCAACGCTAAAAAAAAATTATTGCGATTAAGTTTTGCATTATTATGCCGTGTGCGCTTCCTACTCCTTAAGCCAACGATTCGGACATTGTTACAGTGCCCATCATCGCGGCAGACGTGTAGATCGTGGTTTTATGTATGTAATTGTTGCCAGCGATTATTAAATTCTTAGGGCCTGTATTTCAGTATAATCATCAGTTAAATTAATGTGGTTTTCGGCATTTAATTTAGCCGCAGCCTTCAAGCACCCGCCGCCCACGATAACCGAAGAAATAGTGAGCGAAACGAATGTGGATTTTGGCGTTTAGTTTTGGTGATGCCGGACATAATAACCTGAAACATAATCACGATGATTGATTTAATACACTTTACTTTGCCTTTTTCATGGCTAGATTTTAAAAAATTATAACAGTAACTTGCATACACGGATATTAATCAATACAGTCCTTGCGCCTAATAAATCAAAAAATATGACAGTATAAACATTGCGAACGAAAAATTGTTTTGTTCGTCATTTTTTCACGATTTAAAGACTGTAATACAAAGCCGCGTACAAATGTTAGCAGCACAATATAGCATTTAACAAATTACCGTTTATTATTCAAGCCCGTTCGGTGTCTCGGTTGCGTTGCTAATGTCCATACGCGGCTTTGTACATTCAAGTATGACATTGTCCAAGTTTTGACGCGCGTAAACACCCGTAATGTGGAACGCAGCCGACTTCACACCGATTACAGCCATCAATATTTTTTTTAAACGAACCAAAAAAACGGCATTCCGACACTTATTTTTGCTGTGAAATACTTAAAAGTTGACATAACCTCACTTTTGTTGTAAAATGATGAAAAATTTTCTTCAGGACAGATTTGCAACGGTTTTTTTTTCTGGTTATATATCCCTTCTTACTGGACATAATTTTTGTAAATTTTCCTATCTGATGTTTGGCGTCGCGAATCGAGCGACTACCGCTGGCGTAGTCCCAACGTTGGGATTCCCCGATATCCAACTTGTGTGCAATGTGCGTGCGTGATTGCCCACAAAAGTTGATAGGATGCATTGTCATCGACAACCAGTCGATTTCAGCTTGATTGGATGCCGGTAAATGTACAAGATTTACGAAAACCATATCGAAATTCAAATACATGTTTAAAAAATTAAATTGTTTTTTTTTTTATTTTCTTGGGTTATTATGCCCTGTAGCGTTTCTTCCTTCTTTAGCCAACGTTTCGGACCTTGTTACAGTGTTCATCATCAACATTGCGCGCTTTAATTCTCTCAGTGCCGGTTTTTCAGCATGTTAAATTAATGTGGTTTTTGGCGTTTAGTTTTGGTGTAGAGCTGTCAATCCAACATAGATACATTTTTCTATCAATCATAATTTTTTTATTATTTATATTCGCTAAATGCCTTGTGATGAACATTATATAATGCAAAGGAAAAATCACGGGGTATTATAATTTGTGATATTTATAAAAAAAAAATTCCATTATAAAAATACAAAACACGTTACATTCATAAAAATCGAACAAAAAATATATATCACCGTTTACGAAAAGAATTTAAGGGAAACCACGCGCATTGTTTCATCCAAGCATCTGTCGAACATTTAAACAAAAGAAATACTACATGTATGATTCGAGATTTTCACGGCCAAAAGTATTATAGTGATTTGTTTTTGGGGGATTACACATCTGCCCCGACGATGGACACTGCAACGCTGTCTGAAAGGTTGGCTAAAGAAGTAGGTAGCGCAACACGCCATAATACCATGTCCATTAAAAATGTATTTAATTTAAAAGAATTAGGTCAGTAGTATGGTGGGCTGTCAATTATCATTTCATTTCAACGCCGGCCAATTCAATTATTTTTAATTCACTTTGCATTTCGTTGGGACCAAACGTTCAGTTATTTTTATTAGCTATAGCAACCGGGATGCAGTCCAACACAGTACTAGACAGATGAGTTGCTTGTATACAGCATATTTAGAAACAAATAAAAATAAAAAAACGCTAGCATTTTTTTAGGATATTCAAATTCGACGATTGTTAAACACTCGGTTTGTAGGTGTGCACCGATACACACAATGTTCGCTTCAACTCTAATTGCACGAATTTTTCTCTAAAATTGACATTTTTAAAGCATTGTTCATTTTTTTTTTTTTTTACTAACCTCTCTGGCTTCTGGCATATAGACCGTTACCCTTTTTAAGGATGCCGTCGGAAAATCCAAAAACTAAAAACTGTTTTTGAAGTGTTCAAATTTTGAAATCAAACATAAAAAAGTTTTAAAAATGGCTGACATTTTTTCGTCACACGACTAAAATACTAATAATGATAAATACATATTAGTTAGATAAATTTATTATAAATATTACAGTCATCTCACTTTTTGTGTTGTTTCATATAAAAATAATCAATAAAAGTTTCATCAATTTTTCTCTAATTGCGTTCGGAACCTTTGCTTTCGTAGAGGTGTAAATTTTGTGTTTAACTTCTATATTTGTATATAAAGCGTGGTGTTTTCTCTTTCTAACACCGTCTAGTTCATATTCCTCTCCGTGGACAACAGTAAGAGAAATACAAGGATTTCTATGACAGTATATGAGTTTGTTGGCGAAATATAAGTATTGTTGTCTGCGACAAAACTTAACTAATCTTACCTCTGTTAAATTATGCATAGAAGGTTTAAGCATTGTTAAAGAAAATAATCCTATTATAATTCATAGTATATTGTAACAAACTCTCGCCGCTTTTAAATTGTATTTTTGTAATGAGATTTTAGAATTGTCTCCTCCGAGTCACTCGTGACATTATAGGACAAATGTTTCTGTTGTAAAAGTGACTTAATTGTTTAAATAAAATTTTGATGTTTGTAACCAATTTTATTAGAAACTTTGTTTCCGTTTAAAAAGGTAGATGCCAAAAATTAGTTGCAAGATGATATTGTTAATTCTGAATTTGAAACATGATATCGACAAATATGACGCTTATTAAATAGGTCTCGATGGTCGAGTGGTTTAAGATGCCTGTCCCGGTAACACGAGAGATCCTGGGTTCGATTCCTAGTTGTGACCGTTATCTTTTTATTTTTCTTTGTCTTGTTCTGTGTCATGTTTCATTTGGATTTATTAGTATTATCTTCTTCTTCAGTTTTAATGACATATTTAAAGAATTTCTTCAATTTACTGAATTAATTATTTTTAATTCTTCAGTTCTTCTGATGTAATTATAGAATTTCTCTAACATTACTGACATAATTAAAGAATTTCTTTAACGTTCTGACATAATTAAAGAATTTCTTCAACTTTACTGACATAATTAAAGAATTTCTCTAACATTACTGACATAATTAAAGAATTTCTTCAACTTTACTGACATAATTAAAGAATTTCTTCAACTTTACTGACATAATTAAAGAATTTCTTCAACCTTACTGACATAATTAAAGAATTTCTTTAACGTTACTGACATAATTAAAGAATTTCTTTCATTGTCATAATAATTATCCTTTAAGTTCTTCAACTCTTGACGCAATCGAACGATTTGGTGTTTTATTTCTGCAGAATATGTAATAATAAAAGGAATTCTTCAGTTTCACTGTAATATATTTTTTTATATCTTCAGTTTTGTTCTCATAATACTGTCATTGAAATTGTAATTCTTCAGTTTCATTGCTAAACTGTCATAATCAATGAATTTCTTTTGTTTAACCGTTGAAATTCTGTTATAACTGCAGGAATCCTCCGGTTTCACTGTTAAAATTCTGTCAAACTGTCTTAATTGAAGAATTTCTTCAGTTACACTATTAAAATTCTGTCAAACTGTTATAATTGAAGGAATTCTTCAGTTACACTGTTAAAATTGCGTCAAACTGTCATAATTGAAGGAATTCTTCAGTTATTCTGTTAAAATTGCGTCAAACTGTCATAAATGAAGGAATTCTTCAGTTACACTGTTAAAATTCTTTCAAACTGTCTTAATTGAAGAATTTCTTCACTTTTAAAATTCTGTCAAAGTGTCTTAATTGAAGAATTTCTTCAGGTAATCTGTTAAAATTCTGTCAAACTGTCATAATTGAAGAACTGGCAGACTCAATAGAATATGCAGAAGAATGTGTGTTGTATGTGACATCATTTTTAGTATATCTTTGGAGTGTTATTTAAACAGCTTTGATTGTGCTTAGAGTCGAAAACATATTAAGTACAACAATTTATACAACGCTCCGTACATAATAACAAAAAGGCCTAAAATTTTGCATCTTATACTGTTTCGACACATTGTCTGATTTATCATCATCATCATCAACTGGTGATGTTACCGAATGAATGGCTGATTTAAATTATTTAAAAAATATATATATATTTAATTTTAAAGCCAACACTTCAAAAATAGGCTTTTGCGCTTTGTCCATCTTGCGATCCGAGTCTCGCAAAGATAATAAAAGTTACATTGATATAAATTAAATATAATCCGGGTCGCTTTTGAGTCTAGTTGTGATATTGTCTATGTTAAGTTTAATAAGGCCCGCAAAAAATGCTTTTCAGCCGTCGTAAGTAACTTCCCATGTGCCGATACTTTTAGTATCGCCTCGGTAAGATACAGCAATTTAGAATCGAAACAATCTCAGATCTGGATAGCCAGGCAAGTTACGTCCTTCTTCTTCCCCATCTCCTTCCCTTGAGGCATGGCATAGTCCCGCTGGCGCCGACCAGATTAGACTTGTACACCATTGCCGAAAAAAAATGGCTATTCACTTACACGAAAGTCAAAAAGTAATAAAATATATCTACCTTCATTTAATAGCACCATCCCTTTTGTCGTGGTGTGCTGTGCTAGAACATCTGTTCTGCCATGTGGCAACTTGAACAACAGCTCCCTGCAACCTGCTTCCCGTTTCCAAATATTTTATTAGGCTCAACATTATTCCCCATATTGGGGGTAGGGTAGACCCGGTCCTTTACTTTTCTTTTGACAATCGCAAATGTTTAAGCATTTTATAATTGTTACAATTTCGATTGACTGATGGAATGAATGCATGAAACTTGATCCTGCAACTTATGTGGCCGTTTTCCGAAAAGCGGCCGGGGTGACTTAGATACCCGGTTCTGTGGGTGTCTGGATATTGCCCGCTGTTTAATAAGAGTGTTGTCGCCGTGCCGGATTGTGTGGGAATTTTGACAATTATTTTTTCTGTACCATATTTTGTAAGTTTTAGCATTAATTGATTTGATTTGAGAATTAAATTGAAAAAAGTTATTGAAAATATTTGTTTTATTTTATTGTACACCTCTTGAAAAGAATATTCGACTCCTAGGTCTCAGATAGGATGGATATTTACCCAACTGTCGCATTTTCAATAGACACAGATTATAGAAATTACACTTTCGTTTTGACTTGATTACTACAAGAAACTATGTCACGCAGGGGACATGCACAATATAGGTTATTGGGTTCTTAGTTTGGTTTTTTAAATAATTTGTTCGTATTTAGATTGAAACGAAATCTTTCGAAATCGTCACTCCATAATAAAAAAAATTCAAAATGGTGGCAAAAGTTTTATTGAATAAATTACTTATGTTTTACATTAATTCCACACAGGTCAAACTGTCACCTTTGGGGATGCTGTGAGGAAGGTCTTTTTGATGAAAGGAAGGAGTGAACCTGGGTCTTGAAGAGATGCATGTTGCAGGAGGGAGGAAACACGGAGGCTGGTGAACTCGAGAATGAGTCGTAGAAATGAACCGTTCTCCTGTGACAAATGTCAACTGTGTACAAATTTTTCAGTGACACTAGTTCCTCGGAGCATCTTCCATTGAAATACCGGTAGGATAAGGACAGCATTCTACCGGACCTGTGCTCCAGGAATAATCTATCGAAAGATGTGCCTGTTTCTGCACATAGTCGAGAGTTTTTTTTTCAGGCATTTGGTGCTCCAGACCAGAGGTGGTTACCGAATTCAACAGTGGGGCGCACTTGGGATTTGAACAGGTTCAACAGTCGTGTACCGGTTCCATGAATCCTCAAAATGACAATTCAACAAACCTCCAAAAGGTGATATAAAGTCGTTAAAAGTGATGAAACAAAAACTAGGTTAAATAGTTACATATGTATCCTATATAACCTTGTTTTTGTGTCATCACTTTTCATAACTTTATGGCACTTTTTATAGGTGTGTTGAATTGTCATTTTGACGATTGTCCGGTCACCCAAAGGAAGGCATATTGGGAAGATTGCTTCCGTTGAAGGAGACTAGAGCTATAATACATTTTTTTATTAATAGATTATTTTGTTTGGTTTGACCGAGGATTGTGTCTTCCTCTCCACATGGACTGACCAAATTGAGTGAGTAATAAGATCGCACCGAGATTTATCTCGTATATTAACTGCTGTAAATTTCATAGAAATGCGTGAGTACCACCAAAAGTTGAAAGAATGTCAATCGAGTCTATCTGCCGAGTTTCAGCTTGATCGGATGTCGTGAAGTGGGTTAATTTGCACTTCCAAGATTTCATTTCATCAATTCATTTATTTATTTAAGAAAACAATATCTAAATTCAAATAGAACTATTTAAAAATAAAGAAACACGAAGGAAAATCATTTTTTAACCTTTATCATTCTATTACATTAAATACCTTATCATTTTTTAACCTTTATCATTATATTACATTAAATACCTGATCATTCATTAACCTTTATCATTCTATAACATTAAATACCTAATCATTTTTTAACCTTTATCATTCTATTACATTTAATACCTAATCATTTTTTAACCTTTATCATTTTATTAAATTAAATACCTAATTAATTTTTTAACCTTTATCATTCTATTACATTAAATACCTAATCATTTTTTAACCTTTATCATTCTATTACATTAAATACCTAATATTTTTTTAACCTTTATCATTATATTACATTAAATACCTAATAATTTTTTAACCTTTATCATTTTATTACATTAAATACCTAATCATTTTTTAACCTTTATCATTCAATTACATTAAATACCTAATCATTTTTTAACCTTTATCATTCTATTACATTAAATCCCTAATCATTTCAAATCAAGAATCAGGGTATCTAGCACGTTAGCAGGTTACTTGTCATCGTTCCCGACCACGACTGCAGATCGCTAACATACAAGAATTTACGTCGAAAAAACTAAGAACACTTAGTCGTTGTTAAATGTTGTTTGTACGTTATCGATCTGCAGTCATGCTCGAGTACGATGACAAGTTACCGAAATTATCGATCGATTGTGTTTGATACGTTGGCCTATAAAGAATGCTTTGGAGTGCAAAATCTCCTACTTATGAACCCCTTTTTGGATACGGTTTAATTTTATAATGTGGCAAATAAGTTCTTTAAAATTAGAATCTAAAAAAATGTGTTTTTGTACCAAAACTTTACGGAATAAAAAAAAACATTTTGAAGAAAGAGTTACTGATTTCGTCTTTTTGCGAATGTTACACGTCGATGTAACGTTGCTTGTGCAGTGATGTAGGACTTAGCAGGCATAATACTGAATCTACATAGCCGCAGTAGGAACCAACAGCTTAGAAACACTCATCCACTAAGGTCGCTCGCAATAATTTTCCGTCAAGTTTTCCTTCGAGAATAAATCTGCGCCTGCGCCGGTACACCAAAGCATTTTCAGAAGGAAAATACTTCAGTCGATACCTAGAATCCACACGGATAGTCCTGTGTATACGCGGACTTGATCATTCCACCCAAAAACACCCCTAAAACACCTAAAAATCATTAAAAAAAACGTACATAAAACATTCAATTTACCCGCCCGGTGAAAAAATGAGTTGAATTCAACAATATTCCTACGTTTTTGACGTATTTTACGAACGCCCTTATTAAAATTAACGTTCCTACACAACGTAGAATAGTCGATAAAAATAATACTTCACATATTTGTATGTAAAGTTCTAGTTAAGTGTTTTTCCATGAGTTTTGTTTAAGTGTATCGCATTTGGCTGCAAACATAACGCCCTCAAGGTATGTATGTTGTATGTTTGTTCTGTTAATTTTAGCAGCCATGTTTATAAAATCGATTTCATTAAATTGCATTCAGTTTTGCAGCTCTGCTTTGGTTATAAGTAGTAAATTATACGACGTGAAAACACACGACCTCGTCTTTTGTGACAGCTGTATATTTTACAATGAAAGATTTATGACTCGGTTTTCAAGCTTTATAACATACTTTAAATATTAAGTTTCATACTCTACCATCTGTGTTTCAGCTGGAAAGCTGTGTCTATTCCACAGGTATTTCAATAGGTTTTTTTCACATATATTATTATCATTTAAAACTGGTAGTTTTGTGAACAGTCGACCTGGCGTCCAAAATATTACTTTCAAATTTTCTCATTTCTTCTCTACGTCGCGTCTGTCTGTTTGTGCGCTTAGTTCTTCTAAACTACGCAACGGATTTCGATACGGTTTTCACTATCATTAAGAGAATTTCTTCCTGAAGGTTTACATATATAATACATGCATATTTTATTTATAGAAAGTAGAGAAAAGTCGAGCAACGCCGGGTCACCGTCACACGTATTTAATAAATAAAAACCAAAATTTCCTCTGAAATCATAAGATTTATAAGCAGGTACTCAAACACCTATCTACTTAATTATAAATCCCACAATATTTTATGTACTAGCAATCCGGAGGTCGCGGTTTCAAATCCCAGAGTGCGCAAGTATATTTTATTTGATTATATTGTGTTATTTCACATTTTTTATTTTTAGTACATTTGCGGCACGTTCCAAAGTGGAAAATACTCTCAGTATCGCCCTGGTGTACGACCATCATTTACAATGGAAACGTTGCTTGAAATGACTTTAGCCGTGTTTAGTGAGCAGGTCTAAATATCCAGGTACTTCCCCACCTACCTCTTCCCATCCCCTTATGTCAGTGGATGCAGAAGAACTTAAAAGCAAATTTACAGAGAGAAGAAATGCCAAACGGTCGAGTTAATACAGGACTTCGGTCAGTCAATTATATTACCAAACTTTAACGGTAGATACAGCGATACTTCATGTGAAAAGCTATGTTTGTTCTACTTGTATTCCAATGTAATGTGCTTTCTCTTCGATACCAAACCGGAAAAGGGGTTATGTAGATTCTCGTATTATAATAATCCTTTTTTAGCAATCGCATACTGACTGTATACTTTAAGTAGATATATATCTTGACCGTAGATACCACCGTACGTCGGGCAAAAACTTGTGTCTATTCTACCAGTATTAATGCATCATGAGTATTTTTGGTCACTAGTGAATCTTTTAGATTTTTATGTTTAGTGCATGTTTTCGCATTTTTTGGTCACTTGGGAATATTTGAGCTTTTTTGGTCATCATTTAATATTTTAGACTTTTATAGTTAGTGCACATTTAAGCATTTTTTTAGTTATCTGTGCACATCTAAGCCATTTTGGTTGTTATTAGATATTTGAGCCTCTTTGATCGGTAGCGCAATTTTTTGATCAATACTGCATACTTATGCTCATATGGTTCGTAATACTCATTTATGCCTATGGTCCGTAATGCACATTTATGCCCCTATGATCCGTAATGCACATTTATGCCCCTTTGGTCCGTAAAGCACACTTATGCCCCTATGGTCCGTAATGCACATTTATTCCCCTATGGTCCGTAATGCACACTTATGACCCTTTGGTCCGTAAAGCACACTTATGCCCCTATGGTCCGTAATGCACATTTATTCCCCTATGGTCCGTAATGCACACTTATTCCTCTATGGTCCGTAATGCACACGTATGCCCCTATGTTCCGTATTGCACACTTTTGCCCGTATGGTTCGTAAAGCACGCTTATGCCCCTATAATAATAATAATTGGATGACTTGTATAGCGCCGTTTTTGAGCAAAATCATCTCAAGGGCGCCAAGGGTCCGTAATGCACATTTATTCCCCTATGGTCCGTAATGCACACTTATGCTCCTATGGTCCGTAATGCACACGTATGCCCCTATGTTCCGTAATGCACACTTTTGCCCGTATGGTTCTTAAAGCACACTTATGCCTCTATGGTCCGTAAAGCATCGATGACACGGGGCTAGTTTACGAGCTGCTAGTCGACGAGTCTATAAGCTAGCGAGTAAGCGAGTTAGCGAGTGTCGATGACACACAAAATTTTCCACTCGCTCAGTAGGTGATTGGTTTATTTATGCTCAGTAGCGAACTAGCTAGCGAGTTGGAATCACGTGTTATTTTGCGTGACGTGTTGTTTGCATTCTATCGTTTATTTTTTTAAGCTGAAAAATGAAGTGGAACACGCGTGATATTACAGAGTTTCTCAACATCTACGAACAATACCCTATTTTATGGAATATAAAAGACAAAGAGTATTCTAACACAAAAGTAAGGGATGAAATTTTCAAAAACCTCTTATTTAAACTTAACGAAAAACAACTAACTGTCGGTATGGATGTGAAGCAACTGAAGACAAAAATAAAATCAATAAAAGACGTATACAGACAAGAAATAAATAAAATTGAAAAATCCAAGAAAAGTGGATGTGGTACTGAGGAAGTATACACGCCAAAGTTGGCATGGTTCGAAGAAGCAAAATTTTTGGCCGAGGTTGTGGCAACAAGAAGCAGCAAATCAAATTACGTGAGTAAAATATATTTAATCTCAAATCAATATATTTATAATTAGACCGTTATTCCAGCTTTCTCCCATTGCCAAGGCAGAGGATTTTCTTCTGTAAAGTAGGTGACATATGCTCTTCTGATCCCCTCAGTAGTCCGACTGTAATGATTTCCTCGTAGGTGATTAATAGGCTGCACAATATTAGCATTTTCCCTCCAAAGTCCAGGTGTGATATTTCCAGTATTCAAGTCCTCTCTATCTACTGCTTGTTGTGGCATGTGTAGCTACCTGGATCAGACTTTCGTAGCCAGTTATGAAGACTGCAAGCAGCCAAAATTACTTTATCGATAGTTTCCGGTGCCAAATCAATCGGTCTTGAAAATATTCTGAATCGCCATACTAGTATTCCAAAAGCATTTTCTACAACTCTTCTGGCACGGTATGGACGATAGTAGAATATTTGTTCGTCGGGACTAAGACCTATTTTACTGTACGGTTTCATAAGACGATAGTTGATAGACGATAGTAGAATATTTGTTCGTCGGGACTAAGACCTATTTTACTGTACGGTTTCATAAGACGATAGTTGATAGACGATAGTAGAATATTTGTTCGTCGGGACTAAGACCTATTTTACTGTACGGTTTCATAAGACGATAGTTGATAGACGATAGTAGAATATTTGTTCGTCGGGACTAAGACCTATTTTACTGTACGGTTTCATAAGACGATAGTTGATAGACGATAGTAGAATATTTGTTCGTCGGGACTAAGACCTATTTTACTGTACGGTTTCATAAGACGATAGTTGATAGACGATAGTTGAATATTTGTTCGTCGGGACTAAGACCTATTTTACTGTACGGTTTCATAAGACGATAGTTGATAGACGATAGCAGAATATTTGTTCGTCGGGACTAAGACCTATTTTACTGTACGGTTTCATAAGACGATAGTTGATAGACGATAGTAGAATATTTGTTCGTCGGGACTAAGACCTATTTTACTGTACGGTTTCATAAGACGATAGTTGATAGACGATAGTTGAATATTTGTTCGTCGGGACTAAGACCTATTTTACTGTACGGTTTCATAAGACGATAGTTGAATATTTGTTCGTCGGGACTAAGACCTATTTTACTGTACGGTTTCATAAGATTTTTCCTCAAAGGGAAAGCATCGTCTCCAATAATAACGGGCAAGCCAAGAGTCTTCTTTTCCATTGCAATATTCAAAGTACTATCCCCAAATATAGCACTATCGCTTGCTCGGCCATTTGCACCTACGTCAATGTAAGTAAAGCAGTAATCGGCATCAACCATAGCAAATAATATTATACTGTAGGTTTTTTTATAATTGAAGTAGACTGAACCGGAACACGGGGGCTTCTTGATGATAACGTGTTTCCCGTCGATTGCACCAAAACATTTAGGAAAATTCCAACGCTGAAGAAATTTATTTTCGATTTCATTTCATTCATCAGCTTTTTTAGGGACCTGAGAACAAAAAAAAGTTATATTATATTATATTTTCCAGGAACTGTCACAAAGTAGTCAAGACATCGTGGTAGATGAAGACAATGAAAGTGTCGAGTCTGAAAACGACAACTACTCAGAAGAACGTTCTAAGAAGTCGCCTGAAAAAATGAGACCGCCCCCGACGCCAAAGAAAAGGTTTAAAAAACGACCAACAACCGAAGAAACACCTACTGAAATATCCCGAGCTATTAAAAAATTGGATGAAATTGCCAAGGAGTCATCTGATGAGAAGCCCTATGACCAGTTTGGAAAATTTGTTGCTTCTGAGCTCCGCCTTCTACCACAGCGACAAGCCATCTTGCTACAACAGGAAATTCAAAACTGCATAATTCGTTCTAAGCTGTCATCTTTAGAGGCCCCACAATGTGTCGATAGTGCATTCTCACCATTTTCTAGCCATTAATTCGTTTGATTCGACCTCTGTCTCATCAACTTTGTCTATCTCAACGACGACGAGGGGGATGTTTTGAAGCAGGTCATAATTAATACATTTGGAGGAAACACGATGTAAATTGTTGTCAAATATGTTGCTCAAAAAAACTAGTGTTTAATTTTGTAGTAAATTAATTTTCACTCACCTCAATGAACGGTCGAAGGGCGCGAGAAATCGCAGTTAGCACTTCGGGTAAAAACTTCGAAATAGTTGATTCCGGAACTCTGAACAGGTATTCTAAAGACTTCAAAGAATCGCCCGTGGCTAGATACCGTAATGTTATTTCCAATTTCGTGGTTACTGGTATTGCCGGTCTCATTGTCGTATCTTTTTTTTTTAGCATTCCATCTACCATCTGCAGTAACTCATCAAATTTGGAACTGTTTAATCTCAACATAAGCCAATGGATCTTCGTCCTTTAACTCTCTCAATAAACGTCTGGAAGCACCATATTCATCGCGTTTTTCTATCCATGATCTTGCCCATTTTCTTTTCTGCTTCAAGTTTTTTCTTTAGTTTTCGTTGTAAATCCTTCTTAATAGCATAAGCTAAGATAATTACTGCCGCGCGAACTACTTCCGTTGACATTTTTGCTGACTGCCAAAACGCAAAGATACTCGCAACTAGTTCCTAGCAGCGATGTTGACACACGGCCAGTTAACTAGCTTATAAGCCAACACGCCAGCGAATGGCGAGTAAATTAACCCGTCTTTTTATTTTACTCGCTGCTTTTTTACAATCGGATAGTCAACTAGCAGATTGTAAAAAAGCCGATGACACGGGGCCAGTTTACAAGCTGCTAGCGAACTCGCTGGCTTGTAGCTTGTAAACTAGCCCCGTGTCATGCACATTTATTCCCCTATGGTCCGTAGTCACACTTATGCCCCTACGGTTCGTAATGCACAGTTTATTCTTCATAGCTGTTCAAGAATTGAACTGGTCGAAATTTTTGTATCTTCGGAGAAAACGGGTTATTTTGAAAAAAAATCCCAAAACACTTTAAGCTTCCGGGAAGGAAAAATCTATGAGGGGTGGGTAGGAATCTAGGAATCAGTGTATCCAGGATTGACGGGCGTATGAATGTATACCCCCCGCTGGGGCGAAAGGAGTTGGATCAAGAGAGACCAGTCGGAGAGATCAATAATCTCCCCAATGCAGCCTCTCCCGATCTGGCACGCCAAGCAGCTGGTGGACAGCACACCATAACCCCTGCTATATCACCAAACGTAGCAAACCACTTGGGGTGACCCATGGCAGAGGTGTTGGTTATCCAATAAATGGTTACCGGTGCTGCGGTACCCATACCCGCCTCCCAAATGTGTGACTATTATTAAATTTTAATTTCTATTAAATGTAATGGCGATATACGATGTCAGGCAGTGTAAAACGGACATAGCGCGTGCTAAATGGGCTAGAACCAAAGGGTAATAAGTCAGTTGCGACATTGGCTTTCATTCAAATCTACATGGAAGGTATTTCAAGTACGGATAATCTATTATTCACACGATAGTATAAAATCCTTTAGTATATTGCTCCATCGATTCCGTTTACACAAAACGTCTATTTTAAAATATGTTTACGAAAGATTTGCGCTGATCCAGAGCTAAAGCGAGAGAAGTATCTCGTGGGCGTGTCAGAGTGCCACAATCAATTATATTAATATATTATTTTATTTTAGTAAATCTGCATTTTTAAAGTTTTTTTTTAAGAAAGGCAAACATTCCCGGATTACGAATAACATGACAATATTTGAAAATCTCCTACTACCATCACAGTAAGCGGTAAATGTTGCTTGTGTCGTGATGGAGGACTTAGCCAGCCGATGAATTGAACTCACGACGCCTGGGTGAATCCAAACGCGATGCCACACTTATTCAATTACATCATAATTAAATTCAAAAAAATATATAAATACAATTAATTTATAATCAATTTTGCTGTGTAATTTTCACTACGCGTAACAGTTGTTTCGCCTTCTGAAGGCATTATCTCTGAAGATTTTGAAATATTTTGACATTATTCATAACCCGGGAATGTTTATCTACATATCTTTTAAAATATAGTATACACGGTGTCCCGGAACTCGTAGTATAAGCAGGAAACTGGCGAAACTACATGATACGAGTTCGGAATTGCAATTTTTAGGTCAAATTTTGTAAAATACCGTCACTATACAAGTGATATATGATTTACGCGATATGCACTCCATTTCTTTCCAGCAGCACGGTAACAGACGAGACAGAGCGCGTATCAAGTGATCTCGTCGCTACGTATAACTTTGTGATCAGTGGTGACGTATGATAGATAAATATTTTTTATTTTTTATTTTAAAATAATTTCCTTCGAGGCCTATATCATCTTTGGGGTTGCTGTTTGGAGGGTTCTTTTGAGGAGTGTAAGGGTCTTGAATAGCCGAGCTGTTGAACTCAAGAACGAGTCGTAGAAGCGAAGATATCAATGACGCTAGTTCATCGAAGCATCTTCCATTGTAATACCTTTAGAATGAGGACAGAATACCTACCTTAGTTTACCTATAAGTATATATTTTGATGTATTTTTATTTCTGTGTTTGTTGTTTGTATTAGATAAAAACCCGTCTGCCATTTTTTCAAATGATTCTGGCTATCACCCTTCAAGGGTTTTCTAAGCCATTATATCAAACGCGCTGACGTGTACCCGGCGTTGCTGGGGATTATTCTTAGGAGATAAACATATACCTCCAAGGACTTTTCTGTAGGCCTGTTTAAGATATACAATTCCGTAGCACATTATTTTGATGTATTTCATAAGGTTTAGCCAGCGTTAGCAATGTAACCGCCATAAAAACATATTTTTACGACTTGATTACAAAACTTCGATTTTTCTCTACTTTCTATAGGTATAAAATATATTTTTTTTATATATACAGGGTGTATCGGCACGTACCCGACAAACTTTAACCAGCTATTCCTTAGCACATTTGGAGTAAAAAATCTTATGTGCACTTTGCTTATTAATCAAAATAGTGATTTAACATTAAGCTTTGCCTTAAACATTAGTTTATCATTAAAATAATGAGAAAATACATGTTGCTTTATGCGAAAATAGTTTCAGATTATATTGGTTAAGGCGATGCACTACGTCGTGTAATATTTTAAATTGAGCCGCTATCAATTACAACCCTTACGTAGATGGCGATAAGGTTTAAATTCCCGCTTAACACCATCCGCCTGTTTTGATTTATGCATGAAAAAAACATGGCCAAAAAGTGCTTTTTATTTTATTTTGTGGATGTTCACGCATTAATATTTCATTTTTTTCCGATCATTTTATAAATAACTTAATTTTCCACATTATACAATAAAATAATAACCGAAAATGGGTTGGTAAGTAGGAGATTTTGAACTATAAAGCAGTTTTCATAGGCCTTATACATTATTTATTCTGGGCTTATAAAAAGACTTATCTAAAAAACACTCTATTATTTTAAAGGCCAAGATGTATTCTACTCGCAGTATTTAATTAAAGCATCTGAAACATTTCTAGGTGACCAAATTTTCAAACCAAAAACACATGATTTTGATTCGCTACGTAGTGCATCGCCTTAAACACTTTGTTACAAATTTGTACAAATTGAAATAATTGTTGAGTGAAAAATACTAGTACGTATTGAATTATTTAGCGGGTAAATAATTCAATATTATTATTATTTTGTTTACGTAGCTTAATGGTTAGAATTGCTGACCGGCAATCAGAAGGTTGCGGGTTCAATTCCCGTCGGTGACATTTATTTATGCTCGAGTGTTTTTTTTATTTGTATGGTTATTTCACGCTAATAATTATAGCTTATATTAATGGGTTTTCTCTTTTCTGCATATTATTGTATGGCAGTGTAAACATATTACCTTTTTTCCACATATTATACCATCATAATCTAAAACAAATTCCTCTTAAAGCAACGCGTGTTTTTTTTCGTTTGTATCACAATATAAACTTATTACCTTCTTTCAACATAATCTGAAACTATTTCCGCATAAAGCAACACGTGTTTTCTCCTATCTGCATAGTATTGTATCACAATATAAACTTATTACCTTCTTTCAACATAATCTGAAACTATTTCCTCATAAAGCAACACGTGGTTTCTCCTATCTGCATAGTATTGTATCACAATATAAACTTATTACCTTCTTTAGACATAATCTGAAACTATTTCCACATAAAGCAACATGTGTTTTCTCCTTTCTATATTTTATGCATTTTCACCTTTCCACGTGTTATTATGATCACTATGTCAACGTTGTGCCTTCTTTCAATATAATCTGAAACTATTTCCGCATAAAGCAACACGTGTTTTCTCCTATCTACATAGTATTGTATCACAATATAAACTTATTACCTTCTTTCAACATAATCTTAACCTATTTCCGCATATAGCAACACGTGTTTTCTCCTTTCTATATTTTATGCATTTTCACCTTTCCACGTGTTATTATTATCACTATGTCAACGTTGTGCCTTCTTTCAATACAATCTGAAACTATTTCCACATAAAGCAACATGTGTTTTCTCCTTTCTATATTTTATGCATTTTCACCTTTCCACGTGTTATTATGATCACTATGTCAACGTTGTGCCTTCTTTCAATATAATCTGAAACTATTTCCGCATAAAGCAATATGTATTACCTCCTATAAAGGAATATGTATAAACATTATATGCATTTTCTCCTTTTCACATATCTCCTAATCTACAAGGTCTCACCTCCTTTCCACTTATTATAGCAACATAATCTGAAATTAATTCCGCATAAGGCAACATGTATTTTATCCTTTCCGCATAGCTCTTATTCTACAAGAAGTGTTTTCTCCTTTCCACATACTATAGCAACATAATCCCCTTCCTTCCCCATTTAGCAACATTGTGTTTTTTCTTTCTTTTCGCATACGGCAACATAATGTGATTGATCGTTTCCTCGTTACAGGTAGAATGCGCCAGTATGCCTCCACACATCCTCGTGGTGGGATTCCTCATGCCGATCTGCTGTCTCGTCTTCGCCTCAGCCATACCATCAGGTAATGCTCTCATTGTACCTACCAGCCTAGTCAGTTCTATATTTTTTCTTCTTTCTCCTCTCTTCTTCCTCCTCCCCTCTTCTCTCTCCTCCCTCCTCCCTTGAACTCCTGGAGTTGCTTTGGGCAGCTTGCTGGACATCTTCTCTTTGGAATCGCACTCGTTATTATCTGTGAAATTTAGCTTTCTGACATTATTAATACGTTACCAAGGCATCTCAATTGCGACCTTCGTATAAAGAGCAGCAGAGGTTCAATGTTAAAGTCATCTCGTCTTTTTGTAACTCCTCTCATAAAACTCTTTTCGGCAGCTTGGATCTTGCAATGTTAGGTTATTTATTTGTTTGTTTGTTTGTTCTGTGTTGCAGCCGGCGCAATAGACTGTTTCAAGTGCGTGTCAATGAACGGCACGAACGCGGCGTGTGACGACCCTTTCCACAACAACCACTCGCTGGACATACTGGAGAGCCCCTGCATGGGGGGACGCAAGGGCCGCGACGGGCTCTTCCCCGCCACCTCCTGCATCAAGATAGCCGGCATCTACGGTGAGTGGCTAAAGCAACAACCTCAACTAACCTAGCCAACATTACTGCCGGCGTCAGTCCATTCACTGAGGTAGTACTCGGACACTGGTTTGGACCGAGATTCGAACATTAGAGAATGGTCCGATGCTCTACAGGGAAGCCGCTTGCACAGCGTGGGTGTAAACAGTTATGGAGTTCAATACTTCGTCTGTGTGAAAGCACTATGAAACCTTACAACTATCGGAGTTTGTAAAAACATACGACAGATCAATACAACCGAACCATCTACTGACGTAGTAATTGTAGAATAGTAAAAGGCCAAGGTCAGATCCCTGTGTAACACCTGTGTTTGTAGTAGAATGGGGAAGAAATATAGCAAATCAACCCAACTTCACGACCCACAAATACGACACCCGGTTCTTCTACTAACATAGTAATAGAATAATAGTAAAAGGTTCACCCACTTAATTGGATAATTTGTACAGTCATTTGTATAAAATTTTTTGTGAAAAATACTACAAGGACGTTGCGATGATAGGCAGTAAAGTACCGAGGTTCGAACCTTGAGGAACACCTGAGTTTGTAACCTGAGAAACATCTGTCCCGTATTGCGTCTGTGCCCTCTCTTCTTCTTAAGATAGTTAGTGGAGGTAAAGGGGCGATGCTAGGTTATTCAGCCTGTCTGGGATTCTCTTGATACATGATATATGTACCTCCGGGAAACTGGTGGAGGGAACAATCTTCTGCAATTGTTTTTAGCACGCATTTGTCCACATTCAGACAATTCCTTTATATCATATTCGCACTGCGATTTTAACTCCGCCGGATGCAATAGGTTAGTGAAGTTCACAACTTCTAAGGAAGAGAACTCTGGAAGTTTAATTGTTGGATTCACAATAGGTGCTAGGTAATCTTCACGTCTGAGGTCTATCAACGAGTCTTCAAGAGATTGTCATGCCTGAGTCAAACTTTTATCTTCAGTTCAAGAGGGTTCTTTGGATATGAGGGCCACGATCTAATACTTATATGCTTGTTTGATCTCTCCTCCCTTGTAAGGCTTATGTTGCTAATTTAAGGCTGTGTGTTTTAAATAACACTACAGTGGGCAGTTGGAGCTCAAGTTCCATACCCTTCCTGTGTTGTGTCTGCTCTCATGTGATGTGTGTTGCTTGTTGTATTGCAGACGACACAGGTGAACGCATCACGGTGCGTGGCTGTGCGCTGGACTCGGGCACTCTGACCACCGATACAGAGATCATTCGCATGTCTCACTGCGGCCGCTTCTATTACGATGATAGGTAAGATTAAAAAGAAATTAAATAACAGTTTAAACATCATCTAATTCATGATAAAATCATCATACAGCTATAGAAGTGCTTAAAATATGGTACTGGAGAAAAATGCTCACAATTCTATTAATATATCCATTCTGGAAAAGCTACGCATCTACAATAGACTATCAACTGTCTTCCTTCAGCGTATCCTAAGATAAACTGAGATATCATGGTTACTGGCAAAGTATTTGGCAGGAAAAACAGGCGAAGATCACCGCGTTGGAGTGACCAGTATCACCTATGCCTGGAATGTCAGTGTCCTTGGATCTACATGCAGCGCAGGACCGCTAGGAAAAGGAGCAGCCTTTTTCATCAGGGAAATTGGAGTGGGGTCATAATGCTCAGCAATGAGGCAACAACTGAAGTAGAACAACTATTCATTAATTATTATATTTTCCAGGTACGTCCACGGCTGTCTGCAGAGCTGCGGCGACGCTGATGCTTGTAACTCCGGGCACTCCATCACCGGGAACCATCGTCACTTCCACTGGATCCGAGGTCTCTTCACCTCCGCCAACTTGGCAGCTTTCCTCAGCCTGCTCTACGGCCTTCTGGCGGACATCGGGGACAACTGCTGCCTCTTAAGAAGAAAGGTCACAAGAAGACGAAGAGTGCGTGAAGGAGGAATTAATGGGCATAGGAAAGGTGGAGTCAATAATACGGCAAAGGGAGATAGATTTGATGGTGTAAGAGAAATTGCAGATGAGGTGAAAAGGAGAAGTATTAAACAAAATGTTACGAATGGGAAAGTTGAAGAAAGCAAAAGCTTGGCAGTAGATGGTGGAAGAAGAAAATGCAGTACTAGAGATGAAGCAGGGAAGGAAAAGGATAGAATAAGGCTAGAAGAAGATGAAACAAATAGGAAAGGTGAAGAAAGCTTGGTAATAGGGAGTAGAAAAGATGGTGTTACGAAAAAGATGGCAAATAAAGTAGAAAATATTAATACAGAAGAAAATGCTGTGGATATGGAGAGAAGAAGAATTATAAAGGGAAGAAATGGAGTAAATGAAAATAGTATCAAGGATGTAAAGGAATGTGGTTTTAGGGAAAGGATGTCAGAAAAGGATAGGAAGACAGGATTTGCGATAATAGATGGATGTGTAAATAAGAAGGATGTTGATGAAGCAGATGTCAGCAGAAAGGAAAATAATACAATTAGTATGAGTGGAAAGGTTTATTATGTAAATAATTGCAATAGAAATGTAAATAACGAAGTCACTGGGAATGTACAGAATATAGACAAAAGAAAATATAATGTTTTGAGAGAGAAAGGTACAAGAAAAGAGACCAATGGAAGACACGAGAAGGAGGGGAGTGTAAATAGAGAAAAAGCAGGAGAGATGTTGGAGGGAGACAGCGGTGAAGCGGTGGGTGTTGAAGAAGAAAATGTTAGTTCTGAAAGAAAGAGACGTGGGACCATTAGCGCTATAGAAACGAGCCACTCAAATGAAGAAGAGATGGGTGATTCTTGTATTTTTGAGAGTTGTACTGATGTCAATATTAAATTTTGCAATGTTTTGGAAGTCAGGGATAATTGCAATAATATTTGTAAAGGTTTAACCAATTTTACTGATTTTCACGTCAATTCCTGTAAAGTTTCAACCAATTGTCCAGGCATTAACAACGATTCATGTAAAGTTCCAACCAATTGTCTAGACATTCACAACGATTCCTGTAAAGTTCCGACCAATTGTCCAGGCATTAACAACGATTCATGTAAAGTTCCAACCAATTGTCCAGGCACTAACAACGATTCATGTAAAGTTCCAACCAATTGTCCAGGCATTAACAACGATTCATGTAAAGTTCCAACCAATTGTCCAGGCATTAACAACGATTCATGTAAAATTCTAACTAATTGTCCAGACATTCACAACGATTCCTGTAAAGTTCCGACCAATTGTGCGATTTTCGAGGACTATCACATCAAGAAGAACTGTCCACAATCGCGGTTAAATCCAGCCTCATTGAGCTAGCGACAACTCTGACGTTGTCTAGGAAATCGGGCTATTTCTGTCTGTCACGATATGATCAAAACATTTTTTCACAAATCTTCTCAAACATGTTTCATACGGCGACTGGATATTGGCGTGCTACCATAACAAAAATCCATTTTTCTATCTATTTTCATGTTTTAATTTATAATCGCTAAATACCTTGTAATCTGCATCTTATTAGAATGAATAAATCAGGTCAGAGTCCTGCTGGAGAGGTCAAAAGGTCTCCATCAATCAGTCTCTCCAAATCCGGCCCGCCACACAGTAGCTGGGCTGACGCATCTGTCGCCAAGACATAGGCATTCCTCACCCCCATGAACCCCTGCTAAGTCACCAAACCACTTGGGGTAACCTATAGCAGAGGTGTTGGTTATCCAATTAATGGTTTCCGGGGCGGCGGTACCCACACCCGCCTCCCAAATTGAAAAAATCATGAAAAATCGAATTCTTTCGGCCTATATTTTATAATTTGAAACACAAATAATAATATTTTCTAAATCTTTTCATTGCTAAAACATGAATTTAAGAATGTTTTATCCTTTTGCCTTGATAATATTTCAATGACCATACAAATTTTTTTCATTAAAACCTGTTATGAAATCATGATAATGTACTCGTAATTTACTAAAAGCTTATCAGGAAACCTGTTAATTCATTCGTAAGGCTGCAATCCGGTTTTTAACAGGAATTCCCAATAAATTGAAGGGACTATTAATACATTTTTCTCTGTGTGAAGAAGTTGATAAAATGAAGAAGATATGAAAAAGTCTAGTTAACTAAATATGGTCAATTAAAACGGCTAAAGCAATTTAAAGCACAGGGCTATTTTGCAAGAACATAAAATAATTAGTGTTTAGCGTGCCAATTACCAGTCGCCATGTATAATATCACGCTGTCAGCAAACGCCTAATTAGATGTACCTATTATTTTCATTAAAAAAAAACACAAAATCATTTTTAATTGCTGTCACAAAAGCTGCTATAAATATAATGTATTTATATAAGGACGTGTTGCACAAAAACGTAGAAAACTCACTGTTGACCTAATGATGTTACAATAATATCAACCTGTTTTTAATTTTAAAATTCAAAATGCTAATCTCAGTCTTATCGGTGGCATAAAGGTGCTAAAAAAATATCTAACTTATTGCTGAACAATTTGCTTTTCAATTTTCTTGTTATCAAAAAATATCAAACTATCTGTTTACCCAAATACCATATCTGGTCAAAATAATAACAACCTTTATGTTGACCTAATAGCTTTTATTGGCTTCTCTAGAGGATATCGATCTTATTGCTTACCTGGGTGACATTAATAGCTAGCCATAATAACGTTATGTTTGACCTAAACGCTAATTGATTGATTGTCAAAATAATATCAACCTAATTGTTGACCTGACAGCTTTCACAGGCTTCTCTAGAGGATATCGATCTTATTGCTTACCTGGGTGACATTAATAGTTAGCCATAATAAAATATGTTTGACCTAAACGCTAATTGATTGCTTGTCAAAATAATATCAACCTAATTGTTGACCTAACAGCTTTCACAGGCTTCTCTAGAGGATATCGATCTTATTGCTTACCTGGGTGACATTAATAGTTAGCTAAAATAACGTTATGTTTGACCTCAACGCTAATTGATTGCTTGTCAAAATAACATCAACCTTAAGGTTGACCTAACAGCTTTTACTGGCTTCTCTAAAGGATATCGATCTTATTGCTTACCTGGGTGACATTTATCGCTAGTCAAAATAACGATGTTTGAACGAAATGCTATCGATATATATATATAAAAAACTGGACAAAACAATGTAGAGATTTTTTTACCTCAGCGTCGATTGTCAAAGTTAAATCATCCTTTGTTGACTTAAACGCAAATTGCTTGTAAAAATCATCAATTTCTTGTCAATAACATTTTTCAACATTAATTTTGACCTATTTACATTTATTTATAAAGCTGGTCCTGCTAATATATCGATGCTAAAAATACGTCATAATAACATAGATCTTATTTAATTCTTTACTTTTATTCCCAATTCCTGTTACTTAAAGTTAAATGTCTCTCGCTCGTTGCATTCTACGTATTCATAAATGGTGTTAAATCATTTATTTTATTAATACACCTTTTGCAAGGTATTGCTCTACAACAGAGGTTCCCCAACTTTTTTGCCCCGTAGACCACTTGCCAAATATTTTTTTCCGTAGAACGAATATTGAATTTTCCTAATACTATGAACGTCTCATGTGATAATCATTTAATTTTTTAGTAAAAAGATTAACTTCCCTTGCCTGCCCTACAACCGGGTGGCGATATAGTTGCTCTGTCTTTACATTGTGCAGATAGGGGCGCCCTTGTGAAGTATTACACCAAATGAAAATGAAGCAGGATAAGCAACGGGAATTTCTTTATGTAGCTGGCCCTACAGAACTGCCCCTTAAGTTCATTGTCAGTGCTTATTCCGGTCAGTTCTTCTTGTCACATGATATCCGATTCTTCAACGTTCCATTTCCACAGTCAAAATGTCCTCAAACTTAGTTTTGAAGTCTGTGTGAAGTACATTTAAATGTTGAACGTCATTATTACCCTGGATGTTTTTCAAAAACAAGTTTGGGAACTAGGAAAATTCGCGGCTTCCAATGTGCAATGTTTTGCTTCAATATATTAATTCTGACAAGAAAAGGAACGTAGACTCTATTTATATACCTCAATAAATATCGGTAGAAGAGACACACGTAATATCTCACACATGTTTTTTTGTTCAAATCAAATCCCAAGTTTTGGTATGTTGAGCGGCTGAATTTAGTGGGGAGGAGAAAAAGGAATTGGGGAATAGGAGCGTTGGAAACTACCTGGCTATTCAGATTTGGTCAACAAACATGTCTAAAACCATTTCAAACAACAACTCTTCAATACTGAAAATATCTCAACTCTGGAACGTACCGCAAATATTGTTAAATATATTATTTTAAATTGATAAATTATTATGGAATAACATAAATTAATCAAATAAAATTCATTTTATTTGAACTCGCGACTTCTAGATTTATAGTCTATGATCTTAACCACTTGACCACAAAGGCTTTATAAAACAGAAATGCAAACATTGGTTTCATGATATTTCATCAAAATGAAAATTCAACACACCTTTAAAAAGTGATATAAAGTCATGAAAAGTGATGAAACAAAAACTAGGTTTAATAGTCACCAATGTAACCTATTTAACCTAGTTTTTTTTCATCACTTTTCATGACTTTATATCGCTTTTTGTAGGTGTGTTGAATTGTCATTTTGATGTTATACCCGGTCACCGTTTTTTTTACTAAAATAATGAAATTAACTATGAACAAGTTGGTGACCGGGTATCTCGATCAAAATTACAGCTCAACACACCAATAAAAAGTGATAAAAAGTCATGAAAAGTGATGAAATAAAAACTAGGTATGATTTGAGATTTTCACGGCCAAAAGTATTATAGTGATTTGTTTCTAGGTTATTATGCCGTGTTGCGCTACCACCTTCTTTATCCAACGTTTCGGTAATCACAGATTAACGTCCGAAACGTTGGCTAAGGAAGGAGACAGCGCAACATGGCATAATACCCCAAAACCAAAAACACTATAAAAGAAAAAATAGGTTACATAGGTAACTATTTAACCTAGTTTTTGTTTCATCATTTTTAATGATTCTATGTCACTTTTTAAATGTGTGTTTAGTTGTCATTTTGATGAATTATCATAGAATAATTTTCTTTTAAAATATTATATTATAGGTTAGTTTTCACGCAATCAGTTTCCAATTTAGAAAATGACACTTCGAATAACAAAACAAATCAGTGAATCAGAGTTACTACAGACAGACACACAATCCAAATTAGTATTTTTGATTATAGAGAAGATATAAGAAGAAGATAATCATAATAAATCTAAACGAAACACGAAACAGAACAAGACACAGAAAAATAAAAAGATAACGAGCTCAACTGGGAATCGAACCCAGCATCTCTGTATTACCGGGATAATGTATTTAACCACTTGACCATTGTCAACTAATTATTATAAGTAATTTTTGTCAACCTCGTAATAAAAATCTGATATATTTATCCGAGATACTATCTACTTTACAAAACAATTCATTCAAAAATATAGGAAAAATTAGTTGCAAGATAATATTGTCAATTCTGAATTTGAGAGCGACAAAAATGATGTGTAATAATTATATCGCAATGGTCAAGTGGTTAAAGACGTTGTCCTGGTAAGACAGAAAATCGGGGTTCAATTAAAAGTTGAGACCGTTTTCTTTTTAATTTTCTGTGTCTTATTCTGTTTCATGTTTCGTTTAGATATATTAGTATCATCTTCTTCAATAATATTGAAATTCTTTCATAATTCGAAAAGATACGAAATATACAGGGTGTATCGGCACTAACCCGACAAACTTTAACCAGCTATTCCTTAGCACATTTGGAGTAAAAAATGTTATGGGCACTTTGCTGTCCGGTAACATTTTTTTTCAATTAAAAACAAAAAATTATAAAAAAATCCACACTCCGTCACTGTCATTTGCATTGGTTCTCGTGTTCAACAGCTGTTATTAGCAAGTGTGTCAAAAAGCGTGTTCACTCTTTCGTACACACTAAATAATAATATTTATTTTACGGAATAACTTTATTGAGTAAAACCTCAAATTGTAATATTTAAATATTGAAGACAATATTAGTGATTTCTAAACGAAAATCTGAAACAGAAAAATCAGAAAAGGAAACGGTCACATCTGGGACTCGAACCCAGGACCCTTGTCTTTCCGGGACAGTGCTCTACCACTGAGCTAATGGGACCCTATCCCCCTCGGTCACTTTTAACTGTATCATACTTCGAATAAGAACTACTAACATTGTCTTCAAATAAAAATGTGCGGTGAAAAAATGAAGACAATGTTAGTAGTTCTTATTCGAAGTATGATACAGTTAAAAGTGACCGAGGGGGATAGGGTCCCATTAGCGCAGTTGGTAGAGCACTGTCCCGGAAAGACAGGGGTCCTGGGTTCGAGTCCCAGATGTGACCGTTTCCTTTTCTGATTTTTCTGTTTCAGATTTTCGTTTAGAAATCACTAATATTGTCTTCAATATTTAAATAATAATAGTTATAAATGAGAAGAATGGTGCCATGCCATTTCGTTGTGATTGTAAAAGCGCGCCAACGTAGGTACGTATGTATATTATTCAAAGAAACTCGAATAAAATATTGCCAGATGGGTTTTCAAACTTTGACAAAGGATAAAACAGTGGTGACATGTGGTGAAAATATGAATGATAAATTTTTTATTAAACTCCAAATGTGCTAAGGAATAGCTGGTTAAAGTTTGTCGGGTACGTGCCGATACACCCTGTATATTCAGTGGTTATAAATGACATAGTACGTAGGTAATAATAATTTTAAGTAGGTACTCCTAATGATGTAGTGTAATCCCTGAGTCGCATGTGTGGTATAATCAATTACAATTTGAGAGGTATGGGTACTGTCGTCCAGGGAACAACTTATTGGATTACCAATACCTCTGTCATACGTCACCTCAAGTCTAACTTAGCAGGGTTTCCGATGTTCATGATGATGAGGTTTGTCAGGATCTTCGTTGCGGATACATCCATCAGAATCTCCTCATCTTCCTTTCTTAAAAAAAAACCCTCATAGCTTCCCCAAATATGACATAGAATTGCGAATGATGAGTTCTGAAAAATATGCAAGACCGATGTAAGTGGAGTGCATAAGGTTAAGAAAGAGACGCTTAGAAAGTTTGGAAATGCGAAACGGATGAATGGTGCGTAAGGAGAATAAATGACGCCGAAACGAAGGGTATAAGAAGTCATAACAGAAGATGTATGTATGAAATATGTTACAGTTGGTAACATACATGTTAGCTAAATGTATAACTTAGAGATAACAACAAAAACACAAATTAACCGTCTTCCAAGATTGCAATTTTAAAGCGCCACAAATATGATCAATTTCGACATTATTATTTTTAATGATAAACTAATGTTTATAAGACAAGGTTTCATGATCAACAAATGATCATCTAGTCAATCAACATTATGCAAGTGCATTATATAAGCATAATAAATACAAAACAATACAAGAACAACACGTCAACTCACCAGAGATCAAATGGGAAAATAATTCACCGACTCCAGATATTTTCATATCAGAGGGTTCGGCTCGGTAGAACTCCTAACAGGGCCTATAAATCCTACTGATCCCTCAACATAAATATTTAAAAAATCTTTCGTAATTCTACATGTATTCAAAATGACCGACTTTTGCATCTTTATATATAAATTTTTTGATAGATCTAATACGCCTAAATTTAGAATGAGAGAGCTAGGTATAATGCCAGTAGCCGAAATAACAAATGGTAATATTTTTATAGTCTGAGAATGCCAAATTCTTTTTATCTCATTTCCTAAATCTGTGTATTTTCTTATTTTTTCATTAACAGATTTTCGAATATTACAGGAATTAGTAAATTATTATTTTAATTATACATAATATAATTATTTGTTATCCTTTACGCTATGCATAAAACCTCGTCTTATAAACATTAGTTCATCATTAAAAAATAATAATATTTGACAAGTCAAAAAAAATATTTCACCAATAAATGAAGATATAATATGTCTCGACGCCATCTAGTGAGAAATTTAGCACTAACAAAGCCTTTCCTACAAAAATAAAGTTGGTTGTTTACAGGTGGAAAAATATAATAAGCAGTAATTGTTGATTGAGGTACTAGTACATAGAAGAATCTTATCACATGTTTTCCGATTCTTCGACGTTCCATTTCCACAGTCAAAATGTCCTCAAACTTAGTTTTGAAGTCTGTGTGAAATACATTTAAATGTTGAACGTCATTATTACCCTGGAAGTTTTTCAAAAACAAGTTGGGGAACTAGGAAAATTTGCGGCTTCCAATGTGCAATGTTTTGCTTCAATATATTAATTCTGACGAGAAAAGGAACGTATTTATCTATTTATATACCTCAATAAACAACTTTACGAAATATAAAAATACAAATATCAAATAAGTAATTTCTCAGTCTATTATATTTGTGTTAGGTGTATTGTGTCATTTACGGAACTCCTAAATGTTGACTTTAGATAAATGGGGGTCCGCTCGTATGTACCCCCATTTGAATCTTGTGAAACCTAAATTTTTTTCTCGCTGACATAGACCCCCTGGGGGTCCATATAGACCACTTTGGGAACCTTTGGTTTAGAGCAGCGATTCTTAACCTCGGGTCGCGACCCAAATTTGGGTCGCGAGAGGTTTTGGGTTGGGTCGCGGAAATCGCGTATTGACATCCCGATCGATGTCACTAAACTAGTATAGTCACAATTATTACTACTCTCAGAACAAGGACATCTATTGTTCACAATCGCGACATGTTAGTTCTGTTTTTTAGTGCCACGTCCACAATGCGTGGTTTGTACGCAACTTCTTTCAAATGAATCGCTAAAAATAAACAAATTGAAGAGACATCTCGAAAAAGTCCATCCAACGTACGCAAATAAACCGCTTGCTTTTTGGAAAGAAAAAGAAACACAAACAAAGCGCATGAGACTTGATGCACCATCAAGTTCAGCAACAGTTTCGTTAGAAAAAACTACCTACGCTTCTTTCGAAGTAGCTTTAAAAGTAGCTCAATGTAAAAAACCCCATAGTATTGCTGAGCAGTTGATTAAACCAGCTGCAATAGCCATGGCAAGAACTGTCTGTGGAGATGAAATTGCGAAGAAGCTGGAAATGGTGCCAATTTCAAACGATACTGTGAAAAAGAGAATAGATTTAATGTCATCAGATATTTTAGAACAATTAATAACGGATCTCAAAAAAGCCATCAAATTTTCAATTCAAATCGACGAATCAGTTGATATTGAAGATTTCCCACAGCTGTTGGTGTACGTAAGATACAGAACTCCACAAAATTTCAATGAAGAGTTCCTGCTTTGTGAAAAGCTCTCTGAAACTACAACTGGGGCTGATATATTTCTTTTAATAGACAAGTTCTTTGTGGAACACCAATTACTGTGGGACAATTGTCTCGCAGTCTGTACAGATGGAGCACCGGCAATGATAGGGAGTCGCATCGGGTTTTGTGCCAAAGTCAAGGAACGAAATCCAGAGGTTGTTTTAATACACTGCTTTTTACATCGAGAAAACTTGGCTACACGTGATATGCAGCCAGATCTACATCAGGTGTTACAGGACGTAATACAAATTATAAATTTCATAAAGGCACGCGCTATGAACTCTCGGATATTTCGACTGATGTGCGAAGAAATGGGTTCAGAACACCAGAATTTATTATACCATTCGGATATTCGCTGGCTATCCCGCGGAAAGATTCTAGCTAGAGTTCTTTCTCTTAAAACAGAAATAGAAATATTTTTGACAGATAAAAGACACGAATGTGCTGATCGCTTCAGTGACAACAAATGGATGGCTAAATTGGCATATTTGGGTGATATTTTCCACCACTTGAATCAGTTGAACACAGAGTCAAAATCGCACTGTAGTAGACATTTATGAAAAAATTACTGTTTTTAAAAACAAAACAAAACTTTGGCAAAATAAAATTGCTCAATGTCAATTGGCAGCGTTTCCAACATTAAACTTGTTTTTGGAAGATCTTAATCTTAATGGCAACCGTATTTTCGTGGAGACCATGCCTATTTTTTTAGAACATTTGAGAAGACTTGAAAATGAAATGGAAAGATATATTCCACAAAATGTCCATATCGTGAAATACAGTTGGGTAAGAAATCCATTTGAAGTAGATGTAATGGGCGTTGAAAACGATTCAGCTGGATTACAAGAAGAATTGCTCGAAATGCAAGGTGATGCACTTTTAAAAGAGAGATTTGCCAGAACGAGTCTCACAAAATTTTGGGCACAATTATCTGGGAAGCCTGTTCTGAGCAATGAAGCTGAAAAAGCCCTGCTACCTTTCCCAACTACTTATTTATGTGAAGCAGGATTTTCATGCCTTGCTGTTATGAAGAATAAGTACAGGAATAGGTTGGATCCTCAGCATGACATGCGGTGTGCACTTTCTATAAACATAACTCCACGTATACATGATCTTTGTTCAAAAATACAACACCAGGGTAGTCACTGATTATTTTGCTGTAAATTTTTTAACTGTTTTAATGCTGGTCTGATTTTAATACAGAACATTTAAATAAATTTGTTTATTTCTAATTTTACCAATACATCGTATAAATTTTATAGTATAAAATTACATAACCTGTCAATGGAAAAAAAATAAAAAATTAGATTAGGGTCGCGTACTTCAAATATATTCGTACCTTGGGTCGCCAGCCAAAAAGGTTAAGAACCACTGGTTTAGAGTCTGACTTAGCATCCGAGGGACAGATTTCGACCCAACCATTATACTTTTTTCTCCTTACTTCAGGACAACCATACAACAATACTCTTTGACAGTGCAAACGTCAACAATTCTTCTCCAGTCTAAATAATAAAAATAAACAATCTTACAGTATATCTGAACACTAAAACGTCACATAATATTAACAAAAAGTGCTAACTTTAGTAAAATAAAGTGTTAATATCTCAGTTTTTAGTGTCCCAGTGTCAACAAAGCAAAAAACAAAATCACCCATACAAACTACCTATCCAAAACTGTGTCAGTTAACAACATATAAAACATGAATTGTTTCAACTGTAATGGGGATGTTGCCAAGCCAGGAGTGGGAGTCACGTGTGATGGATGCAATCGAAATGTTTGCATTAAATGTTCGGGCTTATCCGCAACGGAAACCAGATGCCTAGAGCTCAAAAACCGCAGAATGAAATTCTTGTGTCCTGAATGTGAGAGTGGCCTTCAACAAATACCTGTACTACACAAACTAATTCGGGACCTCCAAGAAGAAGTCAACGCCTGCAAAAAACAGCAACAAATGCGATGCACAGAAGACATGATTAGTGAACTTAGCGATCGGCAATCCCGAGCAAAAAACATAATTATGTTTGATATCCCTGAGTGTGACTTACCAGATCCCGAACAACGCAAATTACGAGACACCGACGAATGCTGGAAAGTTATAGGAAGCATCACCAGCACAAGTCAAAATAACATAAAAGTGCTCCGTCTTGGAAAACCTTCTGCAGAAAAAAAATTCCCTCGCCCGATAAAAATAATCTTCCAAACACGAGGTGAAGCTTTGGCCATTCTCAAAAATAAAAATAAACTAAAAAAACCAAACTCAATCAAATCGGATCAAACTCCTATGCAACGGCAGCATTTAATTGATTTAAGGAATGAGCTGCATCAAAGAACAGAAAAGGGGGAGAAGGAATTGACAATCAAATACATCAAAGGATGCCCTAAAATTATAAAAATTCCAAAAAACATGTAAATAATTACATAGTCAATATCTCAATACTGTATACGAACCTATGCTCTCTCACACGGAAATTTGATCTTGTTCTTGCACAAATAAACCTTATAAAACCAACAGTACTAATAGTGACAGAAACGTGGCTAAAGGCAGAAATACCAGATACGTTAGTGGATCTTCCGGATTACACACTCTTCCGCAAAGACCGTCGAATTGAAAAACGAGGAGGTGGTGTAGCAATATATGTAAAGAAAAGGACCATAGGCCTGACAATCTCAGCCCAGGTGAACAAAGCCCTGGAAAACAGTTCTAGTAATTACCCACAAATTGACGCATTATTCATTGACATGCAAATACACAATCTCAAAACTATCCTAGCTGGTGTCTACTGCCCACCAAATGCATCGTACGAAAACCACCAAAAACTATTACACCAATTAAAAATAATAGCTGACGTGTCAAACGTAATAATCCTTGGAGACTTCAATTATTCCAAATTGGTATGGCCCATTACAGAAGTGCGTAATTCAAACAGCCCCGAGGCCTTATTTGAGGATATGTACTTGAACAGTAACTATTGGCAATTGGTAGATAAACCTACAAGATACAGGGACAACAATACCCCATCTCTATTGGACTTAGTCCTGTGCAATGATGAACATCTCATTACTGATATAAAATATCTAGCACCTATAGGCAAAAGTGACCATATATGTTTGTTGTCAACTCTACAAGTAAGTACCAGCCATAACAACGGATCCTCCGGCCCGAGAGGCAAGAAGCCGAGACCCAACTATCACATAGCAGATTATGATAAAATAAATGAAACCTTAAGCACTCATGATATAATGTGGTCTCTCATGGAAACCACTACAACTGAAGAAAAGTGGAACTTTTTTACGAACATGTTTGAAGAGAAGATTGTGTCAAAAATACCACTATTCAAAGGCAATAAAAACCACAATAAGAACAAACCTTGGATCGACAAACACATACTAGCATTGATTAAAGAGAAAAAGAAAGCCTGGGATGGTTATAGATTATCCAGAAAACACCTGGGGAATGTAAATGAGATTGAAAATGAGTATTACAGAGAATATAAACTGAAAAATAACTACCTTTTATCGCAACTAAGAAATACCAGAAAAAAGTTTGAGCAAAAATTGATTGACAGCGGACAGAAACCATTTTACAGTTATATAAGGAAACAGATTGCCTCGAAAGTGTCTACTCCAACCATACTATATAACTTCTCTAACGAAACAGTTACCAGCGAGATAGACATAGCGAACATCCTTGCAACACAATTTGAAAAAACCTATGTCAATGAACCAGACACCAGTATACCAACTATTAGTCAAGATGTGTATGTAGATAGTTCACTATGCGAAATAGAATTCACTCCATCAGCAGTTGAGAATATTTTGAAGGGGTTGCGAGAAGATAGCGCTACTGGCCCTGATAATATTCCTGCTATTGTTCTCAAAAAGTGTGCAGCAACTCTCAGTCATCCCATAGCTCTGGTTATGCAACAATCCTTTTTAGATGGGAAACTCCCTAAAGATTGGAAGAGAGCTATAATTACACCCATCTACAAAAAAGGTGATAAACTCAAACCAGCAAATTACAGACCTATAAGCTTGACTAGTATTATCTGCAAAACCATGGAAAGAATAATAGTGGACGAGATACGCTCATTCCTGATCAAACTTGACATAATCTCAAACAAACAGCATGGATTTGTGCCAAAAAGATCCACGATTACCAATCTCATTCTTAACATAGATTACTGGACAAACGAGTGGGACAAACGGATTCCCACTGACGTAATTTATCTCGACTTCGAGAAAGCCTTCGATACTGTTCCAACCAATAGACTGTTGGCTAAACTTAAATTCCTAGGCATAAGAGGACGACTTCTCGAATGGATCAAATCCTTCCTCACTGAGAGAAAATTACAAGTTCGAATTGGCAACCAACTGTCATCTGAGCGAAATGTGACCAGTGGTGTCCCTCAAGGATCAGTTCTCGGTCCAGTTCTGTTTATTTTGTACATCACGGACCTGCATACTATAATAAAATCAGACTCCAGCTGCTTTGCAGATGACACAAAATTCTTTGCAAACCCACACACTCATCACAACCAACTGCAAAACGATTTAAACGAAATATATCAATGGACAAATGATTGGCTTCTTAAACTCAATGTCGAAAAATGCACTGTCCTACATGTTGGAAAAACTAACCCTACACTTGCCTACAAACTTAATGGAACACCTCTAAAAGCAGTGACATTACAACAAGACTTAGGAGTTACCATATCACAGGACTTGAAATGGGAACCACATATCGCTGGAATTGTGAAAAGAGCAAATTCACTAACATATCTAATCAGGAAAACCTTCCTTGACCTAACACCGGACATGATGTTAAAAATATATAAAACATATGTGCGACCTCTCCTGGAATATGCTTTCCAAATATGGAGTCCTTACTTCACAAAGGATATAAATCTGTTAGAGAGAGTACAGAGACGTTTCACTAAAATACCAAGAGCTCTGAAAGATCTACGATACGAAGATAGACTCAAGGAATTGAGATTACCAACCTTACAAGAAAGAAGAGAAAGGGGTGACTTGATCGAGACTTTCAAAATTTTATCTGGATATTACAGTTGCCCTAGCATCCAAGAAATCTTCACTAATAATAAAAATATAAATCTCCGTGGACACTCAAAAAAAATCACCAAAACGCCTTTTGCATCTAATCCTAGAAAACACTTCCTTGCAAATAGAGTAGTGGATGCTTGGAACAAACTCCCACAACATGTCATCGATGCAACAAATATAAATCATTTCAAAGCCCTATTGGATTCACATTTGGAGAGAAGAAAGGACTTAGTTCAAACATAAAACACTCAATTGCTGTCAAACTAGTTGTGAAACCGGATATGAGCGCATCAGCAGAATGCTGCCTGCTCATTACATAATAATAATAATAATAATAATAACCTGTATAATAACAATGAGTCCTTCATGAACAATTGAGCCAGCTCTAATTGATAAGCCATGTTCGTAGGACTCCCGGTAAACCCTACCTCGACTCAATTGAACGGTTAGTCTTTTTTATCAGGAGATATTTTAGAAAAATGGCAAAATTGAAATTATCCAAGTATTAAATTATCCGGCATCTGACAGTTCGACAACTGGACTTGGACATACGTACTTAAACCTACTAAAAAATCTAGCATCTCACCATCATTCACATGCTTACAACGGAGATAAACAATTTTTACGAGGACGTATCATTTGGTGACGTATATAGCACTATGTGATCCAAATGGATTTAAATTTGAAATTAAGCTGAATTATCAGGTATATATGATGCATCGACTTAAAATAAAATGTTTTTTGATGTGAATATCGCACATCTAACGGCGGCTCAATTCCACGATAGCAATCAAGAGTTATTCGTTATCGATATATCTACGAACGAAAAATTACCAGTAGTCTCGATGAACTTTTTTGAATATTTCACTTATACCGTATTCTTGAATATCGATGGATTCTGCAAATACACTCATTATAAAATAAATATATTTTATTTGCACACGCTAGGATTTGAAACTGCAACCTCTGGAGGTCGACAAGAGTTGTTAGATACTTTCAGTATCGCCCTGGCGACACATCGCCATTAGAATTGCATTTAGGTTCAAACATTTATAACTTTCTATGTATTTATTATAAAGATTGTCTGTGGTGGAGTGACTTTGTATTTCACAAAAATCTACATATTTTATTCTGAGATTGATGAAATTTTGCACACTTGATCTTTAAAACAAGAGGAAGGTGCGTAAAGCCCAGAAAACGCCGGGGACTTCAGCTAATCGACTTATATTTTAGCGCGGGCGGGCGGCGAGGATTTGATTTGTATACAAATCTAGTTTTATTCAGATATTGATGAAATTTTGCACACTTGATCTTTTAAAACAAGAAGAAGGTCACTGTCTACATAACTATATAAGCAACTAACTAACCATCACGCCGTTTCTCCGCAGGGGTAGGCAGAGAAGACGGACCGCCAAACAACTCAGTCTTGGTACACACTTCTTGCCTCATTCACATTCATACATACTCTTCTATTTCAAAAAATCACCTTCACGAATTTTTCCCAACCCTTTATAGCAGAATTTTTATACTTCTTGATGAAATTTTGCACACTTGATGTTCAAAATAAGAGGAAAATTATTACCGTCTACATCTGATTTTGAACCACTCTGTTATAAAAAATATTTTAAAAAACACGTACAAGACAATTTTTTTGATATCTAATTTGTTTGAATTAATGTGTAACTTTGTCAAATTTTAACAAAAACAGAAAATGTATAATACATACTTACGAAAAAGAGATGGAAAAGAGGAAGGGTTTTCCAATTAACGATTATTTTAAAATTTCAATTTCAAATGTAAAATTGTCATCAAATGCCAACCGGCCATTTTGTTTTTTTTTTACACTTAAAAGGTCCCCGTTAAACGGCCAATTTAAATGTCTGTTTCAGCTTTTAAACAAATTGTGATCAGCTGACGAGCGTAACACTTAGACAATTGTGCTTTTCTGCTGATCACAAATTGTTCAAAAGCTCAAATGGATATAGAATAGGCGTTTAACGGGAACCTTTCAAATGTAAAAAAAAAACAGGATGGCACCGATTAATACTAAGATTAAATGTGACGTTCGTTATACTCTACGCGTTCATAGATGGCGCTAATTAATTTAATTTATTGAAATACCCTTTTTGTAAGGTATTGCTTTACAATATTAAGACTAATTACTTGTTTGCGCCTGTATATACGCAAAATCAATATTATAGTATTTCTTGAAAGAATTGGGTTTTTATACTGATAAAACTATTTATTCATATCACACCTGTAACTCAAATTATGTACATATTAGTAGTAAAGAACAAATAATTTATCTCGGGATAATTATCGACAGTAAAATCAAATGGAAAAATCAAATGTTAAATAACTTGAATTATTTAATTGAGGTGTTATTTTGATATTCGATCGTAAAAGATCAATGTTTTCGTTGCTTGTGTGGTACGTAGCGCCGCCTTGTTGAAAGTAAACGCTGTCCAGATCAATACCATCCAATTCCGGCCATAAAAAATTATTAATCATCTCTCGATAGCACAATCCATTCACCGTAACTGTTGCTCCAGCCACATTTTCGAAAAAGTAAGGTCCAATGACTCCGCTGGACCATAAACTGTACCAAACAGTCACACGTTGAGGATAGAGAGGCTTTTCAACAATAACTCTTGGGTTTTCCGAGCCACAGATGCGACAATTTTGCTTGTTGACGAAGCCACTGAGGTGGAAATGGGCCTCATCACTCAAGATGATTTACATTTGATTCACTCAAGTGAATTTTAATAATTTCAATGCGTTGTTGAAGCGTGTATCGTTCCATTTTTATTAATGGCGTAGTTTCTACTTGTCAAATGTCAAAAAATGACAGCTTCAAAAGTAACATCTACCGAAATAGCGGGCTATTCAAAATAACACCTCTTATTGGAAAATCCTACATCCCATATACATTTCTTGTTTTAATTACCTTTATACTCTTAAAAAATATTATGTCTAAATCTCTAATTATGTTAAATTCATAAGATTTTTTTTTTTTTTAATTAATCAATAAGTTGTTCTCTCCAACAAGCGTCAGCTTTTGTAGGAGAGTGTATAAAATATGCTTTAATGTTATATTTTGTAAAAAACCAAAAAAATAAAAAAAATATTTTGCGTATGTACGGGCGCAAACAAATCATGCATTTTCATAAAATAATTAAATTAATGCCATCTATGAACGCGTAGATTATAACATTCGTTACATTTATCCTTAAATTGGTGACATTTGAACAGCTATAAAAATATTAATAAAAAATGTGTTTTAAATTTTTTATTTGTTATTATTACAATCTTTGGATTTTTGGTCGGAAAAATAAAGTTTGTGTAAAAAAAGCGTACAGTTTGAGACGGTTTGTAGATTGGTTGGAAATAATAATGGTGCCAAAGTGAGGTCAATTTAACCTCATTTTGGAGGAGATTGGTGAATCATTTTTAAACACAAAAATTTGACGATGAAAGTTTCCATCAAATCAGCGCAAAACACTTCTAGAAAAAATTTCAATGATGGAATTACATAATGTATTATTTTAATCAAAATAAATGTTTTGTGCGAAAATATTAATAGAAGCCTTCTTCAAGCTCAGTGCAAATTTCATGGCGGCACAGCTCACCGTTTTAGAGTTTTAAAACTTCATAGTTAACCCCTCAGGCCTCTGACATATTTACCGTTAATATTTCTTAAAGAACCTGTCGAACGGTCGGAGAATTTATATATTTCCACTTTGCAATGAAATCAAAAATTAACGGAATATTTGTAAACATATTAGAAAAATAATGATTTATTTTGAAAGGTGATGCAATACGCTTTTAAATTTAATTATTAGAAACAAACATATAATTTTCGAAATATTAAAATTTTAAAATCAAACATGAAAACTTTTAAAAGTCGCTCACCTGTTTTTTCGCCTTAATACTGAACTTAAAATTACTAATAACGAAAAAGAAAGTCACCTAAAGATGTACATTTTAATTCTTCTGTGGTTAGCTTCTAGATTTGAATACAAAGCGTGGTTCTTTCTCTTTCTAACACTGATTAGATCATTTTTCTCACCATGACAGAAAGGGAGGCACAACGATTTGCTGTTGGGTGTACTAAAGTGCTAATATGTATCACAAAAGCTGGCATTATTGAGGCACAAAAGGTGTTACACAAGGCTGCGTAATGTTACCATGCTTATTCAATCTATGCATTGATGATTGAAAGAGGTGGGATTGGGCGCGAATTTGAGTAATCTGAAAGTATGTTGACTGTTGTGTGCTGATGATGCGGTGCTGATTGCTAATAGTATGGATGATCTACAGTCTCTCGTGTCTAGGATGAACCAAGTATGTATGAAGAATGAGTTAATGATGAATGTAAGTAAGTCTAAAGTCATGGTGTTTGAAAGAGAGAGTACGAAAACAGTGTGCAATATAGTTGTTGCTGAGGAATACTTGGAGCAGGTGGATGAGTTTGTGTATTTAGGAAGTATGTTCTAGAGAGATGGGAAGGCTGACAAAGATATTGAAACAAGGGGAAATGCAGGTAACTCCATTCATGGAGGACTGAACGCAGTTGGCGCTAACAAAACATTGTCCAAAGAAGCGAAGTTAGCAGCCCACAATGGAGTGCTGGTACCTACCCTGATATATGGCAGTGAGACATGGAACTGGCAGATGATGGATGAAAGTAGACTGAATGCTGTATAAATGAGATCCCTGAGGCGTATGTGTGGTAAAATCATGATTGTGTGAGGAGTGTGGAGATCCGCAAAGAGTGCAAGGCTGATGTAAGCGTAATGAACAAGATCAACACCTAAAAATCATGAGCCGCCACTGCTAATAACTGTTTGTTCTCCACACAGAAAAAATTAGACTTGAGGGGTTATATAGGTACATATCACTCGTTCACACGTTGCAAATTTAAAATATCTTCTTTCACAGTCAGTCAAGTGGTTAAGACTGTATATATTTGTGTTTTTTTATTGTAATTTGTTTGTAATATTAATTTGTATTGGAAAATCGGAATTCTGCTGCAATTAATTAATGAATAAATTTCATACATTTTCAATACTGTATAAATTATACAACTTACTTATTATATTTAAAAAATAAAAGCACCAAACACTAACAAAAAAAAACAATCGTTTTAATTTATTTGTTTTATGTGAATACCTCGCAAGAGTCCCGATTGACGGAGTTGGTGAGTTTATGTGAATACCTCGCAAGAGTCCCGATTGACGCAGCCAATGGTATTATGTGAATACCTCGCAAGAGTCCCGATTGACGGAGCCAATGGTATTATGTGAATACTTCGCAAGAGTCCCGACTGACGGAGTTGGTGAGTTTATGTGAATCCCTCGCAAGAGTCCCGATTGACGGAGCCGGTGAGTTTATGTGAATACCTCGAAGAGTCCCGATTGACGGAGCCGGTGAGTTTATTTGAATACCTCGCAAGAGTCCCGATTGACGGAGCTGGTGAGTTTATGTGAATACCTCGCAAGAGTCCCGATTGACGGAGCCGGTGAGTTTATGTGAATACCTCGAAGAGTCCCGATTGACGGAGCCGGTGAGTTTATTTGAATACCTCGCAAGAGTCCCGATTGACGGAGCCGGTGAGTTTATTTGAATACCTCGCAAGAGTCCCGATTGATGGAGCCGGTCAGTTTATGTGAATACCTCTCAAGAGTCCCGATTGACGGAGCTAGTGAGTTTATGTGAATACCTCGCAAGTGTCCCGATTGATGGAGGCGGTCAGTTTATGTGAATACCTCGCAAGAGTCCTGATTGATGGAGCCAGTGAGATTATGTGTATATGTACCTCGCAAAAGTCACGATTGACAGAGCCAGTGAGTTTAAGGCATCATAAATTGGGGGAGTATGTTGAGGCAGAAAGGGGAAGAGAAGAGGAAGGTGGGGGAGTACCTGGCTATGTACTTTCGACGGCAATTACGAGCGGCTTGGATTGGAGAATCGACACCATGATCAACTTTTGGCGATTTTCTGTTAGATAGAATTATTTAAAATTATTCTAATGTAAACTTTTAAACGAAAAGAGAAAGCTTCGTTTTCTCTCTTTCCAAATCTATTTATACTATATTATGTCCGACCATAACAGAAAAGGATATAAACATGTTTTATGAGGATGTGTCATTTGGTGACATATATAGCACTATGTGATCCAAGTGGATTTGCTGCATCGGTTTAGAATAAAACATAAATTTGTTTATTTCTTTCTGTACGCTTCTTTGTTAGAGCAAATACCTGAAAACATTTACAAGGAGTCGACATGTCAAGTCAAATAAATTGGTGACACTTGTTTTCTTTGAAATCTGTATAAAAAGCCAATATTCTATCCGACATCTGATCGACTTGATTGAACTGGCACTGGCACTTGACTCCGCAGATAGACTTGTGACATGTATGCATTTTTCTGAAATTGGATGACATTACCGCAGTTAATATATAAAATAATGTGGGTCCTACCCGATTGGCATTTGGGGAGGTTGTTAGCGCAGTTGATTCTGGGAAGGGAAGTACAGTAGAACCTCGTTAATTCGAAATTCACGGGACATCAAAAATCAAATTTCGAATTAACGAATTCCCACGTAATTTTACGAAAAAAAAAAAAACGCCGAAAATCGATTTTCTCGGCCGCCTCTTCAAATCCGGGTGGTATTTTAGCTGTAAATTCGTATTAATACCAATTATTTCTTTATTTTCGCGGCCGATTACCGTAGCGGCCGGCCCTTTAAATTCAGATATTCGCAATAAATTCGTAAAAATGCTATATATTTAAGCGTAAATCGAGATTTCGCTGCCAATTTCGGTCGCGGCCTACCCTTTAAATTGAGATATTCGTAAAAATACGATATACTTCCGCGTAAATCGAATTTAATCGGCAGTTTTTCGTCGCGGCCGGCCTTTCAAGTTCAGATATTTGAAGTAAATTCGTAAAAATATGTCATATTTCGGCGTGAATCGAAATTTTTCGGCCGATTTCCGTCGCGCCGTATTTTTTAACTCGGATATTCGAAGTAAAGTTAATAAAAATACGATATATTTCCGGGTAAATTGAAATTTCGCATCCGATTTCCGTCGCGGCGGGCCCTTTAAAATTCAGATATTCGAAATAAATTCGTAAAAATACGATATATCTACGCGTAAATCGAGATTTCGCAGCCGATTTTCGTCGCAGCAGGCCATTTAAATTCAAATATTCGAAATAAATTCGTAAATATACTACACATTTACGCGTAAATCGAAATTTTAGCGGCCGAGTTTCGTCGCGGCCGACACTTTAAATTCAGATATTTGGTGTAAACTCGTAAAACTACGACATATATCCGCGTAAAACGTATTTTCTCGGCCCTTCAAACTCAGATATTCGAAATAAATTTGAAAAAGTACGACATTCCAGTGTAAATCGATTCAGATTTACAAAATGATAATACTTATTAGGACGATGTATAACCACGTAAAAATACATTTTTCGGCGTTTTACCGCCACGGCTGACTGTTAAATTCAGATTTACGAAATATTATGATTTATTTTCGCAAAAATCAAATTTTTTCGAATTACACTAACAAATTTTCGTGCGCGGAGAAAAATAAATTTCGTATTACGAATTAACGACTTTCGAAAAAAAATTTTGTATGAAAAAATTTGTCTGCGGAAATTTTTTTGGCGAAAATTTCGAATTACGCGTTTTTTCGAATTATCGGGGTTCGAATTAACGGGGTTCTACTGTACAATCTTAAATTCAAAACAAAAACATATTGAAATAGAAGATGATTTGATTTGTGTTTTTTGATGGAGCCAAACTATTAGTAATTAAAAATCTATTTCACAAATTAATCATAATTTTTTTTTAATCACATCAAAAAATAAACTGAATATTTACATTTTTTTCAACACAATTAAAAGTACTAAACTTAATTAATTAATTACAAAGGTGTTTGCAAAGGGGCGGCACATAATTAGGGATGCTGTGTGGAGGGTCTGTTTGAGGAAAGGAACGAGCGAACCACGTTGTAGGAGGGAGGAAACACAGAGGCCGGCAACTGAAGAACGAGACGTAGAAGTAAAGCATTCTCATGTGACAAATGTCGACTGAGTGCAAAAGTGCAAAAGCCAGGCTTTTGTCGCTGTAGACCGGGCAGTGTTGCTACTGTCCCTTCACTGCTCAGTAGCTATCCCAACACTTTTAACCTCAAATTCTAGTGTCCCATCACTATTGCTCCAACATCTTATTGCTCTAAGCCAGGCGCCACTAGTGTTACGCTATATCGTCACCGCTCCGTCGATACCATCAAGTCACTCATGTTCCATCGCCCAATCAATATGTTGCCGTTACTATCCCGTAATTGCATCACTGTTCTATGCTACATGCTCCTTATGTCACTTGCTCGCTGTAGGCCAGACAGCGTTGCCACGGCCCACCGTTCTGTCGCCCGTAACTACAAGCCGTGCCCCTGTCACTGCTGCTCCATGAGCGTGTCGCTGTAGGCCAGGCGCCAGTAGTGTCCAGCCCCGTGGCGCGCCAGGTGCTCCTTGGCGGAGCGCTCCGTGGGGCAGACCTTGAAGCGCACGTCGCCGAAGCAGCGGCCCAGTTGGGAGCCCTCCCAGACCAGGGTGCAGTTGTTGGGCGACGGCTTGCCCTCCGCGTCCTTCACGGTGTCCTCCGACCACTTGATCCGCTGCAACATTAGCCTGTAAAGAGAAAGTTAATGGTGATAATAAGGAGTACCACAAGGATCAGTGTTGGGTACAATCTTATTTTGAGTTTATTATACACAAATTGAAGGGATTAATAACTGCTCCTCGGACCACTTATCTTCTGGGGCATGAGATTACACCAAGAATGTTAATGTAGATATTAAGGGGTACCACAAGGATTAGTGTTGGGTCCAATCTTATTTTAAGTTTAGGGTTTTCCATTCCAATAGACAAATGAAAGGGATCAATAACTGTTCCTCGGACAACTGTATGAGTCCAGAACTAGAACATTAATGGTGATAATAAGGGGTTCCACAAGGATCAGTATTGGACCCAAACTTGTTTTGATTAGGGTTTGATATCACAATAGACAAGTCAGACCACTTGATACTCTCAAGCATGAGTTAATGATAATCATAAAACAGAACAGACTTATATAATTGCAATAATATGATATCAAAAGTAGACGTCTTCAATTGCGAGCTGAACAAACATAAAAACTCCATGAAATGATGTTTTACGGGCGTCTAATGTTCTGAGTACATAACTGTTTTATATTTCTGTAATAAATTTAATTTGTTTTATATCCTGTCTTACTAATATTTAATATAATTTCTTTTTAGGGATAGTATCACAACGAGGATCTCTATAAATGATTTTACTTTTGGTATAATATATACTACACACTACATGTGAAAAAGATACATTAAAAAAACTGTTAATTTCCCATTTTTAATCAATGAATAAATAAGGGGTACCACAAGGCTCTGTACTTGGTCCAACATTGTTTTTACTTTATATAAATAGTGGAATTAACAAAATATTGCTAATAGACAGTGTATATGTATACTATCCTCTGCAGCATGAAGCAAGGCAAAATCAAATTTGGGAGGCGGGAATAGGTACCGCCGCCCCGGGAACCATTTATTGGATAACCAACTCTTCTGTAATAGATGACTTAGCAGGGGTGCCCGGTTTCTTGCAATTGCGTCTGGCACCAGCTGCGTGGCGGGTCGGATCAGTAGAGACTGGTTGAGCTAGACCTTTTGACCTCTCCAGCCAGACTCTCGACCCATCGCCTTGCACCAATCTTGTAGTGGGAGGGATGTATTCATACGTTCGTCACACCCAGATTTGACCCCCAGATTTCTACCTACCCCTCATCCCTTTTTTCCTTCCCAGAACTTCCTTTCCTTCTTTCATCCCCATAGATAACATAGGCCCTAAGGGAAACTATCTTCCTAAGGGCCTCCTGTCAGAGACAGAAGAAAGAATCAATAATCAAAGAGCAAGGAATTAGTAAGTTGAGTATAGCACAGTCAGTACCTTTTGAACTTGGCGTGCTGCTTTGGCCCGCCCTCGGTGATGACAACGCAGCAGCCGCGGTGCAGCACCACACCCCCCGTCATGTACAGCTGCTCCAAGTTCTTCTCCACCTTGAACTTCTTGGCCGCGCACTCAAACAGGTCTCGGATCCTGCAACACAAACAAACACACAATCAGAGTCAGACAACACATCACATACTCAACTATAGGGGTCAACCAGTCTGTTGAACGAATCGGACATGCTCAGAGTGTGAATTGGATTGCCCCTCATGAAGAGATCAGTCAATTATGATGGTGCCAGTCCATTCAGTGCCTTATAAACAACAGCCTTAGTAATAATAACAGGCTCCACTAAAACAGACAAACAGAGAGACAGTCAACACATGTAGCAATCTGAGGGTTCCTCAAGGGACAGTGTTGCGCCCCATCTTATTTATTATTTTACCATTATCAACTGTTAAACAATGTTTAAGTTGCACATTTAATAAAGACTGTATAATTTATGTTTTTAAATCGTACTAATAAACATACTTTAGTGACAATGTGTATAGTATGGCAAGCCTCTGAGAGGATAGCTTGGATGGAGCCCCCATGTCTGAGCTGGCCACTTTATTTTATGTTATTTGGTTATTCACAACATATAAAAAAATCGAAGTTGTCTCACCTGTAGACTCCAACTTGCACCCCGAGAGATGTGTCCTCCTTGAGACGGGTGGCGCGCCGCTCGGCCCGCTGCTCACGGGTCAGGCGCCGCGCCGCGTTGGCCTCCTCATGTGCTCTCCTCCTGCGAGCCATCTGCTCACGCACGTGCGCCTCGATGCGTGTCGGGTCCTGCACAGCCTCTGACCCCAGCACGCGCATCAGATTGGATATCCTGAACACACAAACACAACAAGTCATATTAAACACATGGTATAAAACCAATGAATTACCTAAAATAAAGAAACTTCACATACAATGTGACTTATTAATTAAAGAATTTATTATCAACAGGGTTGTGCAATAATAAGTCAACCCACCCAAATCTAAATTAAAAGTTCTCCAATCCATTTTTAATTTAATTCTGTCAAATATTTTTGCTTCCAACTAGATCAAAAAAATGTATAAAAATGAGTTCAACGGAGGGCAATGGTGTCTGACCTGAGTTTGGGTTCGGCGGGTGCCTCTAGGCCGAGGCGCACCTTCTCCTGCTCTTCCTTCCAGGCCTCGCGCCGCGTCTGTCTGCGCAACTTCTTCCTTTCGCGCTGCGTCAGGAACACCGGCATGTACACTGGCTTGGTGGGCTCCGCTAAAACAGACAGTCAACACAATTTTTGAGATTTTTCTACCTATTTTTCTAACCTATACTACTGACTTTCTCTTGGGCATGCTTGGTATGAACCATCTACAGGTCAGAAGGGATGTGCGCATTGCTACACATTTCTTAAAATTGATTTGTAGATGGTTTGAAAACTTGGCTCAGCAGTGTAAAAATGTGCAGTGTACAGTGTACTATGCACCAGTGCCAGAGGGATCAATAACGCTAGTTTCTCGAATCATTTTCCATCGTCGAAACAAGGGGATTTTTCAAGTTTTATGGGGTTTCAGACTAAAGGTAATGAATAATACATTAATAAATAAAATTAAAATATATACGTACAAGGTGGCTGTAACTGCGTGGGGTGTTCCACAAGGTTGCTGATGGCATCTTCCTTTATGTTCCTCAGTATATCGTCTGGGTCCGGAGGCAGCCCCGGGTCGGTGGGGACCGCATCCGACCCCGGAACTGGTCCTTCCACCCCCCCGGCTCTCCCGCGGGCTGCGGCCGCCTCGCGCTCCTCGTCCGTCATCAGGATCACGCTGTCCCACCTGGGAACACACCAAACACACTCACAAACCAAGTACACATACACCGGGGTCAATAAAGTAATGAGACAGATAGCGTAGCATTCGATGTTCTTCCCATTCACGGAAGCAACATAAGACAACGTAAAACATCAACATGCCTATGGAGATTGGTTTTTTTATCGAGGACCCAGTTTCTGTTGAACTGTGGCCAAGTCTAAAACAAATTTGATAGTGCACCGTTACCCGAAATTGTTATCACTCTTTTTGGAGAACACACTAGAACGAAGCTAGCAGTCCACAATGGAGTGCTGGTACCTACCCTGATGTACGGAAGTGAGGCATGGAACTGGCAGAGAAAGGATGAAAGTAGACTGAATACATACTAACATGTGTGATAAAACCATATATGATCATGTGGGAAATGTGGAGATCCGCAAAGAGTGCAAGGATGATGTAAGCGAAATGAGTAATATCAAGAAAGGGACGCTTAGATGGTTTGGGCAATAGAGCGAATAAGTGAAGAAATGAGTGTAAGGAGAATATACGATGCAAATGTGAATGGTAGCAGAAGTCGGGGACGCCCGAAGAAGACAAGACCAAGTGAATCAGATACTTGAGTCGGGCAATGCCAAGAGTCAGAATAATAGAAGAGTATGTATGAGACGATGTATGAATGTGAATGAGGCAAGGAGTGTGTGCCAACACCGAGTTGCTGCCTACCCCTAAGGGAAATGGCGTGATGGTTATTTAGTCACTAGAACATCTTACCTAACCTTACATACTCTACTATTATTGTATCAGGTTACTTTTAGTCACTGTCCTGTCTCATCTAGTAAATACATAACAGGACAGTCCAAACACCAAATGATCCCGGCAACTACTAAATATGGAGAGAAATTTAGGGTACCACAAGGAACAGCAGTGAGTCCAATCTTATTTTGAACCAAGAGTTTGCTATCATAATAGACCAATTAAAGAGACCACTGGGAATACCACAAGGATCAGTATTGCGTCCTGCACTGTTTAAACTTTACATAAATGATTAAGAGGGACTTATGAACTCACCACTCGAGATCCGGTACATCATCATCATCATCTTCGTCGGGGGCGAGTAGTGCGAGCTTAGTTGCCGAGGAGATGCCGGTCTTCCGGGCTATCTGTGAGATCTCGCTCTGCAGCTTCTCCAGTTGCGCCTAAGGTGGAAATTAATCACATTCATACTTTTAATAATAATAATTGGATTATTTGTATAACACCATTTTTGTTAAAAATCTCCTCAAGGGCACTGTACAAATATGAGTTCCTAGGGTATAAATATAATAACAATCATTCAAGGAAGAATGGAAGAGGAGATTAGAAGAAATTGCTGCAAACCAATCCCAGGATTGAAACCAGAGAGAGAGAACAATCATTAATTGGCAGGTTACTTCAGACAAACAGTTTTAGCTTGGTAAGATACAACTTTGTACCTTTGAGTATACAAAAAAACATCAGCCAAAATATTACAATTTAAAGCAAGCAAGTAGATGAGTTTATGGAAGAAGAAGTCGGAGACATCCCAGAAAGATACAATGGCAGGCCATAGGGTGTGGCATAAACCTGATAGCTTCAGCTGACTGCTGGTTAGGTCGGGTTGTCTAGATTAGGTTAGGTTCAGAGTGTAGGTTGTGTTAGGTTATGTCACATTCATAGTGATGCGCTCTACCATCTGGTGGAACTTAGGTTGTGTAGGTTAGGTTAAGCAGGTTAGGTTGGGTTGTCTATATTAGGTTAGGAAAGGTTGTATAGGTAGGTTAAATTGTGTAGGTTGTCTTCTGAGCCTTCTGATGAAATTTGGTTGGGTTAGGGTAGGTTGTCTAGATTAGATTAGTTGGTGTAGATTGAGTTCATTTTTTGAGTCCACATTCGACGCATTGAATCTGTTCAACATCGGTTCTTAAGAGGGATTGCTAGGAGGCTAGGATTAGAAAAAGGCAAATACTCATATGATGAAATTGAACTAACTCTAAACCTCTCTCCTTTGGAAGTCCATCGGGAAAGAAATGACCTCATTTGCTTCTTCAAAATTATAAATGGTAGGTATTATTGATTCACCTACTCTACTGCAACTCATTCCCTTCAATATCCCCTCGCACAGACTCAGAAATAATGAACTGCTCTTCCTCAACCATCATTCGACAAATTATGGATATTATTCACCATTGTCCAGAATGTGTAGACTGGTCAACTAAAGTCAAAACCTTTACTTTTTTGGGATAAGTCTGAATGATTTTTGCCAGTCGCTAAACAAGTGACGGAATATTATAAGTGTCCTGACTTGTCCTGACCCACGGCGTATTCTTGACTTGATTCGACTTGTCACTTTATTTTCTTATATTATATCTGCCTTATGTCTTTGGTTTCATGTACCTTTGTCTACTCCTGTATTTTTCATTTTACTGTATTTGTGTTATTATTTTGTAATTTGGACGATGTCTGTTAATAAATAAATAAATCTTTTGCAGCTTGGTTAGGTTGTGTAGATTAGGTATTGTAAGTTATGTTGGAATGTTAAGATTAGGTTAGGTGAGATAGTCTAGATTCAGTTATATAGGTAGTTATTTGGATTACCTTCATCCTGATGCGCTCAGCCATCTGCTGGAATTTGCCAGGTTCGTGGAAGCGCAGTGCGCGGCGCGTGCGTGCGGCAGGTTTGGCAGCCACGCGCGTGTCGAACCACGCCGCCTCTTCCTGCTCCGCCTGCGGACCTCGCGCACCCAGCTGCGCCTTCAACTCCTCGCGCTTCTTTGCGCGGATATTTGCCTAAAAATAACACAACACTCAAATTTATAATCAATGTTAATTTCAGTTCTCATTAAGGACATTAATTAAACCAGACAAAATAGATAATATACTAGGGTCTAGTACAGATGAAGCGCCACCTCCCCATGCTAAGATTCCATAGTCAATGATAGATTGACAGACATTGGGTCTAGAGCAGATGAAGTGCCACATCCCTTATTGTTATATTGTTCTGAAAGAGTGCATGGTTATTCTTATTTTGTTTGCAATAAATTGAGTGTGGAGATTCCATTTAAGGTATTGATCAATGGTGATTCCGAGGTACTTCATCTGAGTAACGCGCTCAATGTCGGGGCACTGACGGCATTCAGTGTGAGCGTACTTCTATCCAACCACTTTTTTACAGTGCTTATATTCGTTTCAGCTTTTTTGTAAGCATCATTACCTAAATTCGGCGAACAGGAGCATACAATTGTGATTCAGTGTTGGAGTTTTCAGAATAATGCGGTAGATAATGGCTCGATGTTGGTTTGCGAGGTATACGGAAATAAATTAAGTAATTTGTGACCTCTCTGTCTACCCTTGCGGACGATAAATAATCAATTAACTAGTTAGTTGTACCTTGAGCGTGGGCGCAAGCGGCTGCAGCTCGAGCTGGCGGCCCGCCCCGTCCACGGCGCGGCCGGCCCCGTCCAGCAGCAGCGGGGCCGGCCCGTCAGCCGCCCCCGCCTGTCCCCCCGGAGCCCCCCTCTGGCCCCCGCCCAGGGCCGACAGCTTGCCCTGGATCTTGGCCTGCAGCTCGGCCATACGGCGCTGCTTCTCGTAGTCTTCGCGGCTCCACAGAGTGGTCGCTGCAATGGACATTGAAAATTACAACTTAAGACGAAACACTACAAAGTAACTCAAAATCATTTTTTTTTGTTTTGTTATAGGTATAACTACACACAGGAAGCCCTGAGAAAAATAATTTTCCTTAGGGCCTATGTCATCTTTGGAGATGCTGTTTTGAGGGTCTTTTTGAGGAGAGGAGAGAGTAAACATCATAAATATCATTAAAACATACTAATTTCGATTGTACCTCTGTCTCTGCGTCTGTAACTCCAGATCAATGAACTCTAGAACTGGTTTGATTTAAATTTAAAAATAGGAACTGATTGTAAGAACAAAATCAACGTAAATACTTTCAGTTTCACAAAGCCTACAATTATAATATCCCGTAATATTTACAGGTCTGTGCTAGTATATTGTTTACAATTCAAAAGAATAATTAAATATATGTACTGTTTTAGAAATTTCCTTCAATAGCACCATTCCTCTTGTCAAGCTGGGCTGTGCTAGAACATTTGTTCTGCCTTGGTATCTTGGTATCTTGAACAAGCCGCAGGATATATTCTTGCGACGGCCAGTTATCTGGACAATACAGGTACTTACTGGGCTGCGAGAACAGCATTGGCTTGGTCGCTCCCGCGGGCGGGACGTTTCCGCTGGTGATCTGCGTCTTGATCTGGGCGGCCGCCACGCGCGCCGCTGTGACAGCTGTTGCACTCGAGACTCCGGGCGCCCTGGAAACAGGAACGAGGAAGGTTAGTTATTAAACCTAGATGAAGTTCGATAGATGAAGTAAATCAAATTCTGATATTATTTCTCTCGGAGCTTTCTGCGTGGAGTTAATGAAAAATAAATTATTAATAAAGGTACTCACTCCCCCTTAAGAGCGCTGAGGGCGCGCTTCCTCTCCTCAATCTCTTTTTGCGCTGTCACCATCATCAGGCGGATCTTGTCGGCACTCAGCACCGCCATCTGCGCCCCCACGCTGCCCCCACCACCGGCTACACCCTCCGACACCTGCATCATAACACAATATATTAGTATTTTTTAATGATAAACTGATGTTTATAAGACGAGGTTTTTAATAAAATTATTATAAGCAATAATTAAATAAATGCCGTTGACGGGAATTGAACTCGCGCCTTCTGATGTCCAGTCAAGTGCTCTGGACCACTGAGCTAAGTAGCTAATTCAATATGTACTAGTACCTCAATCAACAATTACTGCTTATTATATTTTTTCACCTGTAAACAACCAACTTTATTTTTGTAGGAAAGGCTTTGTTAGTGGCGACACCCACTAGATGGCGTCGAGACATATTATATAAAAGTAAGCATATTCCAGGAGAAGTCTACTTTTATCCTTCCACTGACATACATCAGGGTTGGTATCAGCATTCCATCGTGAACTGCTAGTCTCGCTTTCAAACCTGTATATAAAAAATATATTTGAACTAACCTTTTCGGAGTCTTTACTGGAGCCGTTGGTAGCGTGGTCTTTTTTGCTTCTCTTGTGGTCGTCTCTGTCTCTATCTCTCTCCCTGTTGTCTCTTTCCTTGCCGTCTCTGTCTCGTGTGTCTCTCTCCTTGCCGTCTCTGTCCCGTGTGTCTCTCTCGCGGTCGTCTCTGCTGTCTCTGGTGTCCCTCTCTCTGTTGTCTCTGTCCTTGCCGTCTCTGTCTCGTGTGTCTCTCTCCCGGTCGTCTCGGCTGTCTCTCTCTCTGACGTCTCTGTCCCGATCGTCTCGGGTGTCGCGCTCTCTTTCTCTCTTGCGAGTAGTGCTGCCCTTAGGCCGTTCGGCAGCAATTGTCTCGGCCAATTGCGCCACTTTCTCTGCAATCCGGGCTGCCTTCTTTGAATCCACGATGGACGCCAGTTTGTCCGCCATCTTGCGACGATCGTGCCTGAAAATTAAACAGATTTTGTACAAGATTTTTAAAAGAAAAGTGCGCCATGATTCTCTGAAGCGTCAATGATAAAAACAGATTATGTTTTAAGGTTTTGATCATATACAGGGTGTATCGGAAAGTACCCGACAAACTTTAACCAGCTATTCCTTAGCACATTTGGAGTAAAAAATGTTATGGGCACTTTGCTGTCCGGTAACATTTTTTTTCCATTAAAAACAAAAAATAAATAAAAAATCCACACTCCGTCACTGTCATTTGCATTGAATCTCGTGTTTAACAGCTGTTATTAGAAAGTGTGTCAAAAAGTGTCCTCGCTCTTTCGTACACACTAAATAATAATAGTTAAAAATGAGACGAATGGTGCCGTGCCATTTCGTTGTGATTGTAAAAGCGCGCCAACGTAGGTACGTACGTACATTATTCAACGAAACTCGAACAAAATATTGCCAGACGGGTTTTCAAACTTTGACAAAGGATAAAACAGTGGTGACATGTGGTGAAAATATGAATAGTAAATTTTTTATTAAAAAAAAATGTTACCGGACAGCAAAGCGCCCATAACATTTTTTACTCCAAATGTCCTAAGGAATAGCTGGTTAAAGTTTGTCGGGTACGTGCCGATACACCCTGTATAAAACAAATACAATAGTTTGTACATCATGTAGTAGGTAGTTGGTAACAAAATATATAGATCACAGAAACTACTTTTGTTGGGTAATTTGTGGCTCTCCACACCAGTGACTAAATTCTTGAAAACTATTAAGAAATCTTAATCTATTTATTGCTTACCCATTGCTAAGACAGGTGGAAGCCATAGACAAGAGTGCCGAGTCAGAGTAGCCGAGGCAGCGGTAGATAGCTTTGTCTATGGCGGACTCCATCCCCTCCACCTCTCTCCTTGACAGGTGCTGCTGGGATGACATCTGTGGGCCGCTAACGGAACTAGCTCACCTACAACCATAGACAATTTGTCACTATTACAAATATTATAATAATGTATAAGGTTTGTGCGTGCACGAATGCAAGAGTGTGAGGAGAATGTATAATGCGAAAGTGAATGGTAGAAGAAGTCAGGGTTGCCTGAGAAAGACATAGCACCATCAAGTGAATTGAATATTTATGTGACTGACTTGACTCACATAAATACTCGATTCATTTGATCGTGCCATGCCTTACTCGGGCATTTTATTCGGTAATTTTTTCCTTAAGGGGATGCACTACGTCTTGTAATATTTTAAATTGAGCCGCTATCAATAACAACCCTTACGTAGATGGCGATAAGGTTTAAATTCCCGCTTAACACCATCCGCCTGTTTTGATTTATGCAAGAAAAAAACATGGCCAAAAAGTGCCTTTTATTTTATTTTGTGGATGTTCAGGCATAAATATTTAATTTTTTTTCGATCATTTTATAAATAACTTAATTTGCCACATTATACAATAAAATCATAACCGAAAATGGGTTCGTAAGTAGGAGATTTTTAAAGCAGTTTTCATAGGCCTTTACATTATTTCTTTTGGGCTTATAAAAAGACTTATCTAAAAAATACTTGATTATTTCAAAGGCCAAGATGTATTCTACTCGCAGTATTTAATTAAAGCATCTGAAATATTTCTAGGCGACCAAATTTTCAAACCAAAAACACATGATTTTACATTACTACGTATGGCATCGCCTTAAGGGGTTGAACACGATGGTTTTCACAGAAAGTGTGTTTGTGTTTTCCAACTGTAGGCATTCGTTGAAGTTTCCGTCGTTGCGCGGAGCAGCGCCAGACGGAAAATTACCCTGCTAGCGAGCACACGTTACCAAACTAAGATTGTACAGCTCGGTTGTAATAGCATTTATCGTAATAAATCTGAAAACGAACCATCAGAGTTTCAATCACCTAACGAGCCTTGAGCTTCAATATAAAGTGTAGTAAACATAGAAACACTACAGTTTACATGTAGTTCCCGTGAGCACATAGGCCATTGGCCATCTCCCATTTTACCTCATTCCTTTAACAGTAACCCGGTCCCTTTAATAAAGTTCACCAGGGTTGTCATTGGATATGTGGCTATGTCTTCTGGTTCAAAGCAAGGAGAGTGTTTGCCGAGACAGAGTTGTGTTGTTGATGTTGCGTCCATCCTCTCTGCCTAACCCTGCGACAAGATCGTCTTTCAGAATTGAAACATTCCTCTAAATAGCTTTGGGTGACCAAATCTAAATAGACAGGAACATCCCAACTTTCCTCTCTATCTCATCCCCTCTCCATTCAGCCCCACAACATACCACAATACTAAGCAGTTGGGACTCTTGCAAGGTATTCACATAAAAATACTTGATTTTTAAAAATTGTTCCAAAAACACTCGTAAATTCAAATATGTGATGAATTAATTCGTAATAAACCTTTCTCCAAATAAAAACGAAGCGACCTCTGGTTATGGAATACTTATTTTCTTAATTATATCTCATATTATTTACAAATATAAACATTTTAGGTTAGATATGTTTCAGCACTCACCAAAACTTTGTCCATCAACATTTAGGGCAAATGTTTATAAAAGCTTCCGTCAAATACCGGCAAATGAATATATATTGAATTCCGTCCTATTTTATGACAAAATCACTTTATTTACGTCAAATCGAAATGTTAAATCAGAACGTTGAAAAACGTCGGTTTACCGATCTGACAGCTCCATAGATTATTTCTGGAACAGATGTGAATTAGAGGAGAGGCGTATTTATCGTACCCAGTAAAAGTACCGGGTATATTCATACCGTACTTTGTACTTGTGACAAATCTCCAAAATACCTGGTTCCAAAATATTTGGTTCAATATTTGTACCACAGGTCTAGAAGTACTTCGTCCTTTAAAATATTACTGACTTCTCACTCTCGTCGGTTAGAAAGTTATATGAGGAAAAGGGAGAAAGAAATATTTTTGCTTTCGGCACTGTAAAATACAGATGCCTTTTCGCTCGTTCCTATTAGAAAGGTGTACGAAGAAAAAGGATAGTTATGAGTATTTAGCCACGGTAATCTCCATTGTCTGATGGTGAATGTCTATGGAAAAACTGTTGACAGCTGAGTGTCTATGGAAAAAACTGTTGACAGCTGAGTGTCTATGGCATGGTGTTTGACATTTTCACATCTTGAACTTTGTGTAGTTACTGCGCCGTTGTGGAGATATTATTGGCAGATTTTAATAAATTGTTTATCCGATATTAGCGAGATGGCTTTGTACCACTGGGATCTTCCACATCCGCTACAAGATAGTGGAGGGTGGCCAAACTCCACTATTGAAAAATACTTCGATTCGCATTCGAAGATAAAGTCACGAAATAGTTGATTTTTGATGAACCTTCCGTAGTATTCCAGGAATAATACGGCGGTAGAGGTGACGGAAAGGCTTCTGCATTGAATTTATCAGGTAAAAAATCAACATAAACCTTCAATAACAAGAATCTTATGTCTTGAAAATAAAATACAGATCTTTGTGAGGTTATGATGTGTTCTGGTAATTTCCTAGGTATTGCTGACTACTTGTGCGCACATACTCTGATCAAATCTCACACCAGGGTCTACCATCTTTACGAAGATGTATTCAGGGCAACGCAGAATGGTTAGTAGAAGAGAAAACTTGTTATTTTACATGTAATTCATCAACAATGTCACCGGCCAATTGCCTGTGTTGAAAAAGTGTTATGAATCGATCAATTGAAACGAAAACATTGGCAAAACCAATAAATATATTAATTCATTGCTTTAATGCTTTCAGGAAGAATAGGAATGAGTATTAGCGTTGATTGGAATGAACCAGAAAATCCAAATTCTGCTGCCGATGTCGAGGCGTTTTAAACAGGTTTTGAGTTAACAGTAAGTTACCTATAGAGATGATATTACAGACAGCAATGTAGGAAAACGTGTTAATTTTTCATGACCATATAATATATGTTTTGTTAAAATGATGTTAGTGTTTCATGCATAAATAATTTCTAGGCAGTGTAATACGCCTTACAACATTACGCTACGAATGTACAAAAATAAAAATCATATAACAAAACTTGCAAACATTGTTTATTTTGAACACCTGTAAGTAATATTATTCGTTCTTGTTCCTCCCCTCCCTTCCCCTCAACTTCCCTTCTCAGTGCCCAGCACGCCTAAGGTCCCCGTGACTCACCGTCCCCAGATACCCATGGTAGGTATAAAATATTTAAGAATATTTTGTACCTCAGCACGCCTCAGGTCCCCGTCACTCTCCGTCCCCAGTACCCAGATACTCAAAGTAGGTATAAAATATTTGGAAGTATTTTGTACCGGGTATTTTTACCAGGTATTTTTTTGTACGTGTACTCATTGTACCCAATATCGGAAAGTACTCACAGGACTCACCTCTAATGTGAATTTGCGATATTTGCATAGAAAAAATACAAAGATGAATAATCACTTTGTCTTATCTAGTTGCACTAACAGTTGCTAATGCTCTTCATATGTTATACATCATAATAACTTCTCTTCAGACTTGGACCAAACCACACACCAGAAAAAAAAAAGTTTTTGATTTATTTTACCTATTGGATAATCGTGGAAAACGCTAGATCTGCCACTTATTTATGTAAGGCAGGTGTTATTTTATCTTCTTTTTTTTTACATTAACACCACATAGGAGGCCCTAGAAAATAATTTCCCCCGAGGCCTATGTCATCTTTAGGGATGCTGTGTGGAGAACCTTTTTGAGGAGAGGAAGGAGTGAACTTAGAGGAAACATAGAGGTTGGCAAAACGTTCCACGAACGAATCGTAGAAAAGACTTGTTCTCATGTGACAAATGTCAACTATATACAAATGTTGGGCGCGGGTTTGGCGTGTTAACTGACTATGTACCGGTGCCAAAAGGTTTAATGTCACTGGTTCCTCAAAGCATATTCCATTGAAATACCGGTAGAATAAGTACAGCATTCCCATCTGACGCCTGTTCTCTAAAGATAAAACTTGGGTTTTTTCAAGTATTTTGGGGCTGCAGACCGTGCAGTTAATTGGTGAATTGTGCAAGGTCAGCAGTTTTCCAATCAATAGCTACATACGGTATCGTGGGATGGGGAGGCTGTGCAGCTTCAATTATTAATCCCATGATCTTAATTCAAAAACTGCTACTAAGGATTATATTAAAATGTCACCCATCTCACCCTTCAGACCCACTTTTTAAAAAATTCGCAATCCTAGACATTAGACAATTATACGTTAAGACAATTCTTATACACATAAGGAAAAATGATTTAACACTCAAAACTCAACACAATATTTGCACTCGCTACTCATCACATCAAAAATGTAAAATTCCTCCAACAAAAACAGCCTTCGCCAAACGACAGTTCTCTTATATAGCGCCTAAAATGTTCAACTTACTGAGTATTGATATTAAGACATCGAAAACTGATGATCTTTATCTATTAATGTACAGAACTGGTTATTTGCTCAGGGAAGGAAATATTATAAAGAATGCCTTACAACTTAATACTGTTCTTGTTAAAAAATTTATCTCTAAATTAACTTTCAACAAAAACTTTATATTACGCTGATGGGATTATTCTTATTTTTATTTCTATTATCCCTAGCATTATCTATTATTTTTATTTGTATCCTACCTTATTTTTATTTGTATGTATCTTTATTTTTACAAGATTCAATCTACCTAATATTATATATTCAGAATTGGTTATTTATGAAGGGAAGGAACTATTTTAAAGAATGCCTGACATGATTAAATTAAGTTCATTTGCTTTATTATTCTTTTATTTTCATTTAAATTCTGTTTAAAATTTCTTTTTAAAATAATTAGAATAATTTAATAATAATTTTTAAAATATTATTCTTATTTTCAGTTAAAGTATTACCTATTTCACAAATACATTACATTTCACAAAATAATATATTAACAAATGAATCACGTATTTTTTTTTTTTTTTTTTTTATATTTACTCCACACAGGAGGCCCTGAAGAAAATAATTTCCCTCAGGGCCTATGTCATCTTTGGGGATGCTGTGTGGAGGGTCTTTTTGTGGAGAGGAAGGAGTGAACATGGGTCTTGAAGAGTCCCATGTTGTAGGAGGGAGGAAACACAGAGGCCGGCAGTTCGTTCCACAGCCGAGCTGTTGAACTTAAGAACGAATCGTAGAAGCGACCCGTTCTCATGTGACAAGTGTCAACTGTGTACAAATGTTGGGCGCGCGTTTGGCGTGTATCCCGACTACGCACCGGCGCCGAAGGGATCAATGACGCTAGTTCCTCAGAGCATCTTCCATTGTAATACCGATAGAACAAGGACAGCATACCTACCCGACGTCTGTGCTCTAAAGATTGCAGTCCGTTTGTTAAGATTGGGGAATCTATCAAACGGACCGCCCGTTTCTGCACAGAGTCAAGGGTTTTTTTCAGGTATTTTGGGGCTCCAGACCAGAGATGGCTGCCAAATTCGACAGTAGGGCGCACTTGCGATTTGTACAGGGTGAGCAGTTGTGTACTATTAAAGTATCTGCGGGCCCTGTACAGTACGCCCAGCTTCTGAGAGGCCAACTTTACTCTGGCTTCGATGGAGCCCCCGTACCTGAGCTGGTCACTTATAGTTACACCAAGCATATCAATGGAAGGCCTGTTCGGAAGATTGCTTCCGTTGAAAGAGACTAGATTATCATTTGGATCCCTTTTAGACGTAATCAGACAGGATTGGGTCTTTGAAACATTAAATTCGACGAGATTATTTTTACCCCAGGAGGAAATACTCTCGAGATAACCGTCCATTCTCTGCTTCAAAGCCCTCCGAGCCGTTGGAGTTTGTGTGCCCTTTGGGGGCTTGTCAAACAAAAAGCTATCATGAACTGTACTGTCATCCGCGTAACAATGAATCGGTGCACATGTCAAAAGGTCATTGATGTGCAACAAAAACAAAGTCGGAGACAGAACCGATCCCTGTGGGACGCCAGCATTTATGGAGTGCGAGGAAGAGGTGAAACCGTCAGCAACCGCCTGAATCGACCTATCCCTTAAAAAGTCAGCAATCCACGTACACAGGGATGCGGGAAGTCCGTAAGAATGCAATTTGTTGATAAGTCCTCGGTGCCAGACCCGGTCAAAGGCCTTGGATATGTCTAGTGCGACCGTTTGGGTCTCACCGTGACGTTCCAGGCACCGCCCCCAAACATGCGTCACATACGCGAGAAGATCACCGCACGAGCGGTTCCGCCGGAATCCGTATTGACGGTCGTTGATAATTTTGTTCTTCTCGAGGTATGTGAGCAGTTTGTCGTTGATCACACGTTCCATCACTTTGGACAGAACTGATGTGATCGCTATGGGGCGGTAGTTGGCCGGGTTGGAGCGGTCACCTTTCTTGGGAATAGGGTGAATTACCGCTTTTTTCCAACCAGAGGGCACAGTGCCACACTTCAGGGACATTTTGAAGAGCTTTGTCAAAACTGGAACTATTTCCGCAGCACACCTCTGCAATACCAAGGCAGGTATTCCATCAGGTCCACTAGCTTTGTTAACATCGAGCCCCCGTATGACGTGGAGTACATCCCGATGCCGGATCCTCAGCTTTTTCATATAGAAGCCGCAGTGAGGAACCGACGGCGGAACAGCACCCCCGTCGTCGAGGGTCGAGTTTTCCGCAAACATTTTCCCTAAAAGGTTTGCCTTTTCGGTGGCGGTGTTTGCTAGTGAGCCGTCAGGTCTGGTAAGAGGTGGCAAACTGGGTTTGCAAAAATTTCGACCTATTGAGCCCGCAAGCGACCAGAATGCTCTGCTGCCATGCGGGCAGGCAGCCAGCTTTTTGCTGATCTGCAGGTCGTGTTCGAATTTTGATCTATTGATGATTCTCTTGCATTCCTTTGCCGATTTGTTGTATGCTGATCTGCTTTCGGGCGTTCGAGATGTGTTGTAGGCTCGGTAAGCCGCGTTTTTTCGTCGAACTGCTTCGGAGCATTGTCGACTGAACCACGGCTTTGAGCCCACACCAGTTTCTTTAGTAGTCGATTGTATGAAGCCATCCATCGCCGATTTGATGACTTCACCAATCTCCTGGGCACATCTTGAAGGGTCCGAAGTCCGAAAACAAACAGCTGACCACGGAAAAGCATTGAAATGGGCCCGCATACCGAACCAATCTGCTGACCTATAGTGCCACACTTTTCTCCTCAGCCTCTCATTGGTTGGTCTGAGGCTAACGGGGATTGATGTCGTCACTAGGCAGTGGTCAGATGATCCCAGAGGCGCTGTGACGTCAATCTTATAACCGTGTGGCACAGTAGTTAAGAATAGGTCTAACAGATTGGAGCGGTGAGTCTGGACATCAGGAACCCTTGTAGGCTCCTGAACCAATTGCTCTAATCCGTAGCAAATGGCAAAGGATTCCGCCTGTCGGCCAGCCGAGTCCGTTGGGCCTGAGAACTTCAACCATGGTTCGTTATGAACGTTGAAGTCCCCCAGAACAACAAACTCGGCCGAAGGGTAGCGGGGCAAGAGATCATCAATAGTATCGCTCAAATGTTTGAAGAGCTCGGAAGTGTCTGATTCGCTATGGTTCGGTGAGCGGTATAGACATGCGTAGAATCTTGCCGTACTGGCAAGATTGACGCGCACCCACATTACGTCGAATCTGGAGTTTTCCAGACTCAATAGTCGCACACAGTTGACGTCAGCTCGACTATAGAGGCAGACTCCTCCTTTCAGCCGGAATTTGCTTGCGAGGGTAAAGCCCGGGCAGTCCAGATAGGAGGAGTCTGGCGGCTCGGCTATCTGAGTTTCGGATAGGAAAAGAAGGTTGGGACGTTGGGACAAAAGATGGTGATGGACGGAATTTAAATTTGTGTGCAGGCCGCGAATGTTGGCAAAATTTACCAACAGTTTTGGCCCGCACCGGGGACGCCTGCTACTCGCCGCTGTAATGATGTTAAGATTGTTGTTTTGTATGTTCATGAATTTAATTAATTTTTTTTTTTTTTGTAGGTGTAGGAGGTGAAAGGAAAGGTCTGGAAAGGAAAGGTATGAGGGGTGGGTAGGAATCTGGGGTTCAGGCTGTCTAGGAGTGATGAGCGTTTGGTTCCAGCCCACCCACTGCGGTGCTAGGCGATAGGCCGGGAGAGTCCGGCTGGAGAGGGCATCCAATGCGCCCCAAACGCTGCTGCTGGGTCCCCTCCGGTCACGAACCGGCACAACAGCAGTGGCGGGGTTTTTTCACTCGCTGATGGGGCAGCCCACCCTTAGTCGTGAGCCTGAGGGTCGGGCCCCTGTACTATCGAGCGGCCCGGACAGCGGTAACCGGTTGTAAAGGGTCTCCCTCAACCAGCATCTCCCAACCGGCCCGCCACGCAGAAGGTGGGCCGACGCACCCGCCACCAAGACCCGGGCAAACCTTAACCCATGAACCCGGGCACCCCTGCTAAGTCACCAAACGTAGCGAACCACTTGGGGTGACCTGTGGCAGAGGTGTTGGTCATCCAATAAATGGTTCCCAGGGCGGCGGTACCCATTCCCGCCTACCAAATTGGAAATTACGTATTGCATTTATATAATTACACACAAATTTCGACTACCATAATACGGACATGTGTCTAGTGTGGTAGTCGAAAAGCATGTAAAAAACTGTATTCATATATATTGTTATGAATAAAAATAAGAAATTGTGTACTAGCTGCAGTATCTGCGGCCCTGTCCAGTTTCTGAGAAGCTTCCGAGAGGCTAACTTGACTCTGGCTTCGATGGAGTCTCGTGCCAGAGCTGGTCACTTACAGTCACACCAAGCATATCAATGGAAGGCATTTTGGGAGATTGCTTCCGTATGAATTCCTGTAAATAAGTGTACGGCCATTGTGGAAACATCATCGACTTAGCATTGGTCTTCTTTCATTATGGTCGTTCATTATGAAGGACGCTTGCGGATAAAGGTACCGCTGCTCAGAGAACCATTTATTGGATAACCAATAACTCTGCCATAAGTCACCCCATGTAGCAGGGGTGCCCGGGTTCATGGGGGGTAAAGTTTGTATTGTTTTTGACGGCGAATGCTTCTACCCACTTGCTGCCGGATCGGGAGACTGGTTGAGTGAGACCCTTAACCTCTCTAGCAGGTCTCTCGCAGTGGGAGGATTGTATTCATACGTCCGTCGCTCCCGGACACAATGTCATTATGAAAATATAATAAAACCATAAAAATATCTTTAGATTTCTTTATTTTACTTCTGTATACAAAAAGAGAGAAAAAATCTTATCTTTGAATACAAGTAGCTATTCTGGGAAACTTAAGTTAAGTTATTACAAAAATCAGATGGTGCATAGCAAAAACTAAGCGTCCATGATCGAGAAATTAAAGCGGATTTTAATATTTCTTGCACAATTGACACATAAAATAAGAGGAAAATTATTCTATACTCTGCGTCAATGGCTGCATGTGAAAAAATTATCTAGTTCAGTAAAATTGGGGTAACACCGTGCAAGGAAACCAGCTTTAAAGAGTAGCATATCGGTAGGCTACTTGTGGTTCAGTCACAGTCACGTAGATCTACGAAGGCCTTAAATTTCTCTAATAAACTGTGTTATCTCAAGTGACCTGTCGGGTAATAATAATAATACTTGGATGATTTGTATAGCACCGCTTTTGTGCAAAATCACCTAAAGGGCGCTGTACAAATATATAATACATTTCTACAATGATCTATGTTATTACTAACTATATATGGAGATAATATACAGTACCATACTTACCTGGTAGGTCACTTGAGATTAACAATTAATTAACATTAACTAATTGTTTATTAGCCAAAATTTAGATACAGGATTTAGGACATAATTAGAAAATAGGATATAATTGGGCTTTCTCTCAGGAATGGTATATTTAATTTAAGGGTATGACAGCTTAAAAAGGTAAGTTTTTGGTTTAGACCTGAATTCTGTTGGACTTGTTATGGATCTTAGTTCCGGAGGGAATTTATTCCAAGCCTTTGGCCCAGATACTCCGAAAGCGCGATCACCAAACTTAGTATTTGGCTTGCGCTTAGATTCCATCAGTCTGCCTACAGCTGCTGATGTTGCTGATCTAAGAGTTGACTGCCTCAGACCAGTGACCAGTCCTGCATGTTTATATTAATATAAATAAAATGCTCATTTTAACACAGTAAATTATTTGTTACTTTTAAATGTTTGTCAACTTCTCGGTGATCTTATTCTTGAGTCAGGAAGATTACAAACTTACCTCCTTCGTCCTGCGAGGACACGTCAGCCTCATGCTGCATGAGGAACTATATGAAGTCCACTTTTTGTAGTGATAGATTAGGTTAAGTTTAAACTTGAATCGCTGTCCTGTTGCGATTTCGATTTCTGAATGCTTTTTCTTTGGAGTGCGTCAGAGTGTGCACTTTTAGATTCTGCTTAGAGTTACTCGTATACGTGCACTTTGTGCACGAGAACAACGTCTGCCCGGAGTGCATGAGCATGTGCAGCTTGAGACTGCGCTTCTGGATGCACTTGTATCCGCATTCCACGCACGAGAATGGTTTTTCCCCAGAGTGTGTCAGCATGTGGTACTTTAAATACTGCTTCTGATTGCACCGGTAACCGCACTCCGCACATAAGAACGGCTTCTGAGCAAAGTGTGTCAGCATGTGAGATTTCAAGTGCCGCATCTGCTTGCAGGTGTGATCGCATTGCGTACACCGGAAAGGTTTATCGTCCGAATGAATCAACATATGCGTTTTTAAGCGTATCTTCTGAGTGCAAGAATACGCACACTTCGTGCACGCGAATTGCTTAATTCCCGAATGTGTCAGCATATGTACCTTCAAGCGACTCTTCTGATTGCAAGTGTACGCACACTCCTGACACGCGAATGGGTTTTTACTCGAGTGTACGAGCATGTGCACCTTTAAATTGCGTTTTAACTTGCACGAATAATTACATTCTAAGCACGAGAATGGTTTATCCACGTAATGGCTGACCATGTGGTTTTTGAGTTGCTTCTTCTGCTTGCAAGTGTAGGAACACTCCGTGCACGAAATCGGTTTATCTCCAATGTGAGTTAGCATGTGACTATTTAGGCGACTCTTTTGATTGCCCGAATAGTCACACTGGGTGCAAGAATATGGTTTACTTCCGGTGTGAATAAGCATGTGTCTCTTGAGGCTCTGCTTGAGTTTGCTTGAATAATTACATTCCAAGCACGAGAATGGTTTATCGTTGGAGTGGCTGAGTTTGTGCTGCTGGAAGCTGTGTTTTAGTGTGGTTGTGTATTGGCAGTGGGCACACGAGAATGGCTTAACTCCGTGATGCATCGAGAGATGGGTGGTCAGGTTTTGGCTCCGTGTGGTGGTGAACTTGCATTTGGTGCAGTTAAGTGACTTGGTACCGCTGCGTCTGAATAATTTGTCTGAAAAAAAAGAATGAAATAATTTAAGATCTTGGCATAAAAAAATCCCTGAGCCTGTGGAACTATGGCATCCCAATAGGGTATTTTCGCTGTTTCTTTCGTTCTGGAAAAGAATTACGATAATAATCATTTTCGATTTGCCGCCAAAACAATATGTTCGTTTGTGTTTATGCAAATGGCGTTGGTGACGTGACACCAACCAACGTTGGTAGGATCGCGTGACAGACATATAAGCAGCCAATGGTGTCAGCTAAGTCATCCAATGTTGGTAGGATCACATTACAGATGCCTAAACAGCCAATGTTGTTAGCTATGTCATTTATGTCCAAATTTGAACAGAATAACTGGTGTTTTAAGTTAAGCTTGGTATCAGTAATGCCATTGTAGTGGTACGCCACTACTTGAGTCAGACGGTCATTATAGAACATACTAGAAGTTTCGGCCTTTGCCAATAAGCTTGTTTAGTAATATTTTTAACCATAGCAACTGGGATGTTCGAGAATGTTTTTCACCTATATAAGCGACAGCAGGAAGGAACTCGACAGTACAGTATCAGCAACCTTCACAGCGAGACCGAGTCAATTGCCTACTTTACATGCTTGAAATTATATCTCGAACTTTCCTTTTGTAAAACGTTCTGCTTGTGTTTTCTACGTTTATTTTTTTGATGCATTATAATAAACCGTTCCAACCAAATTGAGTCGTAATTTATTAATATTTAAGAACACAAACGATAACTCCACTATAATCATATTTATAAGTGACACAAAGCTCATCTCGTAATTACAGCTGTTTAAGAGATACAGTTGGGCATACGAGAATTCCAATCTTTATTTGCGTTTATCTCAAAATTATATTTCAGTAGAGAGGCCCCTGTGATCCTAAACCCCCGAATGTTGCTAGATCCTTAGAGCAGGCTACCTTGACATACCTGCAGAACAGACTCCTTTGCGTCAGTGCTTTAGAGATGGCAATCGGTCCGTTAACAATCAAACGTAACATCCTCCTAGTATATCGGGAATTTACATTTAAGGAGATATTTTCTAACTAACTAACTAACCATCACGCCGTTTCTCCGCAGGGTTAGGCAGAGAGGACGGACCGCCAAACCACTCGGTCTTGGCACACACTTCTTGCCTCATACATCGTCTCATACATACTCTTCTATTATTCTGACTCTTGACATGGCCCGACTCAAGTATCTGATTCACTTGGTCGTGCCATGTCTTCCTCGGGCGTCCCCGACTTGTGCTACCATTCACATTTGCATCATATATCCTCCTTACACTCCTTTCTTCGCTCATTCGCTCTACATGCCGAAACCATCTAAGCGTCCCTTTCTTAATCTTACTCATTACGCTTACATCAGCCTTGCACTCTTATAGTTACATTCGTCACACGATCATACACTGTGATTTTTAACTAGATTTTTAAAAGCTAACATTTTATATTGGTGCTTCACAGTGTCAATAATATCTATAAGAAAATAATTCTAAAAATCCTAAAAGTTTGTGGGTATATTTTACTATCCTCTCGAGAGCTGATCCAAAGGATAGTGTATATTTCTGATATATTTATTTACAAAGCCCGAATTAACTATTCGATACTCGAAACGAGTTTTCTATTGCGAGTATTTATTTGTTTATTTATTAATATACGTTATCCTATAGATAAGGTATCAAGAAAATGATGAAATACCCTTCATAGAACAAGTGAATAAGTAGTCTATATTAGCCCCAGCGAGAACTCGTACGTTTGACGTTCACAATCGTCCTATTCCTTCTGACACTTGTATGAAAACGCAAAAGACAGAAGAAACTAGAACAATAACATTATGTACGACCTCTCGCTAGGACTAGGTAATTTAACATACCTTCGTGGACTTCTGAATCAATAAAAATGCATTCCTCTTCACTTCCCTCGAATGTGTCGTCATCTTTGTTATCGTAAATAATAACACCTTCATCGCCATCTTCAAAAATGACTTCATTGTAGTCATTCTCTATATATTCACTATCTTTATCGTTATTTTCTATATATACGGTATCCACATCTTCTTCATTCTCTATATAAATGGCATTTGAATCGTTATTTTCTATATAGACAGTACCTTTGTCGTTATTTTCTATATAAACTATGGCTCCATTTTCTTCATTCTCTATATAATCTTCATCTTTGTTGTTGTCTTCTACGTATAATGTATCATTATCGTTATTTTCTACATATATATTATCTTTATCGTTATTTTCTACGTATATAGTAACTTTATCGTTATTTTCTACGCAGATAGTCTCTTTGGCGTCTAGAAATGTGCCTTCTTTGTTGGTGTCCAAGTATATTACTTCTTTGTTTTCGTCTAGATAAATTGTGTCTTTATTGGGGTCCAGATATATGGCCTTTTGGTTGATGTCTAGATAAATTGTATCTTTATTGGGGTCCAGATAGATGACTTGCTCATTACCGTCTAGAAAGATACCGTCTTTATTGATGTCTTCTTTGAGAGAAATATGTTCGAGGTCGGTTTGAGCCTGTTAAAAATAAAAACAAAATCATTGTTAACCACAGGAAAGCCGACCTTCCGCCACCTTGTACTCCTTGGTGTGCCAGGGATTAAATGCCAATCGCTCGCCGTACGTAGTCTCACTGGCTCCAGATGTTTGAGAGCAGAATATCAGTCTATGTTTTCTCTTTAATTAATATAATAAATAAATATGAAAATAGACTTGAATTTTATTATACAGGGTTTTCCAATAAGAGGTGTTATTTTGAATAGCCCGCTATTTCGGTAGATGTTACTTATGAAGCTGTCATTTTTTGACATTTGACAAGTAGAAACTACGCCATTAAAAAAAATGGAACGATACAAGCTTCAACAACGCATTGAAATTATTAAAATTCACTTGAGTGAATCAAATGCAAATCATCTTGAGTGATGAGGCCCATTTCCACCTCGGTGGCTTCGTCAACAAGCAAAATTGTCGCATCTGGGGCTCGGAAAACCCAAGAGTTATTGTTGAAAAGCCTCTCTATCCTCAACGTGTGACTGTTTGGTGCGGTTTATGGTCCGGCGGAGTCATTGGACCTTACTTTTTCGAAAATGAGGTTGGAGCAACAGTTACGGTGAATGGATTGCGCTATCGAGAGATGATTAATGATTTATGGCCGGAATTGTATGGTATTGATCTGGACAGCGTTTACTTTCAACAAGACGGCGCTACGTGCCACACAAGCAACGAAACCATTGATCTTTTACGATTGAATATCAAAATAACACCTCTTATTGGAAACCCTGTATTTTCCATAAAGCTAAATAAAAAACATTGTTAGACTTTCCTGTAAACGACGATAGTTCTATGGCTTTTAAAATTGCGAAACTCAGTTCGTACCTTAATATGGTTCCTCAGGATGGTGTCACTTCTCTTGCACAACTGCCGGAAGGCGTGGAACCGCCTGACAGAGGAAGCGCACTGTCCGCACAGCCTCTCCGGCAGCCCGTCTTCTTCCTCTATCTGCAAACATCATCACAATACCTCTGTAATGATGGCAGACGAATAACGTTCCCAACCGGAAAGGTATTTGGGATTTTTCGCCAAAGTTTTTACATTGAATTTGTTATGTATTAAAGAATATCACAAACTTATATATTATTGTACAAATCTCAAGTACACCCAACAAATGAATTTGAAAGGCTAATTAATTTTGTGCAAAAAAGGAGGGCGGTCAGTCTGATCGACAATCCGTTGTTAACAGACCGATTGCCCTCTCTCATGCGGGCTTGCTAGTCTGTTCTACTCGTATTTTAACACGTTGACTGCCACGGCAATTTTCAGAATTCCCGTCTAAAATGCCAATTTCATTTAATCATATTATATCATTAAAAACTCTAATTTTTTAGAATTATATTTTCTGTTAATTTATTAATAAATTTTCTGTTTTGTAAGCCAGCACTGATTTTCCATTCTCTTCCCAGAAGCCATCTAGCATTATTAGCACTGATATACTACGAATTTTAGCGAATAATGCAAGTAAACACACTACGAGTTATCTCGTATTTGGTGTCCTAGCAAAGAACGCAATCTACGAGTTAACGTGCTAATGGAGCCTAACGGCATTGACCCCTGGTGCACCGGAGCACGTGCGGAACCTGTTCACAGTTGATCTTGGATTCACGGGAATGGGCCGTATCTTCGACTCGTTTTTGTATGTGGAACAAGCTACGTCTCAAGTTTTTTCTTAAAAATTTCATAATTTTATCCGTTCATAGGTCCGTAGGAAGATCATTGAATAGTTTCTTTTCCTTTATATACAAAATGATGTTGGGTTGCTGTTGTACGTAACTGTGGCACAGTTAGTCCTCCTGCGGTGTTATTTAAAATACAAGGCCCTGGCAAGTGTTTTGCTAAGCCCATGGAATTTATTATCCCGACTTTCGCTTGTATTGCGGGCAGAATGCACCATTTCAATAATCACCAGAAACAGGATTACATGGAGATGAATGATGGACTTGCCGAACGTCACAGCACTGTTGCCAGAGTCTCTTATCTATGTGAGGATACTGTGTCAGCGCTTAAACCTGGACGGATGACGAACCTCGTGCTGGCACTGTTGGTGGACTCTTTCGCTGCAGCAGCTGGTCCAGTTTCTTCACCACCTAGGATTCTTGCTGCAGAGTCTCCATCTTCTATCTTCCTGTCACCTGTTCCTGTACTTCATTTTACTTAACTTCACTTAATGTTTGTAATATTTATATTTTTTGTAATACCTGCGTCAACTGTAAAGCGCCCCTGAGGTGATATCTCACAAAAGCGGCGCTATACAAATTGCCCAATAAATAAATACTGAAGTCTAAATAAAAAAGGTCATGTTTACACTTGCGAGAAGACTTCATTTTGTAAACTTATTCAAACAAAAAACGTGGCACAACTAAACATATTACTATAATGTATTCTTTCTTTTAACATTGGTAATCTTAGTTCCTTGAGTCTGTCTTCGTATAGTCCCGGTAAAACAGAGACCCTGGGTTCGATTCCCAGTTGTAACCGTTACATGTTCTTCAGTGATTGAACAATAGGAATTAACCTGCAGACTGGTGAGCGTGGCCATCATGTTGTGCAAGCCGCCTGCGTACAGGTCCTGCAGGCCGGAGGTGCACAGGCAAGCGCGACACAGTGAGAGCAGCTGCAGGCGGCCTGACAGTACCCCAGCACCGGCGACAATATTGCACTCCATTCTCAGCTGCGACAAAAAAAATTGTACACACATATTAAAAACAATCATGGTAAAAATCGAATCAAGAATCAGATGCCATATTGCCGGGGTATGTATGAACAATATTAGCTATGCAGACGACATGGTCATACTAGCTCCATCGGTAAGAGCGATGAGAAAACTTCTGGCAATATGCGAAGCTTACGTTGATAGTCACGGGCTGATGTACAATGCTAAAAAGTCATCCCTGCTGATATTTAAAGCAAATACTGGTCCCACTGTCATTCCACCCATACGTCTCGGCGGGGCCAACCTGAAAATCTGCAGCGAAATCAAATATTTGGGGCATGTCATCACCGATGACCTAAATGATAAAAATGACATAGAACGCCAAAGAAGAGTACTGAGTGTGCGAGCTAACATGCTTGCCAGGAGATTCAACAAGTGCAGTCCTCCGGTGAAGAAACAACTTTTCCAAACATACTGTATGAGCGAGCTATGGATGACATACACACAAGGCGTCATGAACACACTCCGAGTACAGTACAGCCACGCGTACAGAGCCCTATTTGGCCTCCCCTGGCGATTCAGCGCGTCACAGATGTTCACCGAAGGAAGGGTGCAAGGGTTCGATGCTCTGATGCGCCACAGAATAGCCGGGACGAGTAAGTGCTACCAGAGATCGGACAACACTCTTGTCCAGGCCGTTGCCCAGTGGCAGGGAGCGCCTCTACACCAGAGATGGAGAATTTCACTCAAGCCACCATAAAGTCATAATGTCTTCATCAATTTATTTATTTTTTTTATTTATTTCTATATTGATTTTTTATGTATTAACTTAAATGTAAACTTTTATGGCAGGCAGAGCATTGCACACAACGCTCTGTCCAGCCGAAATTATAAATTAAACATTATCATTATTATTAAAAAGGTTGAATAAAAACAATAAATTAGCTCTTATGCGGTTAAAATGCTCGGAGTAAATACACACAAACCAGCTCTATCGGGACTCTGATAAATCTGGCTTAGGAGCCACCTCTGGGCTGGAGCTCAACAATACTTGATTCGCATGCACAGATGCAATAATAATAATAATATTTGGCTAATTTATATAGCGCCGTTTTTGTGAAAAATTACCTCAAGGGCGCTGTACAAATATATTTATTAAATAATTGATACTAAAACTACTGACTTAAAACTAGTGACTTACGTCTAAGACTTATATAATAATAATAATAATTGGATGATTTGTATAGCGCCGTTTTTGGGCAAAATCACCTCAAGGGCGCTGTACAAATTTATAATACATTTCTACAATGATCTACGTTATTACTGACTATAATATTCAGTACAATACTTACCTGGTAGCTCACTTGAGATTAACACTTAATTAACATTAACTAATTGTTTATTAGCGAAATTTAGATACAGGATTTTGGACATAATTGAAAAATTGGATATAACTGGACTTTATCTCAGGAATGGTATATTTAATTTAAGGGTATGGCACATATAAATGTGGTCAACGAATGTCCGCTCCATTAATTCCCCGGCGGAATTGTTGAGGTCCACATGGCGACGCCTGAGGCCCTAGACTGGCTCGCAGACCTAGATGTCCCCCTCTGGCCCCCCCACCATACGAAAGAAGAAGGGTATGACAGCATAAAAAGGGAAGTTTTTAGTTTAGACCTGAATATCTAGTGATTTACAACTAAGTCCTATAACTACTGTCTTAACCCTAGATAACTAATCGCTCGTCGAGGCGACGACGCGCTACTCAGCGAAATTCGAAATCACCTACTTATTAACTTAATCACTTACTTATTAACTAATTTGAGTAAACAGTGCAGCACGTGACGCAATTGTGGCCACACGCATACTAGGACGTGCCCTATGACCATCTCGTCATCCGCTGGACGAAACTTTAGTTATAACAACAATTCTTATTTTTAAGGTACGTACATTAATATATTCTTATATTTATTGTTAATGTTGGCGAATCTTCTACAATAGAAGCTCCGGTTCCATCTACGTCAAACGTGCGTAAAATTTGCTACCTGTGTCCATCTTAGGCCCGGAGGATGACCAAACACCGTTGCACCAGATGTAGAAAGACTATTTGTGGTCCACATAATGTTGACATGTGTGGTCACTGTGTAGACTGATATTAATTTGTTCATTATAAACCTTACTTTTGTGCCATGTAACAAGTTCCTATCTTACAAAAATATTTTTGATTTATTTCTAGTGTTTTATTGCGTAGTCCACTCGACGAAAGTGTAGTTACAATGAAACAATGAAAACAGGTTAGTTATCTATCTTTAGGGTTAACGACATATACAGGGTGTCCGGGGTGAAAGTGCAGTAACTTTGGGAGGTGATTCTACATAATGGTAAAGATAAATAACTTTTTTTGAAATTTCCACTTTTAGATGTACTTTTCAGCTACAAACGAAAAATTGCGCTGACGTGTGTGTACTGCATTATTATTGCTTTTGGATCATTTGAAATGGATCGGCCGATCCTAGAAGTAACACCCGCTACCCCCCCTTCCCGCGCTTTACAGCTGCTAACAGAACAGCTGTGATTTGTTTACTTTAAAGAAATATCATAAACAAATACCTCACATGTACTCACTATACTTGTGGGTTACATAACTCGATAATGGGTTAGAGGGCCTGAAGGTCGCCCGTTACGTAACAAGAGATTTATTCATTAATTCTTCAATGATCGTTTCATGCCATGAAAAAGATAAGGATCTTTAATCCACATTTACGACAACATACTTACAACATGGCTCTCAACGACGGAAACTTCAACGAATACCTACAGTTGGAAGACACCAACACACTTTCTGTGAAAACCATCGTGTTCAACCCCTTAAGGCGATGCCATACGTAGTAATGCAAAATCATGTGTTTTTGGTTTGAAAATTTAGTCGCCTAGAAATATTTCAGATGTTTTAATTAAATACTGCGAGTAGAATACATCTTGGCCTTTGAAATAATCGAGTATTTTTTATACAAGTCTTTTTATAAGCCCAGAAAAAAATAATGTAAAGGCCTATGAAAACTGCTTTAAAGTTCAAAATCTCCTACTTACGAACCCATTTTCGGTTATGATTTTATTGTATAATGTGGAAAATTAAGTTATTTATAAAATGATCAAAAAAAAATTAAATATTTATGCCTGAACATCCACAAAATAAAATAAAAGGCACTTTTTGGCCATGTTTTTTTCTTGCATAAATCAAAACAGGCGGATGGTGATCAGCGGGAATTTAAACCTTATCACCATCTACGTAAGGGTTATTATTGATAGCGGCTCAATTTAAAATATTACACGACGTAGTGCATCGCCTTAAGAAGATACCTTACTGTCCGAGAAAACTATTTGGTGAAAAATACTTTTTCACGTTGGGGGTTTACCGGACAGAAGGTTGATGTAATAATAAACAACGAACACCAGTCTCGCGCTCGACAAGCACACATCGAATTTATCGGGCAAGTGTGTACCTCCATTAAGGATTATTTAGTAGGTATGTATGAAAAAAAAGGTGGAATTTCGGAAAAAGTTATTTATCTTTTTTGCTCCTACCATCATGTAGAATCACCTTCCGAAGTTACTGCACTTTGACCCCGAAGACCATGTATATTTACATATGTAGAAACTTACAACTAACATCAACATTAACAATTTAATTTTACTAGCGCCAGAAGAAGAATGAAGTTCTATTATATTAGGGTGTTTTTATAATTAATTTTAGAACTCGGGTGCAAAATGCGCCCAATGGGTTAACTAGATATATATCTTAAATGAATTAATGAAATTAATCGTCGATCTTTAACGCATTTAGATGATTCATCTGCCAACAATTAAACTGATTGACGTGTTCTACAGGTATTTTAATACTCTTTACTCTAAGAGGCTAGCAGCATTGATCCCGGTGCACGTTTGTGAAACTCGACGGCTTGTGTATGGAACAAGCTACCGTGTTTTTCCTCCTTAATCCGGGCTTCTTCAACGCTTGCATTAATAGATCCCTTCCAACAGCCAATACCTTAACCCACCTCACAACGCTGTCCAACGTGGTTGACCTCGACCTTTACACTGTACAGACTGAGGCGCTTTTGTGAGGTGTAACTTTTGAAAAAAATTCTAAAATATTGAAAGTGATTATTATATGTTTATTATTACGTTATCTTTGGGGATGCTGTGTGGAGGATCTTTTTAAGGAAAGGAGAGGTCTTGAAGAAACCCATGTTGTTGTAGGACGGAATCCTGTATCTAAATTTCGCTAATAAACAATTAATTGATGTTAATTAAGTGTTAATCTCAAGTGACCTACCAGGTAACTATTGTACTGTATATTATCTCCATATATAGTTAAGTAATAACATAGATTATTGAAGAAATGTATTATATATTTGTACAGCGCCCTTGAGGTGATTTTGCACAAAAAGGGTGCTATACAAATCATCTTTATTTTTTATTTTTTATTTCCAACTTTATGTCCGGGTTAAATCTTCCCCATAGGAAAAACTAAACCCTTCCACACACTTTTCCACAAATGATCATCTAGTCAATGAACATTATGCAAGTGCATTATATAAGTAAAATAAATACAAAACAATACAAGAACAACACGTCAACTCACCAGAGATCAAATGGGAAAATAATTCACCGACTCCAGATATTTTCATATCAGAGGGTTCGGCTCGGTAGAACTTCTAACAGGGCCTATAAATCCTACTGATCCCTCTACATAAATATTTAAAAAATCTTTCGTAATCCTGCATGTATTTAAAATGACTGATTTTTGCATTTTTATATTTAAATTTTTTGATAGATCTAATACGCCTAAATTTAGAATGAGAGAGCTAGGTATAATGCCAGTAGCCGAAATAACAAATGGTAATATTTTTATAGTCTGAGAATGCCAAATTCTTTTTATCTCTTTTCCTAAATCTGTGTATTTTCTTATTTTTTCATTAACAGATTTTTGAATATTACAGGAATTTGGAATAGCGACATCAATGATATAAGTTATTTTTATAATTGATGATTATATAGTTGATGAGGCCGGCAAAACATTCGGCGCGAGTTTTATACTATTTCCTGACTACGCACCGGTGCCTAAGGGATCAATAACACTAGTTCCTCTTCCATTGGAATACTGGTAGAACAGGGACAATATTACTTCCTGACGACTGTGAGGAATCTATCAATCAGGCTGTCGGTCCATTTCTGCACAGAGTCAAGGGTTTTTATCAGATGTTTTTGGGCTGCAGATGTGTATCTACTATTAATAAGTGAATAGTAATTTCAAAACCATCTTCGGTCATCTTTTAGGATAGCTGTACATGCTTAATACTATCAATAGGAATATTATATTGAAATAACACTTAACGTAGTAACTTAACGTAATAACGTAGATAAAAGACAACTATTTACGTTGGGGCAGATGGAAAATACTCCATTGTAAACAAGGGCTTTTATAGATTACTCTGTAATACAATCTGAAAGTATGTTGACTGTTGTATGCTGATGATGCGGTGCTGATTGCTAACAGGATGGATGATCTACAGTCTCTCGTGTCTAGGATGAACCAAGTATGCATGAAGAATGAGTTAATGATGAATGTAAGTAAGTCTAAATAATGGTGTTTGAAAGAGAGAGTACGAAAACAGTGTGCAATATAGTTGTTGCTGAGGAATACTTGGAGCAGGTGGATGAGTTTGTGTATTTAGGAAGTATGTTCTAGAGAGATGGGAAGGCTGACAGAGATATTGAAAGAATGGTAAATGCAGGTAACTCCATTCATGGAGGACTAAACGCAGTTGGCGATAACAAAAAATTGTCCAAAGAAGTGAAGCTAGCAGTCCACAATGGAGTGCTGGTACCTACTCTGATGTATTGCAGCGAGCATGGAACTGGCAGAGGAAGGATGAAAGTAGACTGAATGCTGTAGAAATGAGATCCCTGAGGCATATGTGTGGTAAAACCATGTATGAGCGTGTGAGAAATGTGGAGATCCGCAAAGAGTGCAAGGCTGATGTAAGCGTAATGAGTAAGATCAAGAAAGGGAAGCTTAGATGGTTTGGGCTTGTAGAGCGAATGAGAATATATGACGCAAATGCGAATTGTAACAGAAGTCGGGGACGCCAGAGGAAGACATGGCACGACCAAGTGAATCAGATACTTGAGTCGAGCCAAGAGTCAGAATAATAGAAGAGTATGTATGTGACGATGTATGAATGTGAATGAGGCAAGGAGTGTTTGCCAAGACCGAGTTGTTTGGCGGTCCGTCCTCTCTGCCTACCCCTAAGGGGAAACGGCGTGATGGTTAGTTAAAAAAATTGGTAATTATTTCCCTAATCCCCGCACTTTTAGGCACAGATAGAAAATATGTTTTTAGGTTCTTAGTTTGGGTTAATTAAGTAATTTATGCAAATTTAGATTAAAACAAAACATTTCCAAGTGCCAAATGGATCGTTAAATTTTGAACAATGATTGACTAAAATTAAGATAAACTTGTCGAATTCCGCTGCATGCAAATTGCTCTTTAAAAAAACAACACTTTATTTCAACTTTAATATCTAATGGAGACAACTATTTAAGTGGGAGGTTTAGGTAAACGTGCACAAAATAGGTTTTTAGGGTGTAAGTTTGGATTATTTTAATAATTTATGCGTATTTCCTAACCTCCAAACTTTGATTGAGAAAAAATGGAACTTCAATGCATATTATACCATCTCCTGCTATAGTTGTTTCTTGTAGTAATTAATTTGAAACCAAGTGCTATTGGAATGAGACAAGTTTATCGCTTATTTAATTCACCCAAACTATGAATCTAATAACCTAGTTTGTGCATGTAAATAGTTGTTTCTTACAGTAATTGTTGAAACGAAAGGATAATTTCCATAATCTGTGACTAAAAGTGGGCGGTTATGGAAATAATAACCAAAAATTGTATTTAGAACTCGGTTTGTTGTGACATACCAAAATAACATGAACATAACCTCGCTAAATATAACATAACATAACGTGGCTAAATAGGATTAAAAGCTTTCAATAAGCAAAAGTTATGAATAACAGTATGGCTGTTAGGCAGAAATCTTATAAAACATTAATAATCTACTCACGTAAGCGTGAATGAGGAATATTATTTTTTAGTGACAGCTGGTGGGAGACGTCAGATGAATTTTACCATAGATTTTACAATGAACCATAGACTGCTGTACATAAGGCCATAGACAATAATAACACCAACCAGTCAACAGTACCTACTTATTCATCAGTAGCGTTCATACAACAAGAAATAAATTTATCTTGTGAAAGCTCGTAGCGAAAACCTGTTTTAACTCATTTCTTCTGTCGTTCTATGTGTAAAATTTATGTAACATTCTTCTGCAATACATACGCAACCATCCGACGCACTCACTAACCAGTACAATACATGATCTGGCCAATAAGTTTGGGGATTGATATATATATATATATATATATATATATACTGACTCTAGTTACTATTCTCTATTCACAGGGGTAGGCAGAGAGGACGGACTGCCAAACAACTCGGTCTTGGCACACACTCCTTGCCTCATTAACATTCATACATACTCTTCTATTATTCTGACTGTTGACATGGCCCGACTAAAGTATCTGATTCACTTGATAGTGCCATGTCTTCCTGGGGTGTCCCCGACTTTTGCTACCATTCGCATTTGCGTCATATATTATCCTTACTTATTTGTTTATTGGTTAGAGATAGCACATGTCTTCACATGAAGCTAATACTATGTATATATGTATAAATAAGATTGTCTTTGGCGGCGTGGCTTTATTTTTTTATACAAATCTACAGTTTTATTCCGAGATTGATGAAATTTTTCACGCTCGATCTTAAAAACAAGAAGAAAGTATATTAATGTTGGTTCACTTTCATGTTCCTACCATTAGATCAAGGTTCCCTAGTGTGTATTATTGTAAGAATCATACTACAGTTTCAGACTACAATTCTATTATAAATAGATTACACATCAATCATCATTTTCTTAGAAGATTAAGAGGAAGCTACAAGCCAAAATTGTGTATATTCTTGGTATACTTTATATTGTAGGTAATAGGCATTAAAATCGCTTGAGGAAACGTTCGATTTCAAGCACAAAACTGGTTTTTATTTAAATTGTAAATAATTTTATAAGAAAGCAAAAAAGTTAATCAAGTGAAACTGTCACAAATAATCTTAGCTATAATACTGTATTTTTTATAGTTTTTTCCTTTACGCGTTCATACATTTCTATTGAAAAAATATATTTTTTTGTAGTTTACATTTATATTTTTTATTGAGTAATTTATTATTTTATTTGTATTCTACTCAAGCGAAACGATAGGAAAACCTTCAATTTATCTAAAGCATATTTTTGGTATTCATAATGTACACCAATTCGTTATAAAGATTAATCAAAAGAGTGATTTGGCATTTAGAAATAAACTAAATGGAAACATTACAGAGCTCATTTATAGAACTATAATTGCTCCACATTTATTGCTCTACTATGTTATATTTGGCCAATGAAGGAAATTTGAACAAACTAGATGTTATACAGAATAGAGCTATGAGATGTATACTGGGAAAAGGCAAATACGCAAGCTCAATGTGTTAATTTTTGTGCATAAAGTCATGAACAACCAAATGCCAAAATATTTTAAGGATGAAATTGTTTTAAACTGTGCTAAAAAAATCTACGTGTTCCGGTGCTGTGTAGTCAATACACATCTCAAAATAAGCAATTTAATATCGGAAAAATATGAATATTCATAGTTAATCGCTTATGTTTATTATATTTTATATCAATAGTGATAATAATTGTAATTTAATTGCTGAAAACATGAAAAAACCATCGGCAGATGCTAAAAACATGTGCAAGGGGTCCACATCTAACGACGGTCCGCGACCGAATGGCTGGCGGCTAGCACACACACAGCTATGTGATCGTAGGTATAGATGGTCTAAATCAAAATACAACTGCGGACGTGTGGATTTCTCATGTTGCCGCATAACGAACTAAAGCGGGACATCAATAGCGTGTCATTTCCTCGCACACTCTTCGCGTAACAGTGTCACACGGTTGATTGTATTGGTGTATTTGTTCTCGATTTTTACCAAAAATCTCTTTTTATTGAATTTGAAAACTATGTAAAATATTATTTTTTAATTCACTGCATAAATGTATAACGGAGGAATACCTAAAATCTGAACCCAGAATTTATTAAATTTATAGAGTTACATATTAAAGTTATTAGAAGCAATGTGTAGTAAATACACACCATAGAAACCAAAAATGTAAATAAAATTAGATTGCCACATATGAATAAATCACAGAACTGCCTAATGTACAAAGGACTAAAGATGTTTGATGAAATGCCTGAAAGTCTTAAGAATGAATGTATTTAAAAAGAAATGTTTATTGTTAATATATTTAAAGTTACAAAATGAAATATTATCTTGTTTATATTCAAATGTTGTATAAACTAACTCAATAAATAATAAAAACAATCAATGGTGACTCTTATGCAATAATAGCTGATGTTTTTAATATGCCTCTATTGAAATTTAAATCTGTACTGATTAAAAATATCAGTAGTGCTTATATTAATGAGATTATTGCTTAGGCTTTTTACATAGTTAAATATAAAAATATCAGATAGCAATGTCTTTCCCACAATACAATAGGACTGACATGAGAACTGCACGACATGATTGTATATGGATTTGTGTATATCGGATTGCCGGATCGGAAGACGTGGCTTGATGGAGAACCTTTGACCTCTCCAGCAGAACTCTTGGACCTATCGCCTTACATTGCAGTGGGAGGGATGGATTCATATGTCCCGTCACTTCTGGACACACTGATAGGGATCATTATTAGGGAGATTCCTACCCATTATTATTACATGCTCAACTCAAGCACGGGTCGAGTTAATCTCCAGAAGCTGGGCGTACTGTACGTGTACAGGGCCTGCAGACTCTTTGACAGACACAACTGTTCAAATCGCAAGTGTGCCCCACTGTTGAATTTGGCAACCACTTCTGGTCTCCGAGCTCCAATTTATTTATTTATTTATTGGACAATTTGTATAGTGCCGCTTTTGTGAGATATCACCTCAGGGGCGCTTTACAGTTTATGCAGGTATTACAAAAATAATGTAAAGTTAAGTTAAGTAAAATTAAGTACAGGAACAGGTGACACGAAGATAGAAGATGGAGACTGTGCAGCAAGAATCCTAGGTGGTGAAGAAACTGGACCAGCTGCTGCAGCGAAAGAGTCCACCAACAGTGCCAGCACGAGGTTCGTCAAGAAATACCCTTAACACTGTGCAGAAACCGGCGGTTTATAAATTCTGGGTTATGGACCTTCCCATTGGAAGGAGGGAGGAAGACAGTTTTGAGGGCGAGAAGGAAGATATCGGAGAAAGTGTGAAAGTAGAGACGTCCCATCCGGTCTGCGGAGAGTTTCTGGACACACACAAACCGTGCGAAGCAAAGAGAAAGATCACTGCAGAAACGTATATAACAGACCCATGTAAGAATTCTCACCAATATACTGGAAGTTAGACACTGATAGCGATAAGTAAAATGGTGAATGTTTATAATAATAATATTTGGATGATTTGTATAGAGCTGTTTTTGTGCAAAATCACCTCAAGGGCTCTGTACAAATATATAATACATTTCTACAATGATCTATGTTATTACTAACTATAAATGAAGATAATATACAGTACCATACTTACCTGGTAGGTCACTTGAGATTTACACTCAATTAAAATTAACTAATTGTTTATTAGCAAAATTTAGATACAGGATTTAGGATTTAATTGGAAAATTGGATATAGCTGGACTTTCTCTCAGGAATGGTATATTTAATTTAAGGGTATGACAGCTTAATAAGGTAAGTTCTTAGTTGAGACCTGAATTCTGTTTGACTTGTTATGGATCTTAGTTCCGAAGGGAGTTTATTCCAAGCCTTCGGCCCAGATACTCCGAAAGCGCGATCACCAAACTTAGTATTTGGCTTGCGCTTAGGTTCCATCAGTCTGCCTACAGCTGATGATGTTGCTGATCTAAGAGTTGACTGTTTAAGCGTAGAGTGTTTTCCGGGACGCATAGTTCAGAGATATAGAGTGGGGCCATTTCATTGATGGATTTAAACACCATCCAGCACAGTTTGTACTGGATTCTTTCAGGGCACTTGAGCCAGTGAAGGTTACGAAGGTGTTCTGAAATGTGCGAATATTTAGTAACGCCAGTTATGAGCCGTGCTGCTGCATTAAACACTGATTGAAGTTTCTCAATTTGATATTTTGGAAGGCTGGCATAAATTCCATTGCAGTAATCGAGACTACTTAAGAGTTGATAAATAGTTTTATTGCTTTTGTAGGAAGGTTTTTTTTTAATCAAATAAATTCAGTCAGCATCACGAAAAGATAGACCTGCCCATAAGGATGGAGGGAAGTGGTGTGTACCTTCCAGCGATATGTCCATAAATGAATCTGACAGTCTACAGGCAACTCGCATTGTAGAACCACTATCCAAAATAAAATCTGCTTATAAATGTAGTCCATTTTATAATGGCGCGCAATTAGCTCGCTGCGTAATACACGCAGTTGCGAATCCCATATCTTTGGCTTAAAATCGAATATTTTATTACAGTATTTAGTTGAGACGCTTTTACAAATGTTTTATAATTTAGTAATAATGAACATGTGAGAGAACGCCTCGCGCATAAACGCTGGACAATGGACTGCGCTGCAAACTGTTACCTTATTTTTTTTTTACTCTTTACCAACATTCCAATGACTTAAATACTCTGCTGTCCTGCTGTCATTAACGTTGCCTCAGAAGGACAATATAGCTGAAAAATCGAACTATTGTCAGCCTTCGGTTGAAAACTGTTGTCAGTAACAGTTCGGTTGATCAACAGTCAGAAGGACAATTTAACTGTTTTCAGCTGTCCTGCTGTCATTAAAGTTGCCTCAGAAGGACAATATAGCTGAAAAATCGAACTATTGTCAGCCTTCGGTTGAAAACTGTTGTCAGTAACAGTTCGGTTGATCAACAGTCAGAAGGACAATTTAACTGTTTTCAGCTGTCCTGCTGTCATTAAAGTTGCCTCAGAAGGACAATATAGCTGAAAAATCGAACTATTGTCAGCCTTCGGTTGAAAACTGTTGTCAGTAACAGTGCCTACCAAAAAGACAATCTTTCTGATGCTTACATTGTTATCATCTGTCTGTTGTAAACTATTGTAGCTGATAGTCAGAAGGCAAACTAGCTGTCGATGAAACTATTGTCAGCTGTCGATTGCAAACCGTTGCCAGTAACTGTGATTTTGCATCACTCACTCACCTGTCAGCTCACAAATAAATGTTCCACATATAAGACTTAGTTATTACTTACTCTCGAAAGAAAAAGAGATGTGCCATGAACTGTTGTTCACAACAAGTGTCACGTGTATCGTTCCCCCATACCGCTACTGCTTGGCAGGCCCCGCCTTTATTTCTACCTGCACGCTGAATGCATAACTTTCATTAGCTTCGATAGTTCATGCAGTTTGACGTATGACAGGCGACATTCGGCACACAAACATGACTTATCTCCTACACATGGACAATGAATGAACTGTAATGATTGTTTGCGCTGACGATTGAACAGTATTGATTGATCGATTGACTAAGGAGAAATAAAACACAAATCATTGTTTACACACATATATTACATAACACAAATCAGGCTTAATTAGCTTCACACAACGTCCCGTCTCTCGGGGATCATTAGTTCTTGAACAAAGTCACATTACATATCTGCCGAATTTAACAATGATTTTAAGTAGACCGGAGATGATCAATATCAATTGTCAATAGTTATGCCAATTTACGTCATTGTTTACAGAAGCAACTGTAGCAATTTAAAATCGAGACTTCCCAGACTATGTTTTGATAGTTGCAGCGGAATGATCATTTTGTTGTGCGATTGAGAATCGTTCGTTCAATTGCTGTATCTATCGATCTCTTTCGAATTCAGTTTCATCGCGAATATCCAGAGTTATGGAAAGAAAAATCAAGAAATTATTTATTTATTTATTTATTTATTTATTTTTTCATGTTCTCCATGAAACGGAGAATGATCAAAATGATCATTCTAATTATCATTTTTTTAGCACATTTTAGGTTGCATTTCTGCAGATATTCACAAAACATCTGGAGAAAAAGTGTTAACAGGTCGATTTGACAATTGACATTGACTATCTCCGGATTCCATTAGACTTAGCCACTTGGTATCTGCCGAAATTCACAACATTCGGAGTAATTAGTTCTTGGAAGTGGGTACTTGATATCCGCCGAGTTTGACAAACTGCGAGTAGAGTGCCAGCTGGTGGTCCGATATGGGGGGGGCCAGGTGTCCCAGGCTGCCGTAGAGGGCGCTCATGTACAGCGAGGGGTCTAGAAGCGGCGCTCGACCCCCGGGGGCCACGCTGCCCCCCGCCCCTTGCAGGAGGGACGCCATGTTGCTCCCACCGCCCGAACTCACCGGCGACACGCTTGATGAACTAGAAACTTGGTAATTCGGGATTATGAGTCCCGAATTGGACGACTTGTTCGGAACACTGCGCGGGACTAGCGGCGGAATCGTCGAATTATGATGATTGTTGTGATTCGCGTACATCCCGCCTTTGTTTGACATGAATTTTCCAGTTGACGAGCGCTTTTGGGGTGTCCGATTGATGTTATTACTGTTGTTACTGTTACTGCTGATGTTATTGTGTCTACTGTGGTTCTTGTTGACGAGCGTTATCTCGAGCGCAGAGTTCACCTGGCGAAGTTCAGGCGTGGAAGTACGGCGAGCAGAAAGATTCTGAGGCTGCTCCGGGGCACCGGGAACGCGGACTATCTCCACAGCGGGTTTAACAGTTAGATCTAATACGTCCGCAGCCGTAGCGGTTCTTTGAGCACACGGAACTTTACGGGGTGCGGCACCTTGCAGCACATGGGGGGGAGGCATGAACGGATCTTTAGGGTTGCCATAGACCGTCTTTTCCGGACTGGACGTGCCGTATATAGACTTGGCCTGAGTTACGGGAGGGGGAGCGTAACTTTCGGCATTTGTCGCAAACGTTCCGTAGACTTGCAAGAAGTGCGCTTGATTCAAGATCTGCTGTTGGAACGCCGGGTCGAGGCCAGGCCAACCGCGCACGGCTGTTACTTCAAGTCCTCCGCGCTTCAAAATATCCAGTTTTTTGCGTTTGGACGCAGTCTGCGGACTTTCCGGTGATTCGTAGAGATCTAGATCGATGATTTCGGGGGACTTGGGCTTGTAGGGGACCTCGATCAGGTCATCGTCTGACGGAGGGTTGTGTGGTGGAGGCACGGGGGTGGGCGTACTGGAGGAAGACAGCGAGGGGGGGGAACCTTGTGCCTGGCGCCGGTCCGGCTTGACGCGGACACTGCGCAGACTGGAGGGGCGCGATCTGGTTGGAGTCGCCTGCAAAACAAATAAAAACAGTTCAATAATAGTGAAAAATGAGGTCAACAAGTTCAAAAACACATGCAATGACACAACCATCCAAGGTGATACACCAGCGTTAACATATTTTCATTTACAGGGTGTTCGGAAAAAAGTGGTGCACGCAAGAAACTGGGGAGTCTATGTCTTATGGGGCTGGTTCTATGCTTCGACGCATTTTAGAACAGCTGACTGATTTTTTTCAGGTTTTTGATGTAAACAATTCAATTATTGAAGACAATATTAGCAAAACAGAAAAAGATACGGTCACATCTAGGACTCGAACCCAGGACCCTCGCCTTGCCGGGGCACAGCTCTACCAACTGAGCTAATGTGACCCTATCTATCTATCTAGAGGAAAACTTGGGGAATTTGAAATGGAACACTACACAAGAGAACAGCGATCAACAATTGTTGAATCTTATTTTGAAAATCAATGGTCAATTGTTTTAGCGCAGCGTGCTTCTTGTCATTTTTTTAATGTGCGTACTGGACCTTCAGCACCAACAATAAACCGCCTGGTTGCAAATTTTCGACAACATGGTACAGTAAGACACCTTCCATGTACCGGAAGACCACGTACGGTCCACACAGAAGAAAATATACATGTGGATAGTGTGCAGGACAGTCCAGAAACATCAACAAGAAGACGTTCGGAACAACTGGGGCTATCGCGGAGGTCCGTTCAGAGGATTTTGGCCACATTGCACATGTTGCCGTATAAGGTTCAGCTTGTGCAAGAATTGAAGCCGATAGACTACTAACAACGGCTTGATTATGCCATTTCATTCCGACAAAAAGCAGAAGAAAATCGCGATTTCATTAACAATTTGATAATGAGCAATGAAGCCCATTCCAATTAAATGGTTTCGTAAACAAGGAATATTGCAGGATATGGGCTACGGAGAAACCAAGAACAGTTCATCAGCAACAATTACACCCACCTAAGTGTACTGTTTGGTGTGGTGTATCGTCTGAAAGGATTATTGGTCCATATTTCTTTGAAAATGCACACGGCGCCTCAGTTTTTTTATTTTTGTTTTTTTTATTTGGTACAATATTTTTTTACATTTCAAAGTTTTCCAGTAATGTTGGCCTCACTGGGTGGCTTGCCCGTGCTGAGGCCTTCATTTTATAATATGAAAATATAATCTACATAATACATTTAAAGAGAAAATAATACATTTAATATATAATCTTGTGTGTTTGTGAGTGATGTGTGTTTATATTGGTTTTGTGTGTTACGTGTAGGTTTTATTTTCATTTTATGCTGTGACATTTTGGTAATATTGTCTTTTTTGTTCTTTAATCCATTTTGTAATTTAGTGTGTGAATTTATTTTTATTTTCCTCAATTTTAATTTCAAGTTTTACACTGTTGAAAGCTTTTATAGCATGGTATTGGTAGTGTCTTTGTCCAAAGCTTGAATTTACTGTCGGAGTTTTTATGTTTTCTTTGTACGCTTGTCTAACTGGTCTGTTGGTGTTATTTTGTGTATGTTGAAATTTATATTTTTTGTCAAAAATGTAGTTTAGTAGTGTTTTAACGTATAATTGGCGTATATATAGTACGTCACAGCTGTTGAATATTTGGTCTGTATCAGTCAGTCTATGTTTTTTAGTATTACCTTTAAGATCGTTTTCTGTGCGGTTTATATGTAATTGATAGCCGAGTTTGTTGCTCCTCCCCAAGCAATAATTCCATATTCTATTATTGATTGGCAAAGTGCCAAATATATTGTTTTCAATTGTTTTATTTTATATATGTTTCTTATGTTTAGGAAAATGTGTATTGTTTTGAGAAGTTTATTTGTGATTTGTTTGATGTGAGGTATCCATCTAAGGTTATGGTCAATTACGATTCCTAGATACTTTATTTGTTCTGTTTTTTCTAGAGGAGGGCAATCGCAGATGTTGGTGTTTAAACATTTGTGTATTTTTATGGTGTTTGTGTTGTTTTTTGGCTGTCCCGTGCTATTTATACTGTATGCTGTGAATTTTGTCTTTGATATGTTAAGTGTAAGTATGTTTGAGTCTAGCCATGTTTTCACTTGAGAGATTCCCAAATTCGCTATGTTATATACATTATTCCAATCCTGAGATTTGAAGAGTAAAACTGTTAAGGTTAATGGTGCTGAATATCGAACGATGCTGGACAATTTTTTGAGGCCAGCTGTAGAAAACCATCCACAGTTGTGTTTACAACAAGATGGAGCCACCGCCCACACTGCAAGGGACATAATGGCTCTGTTACGGGACCTCTTTGGCAAACGCATAATTTCGCGCAGAAGCGATTTCAATTGGCCCCCACCTTCACCGGATTTAACAGCGCCAGACTGTTATCTTTGGGGTTATTTGAAAGAAAGGGTATTCGTAAATAAGCCAGCGACCATATCACAGCTAAAACATTCGCAATGAAATTCAATGAAAAGTTATGCAAAATGTACTGGAAAGACCACGAATGTGCAAAGCCGAAAATAGCCACCACTTGCGGGATATAATTTTTCACAGTTAAGCCAAAAATATTCCCCATTAATATACTGTATGACAAAATAATAATAATAATAATTAACCATTTAATAACAAAGTTATTACACATTCAAACCATATCGATAGTTTTGCGCCACCCTGTATATATTCTAAAACTAGAAGGGATCAGTGATTTTAGTTCCTTGTATTTTAGTATTTTCCATTGAAATACTGATAGATCAAGGACGCTTGTGATGTAAAACTTATAATCTGTTTCTTAAGAATCTGTGGAATCTATTCATTGGACCGCTGCAGGAAGTCAGGGGTTTTTTCAGGTATTTTGGGGCTCTCGATTTGTACTAGCTGCAGCATCAGGCACTATACGGTACTCCCAGCTTCTCACAAGCTAATTGACTCTGGCTTGGATGGAGCTGGTGACTTTGAGTTACACCAAGCATATCAACGTAAGGCTTGTTGGGAAGATTGATGATGGAAATTTGGGTACCTTATCAGGCGTGGCAGCGAGGCTGCCGCCTCCATTAAGCTGACTGTCGGCCAGGAGCTTTTCGGGCGGCACCAGGCTGATGTGGTTGACTCGCGGTTCCTCCTTTGGCTCCGGATCCTCGGTGAGGCCAGGCAGCGAGTCCAGGAACTCCTGGTTCAGGTCTGCCGCCGGTCGAGAAACCTGCAAATATAACATTTTATTATTATTGTACCATTCCATCATCATGGTAAAACCTTAACAGCTAGCGAGCAGTTAACAATGGCGTGCTGATACCAATCCTAGTGACGCACTGATGTGGCAGAGGAAATATGAAAGAAGACTGAATGCTTTACAAAATACAAAATTTAATTATGATTGTAAATATACTTGGAAGTAACATTATAAGCATTCTTATTTGATATAATACGATATAAACACCATAAGACGATGCATAACTGAAACAAGGAGTGTGTGCCACGAACGAGTTGCCTACGACTGTGGAGACACGGCATGAAGGTTAAATAGTTAGTTAGGTAAAGTTATTCCAGATGTGACACCTTGTCGAAGCAATGGCTCCCTGACACCAATACGACAAGAGGGAGAAGAAGAGATAACTGAAACTAACCTTCACATAGTCATAACCTTCTTTAGGATAAGCGTCTTCATCATTCTCCCCGAAACCGCCGTCCAAAATATTGGAAGGGTCGAAATCGTTGGGCGCCGACGGCTTCTTGTCGTCTTTGACGGTAACCACCAGCTCCTCCTCCAGGATCTTCCGTTTCACCGTGTCGGCGCTCTTCTTGTCTCCGTTGAGGCTTGTCTCTGTCTTCTTCTGGTCTTTCCGCTTCCCGGGCGGAGGAGTCTGCAGGCGTGGCACCGGCGTCTTTTCAGTGGAAGAACCTTTACCGGAAGAGGGAACAAGATTGTAATATCCTTGATATTAGTGTATGAGCTAACCCATAGATGGCACTAGATTAGTCTGTTAGGTTACCCATAGATGGCCTTAGCTCTCGAGAATAATAGGATAATAAATAAGGTGAGAAACTCAGGTCGGCGGTCCAGATTATTCCAACTGCCTGCTAGCTAAGGAAGGGTTGTTATGGAGAATTTGAACAATTCTTCAAATGTCAGAGATAATTTCAAGTTCTGTTATTATTTCAGTTCTGTCAAGCAAGTAGCCTATAATTATAAAGTAACAGAACTTGAATGGGACTTTCATAGGACCCGAAAATGAACATTGAACAAATTCTGTGACAATCCATCCTATGATATATGTTAAGATTTGTTTGGGCTTGATGAAGTCTTCAAAAACAGACGCATGGTTTTTTTGTTTTTACTGCTCAAAACTGCATTTCACTTTATTTAATGTTACAAAGAGTTAAATTATTCCCGACCCGGACAAAACACTTTTACTAATGGTCTGTAGACCATAATGACTGCTTGTTACTATTTTATAGGAGAGAAGAAGAAGGAATCCAGTCGGCGAGGCTTTTTATAATCTAACCAAGTAAAACACATTGACAAGCTAATTGTAAACAAACACTGTCAAAGAAAGCCAATTGATAAGGCAAAACATCTGTTTTATCTGTTAGCCCTAGTTTTACCTCTGACCGCTAGGTGCTAGGCAGGAGCCTGTAAAGTAACTGGTGGTGAACTTTGCTAATGGTTGGTACATTTTTAACAATATAAGAGGCATGGTCAATCTATCACAATAAAAGTCCAAGTGGAGTGTTATCGATGAAGAGATTTTGTGAAAAAACCCCGGAGAGTGATGTTGCATAAACACATTATGATCGAAAGCACAATGAAATTGGAGATGTGGGTGATTGAGGATGCCGCTAGTTGTAAGCTACAGGCATTGGCGGTTCTTCCCTTAGGTCAACTGGCGTTTGACCCCCAAAATTATAAGACAACAATGATAATAAATTATGTGCATCGAAACAACTGGTGTTATTCTTAATTTATATGAAATGTACCACGAAACAGCAAAGCTGCGAGCTGCGGCGGCGAGTGACGAGCAGTGACATCTGTTGTCTCTAATAGAAGCTTTCATTCACAAGTCCACGCAATTCGCTGGGTCAATTTAAAGAATGTCTTCTTTGGCATCTTCTGTCCCTATGCGCGCCATAGAATAAACGAGATGGCACTATGTCTTTCGTCAAAGTAAAAATTAGGTCCCGAAGAAAGCTTAGGTCATGGCCGTGAGGGAGACAGCACGATGAATATTATATGTTTTAAAGAGATGGTGACATAAACATATGTCGGTTTTTCATTTTAGACGCTTGTCGTGTGTGGAACAATGCTTGTTTGTCAATGGTGTAGTTATTTCCAATTTACTATATTAACATAATATGTATTTAGAGTCGCGGACTTACAAATTGATAAAATAATAATGTAGGAGAATTTTTCAGATAAAGATTTAAAGATTAGTCAAACATTTTTTTCAAATGACCTACCACGCCTGGATCCCTAGAGCCGTCTCTGGTACAGGTTAGAATTATGGGTTCCATAGACATACAAATTAATAGACTTGCCCAATATGAAATCTGGGTATCATTTCGAAGAACTGGATGCAAACCACATGACACCAGGAGGGTTCGAGAACGCTTTGCATAAACTACGATATCAGCCGTACGTTGACCACAACAATGTCTAGATAAGATTTGTTGGATGCCAGGTCAACTATAATGTCCAGATAAAATATTGAAAGTCTCAATCAAGTCACCCCTTTCTCTTCTCTTTACGTGACTGATCTGCGATGCCAAATAGCCTCGTGATGCCTATGTGTGTAACCCGAGTTATTTATTTACCTGTGAGTCCGTCAAGTTCACGTATTGGCGAATCTGAGATGTCTATCGTGGCAATGGTGACAGCCTGACTAGCCAGCCCGGCGAGGTGCTGCTTCTTGCGAGGGGGGCGCACCAGCGGAGTGCTAGCCGAGCTGCCGGTGCCTGTAGAGCTGCCGGGGGGAGTGCCCTGCGACTGTGCCGAGCCCTGGGACTGCGGGGTACTCTGGGTGGTGCGGCGCTCAGACTGCTCCAAGGGTAGCAGCAATCTAAACAGCAAACAGTACAACACGTTAATATAATCTATATTCCACAGTGAAGTGCTAAAGCATCCCTCAAGGATCAGTTCTGGGTCCAGTTCTGTTTATTTTTTTACATCAGAGAAATCTGGCTGTTTCGCAGATGATACAAAATTCTTTGCCAACCCACGTATACATCACAACCAACTGCAAAATGAAATATATCAGTGGACAAAGGATTGGCTTCTAAAAATGCACTGTCCTACATATTGGAAAAACTAACCCTAAGCTTGCATACAAACTTAATGGAATATCTCTGAAAGCAGTGACGTTACAGCAAGACGTAGGAGACTTGAAATGGAAACCGTATATCGCTGAGATTGTCAAAAGAGCAAATTTAATCAGGAAAGCCTTCCATGACCTGATAAAATATACAAAATATGTGTGCGACCTCTCCTGGAATATGCTTTACAAATATGGAGTGCATAATTTGCAAGAGATACAGATCTATTAGAGAGAGTGCAGAGACCATTTACAAACATACCAGAAGCTTTGAAAGACCGGCAATATGAAGATAGACTCAAAAACTAAGATTAGCAACTTTGACTACTCAGGCCTCTGACCTATTATGAGAAGGTTAGAGTATTTCCGCTTTGCAATAAAATCTAAATAAATGGAATTTTCGAAAAATTCATATTTTATTATTAGTAATAAACATGTGTTTTATGAAATGTTAAAATTGGTTCAATTTACGTTTTTTGTTAAGAGGAAGCTACAAGCCAAAAATGTGTATATTCTTGGTATATCTTATATTGTAGGTAATAGGCATTAAAATCGCTTGACAAACGAGTCTAGAAACGTTCGATTTCAAGCACAAAACTGGTTTTTATTTAATTTGTAAATAATTTTATAAGAAAGTAAAAAAGTTATTCAAGTGAAACTATCACAGATAATCTTAGCTATAATACTGTATTTTTTTTAAGTTGTTTCCTTTACGTGTTCATACATTTCTATTGAAAAAATATTTTTTTTAGTAGTTTGCATTTACATTTTTTATTGAGTAATTTATTATTTTATTTGTATTCTACTCAAGCGAAACGATAGGAAAAGTTTCAATTTATCTAAAGCAAATTTTTTGGTATTCATAACGTACACCAATTTGTTATAAAGATTAATCAAAATAGTGATTTAGCATTAAGCTTTGTCTTAACTAAAATTATTGGTAATGAAAATTAATTAAAATAAAAACACACTTATGTTATTAGACAATCGTATTATAAACCTCACTTCTGTCGTTTTGCCATACAAGAATTTTTGTGAAACCATACGAGTTGTTCCTAAACGCTAACGAATTATCCTGAAGGGTTGAAAGAAAGAAGAGAAAGGTTGATTTAGTATGAGCGCAGTACGTACCTTTCGTAGTTGCGCCTTGCCATGGTGGCCTGGTGTCCAACGGCGCCCAGGGACCCCAAAAGACGCCGCCAGCCGCGTGTCCTCGTCACGTGATCGTAACCGCCCGCTCGCCTCACCGACTCGTACACGCGGTGCAGACTCACTGGAAACACAACGCAACACATACCGGTTAGTCAATCTGTACATAGAGCCAGGTGCGGAGATGAACAGAGTGATAGTTGTGGGGTTCAACAAACTAGATCCAATAAACACACTGCATCGAATTGAAGAACGGAAGTAATCTTCCATTGATATGCTTGGTGTAAGTGACCAGCTCAGGAACGGGGGCTCCATCGAAGCCAGGGTCAAGTTAGCCTCTGAGAAGCTGTTCAATTTGGTCTGGAGACGAAAAAAAACCCTTGACTCCGGAGATCCGTTTGGTAGATTCTCCTATCTTAACAAATGGACTGCAATCTTTAGGGCTGCGGCGTGAGATCGGAATGTTGTCCTTGTTCTACCGGTATTCCAATGCTCTGAGATACTAGCTTTATTGATCCTTTCGGCACCAGTTCGTGGTCGGGAAGCACACCAAATGCTCACCCAACATTTGTACAAAGTTGACATTTGCCACATGAGAATAGGTAATTTCTAAGACTCGTTCTCGGCTGTGGAACAATTCGTCAGTCTCTGTGCTTCCTTCCTTCTGCAACATACGAGGCGTATCTAGAAAGTAAGTGTACTGAATTTTTGTAGGTTACAAATTTTTTTATTGAAACAAAAAAATTACATGGTTACCGTAGTACATATGTAAGCTATTTTTAGACATATTCCTCTCAATGCAAGTGGTGAAGCGGGGTATCAACTTTTGATGCCTTCCTCGAAGAAGTTACCCGCCAACCCCTTCGTCCACTTCTCCACCTCCTCCTTTACCTCCTCGTCGGTTGAAAACCTTTTTCCACCCATGTACAGCTTCAGGGAGGTAAAGAGATAATAATCTGAAGGATCTAGGTCAGGGGAATGCGCGGGGTGGTTCAGGACATCCCATTTAAACGAGGCAAGCAGTTCCTTCGTGGCGTTGGCTGTGTGTGGTCTGGCATTGTCGTGCAGCAGGCTGACTCCCTTTGTCAGCATGCCTCTCCTCTTGTTTTGAATCGCCTTCCGCAATTTTTTTAAGGTCTCACAGTATTTTGCAGAGTTGATGGTCTACCCTTGAGGCAGATTCATTCAAAATTATGCCTTGACTGTCCCAAAAAACGGATGCCATGATTTTCTTGGCTGAAATTGTGGTTTTGAACTTTTTTTTGGCAGGGGGGTGAAGAGGTGAGAACCGTTTTTAAACTCGCTATACCACTTGTACACACTCGTACGATTTATAGCTTTATCACCATATGCAGTTTTCACCTCATTGTAAACCTCAAACGGAGGTTTTCCCTTCCAAACGTGATAAAGGATGATAAGTATTTCGCACTTGGCGGGAGATTGGATTGACATTTTTCAAGAAACGTGTTGTCGCGTCGACACTTCTGAACGTACTGACCTTCAACCTGTCTCGTTGCAGAGGGGAAGAGTCAGGCTACACGTAAGTGTAGCCAACATGTCGAAAATAAAATTCCTTTGGTCGTGAGAGCCTCAGTACACTTACTTTCTGGATACGCCCCGTATACTACGGTTCACTCCTTCCTTTCCTCAGAAAGGGAAAATTAAGTGACAGTAAGGTAACTTACGGTCTTTGCCCCTCGAACCCAAAGCTCGTGCCTGGCTGCCGCCCCCGCGCTGGTGGAAGATGCGCAACCGCCGCAGAAAGGCGCGCTCCTCGCTCCCCTCCTTCTCCTCGCCCTTCTCCCTCTCCCCTCTATCCCTGTCCTTGTCAACCTCACCGGGCGACATGGGTGACGGCGCGGAGGATCGCAGGGAGGAACGGGTAGTCTGCGGCTGCAAAAGAATCAAAAACCACGTTAAAAACCCATGTTAAACAGCTTTATCATTAGTTCTATTTGTTGGATTACAGCATCCATAAATTAGGTGTGTTGGGAGGCTATATGATTGTTGTACACCAGTGGCTACAAGAATCAGTGCTAATAGTGGATGGTATACTCACAGTGCTGGGACGGTGTACGCTGGCGCCGCTGTCGCTCTCCGAGGACTTGGAGGCGGAGCGAGCGCGCCGCCTGCGTCCCCGGCCCACGCGCCCCTTCAGCCGGGGGGCCATGTGGTTGCACACAAACTCGTGCCCCTCGAGCTCGGGATACTCGAACGTCTCCTACGGACGCAAACAACATTATTATTTACAAACAAACACTTCCCTTCAACACTGGAGGGTTGGGCCATGTCAAGAGAGAATAAACCAAAGGAAGTAAAAAGAATATGGCATAATCGCTGAGATTTTCAAAACAGCAAATTCAATAACATATTGGGTTTGAGGATCGCAATAACTTTAGTCTTTCTCCAGGTATTTGGTATTTCTCCAGTTTTGAAAGCGCAATACCTTTCTCCCACCCGGCATGCCGCTTGAAGTCTACCTCCCACCCCAGAAGATAGGTGGAAACTTGAGTGACAAACGGTAAACGTGGGAAATGCCCATCTCATACAGGACGACCCCACCGAGAGACAGCCTGGGTTCTCAACTTGGTCCGCCATCAATAGGTTAAGGTGCTCCCATAGCCGCTGCGCCCACATGATGCACAGATGGGGCCTTAAAGAGTCGGCAATGTTTGAATGTGGTGTGTTAAAATGATAACAACAATATAATACTAGTGCTGCCATCTATGTATTTAATATGTAAACTTATATGAAATAAATCTTAGTCTATTCTCCATCTTTGATCAAACAGCGTTTCATTACAGGTTATGGGCCGTTCGCTTATAAATCTTCGCGATTTTGTTTTTTTTTTTGTTTGACCAGTATAAAAAACACGATTACAAAACGCGATTGAACTGTGTCGTGACGGATTGTTATAATAAAAGTGTACAACTTTAGTATATCGCAGTTTAAAAATGTCGGCGAACTATCTTGTCAACGTACCCAAGCTAACGGGACGTGATAATTACGACATATGGTGTTTTGCGGCACAGAATTTTTTAATCCTCGAAGGCATGAAGCATTGTGTGCAGCCAGAAGTCGGGATTGAAATAAAGCCTGCAGATGATGCAAAAACCAAAGCAAAATTGATTATGACAATCGACTCGTCTTTATATGTTCACGTAAAAGATGCTACATCCAGTAAAGAGTTATGGGATAAATTAAAAAAATTATTCGACGACAACGGATTTTCACGGAGAATAAGTTTGCTGAGAAATTTAATTTCGATTCGCCGAGAGAATTGCAGTTCGATGACGTCTTATGTGACGCAGATTATCGATACAGCACAGAAGCTTTCAGGAACGGGATTCGAAATTAATGACACATGGACAGCATCATTGCTACTCGCTGGTTTGCCAGATCGTTTCTCGCCGATGGTTATGGCATTAGAACATTCAGGAATTGCTATAACGACAGACTCCATAAAAACAAAATTGTTAGATATGGATTCAGCAAGTCATGACGGGAGTGAAGTTAGCGGAGCTTTAGCAATTCGTTCAACTTCAAAGTACAAAGGAAAAAATAATACGAATATGTCTATGGCCAGCAAAAGTTATGTTGGCAGCAATGGCAGCACTGGCTTGTCAAAGTCAAACGTCAACAAGAATATAAAGTGCTACAGATGTAAACAAATAGGGCATTACAAGAACCAGTGTACAAATACAGAAAATAACTTGTCAAATCAGATAAATAAGGATCGAATGCAGTCTAATGCGTTTAGCGCAGTGTTCCTGAGTGGAAACTTTAACAAAGACGATTGGTATATCGACTCGGGCGCTAGTGTACATCTGACAGCAAATGAAAGTTGGATTATAAATGCGCAGTATGAACAAGAAAAAATAATTGTTGTCGCAAACAGTGAAAAGGTGTCAGTATTGTGTTCTGGCGATGTAAAAATCATGACTAAAACAGATAATCATGAGTATGACATCATGGTGAAAAACGTATATTGTGTACCAAGTCTAACAACGAATTTATTATCTGTTAGCCAACTGATTATGAAAGGCAACCGTGTATCTTTCACTGGAAATGGTTGTTCAGTTTATAATAAAAATAACGAGTTGGTTGCTACGGCAGTGTTGGTCAATGGAGTATATAAAGTGAATTTGCTAAAACAAGACTGTTTAGCAGCATCAGTTGTGTCAGGAATGACTTGGCATCGAAGGTTAGGACACATAAACAAAGATTATTTGAATCAGATGGAAAAAGCTGTGCATGGTATATCACTTGATAAAAAAGTTGACATAAGCAAATCTTCATGCACAACATGTTGTGAAGGCAAACAATGCCGGTTACCTTTTAAGAGCAGTGGCCAACGAAGCAGTAATCTCCTAGATATTGTGCACACAGACATATGTGGGCCTATGGAGAATGTGTCTATGGGCGGCTCGAGATACTTCTTGTTATTTGTTGATGATCATAGTAGGATGACATTTGTTTATTTCTTAAAACACAAAAATCAGGCTTTGAAGTATTTCAAGATTTTTAAAGCTCAGGTGGAAAATCAAACAAAAAAAACAATCAAAGTATTAAGGAGTGACAACGGACTGGAGTATTGCAATAAAGAATTTGATGATTTCCTGAATAGTGCCGGTGTGATTCATCAGAAAAGCAACCCTTACACCCCACAACAGAATGGATTGTGTGAACGATTTAATCGCACAATAGTTGAAAAAGCAAGATGTCTACTTTTTGATGCAAACTTAGGCAAAGAGTTCTGGGGTGAGGCCACCAATACGGCAGTGTACCTGCAGAATCGGATTGTGGCAGCGGCATTGGAAAATAAAACTCCATATGAGTTGTGGACTGGCTCCAAACCGGATATAAGTCATATCAGAGTTTTCGGTAGCACTGTGATGGTCCATGTAGCTAAAGAAAAGCGAAAGAAGTGGGATAAGAAAACAACCAAATGTATTCTCATAGGATATCCAGATAATATAAAAGGATATAGGGTCTTCAATCCAGAAACAAGGAATGTAACGACTAGTAGAGATGTGATAATCATTGAGAAGGAATCAAAATCTGAAAATGTAATGGAAGTGCAAGGTCAGAATATTGATTCAGTGGGGGATAGTAAGGAACTTGATGATACAGAACAATGTGGTCAGAATGTTGATTCAGTGGGGGATAGTAAGGAACTTGATGATACAGAACAATGTGAAATTGAACCTGTGCCTAGTCAAGAACACTCAAGTTTCATGGACAGTTTTATAGATAATGATGAAACATATGTTCCCAGTGATTATGAAGATGCAGACAGTGAGAAAGAAAGCCCGCAGTGCCGACCTAACCGGGAGAGGAAGATTCCAGAGAGGTATGGGTTATCAAATCTGTGCGTTGACAGTGAAACATATGATAATGCGGCTGGTTTGTCTCTGCATGACGCTTTAAATGGACCAGAAAAAGAACAGTGGGAGTTGGCTATAACAGAAGAGTTGCAGTGTTTCAAAGACAATGATGCGTGGGAGTTAAGTGATGCTCCAAAAGATGGAAGAGTTGTACAGTGCAAGTGGGTGCTTCGTAAAAAGTATGATAGTGAAAATAAAGTCCGCTTTCGTGCACGTTTAGTGGCAAAAGGTTTTTCACAAGTTGAAGGTGTGGACTTTACAGAAACATTTTCTCCTGTAGTGAGACATACTACATTAAGATTACTTTTTGCATTGTCAGTACAACTAAATTTGAAAACAACACATCTTGATGTAACAACGGCTTTCTTGAATGGTACACTTGAGGAAACTGTTTACATGCAAATACCAAAAGGTTTTTCTGAAAAAACACAAAATGGTCAAGTACTTAAATTAAAAAAGGCCATTTACGGGCTTAAACAATCCTCAAGAGCTTGGTATAAAAAAGTAGATGAATGTTTGTTAAGCATAGGTTATATTAGATCTAAAATAGAACCATGTATGTATACAAAAATGAAAGATCAGTTTAAAACTATTGTCGCATTGTTTGTAGATGATTTTTTTGTTTTTTCAAATGATACTAATGAAACTAAGCATTTAAAGGATGTCTTAACAAGTCATTTCAAAATAAAAGATTTAGGAGAAATAAAGAAATGTCTGGGTGTTAACATAACTGTTAACAAATCTAAACAAACAATAATATTAAGTCAGAAAGATTATATTGATCAGCTGTTGCATAAGTTTAATATGAGCCAAAGTAAACCTGCACAGACTCCAATGGAAACAAAGTTAAATGTGTCAAAAAATGAACATTGTGTTGGTAATTTTCCATATCAACAAATAATTGGATGTCTTATGTATTTAGCGGTTCTAACCAGACCGGACATTGCATATACGGTTGGTTTTTTAAGCCAATTTAATAATTGTTATTCCAAAGAACATTGTTCTTATGTAAAAAGGTTATTGAGATACCTAAAATGTACTAAAGATTATGGTTTAAAGTATTCCGCTAGTGGAAGCTCAATATTAAAAGGGTTTGTAGATGCTGATTGGGGCGGAAACATTATAGATAGGAGGTCATACACTGGAATTTGTTTTACTTTATCTGGTTGTGTTATATCTTGGGAAACAAAAAAACAGAATACTGTTGCACTATCTAGTAGTGAGGCTGAATACATGGCCATCACCGAAGCCTGCAAAGAAGCAATTTATTTGAGAAATTTACAATATGAAATAACTCAAAAAATGTATACTATTGATATTTTCAATGACAATCAGAGTGCGCAAAAGTTAACAGCAAATCCAGTTTTTCATAAGCGCACCAAACATATTGATATTAAATATCATTTTTGTAGAGAATGTGTAGCAAATAATATTGTAAATGTCAAGTATTTGCCAACAGCTGAAATGCCTGCTGATCTGTTCACGAAAAGTTTGGGTTCCACAAAACATTACAAATTTTTGGATAAACTAGGTGTGCAAATTGTTTAATTTAATTGTATTTATATTGTTAGTTATAGTGGGGGTGTTAAAATGATAACAACAATATAATACTAGTGCTGCCATCTATGTATTTAATATGTAAACTTATATGAAATAAATCTTAGTCTATTCTCCATCTTTGATCAAACAGCGTTTCATTACATGGTGCGATGCAGACCACCGAACATGTGGTCAACGAATGCCCGCTCTATTAATTCCCCGGCGGGATTGATGAGGTCCACATGGCAACGCCTGAGCCCTGGACTGGCTCGCAGACCTAGATGTCCCCCTCTGACCCCCCCACCATACGAAAGAAGAAGAAGAATAACATATTTAATCAGGAATCTCTTCCTTGACCTGTCACCGGACTTGATATATGCGACCTCTCCTGGAATATGCAGTAAGATATAGAGAGAGTACAGAGACGATTTACAAAAACACCAAGAGCTTTGAAAGACCAGCAATATGAAGATAGTCTCAAGGAACTAAGATTACCAACGTTAAAAGAAAGAAGAGAAAGGGGTGACTTAATTGAGATTTTCAAAATTTTATCTGGACATTACAGTTGCCCTGGCATCCCATGTCAAGAACGGTGCCTCTGCGATACATGGTCGCATCTCCCAGTAGGTATACCTTACCCCAGCTCTAGGGACTCTGCTGCAGTGGACTTACTTCTGTAGCAGCCGCGACACCGCTGCTAGGATCACCATATCATAATCAGACTTACGAAACATCAATTGAAATATCGACCGTTGATACCGCGATACGTAAACTGCTGATAATACGAATGTGAAGGAATGCAGGATGATGCAAAACGTTCATACAATGAACCAAGTCAGCAGTCCTGGGGGTTCGACGTCCAGACGCTGCTCCAACCCGTGGAAGACGAGAACAAAGGAATCAGCACGTATATAAACGGAGGAGGACCTAAGTGCATCATCACTCTACTCGAGAAGTCCGACTCAGCGTAACAGAGGAGCGTCACGCCTCGCTCTTTCTTCACCTCATCACTACAGAACCTACTCACCTACACCGTTTTGCACGGACTACAATTATGGACTCCTTGGGATTCACCAAGAATAAACAGAGCTGCCCACAAGGGCGAGGGGAACAAACCGAGTTACACAGAGCAGGGGGAGTGGCGTGGGCGTGTCAATAAATGAAACTGACAGTATACAGGTATCTCGCATTGTAATATCACCATGTAGTTTTGCGTAATTAAAATCTGCTAACGAATTACACACTAGTTCTTTTACAATTGCTGGCTGCGTAAAAAAATAAATTTAACTGTATTAAGTTAATTCCTTGAGGAAAATAATTGCCCTCAGGGCCTGTGTCAACTTTGGGGATGCTGTGTGGATGTTTTTTTAAGGAAAGGAAGGAGAAGAAGATCTAGGAAACAAAACAGTATGAGGGCTTTTTAGGAATCTGGGGATCAGTGTATCCAGGAGTGACAGGAGTGATGCAAGAAGATGGGTCGAGATAGTTCTGCTTGAGAGGTAAAAAATCTCCCTCAACCTGTCTATCCAAATCCGGCCCGTCTCACCAGGCGGGTATAAACAATATCCCATTTTTTACACTTTATACTTATTGCAATAATGGTTACTTTGTAAGACTCGGACTTACGCGGCAATAGAGGATGAGCGTGTTGCTGGACGGGGGCGCGTACCCGCCAAGCGCCACCACCAGCGAGTCCCGCAGCCAGTGGCCCTCGAGCCCCTGCAGCCGCCGCATCATGGCGCGGTAGCGGCAGTAACGCGGGTAGGAGAAAACAACGACACAGGCCGCCATAGGGTCCGCTAGAAAAACAAACAACACGAACATAACTAGCGTTAAACTCGCAGGATATTATAATCGTAAATAATTAATTCACCTTCCAAAAAAATAAACATTGTCAATTTTAGAGAAGATCAGAAATATACCTTTCGAATTCAATTGGGGTATTTTGTGACGCTAAAGTTGGTGGGAAGTGCAAGAGGAAAGTGGGGAGTACCTAGCTATTCAGATCTGGTTTCTAACATTTCAATTCTGAATGGTGGTCTTACACCAGGGCGATACTGAGAGTATCTTCCACTCTGTGAGTGCCGTCAGTATTCTACCTAAATATTATTTTTAATAAACTAACTAACTAACCATCACGCCGTTTCTACGCAGGGGTAGGCAGAGAGGACGGACCGCCAAACAATTCGATCTTGCACACACTTCTTGTCTTATTCACATTCATACATAGTCATCTATTATTCTGACTCTCGACATGGCCTGACTCGAGTATCTGATTCACTTGATCGTGCCATGTCTTCGTCGGGCGTCCCCGACTTCTGCTACTATTCGCATTTGCATCACATATTCTCCTTTCTTTGCTCATTCACTCTACATGCCCAAACCATCTAAGCATCCCTTTCTCAATCTTAATCATTACGCTTACATCAGCCTAGCACATTTCTCACACAATCATACATGGTTTTACCACAGATATGCCTCAGGGATCTCATTTATACAGCATTCAGTCTACTTTCATCCTTTCTCTGCCAGTTCCATGCCTCACTTCCATACATCGGGGTAGGTACCAGCACTCCATTGTGGACTGCTAGCTTCGCTTCTTTGGACAATGTTTTGTTAGCGCCAACTGCGTTCAGTCCTCCATTTATGGAATTACCTGCATTTACCCTTTTTCAATATCTCAGCCTTCCCATTTCTCTAGAACATACTTCCTAAATACACAAACTCATCTACCTGCTCCAAGTATTCCCCATTCACAACTATATTGCACACTGTTTTCGTACTCTCTCTTACAAACCCCATTACTTTAGACTTACTTACATTCATCATTACCAAGAATTAATAAATTGTAAACCTCAACAAATTAATGAAATTTTCCTAATCAGCAAAAAAGGTCACGACGCTTGTCATTACATATATTTGGGACGGGTTGTTTCGCAGAATTTTCACAATTCATCAAATTTTTACATCAATTTATCTTTTTAAAGATCTGTTATTATTAACGTTCTGTGTTCTGTATCTTAACATATAAAAATTCTGCGTGCGTCTGCTTGCGCTCGCAAAACTCCAAAAGTGGTCAGCCGATATCGCTGAAAATTTCAAAGTTTGTCATTATTAGTGCTAGGAGCGTTTAGTAATAGTTTGAATGGTATAAGAAGTCGGGGACACCCGAGGAATACTTAGCGCAATATCTCTGCAACGGAATATACTCTCATTGGAGGGGACCCACCCTTTCCCGACGGCTGTGTGACTGAAAAATTAGAGTCCGACACGTCAGGACTCTAATTTTTTTTGTAAAAAGAAGCTAAATTTATTTTAAAACGATTCTAGACCCTCCAATGTCCCTGCATGCATGATTGTTAGTAACATAAAAATATACAAGCCGCGTATCGAGGGCAGTTTACCCCACTATCACGGGGCAGTCCCGGCAAGAATGAGCGTGGCAAGCGGCCTGGCCACAACGATCACAAGCACCCGCGTCCCTTAGCCAGTTTTCCGAGAGTACCCTCGAAGAAATGTAAATGGGGGGAGGGGGGGGGAGATACTCCCAAAGACCGTAGGAAATGAAGTGAGCCTCAGGTCACCGGAGGCAGGACGGAAGGGGACCGGGCTCGCGCAAACATTCCCCAGGCCCGCTCATGATGCCGGGGGAGGCACCCGTGGTTCGTGGGACAGCCGCACCGGATTAATGTCACCTTACTGGATGCAGGAACAGGGTCTATCCGCCCCCATGGTGGGGAAATGAACAACACAGTACGATAGAGTTCAGTTCGACAACCTAATCATAAACCAATTTGTTAGTAACAAATAAAAAGGCAAATAACAAATGTAGAAAATAAGTTGTGATCAACAACAAATTGACCGTTCATAATAGAAAAAAAAGATTAACATAGTATTAAAGAGCTAAAAACACAAAAAGAAACAGTATTATCATTATCAACGCGGAATGAGATACAGAGTCAAATTAAAGTCGATGTAATGTAGTTTTTTAACAGTAAGATTGTGGTATACTGTAGTGAATGGTGGAAGAAGTCGGAGACGCCCATACCATTCAAACCATTACTAAACACTATTGTCACTAATAATAACAAACTTATTGGATAATCGCTTGAAAGTACTCAATTATGATTGGAGAGATGATTGACTTATTGATTCCTTAGTGTTTAGGTTACAACTCAAGAACATACCAATGAGTCCCTTTTCGCGGTTGATGTCGGTGAAGTCCAGGCGGTGGTCCGGCGGGGGCGCGGGTTCGGGGGCTTCTCCGGGCGGGGGCGGCGCCCAGGCGGCCTTCAGCCCCCGCGGCCAGGATCCCGCGCCGCGCGCTGCCCACGAGATCAGCTCCTCGGCGCGCACCACCACGCGCTCGCTGATGGCCACCACCTCGTCCTGAGGACAAACACACATTTAATAAATTTGCCAAATAAGAAGTACACATTGTTTACAACTTTTAATTTGAATTTATTGTAACTAGCATATCCCAACTGCTCCCATCTGTCTGAAGCCAGTAATACTATGGCATCCCCATTTGGGGAATGTTGTTAGGCTGAAAGTAGTGGAAAAGAGATACCTGGCTACTCAAATCTGGTCACCAAACACAGCCAAAGCCATATCAAGCAATGTTTCAATTCTTGGTGGTGGTTTTTCTAAATCTCATATATAGAAGTGTGCCAAATTTCATTAATATCTGAATAAAACTGTAGATTTGTATAAGCCATCAAATTGACGCCGAAAATAAAGAAAAGTATGTTTTATAATCAAAACGTAAATATATGTTTTCGGGCTAACGCTGGCTAAACCTGATAAGGTACATCAAAATAATGTACTACAGAATTGTATATCTTAAAAAGGCCTACAGAAAACTCTTAGATGGTATATGTCTATCTCTTAAGAATAACCCCCAGCAACGCCGGGTATACATCAACTAGTTTTCTATAAATCCATTCCATCTAAAACATATATCAGTTACCGCCATCTATGTATTCTAGTTTAAAAGAACGAAACAAATTTTCATGATTAAATGTATCCAAGACGCAAACACAATATGATTAAATTATTATTTAAACATTTCACCGCTAGATGTCTCTGCTCGTATTATTAATTTAATTATTTTTTTATTAACGGCTGTACGTAAAAGTACCATACACAGAACACGTGGTCTAAGTTAAAAATATTTATTTTTAATGTGAATTCCAACAGCTACCCACCAACCGTTTGGAGCAAGTGAGATTATAGCATCCCCAATTGTGGTATATTGTTAGGCTGAAGGTACCAGGTTATTCAGATACGATCACCAAAAACATCTAGTGATTTCATTTAAATTTCATTCGTTTTCGGTAATGAATTAATGCAAATCTTGGAGGTGGAAATTAACCCACTTCCCGACATCAGATCGAGCTGAAACTCGTCAGATAGACTCATTATCGATGACAATGCATTATATCAACTTTTGGTGAAAATCGCATACAAACACGCGGTCGTATACGCATTTCTCATCAGATGAAAATTACGGCAGTTAATGTACGAAATATACATCGGTCCGATCCGATCGGCACTTGGCGAGGTTAGTAGAGTTGTTGACTCCAGTCTCTGCGTAGGAAGGTTTAATATTAAAAATTATAAAAAACAATTTAATAAAAATATAAAAATGTTGGCATTCTCATCGTATAAATTTAAAGGTGTAATATTTCTATCTGCCTTGCAAATTATTTTGTGCATTTCTGAGCTATGAGCTTTCCTATGGAAAAAAGTTCTTAGCATTTCTACCTGTTTATGTTTCAAAGAAGTTATTTTGACTATACCTCTACCTCCTAAATTTCTAGGTAAATTGATTCGTTCTATAGCTGAATTTGGATGATGGCAATTAAACTTTCTTAGAGTAGTTCTAATTAATCTTTCTAAGTTATCTAAATCTGTATTGGACCATTTAATTATGCCAAATGAGTACGTTAATAGAGGTATTGCACAAGTATTTATATGTATTTTGCATGTCAGAATAGACATAATAAGAATGAGACGCTAGGTGGATTGAGCATTTAAATCAAACAAACAAAGAAATGAGTGTAACACAAATATATGACGTGAATGTGCATGGTGAAAGAATTCAGAGACTCCCAAGACATGGCACGATCAGATGAACCAAATACTTGAGTCGGAACATGATGAGACGATGTATAAATGTTGATGAAGACAATGTAGTTAGTTTATTAGGTAGTTGAGAGCAGTTACCTGCATTATCGATACATTCAGTAACCGGGAATGTATAATATTAGTCTATAATACTATATGTCTAATAAGGGCCGAACTTAGGACGAAACAATTTATCTTTTGTGCGAAATTTTCTCTGAATACAGGGTTTTCCAATAAGAGGTGTTATTTTGAATAGCCCGCTATTTCGGCAGATGTTACTTTTGAAGCTGTCATTTTTTGACATTTGACAAGTAGAAACTACGCGATTAATAAAAATGGAACGATACACGCTTCAACAAGGCATTGAAATTATTAAAATACACTTGAGTGAATCAAATGCAAATCATCTTGAGTGATGAGGCCCATTTCCACCTCGGTGGCTTCGCCAACAAGAAAAATTGTCGCATCTGGGGCTCGGAAAACCCAAGAGTTATTGTTGAAGCCTCTCTTTCCTCAACGTGTGACTGTTTGGTGCGGTTTATGGTCCGGCAGAGTCATTGGACCTTACTTTTTCGAAAATGGGGCTGGAGCAACAGTTACGGTGAATGGATTGCACTATCGAGAGATAATTAATGATTTTTTTATGGCCGGAATTGGATGGTATTGATCTGGACAACGTTTACTTTCAACAAGACGGCGCTACGTGCCACACAAGCAACGAAACCATTGATCTTTTACGATTGAATATCAAAATAACACCTCTTATTGGAAAACCCTGTAGTTTACATAAACAAAGTTGTTATGCGCGACTGTATGTTTGTGCGCTTAGTTCTTCTAAGCTACGCAACTGATTTTGGTATGGTTTCACTATCAATTAGAGAATTTCTTCCGGAAGGTTTATATATACAATACATGCATGTTATATTTATAGAAAGTAGAGAAACGTCGATATTATGTAAATCAAGTCATAAAAAGATTATTTACGGGCGCTTACATTGCTAACTCTGCCTAAACTATATGAGATACATCAAAATAATGTACCGGGGAATTGTATATCTTATTAAGGCGAAGCTTAATGCCATTTCACTATTTTGATTAATCTTTATAACGAATTGGTGTACATTATGAATACCAAAAAATATGCTTTAGATAAATTGAAGGTTTTCCTATCGCTTCGCTTGAGTAGAATACAAATAATATAATAAATTACTCAATAAAAAATATAAATGCAAACTACTAAAAAAAAAAAATTTTCAATAGAAATGTATGAACACATGAAAAAAACAACTTTAAAAAATACAGTATTATAGCTAAGATTATCTGTGACAGTTTCACTTGATTAACTTTTTTGCTTTCTTATAAAATTATTTACAAAATAAATAAAAACCAGTTTTTTGCTTGAAATCGAACGTTTATAGACTCCGTTTGTCAAGCGATTTTAATGCCTATTACCTACAGTATAAGGTATACCAAGAATATAAGTCTTTTTATAAGCCCAGAAAAAAATAATGTATAAGGCCTATGAAAACTGCTTTAAAGTTCAAAATCTCCTACTTACGAACTCATTTTCGGTTTTGATTTTATTGTATAATGTGGCAAATTAAGTTATTTATAAAATGATCTGAAAAAAATTAAATATTTATGCCTGAACATCCACAAAATAAAATAAAAGGCACTTTTAGGCCATGTTTTTTTCTTGCACAAATCAAATCAGGCGGATGGTGTTCAGCGGAAATTTAAACCTTATCGCCATCTACGTAAGGGTTGTTATTGATTGCGGCTCAATTTAAAATATTACACGACGTAGTGCATCGCCTTAATTATTAACCATACATCTTACGTAAACAATTTTTTTTTTTAATTTCAGAACCTCACGAGACTCTCTAAAGGGGAGCTCTGGCATTATGAAATTTGTACAGCATTTGTATCACCTTTGAAACTAGCGTAAATAATAACAAATAAATAGTGTAGAATTCTAATTAATTTGTGCCCTAATAAATACGTACCCGAGTTCGCCTCTGTTTCCTTTACGAACCCACAATTGTAGGTGTATTTGTATATATATGTATACAAGCTTACTGCGGAAGTTTGTATGCAAGTTGGTACATTAGGGTGGGCCATCAATTAATAAATAATTATTAATTTTGAGATATCGTTTACGCAGACTTGAAAACTTTTCACAATTGAACTATAAATGACTAAAATGAAAATAATTCTTGAAAGTCCCCGGAAAAACTAGAACTGACGAAATCTTCAACAATTTTAACGTCGCTATAGTGATTTGATTTTGAAGAAGGTAGCGCAACACGGCATAATACCCCAAAAACAAGTCACTATAATACTTTGGGCCGTGAAAATCACAAATCATACAATCTTAACATAGTGTCGATTAAACAACTCTGTTCTAAAACAATACTCGTTTACGTTAATAAATACAAAACACAAGAAATAACAACTTACAAATTGTATATTACAAACTATACAGGGTGTATCGGCACGTACCCGACAAACTTTAACCAGCTATTCCTTAGCACATTTGGAGTAAAAAATGTTATGGGCACTTTGCTGTCCGGTAACATTTTATGTTTTACCAATGTTTTATCCTTTGTCAAAGTTTGAAAACCCGTCTGGCAATATTTTGTTCGAGTTTCGTTGAATAATGTACGTACGTACCTACGTTGGCGCGCTTTTACAATCACAACGAAATGGCACGGCACCATTCGTCTCATTTTTAAATATTATTATTTAGTGTGTACGAAAGAGCGAGGACACTTTTTGACACACTTGCTAATAACAGCTGTTCAACACGAGAAACAACGCAAATGACAGTGACGGAGTGTGGATTTTTTATTTATTTTTTGTTTTTAATGGAAAAAAATGTTACCGGACAGCAAAGCACCCATAACATTTTTTACTCCAAATGTGTTGAGGAATAGCTGGTTAAAGTTTGTCGGGCACTTGCCGATACACCCTGTAGATCTCAGGGTCATAAACATATCCAACAAAAAGATCAAGAAAGGGACGCTTTGGGCATATAGAGCGAATGAGCGAAGAAAGGATTGTAAGGAGAATATACGATGCAAATGTGAATGGTTGCAGAAGTCGGGAACGCCCGAGGAAGACATGGCACGACCAAGTGAATCAGATACTCGAATCGGGCCATGTCAAGAGACAGATAATAGAACATTATGAATGTGAACGAGGCAAGCAGCGTGTGGTGTGGCCGAGTTGTTTGGCGGTCCGTCCTCTCTGCCTACCCCTGCGGAGAAACGGCGTGACGGTTAGTTAGTTAGTTAACTTTGCTACCCCTGCCAGACCCTAATTCTGCAGGGGCCACCCTGTTTCACGTGGCAGTGTACGTATACAGGCGTGCCGTGTGCGTGTGTGAGTGGAAAGGCACGATGGTATGGGTGACAGAGTACATGTACATATTTTAGTACATTTGTCCACCGGCGGAATGAAATTAAATTTCGAATTTAGAATGTTTTGAATAATAATAACATTTTCGCTACACTGTTGTATTATTTATGTGAGACGTGTAATTATCATTTTAATTTATCTTCAAAGTGTAATATTTAATCATCGAAGACAATATTAGCAACTTTAAAACATAAGTGTTAAATAATAGGACAAAACAAATTGTTTTTAATAATTTTCCGTGCATACTTTGCGATTTTTTTTTCTACCGAGAGAATTTCATATAACTAACTAACTAACTAACTAACCATCCAAACGTTTCCCCTTAGGGGTAGGCAGAGAGGACGGACCGCCAAACAATCGGTCTTGGCACACACTTCTTGCCTCATTCATATTCATACATCGTCTCATACATACTCTCCTATTATTCTGACCATTGACATGGTATCTGATTCACTTGGTCATGCCATGTCTTCCTCGGGCGCCCCCGACTTCTGCTACCATTAGCATTTGCGTCATATATTCTCATTCACTCTACATGCCCAAACCATCTAAGCGTCCCTTTCTTGATCTTACTCACTACGCTTACATCAGCCTTGCACTCTTTGCGGATCTCCACACTCCTTACATTCGCCTCAGGGATCTCATTTCAACAGCATTCAATCTACTTTCATCCTTTCTTTGCCAGTTCCATGCCTCACTTCCATACATCAGGGTAGGTACCAGCACTCCATTGTGGACTGCTAACTTCGCTTCTTTGGACAATCTTTTGCTAACGCCAACTGAGTTCAGTCCTCCATTAATGGAGTTACCTGCATTTACCCTCCTTTCAATATCTCTGTCAGCCTTCCCATCTCTCGTAAACATGCTTAAATGTATTATCTTAAAAACTATGGTACATTTTTCAAGAGCTTCGGTAGAAATTGTAAATCGAGGACATAATTCCTGGATCTAAGACAAAATAATTATATCATGACATCAAATATTCCCGCTTAAAATTAAATTTCAAATCGATGCACTGTTTTGGAAAGTAGTTCAAAATAAAATACAATAGTTTTACAAGCAGATGATAGATATACTCTTTCAGAATTTAGTATTACAAATCGATATTCAAAGCTATGAACGCAAACTAAGATTGAGTTTGTTTTTTAATTGGAACAACTTTTAAAATTTGGGCTAATTCCTTCTTTAGCCAACGTTTCGGACAACGTTACAGTGGCCATCATCAGGGCAGATGTGTGATCCCCGACTCAACACGGCATAACACCCCAAAAACATATAACAAAAATACTTTTGGCCGTGAAAAACTTAAATCATATTTAACTTTTAAACGTTTTATACCAATCAATGTAACATATAAGAGTGGTTAAAGACGTTGTCACGGTAAGGCAGCGATCCGGGGCTCGGTTCCTAGTTGACACCGTTATCTATTCATTTTTCTGTGTCTTGTTCTGTTTCGTTAAGATTCATTAGCATTATCTTCTTCATGAATCAAAAGATACAGTTTTTAAAGTAACTTACCGATGGTTTTTATCGTGTAAACTATAATAACCAAATTACAAGAAACTAAAAAACATGTTTCATCTATTGAGAATACAATACTGCGAATCTCTTTCCTGGGCGTCTCCGACTTTTTCCACCATTCCCTACTGTATACCACAATGTTACTGTTAAAAAACTAGATTACATCCACTTTATTCCGACTCCGTAGCTCATTCCGTTTCTGAGATATTGCGTTAAGTATTCCTCGGGAGTCACAGACTTCTTCTACCATGCAAACATATCCAAACACTCCTGGAACTAATAAGAACAAACTTTGAAAATTTCAGCAATATCGGTCGACTACTTTTCGAGTTGTGCTAGAACAAACACAAACAGTCTGAATTTTTATATATTAAAATTTGAGAAAAAAATCATTTCTTTGAATATAAGTGACTATCCTGAGAAAACTACTTAATACAGATATAATTTTTTTTAATAAATATATAAACAAACTATCTGTTACGATGGTACAGTTTACAAAAACATCATTTTGCAAAAAACAAGTAAGTTATTACTAAAATAGTGTCAGCCCTGTGATTGCAAAGAATAAGAAAATAGTTTCTATAAGAAAGATAACATAAGTTGTAATGATATTTTTAATGAGATATTATTATTATCATCTGTTGGCGCAGTAAATAGTTTCCGCCGGTGTTCACGCTATGGGATTGTATTAAAACGGTGTCGCAGTTTGCTGCCAGGGCTAATCAACTCCAATTTATAAATATTATATTAAATATCTCACTTTTAATAATGCATTTACTAAATCAATAAGACCCGGATTTTTCAGCGCAAAGCCGGGCTTAAATGTACAAAAAAATTGTTTAAATTAAAAATTATGTTATTATGGAATTATAATTATGGGATTTGTTCGATTTTTAAAATTGGAACTGATTGTAGGAATGATTATTTTGTTAAAATTTCAAGTTCAATAACGGTGTTTATTCGAAAGTAATGTGTGTTTGTAATTCTACATTCGTATGTATTATGCTACAATGTGTATTTCTATTGTTTAAATTTTTGACAGATGTCGTAATTTTTAAAGTTTACTTTTTTATATGAATAACGGACAAGAGTCCCAGCCGTTCCCAAACCTCTGCAGCCAGTGAGATTATTGCAACCCCAATTTGTGTATGTTGTGCGACTGAAGGCAGTGGGGATGGGAAGGAGGAAGGTGGGTAAGTGCCTGGCTATTCAGAACTGGTCACCAAACACGGCTAAAGCCATTTCAAGCAACGTTCCAACTCTAAATGGTGATATTACTCCGGGACGATATTGAGAGTATCTTGCACTATGGAAACGTGCCGCAAATATATACTATATTTTATTTTAAATGAGTAATAGACTTAATCAAACAATATTTACTTGCGCACGCTGGGATTTGATTTAAACCCGCGACCTCCAAAGGGAAAGAAAACAAAAATGCGCTATACAAATGTTTTGTCATATTATTTTCTTGTTAGGAGCTAAACATCACACGATGACTTTGAAAAATCATTTCCAATTTTTATAACGTTAATTTTGATTATATTTTCTTCAAAATATCATATTATAGGTGTAACTAACTAACGAACTACCTATTACGCCGTTTCCCGCAGGGATAGGCAGAGAGGACGGACCGCCAAACAACTCGGTCACACCACACACTGCTTGCCTCATTCATATTCATACATCGTATCATACATACTTTTCTATTATTCATGACTCTTCACATGGCCCGACTCGAGTATCTGATTCACTTAATTGTGCCATGCCTTCCTCGAGCATAACCGACTTATTCTACTATTCACATTTGCGTCATATATTCTCTTTCTTAATCTAACTCATCAGCCTTGCATTCTTTGCGGATCTCCACATTTCTCACACGATCGTATATGATTCGGTAAACTTGTCGAATTCTGCTGCATGCAAAGTCTCTTTAAAAAAACAACACTTGATTTTAACTTAAATATCTAATGAAGACAACTATTTAAGTCAGGGGTTTAAGTAAACAAGCGCGAAAAGGTTTTTAGAGTGTTAGTTTAGGTTATTTAAATAATTTATGCGCATTTCCTAACCTCCAAACTTAACTTGATATAGAAAAAATTGAACTTTAATACATTTTTTACCATCTCAAGCTACATAAATAGTTATTTCTTGTAGTAATCAAGTTGAAACTAAGCGCTAATTATACATTTTTGTCGTGCTGCGGAATTCGACAATATTTTTTTGTTATTTGTTTTTGGGGTGTTATGCCGTGTTCCGCTAACTCCTTCTTTAGCCAAAGTTTCGGACAATGTTACAGTGTCCATCATCAGGGCAGATGTGTGAGACAACTATTTAAAGCGAAGCTTAATGCTAAATCACTATTTTGATTAATCTTTATAACGAATTGGTGTACATTATGGATGCCAAAAAATATGCTTTAGATAAATTGAAGGTTTTCCTATCGTTTCGCTTGAGTAGAATACAAATAAAATAATAAATTTCTCAATAAAAAATATAAATGTAAACTACTAAAAAAAATATTTTTTCAATAGAAATGTATGAACGCGTAAAGGAAACCACTTTTAACGATCATTTGTGACAGTTTCACTTGATTCATTTTTTTGCTTTCTTATAAAATTATTTACAAAATAAATTAAAAAAACAGTTTTGTGCTTGAAATCGAACGTTTCTAGACTCCGTTTGTCAAGCGATTTGAATGCCTATTACCTACAATATAAGGTATACCGAGAATGTACACATTTTTGGCTTGTAGCTTTCTCTTAAGTCGGGGAACACACATCTGCCCCGATGTTGGACACTGTAACGTCGTACGAAACGTTGGCTAAAGAAGGAACACGGCATAACTCTCCAAAAACAAATAATAACAAAAATACTTTTGGCCGTGAAAATCTTAAGTCATATTTGTTCGACAATATTATTCATAATTTTAACAAACGGGGATCACATTTCTACAGCAAAATCTGAATTCTTCAAACAATCAGTTCCAATTATAAAAATCAAAGCAAATCCCAGTTCTAGAGTTCATTACATCCGAGTTACATCATTTAAAAATAATAATCGACAATTTAAATATAATAAAAGAAGATTTAGTTTGAGTACCCCTGGAGTAGTATCACCACGAGGCCTTGGAGTATGAAATTTATTATTTTCTTCGGTTCAATTCAATCTAAAAAGCACGAAACGCAAACGGTTGAGCACCTCTGCCCGACTCACATCAGCGGTCGATAACATTTTACTAAACAAACTCGCTAACTAAACCACTGAGATACCGATCGCTGGGCGTGTTAGCGAGCCCGAGAAGTAAGGTAAAAAGGAATTAAGTTTTCCCTTAATTCGAACAATAATTAACCGTTCTTGCGACACAACGAGAATATGGCATTGGTACGTGCCTGGTTATTCAGATTTGGTCACTAAACATGGCTGAAGCCATTTCAAGCAACAACGTTTCGATTTTATTTGGTTGTCGTGTATTTCACTTCCCCGGCGTTGTCCGGGCTTTACGCAAAGATTTTCAAAATCAGATGAAGACGGTAATTTATATTTAACTTATTTTGAACTGAGTGTGCTAAATTTCATCAATTTCGATTTTCAAAATTTGTTCTTTAATGGGGAGGGAAAGGGAGATGAGAGAGAGGAGGGGTGGTTTTTCGAAATCAGTTGTAAACGGCAATTTATATTTAACTTGTTGTGAACTGAGTGTGCTAAATTTCATCAATTTCAATTTTAGAAATTCTCGTTTAAGGGGGAGGGAAAAGGAGATGAGAAAGAGAAGAGACGGTAATCGTGTGGTTACGATCCTTGGCTACGAATCCGGAAGTCGCGTGTTCTTTATTTTTTTACATAATATATGTATACAGCATATTTGATAAGACACTTTCAGTATGACCTTGTTAAAGGCCACCATTCTGAATCGAAACGTTATTGCTTGAAATGGCTTTAGCCATGTTTGGTGACTTTCTCTTACCACATCCTTCCCCTCCCCACCATAGTCTCACTGGCTCCAGACGGTTGGGAGAAGTTGGGACTCTTATGAGGTAAAAGAGTAAATGAAAAAAGAAGAAAAAAACAATGATAGATATTTAGAAATTAAATGAAAGAATAGATTAGAAAAGCGGGGATACCCTATTGAAAACGAGTAAAATTATTATTTGTGTATTTTTGGGGAGATCGTACGCAGGGTTGTCACAAACAGGGTTGACACAAACAGGGTTGTCACCAACAAACGTTTGGGTTTTAACTTGTTTTAAAGATGGGTTGTACCTAAAATTTATTGTAAATTATGATTTTAACAAAGTAATAATAGGAACAGGAAAATTTGTACAGCGCCGTTTTTGTGAAATTCACTACAAGGACGCTGTGCTGTGCAGGTATCTACGGGTAATAGTTTTGTTGCTATAAAGAAAGATAAACATTTCCTAACTAATTAATATTGGTTTTTTTCGTAGCAAGCAATTACTTTGTAGTTAGACATTATATATTAATTAAATAAAATACTTTGTTTATTAACCACGAGTTTTTATTTATTAATTATAACATCTACAGGGTTCGCTTCAGACAAGCTTCATCAGGATGTTATTAATAACTAAAAACTAAGACAGAGAATGCGCTTATATACAGGGTGTATCGGCACGTACCCGACAAACTAGCAAGTGTATCAAAAATCGTTCTCGCTCTATTATACACACTAAATAATAATAGTTAAAAATGAGACGAATTGCGCTATGCATTGTACGTACATTATTCAACGAAACTCGAATACAATATTGCCAGATGGGTTTTCAAACTTTGACAAATGATAAAACTTTGATTTATTAAAAAAATGTTACCAGACACCAAAGTGGCCATAACATTTTGTACTCCAAATGTGCTAGGGAATAGCTGGTTAAAGTTTGTCCGATACACCCTGTATAGGAAGACAGAAGGAGACAGAATATGACAAATTATGTAAAAGTTTATACTAGACTTAAATAGTAGACGTATACAATTATTCAAATTATAAAAGAAAAAGATAAATACTCATTCATAGCTGAAAATCGAACCCGACTTGAATATACAGGGTGTATCGGCACGTACCCGACAAACTTTAACCAGTTATTCCTTAGCATATTTCGAGTAAAAAATCTTATGTGCACTTAGCTGTCCGGTAACGTTTTTTTTTTTAAATAAAAAAATTATTATTCATATTTTCACCACATGTCACCACTGTTTTATCCTTTGTCAAAGTTTGAAAACCCATCTGGCCATATTTTATTCGAATTCCGTTGAATAATGCACGTGTGTACCTATATTGGCGCACTTTTACAATCACAACGAAATGGCACGGCACCATTCGTCACATTTTAACTATTATTATTTAGTGTGTGCGAAAGAGCGAAGACGCTTTTCGACATACTTGCTTATAACAGCTGTTTAACACGAAAAGCAATGCCAATGACAGTGATGTAGTGTGGAAATTTTTATTTTTTTTGTTTTTAATTGAAAAAAAAATGCTACCGGACAGCAAAGTGCCCATAACATTTTTTACTCCAAATGTGCTAAGGAATAGCTGGTTAAAGTTTGTCGGGTTAGTGCCGATACACCCTGTATATTTGTATGTCCTAAACTACACACTTCTTTTGCAATGCACCATTATACCCACCAAGGAAAACATTTCTTTAAGGCGATGCACTACGTAGTAATGCAAAATCATGTGTTTTTGGTTTGAATATTTGGTCGCCTAGAAATGTTTCAGATGCTTTAATTAAATACTGCGAGTAGAATACATCTTGGCCTTTGAAATAATCGAGTATTTTTTAAATGAGTCTTTTTATAAGCCCAGAAAAAAATAATGTATAAGGCCTATGAAAACTGCTTTAAAGTTCAAAATCTCCTACTGACGAACCCATTTTCGGTTATGGTTTTATTGTATAATGTGGCAAATTAAATTATTTATAAAATGATCTGAAAAAAATTAAATATTTATGCCTGAACATCCACAAAATAAAATAAAAGGCACTCTTTGGCCATGTTCTTTTCTTGCATAAATCAAAACAGGCGGATGGTGTTAAGCGGGAATTTAAACCTTATCGCCATCTACGTAAGGGCTGTCATTGATAGCGGCTCGATTTAAAATATAAATTACCAGAAGAAATTAGAAGCATTAATGATAAAAAAAACAAATATTGCACTATTTAAAAAAAATATCTTAGTGAAATCGTTAACAAAAAAACTGATTCCCCTAGTTTCACTTGAAAATCTCACAAATTATCCCACTATACTCTATTTATCTTCCATAATATATATTTTTTAATCCTTCCAAATATAGGAATTTGTATGGATTTTAATTTTGTAATTCTTTTTACTTTGTAACCTGGTTATATTATTTGTTCGCAAATGTATACTCCACTTCCTTCCACAAGCAAATGCTTTTAATGGAAGTGTAGTATAAATTAAAGCAGTATGACTTGTAAACATTGTATATTTATTGTAAAAACACAAAAAATAAAGAAATTTTAAATAGTTTTAAAATTTATTAGTCAACGTGAAAATATCTTCATTCTAGTAATGTGTTTCTTAACTATTTCTAGAATTTATTTATTTATTTTAATACCAACGGTATAAAATATACCATATACAATACATTATAAACAGTGACATCAGAAAATATGCAATTAACATAAACTCTAGATTGGATATAAAAAGTTAGAGATACAAGTACATGCAAAACTTATAGGTAGACTAGGATAGATTATTATTGATTGAAATATATGATAGTATAGATACATGATATAATATATTACAATAGCTAAAATGTATGCATTTATATTCAGGTTTTGGTTGAAAGTAGTTAAGTGCCAATCAAGCTGTTGGTTCACCGTATTGAATATTATTATTGACCCAAGTTTCCTCAGTTACCCCAGGCAGTTCATTTAAATATTTAAAAAAAAAAACAGAATAAAAAAAAACACTAAAAATACTTGTTTATTACAATAATTATAATAATTGTTCATGGTTTAGATTTGTGGCAACCTTGATTAGGATGCCCACTAATTCTGGCGCCGGTGGTAGTGTCGTTGTTTGGTTGTGTTGAGGGGAGGCACGGGGGGGTGGGTGCTGATGGGGGGATGGGGGGGGGGGTTGCCACGGCGACGGGCACCACGCGCACGTAAACACCACGCCGACAGAGGAACGGAACGGGTGCATCCAGAGTACCAACTATTAGGATAGGGGTGATTTATTTTATTTATTTATTGAAACAATTCTTAGAGAGGATTGACCGCCATATTGTTACATTCACAAATTATTTGGTTCGCTTGATCGTGCCATGCACTTACTTCTAATTAAAAAATTTTTTTTTCAAAAAGACCCTCTACACAGCACCCCCAAAGATGACATAGTAAAAATAATAAGCTGGTAACTGAGCTGAAGAAATATATACATTTTCAGGTACAGTATCGGCCTAGCGAATGGTTTTCCATTTAGAATTGAAATGTTTATTGAAATGGCTTTAAGAAACAAATCTGAATAGCCAGGTACCTCCCTCATTCCTCTTCCCCATCTCCTTCCCACCCCCCTACCTTCAGCTAATTGGGGATGCCTCAGTCTCACTAGCTACAGACGGTTGGAACCAGTTGGAACAAATACTAACCGGTTTCACAGTATAATCATAATGTTTACGTTCTTATCTTATTAAATTTATCAACTGAAAACGGTATTATTTGTTTTACAGAGTTAATTAAAAGTTTCAAATATCACAATGAAATCACAAAGCGAGCTGAAAATAGTTGCGATGACTTAAACACTCCGGACGAATAGAGCTGAGCAAATTTCACGACGCCAGAACTCACCGACAAATAGTTTATGCTTGCTTTATAGTTGGGTAATAAAGGCAATAATTTCGTGACACCATAACTCACTAAAGGAGAGCTTACGCTTGCCTTAGAGTTATGTACTATTTATAAATTATACCTAACCTAAGTATAAAGAGTTAATAACCTTCCACTTTCCCCTTGTTTTCAGAAGAATGGGGATGTCACTGGATGCGGGCTGTTGGTACCCTTGTGTAATGTTAAAAAAAGCAGGAGAATACATCACACAAACGCCATTTTATTATTATTTGAAAAGGGACACCTAATGAGGGGCCGAAATCGCTCGAGGCTCTCCGCTTTGCGTGCAAACCTTTAATAGTGAGCATTATTGGTTTTAAAAAGGGAGCAGAAGATTTAAATTTTCAAATTTGTTTTCTATCTTCTATGTACAATAACAAAAATGATACAATGAAAAATAGTCCAAAGAAGCGAAGCCAGCAGTCCACAATGAAGTGCTGGTACCAACTCTATTGTATGGCAGTGAGGCATGGAACTGGCAAAGGAAAAACGAAAGCAAGCTGAAATGAGATCTTTGGGGCGTACGTGTGGTAAAAACACGTATGACCGTGTTACACGGAGAAAATTTACTGTTAATTTATTTAAAAACTGCTCAAATTATTCGTTTTCCTGTAAAAAAGACGACTGTAAACCTTAAGTGAATGAATTGACAGAGTTCCTAACAAATTATCAGTTAAAAGGTAATGTTTTATGTGGACGGCGGAACACGTGTTCATACAAATATTGATATTGACGTACTGAACTCGTTGCATTCCGTCATTATTATTTATTAGGAAAAGAACACGTCTTCTCGATATATTCTGAACGAATAATATTTTATCAGGAAAGTGGCATGCTATCACTTTTTTAACAGGATCATTCTTCTCAGTACATTCATTCTCATTCGTACAAAGAAAATAGTGTATCGAGGAGGACATAGCACGATCAAGTGAACCAGATACTTGAGTCAACAGTGATAATAACAGAATATTATGAATTTGAATGAAGCAAGGTGTGTTTTAGCGCTTTATCCTCTCTGCAAATCCTTGCGGTGAAACGGCGTGTTTGTCAGTAACTAACAGTAACTATTGTCCTCTTATTTTGAACATCAAGTGTTGTACTTGCAAGAAGAGGTGGGATTGGGCGCGAATTTGAGTATGCTGCCTGTTGTATGCTGTTGATTGCTAAAAGTATGGAAAATCTACAGTCTCTCGTGTCTAGGATGAACAAAATATGTATGAAGAATGAGTTAATGATGAATGTAAGTAACTCTAAAGTAATGGTGTTTGAAAGAGAGAGTACGAAAACAGTGTGCAATATAGTTGTTGCTGAGGAATACTTGGAGCAGGTGGATGAGTTTGTGTATTTAGGAAGTATGTTCTAGAGAGATGGGAAGGCTGACAGAGATATTGATAAAGGGGTAAATGCAGGTATGAAACGATGTATGAATGTGCATTAGACAAGTACTACGGCGTGATGGTTAGATAGTTAATTAGTTAAGGGTCCAAAATTTCATTAGTAAAACCATATCTTACATAAAAACAATTATCTCTCCAGTTCGTAAAAATAAAATAAATTTCATGATAAAAATCATTTTCAAACTAAATTATTAAATTAAATAATATTATATTAAAATGGTCCTGCGTGACGTGCCTGCCGAGAAATGTACACCGGCGGAAACGGCTTACGTTCGGTGCGCCCATACAAAACGGTGAGGCGGCTCGCGCATTCGTAACAGAGGAATTATAAATTATATATTATTTAATTTTACGACAATATATATAAATCCTCATTTATTGCACCGGCAATATTTTCCCACTATAATGACGGTAGTTAAGAGACATTCTAATGTTGTCGGATTATTCGTAAAATGATTAAGACTTTTAGATGAGTTAGTGGAAGGGCGGAAAGTAGCTGCCTGTTGAAAAGTAGTTACTAAACATAGCTAAAGTCATACCAAACAATTCAAAAGGCTGTTCTGAAAGTTTAAACCACAATTGCGATAGCGTATTCAAAAATATTACAAAAAGGCATAAAAATTTTGTAATGATTTGTACATTAAAGAATGTTACATACTCTCAGTAAAGCCCCGGCGAAAAACCACGTCATTCCAAAATGAAACGTTGCTTGATTTTGAATTTTTCTTTTCATTAACTAAAAACAGAGGGCCCTGAGCAAAATAATTTCCCCTAGGGCGTATGTCATCTTTAGGAAGCAGTGAATATGGGTTGAAGATATCCATAATGTAGGAGGGATAAAAACACCGGAGGCCAGAAAATAGTTCCGTAGACATTGTTATTGTCATTGTAATGTTAGTGTCATTGTAATGTTACTGTCATTGAAATGTTATTGTCATTGAAATGTTATTGTCATTGAAATGTTAATGTCATTGAAATGTTAATGTCATTGAAATGTTATTGTCATTGAAATGTTAATGTCATTGAAATGTTATTGTCATTGAAATGTTAATGTCATTGAAATGTTATTGTCATTGAAATGTTAATGTCATTGAAATGTTATTGTCATTGAAATGTTAGTGTGATTGAAGTGTTAGGATGGGTTGTCATAGAATTTGAACAATTCATCAAATTTCAAAGTTGAATTTCAAGTTCTGTGAAGGTTCTATTCAAGTTCTTTCATCATTGCAGTTTTGTGAAACAACTGGCCAATAATGCTATAATAACAAAACTTGAACAGAATCTTCACATAACTTGAAAATCAACTTTGAAAATTGATGAATTGTTCGAATTCTGCGAAACAACTCATCCGTTATGTCATTGAAATGTTATTGATTGTAATTAAAATGTTACTGTCATTGAAATGTTATTCTTATTGAAATGTTAGTATCATTGAAATGTTATTTATTGATTGTCATTGAAATGTTATAGTTATTTAGTCTTATAGTCATAGAAATGTTATTCTTATTAAAATGTTATTCTTATTGAAATGCTATTGTCATTGAAATGCTATTGTCATTGAAATATTATTGTCATTGAAATGTTATTGATTGTCATTGAAATGTAATTGATTGTCTCTAAAATTTTATAGCTATTGAAGTGTGTTTATCATTAAAATGTTATTGTTATTGAAATGGTGTATTGTATTGAAATGCTATTGTCATTGAAATGTTATTGTCATTGAAATGCTATTGTCATTGAAATGTTATTTTCATTGAAATGTTATTATCATTTAAATGATATTGTCATTGAAATGTTATTGTCATTGAAACGCTATTGTCATTGAAATGCTATTGTCATTGAAATGTTATTGATTGTCATTGAAATGTTATTGATTGTCATTGAAATGTAATTGATTGTCTCTAAAATTTTATAGCTATTGAAGTGTGTTTGTCATTGAAATGTTATTGTCATTGAAATATGATTATGTTTTTGTCATTGAAATGTTTTTGTCATTGGAATTTTATTGTCATGGAAATGACAGAAATCAGAACACCAAGGTAATTCAGTCTCATAAAATACCCAAATAATGGTTATCATAGACCCACTGTATCCGATCAGTTGAGTCTCTTGTGCGGTATTCAAAGTGTTATTATTATTAGTATTATTATCGTAATAACATGGCGCTTGGCTATTTATTTTTTATCGCTAAATTTAAACCAGAAACGATAAAGTTCGATAACAGAATATTACCGAGTGTTGCAGGAAAATATAAATATGACAAACGGCAAAATACATTCAAATACATACAGTGAGAGCCGATTCAATCATTTGACGATAACAAACGTGTTATCTGAAATATGTCTTATCTCCACACAAGTTACACAGGAAGGGACACTATATTATATCAACCCAAAATCTATATTACAAATAATAACTTAACTGCCCCTAAACCATCTGGAGCCAATGAGACTTCGACATACCCATGCGCGTTTGTTTTTAGGCTAAAGGCAGCGGATAGGAAAAGAATATGGGATAGAGGAATGTGGGGTAGTACCTAACTATTCAGATCTGGTCATCAAACACGGCTATTTCAACATACATTTCAATTCTGATGTGGTCGCCAAATACACCAAGGCTATATTGAGAGCAAATGAAGAATTTTATGAAATATTACTAATTAAAGCGATGCACTACGTAGCAATGCAAAATCGTGTGTTTTTGGTTTGAAAATTTGGTCGCCTAGAAATGTTTCAGATGCTTTAAATAAATACCGCGAGTATAATACATCTTGGCCTTTGAAATAATCATTGAAATGTTATTGATTGTATTAAAATATTACTGTCATTGAAATGTTATTGTTATTGAAGTGTTAGTATCATTGAAATGTTATTTATTGATTGTCATTGAAATGTTATAGTTATTTAGTATTATAGTCATAGAAATGTTATTCTTATTGAAATGCTATTGTCATTGAAATATCATTGTCAATGAAATGTTATTGTCATTGAAATGTTATTGTCAATGAAATGTTATTGTCATTGAAATGTTGTTGTCATTGAAATGTTATTGATTGTCATTTAAATGTTATTTTTATTGAAATGTTATTGTCATTGAAATGACAGGAATCGGAACACCTAGTTAATTCAGTCTCATAAAATACATTAGTAGAGTATTTTTATAAGCCCAGAAAAAAATAATTTATAAGGCCTGTGAAACTGCTTTAAAGTTCAAAATTTCCTACTTGCGAACCCATTTTCGTTTATTGATTTATTGTATAATGTGGCAAATTAAGTTATTTACAAAATGATCGGAAAACATTTAAATATTTATGCGTGAACATCCAAAAAATAAAATAAAAGGCACTTTTTGGCCATGTTTTTTTCTTGCCTAAATCAAAACAGCTGGATGGTGTTAAGCGGGAATCTAAGCCTTATCGCCATCTATGTAAGGAGTGTTATTGATGACGGCTCGATTCAAAATATTACACGACGTAGTGCATCGCCTTAATCAAATGAAATTTATCTCCGCACGCCATGATTTGAACTTTACTGTAAGAATATTCTAAGATTTGAACCGGCGACCTCCTGTACCTAACCTTAACTCATCTAAGTCATCTAATCTAGTATATATATAACATTTTTGGTTTCAAATGTAGAGATAAGGAAAGAATGCAAGGTAATGGGTAGTGGGCAGGATTAGGAAATGGACGCATAGATGGTTTTGCCGTGTAGAGCGGATGAACAGTGAAAGGAGAGTAGAAGAATATATGACACGATCGAGTGAAACAAATGCCTAAGACGGGTGTAAATGAGAAATTGCAGACAAAAATGCCTTGATTGTAGTTTGAATTGAATTAATGTGGAAAAATGTAGTTTGAATTGAATTAATAGGGAAAATGTAGTTTGAAGTGAAAAATGTAGTGTGAAGTGAAATAATGAGGAAAAATGTAGTTTGAATTGAATTAATAGGGAAAATGTAGTTTTAAGTGAAAAATGTAGTGTGAAGTGAAATAATGAGGAAAAATGTAGTTTGAAGTGAATTAATAGGGAAAATGTAGTTTGAAGTGAAAAATGTAGTGTGAAGTGAAATAATGGGAAAAAATGTAGTTTGAAGTGAATTAATAGGGAAAAATGTAGTTTGACGCGAAGATGCATTTAGAATTGGTCTAAATGTAATTTGAAGTTAATAAAAGGGACGAAATGCAGTTTGATGGGAATAAATTAGGAAAATCATTTTGAATGGGAAGAAATGTAGTTTGAAGTGAATAAATGGGGAAAATGTAGTTTGATGAGAAAACATTGGGACAATACGCAGTTTGATTTAATAAATGGAGTTTGAAGTGATTAAATTGGAACATAAAACAAATTGCAGTAAATAAATGGTGAAAATATGTAGTTTGAAATTGAATTTGAACTGATTTAATAATAAAGAGAATACAATTATACAGATATGAATTAATAAATAGGGAACATAATGCAGTGACTAAATGATGGCATAAAACGTAAAGTTAGGTTAGGTTAGGTTCCGACCAAGTTTGTCAGAATCGAATTTTTGGTCGTGATAATCTTGAGAGAACTCAAACAGATAAAACCTTTTTTTATATATGACGCCTATGATTTATTTTATTTATATTATGCGGCTTTTACAAACATCTGATATACAAAAAGTAATCATCAAGTTAAATATGCTATTAAAATTATATAGGTAGAACCCCTTCAGAAGAATGGTAATACGCTAACCTTATTAGGGTATGTTATTATAGCCTTCTTTAACTATATTCCGTGCAGTTGAACATATCTTGCCAACTGCATGCAATCTACGCACAAGTGAGTACCTAAATGACGCAGTCCTGATATTGTTGTTGCAATCAAAAAGAATTCTCGATCGAGTAGTTCTAGTTGGTTACTTATTGATGTATGTCATTATAGCCTTCTTTAACTATATTCCGTGCAGTTGAACATATCTTGCCAACTGCTTGCAATCTACGCACAAGTGAGTACCTAAATGACGCAGTCCTGATATTGTTGTTGCAATCAAAAAGAATTTTCGATCGAGTAGTTCTAGTTGGTTACTTATTGATGTATGTTATTATAGCCTTCTTTAACTATATTCCGTGCAGTTGAACATATCTTGCCAACTGCATTGCTCTTGACAATTGATTAGTCTAAGTAAATCAGGGCTGTCTACAAATCCATCTATTATGATATCAATAATCATTATTTATTTATTAAAGTTACAAGCAAAAATTATGAAGGGTAATAAAATATAAAAATACAAAACACAAAACGATAAAATATTTATAATTGTAAGAAAATCGATAATCTTTTAAATGAACTTTAGTAAGGGACAACATCATCAGCTGTAGGCAGACTGATGGAACCTAAGCGCAAGCCAAATACTAAGTTTGGTGATCGCGCTTTCGGAGTATCTGGGCCGAAGGCTTGGAATAAACTCCCTCCAGAACTAAAATCCATAACAAGTCCAACAGAATTCAGGTCTAAACTAAAAACTTACCTTTTTAAGCTGTCGTACCCTTAAATTAAATATACCAATCCTAAGAGAAAGTCCAGTTATATTCAATTTTTCAATTAAGTCCTAAATCCTGTATCTAAATTTCGCCAATAAACAATTAGATAATGTTAATTAAGTGTTAATCTTAAGTGACCTACCAGGTAAGTATTGTACTGTATATTATCTCCATATTTACAGGGTTTTCCAATAAGAGGTGTTATTTTGATATTTAATCGTAAAAGATCAATGGTTTCGTTGCTTGTGTGGCACGTAGCGCCGTCTTGTTGAAAGTAAACGTTATCCAGATCAATACCATCCAATTCCGGCCATAAAAAATCATTAATCATCTCTCGATAGCGCAATCCATTCACCGTAACTGTTGCTCCAGCCTTATTTTCGAAAAAGTAAGGTCCAATGACACCGCCGGACCATAAACCGCACCAAACAGTCACACATTGAGGATGGAAAGGCTTTTCAACAATGACTCTTGGGTTTTCCGAGCTCCAGATGCGATAATTTTGCTTGTTGACGAAGCCACCGAGGTGGAAATGGGCCTCATCACTCAAGATGATTTGCATTTGATTCACTCGAGTGAATTTTAATAATTTCAATGCGTTGTTGAAGCGTGTATCGTTCCATTTTTATTAATGGCGTATTTTCTACTTGTCAAATGTCAAAAAATGACAGCCTCAAAAGTAACAACTACCGAAATGGCGGGCTATTCAAAATAACACCTCTTATTGGAAAACCTGTAGTTAGTAATAACATAGATCATTGTAGAAATGTATTATATATTTGTACATCGTCCTTGAGGTGATTTTGCACAAAAACGGCGCTACATAAATCATCCAAATATTATTATTATTATAGTATGCTTAATTACTTATCTTTTGATTCTTGCATTATTTAAATAATAATATAATATTGGATTGACCAATTCACCCCTGGTGCCGGGGGCGGTCCTATGTAATTAGTTGAATTATGCACAACCGTCAATGTGTTTGTGAGAACATTTCTGGGCCAGTTTTTTCACCCAACTTTCAAACAGAATATAACAATGTATCATTTTTTTGATTCTTTATTTTGTTGTAACAATTTCACTTAAGGAGAGCTGTATATTATTTTTTTAATGATAAACTAATGTTTATAAGACAAGGTTTGATGCGTAGCACAAAGGAAAAGAAATAATTAATCGCCTGAAATATCAATACAAATTGAAAATATCTCGACGGGAATTGAACCCGCACCTTCTGATGTCCGGTCAGATGCTCTGGACCACTAAGCCACATCGCCTTATTTCCAACACGCCAAATAATTCGATATGTACTAGTACTTCAATCAACAATTACTACAGAGAGTTTTATATATATATATATATACAGTTACAAATTATAATAAATAAGTCCACAATAGAGTTCTAATACCTACCCTAATGTCTTTTAGTGGGGCATGGAACTGGCGGTTCCATGATAACTCCTCAAAATGACAATTCAACACATCTATAAAAAGTGCTATAAAATTATGAAAAAGTGTGAAACAAAAACTAGGTTAAATAGTTACATATGGAACATATCTAACCTAGTTTCTGTTTCATCACTTTTCATAACTTTATAACACTTTTTATGGGTGTGTTGAATTGTCATTTTGATGAGTAAAAACTAGGTTAAATAGTTACATATGGAACATATTTAACCTAGTTTCTGTTCCATCACTTTTCATAACTTTATAACACTTTTTATGGGTGTGTTGAATTGTCATTTTGATGAGTATCCGGTCACCGTAACTGGCAGAGGAACGATGGAAATTGACTGAATGCTATACAAATGAAATCCTTGAGGCCTATGTGTGGTAAAACTATGTATAAGTTTATGATTTGTGGGGAGATTTCCAAAGAATTCAAGGCATATGTTAGCGTAATGAGTAAGATTAAGAAAGGGACGCTCAGATGGTTTGGGGATGTATAACGAATGAATGTAAGGAGAGTATATGATGCAAATCTGAAGTTCTCAGTCTATTATTAGTATTACGTAAACTGTATTATTTGTGTTGGGTGTATTGTGTCATTTAGACTATGTAAAGGAGTTAGATAGAGTTTTCACTATCATTTAGAGAATTTCTTCCGGAAGGTTTATATACAATATATAATACATGTATATTATATTTATTGAAAGTAGAGCAACGCCGGGTACATGTCAACTAGTTAATTAATAACTTAAAATCAAGACTTAGAAAAATGCTAATAACATTGATAAAAAAAATTGTTTTATCGACGACAGCGTATGGGCAAATCCGACATGTTCTTATCGTTATAATTCAATTCCTATTTTTAAATATAAAACCAATTTTTAATATTAACAAAACAATAAAAATAATCTATTATTTTTTAAACTCTAGTTGAAATACTGGCACCAGAATCAAGGTAGAACAACCAATACACGCGCACAACATTTCGGAAGCTTGCCAGTAGAATTTGTCTGGCCATTTTAGGCGCTATGATAGCAGAGTGTAAGGGATATAATTCCTTGAAGGCAGCCATACCGAATTGAATGGACGGTTTAGAAAATATTTATACAGGGGTGCATTGGTATTGTATTATAATCATTATTATTTTATTAAATTTATTAATTCAGCGGTGGTTATAAAGTTAACGTATTATTTTTAATACCTTTGCCTTAGTAACAATTCTATATAATTTTTATTTACAAATCTCTCCATATATAGTTAGTAATAACATAGATCATTGTATAAATGTATTATATATTTGTACAGCGACCTTGAGGTGATTTTACACAAAACGGCGCTGTACAAATCATCCAAATATTATTATTATTATTATTAATACGTACTTTCAATATTATTGATATTTAGAATCTGTATAACTAACCAATATTGCGTTAGCTTTCAAATTATCAACAGAACTAAAAGCTGTGCAAAATTTCAAGACGCCAGAGCTCACCGTAATAGAATTTTCAACCGATTTCAAAACTCGATCGTGCTGGAAATATTCGCGTTGAACGTGAAATATCGTACAGAACAATGTATGCAAATTTCATGACGTCAGAGGCCAATGTTGAAAAGTTTTTAGTGAGACAAAAAAAATTACAGTAAAAATTTCAGACAAAGAAAGCCATCAAAAATTTTATAACGCCAGAGCTCATCATTTCAGAGTTATTGTGTGACAAACAGACAGATTTTTCATCATTATTGAGTTCACTTGGTAAACTTTACAGGAATAATAAAAATCTGTTTTTAACGGAAATGACGTATGCAATAACATTGCCATCTGCCCTGAAGATAAACTTTGTAATCCTATCCGAAACGCGCAGGCTAAAAAGGGAGGAAGCTCAACACGGCATAATAACCCGAAATTTAATCACCATATAATATTAGTTGATCATTTATAATTAAAAAAAGTTCCACAAAATAAGTTTACTGTGTTTGAAAAAATATTACTTTGTAAGTACCTTATAAAAAACAACAAGTTTTTACTACAAAACTTTTGAGAATAATATATTATTTTATGCACAGTGTCCGGAAACTGATGGCAAAAGCAGAAAACTGATGAATCTATATCACAGAGAACTAAATTCATCAGAATATTTCGATTTTTTTTTCAACTTTCTACCATTTTTCGGCTACTAAAGGGTTAAAATGAATTAATTCATTTTAATAAAAAAATTATTTTACCTAAAAAATAACAACTTTGGACTCGATTTACTCGAAAACGGAAGCTCAAATCAAAAAAAGTTATACCACATAATCGACTCCAAATGTGATGTAGATTCAATAGTTTGCACTACGAGTTTACAGACAGAATGTATATCTTGATATTATCGATAACCCTGAAATTTACTAATATTAAAGTTATTTAGAATACTAATTTCTGTTGTCTGTTTCTTTATTGATACACAGAATAATTTATTTTTATAAAATATAATTTTGTAATGTGAGCATAACTGGATGCTTTACAAGTGCTGGTTCAATGAACTCAATTTTGTTTATAAGAGTCATTTAAAAAATTGTAACTAATTTTGTGAAAAATTTATACAAACGATAAAGTACCTTTAAACAATATAATATTTAACCAAAAATTATTTTAAAAATTGGAACTGATTTGTCGAGAATTCAGACTAAACCGTGAGCTTTCGTGATAAACATAATAATAATAACTCCATCTGTTGGAGGTAAAATTAAAACGCGTTACTGTTTATCTATCTACACAGACAGTCTGAGCCACAGCAACCAGCACAGGGGTACAGGTAATATAAAATATATTTCTACAGTGATCTATCTTATTACTAACTTCAAACTAGACAACAATAATCGATCACTAATACAAAACTATATGTACAAAGCATTTGACCAATGAACGTGGTACTGTGTTAGAATGTATATGTGTTATTATTTACTTTTAATATGTAAATACAGATAATATACAGGAACATACTTACCTAGACGGTCAATAATTGAGATTAACAGTGTTTATTGTTTATCAGACAAATTCAGATCAGTTCAGATCAGGACAAAATTGGAACCCATTTTATTGAAAATGAAAATAAAATAGTCATCTTCGTCTGTCTGTTTGTGCGCTTAGTTCTTCTAAACTACGCAACGGATATTGATAGGGTTTTCATTATCACGTAGAGAATTTCTTCCGGAAGGTTTACATATATAATACATGAATATTGTATTTATAGAAAGTCGAAAAAACTCGATGTTTTATAATCAAGTCGTAAAAATATATTTTTGAGCACTACATTGCTAACGCTGACTAAACCTTAAGAGATACAACAAAATAATGTACTACCGAATTGTATATCTTAATAGGCATTAAAATCGCATGACAAACGGAGTCTAGAAATGTTCGATTTCAAGCAAAAAACTGGTATTTATTTATTTTTTAAATAATTTTATAAGAAAGCAAAAAAGTTAATCAAGTGAAACTGTCACAGATAATCGTAGCTATAATATGGTATTTTTTTAAAGTTGTTTTTTTCATGCGTTCATACATTTCTATTGAAAAAATATTTTTTTTAGTAGTTTGCATTTATATTTTTTATTGAGTAATTTATAGTTTTATTTGTATTCAACTCAAGCGAAGCGATAGGAAAACCTTCAATTTATCTAAATCATATTTTTTTGTATTCATAATGTACACCAATTCGGTATAAAGATTAATCAAAATAGTGATTTGGCATTAAGCTTCGCATTAAAAAGGTTTACAGAAAATTCCACGAAGGTATATGTCTATTTCTTAAGAATAACCCCCAGCAACGCCGGGGTCATCTAGTTTATTATAATATCAAAAATTTGCTATTAAAACTATTATTTTACGACGCGCGTTCAAAGTTCAATGAAGCAAATAACTTAAAAATAAATCGAATTAAACTGACGTCTGTTTAAAGTTGTATCGTCGTTTCAAAACACATATTCCTATCAGACCGCACACCGGCGGAAAGCACGTAAAATGGCAGAATAATTATTTAAATAGTTTCTTAATAAGAAACGTTTTTTAAATTTTACACAAACTGATAAACAAGCACTAATCTAGAGTAAACGGTTGTTTATCAGTTGTGTAAAATTTATTTAAACCACTTTTTTTAGATAAGGTGCGATTTCAATTACGGCAGCTGACTGCAGACCGCAGATTGCAGACCGCAGACTGCAAACCTAAAAATAGGTAAAATAATATGTATATTTGTACATATTCATATTTTTTGATTTATTTACAAACGGACAATGTCCAATTAACACATTAAATATTACACGAACTTAATTCAGGTAGAAATATTACAATAGGGATAATGTCAAGTCCAGACAAAATCAAGGTTTTGATGGAGTTTACGACTTTTGCCGCATCAATATAAAATATTACTGGCGTAATGACTAACAAAAATCACATAGGCTTACACCAAAAAATTCAAGGTCCTTATTTGAGTTGACAAGTCTGACAAATGGCATACATAATTAGTGGAGTATTGATTGAGACTAACTAACTAACTAACAAATCATAAAATCTAACTAAATCGTAGGCAGAGAGGACAGACCGCCAAACAACTCGGTCTTGGCACACACTCCTTGCCTCATTCACATTCATACATCGTCTCACACATACTCTTGTATTATTCTGACTATTGCAATGGCCCGACTGCCATGTCTTCCTCGGGCGTCCCCGACTTCTGCTACCATTCACATTTGCATCGTATATTCTCCTTACACTCCTTCGCTCTACATTACCAAAGCATCTAAGCGTCCTTTTCTTAATCATTACGCTTACATCAGCCTTGCACTCTTTGCGGATCTCCACATTTCAAAATGAGTTGCATCAAAGTACTGTTAATAATTTTGAAAATGCAGACGAGATCAAAGTCCTTTCTACGTTTTTCTAAAAGAAACATTTAATTTTACTTCAAAATCATCGTATGAGAAATCGCCTCTTTCTAGATATATCAGATTATTCATATATCGTAAGTGCATTGGTAAAACCATTTAAACCAAAAAATTAAAACCATACGTTAGCTTTACGAATTGGTTAAACATCTTCCAAAAAATTACGTCAAATAATTTTATCCCCATGGCCGAGTGGTTAGAGGCGTTGTCCCGGTAAAACAGAGATCTTGGGTTCAATTACCTGGGTTGGACTGTTACCTTTTTTATTTTTCTGTGTTTTGTTCTGTTTCACGTTTTGTTTTAGATTTATTAGTTTTATCTTCTTCTTAGTGATAAAAAGTGGTTCGCATCATTTGGTGATTTAGCGAGTTTGTCCGGGTACATCGGGTGAGGTGTGTTCAGTATGCGCCTGCCCACCAGCTGCGCGGGGTGCCAGATCGGGAGAGGCAGGTTTGGGGAGACCTTTTGACCTGAAGGTTTGAGACCAGTTAGAGAACTCACTCCTGGACGCAATGATCACTAGATTCCTACCCAACCCTCATACCTTTTACCTCCCAAACCTTCCTCTCCTCCCTTTCTTTAAAAAGGATCCTCCACACAGCATCCCAAAAGATAATATAAATTCCCTCAGGGCCTCATGTGTGAGGTTATTGTAAAAAAATAAAGGTATGTCGTATGTTGTATGTCTTAGTTTGCGGTCTGCCGGTTCGGTTTGCGGTCTGCCGCTTCGGTTTGCGGTCTGCCGCTTTGGTTTGCAGTCTGCCGCAGACTTCAGAAACGCACTTTAAAGGATTTATTTTATACAATACTAGCTGACTTGTACCCGGCGTTGTTAGTGGTTGCGAATGATTTGGAGTAACAATTTTAGATTGTGAATTCTACGATAAACATCTACTATTCTCTACTTTCTATATATATAATATGCATGTATTATATATACATGGTGTCCGGAAACTCGTAGTACAAGCCGGAAACTGGAGAATGTATACCACACGGGGAACCCAAATAAACATAAAGTTTATTGATTTGAGCATTTTTATAAAAAGAAAAAAAAAACAAAAAAACATATTTTTCGGCTATTTCAGGGTTCAATATTTTTCGTCATTATTTGTTTTACTTTTAAATTTTTAAATAGTTTTAATTAGTTGGGTACTTTGATCTTCAGTAATAATTTATAAGAATTTGATAAAAAAAAATCAACTTCTGACTCGATTTACTCGAAAACGAAAGCTCAAATCAAAAAAAATTATACTACAAAATCGACTCCAAATGTGATGTAGATTCACCAGTTTCCCGCTTGTACTACGAGTTTCCGGACACCAGTATAAACCATCCGGAAGAAAAAAACTCTATGCGATAATAAAAACTCTGTCAAAATCCGTTGCGTAACTACGCAACAGAAGAACTAAGCGCACAAACAGACAGAAGCTGATGAGCTTTATTAGTTGATGTCCCAGGCGTTGCCCGGGCTTAACGTGAAGTTTTCCAAAATCAGATATAGAATAATCTTCCTCTTGTTTTGGAAGTCATGTGTGCAAAATTTCATCAATAAATATCAAAATTCGAATAAATTATTAGTAGATAAAAACTAAATGCATTCGATACGAACTAAATACCAATTTCGTTTATTTGCGATTGTACCTCTGGTTCAATGAACTCAATTTGTTTTTAATTAAAGGCGAAGCTTAATGCTAAATCACTACGTAGGATTAATATAATAAAATAATTTATTTTAATTAACTACACAAAGGAGGGCATCTCCGGGGATGCTGTGTGGTGATTCTTTTTGAGCAGAGGAAGGAGTGAACATGGGCCTTGAAGAAACCCATGTTGTATGAGGGAGGAAACACAGAGGCCGACAAATCGTTCCACATCCGAGCTGTTGAATTCAGAACGAGTCGTAGAAGCGACCTGTTCTCATGTGACAAATGTTACATACGATGGGAGCGCGTTCGGCGTGTTTCTCGATTATGACGCTAGTTCCACGGAGCATCTTTCATTTTAATACCGGTAGAACAGGGCCACGTTTCCATCTGACGCCGGCGCTCGAGATAGGAGAATCTATCAAACGGACCGCCCGTTTCGAGTCCAGTGTTTCTTCAGGTATTTTGGGGCTCCAGACCAGAGGTGGCCGTCAAATTCAACAGTTGGACGCACTACAGTAACTGCATGTGTTTCCTGTCCGCAGCATCTGCGAGCCATGTACACTGTACGTACAATATAATATATTTTACCAGAAATTATTTTAAATCTACATTTGAAACGTGTATTTCTTTCGTTTAAATTTCTTAGGTTTCATCTTGAAAATCAATTTTCAATCTTACAATTATATCGAACGTACTAATTTCGATGTCCATGATGTGAGTTATTACTGTGTGAAATTATTGACGTATAACTCAAATTTGATTTGAATTTAAATTTATTTTCGAAATTGGAACTGATTATGTGAAGAATTCAGACAAGCGGTAAAATAGGTAGGTTTGACGGCCTCCGTGGTCGAGGGGTAAGGTTCTCGACTAACAATCCGAAGGTCGCGGGTTCAAATCTCGGCGTGCGCAAGTAAATGCATACTATTTGATGAATTTGTGTTATTTCATAAATGAATCATTAAAAATAATATATGGTATATTTGCGGCTCGTTTCAGAGTGGAAGATACTCTCAGTATCGCCCTGATGTAAGATCAACATTAAAGCGAAGCTTAATGCTAAATCACTATTTTGATTAATCTTTATAACGAATTGGTGTACCTACATTATGAATACCAAAAAATATGCTTTAGATAAATTGAAGGTTTTCCTATCGTTTCGCTTGAGTAGAATACAAATAAAAAAATAAATTACTCAATTAAAAATATAAATGTGAGCTTCTAAAAAAAACATTTTTTCAATAGAAATGTATGAACGCATGAAGGAAACAATTTAAAAAAAATACAGTATTATAGCTATGATTATCTGTGACAGTTTCACTTGATTAACTTTTTTGCTGTCTTATAAAATTATTTACAAATTAAATAAAAACCAGTTTTGTGCTTGAAATCGAACGTTTCTAGACTCTGTTTGTCAAGCGATTTTAATGCCTTTACCTACAATATAAGGTGTACCAATAATATATACATTTTTGGCATGTAGCTTCCTCTTAAAACGTTGCTTGAAATAACAGGTACTCCTACACCTTCCTCCCACCCATCTCACCCCCCCCCCTCCCAACTACCTTCAGTCTCACAACATACACAATTGAGGATGCCATAGTCTCGCTGTTGGGACTCTTGTGCATAAAATAAATTACAAGAAGTTATCCTATCCCGTGATTTTTGACTAGGTCTAGTATCATAATTGATTGTATATGAGCGATACGCCATTGCACTGTGATTATCCCATTACATACTCTATATTCTATTAAAATTCCGCTAAATACTTCAGGCTCTCGTAAAACATACAGTTTTCCTTACGCCCCCTCCTTCACCCCCCTCCCAGAACTACCCCATCTATAACAGCGACCCCTATCTGCAGATATAAGAACTTCACCACAGGTAGAAGATTATGTTCAAGATGAAATTCAGCATTTGAATTTCGATTCAGTTTTATGATATGAATTAATGAATTCATTAATTAATGAATTAGTGAATAAATGAATTAATGAATGTACAAATGAATAAATCAATGAATGAATAAGTCAGCGAATCAATTAATGAATTAATTAATAAATGTATTAAATAATTAATGAATTAATAAATTAATTAATGAATGAGGGGGTTTTTCACTATCTCTGATTATGTTCTGACCAAGCACTAATCCGCGGATTAGTCATTTTTTCGTTTTCACTATATCTGAATAACGCTAACGCTCGGGTTAAAGTTAGATTTGACTAATCAGTGCTCTAACCAGACGTTAGGCGCTATTCCTCGAATCAAAGATGGCGTCAAAACATTCCGAGTTTAACAGCTGAGAAGTGAGTCGAATTTTGTAGAATGAATTTGAATGCTTGTATGATCCATCCTGAATTATTTGATTGTGTTCAAAATAAGAAACAATGTATTAATTCGACACGAATCTATCTAAAATGACCTGATAATCAACATAACATAACCAAAAAAATGCACACTTCGCGGTGTGCGGACTGTGACGCATGACAGCCGTTGCAGTAGATGGAGAAACAGCAAACATTTTGCGATGTTGCCAGACTATTTCGAGTGTTATCTATCCGGCAGCTCGAAACAATGGTGAAACGGTCGCCGTTGAATAACGAAGTTATTCTGAACTTTAAAGCCAGCCAACGGATAGCTATTCAGATATTTAGCCCGACATAGTGAAATACCCCCTTAGTATCTTGGAAGTGGAAATTAACCCACATGATTTATGCAATAAAAAAACATGGCGAAAAAGTGCCTTTTATTTTATTTTGTGGATGTTCAGGCATAAATATTAATTTTTTTCGATCATTTTATAAATAACTTAATTTGCCTCATTATACAATAAAATCATAACCGAAAATGGGTTCGTAAGTAGGAGATTTTGAACTTTAAAGAAGTTTTCATAGGCCTTTACATTATTTTTCTCTGGGCTTATAAAAAGACTTATCTAAAAAATACTCTTTTATTTTTAAAGGCCAAGATGTATTCTACTCGCAGTATTTAATTAAAGCATCTGAAACATTTCTAGGCGACCAAATTTTCAAACCAAAAACACATGATTTTGCATTACTACGTATGGCATCGCCTTAATTATGATCATTTCTTTGTATTAGCGCTATCCCTCTAACATTGATATGTATATATCTGCATTTCAAGCCAATCTTTGAACGCTTACTACGGGGCCTTAATAATATCGTATTACGTCCCTAATCCTGAGGAAAGGGCGGTTTAAAAATCTGTCAGCCACTATTACTGCCGTATTATGACCGGTATACGCAGTACGCAAGCGCGTGATTATGAGTAACGTTTTCTACTAACCCGTTGCTATACCTCCGTATTATCTAGAGTACGACGGTTGCAACATAACATATTTGTATGAAACAATCAGCTTTTACATAATATACAATGATAGATATAAATATACAAGTTAACTGAAGTCAAGCCACAGAAGTTTCTTATGCTAAAGTTCATTGAAAATGAAGTTTTAATATCATAAAATTAATTTGGTGTTAGAGGAAGGGGAGAGGAAGAGGAAAATAGGAAGAGGATAGGAGATGCTGCCGATACATTCCATACTCTCATATTAATAATCGATCGTACGCATTACTTCATATCGATATTTCTTTAGGTGATTACCAAAAATTTCAATGCTGTAAAATTTTGTATTATATTGTGCACATACATGAGGATTTGGGGAATTTTACACTATAAAGATAACGTAAAAATACTAATGGATTATATAAAAAATACTGTCATCATATATACGTAATTTGTCGCTATAATAAAGATTGCGATCTAACAGATAAAATAGACACCACAAAATATTTTTTATTAAGTTTAATTTATTTAAACATTTTTTTTCTTCGTGTTCCTGAGAAAGAACTCTGGTATTGAAAGGGTTAACTGAATTTAAACTACCCTAACTTAACCTAAACAAACTTGAAGCAAAAGAATCTTTCCAAATGAATATAACCTAATTTAACCAAACCATACAGTAACAAACCATAACATAATTAAACAATACCGTAACCGAACCAAACCGTAACCGAACCAAACCGTAACTGAACCATGCCGTAACCGGACCGTACCGTAACCGAACCATACCGTAACCTAACCATAACCATACCGTAACCGAAGCATACCATACCGTAACCTTACCGTAACCGAACCATACCGTAACCGAATCATACCGTAACCGAACCATACCGTAACCTAACCATAACCATACCGTAACCGAAGCATACCGTAACCGAACCATACCGTAACCGAACCGACCCATTACGTAACCTAATCTGATCTGTTCTTAAGTCCTTCCTAGTTAATTTTATGTGTATTTTAGACAAGAGTCCCAACATATAGGATAGGTGAGGTTAGATTAAGTCATGTAATATTTACATTAGGCCATAATCACTATTAGAACTGGTTTTAAATGACTAAATAACCTAATTTAACCAAACCATACAGTAAGCAAACCATAACATAATTAAACCATACAGTAACCGAACCATGCCATAACCGAACCATGCCATAACCGGACCGTACCGTAACCGAACCATACCGTAACCTAACCATACCGTAACCTTACCGTAACCGAACCATACCGTAACCGAATCATACCGAAACCGAACCATACCGTAACCTAACCATAACCATACCGTAACCGAAGCATACCGTAACCGAACCATACCGTAACCGAACCGACCCATTCCGTAACCTAATCTGATCTGTTCTTTAGTTAATTTTATGTGTATTTCAGACAAGAGTCCCAACATATAGGATAGGTGAGGTTAGATTAAGTCATGTTATATTTACATTAGGCCATAATCACTATTAGAACTGGTTTTAAATGACTAAATAACATGTTTTAAAATAATCATTATAATCCATAATATTATGCAACATCTTCCACGTTTCATTATCTTCCCCTGCTCCATCTGCACCCTAAACTCCGTCCCCCTTTACCCCACCCCACTCACCTCACACCACCTCCACCCTCTCCCTTTACCCGTTGAGGGGTATTTTTTCACCCCGAGGCTTGAATTACAGAATGCGAAACTAGAAAGAGTAAAACTAAAAAGCTAAACCATACATTGTATAAATAATAATTCATCTAGACTTGCTATTGTCTCACAAACTCAGTATAAGATCATGCAAGTAAGAAACATTCTTATGTTCCCACTAAATTCTTAATTAAAATAAGTTATTCAAATACGACAAAGATGGACATTCAACAATCACTTCGTTTTCGTATTTGCGTCGAATACTACATTCTACACCACGGGTGTGACTAAGATAACAAGATATGCTTACTCGCTCACGCTTAAGGCGAAGCTTAATGCTAAATCACTATTTTGATTAAACTTTATAACGAATTGGTGTACATTATGAATCCCAAAAAATATGCTTTAGATAAATTGAAGGTTTTACTATCGTTTCGCTTCAGTAGAATACAAATAAAATAATAAATTACTCAATAAAAAATATAAATTGTTTTTTTTCAATATAAATGTATGAACGCGTAAAGGAAACAACTTTTAAAAATACAGTATTATAGCTAAGATTATCTGTGACAGTTTCACTTGATCAAGTTTTTTGCTTTCTTATAAAATTTTGTAGAAAATAAATAAAAACCAGTTTTGCGCTTGAAATCGGACGTTTCTAGACTCCGTTTGTCAAGCGATTTTAATGCCTATTACCTACAATATAAGGTATACCAAGAATATACACATTTTTGGCTTGTAGCTTCCTCTTAAAGAGAATTTGAAAATTTCAATTTTTTTAAATCTCAAACTTCTGACAGTGACGGACATATATACATAATGGAGTTCTGCCTGTTAGTTCGATCATCTCCAGAAAAGTTCCCACAAAAAAACTCAACACATAAACACGCTACAAGGTTGACAGAAAACTTATTAATCCCAAAAGCAAACAAAACTATATTTCAAAAAGGACCACACTACATGGCCATTAAAGTGTACAACAAACTTCCACGTAGCATCAAACAAATAACCGACAAACTCAAATTTAAATCATCACTAAAAACATTTCTTTTAAACAAATGTCACTACACTTTAAATGAATACCTTACATCAATTAAATACCTTTGTTTTTTTTTATTTTTTATTTACATGCATTTGTTAATATGTAATTGTTGGGTTATGTAATATAATGTGTATTTGTTGGGTTAGCTGGAAGAAATATGATGTAACCTATAAGCTATACCCTTTGTACTCTGTATTTTTGTGCAATTAATATTTTTTTGATTTTTTAATTTGAATTTGAATGCATGACGCTAATGTTAACTATAGAAGAAGTCGGCGACCTCCGAGGCAGACATGGCACGATTAAGTAAATTAAATACTTGATTGGTCATGTCAAGAACGGGTTGTTTCAGAGAATTTAAAAAATTAATCAAATTTCAAAGTTCTGTGAAAGTTCTATTCAAGTTTATCACTATTTCAGTTTTGTGGAACAACTGGCCAATGAGATGAACTGTTCAAATTCTGTGAAACATCCCATCCTAAGCATATTTTGAAAGGTGTGGGATAGGGCGCAAAAGTGATTTATCTGAAATAGATTTTTTCTTCTTTTATTTTATTTATATGACTTATAAACGAGCAGTGGTAATTCAATGTGTATATCGATAATTAAACGCGATTTTTTTTTAGTAGTTTACATTCAAATTTTGTTATTGAGTAATTTATTATTTTATTTGTATTCTACTCAAGCGAAACGATAGTAAAACCTTCAATTTATATAAAGCATAATTTATGGGATTCATAATGTAGGTACATGTACACCAATTCGTTGTAAAGATTAATCAAAATAGTGATTTGGCATTAAGCTTCATATTATGACATGACCAATTGTATTTAATTCACTTAATCGTGCCATGCCTACCTCGGAGGTCGCCGACTTCTCCTATCATTAACATTCACGTCATGCATTCTCTTTAAACTCATTTTTTTGCGAATCTCCCCATTTTAACATGGTTTTAAACACGTACGTCTCAGGGATCTCATTTCTAAAGCATTCAGTTCACTGTCATCATTTCTCTATCATTTCCATGCCTCACTAACACACATCAGTATTAGTATCAGCGCACCATTGTGGACTGCTAGCATCGCTTCTTTGAGCGTGTGACATGTTGTGTGCTTTTTAGTTTTTACAAAATTACATAAAATAACTTATTAAACCTTTAAAAGGATTAATGTTATTCGGCGTACAGACAATATACCTCGTAACCAGAGATCTGTTCATATACCAAAGGGTGAGGGGTGGTTCAGGGGGGATCCAAGGTGTGGGTGGAGAGGGGGTGAGGATGGGGGGGGCAGGGGGAAGCCATTTTCTTATTTCGAAAACGGAACAAAGAACAATTTCGAATCCGAGACATTTTTGAATTAACGGAGTATTATTTATATATGTGTATTTTTAAATTAATTTAATTTGGTGCTAAATTGGTGACACAAGGTATCGAAGAAATAAGAAGAAGATGGTGTACCCGGCGTTGCTAGACTTTTCTCTACTTTCAATGAATATAATATCCATGTATTATATATATACATAAATCTTGCAGAAGAATTTTTCTAAATACTAATGAAAACCCTTTCAAAATCTGTTGAGTAATTTAGAAGGGTGACCGGATAAATCATCAAAATGATAATTCACCACATCTTTAAAAAGTTATAAAAAGCCATAGAAAGTGATGAAACAAAAACTTTATTAACTGGGTTATGTAGGTTAGGTTAAGTAGGTTAGGTTAGGTTAGGTTTAATTATTTTTTTCATCATTTCTAATGACTTTATATCACTTTTTAAAAGTGTGTTGAATTGTCGATGTGTTTTGATTTATCATGGAACCGTTTAGAAGAAGTAAGCGCACAAACAGACAGACGCGAATATCGACTTTATTTTATACTATTTAGAGATTGTATACGTATTGCTTGCGTACAGCGTGTTTCAAATTTGTAAAATAAGTTAATTTATTATATACCTACGTCCTCTTCCGTGCTCATACCGCGAAACTACGGGTAGTGATCATCCGGTGAGCGGATAACTCATCAAAGTGACAATTCAACACACTTTTAAAAAATGATATAAAGTCATGAAAAGTGATGAAACAAAAGCTATTTTCATATAATCACGACTTTATCATTATTATTTCTTCGCGCTCGGTCAGCTGTTCTATATCAGATTTGAAATGTGAGGGTGGCCATTTTGTTTTCTAAACACGTGCATTACGCGCAAAAGTAAAGCCGGGATTACACAGGACAAATTTTATTATAATTTTTTTGTTTATTTAGAATTGCTTTGTTTGATTTTTGAATTCGTTTAATTTGGTGCTAAATTGGTGACCCCGGGTATCGAAGAAAGAAGAAGAAGTCGGTGTACCCGGCGTTGCTAGACTTTACTCTACTTTCAATAAATATAATATCCATGTATATATATATATATAAATCGTCCGGAAGGAATCTCTAAATGATAGTAAAAATCCTATCAAATGCGGAATAACGTTTTAAGGTTTTAAATTCTAGGACAAACATCGAATTTTCACTACTTTCTATAAATATAATATCCATGTATCATATACAGGGTGTATCGGCACGTACCCGACAAACTTTAACCAGCTATTCCTTAGCACATTTGGAGTAAAAATGTTATGGGCACTTTGCTGTCCGGTAACATTTTTTTTTAATAAAAAATTTATTAATCGTATTTTCACCACATGTCACCAATGTTTTATCCTTTGTCAAAGTTTGAAAACCCGTCTAGCAATATTTTGTTCGAGTTTCGTTGAATAATGTACGTACGTACATTATTCAACGAAATTGGCGCGGTTGGCAATTGGCGAAGTTGGCGCGCTTTTACAATCACAACGAAATGGCACGGCACCATTCGTCTCATTTTTAACTATTATTATTTAGTGTGTACGAAAGAGCGAGGACACTTTTTGACGTACTTGCTAATAACAGCTGTTGAACGCGAGAAACAATACAAATGACAGTGACGGAGTGTGGATTTTTTATTTATTTTTTGTTTTTAATGGAAAAAAAATGTTACCGGACAGCAAAGCGCCCATAACATTTTTTACTCCAAATGTGCTGAGGAATAGCTGGTTAAAGTTTGTCGGGTACTTGCCGATACACCCTGTATATAAACCTTCCTGAAGAAATTCTCTAAATGCTAGTCAAAACGCTATCAAAATCCGTTGCGTAGTTTAAAAGAACTAAGCGCGCAAACAGACAGATGCAGATAGTGACTCTGTTTTATACTGTTTAGAGATTTAACGCGATGCAACTCGGCGCATATCGTTAATGGCTATAAGATTGTTATTCCTGCTTTACACCGGTTGCCAGTTTTGATTTCTAAAAAAAAAAAAAAACATTTCGTGAAATTTTGTAAAAAATATTTAAAATTTTTCCGATTGAAATCTAAAGACCTTAATTAATTTATTTATTTATTTAACGCCCAGAGGGCTTTTACATGTAGGTGGTACAATTCTAATGACAGACAGTTTTGAAATATGAGAAAGAAATAATAAAAATAAAATTACATTAAAAATAATATATGCAAGAAACAAAATTAAAAATAACAAGAACATAAATTAAAAAATACAGCGATTTGACTGGTTTACAAAAATATAACTTCCATTTAGGAATAGTGTTGAAATAAGTATTTTACGTGGTCCACAAAATTCGCAAAGTTAATATTAAATATATCGACATCACCTAAGTATTGGTTTCCCATGGTGTGAAACCGTTGTATTGGGGAGTTCGCAATGTAATTGCGCTTATGTGTGTTGTTGTTATTTGCTACATTATACAGTAAAACCGTACCCGAAAAGGTTGCGTAAATAAGGGATTTTGCCTTATAAAGCAGTTTTCATAGTTCTGATACTTTTTTCCTTGGCTTATAAAAAGATTTATCAAAATAATCCTTGATTATTTCTAAGGCGTGTTCTACTCGCAGTATTTCCTCAGCATCTACAATATTTCTAAGCGATCAAAGCGAAATACATAATTTTGCATTATTTCGCATACCTTTTGTGGAATACCGCATACAAGTCCCAACTGCTCCTAACCGTCCGGAGTCAGTAGGACAAAAGCGTCCCCAATTGGTGTATGTTGAAATACTGAGCTCTTCAGATATTTTCATCAAAGACGGCTAAAGCCATTTCAAACAACGAGACTATCTTCCGTTCTCGACGAGATCATGTCTACTCTACAGGTTACTCCTGTCCCGGTGAGACCGGTGCATCAGGGGGCACTAATTTGTTAGGACTTTGTCAGACAACACGTATGATGTAAAGATGAAAAGCAACCTAACCTTACCTGACAATATTTGAATTCCTTCTATTAAGTTTCATCATTACGGTGTGAAGAAATTGCTTGTGCAATGATGAAGAACTTACCGGTACGAACTATTTGTAAGGACGACGCTGCCCAGGCTTTACAAAGACATTAATTTTCATCGTATTTTCAAAGTGACGTGTGCAACATTTCATCGATAAGCATCAACATTAAGATTGGTAAAATAGGATTGGGGTTGTTTTTCGAAATCTCATTTGTAAATAGTGACTTTCCTCCTGTTCTGATGGTGTGCTAAATTTCATCCAACTCGAAATAAAAACGTAGATTTGTTTATTAGATTGAAACAAACCCACAACCGGGACACTATTCTTTGTATACACCATGTTCCACGCTCGTACCGCGAAAGTTTGGAGGGTAATTCATGACAATGCAAAAACAAAAAAACCTAAAGTTTTTTAAACAAAGCAATTTAAAAAAAACAAAATAATGTCCTGTGTAATCCCGGCTTTACTTTTTAGAAAACAAAATGGCCACCCTCACATTTCAAATCTGATATAGAACAGCTGACCGAGCGCGAAGAAATAATAATTATAAAGTTGTGATTATATGAAAATAGCTTTTGTTTCATCACTTTTCATGACTTTATATAACTTTTTAAAGGTGTGTTTAATTGTCATTATTATCCGGTCACCGGATAATCACCACCCGTAATTTCGCGGTATGAGCGCAGAAGACGACGTACATATATAATAAATTAACTTCTTTTACAAATTTGAAACACGCTCTACGCAAGAAATACGTATACAATCTCTAAATAGTATAAAATAAAGTCGCTATCCGCACCTGTCTGTTTGTGCGCTTAGTTCTTCTAAACTACGCAACGGATTTTGATAACGTTTTCACTATCATTTAGAGAATTTCTTCCGCAAGGTTTACATATATAAAACATGCATATTATATTTATAGAAAGTAGCAAAAAGTCGATATTTTGTAATCAAGTCGTAAAAAATATTATATTTGTGCACTTACATTGCTAACGCTGTCTAAACCTTATGAAATACATCAAAACAATGTACTACGGAATTGTACATCTTGAAAAGACCTACAAAAAAGTCAAACATAGTATATGTCTATCTCTTAAAGTTAACCCCCAGCAACGCCGGGTACGTGTAAGCAAGTTAAAATATAACATTATTATTGTTATTTTATTTGTGGTGTGACTTTTGGCCTCGCTGTATGCACAACAGAACAAATTCAGTCCTAGAACACCGGCGGAAACAACGTGCGGCAGCTTGCATTCGTAATATCGATTAATTTAGTGAGTTATTATAAATTTACATCGTAATACAATTGCGAAATTAAATAACGATACGTAAAATTGCTACAGCAAATATAACTCATTTCCCCAGATAACTAAACTGTTTTCATTGTTTCAACATTGACAATAACACGAAAAAATAAATAAAAAAAATTGAAATTTGTACAGTGTGTTTTGAATTAGTGACGATGTTACAGCGGTTAATTTACGAAATAAATATCGGTCCTACACAAATTATTCGTTTTCGTGTTAAAACGGGACTGCAGACCTTTCGTTAGTGAATTGACAGAGTTCCTAACAAATTATCAGTTAAAAGCGAGTGTTTTATTAGGAAGGCGAAGCGCGTATTCAACAACTACTTGACATGCTGACATTGTCTACATTTATTATGAAAAGAACACGTGCTCTCAATATATTCTGAATGACTAATATTTTATCACGAATTCGGCGTGATATCACTCTTTTAACAGGATAATTTTTTTTCCATAAGTAAAAAAAAACCTTTGTTTTTGAGTTGAGTCCAATAGTCTGGAGATAGTGAGACTACAGCATCCTCAATTGAGGTATTTTGTGACGGTGAAGGCAGTGGGGAGGGAGGGAGATTGTAAGAGGAAGGTGGGGTTATACCTGGCTATTGAAATCTGATCTCAAACACGGCCGAAGCCATTTCAAGCGAAGTATCGATTGGTGATTACAGATTTTGTTACATTTTGAATTATAATGTGTATTACATTTTGTAATAAACTGTGTATTAAATTCTGTATTACGTTTTGCATTACATTGTGTATTACAAATTTTAGTACATTTTGTACTACAATGTGTATTACATTGGGTATTATATTTTGTATTACATTATGTATAACATTCTGCATTACGTTTTAATAATAATAATAATGGGATGATTTATATAGCGCCGTTTTTGTGAAAAATCACCTCAAGGGCGCTGTGCATTATAATAATAATAATAATGATTTATTGTCTTATTTTCTAATTTTCTTATTTAACATATAGAGATAATGATATCCTCACTGGGATCTCCCGTGCTGAGGATTTCATTTACATATTATAATTTAATTATAAGAAATCAATTGTGTATTACAGATTTAAGTACATTTTGTATTACAATCTGTATTTCATTTTGTATTACAATACGTTTTACATTGTGTAATACATTGGGTATTACATTCTGAATTACGTTTTGCATTACAGATTTTAGTACATTTTGTATTACAATGTGTATTATATTGTGTATTACATTGTGTATAGCATTCTGCATTAAGTTTTAATATCAATTATATATGGATGATTTATATAGCGCCGTTTTTATGCAAAATCACCTCAAGGGCGCTGTGCATTACATTGTGTATTACATTTTGTACTACAATGTGTATTAAATTGGATATAAAATTTTGTATTACATTCTGCATTACGTTTTAATAATAATAATAATAATATTGTGATGATTTATATAGCGCCGGCTTTGTGCAAAATCACCTCAAGGGCCCAGTGCATTACATTGTGTATTACATTCTGTATAAAGTTTTGCATTACAGATTTTAAGTACATTTCCTATTACATTTAGTGTTAGGTTTTGTATTTCATTTGTTTATATTTACTTTTTACAAATTAATTAATTTTTCTTTACTTTTAACGTTTCTTCACTAAACCCTGTTTAATCTCACTAAATATTAAATCTATCTACCTAATATTACTATAATAATAATAATAATAATACCTGGATGACTTTTATAGCGCCGTTTTTGTGCAAAAACACCTCAAGGGCGCTGTACAAACTTGTAATACATTTCTACAGTGTTATTACTTAACTATTTATGGAGAAAATATACAGTACAATACTTACCTGGTAGGTCACTTGAGATTAACACTTAATTAATATTATCTAATTGTTTATTGGCGAAATTTAGATACAGGGTTTAGGAATTAATTGAAAAATTGAATATAACTGGACTTTCTCTTAGGATTGGTATATTTAATTTAAGGGTACGACAACTTAAAAAGGTAAGTTTTTAGTTTAGACCTGAATTCTGTTGGACTTGTTATGGATCTTAGTTCCGGAGGGAGTTTATTCCAAGCCTTCGGCCCAGATACTCCGAAAGCGCGATCACCAAACTTAGTATTTGGCTTGCGCATAGGTTCTATCAGTCTGCCTACAGCTGCTGATGTTGCTGATCTAAGCGTTGACTGCCTCAGACCAGTGTTTTCCGGGAAGCATAGTTCAGAGATGTAGGGTGGGGCCATTTCATTGATGGATTTAAACACCATCCAGCACAGTTTGTACTGGATTCTTTCAGGGCACTTGAGCCAGTGAAGGTTACGAAGGTGTTCTGAAATGTGCGAATATTTTGAAACCCCGGTTATGAGCCGTGCTGCTGCATTAAACACTGATTGAAGTTTGTCAATTTGATATTTTGGAAGGCTGGCATAAATGCCGTTGCAGTAATCGAGACGTGAGACTACGTAAGAGTTGATAAGTAGTTTTGTTGCTTCTGAAGGAAGGTTTCTTCGGACAGACTTGAGTTGTCTTAGGTGAAAAAAACCGGTGCTTACAGTCCTATTTATTTGACTTTTAAACGAAAAGTCTGAATCTAAATTGACACCGAGAAGTTTGACTGTTGTTTTTGGGATGATATCGCTGCCGGAAATAGTAATAGGTGAATTGTCTATGAAATGTTGACGTTTGTTTGTAGCTACCCAGAGGAACTCAGTCTTAGATGGATTGAGCTTCAGCTTGTTTGAAGACATCCAACGAGTTATTGCTTCTAGACATTCAGTTATACGGATCTTGAGACTATTGATTTCATTTGGAGCGCAGTAAAAATAAACTTGCTGATCGTCAGCGTAGCAGTGAGACAAGAGATCAAATGACTCGATTATTTTGGCGACATCATTTGTAAAAAGGATGAAGAGAAGTGGACCCAAAACGGATCCCTGGGGTACCCCTGAAGAAAGTGTTGCGAAGTTGGACAATTTATTTCCAACCCTCACGGCTTGTAAGCGATTGGATAAATAGGATACCAGCCAATTTTTTACGTCGGAGTTCAAACCAAATGTTTCCTCTAATCTCCTAATGAGGAATTCATGATCAATCGTGTCAAACGCTGCACTCATGTCTAGGAGTGAGATAAGTGATAACTTACCTGACTCTACGGCCAGAGTTATGTCTGATAGCATACGAAGTAGTCCGGTTTCAGTTGAGTGGAACTTTCTGTACGCAGATTGACGTTTTGCGAATAATTTATTTGAATTCAAGTGACTGGTTATTTGTGCGGCAGCAATTTTCTCCAGGATTTTTGAAATAAATGGTAAGTTTGAAACGGGCCGATAATTACCTAAGTTATCGGCGTCTAGATGTGAATTTTTCAGGATTGGTGTAACTACAGCTGACTTGAGTGGTTCAGGAAAGTCACCCGTGCTAAGTGATTTGTTAAAAACATGAACTAGGAATGGAGCTAAAACAGTAGAACATTGTTTTAATAACCATGTCGGTATGGGATCAAGACTGCACTGTTTATTAGGCGAGCTTGAAATAATTTTTATTACTTCTTCCAGCGTTGTGGGTTTGAAGGAAGACAAAATTCCTTTAGAATTTAATGTGAATATTGGCGGAGGGGCGTGAGATGCGGAAGCACGAATGGATTCAATTTTTTCCCGAAAAAAAAATTGAGAAAGCTTCCGGGGTAATATCTATTTTCGTTGGAACAGTGACTTCCGAAATTACTGTCTTTATTGAGTTCCAAAGACGTCGCGGGTTGGTTCGCTCATTTATATATATATCATTGGTATATTGAGTATTTCAATTTTGATCCCATGCATTTATTAAAATTGATATCATTCTGTATATTATTTCGTTCAGCACCTCACAATAAATTCTTACACTTGGAGTAGTTCTTATCGATAAAAATAATCTTTGTTTTCAAGAATAGTCGTATTATCGCAAAAGGGAGGTAAGATTTAAAGAGATCGCTTGAATCGAAGGCAATACAGGACAATATATTATTTGTAACGGTGGTACCAGCTGGAAATATATTTATTAAACTATATGATACTAGCCAGACCCTTAAAAAATCATGCGGTGATCTGAATTCTTGACCAGTACCAATTTTAAAATGGCAGTTATTATAATTTTCTGTAAAAAATATTATATATTGGGTTGATACTTTATTGAATGTCTTGAGTTATTTAGAGAATGAGTTTCAATGTAGAAATTGACACTTAAATTCAAAGCAAAATTTAAATCTGGTTGAACAAGACTTCACGCAAGACTGACGCACACCACATACAACTGTAGTTAGTATGTTAGTATGGTAATGAGTACGTTAGAAATTTCATCTTTGGACTCTATTTATTCCAAAACGAAAGTTCAAATCAAAAAAACTTATATCATAAAATCAAATGACTAAATAATAATTATGTAAATTCGCCAGTTTTGTATTACATTATGTGGTTCCATGATAACTCAACACAGTGACAATTCAACACACTTTTAAAAAGTGATATAAAATCATAAGAAACGATGAAAATTTTTTTTTTAACCTAACCTACATAACCCAGTTAATAAAGTTTTTTTTCATCACTTTCCATGACTTTATATAACTTTTTAAAGATGTGATGAATTATCATTGTGATGATTTATCCGGTTACCACATTATGTATAACATTTTGCATTACATTGTGTATTACAGGCTTAATAACATTTTGTATTACATTGTGTATTACATTTTGTATTACATTTTTTATTACATTTTGAATAACATTGTGTATTACATTCTGTATTACGTTTTCCATCCTGTATTACGTTTTGCATTACAGATTTAATAACATTTTGTATTACAATGTGTATTACATTGTGTATTACATTTTGTATAACATTGTGTATTACATTTTGTATTACACTGTGTATTAAATTGTGTATTAAATTGTGTATTACATTGTGTATTACATTCTGTATTACGTTTTGCATTACATTGTGTATTACAGATTTAATAACATTTTGTATTTCAATGTATATTACATTGTGTATTACTTTTTGTATTACAATGTTTATTCCATTGTGTATTACAATTTGTATAACATTGTGTATTACATTTTGTATTACAATTTGTATAACATTGTGTATTACAATTTGTATAACATTGTGTATTACACTGTGTATTAAATTGTGTATTAAATTGTGAATTACATTGTGTATTACATTCTGTATTACGTTTTGCATTACATTGTGTATTACAGATTTAATAACATTTTGTATTTCAATGTATATTACATTGTGTATTACATTTTGTATTACAATGTTTATTCCATTGTGTATTACAATTTTTATAACATTGTGTATTACATTTTGTATTACAATTTGTATAACATTGTGTATTACATTTTGTATTACACTGTGTATTAAATTGTGTATTACATTGTGTATTACATTCTGTATTACGTTTTGCATTACATTGTGTATTACAGATTTAAAACATTTTGTATTTCAATGTATATTACATTGTGTATTACATTTTGTATTACAATGTTTATTCCATTGTGTATTACAATTTGTATAACATTATGTATTACATTTTGTATTACAATTTGTATAACATTGTGTATTACATTTTGTATAACATTGTGTATTACACTGTGTATTAAATTGTGTATTAAATTGAGTATTACATTGTGTATTACATTCTGTATTACGTTTTGCATTACATTGTGTATTACAGATTTAATAACATTTTGTATTTCAATGTATATTACATTGTGTATTACATTTTGTATTACAATGTTTATTCCATTGTGTATTACAATTTGTATAACATTGTGTATTACATTTTGTATTACAATTTGTATAACATTGTGTATTACATTTTGTATTACATTGTGTATTACATTCTGTATTACGTTTTTCATTACATTTCGTATTACAGATTTTAGTACATTTTGTATTACATTATGTGTGTATTACATTTAGAATTCATCATCAATATTCGATTTAGCACGAATTAAAACGAATTAAGCGAAACCTCACTCGACGTACTTCGTAAAAAAGTAATAAGCAATAATTATTAATAATGAAAAATATTGATACATATTGAGTTATTTGGCGGGCTTGGAATAAGCCGACGTAGCTTAATTGGCGGAGCAGCTGACCGGCAATCAGAAGGCTGCGGTTTCAATTCCCGTCGGCGGCATTTATTTTTTCAAGGTGTTTAAGTATATTCACAATAATTTGTTAAATATGTTGTGTTGAATGGAACTTTTTTAATTATTTACTAGGTGTACCCCGCGACGCGTTGCTGTTGCTCAGTCTGTCTGTGCAGATACAGAAACAACCTGATGTCGCGATTTTTTTTAAATGCATATTTGTCATAGACATATGAATATTAGTAGACCTGCCCTAAGTGATTAAAAGCGTATTATCCCCACTCCCCATACCGGTTCCATTGAGCCGGCTGGGCTCGCATATTGGCCTCAAGTGAAATTTGAAAACGTGACGTCATCATTCTTGTGCGAACTATGGTCGAGGCATCATCGGTTCATTTTACGAAATAACACGGCAAAATGTTGACTTTTGATATGAAAACTTGTAAAAATAGATGTGAAAAAGAGAATAAACCCAATTGTCGTATTACATTCCATAAGTAAGCATTATTTTACTTTATTTTAAGCTTATTCACACCGTATTATATGGATCAGTTTTAGAAACATATACTATCACATCACAATGTAGCGATTCTCAAGTGTGCTCATCGTTGTTTACTGGGGTAAGTAAATTATGAGACATTTGTAAAAGTGTCTTAACTAAATACTCTGAAACTAACTACGACTCTGAAAATAGAAGCTGCCTTATATTTGTCCAACAGATAACGCTGTTTTTCAAAGAAACATGTTTTTACATGTCACGGGTGACTTCGGTATAATATGTATATTTATAGCTAAATGGTGGTCACTTTTCAGCCATTGCTTATCCATTTAATTCTAGCATCTTTATTTGGCGTGTGCATGTATTAGCATAGAAATAATGTCAGGACTGACGCTAGTGACCCCATTTACACAATATAAATATTATTATAAACAGTACCCACTAAACATGCGGCGAGATGTGACCGAGAAGACGGTGGACTCACCGAACGCGGATTTAAACAAAGCGGTTTTACCTATACGCCATTTGAGACATTGATCTATTATGTTATTATATTACGCTAACGTCTGGCACACACAATCGCCCCATGTACTTGCTACAGTCGGAAGTGCTGCCATCTCTAATATTCCAAGAGAACTGCTGAAGTTTCCCTTGCAAATCATCTATCATACACACTAACGTCTGCAATACACACTAGCCCTATTTACTTGCTACATACGGAAGTGCTGCCATCCCCAATACTCCAAGAGAACTGCTGAATCCCGTGCAAATCTATTATATTATTACGCTTACGTCTGCCATACACACTGGCCCTATTTACTTGCTACAAACATAAGTGCTGCCATCTCTAATATTCCAAGAGAACTGTTGAAGTTTCATACGAAAATCTATATTATTACGTTGACGTCTGCCATACAAACTAGCCATATTTACTTGCTACAAACATAAGTGCTGCCATCTCTAGTATTCCAAGAGAACTGCTGAATCCCTTGCAAATCTATTATATTATTACGCTTACGTCTGCCATACACACTGGCCCTATTTACTTGCTAAAACGTAAGAGCTGCCATCTCTAATATCCCAAGAAAACTGTAGAAGTTTCTCTATAGTTCTCATATTCGTCCACTATGGCATTCCGGGCGTCAGATTACGACATAATTATGACATCAGGCGTCTTCTAGATGGGATTCTTTCAATTCAGTAAATTAAAGTCAGCAAGCAGCTTGTTCTTACCTCTCCGTGGTGTGATCGGCCAGCTGGTGTGTTTTCTGGCAGGAAATAGAGACGCAGACTGGCCAGGGTCTTGCCCGACACTCGGTCCGTCCACAGCAGCTGAAGTTCACCTGCAACAGGATGAAGGAATCAGACGAGGCTTTGAGGGTTGGTTCGTCCTGTGCTTCCGCATGGTGGGGTGGTCAGAGACGTTCATCCAGGTTTGCGAGCCAGTCTAGGACCTCATCAATCCCTGTGGGGAATGAATGAAGAGGGCATTCTTTGACCACATATTCAGTGGTCACAATCACCCAAAGTCGACTGTTTAACATAGACAAGTTATAGTCATACTTATCGAACAATTCTTGTTTAATCTTTCATAGCTAAAACAAAATGAATAAGAATGATGGCAATTCAGAGAATATGTCTGTGCGGATGAAATAGCTTTATAACAGCAAGCGCATCTCTTGATTTTAGTATCAAGCAAGAAACGAAACGCATTAGAAAAGGATAGCAAATCAAATAATGTGTGCGTACGGATGAAAGGACTCTGGTCGCGCAATAATAATTTTTAAAAAGCAGTAATACCCATTTGCAACACTTTCCTAGGAATATTTTAAACGGAAATATCAAAGGATAACAAATTATTATAAGCAATAATTAGTCGCCTGAAATATCAATACAAATTTAAAACATCTCCCGAGTAAAAATAAATGCCGCCAACGGGAATTGAACCCGTACCTTCTGATGTCCGTTCAGACGCTCTGGACCACTGAGCCACGTCGGCTTATTTTTTCTTTCCTCTGAAAGTGCTGCAAATGAGTATTACTGCTTTTTTTAAATTATGTTATAGTGAGTAACGTTTTCTACTAACCCGTTCTAATTCCTCCTATTATGAGTAAGAGGGTAGATGTTTAAATAGTACAATAATATATGGCGGTACAGACCTACGGCCATTAGCTCGGAGTCAGGCCACAGCTTGACGAAGAAGAAGTCTCCGATGGCCACGATCTGGTCCAGCCCGGCTTTGCGGCTGACTTTGAGCGCCTTGTAAAAGGCGTAAGGTCCATGGTGACCCACAGGCGTGCCCAGGAGCTGCAATAACAACAAAATAATGGTTTACATATTAGAATGGCGTAATAATAAGTGATAAAAACGAGACAAGAGTCTCAAATGCGGTAGTGTTGTAATTTGGTTGTAGGTAAAGGGCGTAAGATCTAAAATGTGTATATTCTTGGTATACCTTATATTGTAGGTAATAGGCATTAAAATTGCTTGACAAACGGAGTCTAGAAACGTTCGATTTCAAGCACAAAACTGGTTTTTATTTATTTTGTAAATAATTTTATAAGAAAACAAATAAGTTAATCAAGTGAAACTGTCACAGATAATCTTAGCTATAATACTGTATTTTTTAAGTTCTTTCCTTTACGCGTTCATACATTTCTATTGAAAAAATAATTAATTTATTTTTTGTTTGTATTCTACTGAAGCGAAACTATAGGAAACCATTCAATTTATTTGAAGCATATTTTTTTCGTATTCATAATGTACAACAATTCGTTATAAAGATTAATCAAAATAGTGATTTGGTTTTTCAAAATATGTCAACCGTGTAAAAATGTGTGTTTCTCGACCATGCACAAGTGCCGAAGGAATCACTGACGATAGTTCCCCGGAGCATCTTCCATTGAAATACCAGTAGAACAATGACAGTACCACCTAACGCCTATGCTCTAAAGATTGAATTATTTTGGGACGCCAGATCACAGGTGTTTAGAGAGCAGTTTGAAATGTAGAAGAAGACACGAATAAAATCATTATTTCTTGTAAAATGAGGCGTACATAAAGAACAAAGTAAGAAGTGTGCGGACAATGTATGACTTGGAAGGGAATAGTTACAGAAATCGAGGACGCCCTAGGATGACATGGCACGATCAAGTGAAAAAAAAACTTAAAATGCATCTAGTTGACAGGTACACTAGATTTGATAAACACTGGTCTGAGGCAGTCAACTCTTAGATCAGCAACATCATCAGCTGTAGGCAGACTGATGGAACCTAAGCGCAAGCCAAATACTAAGTTTGGTGATCGCGCTTTCGGAGTATCTGGTATAAACTCCCTCCGGAACTAAGATCCATAACAAGTCCAACAGAATTCAGGTCTAAACTAAAAACTTACCTCTTTAAGCTGTCATACCCTTAAATTAAATATACCATTCCTGAGAGAAAGTCCAATTATATCCAATTATACAATAATGTCCTCAATCCTGTATCTAAATTTCGCTAATAAACAATGAGTTAATGTTAATTAAGTGTTAATCTCAAGTGATCTAACAGATAAGTATTGTACTGTATATTATCTCCATATATAGTTAGTAATAACAAAGATCATTGTAGAAATGTATTATATATTTGTACAGCGGCCTTGAGGTGATTTTGCACAAAAACGGCGCTACATAAATCATCCAAATATTTTGAACACGTCAACTCACCAGAGATCAAATGGGAAAATAATTCACCGTCTCCAGATATTTTCATATCAGAGGGTTCGGCTCGGTAGAACTTCTAACAGGGCCTATAAATCCTACTGATCCCTCAATATAAATATTTTAAAAATCTTTCGTTATCCAACATGCATTTAAAATGACTTATTTTTGCATTTTTATAAATAAATTGTTTGATAGATCTAATACGCCTAAATTTAGAATGAGAGAGCTATGTATAATGCCAGTAGCCGAAATAACAAATGGTAATATTTTTATAGTCTGAGAATGCCAAATTCGTTTTATCTCAATTCCTAAATCTGTGTATTTTCTTATTTTTCATTAACAGATTTTTTAATATTACAGGAATTTAAAAACTATATCGGGTCTATTATGACTAATCGTTCGGTCTGTTAGTATAGTTTTATCATAATATATTTTATAAAACTCGTTTTCTAAAAATGAATTTGGTTCGTATTCATAATATGGTACTATATTACGGCAGACAATAATTTTTAAAACTTGATGGTGCCTAAATGTATACTCGGACGGCGCTAATACAGAACATCCCGATATAATATGTTCTATAGTTTCCGGAGAAGCTAAACATTTTCTACGCGCCCCCTGAGGTGATATCTCACAAAAGCGGCGCTATACAAATTGTCCAATAAATAAATAAATCATCAATTTGATTTGTATCTTTGACATAAATCATCAATTTGTTATTTATTGTTATTAAGTTTAATTTGTAGAACTCCATTTTATTTTTTATTTTTTTATATATTCAATAATATTATTATTGGGTTTATAAACCCAATAATAATATTATTGAATATATAAAAAAATAAAAAATAAAAAAAAACATCAATTTGTTTTTTATCTTTGACATAAATCATCAATTTGATTTGTATATTTAACATAAATCATCAATTTGATTTGTATCTTTGACATAAATCATCAATTTGATTTGTATATTTAACATAAATCATCAATTTGATTTGTATCTTTGACATAAATCATCAATTTGATTTGTATCTTTGACATAAATCAACAATTTGATTTGTATCTTTGAAATAAATCATCAATTTGATTTGTATCTTTGACACGAATCATCAATTTGATTTGTATCTTTGACATAAATCATCAATTTGATTTGTATCTTTGAAATAAATCATCAATTTGATGTGTATCTTTTTTATTATTTATTATTATTATTATTTCACAATTTCAAAACATTACTCCAAACCTTTGACAAGTCCCCGAGCAACGGCGGGTACATCAGCTAGTATACATATAATAAAACTTAAATATACAGAATCAGTGTTTGTTGATCTACATAATATTTTAAACTAAAGTTCCTTATTTCACGGAAACCAAACAAATTGCTTTAGGGCAGTTATTTTAGAAATTAGCAGAGTGAGGCGATAAGAGTTTTATAATAATAAACCTCTGAACCTTTCTACCTTTCGCCCCACCCTGTCCCCTTTATTTAGTCCTTCCCCTAGCCCCTCTCCCCTTGCGGGAATACCGCAAAACACCATCGACGGAAACACACTTTGCGAATTTTCATTAATATTTTAACATACAGGAAAATATAAATAGTTATTGCAGACAGAATACGGTACTACGGTAAAACGCACACCAGGGAAAGATTGTTTCGGAGAATTTGAACAATTCATCAAATTTCAACGTTTATTTTCGGGTTCTATGAAAGTCCTATCCAAGTTCTGTTATTATATCATTATAGGTTAGTTGCTTGACAGAAATGAAATAATAACAGAACTTGAAAAAATCTTTCACATAACTTGAAAACTAACTTTTCCGAAACAACCCGTCCTAACAGATGCAATAAAAAACGGTTGATTTGTATAGCGCTGCTATTGTGAAAAATCAACTCAAAGTCGCTTACAGCACGTTTTAAATATGTTAAATTTGTTAGACAGTCTCAACTACTCCCAATTATCTGGAGCCAGTGAGACTGTGAAGTGTCTTGCTATTCAGATCCGGTCACCAAACACGGCTAAAGCCATTTCAAGCAACAACGTTTTGAATGAGTGGCGTCATTCACCATAATACAGGGTTTTCTAATAAGAGGTGTTATTTTGATATTCAATCGTAAAAGATCAATGGTTTCGTTGCTTGTGTGGCACGTAGCGCCGTCTTGTTGAAAGTAAACGTTGTCCACATCAATACCATCCAATTCCGACCATAAAAAATCATTAATCATCTCTCGATAGCGCAATCCATTCACCGTAACTGTTGCTCCAGCCTTATTTTCGAAAAAGTAAAATCCGATGACTCCGCCGGACCATAAACCGCACCAAACAGTCACACGTTGAGGATAGAGAGGCTTTTCAACAACAACTCTTGGATTTTCCGAGCCCCATATGCGACAATTTTGCTTGTTGACGAAGCCACCGAGGTGGAAATGGGCCTCATCACTCAAGATGATTTGCATTTGATTCACTCAAGTGAATTTTAATAATTTCAATGCTTTGTTGAAGGGTGTATCGTTCCATTTTTATCAATGGCGTAGTTTCTACTTGTCAAATGTCAAAAAATGACAGCTTCAAAAGTAACATCTACCGAAATAGCGGGCTATTCAAAATAACACCTCTTATTGGAAAACCTTGTATTGTAATTTTTTTAATGAATTAATTGTGCGACATCCGTATTCATAGCCAAAGATCGTAACCACTCTCTCACGGAGATCGTCTAACTCTGCTCAATCAATCAAAAAAAAAACTGTGATCTCTTAATTGTGAGTTCTGGCTTAATTCAATTTGCACAGCTTTGGCGTCTATTGAAATTAAATGGTCTAGTCAAGCAACCGACTCTGATTGGTAACATGATTTATATCATGAGCTATCGAGCTTTAAAATATCCGGCGGTAAATACTCTCAGTATCGCCCTGCTGAAATACCTACCAATATTGCTCTTTTGTGAATATAGCACAAGAGTCCCAACTGCTCTGGAGCTAGTGAGATTATGGCAACCCCAATTGGGGTATGTTGTGCGACCGAAGGCAGTGGGGATGGGAAGGAGGAAGGTGGGCAAGTGCCTCGCTATTCAGATCTGGTCACCAAACATAGCTAAAGCCATTTCAAGGGCGATACTGATAGCATCTTCAACTCTGGAACCTGCCGCAAATAAACTTAATATTATTTTACCCGCGACCTTCGGATTGCTAGTCGACCACGGAGTATAACGTTTTATCCAGGCACTTTCCAACCTTGCACTTCCCCATCTCCTTCGTCTCACAACTCAAATCAGTAACAACACCGAAAATTTTTTTTATTTTTTTTTACAAAAATTGCGCTATAAAAATTTCAGCAATTGTTGTCATCCATTCTGACAAATTCCGCTCCGAATGATTCCGACGGTTGGTTTCTGCTATCAACGGGCGCGAAGCACGCCAACCTACGATAGGACAGCCACGAGGCACGTGTACAGGGGGGACTAAAAAAACAAAGAAATCGACAAATTTGTCGATAATTTAGTCGACCTTTTTACAATTGTTTGCCGTTTTGCGTTAATTTATTGTTTGGTCTATCCCGAAATAGGAGATATGTTCTGCTTCATAATTTTAAATGGTCGATTTATTTAAAGCGATTTAGATTAAATTAAATTGTTTTTAAATAAATAAATATATATCATTATTTTTCGCGTAATTATGGTTAGCAAATATGATTGTGTTTATTGGTGCATATATTGCATGTGTATCACATCCCACAGTAAAGTTATCCTAGCCAAATGTCACTGAGAAACAGCGCTTTGTTTTGTCTAGGCCTGCTTATTGTCTTGAATTAAATAGTATAAAACAATGTTGCTATCCGCGTCTGTCTGTTTGTGCGCTTAGTTCTTCTAAACTACGCGACGGATGTTGATACGTTTTCATTATCATTTAGAGAGGTTTATATATAATACCCATGCAGGTTTATATATTGTACTGTATAATATATTATCTCCATTAATAGTTAAGTAATAACATAGATCACTGTAGAGATGTATTATAAGTTTGTACAGCGCCCTTGAGGTGATTTTACACAAAAACGGCGCTATACAAGTCATCCAATTATTATTATTATTATTTTATATAGACTGAAACTCGATAAGAGTCAATTTTTTGTAATCAAGTAGTAAAAAAAATATATATTTTCGGGCGCTTACATTACTAACGCAGGCTAAAGCTTATGAGATACATCAAAATAATGTACTACAAATTGTTTATCTTAAAAAGGCCTAAAAAAAGTCTTCAATGGTATATTTTAACACACGCTAAATTATAAAACAAATGCAGCATCTAATTCGACAATTAACCGAGCTCTTCATACTGTAAATACTATTTGTCTAAACTCTAACATAGACATTTATTCGGATTCACTGCCCAAATTCAAACGTGGCATCTTGTCAATAATTTCAACTATTCAATGCGCATACATACAGACACACACAAACACTCACACATACATTACACACGTCACACACACGCCTATTAACTACACAAGTCACCTGGTAATTAAGGAATAAACATACCACTTAGCAGACATTACAAGGAAACATATCATAGGTACCCAACATGAAATATATTGTTTCAACTCTGTAAATCATGTACTGTTTGTTTCTATAATATAAAATAAAATAATAATAATGTCTATCTCTTGAGTATAACCCCAGCAACGCCGGGTATATGTCAGCTAGTTTTTAATAAGAAAATTACAACAATTATTGTGTACGATCGCAGAGAATACAAGGCTGATAGACTTCCCTCAGTACTAATCTACTCTAATCGACTCTTACTAATCTTTAGAATTTGGCTGAATTTAAACGGGCTTTAAAAACATAATTGTTTTAAAAATCTTAACTTCTTTTCGATATTTTAAAATAACCATATTCTAAAACTTCCGGTAATTGTTTGGTTTCAGTTGCCTCCTTATTGTACCTTTTTAAAATGTCTGCTCAGAAGATTCTTATGTCTGAGCACTAACTGACTCCTGTTTTATATAATGTTTTTAGTTTTAATATTCTTGTTTTGTCCTGTACTGCTGTTATTGTTATTCTAAGTTTTGTCATCACTTTGTATAAACAGTATAATATTTAGTGTTATAATATTAGATCTGTATTGGGTAAGGCACACTGTAGGAATAATTTTAACAACATGACCACTAATACTGAATTACCGTTTTTAAGTTTGTTATAGTTAAGCGCACTTGAAGTGAAATGACACTAAACTGCGCTATATAAATGCAATGTTATTATTATTATTAAAGGGAAGGGAATGATAATAATTGGATGACTTGTAAAGCGCCGTTTATGTGCAAAATCACCTCAAGGGCGCTGTACAAACTTATAATACGTTTCTACAGTGATCTATGTTATTACTAACTATTTATGGAGATAATATACAGTACAATACTTACCTGGTAGGTCACTTGAGATTAACACTTAATCATCTTTATCTAATTGTTTATTAGCGAAATTTAGATACAGGATTTAGGACATAATTGGTAAATTGAATATAACTGGACTTTCTCTTAAGAATGGTATATTTAATTTAAGTGTATTACAGCTTTTAGTTTAGACCTGAATTCTGTTGGACTTGTTCTGTTGGAAAGTTATAATTGACCAAAATAACCCAAAACCGGCATTTCCAAAATTCTCAGAAGCACTTCCAACAAGTTCAAAGCAACCCAATCAGGTCGCTACACGCATACTGCTTGATATTGCCAACCCCGCCCCCACCCCCTCTACCGTCAAATCACTATCTACACGCATACTTCGTCCTAGACATAAGAATTGATAAGCACCCACTTGTATCTTGACTTCTGGACCGAACAGACACGCGAAAGCGTTCAGTTTGAGACGAAATTCAGGACATAAGGCCTCTGAAGATGGACAGTGAGATCTGTCCGAAACGTCAGAAATTAAAAAGTCCTTTTAAGGACTACTTTACGCGGGTAAACCGAGAACATTATTCTACATCTTACACCCGTGAAAACCTTAATCATAACATATATAATATAATATATATAATATAATGACATAAAATAATTGTTTGAGGTAAAATTAGAATGTACGACTTGGAAATGAACGGTTGAAGAGATAGGCTTACCGAGAAAGATACGGCACGACCAAGTGAATCAAATAGTTATTACAATAGAATAATTTTATTTCCACTTTCAAAATGCACCCAGTTGTAGAATTCTCTACCTCAAAATTTAACTCGAAACCATTTAAAAGTCCCCGCGCAACGCCGGGTACGTCAGCGAGTTCAACATAAAACAATTAAAATAAAAAATAGTTTTATTAAAACCATCATTTACAAACTAGCCCCAGAAGAGGTACATATTCAGAAGATATTGGTTTTTGTAACGGTCCCCAAATCCGATACTAAATTTCACACCAATAAGCAAAAAGCTATTTTGATTTACAGCGCTGCAAAATACTCTCCGAATACATTTCAATCGACCTTTTTCCAAAGTGACTTCAAATTTACCAGCCAACATGTTACAGAGTCGATACCGGCATTATCGCCAGAGTTTCAAAACGAAACTCGCGACTCAACTCGACGCTTTAAAAAATAATTATTTTTATTATATTTTTAAGAAATACTGGTAGAGATTAACCTGACAATATTTGTTGAACATACGTTGCGTGCGAGATGGTGAAGATCTCGTCTTCACAGCAGTGGAAACCAACAGCTTGGCTATTAATTTTACTATAAATTTTTCCTTATTTATGAAGATGATTTTGATACGGCATTAAAAGTGAGACTAGGTATTCATGATTATTATTAATTCTAGGGTGTTATTTTCCTTAATAAAATTGATATTGATTGTTATTTTCCCTATATTTATGTGATATTGAAGGTCAATTTTACTTAATTATGTGATATTGATGGTCAATTTTATTTAATTGTGTGATTTGAAGGTCAATTTAAATCAATTATGTGATATTGAAGGTCAATTTGACTTTACCTTGTGATATTGAAGGTAAATCTGACTTAATTACGTGATATTGATGGTCAATTTTACTTCATTGTGTGATATTGATGATCAATTTATATTAATTGTGTAATTTTAAGGTCAATTTAAATTAATTATGTGATGTTTAAGATAAATTTGACGTCATTGTTTGATATTGAAAGTCAATCAAACTTAATTATGTGATATATTGAGGTCAATTTTACTTAATCGTGTGATATTGATGGTCAATATAACTTAATTATGTGGTATTTAAGATCAATTTTACTTAATTGCGTGATTTAAAGGTGTATTTGACTTAATTATCCGATATCTACATCGTTTATAATACTTAGTTCATTTGTACACGGTTAAATTTTCTATGTAGTTAAAGTGATATTGTTGTATTAATTAATTAATTAACTTAATTTAATGTTTTTATCATATTACTTAATTTATATACCAGCTCTCTTGAGGTGATTTTTCACCAAAACGGCGCTATAAAAGTTATCCAATTAATATCTTTATTATAATATACCAGTTAACAGTTTTCTTTTAACTAAATTTATCTAGTTTCGAAGTACGAATTTCATAGAATTCGAGAGACATTCAATTTAAAACTTAAATATAAGTTAAAACAAGGAAACAACCAACAATTTTTAACGATATCAAAGTTCTTTCGCTCATAATAAACAACTAAATACTAACCGGTTTCGCTCCGAGACTTCAACTTAATTTTTAACATATTAAAAAAATATATTCCCGAAATTCGTAACACACAAAATGTGGCAATGCATTACTAAATAATTCATTCTTAAATATTAATAGCAAGTAAATGATTTTGGAAGTGTTTACGTGTACATACGCACCAATACACACATTCATAAGTATGGTAACACACCTTTAAAAAGTGATACAAAGTTATGAGAGAATAACTAGCATTAAATCTCATTTAAATAAAAATCACATTGAAAAAACGTGTGTACAAAAAAAAGGTGTTAATTCAATAAAAAAATAATAATATTGCTTAATCTATTTTAGAATTGAAGCAGTAGATTCCGCCAGTGTCCGCCCCGAGGGACACCGGCGGAAACGACGTTCAACTTCGCAATCGAATATTTAATAATAATCTTAATATATACAATTTTAGCGTCTGTTTGTGCTCGCTAAACTAGAAAAGCAGTCGAACTGAAAACTTCAAAGTTTGTTCTTATTAGGGATGTAATGTAGTTTTATAACAGTAACATTGTGGTATACATAAGTAAATGGTGCAATAAGTCGGACACGCCTGAGAAACACATTATCAATAGCGAAGCTCCAAATAATATACAGTTGTAATTAAAGTGATTTGTTTTTGGGGTATTATTAATTAGGGCAGATGTGTAATCTGATGATGGACACTGCAATGCTGTCCGAAACGTTGGCTAAAGCAGGAGGTAGCGAAACACGGCATAATACCCCAAAATACCCTATAATACTTTTGGCCGTGAAAATCTCAGATCATACCTACAGATTGAATATTTTTAACTTAAATTCCATCGCAGTATAGCACAGATATACAGAATGTTCGGAGGTAAAGTGCACATACAACTTTGGGAGGTAATTCTATGTGATAGTACAAGTAAAAAAGATAAATGACTTTTTTTGAAATTCCAACTTTTTGTGGTACTTTTCAGGTAAAAACATAAAATTGGTCTGCCGTTTGGGTCTTGAATTATTATTACGCTATTGCTAAACCTACCGTACGGCGACCAAGCGCTGACGTTCAGTCAGTCTAAATTGCCGCACTTCGTGTCAATAACTTTGTTTTTCGCAAAGGATCTGATAATTCAATATATCTAGCCGTGTTTAAGATGAAGCTATAAACCAAACATGTGTATATTCTTGGTATACCTTATATTGTAGGTAATAGGCATTAAAATCGCTTGACGAACGAAGTCTGGAAACGTTCGATTTCAAGCACAAAACTGGTTTTTATTTATTTTGTAAATAATTTTATAAGAAAGCAAAAAAGTTAATCAAGTGAAACTGTCACAGATAATCTTAGCTATAATACTGCATTTTTAAAAAGTTGTTTCCTTTATGCGTTCATACATTTCTATTGAAAAAATATATTTTTTTAGTAGTTTACATTTATATTTTTTACTGAGTAATTTATTTTTTTATTTGTATTCTACTCAAGCGAAACGATAGGAAAACCTTCAATTTATGTAAAGCATATTTTTGGTATTCATAATGTACACCAATTCGTTATAAAGATTAATCAAAATAATTATTTGGTATTAAGCTTCGTCTTAACTTTAAACATTTGATTGTTTTAATCCAAACTTGTTAATGCACTGTGTCTTTATCTTAGGACGGGTTATTACGGAGAATTTGAACAATTCTTCAAAATTCAAAGTTAATTTTTTAAGTTCTGTGAAAGATTTTTTCAAGTTTTGTTATTATTTCAGTTCTGTCAAACAACTAGCCTATAATGATATAATAACAGAACTTGAATATGACTTTCACAGAACCCGAAAATGAACCTTTAAATTTGAAAATTTCTTCAAATTTCAAAGTTAATTTCAAGTTCTGTGAATTATTTTTTCAAGTTCCGTTATCATTTCAGTTTTGTCAAGCAACTAGCCTATAATTATATGATAACAGAACTTGAATATGACTTTCACAGAACCCGAAAATGAACGTTTAAATTTGAACATTTCTCCAAAATTTAAAAGTTAATTTTCATGTTCTGTGAAAGATTTTTTCAAGTTCTGTTATCATTTCAGTTTTGTCAAGCAACTAGCCTATAATTATATGATAACAGAACTTGAATATGACTTTCACAGAACCCGAAAATGAACGTTTAAATTTGAACATTTCTCCAAAATTTAAAAGTTAATTTTCATGTTCTGTGAAAGATTTTTTCAAGTTCTGTTATCATTTCAGTTTTGTCAAGCAACTAGCCTATAATTATATGATAACAGAACTTGAATATGACTTTCACAGAACCCGAAAATGAACGTTTAAATTTGAACATTTCTCCAAAATTTAAAAGTTAATTTTCATGTTCTGTGAAAGATTTTTTCAAGTTCTGTTATCATTTCAGTTTTGTCAAGTAACTAGCCTATAATGATATAATAACAGAACTTGAATAGGACTTTCACAGAATCCGAAAATGAACGTTGAAATTTGAACATTTCTTCTAATTTCAAAGTTTATTATCAAGTTCTGCGAAAGATTTTTTTAAGTTCTGTTATCATTTCAGCTTTGTCAAACAACTAGCCTATAGTAATATAATTACATAACTTGAAAAGGACTTTCACAGAACCTGAAAATGAACGTTGAAATTTGATGAGTTGTTCTCCGAAACAACCCGTCCTAAGTGTTCATTTAAAGACTTACTTGAAAGAACATATTTATTAAGTGTGTGTTTTGTCCAAAGAGTTACCTTTAACAAGTTTATTTGTTCGTAAATTTAATAACTGTGACAATGTCCGGCAGACATTCATTAGCTACATGGAAAATGGATATTTTTAAAAATCGTTCAAATAGTCAAAAGCAATGACATTAGTAAGTACGGGTAGATTAAGAGAATTTAAACAATTCATCAAATTTCACAGTTAATTTTCAAGAAATGTGAAAGTTCTATTATTATTTCAGTTCTGTGAAGCTACTAGTCCATATTGATATAGTAACAGAAATTAAATAGGAATTTCACAGAACTTGGAAATTAACTTTGAAATTTGATGAATTGTTCAAATTCTCTGAAACAACCCGTTCTAAGTGATAAAACAGTTAAGGCGATGCACTACGTCATGTAATATTTTTAATTGAGCCGCTATCAATAACAACCCTTACGTAGATGGCGATAAGGTTTAAATTCCCGCTTAACACCATCCGCCTATTTTGATATATGCAAGAAAACAACACGGCCAAAAAGTGCCTTTTATTTTATTTTGTGGATGTTCAGGCATAAATATTTAAATTTTTTTCGATCATTTTATAAATAACTTAATTTGCCACATTATACAATAAAATCATAACCGAAAATGGGTTTGTAAGTAGGAGATTTTGAACTTTAAAGCTGTTTTCATAGGCCTTACACATTATTTTTTTCTGGGCTTATAAAAAGACTTATCTAAAAAATACTCGATTATTTCAAAGACCAAGATGTATTCTACTAGCAGTATTTAATTAAAGCATCTGAAACATTTCTAGGCGACCAAATTTTCAAACCAAAAACACATGATTTTGCATTACTACGTATGGCATCGCCTTAAATAATTTGATCGTTAAAAGTGTTACACTACATTTTGTTAATTTTGTAACAGTTCTCTTTTGAATTTGGTTTAAAACCTACGAATTGTAGCATAAAAACGTAACAATGTTATTTTTTACATGCGTTTCAATGGATGCGGGCCATTTATAATGTCACCACATCGTTCTCGGCAACTTCACAGCGAATTTATCGAGTAAGTTTGTCCACACACTAAGGATTTTTATTAGGTATGTCTTTTTGAATGGGAAAAAAAAGTTGTTGTATATTTTTACTCTTACCATCATGTAGAATCACCTCCAGAAGTTAGTGCACTTTTTACCCCTGGACACCCTGTATAACTTATAACTTAGTCGCAAGTAGAGTATTGGTTGAGTTCATTTCTACCACTGAATTTATTATCTATTACTAATTTAATGAGGAATACATCTGGTAGTTAGTACCATAATTTAATAAATTATACACATTAGAAATATTGCTTCCCATGCAGATTTGAATAGAAACCGATAGTTACATTAGTTGCACAAGGTTCTAACTGAGAAAAATGAGCTTGCTTATTTCTTGTATTGCGAAGTTTTAACATCAAGTTATAAAAGCTTCCTTTTGTTTTACATGGTTCTAACATCACTTCGAACCTTTTAAAATTGCCATTTTGTTTGTATGTGACGGTTAGTCGTTTTTACGAGGCGCAGTATAGTTCGTTACTTTGGTTGGAAAGGGTTCTAACTTCGCCTGGCTTGAACCTTATGCAATGAATTATTATTCCATTTTAAAGGAAGATATTTTATTATAACGTGGCCCTATCTTGGAATGGCATTAGGCAAATGTAGTTAGAATCTTATGCAATGAATTATTATTCCATTTTAAAGGAAGATATTTAATTATAACGTGGCCCTATCTTGGAATGGCATTAGGCAAATGTAGTTAGAATCTTATGCAATGAATTATTATTCCATTTTAAAGGAAGATATTTAATTATAACGTGGAACTATCTTGGAATGGCATTATGTAAATGTATTTAGAACCTTATGCAATGAATTATTATTCCATTTTAAAGGAAGATATTTAATTATAACGTGGCCCTACCTTGGAATGGCATTAGGGAAATATAGTTAGAACCTTATGCAATGAATTATTATTCCATTTTAAAGGGAGATATTTAATTATAACGTGGTCCTACCTTGGAATGGCATTAGGGATATGTAGTTAGAATCTTATGCAATGAATTATTATTCCATTTTAAAGGAAGATATTTAATTATAACGTGGCCCTACCTTGGAATGTATTTAGGGAGATGTAGTTATAACCTTATGCAATGAATTATTATTCCATTTTAAAGGGAGATATTTAATTAGAAAGTGACCCTACCTTGGAATGGCATTAGGGAAATGTACTTAGAACTTTATGTAATGAATTATTATTCCATTTTAAAGGAAGATATTTAATTAAAACGTGGCCCTACCTTGGAATGGCATTAGGGAAATGTACTTAGAATTTTATGCAATGAATTATTATTCGATTTTAAAGGAAGATATTTAGTTATAACGTGGCCCTACCTTGGAATGGATTTAGGGAGATGTAGTTAGAACCTTATGCAATGAATTATTATTCCCTAGCAGGTTGCAAATGGTTATATTTGCATGTTTGTAAGTGTCATGTATACGTGCTGATAATTTTTTAAAATTTTAAAATACTTTACTTTTAAAAGGTTGAACCTCAAAATCAGAAAACAGTAAAAAAGATGAGTGTAAATATATGAAGTGAGAAATTTTCTTTGACACTTCATTTCTCATAACAAAGTAAACAGAACTTAATACCTTTTAATTCTAGGTCATTTAGAACGATCTCTGTCTCTTTTACACTTGTCTGATGTCGTTTTTCGCTATCCAAATTGATATCACAATTTTAATGAAACACACATTCTGTCAACACGGTATCGCATCTTCAAACATAAGCACACACTTTACCACAAACTTAGATTACACATCTGCCCTGATGATGGACGCTGCAATGCTGTCCGAAACGTTGGCTAAAGAAGGAGGTAGCGTAACACGGCAATATACCCCAAAAACAAATCACTATAAGATTTTAAAAGCTCAAAATACCGTTAAGTTGAGTTGGCTACTAGCAAATACAAGATGGATTCTCGGCGCACTAGGTGTTAAATCAATTATTTAAGCGATACATCGATAAAAAAATATGAAATACAACTTTGCCTTGCTTTACTAGCATTAACACATTCTCATATTGATCTAATTCAAACATTACTGGCTTTCTCCCTTCAAGGGTTTTCTTGGCTAGGTGAGTTTATATATTCACTAGCTGACGTATACCCGGCGTTGCTGGGGTTATCCTTATGAGATAGATATATACCATCGTTGACTTTTTTGTAGGCCTTTTAAAGATATACAATTCCGTAGTACATTATTTTGATGTATCACATGAGGTTTAGCCAGCGTTAGCAATATAAGCGCCCAAAATAATTATTTTTACGACTTGATTACAAAACATCGACTTTTCTCTACTTTCTAAAAATATAATATGCGTGTTTTATATATGTAAACCTTCCGGAAGAAATTCTCTATATAATGGTGAAAATTCTGTTTAAATTAGTTGCGTAGTTTAGAAGAACTAAGCGCACAAACAGACTACATTACTATTTTGAGATTTTAAATTGGCAAATTTCAAAATTATATGTAAGATTGATAAGGCTTGATAGAAGAGAAGTTATTTGTGTTCTAGAGTTCCCACTTTTAGAGCACAGAATCAATCTAATAATTTGAGGAATCAAGCAGATAAATTTTTAAAAATAATGTGTATTTAGGAAGTATGTTCTAGAGAGATGGGAAGGCTGACAGAGATATTGAAACAAGGGGAAATTTCATCCTTTCTCTGCCAGTTCCATGTCTCACTAAATCAGGGTTGGTACCAGCACTCCATTGCGGACTGGTAATTTATAGAATAAATAATCGTCGATTGAATAATATTGTACGTGAATTTGAATCTAAGTATAAATTACGTACATACGAGTATATCATATCAAACACGGATTGATAAGATCCGTTTACATCCACAAAAGATAAAAAAAATATTATTAACGTAAATTCAATAAAAATGTCGCAGCTTACTAAACATAACACACACAGACATACAGACACACATCATGTTATGAATTTAATTATAGTTTGGTTCCAATGAAAAGAGTTCCAGTATAAACATTAACACAGATGTAATGCGTATTTTTTAGATTTTCATTTTAATTTAAGGTGATGATATTTTGTTCTTGATTAATAAATTATGTTGTGTTGAAAATGGTAACTTGATTGTGGAAACAAGTTGCTAAATGGACATGGCATACTTCAATATGTATAAAAATGAAACATGTTAATAATAGAAACATTATATCAGAAGTATGTAAAATAAAATAAAAAATAAAATAAAATAAAAATGTTGACAGTACAAACATGTTGATAACATATATAAATGTGTTAATAACTAATAAAAACATGGTGATAATGGACATTACGGTGATCACATCAAAATGTTTAAAAATTAAACATGTTGATAATGGAAACATGATGCGATCAGAAACATATTGACAATAGTAACATGTTGATAACAAATATAAACATGTTGATGAATGGACATTGTGGTGATCACATCAACATGACAACAGAAATATGTTTTTAATAGAAACATGGTAATATCAGAAACGAGTCGTCAATAGGAACACGATAGTATCAGAAACGTGGTGTCAATAGGAAACGATAGTATCAGAAACGTGGTGTCAGTAGGAAACGATAGTATCAGAAACGTGGTGTCAATAGGAAACGATAGTATCAGAAACGTGTTGTCAGTAGGAACACGATAATATCAGAAACGTGGTGTCAGTAGGAAACGATAGTATTAGAAACGTGGTGTCAATAGGAAACGATAGTATCAGAAACGTGGTGTCAGTAGGAAACGATAGTATCAGAAACGTGGTGTCAATAGGAAACGATAGTATCAGAAACGTGGTGTCAGTAGGAAACGATAGTATCAGAAACGTGGTGTCAATAGGAAACGATAGTATCAGAAACGTGGTGTCAGTAGGAAACGATAGTATCAGAAACGTGGTGTCAATAGGAAACGATAGTATCAGAAACGTGGTGTCAATAGGAAACGATAGTATCAGAAACGTGTTGTCAGTAGGAACACGATAATATCAGAAACGTGGTGTCAGTAGGAAACGATAGTATCAGAAACGTGGTGTCAATAGGAAACGATAGTATCAGAAACGTGGTGTCAGTAGGAAACGATAGTATCAGAAACGTGGTGTCAATAGGAAACGATAGTATCAGAAACGTGGTGTCAGTAGGAAACGATAGTATCAGAAACGTGGTGTCAATAGGAAACGATAGTATCAGAAACGTGGTGTCAGTAGGAAACGATAGTATCAGAAACGTGGTGTCAATAGGAAACGATAGTATCAGAAACGTGTTGTCAGTAGGAACACGATAATATCAGAAACGTGGTGTCAGTAGGAAACGATAGAATCAGAAACGTGGTGTCAATAGGAAACGATAGTATCAGAAACGTGGTGTCAGTAGGAAACGATAGTATCAGAAACGTGGTGTCAATAGGAAACGATAGTATCAGAAACGTGGTGTCAGTAGGAAACGATAGTATCAGAAACGTGGTGTCAATAGGAAACGATAGTATCAGAAACGTGGTGTCAGTAGGAAACGATAGTATCAGAAACGTGGTGTCAATAGGAAACGATAGTATCAGAAACGTGGTGTCAGTAGGAAACGATAGTATCAGAAACGTGGTGTCAATAGGAAACGATAGTATCAGAAACGTGTTGTCAATAGGAACACGATAATATCAGAAACGTATTATTATTACATGTAGATGATAGAAACATGTTGATAATAGAAACATGTTGATAATAGAAACATGTAGATAATAGAAACATGTTGGTAATATAAACATGTACATAATAGAAACATGTTGGTAATATAAACATGTACGTAATAGAAACATGTGAAAAAAGAAATCATATTGAAAATGGTCAGAATGTCAAAAATGACTGCCTATGTTTACAAAGTCTGTATAAAGCCCGGAAAATGTATAAAGATATTTCACCGGCAGAGAATAATTGTATAGAATTAGAACTGTCGAAATGTGATGCGTCTCGGATTAATTAAAGACTATAACAAAAGTGGCATAACTTCATTTACACAATCGCATTTCAATATAAAACAAAGGTGACCCTGACACGAATCCCTGACAATGTAGAAACGTGCAGTCACTAGATAAAATACTGCATTCACTTCACACACAAAACTATGACATCTTTGGGGATGCCGTGTGGAGAGGAAACACAAGAGTTGTGTTATGAGACGATGTGTTCTCTGCCTACCCCCGCGGGAAACAGCGTGATGGTTTCATACATTTGTTTTATATCCACAGAAAGAAAGGCTCGTAAATATAATTATTTTATTTACATGCAGTCACGCATTACATAAGTCATAAGATAGTAGGCTCTTTGGTAAGTAATACTTTCAGAATCTCCCTGGTGAAAAAATCAGATGCTATTAGTAATAATAATAATGATTGGATTATTTGTATAGCGCCGTTTTCGCAAGAAAATCATTTCAAGGGCTATTACTTTATCAAAACACAGAAAGCACACAAAAACCTTTTGTTATCAACAAAAATACAACACTTATATTGAATGTGTACCCGGCGTTGGTCGGTCACTCTTCACTACTTTCTATAAATGTGTTAACCTGTAGGAAGAAATTCTATAAACGATAGTGAAAACCCAAACCAAAATCCGTTGAGTAGTTGAGAAGAACTAAGCGCACAAACAGACTGATTTTATACTATCGATTCCCTGACGCAAACGGAGAATGATTCAACAAGATATACGCCACCACCATTTGGTGACTACATCCGAATAGCCAGGTACTTCCCGATTTTGTATTTTTTTTAACATTAGGTAACACTAAAACTCTTGCCATGGGTCACCCCGAGTGGTTCGCCGCCAATACCCAGACAATCCTCACCCACATGCACCCGGGCACCCCTGCTAAGTCACCAAACATTACAAATCACTTGGGTTGACATATTAGATGCTAGTTATCCAAATAATGGTTCTCTGGGCGACGGCATTCATTCCTATCCCCATTTCTTTAGACATCACATTTATTGATGACGTTAATACATTATTCTAGGTGACGTGTTCCCGGCGTTGCTGGGGGTAACCCTTATGAGATAGAAATATACCACCCAGGACTTTTCTGTAGGCCTTTTTAAGATATACAATCCCGTAGTACATTATTTTGATGTAACTCATGAGGTTTAACCAGCGTTAGCAAATGTAAGCGCACGAAAATATATTTTTTTACGACTTGATTACAAAACATCGACTTTTCATAGTTTCTAAAAATATAATATGCATGTATTAATACATCAATTTTTATTAATAGTATAAATTAAATACATAATGTCCTTTATTATTGAAACTTCCTCCACTGGGACTGGTGTCAACCGCGCTAACAACTGAACCAAATCACGATTGGGTATGACCGACATTTATTTCGCATATTAACTGTTGTAACGTCCGCGTGTGTACGCGCGATTGCCACCAAAGTTTATAGAACGCATTGTCATCGACAACGAGTCTATCTGCCGAGATTCAGCTCGATCGGTTGTCGGGAAGTGGGTTAAATCCACTTGAAAGGTTTTCATTCATTCGTAGACGTATTTAAAATAGATTGATGACTTGTTGACGGCATCTCACAATTTATTCATTTAAAGTAATACACAGTTACTTGCGGCAGGTTCCAGAAATGGCTTCAGCCGTGTTTGGTGACCAAATCTGAACAGCCAGGTACTATTCTACCTCCCTCTTCGCCACTACCTTCGGCCTGACAACAGATCTCGATGCGGATACCATTGTCTCACTGGCTCCAAACGGTTGTGAGCAGTTGGTATTGGAAATTGTATTTTAATAAGATTTTCCATACGTGTCCCGATATAGTTTCCATGCGGAAATCATATTTAAAAACACATCGTGTAAAGCGCCCATTAGTTAGGAAATGTGTCAATGCGGTTTTGAGGAAAAACTGCCCTCAAGGTGAACTTGCCATCGTGCTATCATCGGTACCTAACCACACTCTTGGAAGATACTAGGTACTCTCAGTAACGCCCTGGAGAACGACGTTGCTTCAAATAATTATATGTAGTTTTAGTCGTGTTCTATGACCAGATCTTTTTTTAAATTTTTTTTTAATTTAAAGAAAGAAAGACAAAAATACATATTACAGTAAATAATAAAATAAAATACAGAAAAGTTCCAATAAACTACTTTTCAGTAGTTTATTGGAGAGTCCCGTTGGCGTCATGTATCTTTTATCAGGAGATTTTTCAATGTGGATGAGTGTTTCAGGCGAATAATTATTGCTTGTAAAATAATTGTTACCCTTTGTGCTATGCATAAAAAATCTTGTCTTAAACGTTAGTTTACCAAAAAAATAATAATTAATATTTGACAAGTTCAAGTATTTCACCTAAAAATGTAGACAATTTGTCTCGACGCCATCTAGTGAGAGAGTTAGCACTTACAATGCCTTTCTCATATAAAATAAAGTTGGTTGTTTTCAGGTGAAAAAATGTAACAAGCAGTAATTGTTGAACGAAACACTAGTATATATTGAATTATTTCGCGGATAAGAGATAAGCCGCCATAGCTCAGTGGTCAGAGCTGTCGACCGGAAATCGAAAGGACACGGGTTCGAGTCCCGTTGGCGTCATGTATCTTTTATCAGGAGATTTTTCAATGTGGATGAGTGTTTCAGGCGAATAATTATTGCTTGTAAAATAATTGTTACTTTTCAGTAGTTTGTCGATGGCAACTTTTCACGTAAAAAATATTAAAAAAATATAAAACTTATTTTACTTAATGACAACAGTGATAACAATAAAAAATAACAATTTGTTTTAAAATATAAAAAACATATACACAGCAGTGATAGTATCTACCAATAGTTTGTATTAGACTCTAATACAAACTATTTATTTCAGCGAGCCAATTTTCCAACATAATATTTGTTTTTACATTTGTACATTTTTTTATTTCAGCAGGTAACATATTTAAGCAACTAGGTATCATGTAGTCCAGTGTTCTTTGTACATATTTGTTTAAATGCTTAGGTACAATTAGTCCTTCATTTAACGTAAAACGAGTATTGCAAGTGTGGTCCAGTCTATTTATGTATATAGGGCTATTCATATGCTGAAATATAATTTTATACCACAGAATTGATCTTACTGAGAAAATTTTAAGATTCTAATAAAGGTATGGAACATTATGCCTTTGTTCGTATAAACTTTTATGAGCTAATAATTTAACTAGTGAATTTTGAACTGATTGAACATGGTTTATATTTGTTTTACATGAAAGTGAATAGCCAGGTACTTTTTTTCTTATCTTTCACCTCCTTAATCCCTTCACTCGCACAGCATACCTCAATAAGGGATGCAATAGTTCCACTGGGTCCGGTAAAACAATGAGCAATTAGGACTCTTGTGCGGTATGTGTAAAAATAGTGTCGTCGTGGCTTTGTTATTTATACAAATCTGCACTTTTATTCTGAAATTGATCAAATTTTGCACACTTAACGTTTAAAACAGGAAGAAGGTCACCAAACTGCTCCCAACCGTCAGCAACCGAAGCCAGTCATACTATGGCGTTCTGAAGGTAGTGGAGAGGGGAAGATCAAGGTGGGGAAGTACCTGGCTATTCAGAACTGGTCAACAAACACGGCTAAAGCCATTTTAAGCAAAGTTTCATTTCTGAATGGTGGTCTTGCACCAGGGCGATACTGAGAGTATCTTCCACTCTGAAACCTGCCGCAAATGTACATTGCATCTGCATGAGATTTCTAAAAACCACCCCACCAAATTTATAACGAAGAATTTTCAATTTAAGGCGATGCACTACGTCGTGTAATATTTTAAATTGAGCCACTATCAATAACAACCCTTACGTAGATGGCGATAAGGTTTAAATTCCCGCTTAACACCATCCGCCTGCTGTGATTTATGCAAAGAAAAAAACATGGCCAAAAAGTGCCTTTTATTTTATTTTGTGGATGTTCAGGCATAAATATTTAATTTTTTTCCGATCATTTTATAAATAACTTAATTTTCCACATTATACAATTAAATCATAACCGAAAATTGGTTCGTAAGTAGGAGATTTTGAACTTTAAAGCAGTTTTCATAGGCCTTGTACATTATTTTTTTCTGGACTTATAAAAAGACTTAATCTAAAAAATACTCGATTATTTCAAAGGCCAAGATGTATTTCTACTTGCAGTATTTAATTAAAGCATCTGAAACATTTCTAGGCGACCAAATTTTCAAACCAAAAACACATGATTTTTCATTACTACGTATGGCATCGCCTTAAGATGAAATTTCGCACACTTTACTTTTAAAATAACTGTCTATAAGTCTACATCTGATATGGAAAAGAGTGTAAAGCTCGGTCAACGCCGGGGACTTCAACAATATAATATAGAAGAATTCACATACGCCTCAGGGATCTCATTTCTACAACAGCTTCTGCAAAACAACAATGGATTTAAAACTTTCATCAATTAGTTTCTCTTTTGACCGCCTGCAAAGTAACATGTGTCGAGCACTGTTTGAATTGATTGTCTAATGTTTATAAATTTAGAATGGCAATTTTAAAATAGAATTTTCTTAGAAGAGGTAAAGTATTAATAATTTCAAAAGATAAGTTACATTTTGACACACGTCATACTGCAAACGTTCCCTTATCGCTTTGCCTAGTGTAGATTCATTAGATTGCAGATAATCTGGCTATTATTTATATAAGGAAGATTGTTTTGTCATAAAAATCAACAGTTTTATTTCGAGATTGATGAAATTATGTACACTTGACATTCAAAACAAGAGGTCTACAAGAAATCCAAGGAAATCCCGAGCAAAACCGGATAATATAGCTAGTATATTACATTCTAACCTTCTTGTATATCTATATGTATGTATTATAGTAAAATAACTTTGTTTTGATAACGGGTTGAATTTTTATCGATATTGTGCGTTAGTCTTGCGTGAAATCTGGTTCAATGAACTCAAATTTGCTTTGAATTTAAGTGTAATTCAAACAAGCAATAAGATACCAACGGAGGATTGTAGCTTCCTTCCTAACAACCTCGCCAAATATCGATCGGGTAGGACCGATATTTATTTCATGTTTTAAGAGATATTTCAGAGAAATGCTTATATGTCGGCGTGTCTGTGCGTAAATGCCACCAAAAGTTGGTAGAATGCATTGTCATCGACGACGCGTCTATCTGCCGAGTTTCAGCTCGATAAACGGTTGAAATCAAATCTGAAGAAATTATTTTTTTATTTTTTTTTTATTTGACTCAAAAATTTTCAACTTTGGACTCGATTTACTCGTAAACGAAAGCCAAAATCAAAAAAACTTATGATATAACATCTACTCAAAATTTGATGTAGAACTTAGTTAACAGCCAATATGTATAAATATTTCAATCAATCTGCTGTATAAGGGTTCCAACATAATGTATATATATTTAAAAATGTAAACTAAGTCTTCGAATTCCATAAACGAACTTCTAATTCATGTATTTTGCATGTTAACCACGTTTAAACCATTAGAATATGTAAAAATTCATCATTATCCTTATAGCATCAGATATGCATAAGTTTTTTTGTAATGATTTGTGAAAAAAATTGTATATATATAATTTTTTTACGCATAAAACATCAATAAATAGCACAACGCTGACTTTAACTTCAGTTTGTGGCGTCGTATTACAAAAATAAACTTTAATTTAATACAATAATTTTAGCGTTGAAGCGTGGTGAGTATTTTGTAAAAAAAAAATCATTGAAAAAAATTGTATACATACATTTTTAACGCATAAAACATCAATAAATAGCACAACGCTGACTTTAACTTCAGTTTATGGCGTCGAATTACAAAAAAAGGCTATAATTTCTGACAATAATTTTAGCGTTGAAGTGTGGTGAATATTTTGTAAAAAAAAATCATTGAAACATATTGTATACAAAGATTTTTTCCGCATTAAACATCAATAAATAACTCAACACTGACTTAAACTTCAGTTTATGGCGTCGAATTACAAAAAAAAGGCTATAATTTCCGACAATAATTTTAGCGTTGAAGTGTGGTGAGTATTTTGTAAAAAAAAAATCATTAAAAAATATTGTATACATACATTTTTTCCGCATTAAACATCAATAAATAACCGAACGCTGATTTTAACATCAGTTTATGGGGTCGTATTACAAAAATATGCTTCAATTTAGTGCAATAATTTTAGCGTTGAAGTATGGTGAGTATTTTGTAAAATAAACAACTGAAAAAAATTGTATCCATACATTTTTTACGCATAAAACATCAATAAATAGCTCAACGCTGACATTAACTTCTGTTTATGGAGTGGTATTATAAAAATAGTCTTTAATTTTATACAATAATTTTAACGTTGAAGTGTGGTGAGAATTTTGTAAAAAAATATCATTGAAAAAAATTGTATACATACATTTTTTACGCTTAAAACATCAATAAATAGCACAACGCTGACTTTAACTTCAGTTTATGGCGTCGTATTAAAAAATAGTCCTTAATTTGATGCAATAATTTTAGCGTTGAAGTGTGTTGAGTATTTTGTAAAAAAAATCTTTGAAATATATGTATTATTTTCGAAGATATAGCCGTTTAAAACAAAAACCATTTTTTCGAAAAGGTCGCTTGCTTTCGTTCACATTAAGCTTGTTAATTTAATATATTGAATTAATATAATGTAGAAATTGGTTGGCGTAGTTTCCGCCGGTGTTCGCCGTATCTGGGTACACCCGACCCGCTGAATGCGCGAGCGGCCGGGTACACCCGACACATCAACTATTCTCAACAAACCGTTTATTATATATATTGTAATAAAAAAACAAATTTTAATAGCAATTCGCAATAGCCACGAAATCCGCGTCTGTCTGTTTGTGCGCTTATTTCTTCTAAACTATGCAACGGATTTAGACAAGGTTTTCACTATCATTTAGAAAATTTCTTCCGCAAGGTTTACATATATAATACATGCATATTATATTTGTAGAAAGTAGAGAAAAATCGATGTTTTATAATCAAGTCGTAAAATATATTTTCGGGCGCTTACATTGCTAACGCTGGCTAAAGCTTATGAGATATATCAAAATGATGTATTACGGAATTGTATATCTTAAAAAGGTCTACAGAAAAGTCTACGAAGGTATATGTCTATCTCCTAAGAATAACCCCCAGCAACGCCGGGTACACGTCGGCTAGAATATATTCTTATGAGAGTTTTTAAAGAAACTCTTAAATCTTGTACGAATATGTGCTAATTAATTTTTTCGTGTTTCAAATTAATGGACAATGAAATAAATTGATTTTTTACGATTTTTTAGGCAAGTTTGGCAATTATTTGTGAATTAATGGTAATTAATAAATATTAAAAAAATGCCTTTTTTATTATGTAAAATATAATTAAAAAAATGATTTATAAAAAAGAAACAATTTATATAGGTTTAAATATTTATTTTTAAGGCGATGCACTACGTCGTGTAATATTTTAAATCGAGCCGCCATCAATAACAATCCTTACGTAAATGGCGATAAGGTTTAAATTCCCGCTTAACACCATCCGCCTGTTTTGATTTATGCAAGAAAAAAACATGGCCAAAAAGTGCCTTTTATTTTATTTTGTGGATGTTCATGCATAAATATTAAATTTTTTTTCGATCATTTTATAAATAACTTAATTTGCCACATTATACAATAAAGTGATAACCGAAAACGGGTTCGTAAGTAGGAGATTTTGAACTTTAAAGCAGTTTTCATAGGCCTTATACATTGTTTTTTTCTGGGCTTATAAAAAGACTTATCTTAAAAAATACTCGATTATTTTAAAGGCCAAGGTGTATTCTACTCGCAGTATTTAATTAAAGCATCTGAAACATTTCTAGGCCACCAAATTTTCAAACCAAAAACACATGATTTTGCATTAATACGTATGGCATCGCCTTAAACGACCGATTTTCGTTAGAAAACAAATTTGTTGTATTAAAATTTGGAATTCCGACACAAAAAACGTCTATTTGACGATGTTTTATTTTTTTTATTTATATTTCATTGTATTTTATATACGAATTTGGGAAAGATTATTTTTTAATAATCACAATTAACTCACAAAAAAATGTCAAAGTTGCCTCTGAAATAATGAAAAATTTAATTCTTTAATGGTCTATATTTTCTAGTTATCCTAGATCTTCTAAACTACGCAACGGATTTTGATAAAATTTACACTATTATTTAGAAATTTTCTTCCGGAAGGTTTATATATACAATACAATCATATTATATTTATAAAAAGCAGAGAAAAATCGATGTTTTGTAATCGAGTCGTAAAAAAATTATTTTCGGGCGCTTACATTGCTAACGCTGTCTAAAGCTTATGAGATATATCAAAATAATGTACTACAGAATTGTACATCGTAAAAAGGTCTACAGAAAAGTCATAGATGGTATATGTCTATCTCCTAAGGATTACCCCTAGCAACGCCGGGAACAAATCAGCTAGTGTAACAATAAACATTGAAAATTTCAGAGAAATTAGTTCAGTACTTTTTGTGTTAATAGGGCACAAATTAAGAAACATTCATTTTTATATATTATTTAGAAAGATATCTTAAGTGGGTACGTCACTGAATACAAAGTTAAGCGTGTCGGTCTGTAACTCACTATTGGAATAAACCTATGATACATTTTAACAGAACATACAGAATAAACGTGTAAATAATATTATTTAAGTACAAAGATGCGGTTTTGTTCTTATCAGAATTTAAACATATTTATTTATAGAGCGATACCAGCTCACAGACATACATGAACCAATTCATTACAATCTTCAGTACCGCGCCGTGATACCAGCCGAGACGATTACGATTAGCATCGCGATTATCAATCAATCGATAATCGTGCAGTTACGATTATTTAAGCCCTCCGCCCCGCGGAGAAATATGAATATTGCAAATTTATTAAAAAATTTAGTCAAATTATTGGTAATCCGGTAAAAAACAGGACTGCAGGCCGTTTCCCGATAAACTTTAATCATTTTTTAGTGAATCGGAACACCGTTTGTGTTTCACCGAACACGAATATTTTATACCACTCACCGTACAATAATGATTATTCTATAACAATAATCGTACAAAAACGATTACATAATACTAATAATAGTAAAAGAACGATTATTCCATAACAATAATCGTACAGCAACGATTACTCCATACCAATAATCGTACAGCAACGATAATTATATACCAATTATTGTACAATAACAATTATACTACATCACTAATCGTATATTCTCGATTATTTCATGACAATAAGCGTACAAAATAACTGACAATTCAATAACAATAACTGTACAACAACGATTATGCAACTACAATCGTCATATAACAACGATTATTCCAAACCGATAATCTTACAAAACGATTATTCAATTCCAATAACTGTACAACAAGGATTATTCAATTACAATCGTCGTACAAAAACGATTATTCCATAACAATAATCGTACAAAAACGATTATTCAATACCATTAACTGTACATCAACGATTATTCCATTACAATAACTGTACAACAACGATTATTCAATTACAATCGTCGTACAACAAAGATTATTCCATACCGATAATCGTACAACAACGATTAATCTATACCAATCGTCGTTCAACGAAGATTATTAAATGCCAATTATCGTGCAACAACGATTATTCTACACCACTAATCGTAAATTCACGATTATTTCATAACAATAATCGTACATTCACGATTATTTCATAACAATAATCGTACAAAAACGATTATTCAATAACAAAACTGTACAACAACGATTATTCCATTACAATAATCGAACAACAAAGATTATTCCGTACCGATAATCGTACAACAACGATTACTCCATAGCAATAATCGTACAACAACGATTATTGAATTAAAAACGAAGCCGAATAAAGATAATACACAATTAAAGTGCATGACCATTAAAGTAAGCGTCAGATGCCAAGAAGTCGTAGTTACAGCCGATTCTGCCTGAAACCACTTGAAGACATCGCGTTGGTCTCTGAAAGGATTACTCCTCCGTATGAAATAACGTGAACAACATAAAAGTAATCTAGAGCAATGTGAAAGAAAATGACAACAGACGTCGCCAACTTGTTCTAAACGGACCAAATAAACTATCGATAATTTGCCCAAGAGAAAAATTTCAAATTTAATTTGAATATTTTGAATTATTATGATTCGTAGCGAAATCCTATTTTAACTCCACCGTTTGGCTATTTTGATTAATCTTTATAACGAATTGGTGTACATTATGAATACCAAAAAATATGATTTAGATAAATTGAAGGTTTTTCTATCGTTTAGCTTCAGTAGAATACAAATAAAAATAATAATAACTCAATAAAAAATTAAAATGTAAACAACTAAAAAAATATATTTTATCAATAGAAATGTATGAACGCGTAAAGGAAACAATTTTTTAAAAAATACAGTATTATAGCTAAGATTATCTGTGACAGTTTCACTGATTAACTTTTTTGCTTTCTTATAAAATTATTAACAAAATAAATAAAAACCAGTTTTGTGCTTGAAATCGAACGTTTCTAGACTCCGTTTTTCCAGCGATTTGAATGCCTATTACCTACAATATAAGGTATACCAAGAATATACACATTTTCGGCTTGTAGCTTCTTCTTCTTAATTTGTTTGTACGTTCCTTAATCTGCTGCATCCACTTTATTATTCAAACAAGCCTTACTTTGTAACAGGTTGGTATCTTTGAGGGTGCTATTAAATATTGCTGTAACTACCTCCTGTCTGTAGAAAGTTTGAAAAAAAAAAGCTTTGTCATTGAGATAGTGACGTTTCTTTGGACAAACTGTCCAATCTAAAAATTTCAAACCGTCTAATATCGCCCAAACCTAAAACTGTCCAACCACAAAATGTTTAACTGTCAACTGTCACAAATTTATGTCAAATTTATTTATTTATGTCAAAAATTAAACAGTAGTTCTCAACTGTCAAACTGAGACAGTGACAATGTACAATTTTAAAACAGCTAAACTATTCTACTGAAACTGTCAGTACTCGAAATGTCTAATAAACAAACAAATTTCAAACGCCAAACTGTTAAATGTCAAACTGTCAAATGTCAAACTGTCAAATGTCAAACTGTCAAATGTCAAACTGTCAAATATTAAACTGTCAAATGTCAAACTGTCAATTTTTTAAATAAAAATGGCGAAATTAAAAAAAAAACTTTGTTCATATAAATGAAGTTTGGCTCTATAAATACATCTTATTGGATTTTAAATTTGTTTCCGGTAATTAATACAAATCTGGACTGGAGTAAACAACCCTACTTACCTCGCCAAATGCCGATCGGGTGCGACTGACAATGATTTAGAATTTTGACTGCTGTAATTTCATCCGATTTATAAATACGTATAAGTCCGCGTGTGTGCATGCGATTGCGTCCAAAAGTTTATAAAATGCATTGTCATCGTCAAAGAGCATATCTGATGAGTTTCAGCTCAATCGGATGTCGGGAAGCGTGCTAATTTCCGCTTCCAAAATTTGCATTAAATTCCCGAAAACGAATGCATGTAAATTTTATAATCTTTTTAATTAAATTGTGAATACAAAATGTTATAATATTAGTTAAAATTGTTTTTTTAACCTTGACAAATCTAGACACAAAAAAATAATGAACGTTCAGTTTAAATCGTTTTTTTAAATTTTATCAGCTATGTAATTATCTACTATCTATGAATATAAAAAAAAAAAGTTCTATTCGTTTGTGGCGGCGGCATGAATTTGATTTGTATACAAATCTACATATTCAGGTAGTGATGAAATTTTGCACACTTAATCTTTAAAACAAGAGGGAGGTTACTGTATATAACAAATTTCGAAATCTCTGCGTAAAGCCAGGTAAACGCAGTTCAAACATCGGCTTATCTTAATTTTGACGGGAGGGCGAATGGATTTGATTTGTATACAAATCTACAGTTTTATTCAGATATTGATGAAATTTTGCACACTTGATCTTTAAAACGAGAGGGAGGTTACTGTATATAAGAAATTTAGAAATCTCTGCGTAAAGCCAGGTAAACGCAGTTCAAACATCGGCTTGTCTTCTTTAATTTTGACGGGCGGGTGAATGGATTTGATTTGTATACAAATCTACACTTTTATTCAGATAGTGATGAAATTTTGCACATTTGATCTTTAAAACAAGAGGAAGGTCACTGTTTATTCGAAATTTTGAAATCTCCGCGCAAAGCCCGGGAAACGCAGTTCAAAATCCAGCTAATCTTCTATCTTGACGGGCGGGCGAATGGATTTGATTTGTATACAAATCTACAGTTTTATTTAGATAGTGATGAAATTTTGCACACTTGATCTTTAAAACAAGAGGAAGGTCACTGTATATAAGAAATTTCTAAAAACTCTGCGCAAAGCCCAGCCAACGGGGAATTAAGCTAGAAATAGATTATAGAACTAGAGGTAGTTGTAAACGTGTTTCATCTTTTTACCTGTCACAGGTATACAATATAAAAACACACGCGTATTCGAATGCAACGTTGTGTCAAAATTCCAGAACAATCGATGAAGAACTTCCAGAGATTTAAGACTTTGAACAAACGAACATTGACATTTTTATTTACGTAAATGCGCATTTATTTTAGTTTAAATTTTGCTTGACAGATGCTCAGATTAATTACTGAGACAACGCACGTGGTTTCATTGAACTAGTTCCAGTGGACACACTTTACTGGCCCCTTCATAAACATTAAAAAAACAGCTAAACATTAAAAAAAACTTGATATACAAAAAATTACCCTGCTTATGTTTGTGCGCGTAAAACTCGAAAAGTATTCGACCGATATCGCTGAAAATTTCAACGTTTGTTCTTATTAGTGCCAGGAGTATTTAGAGCCTGTTTTGAATGGTAGAAAAAGTCGGGGACGTGCGAGGAATACTTAACGCAATATCAATGGAATAAGCACTGGATGAGTCGGAATCGAATTAAAGTCGATGTAATGTAGTTTTTTAATTATTTTTATAAGCAATAATTATTAGCCTGAAACACTCATCCACATTGAAAAATCTCCTGATAAAAGACACATGGCCAAAAATGTGTATATTCTTGGTATACCTTATATTGTAGGTAATAGGCATTCAAATCGCTTGACAAACGGAGTCTAGAAATGTTCGATTTCAAAGCAAAAAACTGTTTTTATTTATTTTGTAAATAATTTTATAAGAAAGCAAAAAAGTTAATCAAGTTAAACTGTCACAGATAATCTTAGCTATAATACTGTATTTTTTTTAAGTTGTTTCCTTTACGCGTTCATACATTTCTATTGATAAAATATTTTATTTAGTAGTTTACATGTATATTTTTTATTGAGTAATTTATTATGTTATTTGTATTCTACTGAAGCGAAACGATAGGAAAACCTTCAATTTATCTAGAGCATATTTTTTGGTATTCATAATGTACACCAATTCGTTATAAAGATTAATCAAAATAGTGATTTAGCATTAAGCTTCGCCTTAATACAAAGCGTGGTGTTTTCTCTTTCTAACCCCGTTTAGATCATAATTCTAAACATAATGACAAGGGAGACAGAACGATTTCTATGATACCATGTGAGCTGTTGCCAAAAGCGAATATATTGACTATACGTGTAATCTATGGGTATATATATATTCCCTATGGTCCCGAGAGGTAATCTATGGGTATATACATAGACATATGAATATTAGTAGACCTGCCCTAAGTGATTAAAAGCGTATTATCCCCACTCCCCATACCGGTTCCATTGGAGCCGGCTGTGCTCGCGTATGGCCTCAAGTGAATTTAGAAAATGTGACGTCATCATTCTTGTGCGAACTATGGTCGAGGCATCATCGGTTCATTTTACGAAATAACACGGCAAAATGTTGACTTGTACTATGAAAACTTGTAAAAAAAGATGTGAAAAAGAAAATAAACCCAATTGTCGTATTACATTCCATATATAAGCATAATTTTACTTTATTTTAAGCATATTCACATCGTATAATATAGATCAGTTTTAGAAACATATACTATCACATCGAGAAACGTCTGGACGCGAAACACAAAGCTGGTTGGTTGCTGGGAAGTAAATTATGAACATTTATAAAAGTGTCTTAACTAAATACTTAAACGAAATATTCGACTCTGAAAATAACACCGAATTTTTTTGCCGAATTTGGACTTCGCAAATTTGTTCATAACGTGGCGAGTAATTTGCGCTCCCATGTAAAAATGTCTATTCATTCAAAAGCAGGTTTTACTTTTAAGAAGTAAATGGTGATATTATAATGCGAGATGCCTATTTACTGTCAGATTGATTTATTGACGAATCACAGTCAGCTTCACTCCCTTCGTTCTTCAACAGTTGATTTTACCCCTCGCCATTATCTTCTCGTCTATTAATTCCTATGTCTGTGGGTATATATATATTCCCAAATTTGGGGAATATTCCCGGAAGCATATACCTACTATAAGGTATTTTTAGAAAATTCTAAAAGTTCTGTAGTCTGTATTTTCTAATTAATGATACTACACTTGTAAATAACATACAATTTCATTGTAGGATACAATATTATTAAAATCGTTAAAACTAATAATAATTCAACAGTTGTATAAATATTACCTTAGAACTTGACACATTTAACTGTGTAGTTTAAGAAACTAGATTCTCTTAGTATCGCCCCGAAAAGTTGCTTGAAATGATTTTGGCCATGTTTTGTGAATAGATCTGTATAACTCCACGCATGAGGAAAATAATTCCGCTCAAGGGATGCTGTGTAGGGTGTCTTTTTGAATGAATTAGTTAACCTGTTGTAGGAGAGATTAAACACAGAAGTCGGGAAATCATTCCACAGCCGAGCTGTTGAAATCATGAAGGAATCGTAAAAACGACCCGTTCTCACGCTAGTTCCTCGTAGCATCTTCCATTGAAATACCGGTAGAACAAATACAGCATTCCCACCTGACGCCTGTGCTCTAAAGATTGCATTAGGAGAATCCAAAGATATTAGAAGAACGAGATATGCTATGTTGGCCGCCGGACCGTAGGCGGAGTACTACCTAATTAGGGTACTTTGAACGGTATCGGGACGTGTACGCACAGAAATCTGTTCTATGTATTAGTGCGGATACCTTAGCGTAAGCGAAGGTGTGCAGGAGTATTGGTGAACAAAACCGGCGACACTCGGCAAAACAATTCCGCACAGTATGAACTGCTCATAGCACATCTCGTTCTTCTAATATCTTTGGGAGAATCTAACAAACGGACGGAGAAAAAATGAGTATTGCTGATTTATAAAAATCCTGTCAAAAACGTGACAGCAGGCCGTCTTCTAATAAAATTTTCGTGCTTTCCGAATAAATCGGAACACGTGTTCATGCACCTGCGTTAATACGATAATTTTTTTACAAAAATTCAAAACGAAACGTTTCAATTCATTCGTTAAGAGCCTGCAGTTCAGTTTTTAACAGGCTTACAAATAATTTCAACCGATTTTTTTCAGTAAGTTTTCTCGGTGCGTTTTTGTAAAGGGTTTTTAAGGTATTTTGGGGCTTCAGACCGGAGGTGGCTGCCGAAATTCAACTGTGGGGCGCGCGGGGTTAGATTTTTACAAGTGACATAAAAAATTATAAAATATATGTACACAATATATAATAAATAAATAGTTTCTGCCGGTTGTAGGTGATAAACAAAAAGATTAATTTGAAGGACAAATGAAAACGTGTAAAATAACCACATAAAAAGCAACTAACCTTTACAAATAAATCAATGATTCTTACAAAGGCGATGCAATTCGTAAAATTATTTAATATACTATTTAATGCTAAATCACTATTTTGATTAATCTTTATAACGAATTGGTGTACATTATGAATACCAAAAAATATGCTTTAGATAAATTGAAGGTTTTCCTATCGTTTCGCTTTAGTAGAATACAAATAAAATAATAAATTACTCAATAAAAAATATAAATGTAAACTACAAAAAAAAACATCTTTTCAATAGAAATGTATGAACGCGTAAAGAAAACAACCTTAAAAAAATACAGTATTATAGCTAAGATTATCTGTGACAGTTTCACTTGATTAACTTTTTTGCTTTCTTATAAAATTATTTACAAAATAAATAAAAACTAGTTTTGTGCTTGAATTCCAACGTTTCTAGACTCCGTTTGTCAAGCGATTTTAATGCCTATTACCTACAATATAAGGTATACCAAGAATATACACATTTTTGGCTTGTAGCTTCCTTTTAAATGAATTAAAAGTAAAGATAGGTTACCGAAACGATATGCGTGTTTCGCTGAACTATGTCCAGTTGGACATACTAGGGAATTACTGCATTTAGTATCGCACGTACGTTTGTTTACAAGCTGTAAAAAACACGTTTTTTGCTCACAACGGTCTGGAGTCTGTGAGATTATGTCAGCCCCAATTGTCGTATGTTGTGATTCTGATGGTACTGAGGAGGGGAAGGAAATGAGTAGAGGAAGGTGGGGTGTACCAGGATATTCAAATCTAGTCACCAAACACGGCAAATGTAGCTATTTCATCTATTTACATCATTGGCTATTATTTTCTTATGCGTTTCGTTATCCACTTTGCATCTAGAAAACTGGATAGTGCTATATTTTTTGTTCGATTAGTATGAACAAGATGATTTTTCGGGACCCAATATGACAAATGATTATTATCCTTATAAGATAGATATATACTTTTCTTACTAACCACATGTTACTGTTTCTTACTAACCACATGTTATCTACATTTTGTGAGACAACAACAAGTCTAGCTATATTGTAACTTGATTAAAGTTATGAAAAAAAAATTACAAATCTTTATTCAAACACTACTACGAGTGATATTGGTTCAATTAGTGCAGTGTCGAGCACCACTGAACAGGCGGATCGGAACCGTTCGGAAAGGCCGAGCGCTTCCGATCCAGTCGCGTAAACAGCGAGCGCTGCGCGGAGCCAGCCGCCAGACGGAAATTTAACCTGCTAGCGAGCACACGTTACCAAACTAAGATTGTACAGCTCGGTTGTAATAATATTATATCGTAATAAAACTGAATACGAACCATCCGCGTTTTAATCACACAAGAGCCATGCAGTTCAGTAAAAACTGTAGTAAAATACAAAACACTACAATTAAAAATTAGAAATATAAATAAAAATGTTAGTTTGTTCAAAATCTCTGAAAGTTGTTCACCGATTGAATTGAAATTTTGACACAACGTTGCATTCGAATACGCGTGTGTTTTTATATACATATCTTATATAGATGTCACCTGTGACAGGTAAAAATATGCGTTTAAAAAAAAATCGCTATCTGTTGGACAAACATGTTATTTTTAATTTTTTTAAACAGCACGATCTGTTGGACCTAAAAGCAATACGCGTTATTGTTTCTCAATCTGCACAGACAGACTGAGCCACAGCAATGCGTGTCATTAATTGCGGCGTAGTACAGCTAGTTTCTCTCTTTCTTTTTGTCCGCAGTAGCGGACATCGTCCATAGAAGACGCTGAAAATAATTTATCTAAAATCTTGAAAACTAAGAAAATATTTAAATTTTTAATACATATATGTCCTAATAATGCAATAAATCAAGACATATATTGTTAAAATAATACTTCAATAAACTTTATTTTTAATTTTTTTTTAATATAAAAATGTTTGATTAGTAATTCGAGTAAATGAAATACATTGTTTCTGCCGGTGTTCAATTTGTAATAACACAAACTGGTATCAAAAGCAGAAAGAAAAAAAAGAAGGAATTTTCAATAATTTTACGTATTTTATTTTAGGTTTGTTTCGCAGGTAGTTTCCGCCGGTGTTCGGCCAATATTGTAGTATACTAAAGTAGATGGAACCCGTCATCAAAGACGGGGAAAAAAATAACGTTGTTTAAATTCAAAATCATGTGTTTTTGGTTTGAAAATTTGGTCGCCTAGAAATGTTTCAGATGCTTTAATTAAATACTGCGAGTAGAATACATCTTGGCCTTTGAAGTAATCGAGTATTTTTTTACACAAGTCTTTTTATAAGCCCAGAAAAAAATAATGTATAAGGCCTATGAAAACTGTTTTAAAGTTCAAAATTTCCTACTTACGAACCCATTTTCGGTTATGATTTTATTGTATAATGTGGCAAATTAAGTTATTTATAAAATGATCGAAAAAAATTTAAATATTTATACATGAACATCCACAAAATAAAATAAAAGGCACTTTTTGGCCATGTTTTTTTCTTGCATAAATCAAAACAGGCGGATGGTGTTAAGCGGGAATTTAAACCTTATCGCCATCTACGTAAGGGTTGTTATTGATAGCGGCTCAATTTAAAATATTACACGACGTAGTGCATCGCCTTAAATAGGTTATTATACTACTAATAACTATCAGGTTGTTTCCCACAGGGGTAGGCAGAGAGAATGAACCGGTATTTATACACAATCATTGCTTCAATAACTTTCATACATCGTATTGTAAACGGAGAGAAAACGATTCGCTCAAATCTCTAAATGTATAAAATTAATTCGGTCTGTTTGTGCGCTTAGTTCTTCTAAACTACGCAACGGATTTTGATACGGTTTTCAATATAATTTAGAGAATTTCTTTCTGAAGATTTATATGTATAAAACATGTATGTTATATTTATAGAAATTAGAGAAATATCCATGTTTTGTAATCATGTCGTAAAAAATATTTTTGGGCGCTTACATTGCTAACGCTGGATTAACCTTATGCGATACATCAAAATGATGTAGTACGGAATTGTACAGCTTAAAAAGGCCTACAAAAAAGTCCTCAACGCCTTGTGTCTATCTCTTAAGAATAACTCCCAGCAACGCCGGGTACACGTCTCATCATCGTTTCTAATGACTTTATATCACTTTTTAAAAGGTGTGTTGAATTGTCACTGTGTTGAATTATCACGGAATCATTCGCGAGTTACTAAAAGCTTATCAGGAAAACCTTTTGGTTCATTCGTAAGTCCTGCAATCCTGCATTTAACCGGAATCACCAATAAATTGAAGAGATTCTTAATAAAAAAAAATTCTCCGCGTACATATATACCTTTGTTATTCTGAATCAAGTATTTGCTTCCATAATTCACATTTGATCTGCATCACCAACGAAATCTAAGCTTCCCTTTTTTAATCTTGCTTATGATTACACTTAGATCAACGTTTTACAAAGCCACATAAGATCTTGCATGATTCTATCACACATGCGCCCCAGGGATCTCATTTCTTTAGCAAATCTTAAAAGAATAGGTAGGTATTACTAATAAAAACATCTTTTTACTGAAATACAGCCATTTATAATTGAAACGTTGCCTGAAATGGCATTAAACGTGTCAAGTGATTTTAGACTAAATGCTATTTGTATGGTAAAACCATGTTTAGAGCGAATGCAGGAAGAAATAGACGGGTACGCCTGAGGAAGACACGAACCATAATACTTAGGTAATAGGCATTCAAATCGCTTGACAAACGGAGCTTAAAAACGTTCGATTTCAAGCACAAAACTGGTTTTCATTTATTTTGTAAACAATTTTATAAGAAAGCAAAAAAGTTAATCAAGTGAAACTGTCACAGATAATATTAGCTATGATACTGTATTTTTTAAAAGTTGTTTCCTTTACGCGTTCATACATTTCTATTGAAAAAAATTTTTTTTAGAAGTTTACATTTATATTTATTTATTGAGTAATTTATTATTTTATTTGTATTCTACTCAAGCGAAACGATAGGAAAACTTGCAATTTATCTAAAGCATATTTTTTGGTATTCATAATGTACACCAATTCGTTATAAAGATTAATCAAAATAGTGATTTAGCATTAAGCTTCGCATACCCAATTTCTTCCGATTTATAAAAAGTTTCTCGATAACTAAGTTTTAATTTAAAAAAAATATATATTTTGAAGATAATATATACAAAATTTGTTATGCAGAAACGTTAATTACATGAAGTTAGTAACAGTGCCATCTGTTGCGATGAAAAAGCTCTTGTTTCTCTATCTGCACAGACAGACTGAGCCACAGCAATGCGAAGCAGGGTATAGCTAGTTTTATTTTTAAATAAATACATTATCTTCACAAATCCCGTATTTTATCAATTGTAATAAATAATATACAATATAAATTCCCCAATTCCTCGTATATGTGCACAATATAATACAAAATTTTACAGCATTGACATTTTTGGTTTAATAACCTAATGAAATATCGATATGAAGTAATGTGTACGATCGATTATTAATATGAGAGTATGGAATGTATCGGGAGCATCTCCTATCCTCTTCCTATTTTCTTCTTCCTCTCCTCTTCCTTTAACACCAAATTAATTTTAAGATATTAAAACTTCATTTCCAATGAACTTTAGCATAAGAAACTTCTGTGGCTTGACTTCCGTTAACTTGTATATTTATATCTATCATTGTATATTATGTAAAAGCTGTTTGTTTCTTACAAATAAATAAATGAAATAATAATTTATTTTTTTTTAACGTTGACATAAAATAGAAAAAAACGTTGCGTTTTGTTGCAGTAGTTTCCGCCAGTGTGCGCCGTGTTTCTAGCCAAACTGAACGACAGAATGCGCGCCGGATGCCGAAGCTCGGGACAACCAACACACCGATACACACCAATACACACAATACACAACACACACACAAAACAAACACACATTATCAGAAACACCGAATATTCTTATCAGCGATAATTCATTGATTCTAATAATAACGAATTTTAAATGTTTTTTTTTTAAATTTTATTGAGTGATTTTTGATATGCTCTCATAGAGATTGTTCTGTCTCCCTTATCGTTATAGATAGAAATATTAAATAAACGGCGTTAGAAAGAGAAAGCACCAAGCTTTATATTCAAATATAAAAATTTACGACTGAATAATTATAATGTATAATTCTACGAAATCAAAGTTTCAGATCGCAAATTTTAGAAAAATTTATGCAACTTTGTGAATTTTTATTATTATTTTTTAATATGTAACGATTAAAAAGTGAGGTCACAGTAATGTTTATAATACATATGTCTAATTAAATTTGTGTTTTTTTTTGTTATCAGTAATTAAAGTTAATTTTTAAACTTTTTTATGTTTGATTTAAAAAAGCATGTTGAAAAATATTTAATTTATAAGCGAAAATACATTCGATTTCTCAGACATTCTGACAAGCTTCTTTAAGAAATATAGCGGTCAAAATGCCAGAGGCCTGAAAGGTTACTATTTTTTTATTGTAAAATGTGGCAAACTATGCGTTTCAGACTCATTTTAATATGTTTGTGCTGAAGCTTGATAAAATATGCGTTTCAGACTCACTTTGTACCGAAGCTTGATAAACTATGCGTTTCAGACTCATTTTAATATGATTGTACCAAAGCTTGGTAAACTATGCGTTTCAGACTCATTTTAATATGTTTGTACCGAAGCTTGGTAAACTATGCGTTTCAGACTCATTTTAATATGTTTGTACTAAAGCTTGATAAACTATGCGTTTAAGACTCATTTTAATATGTTTGTACCGAAGCTTGGTAAACTATTAGTTTCAGAATCATTTTAATATGTTTGTACTAAAGCTTGATAAACTATGCGTTTCAGACTCATTTTAATATGTTTGTACTAAAGCTAGGTAAACTATGCGTTTCAGACTCATTTTAATATGTGTGTACCAAAGATTGATAAACTATGCGTTTCAGATTCATTTTAATATGTGTGTACCAAAGCTTGATAAACTATGCGTTTCAGATTCATTTTAATATGTGTGTACCAAAGCTTGATAAACTATGCGTTTCAGACTCATTTTAATAGGTTTGTACCAAAGCTTGATAAACTATGCGTTTCAGACTCATTTTAATATGCTTGCACTAAAGCTTGATAAACTATGCGTTTCAGAATCATTTTAATATGTTTGTACCAAAGCTTGATAAACTATGCGTTTCAGACTCATTTTTAATATGTTTGTATTAAAGCTTGATAAAATTGCAAATTTCAACCTTATGGCCTACAGCGTTATGGGCGTTTTACGCTTATCTAGTGTTTAAATAGGTTCCCATGTAACGCTTTTGTTTTTTCCAAACATTTAAATATATCTCGTGCCCCAAGGGTTGTGGCGCCAAGTGGCGTGTTTATTTCATAAATAGACTGTTGTTTGTTACTTGTTAGTATATATCTTATTAGTACCATCACGTCGTTTCCCCGCAGGGGTAGGCAGAGAGGACGGACCGCCAAACAACTCGGTCACACCACACACTCCTTGCCTCATTCACATTCATACATACTCTTATATTATTCTGACTCTTGACATGGCCCGACTCAAGTATCTGACTCACTTGGTCGTCTCTGACTTGCACTATTTGCGGATATCCACATTACTCACACGATCATACCTGATTTTCCCACGTATACGCCTCAGGGATCTAATTTCTACAGCATTCACGTACTACCAAAGAAGACTCTTTTTTCTGCAATGTAATGAAATATGGAGACGAATTCTTGTATGACACGAACAAGTGAAAAAAATACTAATGACAATACATTCATATTATTCCCAACTTTAAAATACACAAAACTCCGAATCATTCACAACCCCGAGCAACGCCGGGTACACATAATCGGCTAGTTACAAATAAAAATATTGACCTACATACCAAACTAATTATTATTATTAAACGTGTCTCCTTTGATAAACAAAGAATAGATTCTAATAAAATATAAATAATTGCTGACAAACTCAAAGCTAGGTTCAATGAGCCAGTTCGTTAATTAATTAAATAAATAAATACATTTTTTATATTATAACCTGATGCTAATGTCTTTCCACCATTTACCACTGTATACCACAATGCTACTGTTAAAAAAACTACATTACACAGACTTTAATTCGACTTCGTAACTCATTCCATTGCGTTAAGTATTCCTCGGGCGTCCCCGACTTCTTATGACATTCAAAACCACAATCTAAACACTCATTGCACTAATAAGAGCAAACTTTGAAATTTTCAGCGAGATCGGTAGACTACTTTTCGAGTTTTGCGACCACAAACATGAGCAGGCTGTTTTTTTATATAAAGGATATATATGATTTTTTTTATATAAAGGATGTAAATTTGTTTTTTTTTACATTAGCTCCACACAGGAGGCCATGAGGAAAATAATTTCCCTCTTTGGGAATGCTGTGTGGAGGGTCTCATTAAGGAGAGAAAAAAGTGAGAACCCATATTTTAAGAACGATAATGCGTTCTAACAATTAATCTAATTTTTTTTTTCAAAATGCTCATGAAATCAAGAAATGTACAGAATCCCCGCATTTTCCCCGCAATTAGAGAAATTCTCCGCATATGTGCAACCTTGGTGTGAATGTTATTGACCACAGATATAGTACTAATGTAGACTGGTTGTGATGAAACTGCATGTGCAGTCGTATTAACTAAATGGTGTGTTTTTTAAGGCGATGCACTACGTCGTGTAATATTTTAAATTGAGCCGCTATCAATAACAACCCTTACGTAGATGGCGATAAAGTTTAAATTCCCGCTTAACACCACCCGCATGTTTTGATTTATGCAAGAAAAATACATGGCCAAAAAGTGCCTTTTCTTTTATTTTGTGGTTGTTCAGGCATAAATATTTAAAAAAATTTCGATCATTTTATAAATAACTTAATTTGCCACATTATACAATACAATTATAATCGAAAATGGGTTTGTAAGTAGGAGATTTTGAACTATAAAGCAGTTTTCATATGCCTTATGCATTATTTTTTTCTAGACTTATCTAAAAAATACTCGATTATTTCAAAAGCCAAGATGTAATCTACTCGCAGTATTTAATTAAAGCATCTGAAACATTTCTAGGCGACCAAATTTTCAAACCAAAAACACATGATTTTGCATTACTACGTATGGCATCGCTTTAATGGTATTTTATTTTGTTTTAAATGACGTATTTTAAATTCTACGCATAAAATATGTTTTGCTTTCAACACTGAAGAACACACTAGGTAAAATGATAGCATCTCTTCAATAATATTGTTGTATAGAACCAAAGTGCAAAAATATATCCATGACTTGCGGAAATACCAGGCTATCTGGTCACCAAATGAATTCATTTCAAGTCACGTTTCGATTATGAAAGGGCAATTCTGAAAATATGTTTCTCTCTTTTTTCTTATAAATTTTATAACTTTTAAAAATCATTACAAGAATGCATGCAAGTAGCCCATTTCCACAATACTCGTGCAATATTATTTATGTAATGGCTACGTATCACTTTACTTTGTGTAGCAAATAAAGCATACATTGATTTCCAAGAAATATACACCGTTTATATTTAAAACTAAATAGTATTGCAATTTAGCATTCTATTGAATTTTTACCAAACCTTCTTTTTGAGTAGGCAATCATTTTTTTGGTGTGAAAAATCTTTTGTTTTATAATCACATTTGTGTACTTCCATTTTCTGTATTTGTTTATAAGTTTGTCTATTTGATAGTTCTATTAAAAAAAATCAAAAAACGCTACTAATTTTGGAAAAATCTCTTTGATTAAATAACGAAAAACGACCACTATTATTGTACACAGGTTCTTATTTTCATAATTTTGTAATGAACTACTGTTGCCAGCTCTGTACTGTTTATGTTATGTTTATTAATGTTACGTTATGATATGTTTGTATGTATATTATGATATGATGTGTATGTTTTAAATGCTTATGTTAGGTTTATTTATGTTACGTTATGATATGTTCATATGTATATTATGATATGTGTGTTTTATATGCTTATGTTAGGTTTATTTATGTTAATTTATGCTTATGTTGGGTTTATTTATGTTACGTTGTGATATGTTTATGTTAGCTTATGATGTGTTTATGTTAGGTTTATTTATGTTACATTATGATATGTTTACGTTAGGTTTATTTATGTTACATTATGATATGCTTATGTTAGGTTAATTTATGTTACGTTATGATATGTTTATGTTAGGTTAATTCATTTTTTTTTTAAAAGAAAGACAAACATTCCCGGGATACGAATAACCTGACAATATTTGAAAATCTCCTACTACCACCACAGTAAGTTGAAAATGTTGCTTGTGTTGTGATGGAGGACTTAGCCAGCCGAGGAATTGAACACACTAGGCCTGGGTGGGACCCAAACGGGATGTCAACTCGGCCACCGACCATGTTAGGTTTATTTATGTTACGTTATGTTAGGTTTATTAATGTTACGTTATGTTACTTTATGTAATGTTTATATTGTATAATCATGTGTATATTTAAACTTTGTCATTGCTGTATTTGTTTAAAAGAAAAAATATTCGGATTTAATGAACACGTGTTACCACATCACGGTAACATTTTCGTAATTTGCTAAAAGTTTATCAGGAAACCTGTTAATTCATTCGTAAAGCCTGCAATCCCGTTTAGAATAAGAATTGCCAATAATTTCAAGAATAAATTAACAACATTAATTTTTCTCCGTGTGACTCGACGGCCGCCAAAACTCTGTGCGGTATATTTGCGTCTCTATACGCACTAATTTTGAAAATTGACCTATATTCTAAATGGAGAAGAATTTTTAATTTATAATGTATTAATTTGTGTTTATTATAAGATAAATATTATAAAAATTTGTTTACTGTCATTTTGACTTCTTTCAATAAAAATCAATTTCGAAGTTTCCCATTTCATCTTTGGCGATGCTGCGTGGAGCGTATTTTTGAAGAAGGGTCTGGAAGCGACTCATTTTGTAGGAGGGAGGAAACACAGAGGCCGGCAAATCATTCGACAGCCAAGTTCCGTAGAAACGACCCGTTCTTATATTGTGGCTGAACAAAATGTTCGACGCGGATAAATGACGCTACTTCGGAGCATCTTCCATTGAAATACCGATAAAACAAGGACATCATTGATCCTGACAATTTTTAAATAGCAAATCATCATTGAATTACTTGTCATTATTAATATATATTACAATATTAACGTAACACAATATTGGCAGAAACTACTTATAGAGGACGCACTTTGACTCGTGTACAACGAGCCTAAGCTGCAAACGCAAGGAGTTAAAACACGCAAAAAATGCGAAAGTAAAAAAAAAATGTATAAACATATACAGGGGACCGTAAATTCAGTAATACGAGTTCTTGGAAATTTGTGAATCAACATCACAAAGGGAACTAAAAAAAAATTGCATCTGAAAACTTTGGACTCGATTTACTCAGAAACTAAAGCGCAAATCAAAAACGTTATTCCAAAAAATAGAACCAAAGGTGATGTGGATATAAATATATCTCTTTTTTGTGGTGTTTTGATTTTTTTTTATGTGAGCAGATACCGTACAAAAGTCCCAACAGCTATGGCACTATGAAACTATGGCATCCTCAATTGAGGCATGTCGTGTGACTAAAGGAGTGGGGAGAAGATTGGAATAGGTAGATGGGGAAAGTACCTGGCTATTCAGATGTAGTCAACAAACACGGGTAAAGCTATTTTACTGAGAGTATCTATCACTCTGGAAATTGCCGCAAGTATTTATATATTTATTTATATTAAGACGAGTGTCTGGGCTCTTACAGATTTCGAAAATGATGAAATTTTGCACACTTGATCTTCAAAGCAAGATGAAGCTCATTATCTACATGATATTCCGAATAACCACCCATATATGTATATAATATTATTGACCGGTCGGTGGCCGAGTTGAAATCGCGTTTGGGACGCACCCAGGCGTAGTGTGTTCAATTCCTCGCCAGGCTAAGTCCTCCATCACAACACAAGCAACATTTCCCACTTACTGTGGTGGCAGTAGGACATTTTCAAATATTGTCAGGTTATTTGTAACTCGGGAATGTTTGTCTCTCTTTTTAAAAATTTAAATATAATTATTTATATATATAGCTAGCCAGTTACGAGCAAGTCTGTTCTGTGAATGAGTCCCTTGTGTCTTAGTAAGGCAAACTTTTATGAAAATGAATACTGACATGTACATGTCCAGAAGATTTTTCCAAGAATCCAGCAACTAATCCTGTACACTTAACAATTGAATTTGGGATCCATCTCAGGGCTGGAGCCCCACAATACTAGATAAAGCTACTTAATCCAGTGCAATAGAGGGCGGTCCGTCAGATTGACAATCCATTGTTAACAGACCATCTCTAATGCAGACACGATGTAGGTATGCTGAGTTTGTTCTACTGGTATTTTAGTGGAGCCTGCTCAAAATGGGTGGTTAAATCTGCATAAAACAATTATGCACAGATGAGATCACAATTTTGAGGTAAATATAAGTATAAAAGGTCATTGGCGCAGTTTTACTATTTTGTGACGTATGTCAAAAGGTAGTTACCGTATTGTCCGTAAGTGACATTGAAAATGTCGATGGTCAATGCAGAATCGGTCGCTCTGTTGATCGACGCGTTCTGATGGACAGAACTTCTTTCGGAACATAAATAAGAACTTGAGTTCTTCCACGAATATACTAGTTAGGCACATTTAAGAGGAAACTACAAGCCAAAAATGTGTACATTCTTGAAATACCTTCTATTGTAGGTAATAGGCATTAAAATAGCTTGACAAACTGAGTCTAGAAACGTTCGAGTTCAAACACAAAACTGGTTTTTATTTATTTTGTAAATAATTTTATAAGAAAGTAAAAAAGTTAATCAAGTGAAATTGTCACATATAATCATAGCTATAATACTGTATTTTTTTAAGTTGTTTCTTTTATGCGTTTAAACATTTATATTAAAAAAAAATTTTTTAGTAGTTTACATAAAAAAAATTTATTGAATAATTTATGTTTTTATTTGTATTCGTAATAAAGATTAATCAAAATAGTGATTTAGCGTTAAGCTTCGCAAAAGTTAACTTCTTTCAAAATAACTGGATTTTAGTTTCAGAGATTACTTAAAAAAAAAATTCTGCGTGTTTAAATCGAATATTCCTGATAAGAACAAGGATGGATAATACGTATATTCGCTCATATTATAGATAAACCTCTTTTGTATCATTTCTGTATTTCTAAGATAAGAAAAAAAAACGAATTTCTAACTACTAGTTCTCCATAATGATGAACACATCCGCAATTTAGAATGTGTTAACAAGTACATAATAATACCGGTAAATTATTTTCATTTCCTTATTTAAAGTCGCTGTTTGTGCGCTTAGTTCTTCTAAACTACGCAACGGATATTGATATGGTATTCACAATAATTTAGAGAATTTCTTCTAGAAGGTTTACATATATAAAACATGCATATTGTGTTTATATAAAGTAGAAAAAAGTCGATTTTTTATAATCAAGTCGTAAAAATATGTTTTCGGGCACTATATTGTTAACGCTGGCTAAACCTCATGAGATATATCAAAATATTGTACTACGGAATTATATATCTTAAAAAGGCCTACAGAAAAGAAAAAGGTGATATATGTCTAACTACTAAGGAAAACCCCCCAGCAACGCCGGGTACATCTCAGCTAGTAAAAAATAAATCATAATTATTTGTTTTGAACATACATAATAATATATAATTCTACGACACCTGAAATAATGAGCTCGGACCCAAAGGTTTTGGGTACAAAACCTAAAGTGCGCAGTCAAAAAAATACATTTCTCATTTCACATAAGATATATATATATATATATATATATATATATATATATTTTTACAGTATTACCGCACAAGAGTCCCAACTGCTCCCGTCTGGAGCCAGTGAGACTATGGCATCCCCAATTGGGGTATGTTGTGAGGCTGAGGGTATTGGGGAGGGGAGGGAGATGGGGAAGAGGAAGGTGGGGAAGTACCTGGCTATTCAGATCTGGTCACCAAACACGGCTAAAGCCATTTCAAGCAACGTTTCAATTCTGAATGGTGGTCTTACACCAGGGCGATACTGAGAGTATCTTCCACTCTGGAACGTGCCGCAAATATACTATATATTATTTTAAATTAATTAATTGTGAAATAACACAAAATAAAATTTATTTGCGCACGCCGGGTTCGAACCCGCGACCTTCGGATCTGTAGTCAAAAGCGTAAACCACTAGACCACGCCGGCCGTCTATAAATAATATACAGTATATTTGTGACATATTCCAGAGTTGTGGATACTCTCAGTTTTGCCCTGGTGAAATGGAAAGCGCCGTGCTTAATGACCAAATCTGAATAGCCAGCTGATTTCCGACCTTCTGCTTCCCCATCTCTTTCGAATCCCAATTACTACCGCTGTTTGGTTGTGTCATATAAGAAATTAAATCAAATAAACATAGAAAATACTCAGTAATAGGTATAAATTATTTGTTTTAAAGCGATGCACTACGTAGTAATGCAAAATCATGTGTTTTTAGTTTGAAAATTTGGTCGCCTAGAAATGTTTCAGATGCTTTAATTAAATACTGCGAGTAGAATACATCTTGGCCTTTGATATAATCGAGTATTTTTTGGATAACTCTTTTTATAAGCCCAGAAAAAAATAATGTATAAGTCCTATGAAAACTGCTTTAAAGTTCAAAATCTCCTACTTACGAACCCATTTTCGGTTATGATTTTTTTGTATAATGTGGCAAATTAAGTTATTTATAAAATGATCGGAAAAAAATTTAATATTTATGCCTGAATATCAACAAAATAAAATAAAAGGCTTTTTTTACAGTGTTTTTTTCTTGCATAAATCAAAACAGGCGAATGGTACTAAGCGGGAATTTAAACCTTATCGCCATCTACGTAAGGGCTGTTATTGATAGCGGCTCGATTTAAAATATTACACGACGTTGTGCATCGCCTCAACATTATTTCTAAAATTTGGTCACCATTTATAGAAAACCGATTAGTCACACCTAAGTATACTTTACTGATAAGTAGGGACTTCGCAATTCGCGTTATTATTGTAAAAAGCGTTTTTTTTATCATGAAAAGCTGTGGCCAAAAAAGTGGCAGAAAGTCATATTTTTGATCTCACGGAATAATTTATTTTAAAATACAATAAATTCACGTTATTTGCGAATTTTGCTTTGTTCTCTTCGACAAAGTCAGAGCTATATCAAACTGTGGTTAGTTAACCCCTACTTCTTAATTTTAATTAATTTCTGTAAAAACCGATTCACACAGAAAATAAATCCCTAATTCTGCGAGGCACTTAACCACATCATGATTACTTGATAAAGACAGGTTTCTCTTAATTGTTTTATAATGTGATAACTATTTAAGGCAATAATTGTCATTCTCCGATCTACAAACTATAAATCATGTAAGCGTCACTTTCTTAATCTCGTTCATCACGATGACGTCATGGCTTAATAATTTATTAGTTCCCATTGATTTCCATGTTTAATTTACCACTGTAAAAAGGTAGGTGGATAAAAACGAACAGTAACAAAATAGGCAGCAACAGAATAGAACAGTAACAAAATAGGCAGCAACAGAATAGAACAGTAACAAAATAGGCAGTAAAAGAATAGAACAGTAACAAAATAGGCAGTAACAGAATAGAACAGTAACATAATAGAACAGTAACAAAATAGAATATGAAAAAATAGGTTTTTTTAGGTTAGGTGAGGTTAGTTTAGTTTAAGTTAGGTTAATTTAATTTAAGTTAGGGAAGGTTAGTTTAGGTAAGGTTAGATACGGACAGATGAGGTTTGTTTGTTATTTTTCTAGAATGTGATCGTTTTTGTAATATTTAATCTCATAACCTAATAAAGATAAAAATAATTAAACATTCGGTTTGCATCTGTTCGCCTCCAATTGGCCGTTGGTCCCTCACCGTGGCGTACAGCCGGCGCAGCGGGGGCGCCCGGCAGCCGGCCACGGTACAGTGCACCCAATGCGACGGCCGCAACCAAAATACTGCTACTTATTTATTTTATTACAAAACTGTGACCAATTCCAACAAATTACGCAACTTTGCCGTTGAAAATCAACTAAATTAACAATAAGCTTCTTATAAATACATTACCGACTTCATTTCATATAGTTATTGCTTTTAAAACGTTAAAAACTAAATTAAATCATAAAAAAATAACGTTGTACCTACCTCAAATATGAACATAATAAAACGTTTTCATAGGGAAAAAACGCATAAAGCGATGCAATACAAATAAATGTTAAAATATATTTAAATAAATGCATTTTACCGTGTAAAGCCGGGCATTTTCTGAAACTAGTACGTAGAATCCAAAAATAACTTTTACAAATATTTGAAACCAAAACAAAAAATGATAATTACGTCATTTTGAAACGTAATTTCGTGAAATCGACAAAGGATTCACATAATTTTATGAAATTTGATATAAAATATGAAATTATGATTCCAAATATAACACAAATTAAGTATTTCAACAATAAATATATAAAATAATATAAATACCATAAATTAATAGCTTTACCTTGTAAGTATCACCCTCCATTGCAGAAGAAATGGCAAATTTATCCAAAATTCTTCATTTTTTTACGAGATATTCACAAATTTACAATAACACAGCACACATTGAAAATATTACTTTAAAAAAAATTTAAAACAATCTTTATACAAAACACGTTATTTAAAAATAATTATAAAAAATGACAAATTTCAACAACATACGGTGGTATATCAAATATAATTATTAATCTATGATTACACTATTTAAAATTATTTATTATTAAATGAACACAGTTTGAACAACATTTAATCATTCTAACAACACATAAAATCGATTATTATTCACATATCACAAAATTATTGTTAATTATGTTAAAAATTTTAACAGAATTTGGCGGGTTTACGCAAACACTGATCCAAGATGGCGACGGAGAAACTTGTATTGAAATTTATGTTCGAAAATTTAAAAAAAATATAGAATATTGGAAGTACTTTTGATTGTGTCCAAATGTTAAGTGTAAGCACAGAATTAAATACCCGTAGAGACGACGCTCCGCGCGCGCTGTCTGGCGGTACTGCTCTATGCAACGCATTGGCCCTACTGCGGCGCAGATCGGGCGGCCGTCTAGAGCGGTAACCGCGAAAGTGAAAAAACACTTGTGCCCACATTAAAATTTAACAACAAAAATAGAATAGTGGGTCCTATGTGTTTCTCCCTCTCATAACATGGATTTCTTACTCGTCCCTCTCCTTAAAGATATCCAAAACATAACATCCCCAAAGATGACAATTATTAAGTGATAATATTTTCTGTGTTTTTCATGCAAAAGAATTTAAGAATAAAAATACATGACTTACGCAACTTGATCTATCCTTACCTGAGAGTGGCAACGGCGAAAGTGAAAAATAAACTGTGCCCATTTTAAGAATACTGGGGTTCCATGACAAAAATAGGCGTTGAACTCGGCTGTGGAACGATTTGCCGGCCTCTGTGTTTCCTCCCTCCTAAAATATGAGTCTCTTACTCCTTAAAGAGATCCTCCATTCACCATCCCCAAAATTGATATTATTAAGAGAAATTATTTTCTTTTTTCTGGAGTTAGTGAAAAAAAAATTTAAAGATATAACTTACCCAACATAAAGTAATCAAACAGCGTTACCTAACCTAAACTAACTTAACTAAACAACCATACCTAACCTAAACTAACTTAACTAAACAAACACACACTCCTTGCTTAAATCATATTTATACATCGAATTGTGATATGCAGAGGTGTACGACGGTCAAACCTCTCTGCCTACCTCTTCAAAAATACGGCCTGATGGTTAGAAAAAATTAACATGTTTATGTTTATAAGTTCGCTTATGTATCTTCTAGAGCTAAATGAAAAACATACCATAAAGTAGCTTCATTCATATTCACAAATCGTCTTACACACACTCGTACTTCTCATACTCGTACTCATACTCGACCGTACCTGATGCGAATATTAATGGTAGAAGAAGTCGGTGACTCCCGAGGAAGACATGGATATTCGAGTCGGGCTATGTAAAGAGTCGGAATAACAGAAGAGTATGTATGAGACGATGTATGAATGCGAATGAGGCAAGGAGTGTGTGCCAAGACCGAGTTGCTCAGTCCTTGTGCTTGATGATGGTTAGTTAGTTTAGTATAAAATATTTACATAATATTTCTTGAAACATTTCATAAAAGAGCATTTTTAATATCTTTTTGTAATTTTAAGAAGTTTTTTATTTTTATTTTTAGAAACATATTAAAAAATATATTAACCAAAACACCAATCTACACATTCTTTATTCTGTGCTCCCGACCAAAATGACACGCCGTCTCGCTCGCTTTCATTATATCTCTGTAGCGCGAGACAGAGACAGCTATACGGCCTTACCGCTTCCGGGAAGAGTGCCGAATTGTATGCCATCTCGCTCTGGCGCATTGAAACCAGAGCAGTCAGAGAGGGACAACATTGCATTTATATGATTAAAATTTGATAGATAGTTGGATTTTGAAACCAGGTTTAAATAACAATTTGGAATTGTACGCAAATTTTTTTTTTGTTTAAATTGGCGCAGACCCGTAAAAAATCACGGGATATTACAAATGTAGGATTTGTGAAGAAAAATAAAAATATTTGCCTCATTGCTTTCCAAAAATAAATATTATCAATTTTACATACGATCAGAAATTTACCTTTCGAATGAACACCGTTAATAAACTTGAAAAATTACGGCATCTGTCAAAAATTTTAACGAAAGAAAACCACATTTCAAAAACGGAAATATTTATTAACTAATTTAACAAAAAATAATTTGGTACCTACTTCGAGTTGTTCCAAGAATCAGTTCCAAATATGAATACGAAAAATTAAAATAATTGAATTCAAATTGAATCCAAGTTCTAGAATTCATTTAACAGGAGTTACATACAAAATCAAAAAGTGGCAGATGTTTCGCCTGCTTTGACTTTATCATAATAAGATCTTTTGACACATTTCGCGGTATAATAAAAACCAACGTTTTTGAATAAACTGTTCATATTAAAATTAAGTTTTACGAAGTTAAGTTGATAGTATGAATTATTATTATTTTTTAAATATTAAATAATAATAATAATATTTTTCTTATTTATATAGCGCCGTTTTCGTGAAAAATCACCTCAAGGGCGCTGTAAAAATATATTTATTAAATAATTAATACTAGAACTACTGACTTAAAACTAGTGACTTACATCAAAGATTTATCTCTAGTGACTTACGACTAAATTATATGAATATGCTCAAATTTTCAGACAGAAGAATTTTCACTGACTTGGTATTTCTATATAAAATTCTAAATGATTTAGTTGATAGTCCGGTATTGCTAGAATTGATAAGCTTTCGGATTCCACAACGTAATACTAGAAGTTAGGATTTATTTCATTGCAGAAATTCTGGGACTAACTACCATATGTATTCCTCTTTGACCAGAATACTAATGGAGGGAAACAATTATAAGTCAGTGGACATCTTCAATTTATGTTTAAACAAATATAAAGTGTTGTAAGTAAAGCAATTCAGTTATGTACAATAAATAATTTGTATTTCTTAATATTCTCATGTAAAAGCCACGAAAAAGGGCGTTAATAAATAAATAAATAAAGTAAGTACTGTCTTAACGACATATAGATTTACATATGTAGAAACTTACAACTAACATTAACATTAACAATCTAATTTTACTAGCGCCAGAAGACGAAGGAAGTTCTATTATATTTATTTAAGGTGTTTTTATAACTAACTAACCATCACGCCGTTTCCCCGCAGGGGTAGGCAGAGAGGACGGACTGCCAAACAACTCGGTCTTGGCACACATTCCTTGACTAATTCACATTCATACATCGTCTCATACATACTCTTCTATTATTCTGACTCTTGACATGGCCCGACTCAAATATCGGATTCACTTGGTCGTGCCATGTCTTCCTCGGGTGTCCCCGACTTGTGCTACCATTCACATTTGCATCGTATATTCTCCATACACTCTTTTCTTCGCTCATTCGCTCTACATGCCCAAACCATCTAAGCGTCCCTTTCTTGATCTTACTCACTAAGCTTAGATCAGCCTTGCACTTTTTGCGGATCTCCACATTCCACACACGATCATACATGGTTTTACCACACATACGCCTCAGGGATCTCATTTCAACAGCATTCAATCTACTTTCATCCTTTCTTTGCCAGTTCCATGCCTCACTTCCATACATCAGGGTTGGTACCAGCACTCCGTTGTGGACTGCTAACTTCGCTTTCGTCACAATTTTTTTGTTTTGGTAAGGGTTAAGGTGTTTTTATAATTAATTTTAGAACACTGGTGCAAAATGCGCCCAATGTTTTAACTGGATATAATATCTTAAATGAATTAATGAAATTAATCGTCGATCTTTACCGTATTTAGATGATTCATCTGCCAACAATTAAACCGATTGACGTGTTATGTTCCCAATGATATTGTCCATTATTCATTGGTAGGCAAGTCAATAGCATGTTGACTTTATCATAAGTAGGTGAACGGAATCAGTAGAGAATTTATGAAAAAGTGAGTTTTTAATTTGGATCTAATCTGTTGGGCTGGTTATACATCTCAATTCAATAGGAAGTTTATTCCAAGCCTTAGGGCCGAATACTCCGAATGCACCATCACAAAACTTAGTGTTCGGATTTCGCTTAGGCTCTTTCAACCTTCCAATTGCAGATGATGTCGCTGATGTAAGAGTTGACTGCCTCAGACCAGTATTTTCCGGAATGCATAACTTAGAAATATACTGTGGCGCCATGACATAATGTCTATTTCAATGTGTTTTGACTTAGTGTAGCGAAGTCCTGTTTTTACCACTTTACATTTCGTCTGTCTGCAAATTTGTTTTGCGCTTTCCGTATCCGGTTAATCCCGTCAAGATGGTGGCCAATATTTTGTTATTCCATCAGAGCGCATAAGCCTTGTCACTGTTGCGAGCTGTCAAGTCGGAAAATACAACAATACATGAGTTCCAATTATGTCCTCTGCGTTGGAACCGATATAAATTTGTCTAATAAACAATAAACAGTGTTTATCTTAAGTGACCTCCCAGGTAAGTATGGATCTGTTTATTGTCTGCCAACAGATTATAAATACACTAACGCACTGGTCAAATACATTGTACATAAAGTTTTGTATTAGTGATCTACGATCCGGTGGATGCAATCTGTTAGACATAAGTTGTTATAATGGTTTGTCTATTGTTAATAATAAGACAGAGCATTGTTTTGCAGAGTATATTGAGCCTTCTTACACAGGAACTGTAGTAAAAAAACTCTAGTAATCGATCCAAATCTTGATTGGAAAAGGCCGACATTTATTGCGTATATCAGCACATTCTTTGCGGGAAACCAGAAAACTCGTCATACGCCTTTTTACAGTAAGACGCGGGAGACGAGTTTACTCGTTTTGTTACGCAAAGCGGTAAGGAGCGGGAAACTTGTAAACAACGGGTTCTAAATGGGTGCGGGGTCATGTGTTTTCTATTGTCGGCGGTACCCGATCTATCTACCCGTCAATACAATGAGTTTGAAACACAACAAAAAAATAAATAAATAAAATCGTTGTCGCGTATATTCTGCTCACAAACTACGCAGTGAAACGCGGTACATGTTGAAGTTTTGCAATGTGCTCCTGCATAAAGGAAAATGTTTCGAACGCTATCACACATTGACGCACTATTAGGTTGTAGTTTTTTTTTAATGTATGTATTGAAAATTTCTAAATAATCTTGTAATTTTGTATGAATAAATTTCGATTGTGAAATACTGTTTTTTCTATGATTCCCAAGAAAGTAGAAAGTTTTTGTTCTTAAAAAAAGGAATTACACATACATTGCTAAGTAAATAAATAGAGACATCTTTTTAAAGTAAAACACTGAAAGTTTCATCGAAGAATATCAAATAGATCATAAGATATGAATATTTTGTGGAAAGTCTAATTATGGCGCTAAAATTAAAAAAAACACCAATTTGGCGGTAAAATGCCCAACCATATAGTGTTAACCCTGTAACATTATCTAATTTTCAGAGTAATGCTTGTATGATCGCATGTGTGTACGCGATTGCCCCCAAAAGTTGAAAGAATACATTGTCATCGAAAACCAGTCTATTTGCCGAGTTTCAGCTCGGTCGAATGTCGGGATGTGGATTAATTCCCACTTCCAAGACTTGCATTTACTTACTAAAACAAAAGTGAAATTTAAATAGAAGTTTTTAAAACAAAAATAATGGTTGACGATACCTTCCCAAAAATGTGAGATTACCTTATGTGTGCGATTGTGTGCGAGCGTGTGTATATACAACTCTCTCTCTCTCTCTCTCTCTCTCTCTCGCCAACATACACACGCGTATCTTATCGCTATAGATAGGTCGAAAGTACGGAACTGTTCATTATAATAGATTACTCACCTTTTAATAATAGTTTTTTGTTTTTTTTTACATTAACCCCAAACAAAAGGCCCTGAGGAAAATAATTTTTCTCAGGGTATATGACATCTTTGGGAATGCTTCGTTAAGGGTCTTTTTTAAGGGAAGAAAGGAGAAGAAGTTCTAGTAAGGAAAAGGGTATGAGGGGTGTGTAGGAATCTAGGGATCAGTATGTACAGCAGATATATCTCTTCCGCTGCAGTCTTGATGACGATCATCCATGTAGTGTTATTAAATCCACATTGTTACAGCCATGCCGAATTTAATTCTATTCCTTATCTCATTCCAGTTTAGAGGTAATGCGTAAGCCTTTCTCGAGCGTCCCCGACTTCTAACATTCAATCCACTTTATAATAATTCTTGCCACTAATAAGACTAAGATACATAACATAGATCACCGTAGAAATTTATTATGCATAAGTATAAGTATTGTTCTGTATACTATCTCCATATATAGTTAGTAATAACATAGATCTTTGTAGAAATTTATTATAAATTTGTACAGCACCCTTGAGGTGATTTTGCACAAAAACGGCGTTATACAAGTCATCCAAATATTATTATTATTATTTTTAAGAACGGTCTGTTTCAGAGAATTCGAACAATTCATCAAATTTCAGAGGTAATTTTCAATGACTGTGAAAGTTCTTTTCAAGTACTATTATTATTTCAGTTCTCTGAAGCAAATGTCCTATGTTGATATAACAACAGATTTTCAATAGGAATTTCACAGAACTTAAAAATAAAAATTTGATGAATTGTTTAAAATTTATTAAATACCCCATAATTAATTTAAATTATTTCAATGCCCTAACAAAGTGTTTTATTCGCGACTATATTTTTTGCTAAATAAATGCATGATTTTTCACAAAAGCGGCGCTATATAAAAATGCCAAAAATATTTTATTATGTAGCGCTAACGCAGACGCAGTAGGATTTGAGAAGATGAAAGAATTTATAAAAAAAAACATTTGCCTAAACATGAAAAATTAAGACACATTTGAAAAATTTTGAATATTAAAATATAGAATTAATTTATTACTGATTTTTTATAACAAAGAAGCGAAACTAGCAGTCCACAATGGAGTGCTGGTACTTACCCTGATGTATGTCTGTGAGGCATGGAACTGGCAGAGGAAGGATTACAGTAGACTGATTGCAAAGAATGCAAAGCTGATGTAAGCGTAATGAGTAAGATTAAGAATGGGACGCTTAGCAAATGAACTAAGAAAGGAGTGTAAGGAGAATATATGACACGAATATGAATGGTAGAAGAAGTCGCGGACACTCGAGGAAAACATGGCACGATCAAGTAAACCAAATACTCGAGTCGGACCATGTTAAGAGTCAGAATATAAGAAGGGTATATATGTGACGATGTATGAATGGAATGAGAAGACCGAGTTGTTTCGTTGTCTGTCATCTATGCCTGCTCCGGGGAAACTGAGTAATTATTAGTTTAAATTTTTGTACTTTATCGCATGTCTGAATTTCCCACAATCAGTTCCAATTTTGAAAATCAACGCATATCCCAGTTCTAGAGTTCATTGGTTTTATACAGACACACAGACACCCATAATTACATTATTATCTCTAAGCCTGATTATTTCTTATCAGCGTGACTTTTGTCCGTCCGTATAACATATACTGTGTACGTATATTATGGTATATAAGTGTATATGTGTGGAGTGGAGCTGTGTGAGTATATTCGGTTACTGACAACCCTACCTACAGATAGGTGACGTCACGCCAATAGTTGCCAGATCGGCTATTATTTCTATAACAATAATATTATATTAATTACTTACAATAGCGACACGTTTCAGAGCGGTGCGTAGATACTCTCAGTATCACCCTGGTGAAAAACCGCACTTTGGAATTTATAATGCTGTACGTTGAATTACGTTTGTAGTAAATTTGAATATTGAATTATGTTAATTTGTACGTTGAATTACGTTTGTTGTTAATTTGAATATTAAATTATGTTAATTTGTACGTTGAATTACGTTTGTTGTTAATTTGAATATTGAATTATGTTAATTTGTACGTTGAATTACGTTTGTTGTTAATTTGAATATTGAATTATGTTAATTTGTACGTTGAATTACGTTTGTTGTTAATTTGAATATTAAATTATGTTAATTTGTACGTTGAATTACGTTTGTTGTTAATTTGAATATTGAATTATGTTAATTTGTACGTTGAATTACGTTTGTTGTTAATTTGAATATTGAATTATGTTAATTTGTACGTTGAATTACGTTTGTTGTTAATTTGAATATTGAATTATGTTAATTTGTACGTTGAATTACGTTTGTTGTTAATTTGAATATTGAATTATGTTAATTTGTACGTTGAATTACGTTTGTTGTTAATTTGAATATTAAATTATGTTTATTTGTACGTTGAATTACGTTTGTGGTTAGTTTGAATAATTAATTATGATAATTTGTACGTTGAATTAGGTTTGTAGTAAATTTGAATTATGTTAATTTGTACGTTTAATTACGTTCGTAGTTACTTTGAATATTGAATTATGTTAATTTGTACTTTGAATTACGTTTGTTGTTAATTTGTATATTGAATTATGTTAATTTGTACGTAGAATTACGTTTGTAGTTAATTTCAATGTTGAATTATGATTATTTGTACGTTGAATTAGGTTTGTAGTAAATTTGAATTATGTTAATTTGTACGTTTAATTACGTTTGTAGTTACTTTGAATATTGAATTATGTTAATTTGTACTTTGAATTACGTTTTTAGTTAATTTGAATATTGAATTATGTTTATTTGTAATTTGAATTACGTTTGTAGTTAATTTGAATATTGTATTATGTTAATTTGTACGTTGAATTACGTTTGTACTTAATTTGAATATTGAATTATATTAATTTGTATGTTGAATTGCGTTTGCAGTTAATTTGAATATTGAATTATGTTCATTTGTACGTTGTATTACGTTTGTAGTAAATTTTAGTATTGAATTATGTTAATTTGTACGTTGAATTACGTTTGCACTTAATTTGAACATTGAATTATGTTTATTTGTACGTTGAATTACGTTTGTAGTTAATTTGAATGTTGAATTATGATTATTTGTACGTTGAATTGCGTTTGTGGTTAATTTGAATATTGAATAATGTTAATTTGTACGTTGTATTACATTTGTAGTTAATTTGTACGTTTAATTACGTTTGTAGTTAATTTGAATATTGAATTATGTTAATTTGTATGTTGAATTGCGTTTGTAGTTATTTAATAATTCTTTGAATATTGTTTAAACATCGCCTTTTAAGCATTATTTTAATTTTGTATGTAAATACTCTTCCCATAAACACTAGTATGCTTCCCATAACTCCTTATGGAGTAGTAGAATAATTCGGAAAAAAAACATAATATAATTTTTTCATACTGCTAAACTCTTTTCACTGCCAATTTCAAGATGCGACTTTGTACACTTTTGCATATTTGGAAAATTTATAATTTTTAATGTAAGGTTTGGTATTTTTAGTGCATATAATCCGATGCCTAATAATTATCATTTTACATTCTAAATAAAATTAAATATTTATTTTTGAAATGGAAAGTGTCTGCCTGGCAGCACTGGGCACATTTTAGGCTTGCTGTTTATCTACAGGGTGAACCAAGTCAATTCCATACATTTTAATTGTTTTATTATTATTAAATTGATGCAAGCACAGTACCTACTCATACAAATGCATCGATTGCATGTAGCTTATTCCAAACTTCACTTATTTGAAGTCAAAACAAAATTCCAAAATTTGAATTAAATTTTTGTTTACAGTAAGTAATAAACACAATACAAATAGTGGAAATGAACGAAGAGCAAAATGGATACCTACAAATAACTAACATCCGAATAAAGAAATTAAAATGTACACTAAAACTAACATCAGTTATATATGTGGAACGTATTGATGAAATACACGATTCATCCAATATCATATGTTCTTTATAGATATACAGGGTGTATCGGCACGTACCCGACAAACTTTAACCAGCTATTCCTTGGCACATTTGGAGTAAAAAATATTATGGGCACTTTGCTGTCTGGTAACATTTTTTTAATAAAAAATTTATTATTCATATTTTCACCACATGTCACCAATGTTTTATCCTTTGTCAAAGTTTGAAAACCCATCTGTCAATATTTTGTTCGAGTTTCGTTGAATAATATACGTACCTACGCTGGCGCGCTTTTACAATCACAACGAAATGGCACGGCACCATTCGTCTCATTTTTAACTATTATTATTTAGTGTGTACGAAAGAGCGAGAACATTTTTTGACAGACTTGCTAATAACAGCTGTTGAACAGGAGAAGCAATGCAAATGACAGTGACGGAGTGTGGATTTTTTAAATTTATTTTTTGTTTTTAATGGAAAAAAAATGTTACCGGACAGCAAAGCGCCCATAACATTTTTTACTCCAAATGTGCTGACGAATAGCTGGTTAAAGTTTGTCGGGTACTTGTCGATACACCCTGTATAGCCCTGATGAATTGGATAGTTTTTTTTCAGGAGTTAACTTTAAAAAATAAATAAATTATAAACACCCTGTGCTTCGTCGGGTACCTCTTATTGTACCTTGGCTAGAGTAGAGTATATCGCTAGAATTGCCGTCGTGCTGGTTTCGAATATCAATATTAAATAATAATAATTTATTTTAATCACGGATGTTGAATTTGCGTGGATACCTTCAGTTATAAATCAATTTGAAGTTTTCATGTATTTATTTCTCGTATCAATTACACGTTTTTTAATTTTTTTTACGTGTGTCCTAAATTTACTGTTTCCAAACTTCTGGAGCCAGTGAGACTATGGCATCCCCAATCCCCTTTTATTAAATATTACATTATAAGTAGAATTTATAAGTCGTCATTTAAAAACGAATAAATCACATTAAAACACTCTGTATAGTTGGTACGACTGAATATGCTGATTCTGACACGTAATGACCTCACAACCTGTCTATGTGAGTAATATATCTGTGGTCTAAAAGGTTCACAGTCACACCATTTATATATTTCTATACATGGAATTTATAATTCGTCATTTAAAAACGATTAAATCACATTATAACACTCTATATAGTTGGTACGTTCTGACTTCAAAACCAGTCTATGTGAGTAATATATCTATAGAATTTATAAATCTTCATTTAAAATCAAATAAAATATTATCACATTAAATGCACTGTTTAGTTGGTACGACTGAATCTGATGCTCCATCACAACCAGTCTACGTGAGTAATATGTCTATGGTCTACAAGGTCCTTTTATAAAATATTAAATTGTTTATCACATGGATGTATTTTTGCACTTTGGTTCAATACAATAACATTGGTTACGAGATGCTGACATTTTACCTAGCGTTATTGAATATTGAAAGCTTCATATATTGGCGATACTGAAAGTAGTAATAATATTCAGTACATAATTATACAAGCTAGAAATTCCTTCCGTGTAGATTTGAATGGAAATCAATGTCGCCACTGACTGCTTCTAAACCATTTAGCATGCGCTCTGTCTCTCTTAAACTTGCTTGACACTGAATATAGTTTATCGTATTTATATTTAATAATGATGATGAAACATAGTTTTGTAGACTTGTAACTTTTGGATATCGAACACAGGCGCTAACATGACTAGATTTAGTTCCCGGAGTTTCCCGGGCTTTAAACAAAGTTTGTCGAAATCTAATATAGACAGTGACCCTTCTCTTATTTCGAAGGTCATGTGTACAAAATTTGATCAGTCTCGGAATAAAACTGTAGATTTGTATACAAAACAAATCCCAAGGTGATCGCCACAGACGATTCTCTTCTATGTAAACCAAAAGTAACAGGAGATAACAAACTCTATGACATTCGTACACCGCGTCTGTCTGTTCGTGCGCTTAGTTCTTCTAAACTACGCAACGGATACTGACAGGGTTTTCACTATCATTTAGATAATTTCTTCCGGAAGACTTACATATATTATACATGTTTATTGTATTTATATAAAGTAGAGAAAAGTCAATGTTTTATAATCAAGTCGTAAAAATATTTTTTTGAGCACTACATTGCTAACGCTGGCTAAACCTCATGTGATACATCAAAATAATGTATTACGGAATTGTATATTATAAAATGGCCTACAGAAAAGTTCTGGATGGTATATGCCTATATCATAAGGATAACCCCAGCAACGCCGGGTAAACGTCAGCTAGTTATTATAAAAAAAGATATTATGTATGTACATTTGCAGCACATCGTCACAAAATTCACTCGATAGAAAAAAATCGCAAAGTAAGCTCCGAAAATTATTAAAAACACATTTTGTTCTGTTATTTAATATGTTACAGACATGAAAAAATTCACAGTGTATCTTTAAATGCAGCTAAAGCATTTTTCGAGAGATTTATGCTCTATTTCAAACGAGTGATGTTTAATTAAACATTTTCACCAATTTAATGCTAAATCACTATTTTGATTAATCTTTATAACGAATTTGGTGTACATTATGAATACCAAAAAATATGCTTTAGATAAATTGAAGGTTTTCCTATCGTTTCGCTTGAGTAGAATACAAATAAAATAATAAATTACTCAATAAAAAATATAAATGTAAACTACAAAAAAAAAACATTTTTTCAATATAAATGTATGAACGCGTAAAGGAAACAACTTTTTAAAAATACAGTTTTATAGCTAAGATTATCTATGACAGTTTTACTTGATTAACTTTTTTGCTTTCTTATAAAATTATTTACAAAATAAATAAAAACCAGTTTTGTGCTTGAAATCGAACGTTTGTAGACTCCGTCTGTAAAGCGATTTTAAAGCCTATAAGGTATACCAAGAATACACACATTTTTGGCTTCTAGCTTCCTCTTAATTATTATCGTTTTTTTTTTATTTATTGCAGTATTTACATATAATTTCCACTTTGTCGTCTATTTTTCACATAATAAAATAAAATAGTTTTTAGGTTAGTTTTTTAAATTTGTTTATCTTTAATTAAACACAAACGAAAAACCTATTTCAGTACAGATGTGCATGTTTTGAGTTAAATAAGAAAGGAAAAAAGATAACCTCAAATCTATCGCAACAATAACAATGGCCGCAAAATGAACAATCCATTTTAATTTTAACGTAATATAACTACATATAAATGCAATACTTTCTATTACCAGAAACCGAAATTGTTACTTGTCATTACTTACAAACTATTACAAAGTGTTTTTTCCTATTTTCTGAATTATATTTACCTAAAAATGGACTACGTGACTTACCATAATGTGACGATTTCCTATAATTATTATTATTCGTCAATCTAACTTCATACTTATTGGCTTTGGAGAACGCAGAATATGTATTGTATTATCTGCACATAAAATTATTATTCAAACAAACATCTTGTGTATATATAAATTGTGATTTATTATTATTGAAAAATATATCAAATATTCTTGTAGTTAGTGACATCTATGATAATATCATTGAAGCTTTTACAATCAGATGATTTGATTTGGTTTTGTATCAACGAGTTTAGTTTCATAATTTTTCGCTAGATGTCAGTGATTTAAGTAAATATCTAAGCGTACGCTGTTAGCAGGGGTATGCAGAGATAACGTAGCACCAAACAAGTCGGTCTTGGCACACACTTCTTGCCTCAATCACATTCATACATCGTCTCATACATACTATTCTGTTATTCTGACTCCTGAAACGCCCCGACCCTTTTCTAGTATTTGGTTAACAAGGCGAAGCTTAATGCCAAATCACTATTTTGATTAATCTTTATAACGAACTGGTGTACATTATGAATACCACAAAATATGCTTTAGAAATATGCACTACGCCTGGGTGGGACCCAAACGCAATGTCAACTCAGTCACCGACCAGTCAAATTACCTAATTAATTAATTATACGGATAACTTAATTAGTAAAACCTCAAATTGTATTATTTTATTTAATTTATAAGGACAATATACGGTGGCATCTAGGACTTGAACCCGCGTCACTGTTTAGGCGAGGGTCCTGGGTTCAACTTCTATCTTTTTCTGTTCAAAATTTTCGTTTAATTATCGCTAATATTGTTTTAAAAAATTGAATTAATTATTCAATTAATTATTGCTTAGTTATTCAATTAATTATGGGTTAGTTATTCAATAATTTATTGCATGATTATTGAATTAATTATAGCTTATTTATTCAATTGATAAGTTTAAAAATTAATGCTTATCTATTTGTTAATTAGTATATTAATTGTTGCTTAAATAATTAAACATTTTAATCAATTGTATTGGTTAAAAATGTGGTTTATTATCGTTTAATGAAAATGGTGCCTCAAAGTTATTTTACAATTGAAGAAATCTGGATTTTTAGTCAAGAACTCCTCGACAACGAAATCTTTGCTAATCGTCAAAAACACACCAATGTGTGTTCACATAGTTTAGTACAGTGGTGTTCAACCTTTTTAACAGAAGGGTCAATTTATCCACTCACAGCGAGACACCCCAGTGAGACGTTACATACAGCTTGATACGTTTAAATTTGCCGTCGGTGGTTTTTCTAAACCTATTTCTATTGTCTAAAACTATAATAATAAAACACACAATAAAAAAACGTAAAAAACAAGACGTCATCACACAGTGGGCTGAAAATCGCCTTTCATGGACATAGAGACTTGAATTTTCAAGGGTATTTTTTTTTGGCTAGAAATGGATTCTGCTGATCATTACTATGCTATAAAATTTCGTATGAAGCAATTGTGTGTACAAATGAAGGAGTTATCATTTTTTTAAGAAAAAATTGTATGGCACTGACATTAAAAATGAGGTAATAAAATATTGTAAACTAGACAAAGCATACTCATAATATGTAAAGCATTTAAGCATTAAAATGAATCATCAACATAAAAAAGTATTTTTTTCAACTTTGAGGTTTTAAAAAAAAAATCGCAAGTTGCGCCACAATACGAAGTATGTCAAACAAATACAAATAAATAGTAGTATATCTGTGTGTAAGGATAGAACGGCCAACTTTATGATTCCAGAGATAGCCTCATTTTTAATGTCGGTGCCATACAATTTTTTCTTAAATAAATGATAACTCCTTCATTTGTACATGCAATTGCTTCATATGAAATTTTATAGCAAAGTAATGATTAGCAGAATCCATTTCTAGCCAAAAAAAGACCCTTAAAAATTCAAGCCTCTATGTCTATGAAAGGCGATTTTCAACCCACTGTGCGTCGTCAAAATAAACAAATTGGCTGCTTCAAAATGGAGACCATTTCGTATTTTGTTATACCTTTTATCGCTGTATTAATTTAGTTCTGTATAACACCCAATCTGCGCAGTATATTATGTTTGCTAAATACAAACACGCTTCACAACAAACTGTTTATGTTTATTTTTTATAAATATCAATAAAGTTACTACACATAAGTACTTGCATTGTACCTTAAGTACTTATTTTGCATTCTTGTTATTATTATACAACAGAACTACCTATATTGTTTATGATAAAGGCGATGCACTACGTAGTAATGCAAAATCATGTGTTTTTGGTTTGAAAATTTGGTCGCCTAGAAATGTTTCAGATGCTTTAATTAAATACTGCGAGTAGAATACATCTTGGCCTTTGAAATAATCGACTATTTTTTAGATAAGTCTTTTTATAAGCCCAGAAAAAAATAATGTATAAGGCCTATGAAAACTGCTTTAAAGTTCAAAATCTCCTACTTACGAACCCATTTTCGGTTATGATTTTATTGTATAATGTGCCAAATTAAGTTATTTATAAAATGATTGGAAAAAAAATAAATATTTATGCCTGAACATCCACAAAATAAAATAAAAGTCACTTTTAGGCCATGTTTTTATCTGGCATAAATCAAAAAAGGCGAATGGTGTTAAGCGGGAATTTAAACCTTATCACCATCTACGTAATGGGTGTTATTGATAGCGGCTCGATTTAAAATATTACACGACGTAGTGCATCGCCTTTAGCTGACGTTTACCCGGCGTTGCTGGGGGTTATTCTTATGAGATAGATATATACCACCAAGGACTTTTCTGTAGGCCTTTTTAAGGTATACAATTCCGTAGTACATTGTTTTGATGAATCTCATGAGGTTTGGCCAGCGTTAGCAATATAAGCGCCCGAAAATATATTTTACGACTTGATTATAAAACATCGACTCTCTCTTCTTTATATAAATATAATATGCATGTTTTATATACACAAACCTTCCGGAAGAAATTATCTAAATGATATTGAAGACCTTATCAAAATCCGTTACGTAGTTTAGAAGAACTAAACGCACAAACAGACAACTAACAACTAACCCATAACAATATTTACATGTAAAATCCCTCAAAATATGTATAAATAAATAAATATCTTTTAAAACCCTAACGATTGCTATTAGATACGTATATTTTTAGAGCGATCCCTATGGATGTAAGTTATTTATATTTAAAATTAATAAAAATAGTACTTTCAAATAAAAATATTTTACGTAAAACGGTTTGAAAATTTTATAAAACGTTTTTAAATTACAAAATTAGTGGTTAGCACCAGATTTTATTTTTTAAAAGATGAATTAGTAACTTCCTGAGGTATTCGTTTAGAAACATCAGCGATATTAGTAATACGTTTATCAGAAATAATTTAAATAAACCTTGCAGAAAGATTGATTTTCTATGCCTGCCAGGGTAAAGTCGACCGTAGGTGCGTTCATTACGCCGGGCTGCGCCGAATATTGATTTTACACGACTTCATCAATTATGTCGTTATGCTTAATGCCAAATCACTATTTTGATTAATCTTTATAACGAATTGGTGTACATTATGAATACCAAAAAATATGTTTTAGATAAATTGAAGGTTCTCCTATCGTTTCGCTTCATTAGAATACAAATTAAATAATAAATTACTCAATAAAAAATATAAATGCAAACTACTAAAAAAATTTTTTTTTTAATAGAAATGTATGAACGTGTAAATGAAACAACTTAAAAATAATACAGTATTATAGCTAAGATTATCTGAGACAGTTTCACTTGATTAACTTTTTTGCTTTCTTAAAAAAATTATTCTCTCCGTTTGTCAAGCGATTTTAATGCCTATTACCTACAATATAAGGTATACCAAAAATATACACATTTTTGGCTTGTAGTTTCCTATTAAGATTCCCACTTTATTTTAGGGTTTCCGGTCTAAAATGTTCTAAAAAAGGAAGAAGTTGGCGCGCCTGTAACCCAAAATGCTCCAGGTTGTGGCTTGGGTTTATTCGCGGTCGGAAGGATTCGGGCAACATCAACAGCCGCCACACCCCTTTCCTACTTCCCACCCGGGATTTATTAGATCTATTTAGATAACTCAATGCCGCGTGTTGTTCATCAATGGTTTAGCCTATTAATATTGTCAACAAATGAGCATTCGACATTGATCGTCGAATTCCTTGGCTTCGTTTATCAATCTTATCTTTATATTCTGCTTACTTGTTCACACCTTTCGTAGGAACCATCTACAGTCATCGATAATATTAATGCAGAACACACAACATACAGGATGTTACCAACTTATTTTAAAAGTTCTGTGAACTGTTAGGTTAGGTTAGGTTAGGTTGTGTCCAAAAAACAATTCTTCATATTTGTATATTGTTTTAAATTAGCCCCATACAGCTTCCTATGGCATCCGTGGAGGCTGGAGGTAGCGGGTTCAAATCCCGGCGTGCGCAAGTAAATTTTAGTTGATTAATTAATGTTGTTACACAATACACTCATTTAAAATAATATACAGTATATTTACAACACGTTCCAGAGTGAAAGATACTCTCAGATTCGCTTTGGTGTAAGACCACCATTTAGTGTCGGTGAAAGGCGATGAGTCGAGAGAGTCCTGCTGGAAAGATAAAAGAGATCTCTCTTAACCAGAGTCCAAATCCGGCCCGCCATACAGTAGGTAAGCAGACAATCCTCACCCCATGAACCCAGGCACTCCTGCTAAGTGACCAAACGTAGCCAACCACTTGGGATGACCTACGGCAGAGGTGTTGGTTATCCAATGAATGATTCCCGGGGCGGCGGTACTCAAACCCGCCTCCCAAATTGTGTAATAAATCGAAAGATTTGTAAATAGGCACTTAAATTACTACCTACTTCTCGGGTTAAAACTGGACAGTCAATTACAATTAGTACAGTTGCTAAGTGGACAAAAGTATCGGGTTTGCACTCAGGCGTCTCTGGTTCAGTCCCCTATCTAAGCCCTCCATCAATGAATAAGCAACGTTTTTCCTCCATAATGATGGCAGTAGAAGGAATTCAAATATTGCCAGGTTATTCTTAATCTGGGATTGTTTGTTTGTTTAACTGCCGAAAACCAGTAGGACTATGGCATCCCCAATAATTGATAATGTAATAACATAATATGCTGCTTTTGTTCTTTCATAATTATTTGTCTAATAGAAAACAATACGTTGTTTACGGGCAGTTCACATCGAAACTCTACGCCACAAATTCTGGGGTCCCTCAAGGGTCTAATTTAGGACCACTATTATTTTTATTGTTTATTAATGACATAGGGATGTTTATAAGATTTGTAAAATTTTTATTATTTGCGGATGACATTAAACTATACACCTGTATAACGACAAATGAAGACTCCATTCGTCTACAAATCGATATCGACGGTATAGTAGAGTGGAGTCATCAAAATAAACTTCATTTTAACAGTAGTAAGTGTTCAATTATGTGCATTACAAGGGCAAAGCGTACTTTATATTTTAACTATAAAATGTCTGGTACCTCTCTAAAACATATTTCGATAACGAAGGATTTAGGAATCACTTTTGACACGCGTTTGACTTTTCGAACTCATATCGATTCGGTGTGCAACTCTGCAATGCGAATGCTGGGTTTTGTTATATGTAATTCGAAATCTTTTACGAATACGGCAGTCATAAACATGCTTTATTTTACTCTGGTTCGCAGCATTCTTGAGAGTGGATCGATAATATGGGGACCCGAAGATGCCCTTTACTCAAATGATGTAGAAAAGGTGCAAAAAAAGTTTATGCGATACCTCTACATGCGAGAGTTCGGATATTACCCTTTATTGTATCCCTCTGATTTTCTTGCCGGAATGCTGGGGATAGAACGTCTAGACGTTAGGAGAAATATTGCAATGGTGTTAGTGGCGCACAAGCTGCTAAATGGGCACATTTGCAATCCAGATATTCTGGAACGAATTTCTTTTTATGTCCCTGATAATTTCATCAGAGCTAGACAGCACAGATTATTTATTTTTCCAAGGGGCAGGACCAACCTACCAATGATCATGCCTTTGGGGAGAATAACTACTTTGTTAAATCACATTTCTTCTGTGATTGACATTTTCAATTTGAACCAAAGAGAATTTAAGACGGCAATGAGCATACTATTTAACAAATCTGGTTAATCAGATAGTATTGATGTACTTACCCATGCAAATAAATGTATGTACTTACTTCTTATAAACTGTAATTTATAAACTGTTATTTGTGAAATGTAAATGGCTTATACTGTTTTTCACAATAAATCAATAAATAAATAAATAAATAAATAAATAATAGGGATTGGGTATGGGAAAACGATGGACAAGAGGAAGGTTGGATATCACCTGACTATTCAGATCTGGTCACCAAACACTTCAAGCAAGGTGGTCGTTCACCAGGCCGATACTGAGAGTATCTGCTTTACTCTTTTAGGTACATTATGTAGTATTTATGGTGGATGACGAGAAAGACGTCCACTTCACATCATCCTGATGTTAGCCAACCTCCGATAAAAGGGTGCTCCAGAAGTAGAATACTTCTTACTAATGAACTTATCGTAAATTAAATACCATGTTTCACACCAAACACCTTAATAAAAAGAGTACCGCAAGGTTCCCATCTGGTACCTCTGTTATTCATTATTTTGATAAATTAATAGCTGTGCCCCGCCACGCGTTGCTGTGGTTCAGTCTATCTGTGCAGATAGAGAAACAATAGCACTATTGCTTTTACGTCAAACATATGGCGCTTTAAAAAAACATTTTGACCTGTCACAGGTGACATCTTTATAATATAGGTACATAAAAACACACGCGTATTCGAATGCAACGTTGTGTCAAAATTTCTAAGCGATCGGTGAAGACCGATCCCTCTCAGGCGTGGTGTGTTTAATTCTAGCACCGTCGATTGAAAAGTTTTATCGATAATATCGATAACTTGTCATCATTTCCATTCATCATTCAACAACAGTTCATAACGACTAAGTGTTCTTGATTTAGACGTGAACTATTGTTTGTACATTAGAAATCTGCAGTCGTGCTACGTGAACAATGACAAATTATCGACATATCGATAAATCCTCTATCAATCGACTGTGCTAGATAGCCCAATCTAGCCTAACCTAACCCAATCTAAACCGAATTTAAACGAATCCAACCTAGCCTAACCTAACCTATTATTTTATCGTATTCTGTTTTGTCACTGTTCGGTTTTTTCCCCGCTTCAATCCGTGTTTTACAGGTATTTCAATAGAAGATGCTCCTAGATACTAGCGTCATTGATCTTTTCGCCACCAGAACACTTGGGAAACATGCCAAACGCGCCCCCTACAGTTGGATACAGTCAACATTTGTTAATTGAGAACGGAATGCTATCCTTGTTCTACTGGTATCTCAATGGAAGATTTTCCGGTACTTTCGGCACCGGTGCACAGTCGAGAGAAACAATAATTAAGAGAAGAATAATTTGAGTTTCTGTGTTTCCTTACTCATACAAGATTTTCTAGAACCAGTTTCACTCCTTCCTTTCTGCAAAAAGAGCCTCCACAAAGCATCATCTCAAAAGATGACATAAACAAAGTTGGTGCTGAAAGTGGTCTGCTTCCTCATCTCCCCTCATCCTCACAAAATACCCCAATTGGGGACGCAAAAGTTAATTGGGAGTATTTGGGACACCCTGCGGTATTCACGCGTAAAAAATAAACACTTGCAACGTTGATTACAGTTTTTCCCCTGTACAACATATAAGTGTATTTAGCAAGAATTATAATCGTAGTGCATTTATTTATCAGCCAATAAACAATTTTATATAAAGGTGAAATTAATTTTTTTACGCAGCAGTATATAGTGAAATAATTGGCGCGGTAGTATATAATAAACGTTTTCTCTCTCAAATCTTTGGCTTTGTGATATAATATTTGTGATCATAGTTTTCGTTTATCAATTTTATTCATCTATTGTTGCCGTACGTCAGTGTTGGTATCAGCGCTCCATTGTGGACTGCATAAGCCGCGCTTCTTTTGACATTTTTTGCTAGCGCCAACTGCGTTCAGTCCTCTATTAATGGAGTTACTGCATTTACCCTTGTTTCAATAACTCTGTCAGCCTTCCCATCTCTCTAGAACATACTTCCTAAATACACAAACTCATCCACACTGTTTTCGTACTCTCTCTTTCAAACACCATGACTTTAGACTTAATATTAACTCATTAATCATGCAATATTCATTTACTCTAGACACCATTAAAAAATACTATAGGATCTGAATTTGAGACCCAGTTACCTTGCGACCTTTATCTTTCTATTTTCTGTGTTTTTGTCTGTTTCATATTTTCGGTGATTATACAGTTGATCCCCAGGACAGTTAAGCCCCCGGACAGTTCAAACCTGTTCAAACCTCAAGACAGTTGGTCCCCCGGAAAGTTGATCCCTTGGACAGTTGATCCCTCGGATAGTTAATCCCTCTGCTGGTTGATACCCTAAAGACTTATAGATTATTTCTTCTGTACGTCCTCATTGGTAAAGTAAATACTTACACATAATATAACGTGTCCCTAAACAGACTGTTCCTATATCCTTTCTGCATACTTACTTTATCTTTAAGGACGTACAGAATAAATAATAATTTAATATTTAGGGGATTAACTGGCAATGGGATCAACCTTCCGGGGGACCAATTAACCTGGATATCAACTGTCCGGGGGCTTGAGGATCAGATGTCCTGGGGGTAAACTGTCCTGGGCATCAACTGGCAGCGGGTCATCGAATATGAAACAGATAAAGACACAGAAAATAGAAATGCAACGGTCCGAGGGATCAACCGTCATGAAATCCTTATTTTTATTGAGAGTTGTTGATATTAATTTCTTCAAAGAAATAAACAAAAAGCTGGAAGAAACAAGATTCTGGACAAATATAAAATAAAATACATTCTCAAAGATGCAATCAGAGATAGAACAGAAGTCTGAAGAGAGACGGGAGAGGACTCTGCAGATACAGAAGAAGACATTTACCAACTACATCAACTCCATTCTGCTTCAGGTATTATTATTATCTTTTTTCCAAGTCCCAACTGCTTCCAAACGTCTAGAGCCAGTGGCTAAAGCCATTTCAAGCAACGTTGGATGGTGGTCTGGAGAAATACTTCATCAAATAAAATTTACTTGGGCACGCCAGGATTTGAACCCGCGACCTTCGGATTGCTTATCGAGAGCCCTACCCCTCTACGACAGAGGCCGTCAAATTAACAATTAACTTTTTTTAAATTTTGGTGCTAAAACTATGGTGCATTTATGTGTAGAATTGTTTGTAATATTAGTTTTTTGTTATGTAGAAGTGAGATCAGAGATTTTTTTTGTTGTCCCTCTTTAAACAAACAGCCTCTCTTCTTTTTCAAGCCTTATAGAAAATTGCCCCCCCCCACTCCTTTCAACTTCTCATAACTTCTAAATCTGAACTCGACTCAAATCTTCAATATTATTTTGAAATCTGTCCATTTAAATTAACGTTCCTTCATATAATGCCAAATTGTATTATTGATTGACAGAAGGTAAAATACGTCATTAGAATCACCCTACAAAGTTTGACTGTTTGAGCGTGAAGCAATGTGTATATTTAACGTTTCCAGGCAGACTTGAAGGTGGAAGATCTGTTCGAGGATCTGCGCTCCGGGGTGACTCTTCTCAGACTACTGGAGCTGGTCTCCGGGCGGCAGTTGCCTCCGTCTTGCAGAGGAAACTTGAGGGTGCACCACTTGGAAAACATCAACATGTGTCTGGAATTCTTGAACGGTCTCAAGGTACGTTCTTCCATCTGCGTTAATCCTGTGCTGACGTTTGTACCACTTGGAAAACATCAACATGTGTCTGGAATTCTTGAACGGTCTCAAGGTACGTTCTTCCATCTGCGTTAATCCTGTGCTGACGTTTGTACCACTTGGAAAACATCAACATGTGTCTGGAATTCTTGAACGGTCTCAAGGTACGTTCTTCCATCTGCGTTAACCCCGTGCTGACGTTTGTACCACTTGGAAAACATCAACATGTGTCTGGAATTCCTGTACGGCCTCGAGGTACGTTCTTCCATCTGCGTTAATCCCGTGCTGACGTTTGTAGCACTTGGAATACATCAAAATGTGTCTGGAATTCCTGTACGGCCTCGAGGTACGTTCTTCCATCTGCGTTAACCCCGTGCTGACGTTTGTACCATTTGGAAAACATCAAAATGTGTCTGGAATTCCTGTACGGCCTCGAGGTACGTTCTTCCATCTGCGTTAACCCCGTGCTGACGTTTGTACCACTTGGAAAACATCAACATGTGTCTGGAATTCCTGTACGGCCTCAAAGTACTTCTTCCATCTGCCTTAACCCCTTGTTGACGTTTGTACCACTTGAAAAACATCAACATGTGTCTGGAATTCCTGTACGGCCTCAAAGTACTTCTTCCATCTGCCTTAACCCCTTGTTGACGTTTGCACCACTTGGAAAACATCAACATGCGTCTGGAATTCTTGAACGGTCTCAAGGTACGTTCTTCCATCTGCGTTAACCCCGTGCTGACGTTTGTACCACTTGGAAAACATCAACATGTGTCTGGAATTCCTGTACGGCCTCAAAGTACTTCTTCCATCTGCCTTAACCCCTTGTTGACGTTTGTACCACTTGAAAAACATCAACATGTGTCTGGAATTCCTGTACGGCCTCAAAGTACTTCTTCCATCTGCCTTAACCCCTTGTTGACGTTTGTACCACTTGGAAAACATCAACATGTGTCTGGAATTCCCGTACGGCCTCAAAGTACTTCTTCCATCTGCCTTAACCCCGTGCTGACGTTTGTACCACTTGGAAAACATCAACATGTGTCTGGAATTCCTGTACGGCCTCAAGGTACGTTCTTCCATCTGCGTTAATCCCGTGCTGACGTTTGTAGCACTTGGAATACATCAAAATGTGTCTGGAATTCCTGTACGGCCTCGAGGTACGTTCTTCCATCTGCGTTAACCCCGTGCTGACGTTTGTACCACTTGGAAAACATCAACATGTGTCTGGAATTCTTGAACGGTCTCAAGGTACGTTCTTCCATCTGCGTTAATCCTGTGCTGACGTTTGTACCACTTGGAAAACATCAACATGTGTCTGGAATTCTTGAACGGTCTCAAGGTACGTTCTTCCATCTGCGTTAACCCCGTGCTGACGTTTGTACCACTTGGAAAACATCAACATGTGTCTGGAATTCCTGTACGGCCTCGAGGTACGTTCTTCCATCTGCGTTAATCCCGTGCTGACGTTTGTAGCACTTGGAATACATCAAAATGTGTCTGGAATTCCTGTACGGCCTCGAGGTACGTTCTTCCATCTGCGTTAACCCCGTGCTGACGTTTGTACCATTTGGAAAACATCAAAATGTGTCTGGAATTCCTGTACGGCCTCGAGGTACGTTCTTCCATCTGCGTTAACCCCGTGCTGACGTTTGTACCACTTGGAAAACATCAACATGTGTCTGGAATTCCTGTACGGCCTCAAAGTACTTCTTCCATCTGCCTTAACCCCTTGTTGACGTTTGTACCACTTGAAAAACATCAACATGTGTCTGGAATTCCTGTACGGCCTCAAAGTACTTCTTCCATCTGCCTTAACCCCTTGTTGACGTTTGCACCACTTGGAAAACATCAACATGCGTCTGGAATTCTTGAACGGTCTCAAGGTACGTTCTTCCATCTGCGTTAACCCCGTGCTGACGTTTGTACCACTTGGAAAACATCAACATGTGTCTGGAATTCCTGTACGGCCTCAAAGTACTTCTTCCATCTGCCTTAACCCCTTGTTGACGTTTGTACCACTTGAAAAACATCAACATGTGTCTGGAATTCCTGTACGGCCTCAAAGTACTTCTTCCATCTGCCTTAACCCCTTGTTGACGTTTGTACCACTTGGAAAACATCAACATGTGTCTGGAATTCCCGTACGGCCTCAAAGTACTTCTTCCATCTGCCTTAACCCCGTGCTGACGTTTGTACCACTTGGAAAACATCAACATGTGTCTGGAATTCCTGTACGGCCTCAAGGTACGTTCTTCCATCTGCGTTAATCCCGTGCTGACGTTTGTAGCACTTGGAATACATCAAAATGTGTCTGGAATTCCTGTACGGCCTCGAGGTACGTTCTTCCATCTGCGTTAACCCCGTGCTGACGTTTGTACCACTTGGAAAACATCAACATGTGTCTGGAATTCTTGAACGGTCTCAAGGTACGTTCTTCCATCTGCGTTAATCCTGTGCTGACGTTTGTACCACTTGGAAAACATCAACATGTGTCTGGAATTCTTGAACGGTCTCAAGGTACGTTCTTCCATCTGCGTTAACCCCGTGCTGACGTTTGTACCACTTGGAAAACATCAACATGTGTCTGGAATTCCTGTACGGCCTCAAAGTACTTCTTCCATCTGCCTTAACCCCTTGTTGACGTTTGTACCACTTGAAAAACATCAACATGTGTCTGGAATTCCTGTACGGCCTCAAAGTACTTCTTCCATCTGCCTTAACCCCTTGTTGACGTTTGTACCACTTGGAAAACATCAACATGTGTCTGGAATTCCCGTACGGCCTCAAAGTACTTCTTCCATCTGCCTTAACCCCGTGCTGACGTTTGTACCACTTGGAAAACATCAACATGTGTCTGGAATTCCTGTACGGCCTCAAGGTACGTTCTTCCATCTGCGTTAATCCCGTGCTGACGTTTGTAGCACTTGGAATACATCAAAATGTGTCTGGAATTCCTGTACGGCCTCGAGGTACGTTCTTCCATCTGCGTTAACCCCGTGCTGACGTTTGTACCACTTGGAAAACATCAACATGTGTCTGGAATTCTTGAACGGTCTCAAGGTACGTTCTTCCATCTGCGTTAATCCTGTGCTGACGTTTGTACCACTTGGAAAACATCAACATGTGTCTGGAATTCTTGAACGGTCTCAAGGTACGTTCTTCCATCTGCGTTAACCCCGTGCTGACGTTTGTACCACTTGGAAAACATCAACATGTGTCTGGAATTCCTGTACGGCCTCGAGGTACGTTCTTCCATCTGCGTTAACCCCGTGCTGACGTTTGTACCAGTTGGAAAACATCAACATGTGTCTGGAATTCCTGTACGGCCTCAAAGTACTTCTTCCATCTGCCTTAACCCCTTGTTGACGTTTGTACCACTTGGAAAACATCAACATGTGTCTGGAATTCCTGTACGGCCTCAAAGTACTTCTTCCATCTGCCTTAACCCCTTGTTGACGTTTGTACCACTTGGAAAACATCAACATGTGTCTGGAATTCCTGTACGGCCTCAAAGTACTTCTTCCATCTGCCTTAACCCCTTGTTGACGTTTGTACCACTTGGAAAACATCAACATCAACTCGGTCTACCTATAGAATCAATAAATTACAATCACTTGATGAAAGAATTAAACTTACTTAAACTCTCAGATAGAAGACTTATTTCCGATTTGACTTTTATTTTTAAAATTGTCAATGGTATTATAGACAGCCCTGATATATTAAGCCTAATTACCTTCCATATACCCACTAGAACCACTCGATCCAAAATTCTTTTTAATTTCAATAACAATATCAGGACTGAGTCATTTAGAAACTCGCTTATACCTAGATTGCATGCAGTTGGCAATGCTTTCTCAGAAGTAGTAGATGTGTTCAACTGCACGGAATATAGTTATAAGAAGGCTATAATAACAAACCTCTGTCGTAATTATCAATGTTATTAGGCATAATACCACTCTATTCATAAGTTATCACAGAACCTAAACTATGCACTTACATCAGATATCAGACAGAAGAGTGTTATCTAATAATTTTACATACTTAATCAAAACTATAATTTTTCCCAAAATTGTTATGAGATGTCTTACTGACAGCCCTGATTCAATAGAGCTAACTCTTAGTTCTCAGCAAATTCAACCAAATTCAATATTGAAGGTAACAATAACCTCAATACTAAACTACTGTACGGATTGAAAATAAAAATGCTATTGTACCTATGTATACCAGATGTTATTCTTGTTTAATTTTCAACATAATTTCTCAGTAATTATTCTGTTTAACATAATACTGTTTCGCTCCTGTGAACCACTGTAAACATAAATCATGTATATTGTAAAAGCCTTTTACGGCGTCTAAATAAATAAATAAATAAATAAATAAATAAATAAACATGTGTCTGGAATTCCTGTACGGCCTCAATGTACGTTCTCTCCATCTGCGTTAACCCTGTCCTGACGTTTGTAACTGTAATTTGTAATGTCGACAAATCCATCTTAACATACTTTTGCAGTAGTTGCTTTGTGGACATCTGCGGAAATATAACTTACACTGTTCGAATGTACATTACTGCAAAATGATATAATCATTGGCTTCGGATTTTACATAACTCTGGACAATCGCGATATAACGCAATTATAAGTAAAACAATTCTTGTTTCGCAATGAAACTGATGGCTTTTAAGGTCGATGATGAGCTTAATCAAAACACACATCATCCCCTACGGGAAGTCTCAATTGTCAATCGCATCAAAAGTATAAAAATTACAGAAGTTCATATGGCCGAATTACCTCTGTGGTCCCTGCAAGACTGAGGTCCTTTTTTCATTTGAAAGTGTTTAAAATTGTCTTCAATGACTTAATATTTGTGTCTGATCTTCATCAAATAAAGCAAAACATTCTTTGTTCAGGGAATACATGATCTCGTTAGAATGTTTAATTGTATTTTGTTGTTTGTTTAGGTGCACGTGGAGTCTATATCAGCTGCGGCCATTGTGGATGGAATCCCTCACCTCACCCTCGGCCTGGTGTGGACTATCATCCTGCGTTTCCACATCCAGGTCTCTTTCTTAATCTTATTCATTATGCTTACATCAACTGACGCTTTTTCTTCTTCTTTCCGAATCTCTACATTTTTCAGATAGTTAGTTATACACGATTTTTGCGTTAGGGATATAATTTTTACAAATTCAGTGTAAATTCATCATTTCTCTGCATGAATGGAGTTACCTGCATTTCCCCTTGTTTCAATATCTCTGTCAGCCTTCCCATCTCTCTAGAACATACTTCCTAAATACACAAACTCATCCACCTGCTCCAAGTATTCCTCATTCTCTTCCCATTCCCTCATTTGCATTCCCTCATTCTCATTCCCTCTTACAAAATTTACATTAATAACATTGGGCGAATACAAAAAAAAATTCTACGTTTTATAAATTTTAAATTAAATATCCCACTAGAAGACTTACAATATCATTTCTTATTAAATACATACATTGGAAGACAGGCGTCAAATAAACGACTTCTGCAACTCATAAACTTACAAATACCTACAATAACAACACGACAAAATATACTATTCCACTGCAACACACATAAGCGCAATTACATTGCAAACTCCCCAATACAACGGTTTCACACTATGGGAACCAATACTTAGGTGATGTCGATATATTTAATATTAACTTTGCGAATTTTGTGGATCACGTAAAATATTTATTTCAACAATATTCCTAAATAGAAGTTGTTTTTTTGTAAACCAGTTAAATCGCTGTATTTTTTAATTTTTGTTTCTTGTTCTTGTTGTTGTTTTTTTTTTTTTTTTTACTTTTTATTGTTGCATTTATTTTTTAATGTAATTTTATTTTTAATATTTCTTTCTTATGTTTCAAAATTGTATGTCATCAAAATTTTACCACCCAGGGGTCGATATCGGCATGCTGGGGGTCTATGTCGACGAGAAAAAAATTTGGGGGTCCACGAGATTCAAATGGGGGTACATACGAGCGGACCCCCATTTACCTCAACTCAACATTTAGGAGTTCCGTAAATGACACAATAGACCTAACACAAATATAATAGACTGAGAAATTACTTATTTGATATTTGTATGTTTATATATCGTAAAGATGTTAATTGAGGTATATAAATAGAGTTTACGTTCCTTTTCTCGTCAGAATTAATATATTCAAGCAAAACATTGCATATTGGAAGCCGCGAATTTTCCTAGTTCCCCAACTTGTTTTTGAAAAACGTCCAGGGTAATAATGACGTTCAACATTTAAATGTACTTCACACAGACTTCAAAACTAAGTTTGAGGACATTTTGACTATGGAAATGGAATGTTGAAGAATCGGATATCATGTGAGAAGAAGAACTGGCCGGAATAAGCACTGACAAAGAACTTAAGAGGCAGTTCTGTAGGGCCAGCTACATAAAGAAATTACCGTTGCTTATCCTGCTTCATTTTCATTTGGTGTAATACTTCACAAGGGTGCCCCTGTCTGCACAATGTAAAGACAGAGCAACTATACCGCCACCCGGTTGTAGGACAGGCAAGGGAAGGGAATATTTTTACTAAAAAAATAAATAATTATCACATGGGACGTTAATAGTTTTAGAAAAATTCAATATTTGGCAGGCAGAGGGGTCTACGGAAAGGTTATAAAGAATTTTTCCTATTTCGTTAATTAGATTATTCTTAAGAAAGTGTCTTCTATAAGAGATCAAGGAATTACTCTTGATTCTAAATTCATATTTGATTTACACATTAATGACATTAAGTCCAGATCACTTAAAATGATGGGATTTATTCACAGAATAACTAAAGCTTTCAAAGATCCTCAATCAATTCTAACCCTTTACTATGCCTTAATTAGAAGTAAACTTGAATATGGAAGCATTATTTGGAATCCACATTATTGCAAGTATGAAAACATTATAGAATCGATTAAAAAAAATGCTTAGACTATTATCTTTCAAATGTGGACTACATGACCATCTTAGATCATACGACGCACGTCGTGAATACTTTAAGATTAATACACTTACAATAAGAAGGCAATTGACTGACCTAATATGTTTGCATAAAATTATCCATGGCCATCTTGATACCTCATTATGTCTTAGCAATATTGAAATAAATGTCCCCAATTCCCATTGTTTGACACCATACCATTTGTCACCTGAATATTTTCAAAAATAATATTGCCTATTTTAGCCCTCTGACCCAAATGTGTCCACTGTATAATAAGATTGAGTGACGATAATTTATATGGATTCAGAAGAAAAATTCTGCTATTGTTAAATAATATGTTGCATTCATTATATCATGTATTACTTGCGTCTCAAAATTTTCTGTAATATTTGTATTTCATATATATTTAATACAAAAGATACCAGTGAAATATAATTTTTAATTTATCTTAAAATAAAAGGACGCCAAAAAACAGGGTCAGCATTCTTCGGAGAAGTCCTTGCTCCTCTGGTGCCAACGGAGGACCAGCTGCTACGAGAATGTCACCATCTCCAACTTCTCAGACTCCTGGAGTAGCGGCCTGGCCTTCAACGCTCTCATCCATTCCCAGGATGAGGATCTCTTCACCTTCTCTGAACTCCTGGGAAGAAGTCACCTGGACAATCTAAACCATGCCTTCGAAATTGCAGAGGAACACTTCAATATTCCACGATTGTTGGACGCTGAAGGTGAGTTGAGCTTTAATTTCATTTTGTATTGAAGACAATGTTCTGAAGGATTTTTGATAAAGATAAAAAGAACTTTGAAGAAAAGTGGCGGAAAAGAACAAACAACAAACTTAACGTAATCTTTTATTTTATCTTTAAAGAAGATAATAGTAATAAATCTAAACATGAAGTAGATAACCGATAACAGAAAAAGATAACGTTCCCAACTAGGAATAGAACCGATGATCTCTTTTCATACCGGGATAGCGTCTTTTCCACCTATTTATTATCTAGGTTACAAACCAATTCATTAGCAGATCGTTTAAAAAAGTAGTTGCCTAATGTATGGGAAAATTTAATTGCAAGATGATATTGTTCATTCTGAATTAGTTACAAGATGATATTGTTAATTCTGAATTAGTTGCAAGATGATATTGATGAATTAGTTGCAGTATGATATTGTTAATTCTGAATTAGTTGGAATATGATATTGTTAATTCTGAATTATTTGCAATATGATATTGTTAAATTGAATTAGTTGAAAGATGATATTATTAATTCTGAATTAGTTGGAATATGATATTGTTAATTTTGAATTATGTGCAATATGATATTGTTAATTCTGAATTAGTTGCAATATGATATTGTTAAATTAAATTAGTTGAAAGATGATATTGTTAATTCTGAATTAGTTGGAACATGATATTGTTCATTCTGAATTAGTTGCAAGATGATATTGTTAATTCTGAATTAGTCGCAAGATAATATTGTTAATTCTGAATTAGTCGCAAGATGATATTGTTAATTTTGAATTAGTTGCAAGATAATATTGTTAATTCTGAATTAGTTGCAAGATGATATTGATGAATTAGTTGCAATATGATATTGTTAAATTGAATTAGTTGAAAGATGATATTGTTAATTCTGAATTAGTTTGCAAGATGATATTGTTCATTCTGAATTAGTTGCAAGATGATATTGTTAATTCTGAATTAGTCGCAACATGATATTGTTCATTCTGAATTAGTTGCAAGATGATATTGTTAATTCTGAATTAGTCGCAAGATAATATTGTTAATTCTGAATTAGTCGCAAGATGATATTGTTAATTTTGAATTAGTTGCAAGATAATATTGTTAATTCTGAATTAGTTGCAAGATGATATTGATGAATTAGTTGCAATATGATATTGTTAAATTGAATTAGTTGAAAGATGATATTGTTAATTCTGAATTAGTTTGCAAGATGATATTGTTCATTCTGAATTAGTTGCAAGATGATATTGTTAATTCTGAATTAGTCGCAACATGATATTGTTCATTCTGAATTAGTTGAAAGATGATATTGTTAATTCTGAATTAGTTTGCAAGATGATATTGTTCATTCTGAATTAGTTGCAAGATGATATTGTTAATTCTGAATTAGTCGCAACATGATATTGTTCATTCTGAATTAGTTGCAAGATGATATTGTTAATTCTGAATTAGTCGCAAGATAATATTGTTAATTCTGAATTAGTCGCAAGATGATATTGTTAATTTTGAATTAGTTGCAAGATAATATTGTTAATTTTGAATTAGTTGCAAGATGATATTGTTAATTCTGAATTAGTTGCAATATGATATTTTTAAATTAAATTAGTTGAAAGATGATATTGTTAATTCTGAATTAGTTGCAAGATGATATTGTTAATTCTGAATTAGTTTCAAGATGATAATGTTAATTCTGAATTAGTTGCAGGATTATATTGTTAATTCTGAATTATTTGCAAGATGGTATTGTTTTTCTGAATTAGTTTCAAGATGATATTGTTAATTCTGAATTAGTTGCAAGATGATATTGTTAATTCTGAATTAGTCGCAACATGATATTGTTCATTCTGAATTAGTTGCAAGATGATATTGTTAATTCTGAATTAGTCGCAAGATAATATTGTTAATTCTGAATTAGTCGCAAGATGATATTGTTAATTTTGAATTAGTTGCACGATAATATTGTTAATTCTGAATTAGTTGCAAGATGATATTGATGAATTAGTTGCAATATGATATTGTTAAATTGAATTAGTTGAAAGATGATATTGTTAATTCTGAATTAGTTTGCAAGATGATATTGTTCATTCTGAATTAGTTGCAAGATGATATTGTTAATTCTGAATTAGTCGCAACATGATATTGTTCATTCTGAATTAGTTGCAAGATGATATTGTTAATTCTGAATTAGTCGCAAGATAATATTGTTAATTCTGAATTAGTCGCAAGATGATATTGTTAATTTTGAATTAGTTGCAAGATAATATTGTTAATTTTGAATTAGTTGCAAGATGATATTGTTAATTCTGAATTAGTTGCAATATGATATTTTTAAATTAAATTAGTTGAAAGATGATATTGTTAATTCTGAATTAGTTGCAAGATGATATTGTTAATTCTGAATTAGTTTCAAGATGATAATGTTAATTCTGAATTAGTTGCAGGATTATATTGTTAATTCTGAATTATTTGCAAGATGGTATTGTTTTTCTGAATTAGTTTCAAGATGATATTGTTAATTCTGAATTAGTTGCAAGATGATATTGTTAATTCTGAATTAGTCGCAACATGATATTGTTCATTCTGAATTAGTTGCAAGATGATATTGTTAATTCTGAATTAGTCGCAAGATAATATTGTTAATTCTGAATTAGTCGCAAGATGATATTGTTAATTTTGAATTAGTTGCAAGATAATATTGTTAATTCTGAATTAGTTGCAAGATGATATTGATGAATTAGTTGCAATATGATATTGTTAAATTGAATTAGTTGAAAGATGATATTGTTAATTCTGAATTAGTTTGCAAGATGATATTGTTCATTCTGAATTAGTTGCAAGATGATATTGTTAATTCTGAATTAGTCGCAACATGATATTGTTCATTCTGAATTAGTTGAAAGATGATATTGTTAATTCTGAATTAGTTTGCAAGATGATATTGTTCATTCTGAATTAGTTGCAAGATGATATTGTTAATTCTGAATTAGTCGCAACATGATATTGTTCATTCTGAATTAGTTGCAAGATGATATTGTTAATTCTGAATTAGTCGCAAGATAATATTGTTAATTCTGAATTAGTCGCAAGATGATATTGTTAATTTTGAATTAGTTGCAAGATAATATTGTTAATTTTGAATTAGTTGCAAGATGATATTGTTAATTCTGAATTAGTTGCAATATGATATTTTTAAATTAAATTAGTTGAAAGATGATATTGTTAATTCTGAATTAGTTGCAAGATGATATTGTTAATTCTGAATTAGTTTCAAGATGATAATGTTAATTCTGAATTAGTTGCAGAATTATATTGTTAATTCTGAATTATTTGCAAGATGGTATTGTTTTTCTGAATTAGTTTCAAGATGATATTGTTAATTCTGAATTAGTTGCAAGATGATATTGTTAATTCTGAATTAGTTGAAGGATGATATTGTTAATTCTGAATTATTTGCAAGATGTTAATAGTTAATTCTGAATTTGAAATATTCTGTCGACAAATTTAACGCTTAATAAATAGCTCCCAATTGTCAAGTGGTTTAAGACGCCTGTCCCGGTGACATAAGAGGTCCTGGTTTCTTTTCCAAGTTGTGACCGTTATCTTTTTATGTGTCTTGTTCTGATTCATTTGTATTATCTTCTTCTTCAATGACATTTTTTATATGTTCTTTATTCAGTAAAGTTTATACATTACAGTAAACGGGTAAATTTTTGACCACCACACTAGGCACATGCCCGTGTTGTAGTGGTCAATTTTATGTTAAGTATAATAATACAAATTAAAAATAAGTTGAATGAAAACAAAATAATATAAAAATAAAATAAAATAATTTATATGACTTATTGCATTGATGGGTATAACCGTCACAAATATTAGTTAATTCTGAATTTGAAATATGAGATCGAAAAATATGGCATATAATATTTTTTAAACACTGTATTTATTTCTTTAACGGATTATCAATTTCGTTGTCCTGGTTAAGTTCTCATACAAATTGGGGATATCGGCGTATTGGGAATCTCTCTTTCAGGTTAGGTTAGGTTAGGTTGGCGTACTCATGGCATCAACCAAATATTAACATATTAAATGTTGTTGTTTCGCAGACGTGGACGCAGGAATACAAGATGAAAAATCCATCATAGCGTACGTGGCCAGTTACCACAACGCTTTTGAAAAGTCGGCGAAGCAACGCGGAGAGAAAGAAGATCAGTCGAGTCAACTCGATGGAGCAACTGCTGACCAAAGAAAGAAGGAACAAGAGTTGTACAGGGAGGAACTCAATCAGCAACGGCAGGAGGCAGAGAGAATTGATCAACTGATAATACAACAACGCGAAGAGGCGTTGTACCAACAGGCGCTGAAGAGAGTTTTATTTTATTGTGTTTTAATTTTGTTCATCTCACTGTGTATAATTAATCACGGATACTTCTCTAATATCTATTCACTGGTTTTCTAAGGATTTGGTTTGGTATAAAACAAAACTGTGACAAATCTTTTAACCCTCGCAAGGATGTATAAGACCAATAGCCACAAACCTTTCCATTAGAGTCTTTGAAGGACATCTCGTAGATACGTAGGTAAAAGAATAAAATAATGCGTAGATACGTGATATATTAGTCATTGGAAAGATAAATTATTATTCTTCTCAGTTTGTTGCAAATATTTATATTTGATTCCATGGAAAAAGTCCAAAAAATTGTCAAAGTGTATGATGGTTACAAATTGGCGAAATTTTTCATTTACAGTTGAAAAGTTAAAAAATTATTTATATTTTTTTATTGTATAAATGGTATAAAAAGACACAGTTTTTTTACTAATTCCCTACAAAAAATTAATTTGTATTTTTAAGGCAATGCACTACGTCGTGTAATATTTTAAATCGAGCCGCTATCAATTACAACCCTTACGTAGATGGCGATAAGGTTTAAATTCCCGCTTAACATCATCCGCCTGTTTAGATTTATGCAAAAAAAAACATGGCCAAAAAGGGCCCTTTATTTTATTTTGTGGATGTTCAGGCTTAAATATTAATATTTAATTTTTTTTCGATCATTTTATAAATAATTTAATTTGCCACATTATACAATAAAATCATAACCGAAAATGGGTTCTCAAGTAGGAGATTTTGAACTTTAAAGCAGTTTTCATAGGCCTATACATTATTTTTTTCTGGGCTTATAAAAATACTCGATTATTTCAATGGTCAAGATGTATTCTACTCGCAGTATTTAATTAAAGCATCTGAAACATTTCTAGGCGACAAAATTTTCAAACCAAAAACACATGATTTTGCATTACTACGTATGGCATCGCCTTAAATATCGAATTCTTTAAAAATTATGTAAGTTTCGAGTCAAAATGTCCTGGTAAGTTTTTTTGTTGACATTTTCATGTTTGATATTAAAATTTTACTTTTCAAATATCAATGTTTATTTCAAATATAAACATTTCAAAGATAATTTTATCTTTTTTCTAAAACGGTATTTCTCTTTAAGACAACTTTAAAAATAAGAAATATGTAGCAATAAATACCTCGGAAACATTTAGAATTTTCACGAAATTTCACCGTGTTGTTGGGACTTGTAGGTAAACATATTTTAAAACCCTAAGGATTATAGAATAAACATTTCAGAACATCTAAGGTATTTAAGGCGAAGCTTAATGCCAAATCACAATTATGATTAATCTTTATAACAAATTGGTGTACATTATGAATACCAAAAAATATGCTTTAGATAAATTGAAGGTTTTCCTATCGCTTCGCTTGAGTAGAATACAAATAAAAATATAAACTACTCAATAAAAAATATAAATGTAACCTAATAAAAAAATATATTTTCAGTATAAATGTATGAACGCATAAAGGAAACAACTTAAATAAAATTACAGTATTATAGCTAAGATTATCTATGACAGTGTCACTTGATTAATTTTTTTGCTTTCTTATAAAATTGCTTGAAATCGAACGTTTCTAAACTCCGTTTGTCAAGCGATTTGAATGCTTATTACCTACAATGTAAGGTATACCATGAATATACACATTTTTGGCTAGTAGCTTCCTCTTAATCAGTAATAATTTCTCGGACTAAATATATATTGAAAAAAAAACACACTTTCCATTTTAATAATGGTGTAGAGATTCTACACTGTAATAATAATGATACAATTAAATTATAAATTTAGGAGGTAGAGGTATAGTCAAAATAACTTCTTTGAAACATAATCAGATATAGAAATGCAAAGAACTTTTTTCCATAGGAAAGCTCATAGCTCAGAAATGCACAAAATAATTTGCAAGGCAGATAGAAATATTACACCTTTAAATTTATACGATGAGAATGCCAACATTTTTATAAATCCCAACCAGGAATTATTAGATTGCCATTCAAGATAGAGTCATAAATACTAAAAATTATAGGAAGCATATAATCAAAGGTACAAATCAAATTGATGATTTATGCAGAAAATGTTTGGCTTTTCCGGAAACTATAGAACATATTATATCGGGATGTTCTATATTAGCACCGTCCCAGTATACATTTAGACACAATCAAGTTTTAAAAATAATTCACCAAAGTTTGGTAATTAAACATAACTTGATTGACTGCCGTAATATAATACCATATTATGAATACGAAACTAATTCATTTTTAGAAAACGAATTTTATAAAATATATTATGATAAAACTATACTAACAGACCGAACGATTAATCATAATAGACCCGATATAGTTTTACATGATAAAATTAAAAAAAATAACTTATATCATTGATGTCGCTATTCCAAAGTCCTGTAATATTAAAAAATCTGTTAATGAAAAAAATAAGAAAATACACAGATTTAGGAAATGAGATAAAAAGAATTTGGCATTCTCAGACTATAAAAATATTACCATTTGTTATTTCGGCTACTGGCATTATACCTAGCTCCCTCATTCAAAATTCAGGCGTATTAGATCTATCAAAAAAATTATAAATAAAAATGCAAAAATCAGTCATTTTAAATACATGTAGGATAACGAAAGATTTTTTAAATATTTATGTTGAGGGATCAGTAGGATTTATAGGCCCTGTTAGAAGTTCTACCGATCCGAACCCTCTGATATGAAAATATCTGGAGTCGGTGAATTATTTTCCCATTTGATCTCTGGTGAGTTGACGTGTTGTTCTTGAATTGTTTTGTATTTATTTTGCTTATATAATGCACTTGCATAGTGTTGATTGACTAGATGATCATTTGTGGAAAAGTGTGTGGAAGGGTTTAGTTTTTTCCTATGGGGAAGATTTAACCCGGACATAAAGTCGGAAAAAAACAAATATACAGCATTGCATGTAAGAGTCAGTTGGAAACTTTAATGATTAGTATAATTTTGCTATAAAAATTACCATAATAATATACTATTACCTACGTACTAGTTAAATATTCAGATATTTCATGAAGTTTTCTGAAATTGCTTTAGAAAAGTATAAATTAGAAAGAAATGAAATTGTAAATATTTTCAGTAACTAGAAAACCTTTTTTGAATGATCCTATGAAATTTTTTTTTCATTCCTCCAAGATTAAAACCCCCCACTCCTTCTCACACCACATCTTTAGGTATATATATATTCCTGATGAGGTGGACATAGCGCACGAGTAGTGTCGAATGCATAAAAACATATTTATATATAAGACAAGGTTTTGTGCATAGCATATTAGTCGCCTGAAATATCAATACAAATTGAAAATATCTCCCGAATAAAAATATATTAAGCATTAATTGTTGATTGTAGTACTCTAATACATATTGAATTATTTGGCGTGTTGGAAATAAGCCGACGTGGCTCAGTGGTCCAGAGCGTCTGACCTGACATCAAAAGGCGCGGGTTCAATTATTTTCAATTTGTTTTAATATTTCAGGCGACCAATTATTGCTTATAATAATTTAATAAAAATCAAAGTAAGAACAGATAGAAACTTTCTCCCCAGGGACTTGAATCAACAACGCTAAAATCTAATCCAAATTCTAATTGGATAGTAGATTTATTGCATATAATTAACTGCAATAGTTGAAAGAATGCATTGTCATCGACAGAGTGTTTATCTGTTTAGCTTCAGCTCAGGTTAATTTTCATTCATTCATTCATTCTTATTTTCATTCAACGAAGAATAAAATTCGAAATTCAAAGTATTTAAAAGAATCAATCCGTAAAAACAATAATTTTTTTTTTGGTTTGGTGGCCGATCGGGTAGGACCGAAATTTATTTCGTATGTTGTCACCAAAAGTTGATACAATGTATAACGAATCTATCTGCCAAGTTTCATTGTATTTTACAAATAATACAGCAGTTAATATACACGAAATAAATATTGGTACTATCCAATTTTGCTTAGGTGTTAGCGTTGTTGACTCCAGTCTCTAGAAGAAAATCCTCAATCAAAGCAAATGAAAAAAACTACCCAGGGGAGATAAAACCAAAAAAAAACCATACCACTTGGGGTGACCTACGGCAGTAGGTGTAGGTTATCAAATAAATGGCACCTATACCCCTCGATTAACCTCACAGACACGTCTTTCAGCGCAACACTACAGTTATGTTCTTCAAGTATTACAAATTTGAGTTACATGTAGTCAAACGATATTTGCTCAACTGTCTGTGAGTGACTGAAGTTGAGTAGCTCTGTTGATTGGCGCATCCTGATATGCCAGAAGTCCTCGTTTTCGAAGCATAAAAAATGGGGGATTAAGATTCGTCCTAGAGATTAACGTAAAAATGAGCTTTCCAAAAATATTTGTCGGCAGGCTTCTAAAGTGTTGAAATCGAGTATTCCTGTCAATAACAAGAATGGATACAGGAGTGGATAGTATATAGAAAGGTTACGCATAAATCTCTTTTGTACTTTTTCTATTTCTAGGATATGTTTTGTACAGAGGGGGCTCGAATAATGGAGAGTATTCCATGAAACAAGTGCTTCATATGTTCTCCATATTGCGATACTATTGGTTTATGACCTCGTATTACGAAGAACATGCGGATGACTTAAAACTTTTCTTAGAAATACTAACTTTAGAAGACTGCAATCAACTCCAGTCAGACATTGATAGAATTGTTGAATGGAGCAAAATAAATTGGATTGAGTTTAATGTTTCTAAATGTTTAATTTTGTCATTCACTAGGGCGAGTCATACCTGGTATTACCGGTATACAATGGACGCCGGAAGTTTAAAACGTGTCTCGACAATGAAGGATCTTCGAATCATGTTTGATAGTAGGCTGAAATTTCATGCTCATATTGAGACGACGACGTGTAGCACTTCACTGAGAATTCTGGGCTTTGTTCTACGTACTGCAAGGAATTTTAGAGATAACCGGGTGCTTATAGTTTTATTTAATTCCTTAGTAAGGAGTAGACTTGAAAGTGGGTCGGTGATTTGGAGTCCACACCAGGTAAAGTATTCTCTCGTCTTGGAGAGAGTTCAGAAGAAATTCTTGAGATTTCTCTACATGAGGGAGTATGGCTACTACCCGTGGCTCTATCCCACTGACTTTCTTTTGTGCGCATAGCTACACATTTCTTTAGACTGATTCGTGGATGGTTTGAAAACTCACTCATCATGGAGAGCATTCATTTCTATGTTCCCGATGGTTATCTCCGTCACCGACAATATAGACTATTTTATCTCCCGGCCTGCAGAACTAACTTGCCAATGGTCATGCCTGTGGAGAGAGCAATCTTGCTGTTGAACAGAATCAATTCGGATATCGACGTGTTTTGCATCAATGAAGCTTCCTTTAAAAGGCAAGCTCTATTATCACTGGTATAGTTGATATACACACTGTTAATATTCATCTAAGAATTTTTATTACAAACATATTTTAAAAACGCATTGAAATTAACAATTTTGTAATGTTTTTGAAATGAATAAATAAAATTGAATTAAATTGAATTGAATAGCTATCTGACAAACATAACTACCCTCCTCCTCTCTTCATCCTTACAACATACACCGATTGGGGATGCCATAGTCCCGCTGGTTGCAGTTAGATGATAAAAAATGAAAGTAAATTGCATGAATAACATTTATTAAACAAATATTTTATAAAGCCAGGAAAAATAAAACAAATATTTCAGGATTATTAATAAGAAAATAATTGATGTCATTTTGTTTAGAGTTCCAGTTTTCGACTCAGTTAAAAATGTATTTAACATGCATTAATAAAGTAGTAAAGTTTTAAATCGAAGAGATAATATTTAAATATGCAACGAAAACAGCTTATTATATAAAGTAAGCAAAGAAAAGAGTAACACAAACTATGCAATGAAAACAACATATAGCATTACGCTATCTAACGAAATCAGCTAACAGCATAGTAACACAAAGTATGCAACGAAATCAGATAGTATCATAAACTATGCAATGAAAAAATTATACAGTGCAGCAAAATTAAACTAGTTAATGAAAACAGCTAATGAAAAATATTATGCTATGCAACGAAATTAGATAGTAATGCAATGAAAACAGGTAATATCATATATTATACTGTGCAACGAAATCAAACAGTTTTTATTTATTTTTTATTATCAATATAAAGATGTTTTACGGGTGTTTTTCGATATCTGTCTCACTAAGATATACCTGTGTCCAGACAGACGTATTGGAACAATTGTGTTCAGTCTAATGGCTAGCGGGAGAGCATTGTATAGCCCTTGTTGCAACATATCTTTAATTTCTCTGGCCTAAAAGGGATTAGTAAGAGATTATGTCCTTTCGTTCTAGTATAACGAGCAGTTTGGACATTGTCAAAAGCAGTTTTGTGTTTGAAAAGGTATGCTGGTATGTTTTTGGCATGAAGTTGCCTAACGAATTCAGATAGTAACAAAAACTATGCAATGAAAATAGCCAATATCGTATATATTAATTATACTGTTGAACTAAATCAGATAACTACACAATGAAAGTAGCTATTAATGCAACGAAAACAGGTTACGATACCTGACGCAAAATGTGAAATGAAAATAGAGAATAACTCAAAATAATCGATAAAAATAGAAAAAAAAGGTAAAAACACAAAATGTGAGATTTTAAAAAGTGGTTCGTCGAGCTCTTGCTTCATTCAATTTGAGAGGAGTTTTTGTTCCTTCTTTGGTGACCTTATCCAAAGATTGTTCATTGGCTTCCTCAGGCGTGTCCTCTTCGGTCGAACCGTTTTCTGCTGTAGTATCTTCGCTGTCGGCACCAAATCTGAAAATTTAAAATATTTAATTACAATTTTGCATTTCTTGGAGAGAACAAAGATATTAAAAGGATGCAGTGAAGAATATAGAATTATAAAAAGAAGAAGAAGATGGTTTTAAAGGGAGATATGTAAACATGAATGTTAAAGATAGGGTATTAGATACGATAGAGAATCAATAGCGCGTGGTGCTTTAACGGCCAGCAGATGGCGCCGTTTTTCATGAAAAGCATTTGTATGTCCAACAGATGGCGCTGTTTAAAAAAACATGTTTTTACCTGTCACAGGTAATATTATACGTAATATAGGTGTCAAAATTTCAAAGCAATCGGTGAAGAACTTTCGGAGATTAAAGTTTTTGAACAAAGGAACATTAACTGTTTTATATATATAGATATATGTGATAAACTAATGTTTAAAATAAAAGCACAAAGAATAACTCTTTATTAGCAATAATTACTATCCCAATAAAATAGATGCCCTAACTATGAAGCTGTAAAATATGCATAAAACTAAATGTGTTACATTTGTAATGAACCCAAGGAGACATTCAAATTACCAGAATTGAAATTATAGAAAAGTCACAAAGCATAAAACATCACGGAGATGAAAATCTAAAAATAAAAATGGGACCTACACATCAAAGGTATTCAGAAAATCTTAGATGGGACATACCAATCTTAGGTATTACAGAAAATCTTAAATGTGACCTACACATCAAAGATATTACACAAAATCTTAGATGGAACCCACACATCAAAGGTATTACACAAAATCTTAGATGGGACCTACACATTAAAGATATTACAGAAAATCTTAGATGGGACCCACACATCAAAGGTATTACACAAAATCTTAGATGAGACCTACACATCAAAGGTATTACAGAAAATCTTAGATGGAACCCACACATCAAAGGTATTACACAAAATCTTAGATGAGACCTACACATCAAAGGTATTACAGAAAATCTTAGATGGAACCCACACATCAAAGGTATTACACAAAATCTTAGATGAGACCTACACATCAAAGGTATTACAGAAAATCTTAGATGGAACCCACACATCAAAGGTATTACACAAAATCTTAGATGAGACCTACACATCAAAGGTATTACAGAAAATCTTAGATGGAACCCACACATCAAAGGTATTACACAAAATCTTAGATGAGACCTACACATCAAAGGTATTATAGAAATTTTTAGATGGAACCCACACATCAAAGGTATTACACAAAATCTTAGATGGAACCTACACATAAAAGGTATTACACAAAATCTTAGATGAGACCTACACATCTAAGGTATGACACAAAATCTTAAATGGGACCTACACATCAAAGGTATTACAAAATCTATTTGTGAATAGATGTATGTATTTAAAAAATTTAAATAATAATTTTTTTTTTCGTTTGACTGAGGATTGAATCTTCCTCCCAGGGACTGGAGTCAACTGCGCTAACAACTGATTTGGGTAGGACCGACATTTATTTCGTATATTGACTGCTGTAATGTCATCCGATCTAAGAGAAATGCGTATACGTCCGTGGGGTCCGTCTGGATAATCACTAAAAGTTGATAGAATGTATTGTCATCGATAACGAGTCTATCTGCCGAGTTTCAGCTCGATTGTATGTCGGGAAATGCGATATAAATGCGAATAGTGGTATTTAAAAAAACACTTTCTATCAATAATACATTTTGTCCACAAAGATGCTTACCTCAGGTCAATGATACCAACACCAAACTTTCCTTTCTCAATACACGACTCCGATACAACAAGAGACGTGCAATCGTCATCATCTTTTCCACGATTGTATTTTGCTAAAAAATCCAAAAATTCATCCTGTTTTTCAACTTCGGCTTCATCCTCTGCTTTTGCTTCATCCGTTGCTTTGTTTTCATCTTCTGCTTTGGTTTCATCTGTTGCTTTGTTTTTGTCCGTTGTTTTGTCTTCATCCTCTGCTTTGGTTTCATCTGTTGCTTTGTTTTTGTCCGTTGTTTTGTCTTCATCCTCTGCTTTGGCTTCATCTGTTGCTTTGTCTCCATCCTCTGGTTTCTCCTCACTGACTGATTTAAGGGTCTTGCAGCAAACTTCGTCAGGGTTGGTGCAACTCGATCCTTCTGCCGTATCTTCACCATACCTGTAAAAATAATTTAAGTAAATTTTAAAGTGAACAACAAATCGGAAAAGCACCAAAGCCTGGCAGATGTGAAAAATCGAAATTGATGTATATTTTTAACAGGGAGCAAGCAATGCATTGATTTGTGATGATTTATCATTTTTAACATTTGTTGTAAAATTAATAAATTTTCGAACAAGAGTCCCAACTGCTCCCAACCGTAATTGGGGTATGTTGTGAGCCTGCAGGTGGTGGGGAGGGGAATGCGATCGAGAACAGGAAGGTAGAGGAATCCCTGCCTATTTAGATCTGTCACCAAAAACAGCTAAAGCCATGTCAAGCAACGTTTAAATTCTGAATGGTGGTCGTACACCACGCCAATACTTGAAGGTATCTTCCACTCTGGAACGTGGCGCAAATACACTTTATATTATTTTTAATTAATAAATTGTGAAATAACATATGGGTAGTTCAGGCCACGCAGCTTGTGGGCAGATGCACAGTCGTCAAGAACCGGCCAATCCTCACCCCATGAACCCTGGCACCTGCAAAGTGTAATTTGCCACTTTGGGTGACCTATGACAGAGGCTTGGGTTATCCAATAAATGCTTCCGCAATTTATGGAGAATGTTCAAGTCAAAGCCCGAACGAGAGCATTTTTCTCTGCCAAAAAAAACACTTTTCAATATAACCGACAGTATAATATGTTTGAATATAACTAGATAGCAGTAACATACTTTAAATCTTATTTTCAAAGCGTCATTGTATCCACCCCACCCAAAAAATATTCAATTCAAAGAAGCAACTAATTCATTAACTAATGTATAATACATAAATGCAAACTCTCTTTTCGAGATCATATAAATAACATCGTAAATAAATCACTTAAACTACTCGGGTTCATTCATAGAATTACCTCAGACTTTAAACATATAAGAACACTTAAAACTCTTTATTGTTCGTTGGTTCGCCCTCACCTTGAATATGCCAGTGTCATTTGGTCTCCTTTCTACGTTGTCCACATTAGTCACATCGAATCTGTCCAACATCGCTTCCTACGGCGAATTGCTTGGAGGTTAGGACTCGAAAGAGGTGATTACTCATATGAGGAAACTGAACAAACTTTAAACCTATCTTCTTTAGAAAAACGTAGAAAAGATTCCAATCTAATTTGCATATTTAAAATAATCAATAGTATAACCGACTCACCTGAACTGTTACAACACATTCAATTCAACATCCCTTCCCGTAGACTCCGAAATAATGAATTGTTGTTCCTCAATCACCACTCAACTAACTATGGGTACCATTCTTCTTTGTCCAGAATGTCGAGACTTGTAAACTCAAGTCAGAGCATTGAATTTTTTGGTGTAAGTCTAAATGACTTTCAAAAAGCGATACGTAATGTGTAATTTTTCACAACTTAATCGTTATTGATGCTCTGACTTGTAGTTATTTTCTAAATGTACATTTTCTATTTTAAATTGTCTTTGCCCTTCACATTCATGTACTCTCCATTCACTGTCATCTATGTTTTCTTATTCGTGTCAATATTATGGTTTTAGTGAACATATTGTCTGTAAATTAATAAATAAATAAATAAATCAATGCATTAATTGCGTCAAGAATGACGGTACCCACATAGTACTGGATTAGTTAGTTACAATATATATTTACCTCATGTCCAGATTCCCAACTCCGTATATGTTCTCCTGGCCTTGGCAGAGATGTGTTAGTACGCAAGTACATTTGGTTTCGTCAGCTTTCGCCTTGTTTTCATTCCTTATAAACTCTTTGAAACTTTTTATTTCTTCATCTTCTTCGATGTAATCCGGGTAGTCTGCATTGTCGAAATTGCTGAGATTATTATCGACTTTTTCAACAATTGGCTTTTCAGCAGATTCTGTTTTGTTTTCATCTCTTTCCTTTGCAGCGTCATTCTTTAATAATTCTTGTATTTCCTTTATAGTTTGCTCAATCTGTTTTTGGTCCATACCATCATCGATATTATCAATTGCTTCACTGGTAGTTTCAATTTTTTCATCTGTGGTTTGTTCTTCGTGTTCATTAACTGTTTCTTCGTTGTGATTTGCTTCGTCTGTTTCAACTTCAACGGGATTTTTTATACTCGTATAGAATGATGTAGATTCTCCGTCCATGTTGTGATTCGGAAATTTCTCTCGAGGAAAATCTTGCGTTTGTGGTTCTGCAATCTTTTCAGTTGTCGTAAATGTAGGTGCAATCTCTTCAACTGTAGGTCTAGCTTCAGTAGGTTTGTTGTAGACCTGTGGATGTTCGCTAGGCACGTTGTAAACTTCTGTAGGTGGGTTATAAAGAACTGGCGAAAGTGCGTCAGCTATATTCTTTCCCAAATCAGCAGCTATTTCTATGGTATTTACCAGTTTTCGTCGAACTGCCCTTGTGTCATCATTAGTTTTCGAGTTACAGCATTCAGGCCTATCTAATTCTTTACCAGAAATATGCACATTAAATCCACGCAGACTACCCAATTGAAGAGAATCGATCACAGTTTGCAAAATTGATTTGTCACTGGAACTATAACCGTGGTTATGACCTGACGAACCGTTCTGGATTATATCCGAGAGGGTTTGTTGCCAAGAATGCCTGTGGATGTCTCCAGTTGTCTTAAAAACCACTTTCTTCTCCTCTTGAGGTATCTGTGGATATGTTGGCCCAACACTTTGAATAGGCACTTGATATGAGGTTGGTTCTTGCTGCTTGTAGAAATTAGGACTTTGAGATTGGACGCCTATAATGTGCGTTTGATGAACGTTTGAATCTTGTCCTTGATATAAACTGGGTCTTTTTGATTGGACTTTCGTTTGATGAACGTTTTGTTCTTGTTCTTGATGGAAACCCCGACTTTGAGATTGTACTCCCATAATTCGCGTTTGATGAACGTTTGGTTCTTGTATTTGATGGAAACCAGGCATATGAGAAAAAACGGCTTGAGATTGCGTTTGATGGACGTTTGGTTCTTGTCTTTGATGGAAACCCCGACTTTGAGATTGGACTCCCATAGTTCGCGTTTGATGAACGTTTGGTTCGTGTATTTGATGGAAACCAGGCATATGAGAAAAAACGCCTTGAGATTGCGTTTGATGGACGTTTGGTTCTTGTCCTTGATAGAAACCCGGTTTTTTCAAATGAACGCTGTAGACTTGTACGGGATGATAACTCGGACTTTGGACTTGATGCATTTGATGGTGGTTGTATCCTGGTCTCACGTTGACCCATCTCATCCCTGGAGGAGGCTGAGGCACCCGTCTGTTTTCTTGAGATTGTCTTTCTTCGGACGACTGATGGGGGATAAAGGTGTACTGACGCTGAAAGGGATAACCGGAATGTGGTTCTCTCTGGGCCAAAGATGGTATTACAAGCGGTATATGTAATACAGGAAAACCTGTTGAAAAAAAAAAACAATTATTTTTAATGATAAACTAATGTTTATAAGACAAGGTTTTATGCATAGCACAAAGGATAATAAATTATTATAAACAATAATTAGTCGCCTGTAATATCAATACAAATTTAAATTATCTCCCGAGTAAAAATAAATGCCGCTGACGGGAATTTGATGTCCTGTCAGACGCTCTGGACCACTGAGCTACGTCGGCTTATTTCCAACCCGCCAAATAAATAATGTACTTGTACTTCAATCAACAATTACACCTGTAAACAGCCAACTTTATTTTTGTAGGAAAGGCTTTGTTAGTGCCAAATTTCCCACTAGATGGCGTCGAGACATATTATATCTACTTTTTTGGTGAAATATTTTGACTTGTCTGATATTATTATTTTTTAATGATAAACAAGTAAAGTCAATAGATGTCGCACATAAAAAAAAATAAGATAAGTTTATCTAAAAAGACGCTGTCTAGATTGCATTTAGTTCAGGTTGAATCTTGCGATCATACATAAAGATAGTAGGAAAAAAATGAAGACAATGTTGGTAGTTCTTATTCGAAGTATGATACAGTTAAAAGTGACCGAGGGGGATAGGGTCCCATTAGCTCAGTGGTAGAGCTGTGTCCCGGCAAGACAAAGGTCCTGGGTTCGAGTCCTAGCTGTGACCGTATCCTTTTCTGATTTTTCTGTTTCAGATTTTCGTTTAGAAATCGCTAATATTGTCTTCAATAATTAATAAGACAAGGTTTTTATGCAAAGCACAAAGGGTAATAAATTATTATAAGCAATACAGGCGACCAAAAGAACTGCTTGTCCGTAGGTAGGTACCGTAACGAGAGTCGATGCGAACAGAGATGGTTCTTGCATACAGCACTTTTCAAACTTATTATTTTACAAAGAAAATTCCAGGGAAATTGGAAAACGTTTTATTTTGTTATATTTTTTTGCGTTTACCCGAAGAACAGTATAGACAAATAAATACACATTGATTGATACAAGATTTAGAATAAACCGATATCTTTTTAATCTCCGGTTAAACTCCCTGAATGAATCCACGAACCGACACTGCTTAGAAGGCAGATAAACGAATACTGTTAGGTTAGGTTCAATTATTGAAGACAATATTAGCTATTCCTAAATAAAAATCTTAAAAAGATACGGTCACATCTAGGACTCGAACCCAGGACCCTTGCCTTGCCGGGGCACCGCTCTACCAACTGAGCTAATGGGACCCTATCTCCTTCGGTCATATTTAACTGTATCATACTTCGAATAAGAACTACCAACATTGTCTTCATTTTTTTTTGCAGCCATCTCTTTATGTAAACTGAACTAAATGCAATTTAGACAGTGTCTTTAGATGAACATATCTCATTTTAATTTTAATGTGCGACATCTATTGCCTTTTTCTGCAAGTATAGGATGAATATTTTATTTTTGGGAATAATTTAATGATTAAAATCTTTAATTGTAATATTTAATTATTGAAGACAAAATAAGCGATTTCTAAACGAAAATTTGAAACAGAAGAAGTTACGGTCACATACTTAATACAATAAACGATCATCTGTTGTTACTTTTTTGCTAGATACGTTAAATATAACTAACTAATTAACTAACCATCGCGCCGTTTCCCCGCAGGGGTAGGCAGAGAGGACGGACCGCTAAACAACTCGGTCACACCACACACTCCTTGCCTCATTCACATTCATACATCGTCTCATACATACTCTTCTATTATTCTGACTCTTGACATGGCCCGACTCAAGTATCTGATTCACTTGATACCATTGCTACCATTCGCATTTGCATCATATATCCTCCTTACACTCCTTTCTTCGCTCATTCGCTCTACATGCCCAAACCATCTAAGCGTCGCTTCTTTAATCTTACTCATTACGCTTACATCAGCCTTGCACTCTTTGCGGATCTCCACATTCCTCACACGATCATACATGGTTTTACCACCCTCATTTCAACAGCATTCAATCTACTTTCATCCTTTCTTTGCAGTTCCATGCCTCACTTCCATACATCAGGGTAGGTACCAGCACTCCATTGTGGACTGCTAGCTTCGCTTCTTTGGACAATTTTTAGTTAGCGCCAACTGCGTTCAGTCCTCCATTAACGGAATTACCTGCATTTACCCTTCTTTCAATATCTCTGTTAGTTAAGTATACCTGCCGAAATTAACCACGAGTGGTTTGCTGCGTTTGGCAACTAAGCAGGGGTGCCCGGGTTTCATGGAGTGAGGTTTGTCTAGCTCCGTTTGGCGACCTGAATCTGGGGAGACTGGTTGAGTGAGACCCTTTGACCTCTCCATCCTCACTCTCTCGATTCATACTTCCGTCACTCCTGGACACACTGACTCCCAGAATCCTACCCAGAACTTCCTCTTCATCTTTTCCCTAAAAATACCCTCCACACAGCATCCCCAAAGATGCGAAAGATCTGTGTAGAGCCTGTTTCTCAGTGACGTTTCACAAGAAAATTTCTATCGAAAATATAAAAAAAAACTTATTTTGAAACATTAGTCAATAAAACCAGCAGAAAAAAGGTTCATAAGTAAAAGATTTGACAGGTAGGTATTTACAAGCATATTTGAAGGGCTTGACACTTTATTAACGTGAATATCGCACAAGAGTCCCAACTGCTCCCAATTGTCTAGCGAGCATCCCAATGTGGGTATGATGTAGAAGAGTAAAGTGGAGAAAGTACCTGGCTTTTCAGATCTGATCATCAAACTTGGTTGTTTCAATTGTTTTTAACTGCAACAATAATATCAGGACTGAGTTATTTAAATACTCGCTTGTGCCTAGATGGCATTCAGTTGGCAACACTTTGTAGATATGTTCAACTGCTTGGAATACAGTTACAAGAAGGATATAATTACTGATCCTCTGAGTTATTATGTACATATTATCACATGCTTATACAAACCCATATGGGCGTATAAGATGTGTATATAGATAGCAAATGTATTGTTGACAAGCACATTGAACCCATTATTTCAAAATCATACAGAATGCTAGGTTTCTTATTAAGAATATGCAAAGTTTTCAAAAGTGCTAAGACTCTAGAAATGTTGTTTTGTTCATTGGTCAGAAGTCCACTGGAATATGCTTCCACAATATGGAATCCTCAATAAAAGGTATACATAGATTTAGTAGAAAGTATACAGAATAAATTTTCGAAACATTTACTCAAGAAATACAACAAAATTACAAATAATATGTTAACTTTACAATGAAAGGCGCACATTGTCAGACCTGTTGGTTCTACATAATCTGCTAAATAATAAAATAGATAGTCCCGAATTGCTATCCGTCATTGGTTTAAATGTTCCAACGAGGCGTACCAGGCATACTACACTATTTCATATTGAAGCCAACAATACCAATGCAGCAAACAACTCAGTAATTACTCGCGCAATCTAGACATCTTTCATGATTCCTTTCTAACATACAAAACTAACTTATTAAATTTCTTAGCGTGACATATTTCAAAAATATTTTCACATCATTTTTCAAAACTCCTATGTATTAACAGTCAATTACAATTCGTGAGCTTATTATAATTCTTGTTTTCAATTCATTTATTATTATCTTTCCACACACTTCCTTGCTTTTATAACAATCTCAGGCGAAATTACGTAATGATATTTTATGGACATACGTAATAGGTACTACAACTATGTAATAACGAAAAATATTTACTGTATATTTTTGTACTGTGTATGTCTTAACAAATAAATATAAATAAATAAATACATTCTAAATGATGCTCGTCTACCAGGGTGATACTGAGAGTATCTTCCACTCTCAAACGTGCCGCAAATATACAGGGTGTATCGGCACGTACCCGACAAACTTTAACCAGTTATTCCTTAGCACATTTGGAGTAAAAAATGTTATGGGCACTTTGCTGTCCGGTAACATTTTTTTTTAATAAAAAAATTTTCATTCATATTTTCACCACATGTCACCACTGTTTTATCCTTTGTCAAAGTTTGAAAACCCATCTGGCAATATTTTATTCGAGTTTCGTTGAATAATGTACGTACGTACCTACATTGGCGCGCTTTTACAATCACAACGAAATGGTATGGCACCATTCGTCTCATTTTAAACTATTATTATTTAGTGTGTATGAAAGAGCGAAGATGCTTTTTTACACACTTGCTAATAACAGCTGTTGAACACGAGAAACAATGCCAATGACAGTGGCAGAGTGTGGATTTTTTTATAATTTTTTGTTTTTAATTGAAAAAAAAATGTTACCGGACAGCAAAGTGCACATAACATTTTTTACTCCAAATGTGCTAAGGAATAGCTGGTAAAAGTTTATCGGGTACGTGCGGACACACCCTGTATACATCATTTTTGTTTGTTCGTTAGTCCCCTTATAGACTCAAAAACTACTGGACCCATTTCGCGGAAAATCTCAAAGTTTTTTTTTGCTTATTACTTTATTAGTGTTTAGAGAGTGGTTTTAATGGTAGAAAAAGAAGACTCAACGCATTATCTCTTCACTGGAATGGGATACGGAGTCGAATTCAATATAATGTAGTTTTTAACAGTAACAACGTGGATTTCATTTCACCCGAGAAAGACATGAATGAAAATAATGATTTGTGGTAAAATGTGGCGTACGTGATCAACGAAGAAAGAGATGTGAAGAGAATGTACGACTCTAAAGCGAATGGTTGAAGAAGTCCAGTACGCACGAGGATGGCACGATCAAGCTAAACAAATACTTACTACAATACAATAATATTATATCCACCTTTAATATGCACCCAATTTTCAGTTCACAACTTCAAAACATTACCGCGAACCATTCATAAGTCCCCGAGCAACCCCGGGTACACGTCAGTTAGTACTTTATATTATTTTATAAAATCATTTGTGAAATAAGACAAATGAATTTTTAAAAAAATTCAATAATTTGTTTTGTTTTCAGAAATTTAATTAATATGACCGACATCCGGATTCATTGTTGTGAGCATTACCTCGACCACGAAGACCGACATCAATTGAAATAAAATAAAAGATATACTATTAGTCATTAGATACACAATAAATCATTTGGTTTTCCTCAAGTTCAAATGAGAAAACACATATTTCTCGAATCAACAAATTAACGAGATAACAACTCTGTTTTGAGGTGAAAGTTCAAGTTAATTATAAATTATACGAATCTTACAAATAATAATAATTTTGTTTTAATGTCCGTTATTCATTTTTGTTGACAGATTTGAATAGCCAGGCACTTCCCAACCTTCCTACTCATCTCCTTCCTTTCACCTCTAACTTCAGCCTCACAGAATACCAAAGTACCACTGTTGCCGGAGTCCCACAAGGATGAATATTGGGTCCTGCATTGTTTAGACTTAGACCGTCAAATAACTAGATTAATTTATTCTTGACATCATAGCGTTGAAATTGGAATCCATATTGAGATGAACTTGTCGAATTACGCTGAACGCAACAGCACTTGATTTCAACTTAATTACTAAAAGAATTAACTATTTATATGGTAAAATATACATTAAATTTACATTTTCTCTCAATTAAAGTTTAGAAAAAACGCATCCTTTTTTAAAATTACCCAAACAAACTACTTAAAAACCATTTTGTGCATTTTATGACTCCATTAGTTGTCTCCATTAGACATTTGAGTTGAAATCAAGTGTTTTTTTAAAGAGCATTTACATGCAGCGGAATTCGACTAGTTTACTCATATTGATTTAAAAGAAAACTGGCGTCACCAATTTACACAAGATATTTTAACTCCTAGGCCCCATACTTGCAAATGAAGTATCTACAAAATATCTATTTAATAATTAAACATATTAATTTCGCTTGTCGTGCAATGCAAGCGTGAAGTGAAGTGAAAACCAAAAGGTTTCAGTGACCATATTGTGTTCCATTTAAATCTACATGACTGGAATTTCTAGTGCGTATTATCGCGTATAGAAACCTTTTAATAATACCGCTCAACAGTCCCAGCTGCTCCCAACCGTATGGAGCCACTCTGAGACTGTGGCATCCCCAATTGGGGTATGTTGCGAGGCTGAAGGAGAAGAGGAAGATGGGGGAGTACCTGGCTATTCAGATCTGGTCACCAAACACGGTTAAAGCCATTTCAAGCATCGTTTTAATTCTGAATGGTGGTCTTACACCAGGGCGATACTGGTAGTATCTTCCACTCTGGAACGTGCCGCAAATATACTATGTATTATCTTAAATGAATAAATTGTGAAATAACACAAATTAATAAAATAAAATTTACTTGCGCACACCGGGATTAGTACCTTACTTACCCTTCGACCACGGAGGCGGTCAGCAACGTCAACTCGTTCAAGAAATTTAAGAAAGAAAAAACCTGCGCATATTGCGTGACACTAGAGCTCACCGCTAGAGAGATTTTGCTGCCTCACATACAATCACAGACAATGAAAAAATCCTAGAAATCTTATCTAATTAAATTGATTTGAAATAAAACTTATTTACTCAATACATTTCGACCCGAAAAACTTTTTCATCAATTTAACTACTAGTAAGATAAAATTCACCTTAGTTTTATTTGTTCATTTCTTCAGTGATTTTATTGCTCTTGTATTAATAATAGTAAATTAAAAAGCATATAATTTCAATTAATTAAAATTAATATTCAAAAATCTCTTAATGAAAAATAAGAAAATACACAGATTTTGGAAATGAGATAAAAAGAATTTGGCATTCTCAGACTATAAAAATATAACCATTTGTTATTTCGGCTACTGGCATTATACCTAGCTCTCTCATTCTAAATTTAGGCGTATTAGATCTATCAAAAAATTAATACCTATATAAAAATGCAAAAATCAGTCATTTTAAATACATACATGTAGGATTAGGAAAGATTTTTTAAATATTTATGTTGAGAGATCATTAGGATTTATAGGTCCAGTTAGAAGTTCTACCGAGCCGAACCCTCTGATATGAAAATATCTGGAGTCGGTGAATTATTTTCCCATTTGATCTCTTGTGAGTTGACGTGTTGTTCTTGTATTGTTTTGTATTTATTTTGCTTATATAATGCACTTGCATAATGTTGATTGACTAGATGATCATTTGTGGAAGTGTGTGGAAGGGCTTAGTTTTTCCTATGGGGAAGATTTAACCCGGACATAAAGTCGGAAATTAAAAAAAAAAATTACATAATTTGTTTTTCGGAAACAGGGTTGAACTAAACAACAGTAATATTTAGAAGAGATCGCGAGTCCACCAAATCTGTGTCTAAAAAAAGGTGGTCCAGTTCTAAAGAAATCAAGACAAATTCTCAATCCATCTCTTGTAATTGTTGAAAATGATTACAATTAGATTGATAAATTACTGGAACGGTTTTTAAAGCATTCAAATTCTATTATTATTTTTTAATGATAAACTAATGTTTATAAGACAAGGTTTTTTATGCATAGCACAAATTATTAAAAGCAATATCACCGACAAATGTAGATATAATATGTCTCGACGCCATCTAGTGGGAAATTTAGCACTTACAAAGCCTTTCCTACAAAAATAAAGTTGGTTGTTTACAGGTGAAAAAAAAATAAAAGCAATAATTGTTGATCGAAGTACTTGTACATATTGAATTATTTGGCGTGTTGGAAATAATCCGACGTAGCTCAGTGGTCCAGAGCACCTGACCGGACATCAGAAGGCGCGGGTTCAATTCCCGTCGGCGGCATTTATTTTTACTAGGGAGATATTTTTAATTTGTATTGATTTTTCAGGCGACTAATTATTGCTTATAACAATTTGTTATTCAAATTCCAATTTGCGGTTTATTGTTGATTTAAATTTGCCAGAAGTTGAATGTTTATCTGAGAGTCCATTAAAAATAATTTTCTCTTCTCTTATAATTATAAAAGCCAGAAAACACACAGTCTTGTCAGTCATTCATCAATTTGTAATTTGTATCAATTCAATTACGTACTGAATAGAAATGAACATATATTAGACCTTGTTTTAACATTTTTTTATTAAGAGGAAGCTACAAGCCAAAAATGTGTATATTTTTGGTATACCTTATATCGTATGTAATAGGCATTAAAATCGCTTGACAAACCGAGTCTAGAAACGTTCGATTTCAAGCAAAAAACTGGTTTTTATTTATTTTGTGAATTATTTTATAAGAAATTAAAAAAGTTAATCAAGTGAAACTGTCACAGATAATCTTAGCTATAATAATATATTTGGGGATCAATGGTGAGGCACGAAATGAAAGAAGGTTGTGAAGGTCACATGTGTTTTATTGGTGAGTCAGTAGCCGTGACAAGGAGATGATGAAGGACAGATGTTGTAGACTCCGGTTGCTGGCTGATGATGTGCTGGTCAAGCGCGGGTCAGTGAGTCGACGCCGGGCGCTGATGACCGGGACTCGATGGAGGTCAGGCACTGGCGAAGAACGTAGGTCTTCAGGCACTCCAGTGCTGACGAGAAGGCCGAAGGTGCGGCAGACCTTGTGGGCAGTTGAACGGGAACGGCGTGACCAGTGAGGATGCAGCGTGTCCTCGTGGTGGTCATGATGGCGTGGAAGAAGCGCTGGTCAGAGACACTGGAACCAGGGCGCTTGTAATCCGATGTAGCGCTGGCCATGGACACGGCCGAGGCGCTAAGATGATGTCCCGATGGAGTCCATAATGATAGGGGCGAAGCCGGGTACTTGTTGTCCACCGCGCTAGTAAGAAGAGCGCGAGTGATCACTCGTTGATCCTTCCTTGTAGGCTGACGGCTGAACGGTAACTGATGACTGACTGACTCGCTGCGTCGGGCTTATTTATACTTGACGGCCGACGGTAGCAGTGGGTAGATAGATGGCAACTAAATTGAAGACACTCGCTCGATCTGGATCATTCGCGAACTTTCGACGGCTTGGCAATTATGCCTAGGCGGCAGACTCGTTCCTTCTGGCGAGTTCTCGTACTGTGTAAGACTGATAGCGTCATAGTATTGTCGCGAGTAGATAGAGTACGTAGATTACTTTGTTTACGATTTAACGAGCAAGTAGCAAGTAGGTACCTAAGTAGCAAGTAGCAGTTTATTATTAATTATTTAATCTGGATAATTCGACGCCACAGACACCCCCTTCCCAGCAGCTTGGCTGAGGGCTGCGATAGAAGAAATAGCTCGGAAACGAACGTCTTTTAAATTGTGACACTTCATAAAAAAAAAAAAATTGCAAAACACATGTTCACAACACAGGTTAATGATTCACTCAGATAACCATGGTGGCACTACTATCCGCGCTTGTGCGGAGATGGTCTGGTGCGTGATGCTCCGTGATGCCTTAACTGATCACCCATTTTGAGACGGGGCTGCAGAATCATGTCGGGCTGCAGGATCACGTCGGGGTCACCACTTTGGGGATCAATGGTGAGGCACGAAATGAAAGAAGGTTGTGAAGGTCACATGTGTTTTATTGGTGAGTCAGTAGCCGTGACAAGGAGATGATGAAGGACAGATGTTGTAGACTCCGGTTGCTGGCTGATGATGTGCTGGTCAAGCGCGGGTCAGTGAGTCGACGCCGGGCGCTGATGACCGGGACTCGATGGAGGTCAGGCACTGGCGAAGAACGTAGGTCTTCAGGCACTCCAGTGCTGACGAGAAGGCCGAAGGTGCGGCAGACCTTGTGGGCAGTTGAATGGGAACGGCGTGACCAGTGAGGATGCAGCGTGTCCTCGTGGTGGTCATGATGGCGTGGAAGAAGCGCTGGTCAGAGACACTGGAACCAGGGCGCTTGTAATCCGATGTAGCGCTGGCCATGGACACGGCCGAGGCGCTAAGATGATGTCCCGATGGAGTCCATAATGATAGGGGCGAAGCCGGGTACGTGTTGTCCACCGCGCTAGTAAGAAGAGCGCGAGTGATCACTCGTTGATCCTTCCTTGTAGGCTGACGGCTGAACGGTAACTGATGACTGACTGACTCGCTGCGTCGGGCTTATTTATACTTGACGGCCGACGGTAGCAGTGGGTAGATAGATGGCAACTAAATTGAAGACACTCGCTCGATCTGGATCATTCGCGAACTTTCGACGGCTTGGCAATTATGCCTAGGCGGCAGACTCGTTCCTTCTGGCGAGTTCTCGTACTGTGTAAGACTGATAGCGTCATAGTATTGTCGCGAGTAGATAGAGTACGTAGATTACTTTGTTTACGATTTAACGAGCAAGTAGCAAGTAGGTACCTAAGTAGCAAGTAGCAGTTTATTATTAATTATTTAATCTGGATAATTCGACGCCACATATATTTAAAAAAAATTGTTTCCTTTACGCGTTCATACATTTCTATTGAAAAAATATTTTTTTAGTAGTTTTTAGTGAGTAATATATTTTTTATTTGTATTCTACTCAAGCGAAACGATAGGAAAACCTTCAATTTATCTAAAGCATGTTTTGTGGTATTCATAATGTACACCAATTCGTTATAAAGATTAATCAAAATTGTGATTTAGCATTAAGCTTCGCTTTAAAGGGACTAACCATCACGCCGTTTCCTCGCAGGGGTAGGCAGAGAGGACGGACCGCCAAACAACTTGGATTTGGCACACACTTCTTGCCTCATTTACATTCATACATACTCGCATATCGGACCACTCTTATATAATATTTATATAAATGACATTAACGTATGCTTTAAAAATAGTTACTTCGTTTTATACGCGGATGACATGAAAAATTATAAAGCTATACAGTGTGAAATAATAACTTAATAAAATAGGAACAATAACTCAAAAATAAATTCCCCAATTTTAAGTAAACAGTTAGAACTAATCACCAGACCAATTTTAAAGTTGTTCCCTTTCTCCAATTTCTCTGTACTATATTTAGTTTATATATTTATTGTCCTGAAGAAGGTTGGGAACAACCGAAACCGGTCGACATATATAATAAAATAAAGTGGTTTAAAACAATTTTTTTTATTCATTTTATATAATGTCAAGCCACAAAGTGTTTGCTTTCTTTAATATAGTTAATCATTCCATCTTACTAAATAAGCTTGATCAAATAGGAATACATATAGGCCTATTTCTCTGTGGGAAATTATATTTAATCATTAAAGACAATATTAGCGATTCTTAAAAGAATATTTGTAACAGAAAAATCAAAAAAAGGTGCCCCGGCAAGGCAAGGGTCCTGGGTTCGAGTACTAGATGTGACCGTATATTCTTTTGGGAATTGCTAATATTGTCTTCAATTATTAAATATTACAATTTAAGGTTTTACTTATTAAGTTATTCCAAAAAATAAAATGAGAAATTATATTTATATAAAATAACACAACTAGTCTTTGTTAATTGATACAATTCATTCCCCATATTTGTAACTTCTGGGGTACCACAGGGGTCAAATCTTGGCCCCCTGCTTTTTCTAATTCAAAATCATTATATTTTCAAAATGAAAATTTGATTATGCTTTTTTTGTCGATGATTTAAATTTTTTTCGTAAAATTAAGTCTGTAAGCATTAGCTTTGTGGCTCGTAATAAAAAACACAACACAACTTTGTTTTTGATCACTTTTTTTATTATTTAAACTCGGAAAAGAATCGGAAAGTTTCGGGAGAAACCTTTCTTCATCAGGAGAATATTAAAAACTAATTAACGATTTAAAATATTTGTGTTATTTGTTCTTGGGATGTAATGCCGTGTTGCGCTAACTCCTTCTTGAACCAACGTTTCGGACAGCATTGCAGTGTCGTCCATCATCAGGGCAGATGTGTTATCTGAGGTTGTGGTAAAATGTGAGCTTATGTAAGAGGATGATAAGCTCAAATTTCATCACAACCTCAGATAACACATCTACCCTGATGATGGGCATTGCAATGTTGTCCGAAACGTTGGCTAAAGAAAGAGTTAGCGCAACACGGTATAACACCCCAAAAACATATAACAAAAATGTTTTTGGCCGTGAAAATCTTAAATCATTTTTGATACAAAATATGGACATAAGTAAACAAAAAAACATTTAGTGTATGAGAGGGTGGTGGACAAAATGGAAGAGGTTATTAGAGGATTTCCAAGAAGAACAGAGCGGTTAACTGGAAATATGTCTAGAATCGAACCAAACGATAGATTCATTTGGTTATTCATTATACTAGATTTATAATTTAGGAATTTTCAGATTTCGAGTGCTTCTAAATTATCAAATTTTTGCTTTTATAATAAGAAAATGAAATTTAACCCCTGTGTCCTTTAATTATTGTTATTTAAAGAACTTAAATGTCCCGTGATTCTAATATTTATATTTCTAGTTGTCTTGCCTATGTAAAACGATGGACAATCATTGCAACATACTTGGTAAATATCTGAATGGCTAAATTTATGATCAGTATTTTTATGTAATTTTCCCAAGTTGTTATCAGCATGGAACGCGGGTTTAATGTGCGCAGACAGATTAAATTCACATTAATGTAAATATGAAAACATTGTAGAATCGGATCAAATAAAAATGCAAGACTGTTATCTTTTAAATGTGGTCTTTATAACCATGTCCGATCATACGATGTACTTCTTGAATATTTCAGGATTGAAACACAACATCTTTATGCTCCATTATGTCCTAGCAATATTGAAATAAATGTTCCAATTTTTTATTTATTGTTTTTGTGTTTAATATGTAGAATACAAAAAAAAATATGTAAATCAAATTTGATAACATAATTATTAAGTTCTGCATGTATTTTTTGGTTTTTGTTATAGTTACAGCTGTTTTGGCTCTCAAGGCCATTTTCAAACTGTGGTTATAACCACGTTTAGACGACATATTTATATGATTCTATTTTATCCCCTCCCAATTGAAAATGATTTATTACCGGTTAAACTGATAAAATAATTGTTCCAATAGATTTCATATTCTGTGGGGGTATTTTGAAGTCTGTTTTCCCCACATTAATGTTATCTTAATTGTTTAATAATGATGTGGCTGCTATTAATTTATTTAAATGTGTTATATTGTATAGGTTTTGTGAACATACTTAGAAGCGGACAATAAATAATTTTCCTTACTTTATTGATTAAAGTAATATTGGGGTCATAGGTTCTTTTATTGATTGATCTAATTGTTCAAGTAAATTTAATTTAAGGCGCTTTCTTTCTATATGTAAGGGTTAAAGTTCATTGTTGTTAAGCGGGACGTGATTATTCACTAAGAATGTACTGCAAATTTTGAAAAAGTGCTTTTATTATTTTTCTGATTTTATGTCCGGGTTAAATCTTCCCCATAGGAAAAACTAAACCCTTCCACACACTTTTCTACAAATGATCATCTAGTCCAAGGCTGCCCAACCTTTTTAGCAGTTGGGCGAAATTGACGATTTTGAATCACTGGCGGGCCACTGAATACCTGACGGTTCCTATTTCCATGGGGGGGGGGGTGTTGTTAGAGAATTTCTATAAAACATAATTCCCCACAAAAAAAAAATCTAAATGAGTGCTCCGCACATAATATTTGAAATCCATGGGGGGGAGGGGTTGTTACGGAACTTCGCTGAGAAAAAATTCCGAACATCATATGTGATACCCCACAGCAATTTTTCGAATTCCATGGGGGGGGGGGGGGGGGGGGTGGCTACAGGATTCCATTTCGACGCAAAAAATATTAAAAATGTCGAAAACCGGTGTATTTTTGTTTCAAAAGTAAGTTCAACAGGTTTAGATTTTTTCGTCGCTGATTCTCGTTCTGAGTAGCCTAAATAGCGATAAATCGCCGTCGTTGGCAACACTGGTGACCGCGCGCAAGCTGCATTGTTTGTTTTACCGCGGGCCCGCGACACTTTTTCAAATTGGCGGATTGGCGGGTTTTTTGAAAATGTTTCACGCGGGCCACTTATAATTCGTTCGCGGGCCACATTGTGGCCCGCCGGCCTGGGGTTGGGCAGCCTTGATCTAGTCAATCAACATTGTGCAAGTGAATTATATAAGATAAAAAAAAAAAAAAACAATACAAGAACAACACGTCAACTCACCAGAGATCAAATGGGAAAATAATTCACCGACTCCAGATATTTTCATATCAGAGGGTTCGGCTCGGTAGAACTTCTAACAGGGCCTATAAATCCTACTGATCCCTCAACATAAATATTTAAAAAATCTTTCGTTATCCTACATGACGTATTTAAAATGACTGATTTTTGCATTTTTATATATATTTTTTTTGATACATCTAATACGCCTAAATTTTGAATGAGAGAGCTAGGTATAATGCCTGTAGCCGAAATAACAAATGGTAATATTTTTACAGTATGAGAATGCCAAATTCTTTTTATCTCCTCTCCTAAATCTGTGTATTTTCTTATTTTTTCATCAACAGATTTTTGAATATTACAGGAATTTGGAATAGCGACATCAATGATATAAGTTATTTTTTTAATGCTGTCATGTAAAACTATATCGGGTCTATTATGACTAATCGTTCGGTCTGTTAGTATAGTTTTATCATAATATATTTTATAAAATTCGTTTTCTAAAAATGAATTTGGTTCGTATTCATAATATGGTATTATTAATATTTTAATTTACTATGTATTATTTATTGATACAACCCCGAGCAATAAAATCACTGAAGAAATGCACAAATAAAACTAAGGTGAATTTTATCTTACTAGTAGTTAAATTGATGAAAAAGTTTTTCGGGTCGAAATGTATTGAGTGAATAAGTGTTATTTCAATTCAATTTAATGAGATAAGATTTCTAGGATTTTTTTCAGTGTCTGTGATTGTATGTGAGACAGCAAAATCTCTCTAACGGTGAGCTCTAGTATCACGCAATTTGCGCAGGTTTTTTCTTTCTTAAATTTCTTGAACGAGTTGACGTTGCTGACCGCCTCCGTGGTCGAAGGGTAAGTAAGGTACCAATCCCGGTGTGCGCAAGTAAATTTTATTTGATTAATTTATGTTATTTCACAATTTATTCATTTAAAATAATACATAGTATATTTGCGGCACGTTACAGAGTGTAAGATACTCTCAGTATCGCCCTGGTGTAAGACCACCATTCAGAATTAAAACGATCCTTGAAATGGCTTTAACCGTGTTTGGTGACCAGTTCTGAATAGCCAGGTACTCCCCCATCTTCCTCTTCTCCTTCAGCCTCGCAACATACCCCAATTGGGGATGCCACAGTCTCAGTGGCTCCATACGGTTGGGAGCAGTTGGGACTATTGTGCGGTATTATTAATATTTTTATAGTCTGAGAATGCCAAATTCTTTTTATCTCATTTCCTAAATCTGTGTATTTTCTTATTATTTCATTAAGGCGATGCCATACGTAGTAATGCAAAATCATGTGTTTTTGGTTTGAAAATTTGGTCGCCTAGAAATGTTTCAGATGCTTTAATTAAATACTGCGAGTAGAATACATTTTGGCCTTTGAAATAATCGAGTATTTTTTAGATAAGTCTTTTTATAAGCCCAGAAAAAAATAATGTATAAGGTCTATGAAAACTGCTTAAAAGTGAAAAATCTCCTACTTACGAACCCATTTTCGGTTATGATTTTATTGTATATTATGGAAAATTAAGTTTTCTATAAAATGATCGAAAAAAAATTAAATATTAATGCCTGAAAATCCACAAAATAAAATAAAAGGCACTTTTTGGCCATGTTTTTTTCATGCATAAATCAAAACAGGCGGATGGTGTTAAGCGGGAATTGAAACCTTATCGCCATCTACGTAAGGGTTGTTATTGATAGCGGCTTAATTTAAAATACTACACGACGTAGTGCATCACCTTAGCTGATTTTTGAATATTACAGGAATTGATTGGAACAGGAGCGATTGGATTTTTTAAATTTTATAATTTATTATAATTATAACATCTTATATATTCTTTGACTTTCTCAACTAGATTCAAAGAACATTAGGAGATGTTATAATAAATTAATAGCAGCCACATCATTACTAAACAATTAAGATAACATTAATGTGGGGAAAACTGACTTCAAAATACTTGGAGAACATAATAATTACATTATTAAATTTGGTTTACATTAAATTTTTAAACGTTCCAAATTCCCATTGTTTAAGACGTCGTAGCATGTCTCGCCTATGTCTGCCCCTCTGGCCCAAATGTGTCGACTATGTAATAAGATAAAGTGTGCTGAAGTAGACATTTTAGTCGAAAATTTATATGAATTCAGAAAAAAATAATATGAATTCAGAAAAAAATTATATGAATTCAGAAAAAAAATTATATGAATTCATAAAAAATTTATATGAATTCAGAAAAAATGTTTTGCTATTGCTAAATTATATGTTGCGCTGATTATATTATATATTACTTGCATCTCTTGTATATCTTTTATGGTCTCTTACTTTTTGTATTATTTGACATTAAATAATAATAACAATAATATTCGGATGATTTTTTATAGCGCCGTTTTTGTGCAAAATCACCTATACAAGTATATAATACATTTCTACAATGATCTATATTATTACTAACTATATATGGAGATAATATACATTACCATACTTACCTGGTAGGTCACTTGAGATTAACATTAACTAATTGTTTACTAGCGAAATTTAGATACAGGATTTAGGACATAATTGGATATAACTGGACTTTATCTCAGGAATTGTATATTTAATTTAATGGTATGACAACTTAAAAACGTAAGTTTTTAGTTTAGACCTGAATTCTGTTGGACTTGTTATGGATCTTAGTTCTGGAGGGAGTTTATTTGAGTGAGTTTTCATATTTAGATGTATGAAAAATAATGTATCCTATGTCCGAGTAGATTAACTGGGTTTTTTATAACTGAATTTTCGTCTCGTAAGTGAAATCGTCTGTAAAAATCCAGTTTAAATAAATAAAAAAAAACATTAAAATTTTTCGTTTATTTCATAAATGTGAACACAATTAATACATATATGTATATCGTCTAAAAAAATGAACCTTTGTCTGTCCAACTGGGAAGGATTCCCGTTTCAGGACAGCCAAATTGTGTATTTAGTACATAATATTCTTACAATGGAATGGCGATGCTGTCAAAACAAATTTTGAGAACATTGTTGATTGCATTCGAAGTGATAGGATGGTTTCTTTATCCTTGAAAGAATAGCAAAGATGTAATTTATTACCAGGGTCACTTTGGATAACATTAGTAATTGCATTCAGAACAGATGAATGGTTTCTTTCGGGACATCACAAGTCTGATATTCTTTCCAGGGCATTTTGGAGAACATTTACAATTGTATAGTTAGAATTTCCACATTTATAAATCAGTATAAGATGTATGAATCCAATAGTACTATATTTTTTGAATTTCTTAGGTGATAGAAATTACACATTACTAGACCAGAATATATGCCGAATGACATATGAATTTCCAATTTTAAAATTTCGAATGTTTATTTATTAAATGGCTAGTCATTATTATACAGTTATCGAAATAAAACCGAGCAAAAGATTCGCAAATTTAAATTTAAATAATAACAACAATGAAGATTAAGTATTAGGAACAATAATAATCATTTTTAAACTTGAAATAAAGACTTAAGATCCTTATCTCTCATAAGTATAAAATAGCCTTTCGGAAGATAAAAAATAAAATTAAACATAATATTATCAACGCTATTATATATTTTTTATATATAAGTACTTAAATAAGTACTAAAAAAAATTAATTAAACACTTATTAGTTCACAAAACGCGTGATTCTCGATAGTAAGTTACAATTTAAATGTCATGAACAAAAAGCAGCTAAAATTCTTGGTTTCGTAAAAAGAAATACAAATGATTTCACAAACGTTGTCATTGTGGAAAACGATACTTTGAATACAAACGAAGTCAATTATAATTTGCGTCAAATATGTGGTCTTTTTTGGTAATGAACGCAAATCTTGGAAGCGGAAATTAAACCACTTTCCGCCATCCGATCGAGCTGAAACTCGGCAAATAGACTCAGTGACAATAACAATGCATTCTGTCAAAATTTGGTGGCAATCACGCACGCACACGCGCAAACACACGCATTTTTCTGAAATCGGATGACATTAAAGCAGTTAATTAATATACGAAATAAACGTCGATCATACACGATCGGCATTTGGCGAGGTTGGTAGGAAGGTCCAATGCTGAGCCAACCCATTTTTTATATTTAAGACATTAATAATAGATATATTATAGTAAAATAAAACATAGTTTATTATGTGTTGACCTTTTATGTATTACATATAGGCAACATTGAATTGTTTCAGTTTGTCGTGTACACTGTAGCTTTCTTTTGGTTATGAATTTATTGTGTAGGTAGAAACAGAGGCGAGTAGTATGGTTGAATAATGCTGGTGACACGCGTTGGTTTATCTATGGTTTTAACTTTGGTAAAATCTTTTTCTGCTTGCATGCTTCAGACGTTACAATCTTAATGTCTTTGGTTTCTTAAGAAAATACAAAATCATTGACATCAGAATCAATCTCTTTCATTCTGCTAAGATTTTGAATTTTCGCATATTCTTCATCTGCGTCAGTCTCTTGATTGGTGTTGATATGTTGATATTTCGCAGGTTCTTGATAAGGATTGAAGTTCTGCACGTTTACTGTGTCCTCTTTCTGATTCGTTTCACCATTGTCAAATATATGAATCATCCAATCCTCATTAGTTTTCAAATTTCCAACATCAGAATATTTCTCTTGATTCGTGTTGATATCTTGATCTGCAACTTTTTGATTAGGGCCAATCTCTTGATATGTGTTGAAATCTTGAATAACGGCCAGATTCCCATCTGAGTCAGTGGTCTTGGTGTTGGTGATTTCTTCAGTTGCGTTGACCACTTGTACAGGATCTGAAAAATGTATAAGTCTTAAAAAAATTATCAACATAGAGCACAATTCTAAAATAATTAAACTGGACAAATACATTCACGATTGAGAAAGGAGAAAGAGTTCGCCAACAGACGAGATAGCCTGACAATCTAGAAAGATAATATTTACGATACTTTTTTTATATTCTATGTTACAAACCGATTTCATTACAAACTTTGTTAAAATTTAATTTATGCTAAAAACCATGGGACAAATTATTTGCAAGACGATATTGTTAATTCTGAATTTAAAATATGAAATCGACAAATGTGACGTTTAATAAATAGTTCCCAGTGGTTGAGTGCCTTAAGACAAGAGATCCTGATTTTACTCACCGTAAAATGTGTAATTTTCAGTACACTCTTTAATTTGATCGGGCATGTAAATTCGTTCTGGATATTTAAATATTTCCTGGCAGGGATTTGTTGGTCTTTCTGTTTGACTACTTCCTGTAATATTACTTTCTTTAAAAGTATTATATTTATTTGCTTCTTTTATGTATTGACTCCAATCTTCATCAGATTTAATATTTTTTTCTTCAGTAGCAGGAAAACCTGAAAATAGATTTCAATCAACCACCAAAATATGTTTGTAAAGGAGAGTTGTACTATATTTATAATTTAGATTAATTCGAAAAACATATTAAGAAGTGTTTAGCACTCAACCATGTCAGTAAAGTGTAAAACGGCTATAGATTTTTCCAGATTGGCCAAAATAGTTATAATTTAAGTCGCACGCGTCACCCTCAACACATTTTGAAGACCATTCCGCAAAAATATATTTTAAATCGTTGCTACAAATGATTTGGATTCTTTCATCTGTTCGGAAATATTAAATCGTTGCTTAACACTCCCGCACCGGACGGGGGGAATACACTTACACTAACGAGAGTTTTATGCTATATCTAAGTTGTTTTTTACACCACATACTCTGTAATTTAGTTAATCCTAAAAAAACTATTTGGTTATCGATCTGCATTTAAAAAATATATATTTTATTTCTAGTTTCTTAGATATTAAATAATTTGTACAAAATTCCGGCAAAATTCCTGTCCCCTGCCCCGCACCTCAGCTTCGTAGCATCGGCTAAAATTCCCCCGTCCCCATCCCCACTATCCGCTCACCACCGAGAACGATCCAGCAAGCTACGAACTGGACCGTAAAAGTTGCATTTTATGGAAAGGGCTAACTCCCGGTCGCGTACACTGCACTACTGGTATTTCCTTTTGCGATGCTAAAATGATCACTTGCCGGACAAAGATCGGCCTGTCTAGCTTGCATCCGGTAAATGTTTAATGTTTAGAGACAACATTAAAATTATATCTGTCTCTGTTTCTCACATGGAAAAGAAATCGGTCAGAAAGAGACACATATTTTGTATACATTTTTAAGTAATTTGAAGGAACTTGAATAAAAACAGAGTACTATATGGTTAAAAAGTCTATCGCAAACGTCTGTTAAATTTTATATTGGGTTATAGTTGCTAATTCTCTTAATTTTCGTGGTAAATAATTCTCTGCAAAACCGGACTAGTTTCGCCCTGCTATGGGCATCTTCAGACTGGTAAGTAGTTCATTCACACCTACTTATGAAATGGTGTTTATAAATTAATATCTATTTCAGGATTGTAAAATATTTATTCTGTACTTTTAATATTAGAATTTATGTAATCAGTCGGCATATATTTATTGCAGTTTCTTACGGCATATTTACCAATGTTTTAAATTAGATCATAAAATTCTATGGTTTTAATTAATTTGTGTGAAAGCCGCACAAGAGCCCCAACAGTCCCATCCAGTAGAACTATGGCATCCCCAATTGGGGTATTTTGTGAGGCTGAAGATAGTGGGGATGGCGAGGGGGAGGATATGGGTAAGACAAAGGTGGAAGTACATGCATATTCACATCTAGTTACCATATAGGCTTAAGTCATTTCAAGCAACGTTTGGATTCTACATGGTGGTCTTTCACTAGGGCGATACTGAAAGCATCTACCGCCCTGCAACTTGATATTATATATTTTTTTCTTTCATAAATATTACAGCATCCGTTGTCGAAGGGTAAGGCTCTAGACTAGTAAACCGGAGGTCGCGGGTTCAAATCCCGGTGTGCGCAAGTAAATTTTAATCTTTGTGATATTTCACAATTTACTGACTAGAATTCATTTAGGTTGTTGCTTGAAATAACTTTGACCTTGTTTGGTGACCAGTACTGAATAGCCAGCTATTTCCCCAACTTCCTCTTCTCCATCTTCTTCCCCTCTCCACTACCTTTAGCCTTACAAAATACCAGTACCGGCTCGTGACTTTTGGGTCTACTATTAATTGTAATATTATCACTCTTTCAAATTTTATTTGATTGATTTGTGTTATTTCACAATTAATTAATTAAAATAATATATAGTCTATTTGCGGCACGTTCTAGAGTGGAAGATACTCAGTATCGCCCTGGTGTAAGACCACCATTCAGAATTGAAACGTTGCTCCAAATGGCTTTAGCCGTGTTTAGTGACTAGATCTGAATAGCCAGGTACTTCCTCACCTTCCTCTTTCCCTTCCCCACTTACCTTCAGCCTCACAACATCCCCCAATTGGGGATGCCATAGTCTCACTGGCTCCAGACGGGAGCAGTTGGGACTCTTGTGAGGTATTCACTATAAAAAGTAAATAAAAAAAGTATCGCCCTGGTGTAAGACCACCATTCAGAATTGAAACGTTGCTCCAAATGGCTTTAGCCGTGTTAAGTGACTAGATCTGAATAGCCAGGTACTTCCCCACCGTCCTCTTTCCCTTCCCCACTTACCTTCAGCCTCACAACATCCCCCAATTGGGGATGCCATAGTCTCACTGGCTCCAGACGGGAGCAGTTGGGACTCTTGTGAGGTATTCACTATAAAAAAAAAAAAAAAAAACTCTAGTACACCTAAAAGTTCCGAGCCGCCACTCCAACATACCCCATTTGGGAATGCCATAGTCTCACTGGTTCCAGAGGATTGGATAGGAGCAGTTGGGACTGTTGTGGTGTTTTATATAGAAAAATCAAAAACAGGAATATCTGAGGTTACAGTAAAATATAATTTACTCCACGTTTAAGTTCTAAAAATACCTTTTTTTTCACTATATTCGAAAAATTCGTTGTATTTCGAACCCCTCGACATACAAACGAACCCATTATTTATGGTAAGGCAAACACTACGATTTGACCCTAAATGTAAATATACTACATAATATCATAAATTAGGAATTATAACCTTCACTAACATCTAAATATTCCATAATATTCGAAATAACATCCGTACCTAGTTTAGTAGTGGTAGGTTTTTAAAACTTAAAAATATGTATTTATAAATAGATCCATCATTTACGGACCACCCTGTGCAACAAACTAGCTACGCTGTAATCGCCAATCGCCAGTCGACATTCAGAATCGAGGAGTTATGCTCGTTATCGGCCCGCCTTCCCTGTTTTGTATGGAAAAAGGCGCATTATTATCTAAATTCATTAGAATATTAACTACGACTTTATTTATGAAAATATTTTGATAATGACTTCTGAAACACTTCGAATATACTCCCCCCTAATTATTACTAAAACAAATTACACAATATTATGCCATTAACATCCTTTAATAAGCAAAACAAATTGGGGTCTCTAGTGACCCCCCTTCGGATCTTATGTGATTTTTTTCTCTCCGGGACGAAAAGGTTAAAATGATTTGGATTCTTGCAGATACTCGTAAATTTTAAATCTTTGCTAAAAATGATTTGGATTCTTGCATCTGCTCGTAAATATTAAATCGTTTCTTAAAATGATTTGGATTCTTTCATCTGCTCGGCAATTTTAAATCGTTGCTTAAAATGATTTGGATTCTTGCATCTGCTCGTAAATCCGAAGTTCAAATGGACATTCCTAAACAAATTTAAAAATGACATTTAAAAAATATCGCTGACCGTTTTCGTAGATCGTTAATTACCCTATCTCCTACTACCACCACAGTGAGCGGAAAATGTTGCTTGTGTTGTGATGAAGGACTTAGCCAGCCGAGGAATTAACATAATACGCCTGGGTGGGACCCAAACGCGATGCCAACTCGGCGATTTTTGTTTTGAAAGATATTATTGACATGCTCAGAAGAGAGATTATGCATGAATGTGAATGAAGCTGGTAGTACCATCCTCTTTTCCTACCCCAACATATATTTATTTAGTAGTGTTTACCTGGTAACCACACCCAAATGCCATTCGCCAACTTGAATTCTCCGTGAATATTATTGGGATTGATTTCAACAGTTTTATTTTCTTTTGGACTGCCAAAAACGTTGTGAAAGTCATCATCGTCTTCGTCTTTTGTTTGATCTGTGTTAAATCCATGTATGGTTGCGGGTTTTTGATCAGTGTCATCTTCTTGACTTGTGTTAACATCACTTGTGTTAAATTCATGATTTATGTCAATTTCCTGAGTTCTGTCTGTTCTTGGATCTGTGTTGTTTGTTTTGGCGTAAAGCTGTTTATTGCTTCCATTCGTGCTTTGATCCACATATGGGACAACGCTTTGTTTTGTATTTTCAAGGCCATCTTCAAAATCAGGACTATTCACTGTTTCGTTTTTTTCAATTTCATCTAAATAATCCGTCCATTTTCCCAGGTCAGTGTTTTGATTTGTGTCAACTTCAGGAATTTTTTGAATCTGTTGATGGGTGTGACCATGAGGATTTTTTTCAACCTCTTTAAAAGTATTATTGAAAGGAGTTAGGTTAATCTTTTGATGTGCGTCAGAACTCGGATTATTTAGGGTTTCATTATTTTCAATTTCATCTAGGTAATCCATCCATTTATCAAGATTTTGATTTGTGAGGACATTAAGATTTTTATCAATCTCTTGGGTTGTATTATCAATAGAAGTTAGGTCAATCTCTCGGTTTGTGTTATTAAGAGGATTTAGGTCAATACCTTGGTTTGTGTTGCCAAAAGGATTTTTTACAACTTCTTGATCCGTGTCATCAAAGGGAATTTTGTCAATCCCTTGGTTCGTGTCATCAAAGGGAGTTTTGTCAATCCCTTGGTTCGTGTCATCAAATGGAGGTTTGTCAATCCCTTGGTTCGTGTCATCAAATGGAGTTTTGTCAATCCCTTGGTTCGTGTCATCAAAGGGAATTTTGTCAATCCCTTGGTTCGTGTCATCAAATGGAGTTTTGTCAATCCCTTGGTTCGTGTCGTCAAATGGAGTTTTGTCAATCCCTTGGTTCGTGTCATCAAATGGAGTTTTGTCAATCCCTTGGTTCGTGTCATCAAAGGGAGTTTTGTCAATCCCTTGGTTCGTGTCATCAAAAGTGTTATCAATCTCTTGATTTGTGTCAACGTCAGGATTCTTATTATACTGATTAGTAGTTGTATCAAAACTTGGATATGTATCGCCTGTGTCAACAACAGTAATTACGACAGCTGGAATTGGAACACCGAGTGGACTTTTAACACCTGGGTGCATGTTGTGCCAAGTTGCCGAATGCTGAAAGTGGTGTTCATGCTGACCATGATTCGTGTGAGGCCACTGAGCGTGGTGTTCATGCTGACCGTGATTCGTGTGAGGCCAGTGACCGTGGTGTTCATGCTGACCGTGATTCGTGTGAGGCCAGTGACCGTGGTGTTCACGCTGACCTTGCGGGTGATTCTGCCTCCACCAAGGCTGAGAACCTGGAAAACGTTAAAAAATATGATTTTTAACCTGACTTCATAGTTGTATCGATTTTGAAGTTTGGTTGTTTCAATGAAAGCTGTCAAGCAAGGTAAAATTCTACCAAATGCTAAAATCAGCGGTTAACGAAGATGACAATTTTGAATTGAATATTTAGGCACAGTTGTTTCGCAAAAATTCACGTGTGACTAAGTTTTTATTCAGAGCCATTTTGTTTTTTTACAGTTCAAAGGTACCGTTCAATGCCTATTCCAGAGGCGGTTCCTTGGTACGTGCATTTGTGCATTGCACTGCTTGTCTACAGTCTCCACATAACAAATTACAGCGACATCTGTGCCCCAGTGATCGATGTAAGAAATTCGTAATTCCCGTCAGGTCATTATTAGAGCTATCTTCTAGTAAAAAAATCCCGCGCAAGAGCAAGCGGTCGTGCATACCCCGATATGCACAGAACCAACATTTACCATACTACTAAAACAGCATCGGGCGGTATCGAGACAGCCCGAAGTAGCCGAAACGGTGACATGAGCGAGACAGATTACACTCTTAATGTCAAATGTTAGAGCAGTGCAGATACATAACCCATTCCGTGCATTATCGAAACGCTTTGACGGCGAGTGAACTTTGCATCACTTTGATCATGTGTAATCCAATGCGTCTGGAATGGATTCGCTTAGAAAAACTAATGTTCAATGTTAATGCTACGACATTCACACATTGGAACTCGAGCGGGGTGATTTCAAACGGTTTCGCAATATTTTCAACGATGAATTGCGTGTCCTTTATTTTCGAGATAATTTTGTATTATTTAATCAGTTATTTTACAAATATAACTTCTTAGATAGAATGAATTGCAGTAGGTGTTCCCATTCATTAATTTGCTCCACCTAAATTACAGACTAGGTACATTTTAAAAGTGAAATGCACTGCTGGTAATTACAGTCACGGGCCGCGTCTGGCCTATTCTAAGTCTGATTCAGCTTTTGAACAAATCATGATTAGTAGAAGAGGACAACTCTGATTTTGTTGAGCTTGTCGGCTTATTACGATGTGATTAAAAGGTAGAATCAGTGTTTGAAGGGACCTTTAAAATAAAAATAAAAATTAAAGTGGCGCTCAATTTTTAAGACAGTGTTACATTTGAACGTCTGTGAAATATCCAGTCACTGGAGAAGAAAAAGGCCGATTTCATGTTATTGTCAAATGCGACAGGTATTGAGACGAAGTAAGTTTTTAATAGAGAGTTTTCAGCGACATCTAATGGTTCAGCCTCAAGGTTTTGGTGGGCTATTTTCAGACACTTCTACGTCGATGTTTTCCAATACCAGTCAGTTCTTTTTCTGATCATTCTTTAACCCAAGATTTGGTGGACTGAATGTGGTTATTTATTGATTTGATTTATTTTATGTTGGGTGGTGGTTTGTTGTATATATTACAGTTAAAGCTTCTTTTTCCAAAATGTATTACATTTGTCATAAGTATCCAAGTAAGAATACATTACGTTACAACGTCAAACTTTTTTTCTGCTCGTTCCGAAATATTAAAGGTTTTTCAAAATAAATTTTAATTTTTCACAGATTCACTAAGAATTGGAAGGCAAGTAGATGACAAGGGAGGTATATTAATAAGTAAATATGGAGATGCGAGAAGAACGCAATACAGATGTAAGCGTAATGTTGAACATGTGGGACGAATTAACGAAAAAAAGAGTGCAAGGAGAACATATGATGTTGCAAATGGTAGAAGACAAGAATCAGAACAACAGAAGATTAAGTATGATGTATGAATGAAGCAGAGAGAATGTTGCAAGATAGTGTATTATATGGCAGTCAATTAACTTTGCCTACACTGCAAATAAATAGCATAGTTAGTTAGTTAAACAACGCAGGACCCAATACTGATTCTTGTGGGACTCCGGTGGACTAATATAATGGTCTCTTTAATTGTTTAATGGTTCCCGACCTGTGTACACACCCTCGAGTGTCATACATGTGTATTACACTCTTTTCTGCGTCCATCGACTCTACACAATACAATATTTATATTTTAGAAATACTGGATAGATAGGACGCCACATAAACAAATATATAAATAATAAAAAGACTTACTAGTGTTGTGTATCCGTCGTCATAATTTACCAGCACGATCACTGAAGATATAAATCAATAGACAATTTCTTATTGATTCTGAAGTAGTTTATCAAAAATATTCACGTTTTTCATTGATGGTTAACAGTCGAAATATTTTACGTAAATTATTGGCGACGAATGTATGTAAATTGGAGTTATCTTTTTTATAATTTAATTTAATTTAATATAGTTATAAGTGGGTACGGTGGTGTTATATAATACATATCGGTACAAAATATATTTATAATCGGAATCTCACCAAAGAAGAAACTGGTTCTTGTGATTGGTGAGCAAGTTACACTAATTATAAGGAAAATAGAATAACATTATGCAATAGGTAAGTATGTATATAATAGGAGCAATTGAAACTACTGGATGATATATATATATATGTGTAGGTGTACATATTGTTGTTACTATTGTTGTTACATACACATTGTCTGTCACATACTAATTATTGAGAATTTAAGAGAGTAATTAGAAACATCTAAATAAAGTAGAGATGAATATAGACTAATAAGAAATATAAGAAAAGGGAATAACAGGCAATTATTTAGTTAATTATTCCTGACAAGTATAACTTCAGTTTGTTGATGTCTTTTAATTTCCTTATTTAAATCGGAAGGTTGTTGAAATACAGGGTTTTCCAATAAGAGGTGTTATATTGATATTCAATCGTAAAAGATCAATGTTTCGTTGCTTGTGTGGCACGTATCGCCGTCTTGTTGAAAGTAAACGTTGTCCAGATCAATACCATCCAATTCCGGCCATAAAAATCATTAATCATCTCTCGATAGTGCAATCCATTCACCGTAACTGTTGCTCTAGCCTCATTTTTGAAAAAGTAAGGTCCAATGACTCCGCCGGACCATAAACCGCACCAAACAGTCACACGTTGAAGATAGAGAGGCTTTTCAACAATAACTCTTGGGTTTTCCGAGCCCCAGATGCGACAATTTTGCTTGTTGACGAAGCCACCGAGGTGGAAATGGGCCTCATCACTCAAGATGATTTGCATTTGATTCACTCAAGTGAATTTTAATAATTTCAATGCGTTGTTGATGCGTGTATCGTTCCATTTTTGTTAATGGCGTAGTTTCTACTTGTCAAATGTCAAAAAATGACAGCTTCAAAAGTAACATCTACCAAAATAAAGGGGTATTCAAAATAACACCTCTTATTGGAAAACCCTGTATTTTTTTCCTATATCTAGTTGTTTTGCATTAGTTTGGTATTTTGATGTTGTATTGATATTTTTTTGATAAGTGGGTTTCAAAGTTTTTGATGATATAATGTTTGTAAATTTGGATAATAGCATTTTTCTTGAAGATATCCTCTACTCAAGGCACCCCGAAATCTGCGAAAGTGTTTCTGTATGTGCAGGGTTTGTTTAGAATTACTTTGATGATTAGCTTCTGGACCACTTTGATCGGGGTTAGAATGTTGTTGTTCTTTCAAGTCAAATAATCAGTATGTTTACACGGAAAAAATCCGGTTAAAAACGGGATCGCAGGCCGTTTCCTATTAACCTTTTAGTACATTCCTAATATATTGCAACACGTTTTCACGCACATACATTTGTCCTCATTATATAGAGAATGGACGTGATGCAAAAATATTAGAATTTTTATGAACTTGTGTTCCAAGATCGCGATAATTTAACTGAAAGTTTATTAGGAAACCTATCAAGCCTGCAGTCCCCCTTTAAACCGGATTGCGATTTGAAGAGATTCTGAATAAATAAGCAATGTTTTATATCAGTAAGTTTTGTCCGTATGCCAATAATTACTATCACACATTGCGTAATTGCCGGGAAAAAGTGTTGAAAAAAATAGTCAACATATTAATTTTGTTATTTTCCTTGTCTAATTACTTATTTTTTTCCTTGTATTATTATTATTCATTTATGCTTTTACAAATTTTCCTTAATGTTCCTTCTTTTTTATTGTGTATACACAAGAGTCCCAACTGCTCTCAACCGTCTGGAGCCAGGGAGACCATGGCATTATTTAAAATTAATAAATTGAAAAATAACACAAATTCATTCTTTGTTTACAACCCTATCTAATTAAAAAACATCGATATGTTTCAAAACCAACGGTAAATTTTTTTTATACGAACGGTTAAACGGTTCGTATAAAAAACAGTATTTTTCCTTATGAAATTTTTCTTTTGTATTAATTATTTTTCCTTATACAATGCAAATATCCCCGTTTATACTTTTTCTAGTGTAATTTCTCCTTGTGTAAATCTTTCTGTAATATTTCCTTCTGAATTTTTTTTTGTATATTTTTTACACAAATTATCCCTGTTCCTATATGTTTCTTGTACATTTTTTTTCTGTGTAATTTAGTTTTTTAATTTATTTTTTACCTGGTCCACTTTTTCTTACGTAATTTTTTGCGTAAATGTCATTTAGGTTTATTTCTACTATACTATTGTAAAATCTTTCTGTAATTAAATCTTTAGATAATTTTCCCTGTTCCTACATTGTCTTACTTAATTTTCAAGTGTAAATTAAATTAATAATAAAATCTTTCTGTAATTTAATATTTAGATAATTTTTCAACGTTATCTTATGTATTTTTTAAGTGTCATTTTAGAGAAATAATAAAATCTTTCTGTAATTTAATCATTACATAATTTTTTCCTGTTACTACTTCGTTATATGCAATTTTTAAGTGTCATTTTTGGATAAATAATAAAATCTTTCTCTAATTTAATCTTAAGGCGTAGCTTAGTACTAAATCACTATTTTGATTAATCTTTATAACGAATTGGTGTACATTATGAATACCAAAAAATATGCTTTAAATAAATTAAAGGTTTTTCGATCGTTTCGCTTGAGAAGAATACAAATAAAAAAAATTACTCAATAAAAAATATAAATGTAAACTACTTAAAAAATATTTTTTCAATAGAAATGTATGAACGCGTAAAGGAAAAAACTTTAAAAAATACACTATTATAGCAAAGATTATCTGTGACAGTTTCACTTGATTAACTTTTTTGCTTTCTCATAAAATTATTTACAAAATAAATAAAAACCAGTTTAGAGTAGACTCCGTTTGTCAAGCGATTTTAATGCCTATTACCTAAAATAAAAGGTAAACCAAAAACATACAAATGATAACATGATTTTTCCATGCTCCTACTTTATCTAATGTAATTTTTAAGTGTTATTTTAAGTTAACAATAAAATCTTAATTTAATCTCTACATAATTTTCCCTGTTCCTACATTGTCTTATGTAATTTTTAAGAGTCATTTTAGATTAATACTCAAATCTTTCTGTAATTTAATCTTTACATAATTTTTCATTGTTCCTACATTGTCTAATGTAATTTTTAAGTCTTATTTTAAGTTAATAATAAAATCTTTTTGTAATTTAATCTTTACATAGTTTTCCCTGTTCCTACATTGTCTTATGTAATTTTTAAGATTCATTTTAGATTAATACTCAAATCTTTCTGTAATTTAATCTTTACATGATTTTTCCTTGTTCCTACATTGTCTAATGTAATTTTTAAGTCTTATTTTAAGTTAATAATAAAATCTTTTTGTAATTTAATCTTTACATAGTTTTCCCTGTTCCTACATTGTTTTATGTAATTTTTAAGAGTCATTAAAATGAAATCTAATCTAAAGATTAATACTCAAATCTTTCTGTAATTTAATCTTTACTGATTTTTCCATGTTCCTACATTGTCTTATGTAATTTTAGATTAATACTCAAATATTTCTGTAATTTAATCTTTACATGATTATTCCATGTTCCTACATTTTCTTACGTACTTTATACGTGTGTAATTTTTAGTTTAGTGATTAAAAAAAAAAAAAAAATTCCTCAGGATAGTTAAAAGAAGTGGGATGATATCAAACATAATCATAGACATATGAATATTAGTAGACCTGCCCTAAGTGATTAAAAGCGTATTATCCCCACTCCCCATACCGGTTCCATTGAGCCGGCTGGGCTCGCGTATGGCCTCAAATGAAATTTGAAAACGTGACGTCATCATTCTTGTGCGAACTATGGTCGAGGCATCATCGGTTCATTTTACTAAATAACACGGCAAAATTTTGACTTGTACTATGAAAACTGGTAAAAATAGATGTGAAAAAAGAGAATAAACCCAATTGTCGTATTACATTCCATATATAAGCATTATTTTACTTTATTTTAAGCATATTCACATCGCATAATATGAATCAGTTGTTACTATCACATCGAGAAACGTCTGGACGCGAAACACAAAGCTGGTTGGTTGCTGGGAAGTAAATTATGAACATTTATAAAAGTGTCTTAACTAAATACTCTGAAACTAACTACGACTCTGAAAATAGAAGCTGCCTTACTTTGCCGAATTTGGACTTCGCAAATTTGTTCATAACGTGGCGAGTAATTTGCGCTCCCATGTAAAAATGTCTATTCATTCAAAGCAGATTTTACTTTTAAGAAGTAAATGGTGATATTATAATGCGAGATGCCTATTTACTGTCAGATTGATTTATTGACGAATCACAGTCAGCTTCACTCCCTTCGTTCTTCAACAGTTGATTTTACCCCTCGCCCATATCTTCTCGTCTATTAATTCCTATGTCTGTGAACATAATAAAAAATATTATAAATCGGGAAATTAATTAGTAGTACTTTAATTTGCAACTCACCCGAATGTTCGTGTCTCGGCCAGTGAGGTCGCGCTGACGTCATTACCGCCACCAAAACCACCAAAAGCAGTAAACCAAAACCAGTCATGTTGAGACTGGTAGCTCCTGTGTCCACTAGATCACTATTATTACACTAAATATGATTATTATTTAATGACACGCCGGTTTGGTTGCTCTTGCAAACGAGAAACTTTACAAGAATGATTTAAGATTTTCACGGCCAAACGTATTTTTGTTATTTGTTTTTGGGGTGTTATGCCACTGATGATGGACACTGTAACGTAGTCCGAAAAGTCGGCTAAATAAAGAGTTAGCGCAACAAGGCATAACACCCTAAAAACACTTTACAAGAGCCTAACTAAAGGGCTAACAATACGAATTACTGACTGTATTATCTTTACACGGTGTATAAAAACTCGAAGTACAAACGGGAAACTAAAACAAAATCAAGTTTCTGGTCGATGTTGTGGTATAATTTTATTTTTATTAAGTTTTGTCTTTTAAAAAACGTTGAAGCGTAGCCCTGACTCGAAAATTTTTTATAGTTGCCTTAAAAAAGGTTTTTTTTTTTTTTGGTTTCTCCGTGATGTGAATCCAATTTTTTTTCACTTATATATATATTTTTTTTTTATATATGTTTATTCAGTTTTTTTTATTTGTACATTATTTTCTTCGTTTTTATTTTTGAATAACATGTCTCATTTTTAATATCTTCTGGTAACGAGTTAAATAATTCCGGAATTTTATGTCTTTTTGTTCTATCTCCGTATACATTTTGCGATATTTTAATAATGAACATTTGTGCTTCTCTATGCCTAGTAGGGTAGTTATGGTTTACAGGTTTTTTGAATTCTGTGTTCCAGAATTCATCTAGCGTTAGTTGGTAATCTATCCTACTATCTGTAGAGAGCACATTACACAAAGAAAACATTTTTTTATAATCGCCTTCACATAATTGTTTTTTTTTTTTGCCTGATATCAATTTTAGGAAACGGATTTGTAATTGTTCTATTTTATTTAAGTACGTTTTATACGTTAATCCGTAACTATTTACTCCGTATCCTATAATTGATTCAGCTAATGCATTATATATACAGTATAATATATTTTTATTAACAAAGTTTTTTAGGTGATAAAATTTCCCTAATATGGATCTTAATCTATTACATACATTTTCAATGTGATTTGACCAGTTAAAATTGACATCTATTGTAAGACCAAGGTATGTATATTGGTAAACTTTTTCTATGTTTGGGCATTTACATGGCAGAGATTGGTTTTTTGTGTGAAAACAATCGTATGAATGACTTTTTATATGCAGTTCTTTATCCTGACAACTTGCATATGGAGAGTGTATAAGCATATATTTTGTTTTTTTTTTGCGTTAATAATAATTCCATTGTCGTGTTCACTTGTTCTACGAGTTCATAAATTCCTTCTCCTGTGACTGCAATAGATGTTCCTCATTATAATTAAAGTGATTCGACTTTTTTTAAAACAATTTGTGCGTATTAACCTCTCAAGCCAACTTTTTCGCTTTGGGAATAGCCCTTATGGTGTCTTAGAAATCGTGGTATCTCGCTAACCGTTATAGCTAGAAATATAAACTAAACGGTGTTAGAAAAAAAAACCGTTCATTTAGATACAGAAGTTAATCACAAAAATGTACATTTCTATGAAACCAAAGGTTCCAAGCACAATTTGAAAAAAAAATTATGCGAATTTTTATTATGAAACTACAAAAAATTGAGATGGCTATAATTCATTTATTTAGAATTAACGGCACAAGTGCCATTTACATACAAAGTTTTTATTTTATTTTTTTACATATAGGTACATAGTGCAGTATTAAATTTTGATGAGAAAAATTAAAGAATTAAATTTAGTTAAAACATAACAAATAAAATAACAGTAAAAAAAGAAGCAATGACAATAGCCTGTTATGTAGTGACCTCATTAAAATAATTGGCGTTAAAATGTGTTATTAGTGCAGCTTTATACTTTACAAGGGGAATATTAAAAGTATCTGCGATTTGAGTATAAAAGTTCCCAAGTGTGTGCAATCTATGTATAACCGAGTTATATCCTGAGATTGTGGTATAATTGTCACAATAATACATACTAGAGGACCTTGATCTAATGGTAGGTACATGAAATTTCATCAATATTAATATGTCAGGGCAATGTTTATAATACATCTTTCTAGAAAGTGATATTTTTGATTTCAGTTTGTTTTAAAAATTTCAGTTTAGTCACATTTAAAAGCGTATTCAATCATCTTTCAAAACAGGTTTTTAGTTGTCGGATACGTTCAGAAATATTAATATATTTAAATATATATCTTTCTGACACCGCCTTTAAGATGTATAATTATAACAATCAAGGACTAATGGATAGGATGTCCAGAGTATCTGGATATTTACAGGCTCGTATGAGGACAAAACACTACATACAGACTATATTTGTATTTGACGCAAATAGAATTGACCCGAATACTAACTAGTACTTGGGTACTCGGCATGTTTTAAACTTATTAATTGACTTAAAAAATAATAATTTTAGTGAAAAAAACTCCCACATTTAATGCAATAAAAATAACAAACTGAAATTTTTTCTCAATATTTAAATTTGATTCAAACGGAAAACTGGTGTATCTGCATTTTTTATTATTTTGGATATTTAGTGATGCTTTGTGACCAGTTATATGTGTGCCCCAACAAATTGGGGATGTCATATTATTTGTATTTACTGACGGTTAATCGAGTTAATCATCAATGTTTCAAAGACCCAATCCTGTCTGATTACGTCTAAAAGGGATCTAAATGATAATCTAGTCTCCTTCAACGGAAGCAATCTTCCGAACAGGCCTTCCATTGATATGCTTGGTGTAACTATAAGTGACCAGCTCAGGTACGGGGGCTCCATCGAAGCCAGAGTAAAGTTGGCCTCTCAGAAGCTGGGCGTACTGTACAGGGCCCGCAGATACTTTAATAGTACACAACTGCTGACCCTGTTCAAATCGCAAGTGCGCCCTACTCTCAATTTTGGCAGCCATCTCTGGTCCGGAGCCCCTAAATACCTGAAAAAAACCCTTGACTCTGTGCAAAAACGGGCGGTCCGTTTGATAGATTCCCCAATCTTAACAAACGGACTGCAATCTTTAGAGCACAGGCGTCAGGTAGGTATGCTGTCCTTGTTCTATCGGTATTACAATGGAAGATGCTCTGAGGAACTAGCGTCATTGATCCCTTCGGCACCGGTGCGTAGTCGGGATACACGCCAAACGCGCGCCCAACATTTGTACACGATTGACATTTGTCACATGAGAACGGGTCGCTTCTACGATTCGTTCTTAAGTTCAACAGCTCGGCTGTGGAACGAACTGCCGGCCTCTGTGTTTCCTCCCTCCTACAACATGGGACTCTTCAAGACCCATGTTCACTCCTTCCTCTCCACAAAAAGACCCCCCACACAGCATCCCCAAAGATGACATAGGCCCTGAGGGAAATTATTTTCTTCAGGGCCTCCTGTGTGGAGTTAATATATATAAAAAAAAAAATCATGCTAAACAGATTAAAAAAATCAGAAAAATATATTTTTTAATCTTTAGAATCACAATTTGTGCAACGAGTTACCAGACACCGTGTATGTGCAAATGCAAGCAGAACAAAAAGATGATTCTTAGTGACGTTTGACAAATGAAACTCCACTATGGGACGAGTACACACTTCACATTTGCACCAAAACTCACAGTCCTAACGATAAAACGTTGTTTTGGCCGACTCTAATTGGGTAAATGTAAAAATATGAAAACAACAAACATTGAAAACGTCGATGTTAAACACTTTTTCACAAAACGAACGAAACCAGTTGGTATAATGTGATCGCGTGCACGACTGACATCAAGAGCGTGGACGACTTATCAATACATTGAATTTGCTCTTTATATATCATGATATCTTGACCTCTTTATCGCGTTGGATTTGTAACTACAGAGCCGGCAGAGGGTTTTTTTTACTCCTAATTAATTATTATTGATTATTGCTTACTAGCTGTACCCCGCCACGCGTTACTGTTGCTCAGTCTGTCTGTGCAGATAGATAAACAAGAGCGCGTGTTGCTTTTACGTGCAACAGATGGCGCGATTTTTTTTACAAAAAATCATGTTTTTACCTTGTCACAGGTGATATCTATATAATATTGGTATATAAAAGCATACGCGTATTTGAATGCAATGTTGTGTCAAAATTTTTAAACCAATCGGTGAAGAATTTTCGGAGATTTAAGATTTTTGAACAAACAAACATTTACATTTTTATTTATGTATAGAAGTATTTTTAATGTTTCATTTATTTATATTTACAGTTATATTGAAGCAATATTTAATTATATTTAAATACCCGTCGTTGCTCGGGGCTATGAATAATTTTTAGGTAGTGAATTCTAGTGCACTTGAAAACCAGTTTGAAGTTGACAAATTGAATTTAAAATGTTTTTGTTCCACTTGTCATCAATCGTACATGTCTTCCTCGGACGTCCCCGACTTCCACCATTCACAAACTGTATACCACATTGTTACTATTAAAAAAAAAAAACTACATTATATCAACTAATTCGGCTATAATGCGTTTAGTCTTTCTCTGGCGTCTCCGATTATTTCTACCAATCAAAACACTTCCTAAACACTCTTGACACTAATAAGAACAAACGTTGAAATTTTCAGCGATATCGGTCCGGTAGTTTTTAAATTTATGGGGTACAAACAAACATTCATAAAAAAACATAATGAAAATTATACTGAAAGTTCCTGTAAGAACTAGCAATGACGAAATCTTCACCAATCTTAACATCATGTCAATTAAACAACTAAATTCTAAAACTATACTCAATTACATTCATAAGTACAAAACCCAAGAAATAACAACAAACACGTACAATAGAAACACTAGATCTCATGGTCAAAAACTTATCCAACAAATAACTACCAATACAACTTTTGGGCAAAAAAGCTTCTTATAACATAGTATTAAACTCTACAATAAAATACCACTCTCACTCAAAAACCTCAACATTATAACATTTAAATCTCAAATAAAAAACTGGATACTTAATATAAGGAGATATGAAATAGAAAATATACTGATATCAAACACAGACTAAAACCGAATCTACTAAAAAACTGAAATATACCAAAAAAACACTATCTATTATTTAAAAAAAAATAATTATACTACATGATATGTGTTTATAATTAAATTCATATGTTACTTTGTTGTAATATTAATTTCTTATAATTAAATTATAATATGTAAATGAAATCCTCAGCACGGGAGATCCCAGTGAGGACATCATTATCTCTATGTGTTACTAAGAAAAGAAGACAATAAATCATTATTATCATCATTCATTTATATATATAAATGAATGCTGTCTTATATATAGATACAGGGTTTATATAAATAAGTCAAGTACGTAGCTTAACACCCTGCACAAACGGAAAATATGTAAGTAGGTGTCATTTATTGGTGATATTTTTTCAATCCCGGCCTGCGCAAGTAAATATTATTTGATAAATTTGAGTTATTTCCATAGACATATGAATATTAGTAGACCTGCCCTAAGTGATTAAAAGCGTATTATCCCCACTCCCCATACCGGTTCCATTGGAGCCGGCTGTGCTCGCGTATGGCCTCAAGTGAAATTTGAAAACGTGACGTCATCATTCTTGTGCGAACTATGGTCGAGGCATCATCGGTTCATTTTACGAAATAACACGGCAAAATGTTGACTTGTACTATGAAAACTTGTAAAAATAGATGTGAAAAAGAGAATAAACCCAATTGTCGTATTAGATTCCATATATAAGCATTATTTTACTTTATTTTAAGAATATTCACATCGTATAATATAGATCAGTTTTAGAAACATATACTATCACATCGAGAAACGTCTGGACGCGAAACGCAAAGCTGGTTGGTTGCTGGGAAGTAAATTATGAACATTTATAAAAGTGTCTTAACTAAATACTTAAACGAAATATTCGACTCTGAAAATAAAACCGAATTTTTTTGCCGAATTTGGACTTCGCAAATTTGTTCATAACGTGGCGAGTAATTTGCGCTCCCATGTAAAAATGTCTATTCATTCAAAAGCAGATTTTACTTTTAAGAAGTAAATGGTGATATTATAATGCGAGATGCCTATTTACTGTCAGATTGAGTTATTGACGAATCACAGTCAGCCTTACTCCCTTCGTTCTTCAACAGTTGACTTTACCCCTCGCCATTATCTTCTCGTCTATTAATTCCTATGTCTGTGGTTATTTCCAAATAATGTACATGTCCCAAAGTGGTACATATTTTCACCGCGGTGAATGACCATAATTCAGAAATGGCTTTCGCCGTTTGGTAATCAGATTTGAATAGCCAGGTACCTCCCCACCTTTCTCTTCGGCATCATCTTTCTTTCATCACTACCTTCCGTCTCATAAAATATCCCAATTAGGAATGCCTCACTGACTCTGGACGATTGAGAACAGTTACCAGTGGAAAACATTGTCATAGAGTTTGAAAAAGATTAATGGATGATTTTTAAACATATCATTTTTGAAATATTGTAATTTTGAAATTATTATTTTTTAAATTTAAAAAAATGGTTTACTTTATTTTTTGTACCTAAAATTACCGATACATTTATTAGATAAATATTGGGTTTTCCAAAAAGAAGTATTATTTTGAATAGCCCGCTATTTCGGTAGATGTTACTTTTGAAGCTGTTATTTTTTGACATTTGACAAGTAGAAAATACGCCATTAATAAAAATGGCTTCAACAACGCATTGAAATTATTAAAGTACACTTGAGTGAATCAAATGCAAATCATCTTGAGTGATAAGGCCCATTTCCACCTCGGTAGCTTCGTCAACAAGCAAAATTGTCGCATCTGGGGCTCGGAAAACCCAAGAGTTATTGTTGAAAAGCCTCTCTATCCTCAACGTGTGACTGTTTGGTGCGGTTTATGGTCCGGCGGAGTCATTGGACCATACTTTTTCGAAAATGAGGCTGGAGCAACAGTTACGGTGAATGGATTGCGCTTTCGAGAGATGATTAATGATTTTTTATGGCCAGAATTGGATGGTATTGATCTGGACAGCGTTTACTTTCCACAAGACGACGCTACGTGCCACACAAGCAATGAAACCATTGATCTTTTACGATTGAATATCAAAATAACACCTCTTATTAGAAAACCCTGTATATTACAAACGTAATTTTCACCTCACTTTTTTCAAAATTTATTAATTCTTTTTGAAATTATGTTCGGAACCTTTTTTAAATAGAGTTGTACGTTTTAATTATTATCTGATTTACTTTTAGATTTGAATATAAAGCGCGGTGTTTTCTTTTTATAATACCATTACGTTCATATTTCTCACAATGACAGTGCGGAAGACACAAAAGCGATCATATTAGCCTGGGGTTAATATCCAAAAATTTAATATTTTTACGAATTAGAAGAACTTTCAAAGCAGTCAATAAACTTTATAATTAAAAAAAAATCATTTGTTCGAAGATTCCATATGGATATTCCGAATAGGTACTCTATCCAAACCCACTGACAGAACCGACGAATCGTAATGTCATCTAGCTTCTCGTAAGAGCGTAGACTTAATAAACTTTTTCTATGGAAACCATTTGTCAAGTTGACATCTGACAGCCATCTGTCATTCATTTGCTGTGCATTTATTCAGTTTATCCTCTGTTTAGTTCGTGTTTAACTTGTTAATTCTACCGTCGTATGTTATAATATATCGTATAATGTGTATTGTAACAGTTGTTCAATACATTTCTTCACCATTTAATACGTAAAACTATAGCTCAACTGAAAGGAGAAAGGAGGTTCGTCTGACGTTGCTTTTTAGTTCAAGTCAAGGTAGGCAAGCTGTATTTCGATTTGACCCCAAATACTCTATTATTTTACCATCATCATGACATTATGTACGTCTGAAGGTAGCATTTGGTCTTCACTACAAATGATTTTGATGTACTGTTCTCAATGCTTCCCGTACTGCTCTAATACTTATGTTATATAAATTAAGACAAAATTAATGCGATTACGAGCTGTATAAAATTGGTTTCTTTGGTAAGCTTTACCTACATCTACCGTTATTAATACACAATAAAAAAACAAACATTTGATTCAATGACAATAAGAACCAATAAAAGATATAAATTTGATTTAGACCACTTTAATTTTAATTGTACTCTCCCGGTTTCGGAAGCACCCTTCCTTCGTCAGGAGAATATTACCTAATATTTTACAAATATTTTACCATCATTATTACAAATATACAATAAGAACCGTTTATTTCAGTTGTCCGATAGGGAAATTAGTATTGTTAAATATTAATTATGTAAATATCAATACACGGGTAAAATTCTCCATAATGGATATGACATTGTACAAGTGAGATTGGCCCGGTTGGCCGTAGCTACGTACTGCCAACCTCAAAAAAAGAATAATATAACAGTCATATAACCAGGACGTCTATCATTGTCGACCGATGTCAATACGATATTGACAAAATCCGTTATCTATGGTCAGTTAGTGATATCTGTGAGCACGGTTAGAATATGGCCTCGACGGTCGGTAGGAAAATAATAATAATAATCATTTTATTCCAGGATGTGGGGAGGTTAGTGCAATCCCACACGTCCCATATAGATATACATTTTTTTTGTACAATAGATATAATAAATTATCAAATAAGGACAACTATGCAGGGTGTGGTCTTGAGTGCGCTTGGGCCCAGCGCTCACTCAGGAGTGGCGCTTAGTGCTGATAGGCTGCGGTCACCAACGTGTTGGCGGAGGCCATTAGCCGCATCCTGGCTCCAGTGACCCGGTGTCTAATCAGGCCGGCAAATCCATTCAGTCCTAGTTCCGTGAACATTGTCGATGCGCTGCTGTATCTTCGGTATCCAAATATAATTCTACAGGCGTCATTATATTGAATTCGGAGTCGTTCCATCGAGCAAGTTCGATAGTGACACCATGTCTCACACGTATACAGGCCAGTACAGAATGCGTTGAACAGTATTTTTTAACGGTATTGCTGCATTTGCAAAATCTGCGGGCAATCATGTTAGAAACTATGCTTAGGCTTCTCCTTTGTCGTTCGATATCGCCATCGTCCGATAGGTCTTCATTAATAATGTGCCCCAAGTATTTCACGTTCGAACATGTATTTATTTTTGCCTCGTTAAGGTATACGGGGAGCATCTTATATGTATCTTGACTTTTTCCGTGGTGGAAAGCAATCAATTCCGTCTTCTTCGGGTTGTACATCATATTATGCTGTTTTCCATATTCTTCACAAATGTTTAGGAGTAATCTTAATCCCTTGATCGACGGAGCTAGGAGGATCATGTCGTCCGCGTAGCTTATATGATTCATACATATACTGTTAACACGACAGCCCGCTCTGATGTCCAGGTGACTTGACAACTCGTCCATGTATACATTGAATAGAATGGGGGACATACACCCTCCTTGCCTTACTCCTGACCGCAAATATATCGGCTGGGAGTATGTACTTGCCCACCGTACAATATTTTCCTGCTGGGAGTGCCATCGGGATAGTAGGTTTATAAATAAGGTAGGTATATTCCTAGCTCTCAATTTATCCCATAATGTTTTATGACAGACCCTGTCGAAGGCTTTACTCAGGTTTAAGAAGCACCCGTATACGGTAGTTTATCGTTTCTTGTAGAATTCTATTATTTGCTTTGCAGTATATATTGCCATATTAGTGGATAATCTACATTTAAATCCCATCTGGTTATCTTTAGACATTAGTTTATCATGTATCTCATTTAATATTACCCTTTCAAATAATCTTGCAGTTATAGTTGCTAAAGATATTGGCCGGTAATTGCTGGAATTAGTCATGTCGTTTGTGTAATCGTTTTCGTCATTGCACCCGGTATATGGTTGTGTTTAAGTATTGCGTTGAACAGTATATTTAGTAGTTTGGGTATGTATCTACCTCTGTATTTTATGTGTTCAATACTTAGGTTATCATGTCCCGGAGACTTACCAGCCTTGGTGCCTGTTATGGCCTTCATTATACTAATTTCAGATAGGTAAACGTTTTGTCCATCATATTCCATAATATCAGGGACAGACGGTACTTCATTTCCAGAAATATCTGAAAATGAAGTACCGTCTTTTACTGAAAAAAAACCGCTGCTTTTAGCGAGGCATCCAAGGTATCCGATAAGCTGTTAATTTGCAAAACTTTTTGGATAAGGCCAGTGATTCAGGATAATTACCGATAATGTCGTTCGTTATGCTAAATAACTGGCTTATTAATGAATGAAGGTGAACTAACTAAGCTCTTAGAATTTTAAAAAAATGCACGTTCCATGGAATTTGATTCCATTCCAACTTTGAGACACACTAGTTGTCAATCATAACCAAAGACCTAATGAACCAATTATCTCCATTTTTAGTGTTAAAAAGTATATTCGAACTGCCAATTAAAGTTATTATTTAAATTTATTAGTATTTTACCCTGCTCAGGAAATCGGTATAAAATCGTCGATAGTTACGCCTATTGATCGAATATTGTTAACTTATCGATTTCACTGTGCACATTTTCCCTCACGAGATATAAACGCGGATACCGTAGTTTAAAATTAGGTGCGACAATCTATTTACATAATTTGAGAGTAATTAGGTTTTTTTGCAAATTTTACAATCTATTATTTTTAAATGTTCGTATATAATTTCGAACTAGGGTGTCTGCGTTTATAGACTCTGGTTATGTGATTATGTTGTCTTTTTATATTGGAAGCACATACATATCGGCAAACCCGGACGAACTTTCACATCGATACTCTTCCGAAATTGTGTGTCAACTGCAGATTTTATGCGAATATTAATATTCACGAAATCTCTATTATACTAAAATAAAGTCGCTATCCGCGTCTGTCTGTTTGTGCGCTTAGTTCTTCTAAACTAAACAACGGATTTAGAAAGGGTTTTCACCACCATCTCGAGAATTTCTTCCGGAAGTTTTACATATATTATTATTAAAATCATTTAAATTCAATGGAAGAAAAATTGTCTATCGATCCCAAACAGTTTTGGAAGTACATTAAGGATCTAAAAAATCCAACAACTCATTTAAGTCTATGATTCTTGACGGAGAAGAATTGACTACTGATGATAAAATCGCTAATAGTTTTGGGACCTTTTTTTCATCTGTTTATAAAAATGTCCAACCAACTCTCAATATTGACTCTACCCTTCACACTGTACAGATTGGGCCCTCATTCGACCTGGTCAGTATTTCAGAAAAAGATGTTAAGGAGGCACTCTCAAATTTAAAGAAACCTCACTCCATCGGTCCTGACAATATTCCAACATTTATACTAAAGGGTTGTTCCGACCTTTTAATACCACCATTATGTCATCTCTTCAATGTATGCCTAAAAAACGGGATTCTCCCAGACATCTGGAGATTAACTAAAATAACCCCTATCTACAAGAAGGGTGACAAACGCGATATCCGGAATTATCGACCGGTTGCCGTTCTATGTTCCATCATGAAAATATTCGAGAAAATTCTACATAAATATATACTTAATCACGTTAATCCAATTCTTGATGACCGTCAATATGGTTTTAGACCCCAGATGTCAGTAACATCAAACCTCTTATGCATCTCAGATTTCTTATCACAAACTCTCGACAATCGGGGACAGGTGGATGTTGCTTGTCGACCTGGAAAAAGCATTCGACAAGGTTGACATCGACATTCTTCTAAATAAGCTAGCTTCATTTGGTTTTTCCAAAAGACTACTCTGTTTTTTTGCTTCATATTTTCGAAATCGTAGACAGTTTGTTTATTATAAGGGTTCCAGTTCTTTTGAATTCATAGTTTTTTCTGGAGTTCCTCAGGGGCCTATCCTTGGACCACTTCTGTTTCTGATTTTTATTAACGATATTGGTTCAGTCATCACACATTCGCTGTATTTACTATTTGCAGATGACTTGAAACTATATCGCTCAATAAAAAACCATCTTGACTGTATTCTCCTTCAACGTGACATTGACTGCGTTTCAAACTGGGCCAAAATAAATGGCTTGAACTTCAGTACACCCAAGTGCAATATCGTCTCGTATACAAGATCAAAGAAACCGCATGTATTTGAATATACAATCAATGAAATTATTCTCCAACACCTAAACCAAATCAAAGATCTAGGAGTTATTTACGACAGCAAACTAACTTTTCACCAACACATCGATGATTTAATAAGCAGAGCATACAGGCTTCTCGGCTTCGTAATTAGGAACTCATATCCGTTTCGTAACACAAAAACACTGACGTTATTATATAATACACTAGTCCTAAGTGTACTGGAATCAAACTCGATCATCTGGGCTCCACATGAATTGACATACACTTTACGCATTGAAAGAGTCCATAAAAATTTTTTAGGTTTTTATTCTCGCGGCTCTATGGACGTTACCCTTGGCTTTACCCATCGATTTATATATTAGGCATGACCAATTACCACTCCCTAGAGATACGTAGAGGTATTGCTTTGCTTAAATATTTTTTTCAACTTATAAACGGTCACTTATCTAATAATGAGATACTGGCCCAACTAAATTTTTTTGTACCAGAGTCTCACTCTCGAGGACGTCATCACAATCTTCTATATAGTAGAGCAAGCCGCACTAATTTATTTATGTACTCACCTGTGGGGAGAGCTACGTGCTTTTTGAATGCAGTAGATAAAAAAATAGATTTATTTTTTGTGTCCTATAGCGCATTTGCGAGATTTTTGGCATTGCATATACACTGCAAAAATGGTACAATTATAACGTCTTAGGCTATATTACCTGTAATTGTTATGAATAAATGTACAAATTATATATATAAATAAATAAATATATAAAACATGCATATTATATTTATAGAAAGTAGAGAAAAGTCGATGTTTTGTAATCAAGTCGTAAAAAAATAGTTTCACTTTGCTAACGCTGGCTTAACCTTATAAGATACATCAAAATAATGTACTACGGAATTGTATATATTAAAAAGGTATCACAGCCTCAAAACGTTACCTTAAACTATTTATAAGTCTCCGAGCAATTCCGGGTACACATCAGTAATTTAATAATAAAAATAGTTATTTTCATTCGGTTTAATCAGTTTGTTTTTGTGTATTAATAACGGTAGTTGTTGGTAGAAGTTTACCGTTGTTTGTATTGTGAAGAATTGTTATTAAATTATTTTATTCCCTTTAAAAACAATACAAAATTGCAACTGGTCTATTAATGGTTCCCTTGTGTTTGTTGAAATTAGTTTTCGTAAAAGTGGATTGAATATTTGATCTGTGTCAGTCATTTCTTCAAGTATTATTTTTAAGATGGTTTTCTGTGCGTCATGCTCCATATGAACAATAGCTGAGTTTGTTGCTCCTCATCAGACAATGATTCCATATTCTATTATGGATTGACAAAGTGCAAAATAGAGACGATGGAGCTAATCTCAATAGTTCTTGGTATCCGGTAATTGACGGCTACACCAGAGCTAAACGAAGAAAACCACTTTAAATAAAAAATGATACGTTAATGTTAGCTCAGAGGGTTGGAGCTAGCAACACGGTATCACAACCTCATACATAAGCTCACATTTTAATACAACCTCAAATAACACATCTGCCCTGATGATGGACACTGCAATGCTGTTCGAAACGTTGGCTAAAGAAGGAGTTAGCGCAACACGGCATAACACCCCAAAAACAAATAACAAAAATACTTTTGACCGTGAAAATCTTAAATCATATAAGTGCAAAATATATTGTTTTCATTGAAGCTAATCAATCTTAGTATTATATGGAAAGCATGGAAAAACTATAAGATTACATAAGTTAACAAGAATAAGGAATACATCATTTGTATAAAGTTATTAAAAGAAACAAAAAAAAAACTGTTTTGCAATGATTTCATTTATAAGCACTGCTAAAGTTTTTAATCAGTACATATTTATATTTGTGTAGAGGCCTATTAAAAACATCAGCTAACATTACATACGAGTTACCGGTGTGTCTATTTATAAAAGAATTGTAGCCTGAAACCGTAGTACGATTGTTACAATAATACACACTGGGGAACCTTGATATAATGGTGGGAACATGAAAGCGAATCAAAATCAAGGTTATCCAACATATCCCAGTTTTGGCTAATATCTTTGGTATTCTCCAAAGATGTAAAAGTTATTTCTGTCCTCAGCATGCCATAATTAATACTACACACTTTTAAAAATATACGATATTGCATTATAGGAGATAACTTCATTGATATCTGTGCGTACCTATTAGTTTGTTAATATTTTTCTATTAAACTTTCTAGGTTAGGTAGAGGGCTATCGACACAGGCATGGATGCTACTGTGATAAAGTGTGAACCAGAAGCTGAGGCCAGCGATGAAGAAGAAAACGGCGAACTGTACACGAATGAAGATAATATATCATTCCAAGAGATAAAGGCTGAAATTCTGGAATATTCCAACCCGGTTGAACAAAGTGCAGGTATATTTATGCCAACACTTATATATTTATTTAATTTATATCAGGTTAATATAATATTTAAGACCCTGTAGTAAGAATTCGAAGATTGAAAGGGAAATACGTAAATTCTAATGTTAGAGGAAACGTTCTAATATTACAAAACGATAATGGTGAAAATATTAAATAAAACACGACTCGTTCGAAATAGAGCAAAAATCTCTCGACAAATTCTTTGGTAGCATTTAAAAATACTCTTCGAATTTTTTCATACCTATAATATATTATATAACAGAAAAAGACGTTTTTTTAGTAAATTAGAGTTTTTTTTCTATCGAGAAAATTTCATAACAAATGTGTAGATATTATCTTAAAAAATAATATGTATTTTTTAGAACTTAAAAATTTAAAGAGTTAAAGAGATGGCGTGCGCAAATAAATCTGATTTGATTAATGTGTTATTTCACAATAATTCATTTATTAAAAATGCTGCACATTCCAATGTGGAAGGTACTCTCAGTGTCGCCTTGGAGAAAGATCGCCATTCAGAATTGAAACGTCGCTCGAAATGGCTTTAGCCGCGTTTGGTGACCAGTTCTGAATAATAAGGTTTCCTCTCCCCATTTCCGTCAGCCACACAACATACTGTTCGGGAGCTGTTGCGACTCTTGAGCGATAATTTCATTAGCAAGTAGGAATTTCCCATATATTGTCAGGTTATTCCGTAAAGTAGCACCGTTGTATTTTAACTTCATGTATATTTTGCAGACCATCCGATGAAGGTGACCGAAGACATTGAAAACAAACTGATCGATGCTTCTGACGCGAAGTACATGAAACAATTCAAGACGAAAACGACTTCTGAGCATCGCGCATTCATCATTGCAACCAAACCGTTTGCTTGTACACTTTGTAGCTCTACATTCATTCGGAAGAGTCACTTAAACAGACATATCATCACGCATACGGGGCATAAAGCCCACGCTTGTACACAATGCAGTGCTGCGTTTTACCAGAGACTTAATCTGGACAGGCATATGCTAATCCATACCGGAGAGAGGCCATTCCCGTGTACACACTGCAGCTCTGTCTTTACTTCAAAGTTTCATCTCGACAGACATTTTCTCACACACAGCGGTGAAAAACCTTACGCCTGTCCTCTCTGCAGTTCCGCATTTACCCAGAAAAACAACATGAAGACGCATTTTCTTACGCACACCGGAGTTAAACCTTTCTCGTGCGATATCTGCGGTACCGCTTTTCTCCGAAAGTGCCACCTGGACAGGCATGTTCTGATTCATACTGGAGAAAAACCATTTTCGTGCGTACATTGCAGCTCTGTGTTTACTATGAAATGCAATCTCGCAAGGCATATCCTCACACACACTAAAGAGAAACCGTTTTCGTGTGTACAATGTGGTTCAGTGTTTACTCAGAAGAGTCATTTAGACAGACATAGCCTAACGCACGTCGATAGTTCATCACATTCAACGATTGACTAAATCAAATACATTGAATCTCCACTTTTTGGACAAAATAAGTTATGAACTAGACTGCAAAGAAGAACGTAAATTTGTACGTGTAAAAATAACAACGTTCTTAATATATTCACATATTTAAAAGCATTAGAATATTTTTTCCAAGTGATTCAAATAATCTATTTCAAGGAGATTCAATAATATATTGGCTTATGAGGCTACCAGAGTGGTGTATACTTTCAGTATCGCCCTGGAAGAATACCGTTATTAAAAATCGAAACACTGCTTGAAATGGCATTAGTCTTGTTCCCACGAACCGTTGGATTTGGAAAATATGAACTATTAAGTTTTATTTTGCAACTGGCCTATCAACGCATCGTTTTTTACCTGTCGTTGTTGCAGCAAAGAATTGTAAGAAACAAAAATGTAATCTTGATAGGTAAGGATCTAGGATATAGGATACGACAGACGTGCGAGAGATACATTTTCTATGCTTTCGGTTCAGTTCTGCGTCAACTAAGTATTATATTGTATGGAACTAATTAAATAAACCATATTATACCATATAACAGCTTCATTATTATCATATCTTCTTTATTGTTTCACACATCGGAAATTTCATGTTTCAGCTGGCGAGACTGTCGCTCGTGATCGCTAAATTTATTATTGTGCGAGTTAACTTTACCTAAAAGTGTTCTCATGTGAGCAACTAACTCAGTTCCGTAAAAAAAGTACATAAGATCAATACAAAATACCGGGAACTACAAAATTTGGTCTACGCACAGTGCGCACCGATTAACGCTGGTGGATCACATTTCAGATATAATAATGCAATGGCGACTCTAATTGTATAGCTCTATGCCTGCAGGTGACTCTTCATCACCCCTGACGACATAGAATGACTGTATAACCTCAAGATCCAGAGCATCCCACCTTGACTTCCAACATCCACCACTCGAATAAGAAGAATAAGTTATATTTACACAGCCATACTAAAAAAATCACTTCACAACCGTTAAACGACATTTTAGTTAAAAAATTGTATAAAGACTTTAAAATTTTAGATTCGAGTTGGTACTAATAAAAATAATATCTTTTACTGGGCTCCAAAAGAACTTGCAATATCGCATTTCAGCAGACTGACACGTCAAATTTACGTCTTGAAAAAATTAGGTCATTTCAGATATATTATTTTTGGATTGTCTGTTACCGCCTGAATTTAATAAGAATTACATGAAGGGGATGTTTTTTAGTAACACAAATGTTTTGGTAAACATAAATCATAGAAATCAACGTTTTGAATTCAGATCGCATGTTTTGTTGTTGTTATTCTCTCGGAATCAATAAAAGAGATAAAAAGTGAGGTGACAGTTTTCTAGCAGATTCCATAAATAAAGTGATTTTCAAAATTTCGCATTCTCTACCGTTTTTCGAAGATTGGATTTCAAATAATATTTGTGTTTTATTTTCAACATTTTCAGGTTTCAAATTAAAATAGTGTAATGTTTTAAAATAATATATTTTGTACACATAAAAACGGAAATACGTAATTCTTGTGGTGTTGTGTTTTGTCTTGTTTCTGTTTCTCTCCTTTTCTATCTCCTGTATTTGCAATCGAGCATAATCTATTTTTACCAATTCATTAGTGGGTAAGTACCTTTTTGTAAATTCCTACCTTGGCTTTGTGCTAAATTGTACATTCTTATCTGTTTCCTTTTTTGTTTTACAAACTCCCTTTTTCTATTTTTGTAATGTTTTGTATGTGAAACTTATAATTTCAATCAATATACCAAAATAAAATTCTACCTATGTATTGAAAGTTCCTCCCGTCCTAAAATGAGTTTCGTGACTCTTCGAGATTGTTCTAGCGAGAAAAAATAAATAAAATTATTTAAACATAAAAAAATCTTAAATTTGAGTAATCTGAAAGTATGTTGCCTCTTGAATGCTGATGATACGGTGCTGATTGCTAATAGTATGGATGATTTACAGTCTCTCGTGTCTAGGATGAACGAAGTATGCATGAAGAATGAGTTAATGATGAATGTAAGTAACTCTAAAGTAACGGTGTTTGAAAGAGAGAGTACGAAAACAGTGTGCAATATAGTTGTTGCTGAGGAATACTTGGAGCAGGTGGATGAGTTTGTGTATTTAGGAAGTATGTTCTAGATTCTAGAGAGATGGGAGGCTGACAGAGATATTGAAAGAAGGGTAAATGCAGATAACTCCATTAATGAGGGACTGAACGCAGGTGGCGCTAGCAAAAAAATGTCCAAAGAAGCGAAGTTAGCAGTCCACAATGTAAAGCTGGTACCTACCCTGTAACGAAGTGAGGCATGGAACTGGCAAAATAGGATGAAAGTCGATTGAATGTTGTTGAAATGAGATCCCTAAGGCGTATATATGCAAAACCATGTATGATCGTGTGAGAAATGTGGAGATCCGCAAAGAGTGCATGGCTTATTTAATGGCTTAATGAGTAAGATTAAGAAAGGGACACTTAGATAGTTTGGGCATGTAGAGCGAATGAGCGAGGAAAGGAGTGTGAGGAGGATAAAGGATGTGAATGCGAATGGTAGAAGAAGTCAAAGACGCGCGAGGAAGACATGGCACGATCAAGTGAATCAGATACTCGAGCCGGGCCATGTCAAGATTCAGAATAATAGAAGACTATGTATGAATGTGAATAAGGCAAGGAGTGTGTGCCAAGACCGAGTTGTTTGGCGGTCCGTCCTCTCTGCCTACCTATCTAGTTAAAATCTTTGGAAAAAGCCGAAATTCGATGAGAAATTTAAAGTTATACATCAAATAAATATCCCTCTTTGGTTTGTACATATCTTTCCGTAAACTATTTTATTTTAGATTCTATATTAGTAATGTTTTCATATACACGCCATACACGGTCGTTTATCAATTGAATAAAATTCTCAGTACGATTTTAAGTAAGGCTGATAATATATATTTACGTGAAGACGCCTCGCGTAGGACAATAAAGCTTTATCTATGGAAACATTTTTCTTTGTATTTTTGATCACATATGACGTTTATCCTTCAACTTGCGGGATGTCTAGTTAAGCTGTATATTATAGCTGGGTTTGTCACGGTTTCGGTAAAATGGATACTACCAACATCAAGAGGGAACCACTAGAGGTGTCTATTGCTGATGAGGAAGGGAGCAAACTGTACAAGGAAAAAAATACATCGGGTATCAAAACCGAATGCTTGGACTACTCCTGTGCTGTTGATCAAAGCGCAGGTATAACTGATTTAATTTAGATATCTACCTATTTTATATTGTTTGTATTAACCGGTTCATTGCCGAGTGGACTAAATATATAAAGCAAATAATTTTATTTTTGGTTTATAAGAACAGAATATACCTAGAGAGTTATTCTTTTTATGCATGACATAACTTTAAACTGATGAACTAAATACGAAAAAATATTAGTACATAACATAAAATAGAAACTAGAACAATACTACATATAAGACAAATCACTAAAACAACATTACCAACGCTACTATAATTTGTAGGATTCAACAAAGTGCTGGTATAGATCACGCTTAATTCTATAAATGGTGTCATTTAATATCTTACCCCTAAACTTGTTGCTCAGATCATGCATCCTATTGGTTAGTGAGTTTGTCTGATAGTTTGTTGTGTATGTATTGCATAAGAATGTTACATTTTGTCTTGTGTTCCTAGTCGGCAAATGAAATTTAATAGTGGCGACGATGGCAGGACTCTCAATTAAGTTGTTTATGGCTTTGTGTAATACAACCAGGTCTGACATAATCAGACAGCAATAAGATAATGCGCGTTTATGTATGTTTTCTATATTGTTATATGTAGATAACACGAGGCGGTAATCCATAACAACAAATTAATCAATTTCAATTGGTTTAGAACCACATCATACTTGACCGTTTTCGGAACCACCGTTCCTTCTTGCCGGCAAAATATATAATATTACCTATCTTTTTGCCAGCCGAACATTCAAAAATAAAGTGGTACTGACTTCTAAATCAATTAAAATCTGGTAAAAATAAAATAACATGACCCTTTTTACAGATTCTCAACTAATTAAAGAGGAAACTAAAGAAGATGAACACAAACACATTCAAACTGCAGATACATCAGAGAACAAGAAAGAATCTAAGATAATTAAAAGTCAAGACGATTCTAATAAACAACCTGCAATCCGCCACAAAGAAAAAGCATTTGCATGTAATCAATGCAACTCTGTTTTTGCCTGGAAGAACCAACTGGATATACATTCACTCGTTCACACTGGCGAGAAACCATTCTCATGTTCGAAGTGCAGTTCCGTATTTAATCAGAAGAGCAACTGGAAAACCCACATGCTGACGCACTCCGGAGATAAGCCTTTTGCCTGTCCTCACTGCCCTGCTGCATTTTCTCGAAAGAGTACTTTGAAGACACATATCTTCCAACACACTGGAGAGAAACCCTTTGTTTGTGTGCAATGCAGCGCTGCGTTTGCTCATGAAATCAGCTTAAAAACTCATATCCTATCACATTACGGTTTGAAACCGTTTCAATGTGATCAATGTAGCTCTGCGTTTACTCGCAAAACCGGGTTGGACAGACATATCCTCTCGCACTCCGGAGAAAAACCATTTCGATGTGCACAGTGCAGTTCTGCCTTTACGCAGAAAAGTAGTTTGAAGACTCATATGCTTTCTCACACCGGGGTGAAACCGTTTGCATGTTACCTGTGCAGCTTTACATGCTCTGTCGGCATTTCCCTGAAGAGACACATCCTCACACACACAGGGGAGAAACCATTCTCGTGCCCTCTGTGCGACTACATGTGCTCGCAGAAGTCTCGCCTCAAAAACCATATCCGCAGACATAATGAAAAATCGCAGAAAGCCGCATCTCAGATTGGGGTAGATTGATTGGCGAACCGCAAAATAATTAATATATATATTTATGATACACAAGGAGGTGCCGCGGAAAAAAAACACCCTGGGGCTACGTCATCTTTGGGGATGCTGTGGGGGTCTTTTTAAGGAAAGGAAGGAGAGAAAGTTCTGGGAATTAAAAATGTATGAAGGGTAGGAATCCAGGAGTGACAGACGGTGATATCTCATCAACATTTGTCACCAAAGAAACGTGCGAGATCAGATAAACAATAATTTTATTTTTATTAATAAGCTTATAATGTCCGATACACATCCGTTACCTTTTCATTTTCCTCGTGTATATTTCACAGTCTCATTGAGAGTTGCTGATATTATGTATCTTCGTCAATGATTAAATAGTTTTTTTTATTTATTTTTCCTGTTCAGTTTGCAGTAGATTAAGCAAGGATAATTGAAAAAATATTACGAAATAACATTAAATTGTATTTACATGTGTGTACGTAGGTAGTAATGATTAGTACTGTACATGGTTAAGGAATTACATAAAAATTCTACAGTCTCAAAATATATATCAACTCTACCTTTGCCACTAATTTTCTAACAAATTTAATAGCGTGAGTAATGGGGGGAAGGGGGTAAAATAACAAATGTATAATCATTTAATGTACAGCGTTTATAATATAGTGTCCTCTGCGTGAAAAGTTGTATCTTTTGCAAGCTTAAACATTCTAACATAAGTGTGTTTATCTAAAGTGAACTTCCAGCTAAGTATGTTTTGTGTAATGGTTTGTAAATAATAAAGTGAGATAGAGCCTAACTTGTAATAAATTGTTACAGCTCCCTCGAGGTGATTTTTCACAAAACCGCGCTGTACATCCAATTGTAATTGTATCTGAACATTTCACTAGAAGAAGCTATGCTGAACTGTTCACCTATTTTAGTTTTTGCATGTGTATTGCTAAGAATTAGTTATAGCATAAGGTTTAAGAATATATAATAAAAATAATTATGTGATTTTTCATTTTTTAAATTTATTTAATATCAACGGTATAAATATACAATAAATCACATACAATGAAATCAGAAGGTATAAAATGAACAGAAACTCTAGCTGATTCCCTAATACGCTGATGTAGCGCTGGTATAGCTATACGGCGAGGATGGCCGTATACTGCCCAGTTTAAAATATTTAAACATAATAATTTTCATGCTAGATTTTTTTAAATTGGCACCATTTTGTTCCAGTCTTTATAAACACGGTCAATTTTTCATTTCGCGTTTAGTTGCTAACTTCACGTTCCTTCAGATGACATTTGCGATGTCATTGACCCGGTTTTGCTTTGAATTGCTTCGAAATTTGGCCAATTTGATCATGCGTTCGATTTAAAATATTTCTCTAATAGTGTTGCCAATGGGTATTACTGCTTTTTTACGTCAAATCCAACGTCCCCGAACTCCGTCTTAGAACCACAGTAATTAGTCCATAATCCTTGGGGGTCGGGCGGTTTAAAAATTTGTCAGCCACTAATATAACGGTATTACGACTGGTATACACTGTACGCAAGCGCGTGATTATGTGTTACGTTTTCTACTAACCTCTCCTTATTCCTCTATATTATCTATGATAAGTAAGACGGAAAAGTAATATAAAGGTAAGAGATACAAGTCAATGCCAAACTTTTAAGTAGACTTAGGTTAAATTCATAGTGATTGAAAAGACATGATATTACATATAGCATTCTTGTACCTTAATTCTGTGTAATTACAATTAAATATTATGGTGAACAAAATTAGCACACTGAAAGTGGTATTCTCTCTTTCTAACACGGTTTAAATCAAATTTGTCACCGTAAAACAAAGTAAGATAACCTAAATTTTATGAGTTTCTTTTCACGAGACGCCATTATTTTTTTTTTATTCGGTGCAGAGGTTATTACAATTATAAGTTATGTTTAGACTACCAAGCTAGGCACATGCCCGTCTTACGGTGTTTCATTATACATATTTGTTGTTGTTTATTTGTACACGCCCAATTAGGGGTTATACATATGATACAATTAAAAATACATTTGATATAATCAGAGAGTAAAGAGATATATCGTTGTGGCCAGGCCGCTCGCCACGCTCTTTCTTGCCGGGACTGCCCCGTGATAGTGGGGTAAACTGCCCTCGGTATGCGGCTTGTATATTTTTATGTTTCAATCATACTTCCACTTGTAAATATTGTTCTTCTTATTTATTATTTAATTTTAGATGCCAAACCACCAGGCGAACACATTTCAGATGTGTTCTTATTTTGTGTTACTGTTTATGTAAGTATGCATACATTACTTCGTACTAACAATCATGCATGCAGGAACATTGGAGGGTCTAGAATCGTTTTAAAATATTTTAGCTTCTTTTTACAAAAAAAAAATTAGAGTCCTGGTGTGAGCGGCTAAGGAGGTTAAACAATCAGTTTCCTCACACAGCCGTTGGGAAAGGGTGGGTCCCCTCCAATGGAATTGTACTTTGAAGAACAATAAAAAAGGGTCTAATTGAAATCGTTGTCGGGAGACATTATGACGCGTCGCACAGTGGGCTGAAAATCGTCTTTCATAGACAGAAACTTGAATTTTCAAGAGCATTTTTTTTTGGCTAGAAATGGATTTTGCTGATCATCACTATGCTATAAAATTTCGTACGAATCAATTGCGTGTACAAATGAAGGAGTTATCATTTTTTAAAGAAAAATTTGTGTGGCATTGACATTAAAAATGAGGCTATCTCTGGAATCATAAAGTTGGCCATTCTATCCTTACACACAGATATACAACTATTTATTTGTATTTTTTTGACATACTTGGTATTGTGGCGCAACCTGCGATTTTTTTTTTTAAATCCTCAAAGTTGAAAAAAACACTTTTTAATGTTGATGATTCATTTTAATGCATAAATGCTTTTAGGTTTGCAGTGTAAATAAAATATTGTAAACTAGACAAAGCATACTCATATGTAAAGCATTTAAGCATTAAAATGAATCATCAATATAAAAAAGTTTTTTTTCAACTTTGAGGATTAAAAAAAAAAAAATCACAAGTTGCGCCACAATACAAAGTATGTCGAAAAAATACAAATAAATAGTAGTATATCTGTGTGTAAGTATATAATGGTCAACCTTATGATTCCAGAGATAGCCTCATTTTTAATGCCAATGCCATACAAATTTTTCTTAAAAAAATGATAACTCCTTCATTTGTACACGCAATTGCTTCGTACGAAATTTTATAGCATAGTAATGATCAGCAGAATCCATTTCTAGCCAAAAAAATACCCTTCAAAATTCAAGTCTCTATGTCTATGAAAGGCGATTTTCAGCCCACTGTGCGTCGGTAAGGGATTAGCGTCATAGTTAAAACTATGTACCAAACGGTGTTAGAAAGAAAAAAATCATTTACATTTAAATATAAGTAGAAATTACTACATACAAATTAAACGTACACCTCTACAAAACATAAATTTCCTATCTCAAGTTGAGAAAAATTTATGAAACTTTATGAATCTTTAATTAATTAATATTATATGAAACGACAAAAAGTGAGGTGGCAGTAATGATTGTAATACATTTGTCTAATAAAATAAATGTTTTTTTCGTAATCAGTAATTTTGGTTCAGTGTTGAAAAGATTTATGAAAAAGTTAAATGAGAAGAGGCCTGAAGGGTTGATAATTATGACGAAAGTTATGTCAGAGGCCTGAAGGGTTAAGTTAATAGTGTAAAATAAAGTCAATATCCGCGTCTGTCTGTTTGTGCGCTTAGTTCTTCTAAACCACGCAACGGGTTTTAAGAATTCATCATTTAAAGAATTTCTTCCGGAAGGTTTATACATATACAATAATGCATATTATATTTATAGAAAATAGAGAAAAGTCGGGCAACCCCGGGTACACGTCCGCTAGTTTCATATAATTTAAAAGTTCCATAAGCGTCTATTTGGATAAATAATTGTCCGGTGCTTACTTTCGTGATTATTTTCTTTAATTTTTCGCTGTCTATGGATATAATAAACATTGACATTTGGCTTCAGCGCGGTCGTCTTCTTTGCTTTCCAACCTTGTAAATTGTTGCTTCGCCTTTCGAAGTAATATTTTGTAAAAACTGTAACATAATGATATTAAATTTATAAATTTTGAGATTATATCAATAACCATCACATTTTTATATCTATGTTTTTAAAATTCGAGCGCTGCTTATTTTCTAGTGACGTATCTTTAACACTTTTCAAGCGACCGATAACAATCAGGTCACATTTTATCAAGTTTCAACTTTACGATTGTTTCTGTAAAGTTTAAAAGCGGTCGCTCGTACGTCATGTCATTATTAAAAGCGGTCGTTTATTGCAAGGTGGTACTGGTGGATTGATAATTTCGTGAAAAAGTTACTTGGTACAATGTTTTGACAGTTATTTTTCATTTTCAGCTAAGATCAATTACTAACACACATAACAGAACGCTATCACAGCAGTGCCATGGATCGTCCCAACCCAGAGAGTGTTTCTATCAAGACGGAACTAGGGTCCGAGGAAGAAGGCGCAGGTGAAATGTCGTATACGGATTTTATTGTCTGCTTTTGTGTAAACCGTTTATTCTTTATTTCATATTATGTTATTAATTTTTTTTTAAGGGAACACAATAGAAAATTTTATTTTAAAGTTTATTATAGCTAAGCGCACTTGAAGTGAAACAACACAAAACTGCGCTATATAAATACTATGTTATTATTATTATTATTATTATAAAGAAATCGACCTTCTTGATATAAAGATCCAGCCAATTAGTAGGATGAATTGGGTATATATCACAAAGGTGTTAAAATTAGCGCAGTCAGGACAGCTGCTTGTTTTCGACTTTCCCTCTTGTTGTTCATCCTTTTGATTTTACCCAATATTTACAGGCATTTGTCGGAACTAAGAAAACGTTATATTTTTTTGAGCCAGAGCAAAAGAGCACCCCTCTTTGTAGAGTGTAAAGACGATAATTGCTGGAGTTGGTCATGTCAGGCTGTCCCGATTTCAGGATTGGAGTTATAATTGTTTTCGTCACCGGTTAGACAGCGTTGTGAATTAAGGGGCTGTAAGGAAGGATTTATTAAGGCTGGTCTTAAAGAGGCCCGAATTATATAATGGAGGAAAAACAGACGCCGGTAACTCGTTCCACATGCGAGCCGTCTTAAACAAAAACGAATCAAAGAAACGAACCGTTCTCATGAAGCCAACATCAATGTCGAGCTTCACGCACATGCACCATTGCACCGGAGATCAATGCTGCTAGCTCCTTTGAGAAGGCTTCATTAAAATATCCTTAGAGCAGAATCAGCATGCCTACATTCCTATGGCGCATTATAAATGGTAATCGGCCTGTCAACAACGGATTGTTAATCCGACAGCTTAACTTATTATGCCCGGTAAACCGTTGCCAGTTCCTCAAGATTTACTTCCCTCAACAATCACTCAAAAATACTCAGATATTTATTAGATAACGCATATGACATGTATTTTTATGCTCTCGTGAATATGAATTACAAGGATTCCGTGATTCATTATTGCATTGATTTAAAAAAAACTATACATTCCGTCTGAAAATTCTAAAGAACAATGCTTCATGAATGTTCAACGCAATCCTTAAACACAACTATCAACCGGGTGCAATGACGAAAACAATTATAACTCCAATCCTGAAATCAGACAGCCTGACATGACCAACTCCAGCAATTATCGGCCAATATCCTTAGCAACTATAACTCCAAGATTATTTGAAAGTAATACTAAATGAAATACACGATAAATTAATGTCTAAAGATAAAATGTAGACTATCCACTAATATAGCAATATACACTGTAAAGCAAATAAGAGAATTCTACAAGAAACGAAAAACTACCGTATCCGGGTGATTCTTAGACCTAAGTTAAGCCTTCGACAGGATCTGTCGTAAAACATTATGGGAGAAATTGAAAGCTGGGAATATACTTACCATATATATAAATACACTATTGCGATGGCATTACCAGTAAGAAAATGTTGTACGTTGTGCAATTACATACTCCCAGCCAATATACTTGCGGTCAGGAGTAAGGCAAGGAGGATGTATGTCCCTCATCCTGTTTAATGTATATATGGACGAGTTGTCAATTCGCCTGGATATCAAAGCGGGCTGTCGTATTAACAATGTATGCATAAACCACATAAGCTACACGGACGACATGATCCTCCTAGCTCCGTCGATCGAGGTATAAAGATTACTGGTAAATACTTGTGAAGAATATGGAAAACAGCATAATATGATGGACAACCCGAAGAAGACGGAATTGATCGCGTTCCACCACTGAAAAAATCCAGATACAAGTAAGATGCTCTCCGTACACCTTTACGAAGGAGAATAAATACATGCACGAACGTAAAATACTCGGGGCACATTATTAATCAAGACCTATCGTGTCTAATATGATTGCCCGCAGATTTTGTAAATGCAGAAATACTGTTAAAAAAACACTGTTCAACGCATTCTGTACCGACTTGTATACGTGTGAAACATGGTGTCACTACCGAACTTGATCGATGGAACGACTCTGAATCCAATATAATGACGCCTGTAGAATCATATTTGGATACATAAGATACAGCAGTGCATCGACAATGTTCACGGAATTATGACAAAATGGATTTGCCGGCCTGACGAGACACCGGGTCACTGGAAGCAGGATGCGGCTAATGTCCTCCGCCAACACGGTGGTGACGGCAGCCTACCAGCACCAAGCGCAACTCCTCAAGACCATGCCCTACATAATTGTCCTTAATTGCTAATTTATTTTTCTTCATCTTCTTTTGCATTTTTCACATATCTATTGTACAAAAAATATGTATATCTAGATGGGACGTGTGGGATTGCACTGTCCTCCCCACATCCTGGAATAAAAATTAAAGTTTTTGTGTAAAACATTTTTATACAGTTGAAATTTTGTACTCTCTGTGACAGAGCTTGTGCAGGGAGCAAGAGAGTTAAACAATATTATATAATCCGACAAAATCTACGAATAATCATATAATTGCATCGACGGCCGTAACTCTAAACTTAACCCTCGGTATGTCTTTGCATTTCAATGTATTATTGTTTTGTTATTCCAGGAAGCATTCAAGTGGAAACTATTCCCATCAAGGCAGAACCAGGACCCCGAGAAGAAGACGGAGTTGGAATTCATTTTACGGAAATTGACGTAGACCTGCTGGATGTTAAAAAGGAATGCTTAGACCACACTGAAAGTATTATCGAGACTGCAGGTAAAATAGATTTTTGTTTGTCTGATTTCGTTTTAAAAATTTTCTGTTTTCATTTTAGAAATCTATATTTTTACGCCACGTCATCTTTTTCAGATTTGGACCCGAAGACACATCCCAGGGAAAAACCGTATTCATGTTCCGAATGCAGCTATTCATGCTCACAGAAGAGATATTTAAAACGTCACACGCTCGCCCACACTAGAGAAAACCCCTTTTCATGTTCCGAATGCAGCTATTCATGTTCTGAAAAGGGAAATTTGAAACGCCACATGTTCGTCCATACTGGAGAAAAACCTTTTTCATGTTCCGACTGCAGCTTCACATGTTCTCAAATGGGATCTTTAAAACGTCACATGCTTACCCATACTGTAGAAAAACCTTGTTTGTGTTCCTACTGCAACTATTCGTGTTCTAAAAAGGGACAGTTGAAAGTTCACATTCTTACCCACACTGGAGAAAAACCCTTTTCATGTTCTGACTGCAGGTATACATGCACACAAGAGAGCTCTTTAAAACGTCACATGCTTATCCACACTGGAGAAACCCCTTATTCATGTTCCTACTGCAGCTATTCATGTTCTAAAATGGGAAATTTGAAACGTCACATGAACACCCATACCGGAGAAAAACCTTATGCTTGCTCCTACTGCCGTTATTCTTGTTCTGAAAAGAGAAATTTGAAACGTCACATGTTTATTCATACTGGAGAAAAACCATTTTCATGTTCGTATTGCAATTATTCGTGTTCTGAAAAGGCACAATTAAAATTTCACATATTTACCCACACTGGAGAAAAACCTTTTTCATGTCCCAATTGCGGGTATTTATGTTCACAGAAGGGCACTATAAAACGTCACATGCTTACCCATACCAGAGAAAAACCTTATTTATGTTCCTACTGTAACTATTCATGTTCTCATAAGGGATCTTTAAAACGTCACACGCTTATTCACACTGGTGAAAAACCTTATTTATGTTCCTACTGCAAATTTTCATGTTCTGAAAAGGGAAATTTGAAACGTCATATTCTTACCCATACTGGAGAAAAACCTTACTCATGTTCCTACTGCAGCCATTCGTGTTCTGATAATGGAAATTTAAAACGTCACATGCTTATCCATACTGGATAAAAACCCTCATGTCTAAACTGTAGCTATTCATGTTCGTCAAAAGGAAATTTAAAACTTCATTTGGAGGAAAAACGTAATCAATGTAAGTACTTGAAATATTGTGTATGTTTAAATAAATTATGTTGTCATGCAAAGTTTTTATGTATTCGTGACATTTTAGTATACCTATTTTGACATTGTATGAGTTAATTATTTATTTTATTTATTCTGAGAGATAATGTATTATATTCATTAGTTTCATTTCCTCGTGTAATTTCTGGTGGATATTCAAGAATTATTTAATTTAATTTTTCTTTTATTTAGACATATCCTTCATATTTTTACAAATGATAAGTATATTAAGATTTAAATGGTACCTATTACGAATGTCCATTTAACATATGAGTTATTTTTTCTGGCCATTGAATGCTTCTTAACCAATACATGTACGTGTAAGTAAATGATTACAAAAGGGAGAAAGTGTGTGGAGAAATGATGGAAATAAGAAATCATAAGCTCACGAACTTCATCTAAAAAAAACTCCACCCGTTATTGTTCCGAAACCGGTCGGCATATATAAAAATATAGTGGTTCAAACAAAGGAACATTGTTTCAATTATCGGTTTCTAGATAACTTTAAAATGAGAATTCATCACATGAATTTTCAGAACAAATTTATTCATCACATGACAATTCATCATCGTCATAACACATCATAGCACAGATTCAGAAAAGTACATTTCCATTAAACGATATGGAGTTTCAGAGGGTGCGATTTTAGTTGACCGACTTTTATTGAACAATAATTAGTGCAGACGTTTTAGTTGAACTCGAACGTATGTTGATAATTGAGATGGCGTCAACTGAAATAATTCGGGGGTGCGTCTCTATAATTTCTGACATTTTGCAGAATGAACTTGAGAACATGTCATTGAAAAAGCACAAAATCGTCATATTTGGGTTAGTAAATGGATTCTAAGAAGAATTGAAGTAGGTGCCTGTAATACTGCTTTGAGAGAGATCTCCATCTCCCCCGACTTAAATTGCCATTTCCAGTAGTAATTAAGTTTAAATCAAATAATTTTATTTATATATAAATGCGTATTATGCTTGCAGCGGAACTCGACAACTTTATCCTCATCAAATTCTTTTTTCTATGTCCCATTTCTAAAATAATATTATATTATTCGCATTTATATTTTTAATTTTTTTATCCCAAAGACAGGCATCGCTTTGGTAGAGATCAATACACCTGAACATTATGTCATCCGACCTAAATATAAACGTCTTCTTTAGCCAGAGGACGCAGGGAACTAAAAATCGCATGCGAGTTGAAACATGTGTTCGGACGTGTCAATTCGATGTAAAACTAGTACGATGACTCACACTCGAACAGCAAAAGTAGACGGGCTTTAAGGCAATGCCATACGAAGTAATGCAAAATCATGTGTTTTTGGTTTAAAAATTTGGTCGCCTAGAAATGTTTCAGATGCTTTTATTAAATACTGCGAGTAGAATGCATCTTGGCCTTTGAAATAATCGAGTATTTTTTAGATAAGTCTTTTTATAAGCCCAGAAAAAAATAATGTAAAGGCCGATGAAAACTGCTTTAAAGTTCAAAATCTCCTACTTACGAACCCATTTTCGGTTATGATTGTATTGTATAATGTGGAAAATTAATTTATTTATAAAATGGTCGGAAAAAAATAAATATTTATGCCTGAACATCCACAAAATAAAATGCACTTTTTGGTCATGTTTTTTTCTTCCATAAATCAAAACAGGCGGATGGTTTTAAGCGGGAATTTAAACCTTATCGCCATCTACGTAAGGGTTTTTATTGATAGCGGCTCAATTTAAAATATTACACGACGTAGTGGATCGCCTTAAAATTTAGCCGTTAAACTAAAAACTCTGTAGATGGGTGTTCACACTTGTCGATTAGCTATCAATTGTCATTCAACAGAGAGTTGATCAACTAAAATCGCCCTGTCTGACAGTAGTGTTCAGTACTTGCCTTCAGTTTTATAGCTATTCAAACTTTTCAAAAGCATACACAATAAATATTAAGCATATACCTTTTTCTTAAATTACCAGAATATCGCGTGAAAAATGCGAAAATTATGAATTTCGCGTGAATATGACAAAATTCAACGATATTTTGCGTAAAATTGACGAATTTTTCCTAAAAGTTCGCGGTAACAAATTGACGTAATGTTGGAATAATGCTTTATTAATATATTTGATACATTCGTGCTTCTAAAATCATATAACATACCTAACGAGATATAAAAAATACTAGCAATGTTTGCTTTCTTCGTGCTTATCAAGAGATTTTGGATTATAAAATATTACTTGGGTACAATAATATTATGTAAATTGCCGGGATACCGCAAACCTGCGCAAACCACTGGTGAAGCGTAGATCCCTGCTTGGCCGACAGAGATGAAAGTGGCGCCTCCGGCGGCAAATCAGCGAACTAAACTCAGTGGCGGCAGCTTTTGAATGTGCTACAACAGTTTATAATTTACAGGTAGATACTACTCGTATTTCATTGGGGATATTTCAATGTTTGAAAATGTTTCTTAATAATTTTATTTGTAAAATAATGTAATTTGTATAAGTACCTTTCTCACTAGAGAGAGATAATAAATTACGCATTGGTTTACGATCATATTTATGATATTCGACAACTGTCATGAGATGTCAAACTCTAAGGGCCCGTTCCCACTTCCGTTTTCAAATCGGAGGCGGGTCCCGTTTTAAAAACGGATGCTTTACGGCCCTGTTCACACTTATGTTTTAAAAACGGATCCGTTTTAAAACCGGATCATACTCTACGAAAACAAATAATTGTCGATTCAACCAAAACATGTTATTTGCTCATTCTTCAGTAATGGTGCGCAATGGATCGCGATGAAGCTCTTGTTGTCATGTGGTACTTATTAAAAAGAAGAAAAAAAGGGAAAAGAAAATTTTGGATTAAAAAGTGTTAATTGGTGAGTTGAGAAGTGATGAACTAAAGTTCTTTAATTATTTTAGAATAATAATGATTGGATTATTTATATAGCGCCGTTTTCACCGTGAGAAAATCACCTCAAGGGCGCTTAATGGCTTAAGAGAATGTCTATCACTTCCTTTAACCATCTACTGGAATGAGTTTCAGAGAGCTTAACATATCAAAATACAAAATTGAGAGAGTGCATTTGTCCTGAAGAAAGGCTATCGATATTTTATAGTAAGAAAACAATAACAACTCAAATATTTTTTATTATGTGTTTATTAAACTAATACGCTCTTCCGAGCATCGTGCATCTCCTTAAAGCTTTAAAATTAAAAAAAAAGTAAACTTTAAAAAATTAAAATATAAATTTTGATATACAAAAGTTGTGTACACCAAGTGTTTTGTTTTTATTCAGATAAAAATAAAATATTACTATACTCTTTCTTCGACCAGTGGTATTAAATTTTCGGAATTTATTTCCTTATCCATTATTGTAGTTTTGATTTATTTACTTAACAAAATAACCAAATACAAGCACGCAGCGTGCCTGCTTCCTTGCGACTGGGAGCGGGCGGGGAGGGGTCGGGGTGTGGCGGGAACTCTGCCGGAACGACTAGACGACAAGTGTGAACAGCTCCATACAATTATTTTACAAGCAATAATTGTTCGCCTGAAACACTCATCCACATTGAAAAATCTCCTGATAAAAGATACATGACGCCAACGGGACTCGAACCCGTGTCCCTTCGATTTCCGGTCGACAGCTCTGACCACTGAGCTATGGCGGCTTATCTCTTACCCGCGAAATTATTCAATATATACTAGTGTTTCATTCAACAATTACTGCTTGTTACATTTTTCACCTGAAAACAACCAACTTTATTTTATATGAGAAAGGCATTGTAAGTGCTAACTCTCTCACTAGATGGCGTCGAGACAAATTGTCTACATTTTTAGGTGAAATACTTGAACTTGTCAAATATTAATTATTATTTTTTGGTAAACTAATGTTTTTAAGACAAGATTTTTTATGCATAGCACAAAGGGTAACAATTATTTTACAAGCAATAATTGTTCGCCTGAAACACTCATCCACATTGAAAAATCTCCTGATAAAAGATACATGACGCCAACGGGACTCGAACCCGTGTCCCTTCGATTTCCGGTCGACAGCTCTGACCACTGAGCTATGGCGGCTTATCTCTTACCCGCGAAATTATTCAATATATACTAGTGTTTCATTCAACAATTACTGCTTGTTACATTTTTCACCTGAAAACAACCAACTTTATTTTATATGAGAAAGGCATTGTAAGTGCTAACTCTCTCACTAGATGGCGTCGAGACAAATTGTCTACATTTTTAGGTGAAATACTTGAACTTGTCAAATATTAATTATTATTTTTTGGTAAACTAATGTTTTTAAGACAAGATTTTTTATGCATAGCACAAAGGGTAACAATTATTTTACAAGCAATAATTGTTCGCCTGAAACACTCATCCACATTGAAAAATCTCCTGATAAAAGATACATGACGCCAACGGGACTCGAACCCGTGTCCCTTCGATTTCCGGTCGACAGCTCTGACCACTGAGCTATGGCGGCTTATCTCTTACCCGCGAAATTATTCAATATATACTAGTGTTTCATTCAACAATTACTGCTTGTTACATTTTTCACCTGAAAACAACCAACTTTATTTTATATGAGAAAGGCATTGTAAGTGCTAACTCTCTCACTAGATGGCGTCGAGACAAATTGTCTACATTTTTAGGTGAAATACTTGAACTTGTCAAATATTAATTATTATTTTTTGGTAAACTAATGTTTTTAAGACAAGATTTTTTATGCATAGCACAAAGGGTAACAATTATTTTACAAGCAATAATTGTTCGCCTGAAACACTCATCCACATTGAAAAATCTCCTGATAAAAGATACATGACGCCAACGGGACTCGAACCCGTGTCCCTTCGATTTCCGGTCGACAGCTCTGACCACTGAGCTATGGCGGCTTATCTCTTACCCGCGAAATTATTCAATATATACTAGTGTTTCATTCAACAATTACTGCTTGTTACATTTTTCACCTGAAAACAACCAACTTTATTTTATATGAGAAAGGCATTGTAAGTGCTAACTCTCTCACTAGATGGCGTCGAGACAAATTGTCTACATTTTTAGGTGAAATACTTGAACTTGTCAAATATTAATTATTATTTTTTGGTAAACTAATGTTTTTAAGACAAGATTTTTTATGCATAGCACAAAGGGTAACAATTATTTTACAAGCAATAATTGTTCGCCTGAAACACTCATCCACATTGAAAAATCTCCTGATAAAAGATACATGACGCCAACGGGACTCGAACCCGTGTCCCTTCGATTTCCGGTCGACAGCTCTGACCACTGAGCTATGGCGGCTTATCTCTTACCCGCGAAATTATTCAATATATACTAGTGTTTCATTCAACAATTACTGCTTGTTACATTTTTCACCTGAAAACAACCAACTTTATTTTATATGAGAAAGGCATTGTAAGTGCTAACTCTCTCACTAGATGGCGTCGAGACAAATTGTCTACATTTTTAGGTGAAATACTTGAACTTGTCAAATATTAATTATTATTTTTTGGTAAACTAATGTTTTTAAGACAAGATTTTTTATGCATAGCACAAAGGGTAACAATTATTTTACAAGCAATAATTGTTCGCCTGAAACACTCATCCACATTGAAAAATCTCCTGATAAAAGATACATGACGCCAACGGGACTCGAACCCGTGTCCCTTCGATTTCCGGTCGACAGCTCTGACCACTGAGCTATGGCGGCTTATCTCTTACCCGCGAAATTATTCAATATATACTAGTGTTTCATTCAACAATTACTGCTTGTTACATTTTTCACCTGAAAACAACCAACTTTATTTTATATGAGAAAGGCATTGTAAGTGCTAACTCTCTCACTAGATGGCGTCGAGACAAATTGTCTACATTTTTAGGTGAAATACTTGAACTTGTCAAATATTAATTATTATTTTTTGGTAAACTAATGTTTTTAAGACAAGATTTTTTATGCATAGCACAAAGGGTAACAATTATTTTACAAGCAATAATTGTTCGCCTGAAACACTCATCCACATTGAAAAATCTCCTGATAAAAGATACATGACGCCAACGGGACTAAAAAAAAAAAACTAAAATAATTGTTACCCTTTGTGCTATGCATAAAAAATCTTGTCTTAAAAACATTAGTTTACCAAAAAATAATAATTAATATTTGACAAGTTCAAGTATTTCACCTAAAAATGTAGACAATTTGTCTCGACGCCATCTAGTGAGAGAGTTAGCACTTACAATGCCTTTCTCATATAAAATAAAGTTGGTTGTTTTCAGGTGAAAAATGTAACAAGCAGTAATTGTTGAATGAAACACTAGTATATATTGAATAATTTCGCGGGTAAGAGATAAGCCGCCATAGCTCAGTGGTCAGAGCTGTCGACCGGAAATCGAAGGGACACGGGTTCGAGTCCCGTTGGCGTCATGTATCTTTTATCAGGAGATTTTTCAATGTGGATGAGTGTTTCAGGCGAACAATTATTGCTTGTAAAATAATTGTTACCCTTTGTGCTATGCATAAAAAATCTTGTCTTAAAAACATTAGTTTACCAAAAAATAATAATTAATATTTGACAAGTTCAAGTATTTCACCTAAAAATGTAGACAATTTGTCTCGACGCCATCTAGTGAGAGAGTTAGCACTTACAATGCCTTTCTCATATAAAATAAAGTTGGTTGTTTTCAGGTGAAAAATGTAACAAGCAGTAATTGTTGAATGAAACACTAGTATATATTGAATAATTTCGCGGGTAAGAGATAAGCCGCCATAGCTCAGTGGTCAGAGCTGTCGACCGGAAATCGAAGGGACACGGGTTCGAGTCCCGTTGGCGTCATGTATCTTTTATCAGGAGATTTTTCAATGTGGATGAGTGTTTCAGGCGAACAATTATTGCTTGTAAAATAATTGTTACCCTTTGTGCTATGCATAAAAAATCTTGTCTTAAAAACATTAGTTTACCAAAAAATAATAATTAATATTTGACAAGTTCAAGTATTTCACCTAAAAATGTAGACAATTTGTCTCGACGCCATCTAGTGAGAGAGTTAGCACTTACAATGCCTTTCTCATATAAAATAAAGTTGGTTGTTTTCAGGTGAAAAATGTAACAAGCAGTAATTGTTGAATGAAACACTAGTATATATTGAATAATTTCGCGGGTAAGAGATAAGCCGCCATAGCTCAGTGGTCAGAGCTGTCGACCGGAAATCGAAGGGACACGGGTTCGAGTCCCGTTGGCGTCATGTATCTTTTATCAGGAGATTTTTCAATGTGGATGAGTGTTTCAGGCGAACAATTATTGCTTGTAAAATAATTGTTACCCTTTGTGCTATGCATAAAAAATCTTGTCTTAAAAACATTAGTTTACCAAAAAATAATAATTAATATTTGACAAGTTCAAGTATTTCACCTAAAAATGTAGACAATTTGTCTCGACGCCATCTAGTGAGAGAGTTAGCACTTACAATGCCTTTCTCATATAAAATAAAGTTGGTTGTTTTCAGGTGAAAAATGTAACAAGCAGTAATTGTTGAATGAAACACTAGTATATATTGAATAATTTCGCGGGTAAGAGATAAGCCGCCATAGCTCAGTGGTCAGAGCTGTCGACCGGAAATCGAAGGGACACGGGTTCGAGTCCCGTTGGCGTCATGTATCTTTTATCAGGAGATTTTTCAATGTGGATGAGTGTTTCAGGCGAACAATTATTGCTTGTAAAATAATTGTTACCCTTTGTGCTATGCATAAAAAATCTTGTCTTAAAAACATTAGTTTACCAAAAAATAATAATTAATATTTGACAAGTTCAAGTATTTCACCTAAAAATGTAGACAATTTGTCTCGACGCCATCTAGTGAGAGAGTTAGCACTTACAATGCCTTTCTCATATAAAATAAAGTTGGTTGTTTTCAGGTGAAAAATGTAACAAGCAGTAATTGTTGAATGAAACACTAGTATATATTGAATAATTTCGCGGGTAAGAGATAAGCCGCCATAGCTCAGTGGTCAGAGCTGTCGACCGGAAATCGAAGGGACACGGGTTCGAGTCCCGTTGGCGTCATGTATCTTTTATCAGGAGATTTTTCAATGTGGATGAGTGTTTCAGGCGAACAATTATTGCTTGTAAAATAATTGTTACCCTTTGTGCTATGCATAAAAAATCTTGTCTTAAAAACATTAGTTTACCAAAAAATAATAATTAATATTTGACAAGTTCAAGTATTTCACCTAAAAATGTAGACAATTTGTCTCGACGCCATCTAGTGAGAGAGTTAGCACTTACAATGCCTTTCTCATATAAAATAAAGTTGGTTGTTTTCAGGTGAAAAATGTAACAAGCAGTAATTGTTGAATGAAACACTAGTATATATTGAATAATTTCGCGGGTAAGAGATAAGCCGCCATAGCTCAGTGGTCAGAGCTGTCGACCGGAAATCGAAGGGACACGGGTTCGAGTCCCGTTGGCGTCATGTATCTTTTATCAGGAGATTTTTCAATGTGGATGAGTGTTTCAGGCGAACAATTATTGCTTGTAAAATAATTGTTACCCTTTGTGCTATGCATAAAAAATCTTGTCTTAAAAACATTAGTTTACCAAAAAATAATAATTAAGCTCCATACAACACTATGAGCGAGCGTGTTCCGACACGATTTGAAAACGGACGCGCTGCGCTGGCGATCCATTCGACAAAAAATGTCGGATCCGTTTTCAAATCGTGTCGGACAAGTGTGAACAGCTCCATACATTCACTACAGCCACTAGGGCATCCGTTTTTAAAACGGGACCCGCCTCCGTTTTTAAAACGGAAGTGGGAACAGGCCCTAAGCCAATGAGATCTGAGCTTTCAGATCGGTTTCAAATGGGTTTCAAGACTAGACCGGACTTAAACGTATAGTAGTGAGGTTATACATAGACAGTAATGGCAACAAACACATATATTTCTATGTAGGTACTGAACACTGACTCAATTGTCGGTAATTATTTTCATGAAGCCGTGGACAGATCATTTGTGCGATTTTGCATGAATGATATTAAAGCCAAAATGGCCTAGCAGCCATGTTATTTGACACACTTTTCAAATTATTTAAACGCAACGTGATATAAAATGAAGTATTTTGATTAAATTTTAACATTGTTAAGAGTATAAGAATATTTAAAATGGCAACACTTGGATTTCATCGTAAATTAAGAAATGATTTTCTTTTCTGCAGTATCTATGGATAAACTTCCCCAGAAAGTTTCCTGTCACTTTTTGTTGGTTATGTCATTTGGTTTTGCTTTTTCGGAAATTTGCAGATCTTGCTAGAAAATAATCAGTCCTTCTCTCAATAAATTCTGCAACCTCGTTATAACGTTAAAGTTAAACTGAACCACCAGAATCTGAATACGATAAAATAATGGATTCCACCGCCATCAAGATAGAACCAGGCACAAGTGCGGAAGAGATTGTTCCTGTGATACTAACGGACATCGAAATAGACTTTCCTTTTATCAAAAAAGAATGTCCGGAATCCATTTCCGAAGATAATTCAGGTAATTTGATTTCTTTTTTGGCACATAATTGCTATACAGACGTAAAATACAATCGAAATGACAAATCTTTTCTTTGTGTCGGGCATTTTTTAGTGAAGAAGTTTGTGACGTCAAAAAATCGTTACGCGGGATTGATTTTGTCTTTCGCGTTTTGATTTATGTTTCTACGATGATTTGAGCCTTTTTTATTTTAACGGAAGTCATCAAAAGAGTTGCAAGAGGGAGAAACAATACGTGACACCATAAATAATGTGAGGATCTCTAGCGATATGTTGAAAAATAGTTTGATAAATATACAGAAAATTTTGACACGCTTTTTACGCGCATTTTATGTTAAAAATACTTTGTAGTAATTAGATAATAATACTCATATATAACAACGCATTTTAATTGTAGTTTTATTTTTTTAATTAAAACCTATTGTTACTTGGTGGCCATTGCTATTGATGTCAAAGTTTTAGTCTTCTCTTATTAAACCTAAATATTTTTAATTAAAACATGTATGAGAAAAAATAGCATAACAAAATTATAAACATATGTATTATTTCAACACATGGCGTGAAAAAAGTCGTCAAATTATAATTTTTTTTAGGAAACAGCTTTAAAATGCACTAATTTCCATTTCTGGAAACTGAATAACTTACTTCTCATAGTTATCTAACTGACACTAGCAGTGGTTTTTATATACCCATATTAAAAAAATTAAGTTTACCCGCGTGACTTGAAGATTTCATCGCTTGTCAATAAAGTTTTCCGTTTATATTTTCATATTGTATAGGGACAATAATTAAACATACTACATCCGTTTTCCGTTCAACATCGTACATCCGCTATTCTGCTGGGTTATAATACCTTTATTTTTACTTTTATGAGATACCTGACACTTCACGAGAGCGTCATTTTCTGTTTGAATTGCAACTGGGAATTATATCTCCCCTGGGTTGTGCGACGTTGTGAGGGAGGGGGTCTGAAGAAGGTATTCTTAGGGACCTTTGCAATTCGGACTTTGAAGTGAGCGTTTCGCCCAAGACCCTTTTGTTCCCAAAACGATTCGGTGATATGACCTGTTCTAATAAAGTTGACAAACTACGAACGGTTAAGCAAGTTAAAAAAGGTCACAAAAATAACTTTTCTTATCTTTTTAGATATTTTATTGCGCCTGTATCATCCATTTGTTCACAAGGTATTTTCTCTTGACAGATGAAATAACGGAGCCTTCAAGTGTAGACGGAGTCACCATCGAAGCAAGTGAAATGTCTAATACTGCAATTGATATCGAGGTTCCTGGTATTAAAAAGGAATACTTTGAGCCCTCTGAAAGAATTCACCTAGCGGCGGGTAAGCCAAACTTCCTTGATAATAGTTTTATTAATTCGCATATCCAATATAAGGTATACACTTCAATAAAATGACTTTCAAACAGACTCCGAATGAATTTCATAATAGGGGGACAGAACTTTACCGCGCTGGAACTACATACTTGTATGGCCAGACACACACGGGCAACATTAGTTGCGTCGTTATCGCTGCCTTCCAATAGGGGATTCTCGTGCATTTTGTAAATAATTTATTTCAATAAAGATAATTATTTTATTATGTGCCTCTTTTTTTTCTTTTTTTTTTAAATGCATTTTCAATTTTTTGTAGTTGTTTTAAAAGTTGCGTGCTATTTCGGCTCTGAAAACGGTCATGCGCCATTTTGACCGCTACGTCAGAAGTGCTACGTCACACCTTTGCCGCCGCCGCCGCCATCGGTTTGCAGGATCTACTTAGGCCGGTCAACAGTGACGTCATTGTTCGCCCTTGAACGCTTGATCAATCACCGGGCGTTTTTAACTGCATTGAAATATTTCGTTCGCGCCTGTTTTTAAAGTCATTATAACTTTGATAAATGATTTTTGAAAATTATAAAAACTATGTATTCTTGTGTCTGAAGTGTTTCTACATGTGAATAATTAATAATAAGTGATTTTTTGGTGTGAAGAGAATTCCCTATTGAGCTAGCATGTCATTTTTGTCGATCTCATATTTCAAATTCAGTATTAAAAATACTATCGTGAACTAATATTTCCTTTATTTTGGCTGCTATCGTTTTGAATGATTACAAAGTTTAAAAGAGTTTGTTTGTAATTTATATTGTCTTGGATAAACATATCCCATTTTTATTTATATGGAACACCTGTTTTTCTTTCACTCTAACTATCGAAGGTTACACTCATCAATGTATTATATTATATCATGTTACCTTTATGTATTTTAGTATAACGTTCAATAGCTGGATAGCCTTACGTATTAATGTTGATTCACTTCCATGTTCCTATCATTAGATCAAGGTTCCCTAGCATGTATTATTGTAACAGTTATATCACGTTTCTGGCTACAATCTTCTATCTATATATATAAAAAAAGTGTTCTGTTCAAAATGTGAAAGTTCTTCACCGATTTCATTGATTTTTTATACAACGTTGTATTCGAATACGCGTTTGTTTTTATATACCTATATTATATAGATGTCACCTGTGTAAAGTAAAAACATCGCCATCTGTTGGATAAACTTGCTTAAAGTAACACGCGCTATTGTTTATCTGTCTGCACAGAGAGACTGAGACACAGCAACGCGTGGTACAGCTAGTTCTCTTTTAAATAGATTACACACTCTTATCTTATGCTGTGTTAGCTAATGTTTTTTAATATGCCTCAGTTGAAAAATAAAGCTTTAAAAATTAAACTTTACTAACATTGCTATTGTGCTAACATTTGTGCAGTGCATATTTTAGAGAGCATAACAGGTTCTTATATTCGTTTCTTCTTCATTTCTATGTTTAATTTTGTACGTATCTATATATTTTTTTCTATTTTATTTATATAATCTCTTTCTGTATGTCCTATGACCCTCAATAACAATCATGTATTTATTTATTTATTTATTTATTTATTTATTGTTGTTATACGCCCATAGGGGCTTTTACATAGATTATAAATAAGTTTTACATAAGTTATCGAGTTTGAATTTATACTAAGAGTTATAAAAGTGAAGAATTTTTAAAAAAATATACAAGTAGTTTTTGAAGAATATGGCGTAAAGAAACATTTTAAACAACATAATATTTAACAATAACAAAGAACAAAATATAATATAAAACATTACAATAACATATCTAATCGTTAAATCTATTACAATAATTTGTATGATTCCACAAAGTGTTGGTTTAATTTGAATTTAAGATTATAAAGGGAATCATGGAATATATCTATAATACCACCAAACTTGTTGCCCAAATCATGCATCCTATTGGTAAGTGAGTTTGACTGATAGTTGGTTTTATATGTGTCGCAAAAGAATGTTGTATTTTGTCTAGTATTTCTTGTCGGTACATAGAGTTTAATAGCAGCAACGATGGCAGGGCTGTCAATAAGGTTGTTCATGACTCTGTATAATAAAATTAGGTCTGAAATGGTTCTTCTGTCAGACAGCGTAATTAAATTAAGTTCATTCATCAAATTCACATAATTAATGTTTTCTATTGGAATTTTAAGCTTGAAATTTAAGTACCTAAGAAATTTGTGTTGAACCCGTTCTAATTTGTTAGAGTGTACTTTATAGAAAGGAGACCAAATAGGTGAATTATATTCCACTTGGCTTCTAACTAGTGAAATGTAGAGTGTTTTCATGCAATCCAAGGACTTAAAATCAGTTAGGGTTCTACAAAGGAAGCCAAGAATCTTTAAAGCCTTATTAGTTATATCATCTATATGCGCTGTGAATGTTAAGTTTGATTCGAATATAACTCCCAAGTCACGAATTTGTGATACTGGTGTTAATTTAACATTATTTAAATTATATTCATGTAAGATATGAGAATGAGTTCTGGAAAATCGTATTACTTGACATTTCTCAATGTTCAAAAATAACATATTTTGTTCGCACCATTTAAAAAATTTATCTAAATTAGCTTGTAAAATTAGGCAATCATATATATTTCGTATTCTTTTAAACAATTTTAGATCATCTGCAAAAAGTAGGACTTGTACATCTTTAAATATGTTTACAATGTCATTAATGAATATTAAGAATAATATTGGGCCAAGGTGGGACCCTTGCGGGACACCACTTGTGGCCTCGAATACATAGGATTCTATAAAATTTATCCTGACACAAAGAACTCTATTACTGAGGTAACTAATAATCCATGTCAATAAACTACCTTTGATGCCTAACAGTCGGAGTTTGGATATAAGAATATGATGTCGAACCTTATCAAATGCTTTACTGAAATCGGTGTATATAGAATCCACTTGTTGTTTCAGACTGAGCGATTCAGATATGTAATTATTGTAGATAGTTAAATTACTTAAGGTAGATCGACCTCTGATAAAGCCATGTTGGTTAGGAACAATAATATTGTTGATAGGTTTTACAATGGTATCTAATACTAATGACTCGAAAAGTTTGGGTAAAGCAGACATAATACAAATAGGTCTGTAGTTAGATATATCGCTTTTGTCGCCTTTTTTATGAATGGGCGTTAAATAACTCTTTTTCCACAGAGCCGGAAAACAGCCAGACGCTAAGGATTTGTTAAAAAGTTTATGTAAGGGATATATCAAACTATCAATGCAAGTTATTAAAAATATGGGAGGAATACCATCCGGTCCAGCAGATTTATTACTATCTAGTGCTTTTATGCTTCTTTCTATGGAATCTAATTTTATGAAACATTGACTTAGGTTTAATGACTCTTCCACTGACGTACTGGAGACTGCTTTGATGGGAATATCTTTGTCGTAGACACTTTTAAATGAGTCAGCAAAAAGATTAACTATACCCTCAATACTGTCGGCACATTTTTCTTTAAAGAACATGCTATTAGGATATCCACAGTTGTCTTTTCGTTGAGATTTAGTAAAATTCCAGAATTTTTTCACATTGTGATGATGTACCTCATTTTCAATTACGTTAACATAGTCACTATAGCACTTTATTGATAATTCTTTACATTGTTTTCGTAGTTTAGTAAATGCTATATAATCGTTAGAATTTCTGGTATGTTTATATTTTCTGTGGATACATTTTTTTTTATTAATTAAATTAGTTAGTTCCCTTGTAAACCATTTCGGATAATTAGATGATGTAAAGCTAACCTTGGGAACAAATTGTTCTATAGAGGTATTTAAAATCGAGTAAAAGTATTCTAATTGATCATTTATATTATTTTCCTCGTCTAAAAAGGACCAATCTGTTTGGGCAAGGTACTCCGTAATATGATGGTATTCAGCTTTGGAAAAGTTATACGATGGGACACTTGTTTTTTTTTGAAGATGTTAAAGGCCTATTTGTTATGATAATGTCCAACGGTGGGTGGTGTTGATCTAATGGTAATAATAATTCGTCGGATAGCTCAACCACTATTTTCGAATCACTTGAAAACACTAAATCCAACATTCGATTGTTAAAGTTGAAAATCTTGTTTGATTGAGTTAGTCCCAAAAATAAAGACATATCACGAATTTCACTACATTTAGCACACTGTAAATCGGCTTGGTTTGTAGCAGGTCCGTTGTCATCTTGGCTGGTCCAGTTAGGAAGGTTATAATCACCAGCAATAATGAATTTTGCTTTAGGATATTTGAATTTGAGTACTTCTATGTCCTCATTGTGATTTTTATACGTTTGCAAATCCGATGCAGGTGGGATATAGACACAGCCAATAATAATTTTTCCATTAGGTATATTGAGCAATACAAAAATTTGTTCAACACTTTTGTGTTTTACCGGTAATTTAGTAGATGATATATTCTTGGATACGCACAGCATCACACCTCCTCCGTTAGACTTTTTGCTCGTAATAGAATTTCGATCAGAACGATATGTGGTATATTGATGTAGGCCTAATTCTGACGAGCTGATATCAGCATTTAACCATGTTTCAGTTAAAAACAGAATATCGTGTGAGAAGATTGGGGAGTTAATTTTAAGTTGGTGCAATTTTGTACGCATTCCCCGTACATTTTGATAATATCCTGTAAGTCTAGAAAATCTGTTCTGTTTGTTTTTTAGTTTTTTGCTTGGGTTTTGATGATTTTGGGAATTCCGTTGAAATGTTTGATTCGTAAATCGACTTCGCCCTTTTCTTTCCTCTCTTCTAATTCCTTCCAGAGGTCAGTTAAGTGATTTCTTTGTTGTAGTGTCCTGTCAGGTTTGATTATAATTCCATTGGACAGAGTAGTTTTGTTAAAGAGTATTAGTTTCGCCTGTTTGACTTCATCAAATTCTAATTTAATTGGCCTGGTTTTGTTTGGAATTTTACTTCCGAGCCTGTAAATTTTCACATCTTCTAGATTGAACTCGCTATTAATTTCACTAATAGCTGCTAATACCTTTTTTCCATCCTCCAAGACGCTCACTGTAGTTGAGTTCGAATTACACTCGGGGACGTTGAGTAAAATTATGTTCTTCGAGCGGGTCTTGCGTTCCTCTATCTCAGCGAGCACCTCACAAATTGGCGTTGTTTCCTGTGGTAATACTTTCTTTTCAATGATTTTTTCGAATGTCATAACTTTTCCTTCAAGAACTCCAACAGTTACTCCTAGGTCTTGCATAGTTCCAGATAGATTAGAAAGTTTACTGAGTATTTTTGCCATTTGGTCTTTTGTTATTTTTAAGACAGGATCGGTAATGGCATTGTGGATGCTATTAATCTCCTCCTTAGCTTTGTTTAGGAAAGCAATTGCTTCATTATTATTCATTTCGAAAGTTAAATTTAAATTTTTTTTTTTTATAAGAAAATAATATGAGTGACAACCCTGCTCGCAATGTACAGGTAATTAACTCAAGTAGGTAGCGGGAGCGTCCACAAGTGTTATCCAGTAAGTGCGAGGGAGAGAATACCTTATCCTGTTACTTGTTAGAGCGAGACGTAGGGAACACTGTGCACAATTGATTATTAAACAAATTGATTTATAAATTTTATAATAATGGTGAATATTTACGATGATTTCGAAATGATTATTAATAAATAACGTAGTGCACTAAATTATGTTGCAGTATACTGAAACTTGTTTAAAAACACTGTTTTTTTTTGTTCTATTTATAAGTTTCTAGTAAGACACAGAAAAAACTCGACAGCTGTCAGTGATATTTATTGTTACATTGTATGTAAATGGTACTTGTGCGGTCACTTCTAAATAAACTAAAATGTTCCATTTCCTCATATCATCACTTCTTCTTTGGCACATGAACATATTTCGACTGTGGTTACCACAGTAAGCTGAAAATGTTTTTCTTGCGGAGTGATGGAGGACTTAGCCAGCCGAGGAATTGAACAAACGACGCCTGGGTGGAACCAAACGCGATGCCAACCCAGCCATTGACCGAATACAATTAGTTTTTAGTATTAAAAACGCGTTGCGCTTTGAAGACTGTAGGGGGGCCGTAATTTGAAATTTAACACGGTTCGTCTTGGCAAATTAATGTACGTATTGTCGTTTTGTTTTCCCAGGTAGCATGCATATGGAGACTGTTACCATCAAGGCAGATCCAGGACCCCGAGAAGGAGAAGGAGGAGAAAATCCTTATATAAAAATTGATATGGATCTCCAGGATGTTAAAAAGGATTGCTTAGAGCGCTCTCAAAATATTACCCCGAAAGCAGGTGAAACTGACTTCGTATAATAAATAATGCGTAATAAAGTCCATAAAAATGGATCCTGAGACATTTAGACCTCAATTTTAAATCTTTTTGAAATGCATGGATGCTTGCATTGTATACGGCAGAGACGGGGAACCTTTTCGCCGTAAGGGGCTATTTCTATGGTTATAGTATCACCCACGGGCCGCACGTAGATTTTGCCATAAATACCAATTGTTAATAAATGGATCATCTTTCCCAACTATGCCGATTTCTAAATTCGGGAAAAAAAATCACTCCATGCTACTATACACCTAACATATTATGTATGCGGGTAATTTGCGTGAGTGAAATTTCCCTAATATTTCCGGTCATAATTCTGCAGAAAGTACAAAAAATAATCATCAGTTTTCCTTAAAGTCCCTTTAACAACAAGCACTGAAGACGTATTTAATAAATTTAACGTTTTTATTTAACTCACCTCTTTAAAAACAAATTAACAACATTTGGAGAAAAACATTTAAACAAGTAATGTCCAGCTTAATTAAACAATAACTTACCTGATCAATCAAGACATTGAGTAAATTTAAATTCGCCTCTGAACAACGTTTTATCAATCGGTCAAATTCGTATCTACGATCGTGCAATAATCAGTGAACTCACTTAGCCTAACCTTTTTTACCTACTTCAAAAGTTTTATGTGTTACAAATAACTTTAACACTAACAATAATGTTACCAATTCTCTTAATTAACTCATATTTTTTAACACTTACAAAATGAATTGAATAAGGTAATGATGAAATAATTTTGTTTCTGCAAAATGATCTTCATTCATTATCCATCTTATTATTTATCTACCCATAGAATATAGTCTTGGTCTATTATTATTTTCACCCACTCTTTTCGAGGAATCTTAATTTTAACGTTTTTATGAATTATTAAACTCTTATCCGTAATTTTTTTCAGACTTATCGACTGCTCTGAAGACGCATCCGGGGGGAGAACGATTTTCTTGTCCCCATTGTAACTTCTGCTCAGGCAAGTCCACCTTAAAAGTCCACTTGCGCACCCATACTGGTGAAAAACCTTTTTCATGTTTTGTCTGCAACTATTCATCTACAACAAAGGGAAATTTGAAGACGCACATGCGGACCCACAGTGGAGAAAAACCTTTTTCATGTCCCGACTGCAACTATTCATGTTCCCAAAAGAGCGATTTAAAGATACACATGCGGACTCACAGTGGAGAAAAACCCTTTTCATGTCCCGATTGCAACTACTCATGTTCTCACAAGGGATATTTAAAGATACACAAGCGGATTCACAGTGGAGAAAAACCTTTTTCATGTCCCGACTGCAATTTTTCATGTTCCCAAAAGGGAGATTTGAAGGGACACATGCTGACTCACAGTGGAGAAAAACCTTTTTCGTGCCCCGACTGCAACTTTTCATGTATTACAAAGAGATATTTGACGAGACACATGCTGACTCACAGTGGAGAAAAACCCTTTTCATGTCCCGTCTGCAACTATTCATGTTCCCAAAAGGGAGATTTAAAGAGACACATGTGGACTCACAGTATTGAAAAACCTTTTTCATGTCCCGAGTGCAATTATTCATGTTCTCAAAGGGGAGTTTTAAAGATTCACATGCTGACTCACAGTGGAGAAAAACCTTTTTCATGTCCCGACTGCAAAATTTCATGTATTACAAAGGGAAAATTAACTAGACACATGCTGACTCACAGTCGAGAAAAACCTTTTTCATGTCCCGACTGCAAATTTTCATGTTCTCAAAAGGGAGATTTGAAAGTACACATGCGGACTCACAGTAGAGAAAAGCCTTTTTCATGTCCCGACTGCAACTATTCATGTTCTCAAAAGGGAAATTTAAAGACACACATGATGATTCACAGTGGAGAAAAACCCTTTTCATGTCCCAACTGTAACTATTCATGTTCCCAAAAGGGAGCTCTACAAAAACACATGCGGCGGATTCACAATGTAGAATAACCCTTTTCCCGACTGCAACTATCCATGGTCAACAAAGGGAAATTTATAATTTGTTATATAAAAGTACCTTTGATGAAAAACTTCATATTGCTACTGCAATTATTCATGTTCTGTAAAGGGAAATTTGAAGAAACACGCGATTTCAAAGGGGAGCGAGACCTTTTTAATGTTATTTCAGCATAAAAGTATTGGAAAATTCTGTTATTTTCGTCTAATGCCGTCAATGTTTTAGTGACCCATGACACTGTAGAAAGGAGGAAACACAGAGAACGGCTAACCATTCCACAGCCGAGCTCTTGAAATCAAGAAGACTCGTAGAAACGATCCGTTGTCATGTGATAAATATTATCAACTGTGTTCAAATGTTATAGATTATCTGCCGTTAGAAATGCCAGCTGAAAAAAAATTATGATTTTATTCTTATTTTTTTATATTAAACCCACTCAGCAGGTCCTGAGGAAAATACTTTCCCTCAGAGCCTGTCATCTTTGGGGATGCCGTGTGGATGATCGTTTTTAGGAAAGAAAGGAGAAGAATTTCTGGGAAGGAAAAGGGTATAAGGGATGGATAGGGATCAGCGAGTCCAGGAGTGAGACGAATGATTTATCTCTCTGCAAGCGATAGGTCGAGAGAGCTAACCATCCTATCCCGATGCGGCATGCCACGCAGCTGGTAAGTAGCATCCTGAACGTACCTTACCCGATGAACCACTTACGATAACTATAACCGACCTATGGCATAGGTGTTGGTTAACCATTAAATGATTCCCGGGGCGGCGGTTCCTAAACCCGCCTCTCAAATTCTTTGTAATAAACTTAGAATTCAGGTTACTTGACATTAATGTATGAGTGTTTAGTATTATACATATTACTAAATTTGCATGTAAATAAAGTGGAAACTAGACACTCCACCATGCAAGATGGAAAAATATAATACTAGGAAAATTACAAAACTTTTGTAAGATAAACAGAGCTACGTAGTTTCTATAGTTAAATTATATTATATTTGATATTCTTCTTTCTGAAATAAATTGGGTAATGACTTGTTTATATTTGGTGAATGATGTGTTGAATATATCAACAACATCTTTATAGTCATTACCCAAATTTAGTATACGGCGAACTGGGGTATAGAATTGTGATTCTGTGTTAGAGTTATCACAATAGAACGGTAGATAATGCCTCGATGTTGGTTTGCGAGTTACATGTAAAGAAATCAAGTATAATAATTCAGTGCTGTCAATTATTGAATTTATGATTTTATATATTGTAAAATATATTATGTACGCACCAATGTATTTAAAATTTTTAATCTTATTTTTTTTGCCTTTAATGTATCTGTTTTATTGTACATGTATGTTCATGGTAGTATTTCGTATATATAACTAATTGTTAATTAGGCAATTACATTACAATTAGGGAGGCATAAATTAACACCAATAAATATATTCATATGCTTACTTTGTTCTGATTTTTGCTTAGAAAATAAATTTGACTTTACTATAATACTAATGTATTTTTATTCCAGTATTTGTGGAGGTGAGTGCAATTTCACATATCCCATATAGTTATACATATTTATAAATTCGGAAATGGCTGACTTTGACAATTTTGACGTTTTGACTGGAGCTTTGGCAAATCTTGACCGTATTCATCCACCACGGGCACGGAAAACATACAAAAAGCGGTATGACCCATTTACGGCGCTAACGGAAGGAGATTTTAGGTCCAAATATAGATTCACCAAAGCAAATATGAGACGTTTGATCGATTTGGTACGGCCATATTTGCATGTCAATAACAAACGGGGTGGAAAAATATCTACCGATCTCCAAGTTCTTTGTGCCATACGATACTGGGGCAGAAACGAGGTAAGGATAGTGTCTATAATTGCATTCCTGTGAAACAAATCAGCAAAATCGATAACTAAACAGTTTTAAAATTATTATAACATTTTTTTCGCAGATACAAGATGATTGTGCAGATTTACATGGATTTAGTCAACAGACAATGTCCCGTATTGCCAAAAGGGTCGCAACTGCATTTGCCCGCCTTGCTCCACAGTACATTAAAATGCCACAATCTATTGAAGAGCAACAATCAACAGTTGCAAAGTTCCAAGGAATAAAACGTTTTCCTGGAGTAATGGGTGCCATTGACTGCACGCACATTAAAATAAGGAAAGTTGGGGGTGATGCCGGCCAATATTACATCAATAGGAAGGGGATATATTCCTTAAATGTCCAGGTTTGTAAAGTGATAAACCTCAATACGTGTCTGAAATATAAACATTAACCAACATTGATTGCATGAATAAATTCATTCCAGGTGGTGTGCAATGCAGAACTAAAAATTATGGATATTGTTGCTCATTGGAGAGGCAGTACTCACGATGCTCGTATTTTCCGGGAAAGTTCCATCAAGCAGAGGTTTGAAGAAGGTCACTTCAACGGACGACAGTTGGGAGACGGAGGTTATGCCTGTACACCCCAGTTAGGAACCCAAGAAACCCCAGAGAAGTGGCGTATAACAGGGCTCAAATATCTACTCGCAACACGGTGGAGAGATGTTTTGGGGTATGGAAACAGAGATTTCGTTGCCTGCTGCGGGGTATGTCAGGATCTCTCGATACCATCAAGACAACTATCGTAGCTCTTGCTGTTCTCCATTGTCTTGCCATCGATATGAATGATCCTCAGTTAGGTAAGAAAACAACTCAAAATAAAAGATGTGTTAAAATGAAACATAATATAATATGTTAGTCAGTTTTTAGATATTCCTTACATTAGAGTTTTGTATGTACTAATGCTATGATTTGTAATTTGGAATAGATGATGATGAAGAACATGATGAGGGTGCAGGAGCAGAAGCAGGTGGTGGTGGTTTCATGGAAGTAGCCCCAAATGAACAAGTAGCCCCAATCAATCATATTGGAAATGCTACTAGACAGGTGTTCATTGATCAACATTTTTAAATGTATTAGTATGTACTCAATATGATTGTATCTACATATATAATTATATTACACTGAAAAAATGTACATACTCAATAGTATAATGTACCTGCGACACAAATGCATATTACACAATAATGAAGATATAATAATAAGACTAAGGTATGATCAATATTGTTTATTTATTTTTATTTTAGGGAAATCAGTTTACAACGTGCTTAATTTATAGTCATGTGTAATTCACCTAACTGAGAAACCATTTATAGATTTCCTCATTATGTTTACATGGGCGTTGAGCTGGTCTATTTATATTACAAGGAATTCAATTCAACTTAACTTTAAAATGAATGTGTATGATTAATGGGTACTTTATATTTAATAGGTAAATGAGAGTGTATTTGGGAAGCATGTTTATGAGAATTGACAAGGTTGTAGAGATATTGAAAGAAGGGATAAATGCAGATAACTCGATTAATGGTGGACTGACATGCTTCGCTCTAACTCTCTTAACGTTCCAAACTCTTCTCCCATTAGCTTATTCGGAGAGTCATTTGTCATGTTTTCAGTTGGTTGTTGGTCATTCACTGACCCATAAGGGTTGGGAAATGGAAGGTTAGGTACATTTATAAATTAAACAATCTCTTCTTGCTATAAAAATGTCTCATATATTGCAATAAATGAATCCACGCTACTAGAAAAAGCTTTATTCTCTTTGTGGATGGATTTGGCAGTTAATTTACTGATTTTAAATCTATTTTTGCTGTCATGTCTCTCTAAACTGTCGGCCAATGAAAATACATGCAGTTTTGTTAGGTTTTGATGAGCAAATATTAAATATTCAGTACTCGACGTAAAATGTGTTACGAGATTGAACTTTCCGGAAATTAAAAAAAAAAAAAACAAAGAAAAAACTGTTTTGTTAATGAAGGTTTTTTGAATCTAAACTCTTAACTGTAACCTTTGATAAAACTACAGAAAAAAACATCATCCACATAAAGATTCAGCATTAAAAAACTAGGCAGAAAGTTACAAGTTTTACATAAATAATAGAATAGTTTACAGTTTATAGGAACATAGTAATACACCAATAAACCGGAGTGACCAATCACAGGCATCCGGAACGTTCAGCTCTCTATGCCGTGAAGGAGCGCATCTAGTGGAGTATCCTTGTTCATCAGAGCGTTTGGAGTGGGAGTCGTAACCCTCGGCAACAGAGACTCGAAGATGTGGGCAACATGAAAGCAAACCAAAGAAAGATTAAAAAGTACACATAAAAGGCATTATTATTGATATTGGTCTGCGAAGCTAATGAACGATGACCAATAAACAAGAATCATAAATCATAAAGAAAATAGTTCCCACAAAGCAAAACTAGCAATTAATAGAATATAGGGAGAATTTAATATGTTCAGTCATCACCAAATACCAATTTAATTAAAAACAAGATATTTTAACTTACGAATTTACCATCCCGGAGGAACTTAATCCAATTGCTGCCTCAACCTTCAGCAGCACTGGAAGTGTCTTGTCTATGTCTTGACTGGGCCCTCCACCAGTTCCAAATATTTGGCAACGAACACTTGCCCTCTGTGTTCGGGCATCTCGTTTCAAGTTGTCCCACGCCTTTTTTAGAGCTGCTAGGGGTCTGCAATCATATATAAAATATTACGAGAAATCAATTGGGATGTATACAAATTCTAATTAACCAAACATTGCACCCTTCCTAGAAAGGTTACGCAGAGAGGACAGTCTGTCAAACCACTTGCCTCGCCCACAATCACACCATATATCATACATACTCTTAAAATAAAATAATTATTTGGCTATCCATCCATCTTTCAGCATCGACATTTTAATTTTGTGTTCCTCCTCCATGAACCTAATCCTGGTCTGCGACTCTTCATCCTGTAGACAATTTTTAAGGTCACTTTCCTTCTTCATCAAGCTAACCCTGGTCTGTGACTCTACTTCCTGTAGACGAATTTTAGCCCTGGATTCGTCTTTCATGAGCCTGAACAAGTACTCCATTTTTTTTTGGTGCTCAAGGTGCATTATTTTTTTTGTTTCTTCAAAGACGTTCGCCTTCATTTGGGCTAAGTCGTCTTCCTGAAAATAAAAACATTAAATGACAAAGTTTTCATAACTGGTTTAACATAATTATTATTAATTATTCTATCAGAGATCATTTCAATGTAAAAAATCAAAGTAACGAAATTCGTCAATTAAATAATGTAACGTCATAAATCGTTAAATTGTACATTGTTGATATACACTTATATTTTTAATATTCTTAACTCCTTAAATTATTAATAAGGATACTTATATAAATAATGTTCATCTCGATACTCAGCATCTCTTTTAAACACAAGCGTCTGCTTCCATAAAGGAGAAACATCAAAAAAATTCAAAAAAAAAATTGTGAAAACTAATTTTCATATATCATTATTGTTAGCAAATATTATTATACACTGTAAACTGTTTAATTATTAAATAATAATAAAAAAATAAAAATAAATTAAAAAAAATAGTTAGATAGGAACCATTAAGTTTTTAAAGTTGCTTTGCGTTGCTGCAATTTGTGACTTATTTCATTAGCAAATATTATTATACATTGTAAACTGTAATTATTACATAATAAAAAAATTCCAACTTTCTATTATAATTTTTCCAATTTCCAATCCAGGTAAGTATGTTTATGTATCTTTGTAAATAATAAACTTAGATAGTGCCTATATATAACAAAGTGTACAGCAGAGGTGATTTCTCACAAAAACGGCGCTTTACAATTATTATTTTTATTAATCCATATGTCAACACTACATACAAAATAACTATATTCAACTTTAGTCACCATGAAACAGGCAGTCACCTAGTACGGTGTTTTAATCTATTCTCTGCAAATCTCTTAATTATCGTGCATTTTATACATAAAAAAATAATATTCATATATGAGTTATTGTTTTTCTTAGTAAACTTTCAGTTTTGGTACGACAATAAAGTCAGTTGAGCAAACAAAAATGTGGTGTGAAGAAATACTTACTTTATGGCGTGGGCGCCTCCGAGGTGGAGGTGGAGGGCAAGCGTGCAGCGGGACATGCTGGACGGTGTATGCTTGTGGTGATAGTGGCGGTGGTGGTGAATCAGCTTCACTTGTTTCCTGTTGATATAAACAAAAGATTATGTCCAACTGAAAAGTTACTGCTTTAAATATTGCAAATAGTTAGCACTCATTGTTGCGCTGATCATTTAAGTAGGTTTAGGTATATTACCTCAAAAGACAACTTCCTATTGGGAACAGAGTGTGGCAGTGTGGAGTGAGGGGTTGATGTAGGAAAATTCATCTGTAATAATAAAACACAATTACCAATATAACTCCCACAATTAAAGCAAGATTTACATGAGTTTAAATATAGACAGAACCATCAATATTTCAATAATATTACTATCAACTTATCTTTTGAAAAAAAAATGCTGGTTGGCTGTTAAATATTAATTCATATAAAAAGTTGTGTTTTACAAAGTGTGTGTTTTCCATTTAATATATAATGTCACACCACAAAGTATTTGCTTCCTTCGATAAAAAGATATTTACCTTTGCTTTAAATGTTGAATCGCTATCATCAACATTTTTGTCCGTTACGAATTCATGTGGTAACAAATCCACCATCGAGAGAATATCCTGCGAAGGACTTGGTGGTTGGGGACCTCCACCTGTTGCCATCACTTCCCTCCTATACCGGCTCAATTGGCTCTTACAAGCCAATTTGAGCATCTTCCATTGAGCTTGTATCTGACCCATGTCTCTTTTTTGGTCACTTAGTGTGTTAAATCTGAAAAATAGTGTGCTATTAATTATGTGGTATGAATACCTTTACCTGATTAATTTTATACTATGATATTTTTTTTATTTGAAATGGATGTCAAAGCTACGAAGCGACAAACTTAAAGTTTAATCTGTAGAAAAGTTAACAATGGAGGTATACTTACTTTAATAAAACAAGCTTCCAAGCTTCCCTCTTGGCAATTAGGGTGTTACCGTCCGAGTTTTTGTTCTCTACAGCCCTCACGTGTTCAGTCACACAGTCCTTCAACAAGGCCTACAAGGAAAACAATCATTATACTTACACTAATTTCAAACAAGTAAACAAAACATTAGAGCCAAGATAAAAGTTAACAAACCTTTTCAACGTCACCCCAATTTTTGTTACGCTTGCGCCTTTTTAATTCTACCTCTTCAACAAAATTAATCTCAACATTATCCATTTTTAGGTCATTCGAAGATAAACAAACCAATTCTTGGATTACTTTTTTGACATATGAATAAACGTGAAGTTGGCAACACGCCGCAAAATGCCAAATTTTTCAAGTGTTGCTACTGTAAAAAAATCATATTCCATAATCCAGCGGTCGAGCTATATTGGGAAAATTTATGATTATGAGTAAATATTTTTAATCTGACCAGTATAGGCCCCCACCCCTGTATAGCTAATACGGAGTATTATCGTCGTATTAGGGATTTCATTGAGTAAGACAGTATGGGTATAATTATGTGTATATTTGATAGGTATTTTTGATGGGTATTTTTAATACGTATTTTTGATGGATATTTTTAATAGGTACTTTTGCGAAGTATTTAGGTTTCGATAGATATTTTTGATGGGTATTTTTATGGGTATTCTTGATGTGTATTTTTTGATGGGTATTTTTGATGGGTATTTTTAATAGGTATTTTTGATGGTTACTTTTATGTATTATCAATAGATATTTATTTTTGATCGGAAAAATGTGGGTAATTTTTCGACAGGGAATTTCGTAGCCACCCCTCCCCCCATTGATTTTTTTGTGTGGGGAGTAACCTTTCACAGAAGTTATACATACATACATTTATTTTTTAATATATATTTGAAATTTTTGTGGGGAATTATGTTTCACAGAAATTCTCTAACAACACCCCTCCCTCATGGATTTAGAATAATTATTGGGGGAATCAAGCTTACGTAGAAAATTTGTGGAGAATCTGTGGGTAGAATTTATGTGAGTACAGCTCAGACCCACCTCTAGTAATAAATTTCTTATTTACTGCGAATTTTTTAATTAAAAAATTGCATGCTTCCGATCACTTTTTCAGAAATGACAATACTGTCGCTATAATTTAATCTAGGAACGAAGGTAAATAGTTGCAGGGTGGGTACTAAACGCAAAATACACAAAGTGAAAATCAGGTGTGAACAAGATGATTGCACCTGGGTTGTTAAGTGGAGAAAAATCGAATACGAAAAAGAAAAAAAAATTCTCGAAGGATTGAAAATTTTTTTTTAAGTAATCGAAATAATTTTAAAAAATTGTTACATAAAACATTTTTAATCATGAACATAACATTGGCGAATAAATTGATAATTTTGTTTTTTATTATTTTGAAGGTAGGTACCGTCATTGGTTCACTTTTTAGGCTGCCTTTACACTTGGAAGTTTTTTCCTGTAAATCTGCAACATCGACAGTAAGATCCCGTTGCTCCTCGGGACTTGTTTACTTGTTGTCATTTGGTATTTCGCTGTTTCACCCATTTCTAATTCAGTTCACGTATCATAGTTGGTAATTGGTAAAAATGCCCAATAAACGAGCCGACGCGAAGAATTGGAGTAAGGACGAAACAAAGCAGCTGATAGACATTTTTGAAAGTCTTCCTCTGTTATGGGATTACCAAAGGGCAGACTATAAAGATAGGAATGCACGAAGCAATTCTTTTGCGTCAGTTGCAGAAGTGTTTTCAACAACGCCGAAAAGAAGTAAATAGAAAATTACATAATTTAAAGGGACAATTTCTGCAGGAACTGAAGAAGATAAAATGTAAGAAGAGTGGCAGCCGGTTAGATGATCTGTACACTTCCCCTTGGATTTACTTCGAAATGTTGAAGTTCCTGGACATAAGCTCCGGTACACAGGCAACAGACACATTGGTAAGAACATTTTTATTTAAAAAGTGTATACATATTTATGTTCAAGTTTAATTCTGGGGGTTAATACTAGAAGTGCCCATGTCAGTTTTGGATTTAGGTACCAGAAAGTAGTCTAATATAAACCTCCCTTAATTTGAATGCTATGAATATGTCAGGTGCTCTTACGCCAAAAATCGATAAATAATCTTCATCCCTGGACGATTAAGAAAATTGACACAGGCACTCATAGTAAAGCCCCAGAACTCTACATTGGGAAATATTCTCTGAATTCGTCGTCCACTTGTGGGTAGATGGTATAATAATTATGATATGTTAAAGTTCTTGGACAGGGATATTGGTACAGAAACAACTAACACATTGTATGGACATTTTTATTTATAAAGTGTAGTATACATATTCATGTTGACGGTTAATTATTAATCATTAATGATGAAAGTAGACTGCGGGGAAACGGTGTGATTAGCATCTGTTAGTTATGTAGCGAAGGTTAGACACGTTGATATTGCCATGCCAATTCTCCCTCAAGAGAAACGAAATATTCGCTAAATTCATGTCGAATTAATTGTCCACTTGCAGGTGGATTATTATTTCCATGCCTTTGTTCTAAAGGAAAAAGGTTTTCACGAGGCATTTCCTCCTCTCTTCCTATATCAGTATAACGTGGAGCACTATTGCCAGACATCATAAAATTGTGTAGCACACAGATCGTAGAAACTATTAGTTCTACCTTTTTAGGGGGTAATTCAATGCGGTTTCGTAAAATTCTGTACCTGCTAGCCATTACACCAAATACACTCTCAACCATAGCCCTGGTCCTTAGCAATGGGTTGGCTTTTGTATGGGTATGGTTTCATTAAATAATTTGATAACGCAAAGGCATCATCGGCCACCAATACATAAGGCATCGGTTTCTGCCTCCCCGCTAGAGGTATGGGAGGAGGAAGTCTGAGTGATCCTTGCTCTAAACCATTAAATAATGCTGTATTACGAAACAAACCCCCATCAGGAACACGGCCAATGCAGCCACAATTCATGTAAATAATTTTATATTCTGCGTCCACGACAATCATTAGAACGATACTATATGTTCCTTTATAATTAAAGTACATGCTCCCACTGTTTTCTGGACATTTAATGACTACATGTTTTCCGTCCAGTGCTCCGATACAATGAGGGAAGTGCCATTTTTGTGCGAATCTGTCTGCAACATTATTCCAATGTTCTTCTGTTGACGGCAACTGTAAAAATAATACAAAAATATGTTTTTATTTTTTATTTTTAGCTACAAAATACTGGCGCTGTGAGGGACGTTACGGAGAAGGAGAATATAGAGATGCCTAGCAACAGTCAACCTCGGCAGACATCGGAGCGGCCAAACCGTGCTGCAAAAAGGAAAAAGGAGGCTGATTTGCTTTACAAATGCAGCAAAATATTAGATGCACCTGCGAATGATGACCAAGTTTTTGGTGACTTTGTGGCTTCATCGCTAAGAAGTGTAGCTCATGAACATAACAAAAAAAATTGAAACTCAAGATTCAAAAACTCATCATAGAGACTTTGGAGGATGACTTAGAGACTCCCCTTTCTTCTATATATTTGCCGCAGTCATCACAATTGCCATCGACTTCAAATCAGTTTTATTTAAGTGAACTGGACAATTCGGGAGAGCAGCACTATAAATATAACTTGATGGATCTTGTGGAAGTAGATATTTCAGAAGACGATGGATGATCTAATCACTAATTTTAATTTAATCGTGATATTTTTATTTATTTTACGTTTTATTCCACTTAGTTCTTACTTTTTTTTATCAACAGTTAATTTTTTTCAGTTACATTTTCTTATAACTCCAATTAATATTTTATTTACTTAGCTTCACTCCAAATATAAACATACATTAAGATTTTAATTTATATTTTTCTTATACTTATTACATACGTATTTATAATACATACATAACACTTCAATATTAGTCTCATTGCTCTATTCTGGATTATTTCGAGTTTGTTTAAGCTACTTGCATTACTAAGATAGAGAATACTAGAACAGTTTGTATGTAAATGGGTATTTATTTTTCATCGAGTCTATTTCTAAGTATTTACTTTATTATATGTTTAAATCATTTCCAAGTTTTCACTTTCCTATTTTAAAATCTTATATCATTGATATATGTTAAAACATATTCTTACTATCTGGTGCTGTTCTTCGAATTGTATGAATTGTCCAGTTTACATAAGTACCCCACACGCAAACTTTGCCTTTGTTGACTTTTGTCAACACTTTTTTATATTTCTTTGTTTTTTACCCTGTATTTTCCGTTCCAATGTAACAAAAACTTTAACTAAATAAAATAAAAAATATACTACACTATGTATTTTGTATAATTAATTTTGTTTTAACATACCTTCACGTAGTTGTCCTTTAATGTATCATTAATAGCAATACATACTTCCGGTATAAATAGTGATATAGTAGACGTACCTATTCGAAACAAGTACATTAAGGATACGTAAGAATCTCCTGAAAATAGAAAATATAATTGTAAAACTTTGTAAACACACAAATAAGTACTAAGTTTGAATCGTCATGATAGCTTTATGAAATAATACACTGCAATAATCTATGGAGACCAACATAACATTAATTATCATTAACACAATTGTCATGTATAAAAAATGCCTGTGTAAATGTGTGATAATGTTTCTAGTATTCGACTTCACGAACTGATGAATCAGCTATCAAACTTCATAACAAATTAATATCTCCAATGAATGCATACAAAAATGCAATACAAGAATGGATAGAAAACATTACCTGACGCCAAAAATCGAAGAGTCACCATTAATTTTTCAGCTGGTGAAATAGCATTCCGAAAACGAGTATCATTCTTTTTAATTAGCGGTCCAATCCTTTCCAATATGTATTCGAAGTCAGTTGCTGTCATTCGGATAAAATTAAAGCATTGTTGTTGATCCTCAATTCTTAATTCTGCCGTTAAACGAACGAAGGCCCCATCAGTATTTCTTCTTTGAAGCCAACTCCTAATCCAACACTCTCTACGGGCCCTTACGTTTTTCTTTGACAATATTGTGCATATTATCGCGGCGGCAATCCGTTGTTTGCGGAAATGTGAATCCATAATCTAACCGTAAATAAATTCTCGTCTTTATGAACTGTAAATAAGCAAATCCCTGTTATCAAATATTACCAACTGACAGCTGTCAAAGTCGGCGGCAACGCGTTGTTGTCAGGAAGCCATCTTACCAAAAATAAAATTACTGGTGTGGCGGTCTCTGTGAGAAGTTCGTAAATTAAACTTCTAAACAACTTCCGTAAGCATTATTTACGATAAGTTGGATTCATATGTAAGCGCTCCTGTGAGTAACTTTTAAAAAAATTACGAAAGTCGTAAATTTTACTTACATGTCTAAGCCCAGCCTGAGGAACTTTTCTATATTATTTGTGTTTCTATTCACATCTATGGTTAAATTAACAAAACTTTGACGTTTCCTTTCGTTGCTGTACCCTCGCTTTTCTAATGCAATATTGTACAAACTACGCAATACTAAACTTATGTTCTCTTTAGTCTACTTAAGAGTATTTGAATAATCATCAGTCATCACATTTTATCTCAAATTACTAAAATTCTTGCACATAAAATTTTCTAGTGACGTTTCTGCAACACATTGGAATTGACCGCCGCGGTTCGCACTGAATATAAGTAGGTTCATGTTAGACTCATTTAGTGCATGTTTATTTTTAAAATATATTGCATCACACATTTAAATCAGTTTCTATCATATTAGCGATGAGGTAACCACCACCAATCAGGTTAACACGCAACGAGAGTGCAATAAAACACTATGTGTTAGATCATTGGAGTTTACGGCAGCTGTCACAAATGCCAAGAAAGCGTAAGTTACTAAAATATTTCTCCTGAGAAGACTTTTATGTTAAAACGTAACGTTTTTACAGAAGGCCATGAATCGCCCAGACCTAGAAAGTGCTTCTATCAAGTTGGAACCAGGGTCCCAGGAAGAAGGCGGAGGTGAAATGGTGTATGCGGGTATTGATATTGACCTCCAGGATGTAAAGAAGGAAAGCTTTCAGTATTCCGGGAATACTTCGACTGCCTGTAAGTTACAAGTTACATTACTCAAGTAAAAAGTTGTTGAATTTATATTTTAAATGTTTATAATGCCTCTTGACGGCATCCCCGCTTGCGGTTTATGTATGTTATTTAGTTTTTAGTATTTAAAACCTTAATCAGTACAAATTATTGTACCATATTGTAGTTTGAAGACTAATTTTTCTTAGGATGGGTTGTTCAAATTACACCAACTGAAACAACTCGTCCTTAGTTTCACAGAATTTGAACAATTTATCAAATTTCAAAGCAGAAATTGAAGTTCTGTGAAATATCTATTCAAGTTCTGTTTTTATATCGTTATAAACCTAAATAAAAACTGAAATAACAACAGAAATTGAATAGAATATTCACAGAACTTTAAAATTAACTTAAAATTTGATGAATGGTTCAATTGACCTAACTTTTTTTATTTAAGATTTTTAACTCCAAACTAGAATGTTGTGAACTCCTGCAATTCATAGATTTCAGAGTACTCGAGTAACTAGGCAAAATATATTATTCTGCAACGATAAATTTAGTACCAACTATCACATACATGCACCTATTTCTCGCTTTCACACACTTGGAAACAAACACCTCAAATATCGACATTTTTAATATAAGTTTGCCTGTCTTCAAGAGATACCTGAATGACATTTTTATGTAGCGTATTTAAAGAGCGATTGCGTATATTTGTTGTTTTCTTATAGATATGTTGTTATTTTTGTGTTGATGTTTTAAAAATAAAAACCTTCTATTGTCACTGTATTATTCAGTAAAATATGTATAGTGTAAAAGCCCACCAGGGCGTTTAAATTAATAAATAAATAAAATAAATTTCTGTGAATCAACCCATAAAGTATATAAAGCCGTTGAAAAGTAACATTCCCAAAAAATATGGCTTGAAATATTTTATCAAAACAGTCGATGTGTTATTATAAATTAATAATACATGTATTTTAATATTTTTCATAAAACAATTAAAATCCGTTTCAAAGGTGCTAAATAGTAAACGGTGTTTCTTTCTGGAAGCATCGGTGCCTGAAGCAAACATCTTATTAATTTAATTTATTTCTTTAATTAAAGTCTTTTCTCTTAATTTCTGCTCCAAGACGATTTATGAAATGTTTCGTTAATCCGTTATATTTTAATTAAAGTGAATACAATAAGGTTTGTTTTAGTACTCTATATCTTTAATAATACGCTGTTAGTCTCGGCATATCAATGTACGTATTGTTGTTTTGTTTTTCCAGCTAGCATTAATGTGAAGACGGCTGTCATCAAGACAGAACCAGGACCCCGAGAAGAAGATGAAGGTTCACTTCCTTATACGGAAATTTATTTAGACCTTCCGGATGTTAAAAAGGAATCCATAGAGCTCTCTGAAAGAATTACCCCGACAGCAGGTAAAACCGGTTTACTTTTGTTCAAATAAAGAATTAGTGGCTCAGAATAAAAACGCACAAAAAATCCATCAAAATCATTGATGCATAGTCTATGATCAAAATAGATACTGAGACATTTAGACCTTTTTGAAGTTAAAATACTTTTGTGGATGTTTGCACTTTAAGCCCGACATATTTAGGCATATATTCCTGATGTTATTTGGAGTAATAAATGCATTTTGCTGTCCGGTAACATAGTTTTCAAATAAAAATCAAACTTCATCACACCTAGTACATCACACTTACTCCGCCTCGTCAAAGCAGCACCGTACAGACGAGACGGAGTGCGTATCACGTGGTCCGTTGGTCAAATCTTTCGGATTCGTGCTGACACACACTGTAAACCTAACATATTATGAAAGTGTACGAATGAATTTAAATGACAATTCTGGCATAAAAATTGAATATCCACAAAACAATATTACAGTCATGCTAGTCCCTTAAACAAGAAGCACTGAAGATATATTGAACAAATTTCTGCCTCCCTACTAGATTTTAGTCAAATTTACCTGAATACAATTTTAACACACCTCTTTAAAAACAAATTAACCAAATTAACGAAAATCATCGAAACAATTGAATTTAACACTAGAAAACATAAAATAAAAAAAAAATATTTGTACAAAGAAACTTACTATACTATGCCCCTAAAATACCCACTAATCAGTGGTTTATCATTAAACATCGTGCAATCATCAGTGAACTTACCCAAGTCTTACCTTATGTAACTACTTCCAATATATTCCAATGTATTATAACCAAAAGCTTTTATACTACAATAATCTTAATAAGCTCTTATATTTCGGATTAATATACAAGTTTTATTGAATATGTTGAAGATAGAATAAATTAAGACATAATTGTGTCATAAACTTTTCTTTTTTTGGTTTAAATTTAATGTTGTTATTATTTTAAGTTTACATTTATGTATTTTTTTTAAATGATATTATTGTAAAGCTGCACATCTCGATACAGGAATGCCCTAGTGAGATGTGCAGAGTATGTTTTTTATGTAAAAACTGTTTTTTGAATAAATAAATAAATAAATTGTAAATTTGCTTAAGAAGGGCATAGGTTCGAATGAGAATTGGTGATCGTTCTGTTCCTTCCTATCTTTTTTAAAATTCACGCGCTTGACTCGTTGGATTGTATTTTCAGCGGTCTAGAAGTGGGAACTTTTTTGGTTGTCCCTCCCTAAACAAATATCCTCTCTTCTATCAAGCCTTATCTAAAATTGCCACCCCTCCGTTACATCTCTTCTCAGTCTGAACTCGACTCTGATCTTTCACATAATTTTGAAATTTGCCCAATTAAATAAAATTAATATATAAGTTCATCTTCTCTCTCTCCACAAATTGATATGATGACCTAGCCTACTATTGTATTTTTGATTACCATGCAAATTTGATTGAATAATGATAAAATAAATTAAAATATGTTTGTAAACTAGCCTGTTTCAACACAGGATATATATGTTATTTTTATAGGTGTTTTAATAATTAATTTACAAAAAGTGTAAAAATATCAAGAATTAATTTAAAGTTTTATTCAAGTTATACAATTCCGTCAATTGATTTGATTGGACTTCACCCAATATTATTCTGACTTACTTACTAACGACTTACTGACTGACTTACTTATTTATACGTTATCTTTTTCAGACGTATTGCCAGATCTGAAGACGCATCCTGGAGGATTCTCTTGTCCCCATTGTAACTTCTCCTGCTCCGGCAAGTCTACTTTAAAAGTTCACTTGCGTACCCATACTGGAGAAAAACCATTTTCATGTCCCGACTGCAGTTATTCATGTTCCCAAAAGGGAGATTTGAAGAAACACATCCGGACTCATAGTGGAGAAAAACCTTTTTCATGTATTGACTGTCACTATTCCTGTTCCCGAAAGGAATATTTGAAGATACACATGCGTATTCACAGTGGAGAAAAACCTTTTTCATGTCCTGACTGCCACTATTCATGTTCACACAAGGAAGATTTGAAGAAACACACGCGGATTCATAGCGGAGAAAAACCCTTTTCATGTTTTAACTGTCACTATTCATGTTCCCAAAAGGGATATTTGAAGATACACATGCGGACTCACAGCGGAGAAAAACCTTTTACATGTCCCGACTGCAACTATTCATGTTCTCGAAAGGGAAGCTTGAATAATCACATGCTAACCCACAGTGAAACAAAACCATTTTTATGCTCCGAGTGTAACTATTCATGTATTACAAAGGGATATTTAAATAGACACTTGTTGACTCACAGTGGAGAAAAACCTTTTTCATGTTTGGACTGCAACTTTTCGTGTTCTCGAAAAGGAGATTTAAAGACACACATGCGAATTCACAGTGGAGATAAACCTTTTTCGTGTCCTGACTGCAACTTTTCTTGTTCTAAAAAAGGATATTTGAAGATACACATGCGGATTCATAGCGGAGAAAAACCTTTTTCTTGTCCCGACTGCAACTATTCATTTTCTGCAAAGGGAAGTCTGAAACGTCACTCGCTGACTCATAGTGTAGAAAAACATTTTTAACGTTCCGACTAGTCAGTCGGAGTTCTTTGGTGTATTTTAAAAAAATATTCGTGAACAGAAAATTAACAAATACCTTCCTAGTAATTTGTAAAATGTCTAGTTTATAGGTACCTTATTTTTATTGTAATATTGTCACTGAGCACCAGACCAAGAACAACTAGACAAATAATATTCCCCGAATTTAATACAACAATGGCCTCACATCAGTACACATTTTCAGGCATAATTTTATTTAATTAACTCCCTCAAAAATCTAACTGAACAAAAATTATGAAATATAGTAAACTTAAAATAACATTATATAATTTAAATTATATAATACGTGTATATACAATATATAGCTTAATGTTTAGAAGCAATAACTCGTTGGATGTCTTCAAACAAGCTGAAACTGAATCCATCTAAGACTGATTTCTCTGGGCGACAACATTTCATAGACGATTCACCTGTTTCTATTTCTGGCAGCGATATCATCCCAAAAACAACAGTCAAACTTCTCGGTGTCAATTTAAATTCGGACTTTTCGTTTAAAAGTCAAATGAATAGGACTGTTAGCACCGTTTTCACCTAAGACAACTCAAGTCTGTCCGAAGAAACCTCCTAACTGAGGCAACAAAACTACTTATCAACTCTCACGTAGTCTCACACCTCGATTACTCCAACGGCATATTTGCCAGCCTTTAAAACATCAAACTGACAAACTTCAATCAGTGTTTAATGCAGCAGACGGCTCATAACCGGGGTTTCTAAATGTTTGCACATTTCAGAACATCTTCGAAACCTTCACTGGCTCAAGTGCCCTGAAAGAATCCAGTACAAACTGTGCTGGATGGTGTTTAAATCCATCAATGAAATGGCCCCACCCTACATCTCTGAACTATGCGTCCCGGAAAACACTGGTCTGAGGCATTCAACTCTTAGCAACATCATCAGATATAGGTAGACTGATGGAACCTAAGCGCAAGCCAAGTACTAAGTTTGGTGATCGCGCTTTTTGAAGTCTCGAAATAAATCCCCTCCGGAACTACATAACAAGTTAAACAGAATTCAGGTCTAAACTAAAAACTTACATTTTTAAGCTTTCATACACATAATTAAATGTACCTCCCTGAGAGTAGCATTCTTGTATTGCCTATAATACATCCTAATCACACTTTTCTTATTGGGTGTACATTATTCGAAATCTGTCTTATATCGAGGGACGGATCACATTTGGAATGATGAATTCTGATCAAAACCTTGTACTGTAGTAAAGCCCAGCATAAAATTTGCTTTTCCTTTCCTAAACAGGCTCCGTTATGTGCAATTTTTAATTATGTCCTGTGCGTGTGTACCGTATCTAATTTTTTCTAATAAACAATTAACAGTGTTAATCTCAAGTCACCTACCAGGTAAGTATGGTACTTTATATTATCTGCCTGTATAAAATGTTAAAAAAAATAAAAAATATTAACATATATACACTGTAGCATCACGTTCATTAATCAAATGCATTGTACATATGGCTTTGTATTGGTAATCGACGAACCAGTAGACGCAATCTTTTAGCCATAAATTGATAATAATTTGACTTGTCTGTAGTTAGTAATAAGATAGATAATAACTGTAGAAATGTATCATATATTTGTACAGCGCCCTTGAGGTGATTTTGTGCAAAAACGGCGCTATAAAAATCATCGAAATATGTATGAAATACATTATTTTAATTTCTTAATAATTCGTTTTTTTTTGCATTTAGTCCTTAGTATGTGTTTTTTGTACATGTATGTTCATGGTAGCATTCCCTTAATTATTTAATGTATAAAACTCGTAATAGTAGGTGCGCAGAAGTTAGAGAATTTCAAAGAAATAATGTATCACTGTAAAACTGCGAGGAAATAACCTTTAAAAGCTTTGGCCATTTTTTTTTGTTTGTTACTGGAAGATTTAGGAGCAAGGAGTTAATACCAAATTTAGTCGTTTAAGTAGATTACGGATAAGTGTATTTCATTTTGTACTGGCGTGTATCGGAATTAAAGACCGTTTTATTGTTGAATTATTTGTAGAAAGGCAGTTGTGATGTCAAATTTATAAGATAATTTTTTTTTAACATTGAGGCTTAGTGTTTTTATGTAGCCGTTTGTAATTCTGCCTTTCTTTAACCCATATTCACGTAAATTAATATCATAGCTTAATATCATATATAATATCTTTGATATCTTTTGCAATCTTACTAAGAATTGTCTTTCGAAGTGAAATCAATAACAAAATCTGCAAAAAAAAGATTTTTCCGGAATTCATCATTCTTACGGGCACTAATAAAAGACTTGGGTTCAAACTTTGGATGCCATTTTCTTTGTTTCTATGGTAGTGAAGGACTGAAATGTTGCAATTAAACTTAGAATTGTCTTTCGAAGTGAAAAAACTATGGAATAATTTAACCGACAGCGGAAACGGCTAAAATTTACATCTTGATTCAATATAATGACGATAGTGATGAAATGCTGAAATTGTATAATGTGTTCTTCAATTTAATTTTTAATTTAATATAGTTATAAGTGAGTACAGTGGTGTTTTATAAATTACATATGGGAACAAAATATATTCATAATCGCAATCTCACCAAAGAAGAAACTGGTTCTTATATAGGTATATATTTAGTTACACTAATTATAAGGAAAATAGAATAACATTATGCAATAGCTAACTAATAATGCTAGTAAAAGACAAGCTATTTACCCTAGATAACCAATTCGGCTTCAAAAGCGCCTCATCAACCGATATGGCCATCTATGGAGTTAAACAAACAATAAAATACTACAAAAAAAGAAAAACCACCGTTTATGGATGCTTTCTCGACCTAAGCAAGGCCTTTGACCGTGTTTCTCATAAATTATTATGGGAAAAACTCATAAAACGAGATGTCCCAGCAGCAGTGGTTAATATGTTGGCTATTTGGTACGGACAGCAGAAAAATTACGTTCAATGGGCAGGAGCTTCTTCAAGACCCTTATTCCTAAAAAGCGGAGTCAGGCAAGGGGGTAATATGTCTCCTATTCTATTTAATGTGTACATTAATGACCTCTTACAAGATCTGAATGATACACGAATTGGTTGTCATATCTGCGGTCAAGGCAGTAACAATATTAATTACGCGGATGACATGGTGCTGTTGGCGCCTTCGATTAAAGCGATGAGACGACTTGTTCAAATATGCGAAGAGTATGCAATCTCACATAACCTGCTGTACAATGCAAAAAAGTCAGTAATCGTGGTTTTTAAATACAACAAGGAGCCAATAAATATTCCTTCAATCTGTTTAGACGGAAAAGAACTAATTGTAGCCTCGCAGGTTAAATATCTGGGATATATCCTAACCGAAGATATGAAGGATATAAAAGACATGGAACGACAACGAAGAGCAATCTATATACGGGCCGGAATGCTCTCAAGGCGGTTCTACCACTGTAGCGATGATGTCAGAAAATTACTTTTCAAGACATTCTTCACTGCACTGTGGTGACACATCTGAGCTGTGGACACAATACGCAGCAGCGCAATGGGAAAAGCTGAGGGTGTGCTACAATCAGAGATGTGCAAAATGGGTACCCAAAACCATTTGAAATGCAAAATGCAAAATGGTTTTTAGAAAAGCTTTTCAAATGCAAAATGCAAAATACCTGTTTTCAAAATGCATTGAAATGCAAAATGGTTTCTCAGGTCAAACAATCAAAATAATTATAGAATTTTTAAACAATTTTGTCATTTAATAATGGACATCAATGTAGAACAAACATATTACATGATGGTAAATCCAAAAACACCACGACTACAGATTATGAAACCACAAAAAAATTGCGCGGGACTAATGTTGCCAACGTAAAAACATAGAAACTGCTATCTAACATTTAATATTACAGCGTCATGGCCCCAAGTTTAGTATTTAAATCAGAATTTTTTGTAATGGTATCACTCAATTGCCAGGGCTCCTACCAGGGAGCAACTTGACAAATGTAAATTATCTCTCATAGCGAGGTTGAGGACCGACTGATATTTGGGGCTTATGAAAAAAAGATGAGTGGAGATAGTAGGAAGAATGTTGCAAAAAAGCATTTAAAATGGAAAATGCATTGAGAAAAGCATTTAAAATGCAAAATGGTTTTTAGAAAAGCATTTAAAATGCAAAATGGAAAATACCCATTTTGCATTTTGCATTTCCATTTGAAATGGATTTATTTGAAATAAAGCACATCTCTGGCTACAATAATGCATACAGGCAGCTCATGCAACGTTCTGCAGTGCCTCCACAATGTTTAGGGTGCACTCATTCCCCGCCTTACTTCGCCACCGACTAGCCAGCTTCTGGGGTAGGACTCAACCAACATCTGCTGCATCCGAGTGGCTCAGTTCCCCACTCAATGAGCGATGGATGCAGATGATGCGGCGACCTCCCCGATGGACGGTTTAATTAAACTTAATCTAATTGTTTTTATTGTATTACCTATTTAAATGACTATTTTATTTTTGATTTATATTTTAATTTTATGTTTAGGTACCTGCCTAATATTTTTTTCTCTTTGTTTTATCTATATATATATTTTATTGTTTCCCTGTTTTACTGCATTTCATGTAATATGGCAGACTGGGATTGCACTATCCTCCCAGTCCTGCTGGATAAAAACTTAAATAAAATAAATAATAAATAGGTATATATAATGGGAACAATTGAAACATCTGGATTATCTATATGTGTAGGTGTACATATAAATGATAATGTTACATACTAAATATTGAGCAATTAAGAGAGTAAAGCTGCTGCCACACGCAAAGCTCACATCAACAGATAATATAAAGCACAATAGCGCTCGCCATACAATCCCATACAGACCCGACACACGTAAAAAGATAACGCGCTATAAGTGTGGTTCTGAACTTCGCTAACCGAATTTATTTTACGTAACCGCTCCCGACGCGATATTTGAAAAGTTATGCGTCCCCCTCTCCGCCGTAAAAAGGAGAGGGGGTCATTTTAAATTACGGAGCTACCAACTAAGTTCCGTGTTCCCTTTGACAGCCATGACATAAGCAGCCTAATAATGCATTTCTTATTTATTATGTTAGCTCATATCGTCATGTGTGCTAGTAAATTTAGAAACATAAAAAAAAACTTTATTTGGCAAACATACTTAACATATATTTAAAATATAAATATAATCAATATTTGAATTTGAAGTAAACAAATTTTCGCCCTTTCAAAATTATTCATATTTTTAATCTCAGTATGTTTTAATGCTAATATCATTCGGTTTTTTGATAAAGTTGGACGGCTTGGACGAAAGTTGAGCTTATTTTACAGTGGGTTGCCATATTAATAGGGACACTTATGGAAAATGTGTTTTTCACACTTTGTGTTCATAAAACAAAGATGTTTATAATTTTAGGTGCGGTTATTATTATTTATTAACAAGGACATTGAATTTTGAAAATTATATACACCGTATTTGTCCTTAATCTGCGATTATTTTATTTTTTTTATTATTTTTAAACATTATCGAACAAAAAGTTAATATTTCATAATTTCGCCTTTAGCCGCAATAACAGCTTGTACACGCCGTGGTAAACTATCAATGCACAATTTTGCAGTAATCTTTAGTTCAGGAGAATGATGCCACACCCGGATGAGGTTTTCGATGAGCTGCTGCTTCGTTGTGACCACCTCCTTGGCAATCTCCCTCTTGGTGAGCTCCTACAGATTTTCAATAGGGTTCATGTTAGGGGAATTCCCCGGCAAAGGTAAAACCGGCACATTTTTTCAGCCAGGAATGCAGTGACAGTCCTGGCTTTATGACAGGGTGCGGAGTTGTACATATAAACGTATTCTTGGCCACCAGGGAACCATTCTCCGAATTGAGGCAGCAATCGATTTTCCAGTATTTGTCTGTACTGATCCTGCCTCATAGTCCCTTGCACAATGTGGAGGCGCCCCATCCCTTTGGAAGAGATGACTGAACACACCATGATACTGGTAGGGTGTTTGGTCGTCTCTACAAGGCAGTCCGGATGAAATTTCTCTCCTGGGCGTCGTCGGACGAACGATGATTTATCCAACAAAATTTGGAATATGGACTCGTCAGAGAAGCACACCTAAAAAAAGGCCATAATCAAACAAATGGAATTTTTTTAAAGTTTGATAACCACAAAATTGTTAATTACCATATTCCAGTTCTCTATAGTCATGTTTTGGTGTGCGTTGGCCCATTCCAGTAGTTTTTTCTTCATATCTACTGTGAGGCGAGGTTTTTTAGCTGGCCGATGACCAATGAGGTTCTCCTCAGCCAATCTCCTCTGGACTCTCCTTTGGGAGACTTCGATATCATCTTTGTTGATCATCAAGGTCAGACGAGCCACACTCTTTTTGCGGTTTTGGAGACAGACGTCTTTGATTTTGCGGTCAGTACGAGGTGTAGTGATTCGTTTTCTGCCATATTTCCCATTGTGATTCAATTCAAGGGGCAGGTTTTGATTGATTTTCTAATTTATCCTGTTAACCACAGACTTTAAAATACCTGTAATGGTTGCTATTTCCCTTTGGGAATGTTGAGTGTTTAATAATAGTGTCTTCACTTCCGCACATTTTCTTGGGGACGTGTCTGAAGACCTAGCCACACTGAAAAAACAGAACATTGGACTCAATATGGAAAACTATTCACTGAAATAAGATATGAAAAAAAATTACAAAATTGATAGATAATTAATAATTACTTACATTTTTGTACAGCTAAACTGTTAAAACTCTAAAATATAATTATTATGTATATTTATTTACCAGAACTTCGATCACGAATTTTCACAAAAATGCTGGCCACATGGAAAAAACCTTAAATTTTCGAGGGATGTGGCACTTTGCGAGTGTTGCCACTTCTTAAAAGTATCAGTGGTGATACCAGCAACAAAAATAACGAAGGAATGGCCATCATATCCAAGTTATTTAGAAGTAGAGACGACGTAAACATAAAAATCAGGAAATATTGGAACTGTCCCTATTAATATGGCAACCCACTGTACAATAATTTATTATATGTCGCTTTCGTCGATCGGCCGCGGCGTGCGAACTGCGAATTTCCTGATTCGACGGAGAGGTTATGTCAGGTTATGTGAAAATGCGCTATTTACGCGCAGATTGTTTAAAATCTAAAAAGTTTATAAATAGCATTTATAATTAAATAGTTGGCGGCATCATCATCTGAGGATGAGCTGTCCAACAGATCCAGCAATAGGCGACAAGTATCATCCATTTCGAAAACGTGCTCAAGCTGTCAGTAAGTAAAGTTGTCACTTTGACAGATGAAATTACCTTCATATAATAAGTTCCTCGGCCGCTCTCGAATTCAACTGACCCCCTCTCCTACCATAGGAAGAAATATTTGATAGCGTCGTGTGTCGGTAGAAAAGATGATGCGCTGTACATTAACTTTTGATGTGAGCTTTGCGTGTGGCAGCAGCTTAATTAGAAACATCTAAATAAATATAAGAAAAGAGAAAAACAGGCTAAGTTAATTATTATTATTATTAGTTAATTATTCCTGACAAGTATAACTTCAGTTTGAGTTTCAGTTTTTTTGATATCTATTCTTTTTTTTTTGTCAATCGGAAGGTTGTTGAAATACTTAAGTAGATATAGTTGTTTTGCCTTAGTTTGGTATTTTGTTTTTATATTGATATCTTTTTATTAGGTGGGTTTCAAAGTTTTTGATTATATTATGTTTGTAAATTTGGATAATAGCATTTTTCTTGAAGATATTCTCTACTCGAGGCACCCCGAAATCTGCGAATAGCGTTTCTGTTGGAAATGTGGAGGGTTTCTTTAAAATTAATTTGATGATTAGATTCTGGACCACTTTGATCGGGGTTAGAATATTGTTAGTATGACCCTCCCATCCAATGATTTCATATTGAATTAACGACTGGTTTAGTGCGTAGTATACTCTTTTTAGGTTACTGAGGTTTAAAATATTTCTTAATCTTATACAGACTTTCTGATACGCTTAACCAATTCATAAATATGGCTCTTCCACTTCATATGTTGTTCTATTATCACTCCGAGATATTTAATTTCTGATACTGAGTTCAATATTGAACAGCCTTGGATACGTGTGTTTTAATTACATTTGTTATTGTAAGTTATTATTATTATTATAATTATTTCTTATTTTATTTATAATCTTAATTGTCAATAATTATTATTTAAAATTGTCAATAATTATTTTAGTGTTAGGGAGTGTTTTTAGTTTATTAATTGAGAAATGTATGTAGTGTGTTTTGTTAGTGTTCAATGAGAGAAGATCTGTATCAAATCATTGTTTTGAGGTTTTCCTGCTGTCATTTGCTTGTACTTTTAGTACATTCCAGTTGATCTCATTCGCCATGATAGCTGTGTCGGTGGCATATGATATTATGTTTGCGTTGAGTGGTAGTTTGAAAATATCGTTGACATAAATTATAAATAGTAGGAGGCCTAGGACTGTGCCTTGCGGTATCCCGAAATTACTTGTTAGTGGTAGACTAAGTGAGTCGTTTATCTTGACTACTTGGCATCGTTCAAATAAATAACCTTTTTTAAATGAAACAATATTACTTTGTTAGAACCACTTACATATTAATACTTATTGAAAAAATAACTTTTTATCCATTTTAGAGCATTATCGTATATGCGTATATCATGAAAAATACTATCTAGGCTTTTTTAAGATCCATGAAGATTCCAAGGCATTTCAAAGATTTGTCCAATGTGTCCTGAATTGTGTTCGGTAATCTGGCAATTTCATCTTGGGTTACTTATTGGCTGCCGTGAATTACTTTACGTTTTTGTTAATAAATTCAGTCAATCTTTTTTTAATATATTTTTTTTTAATTTGGGAAATGTTTGAGATCAACAATATTGGACGATAATTTGTCACTTCTTCTGGGTTGAGAGATTTATGAATTGGAATAATGATGGTTTGTTTATATATAGTTGGGAATATTCCGCTTTGAAGACTAATTTTGATTAAATGTGTTAAGGGTTTTGAGATATGTTTTTTGATAATTTTTAGTTTTTCGACAGTAATTCCATCGAAACCTGGTGCTGATATTCCCTTCATGCTTGAAATGATTTGTTCGATTTCCTGGGCTGAAGTAAGGAGAAACATGTCAATTTTGTTTAAAATATTGACGTTAAGGTTCTGTTCTTAATTGGAAGGTACTTTTTGTATTTGATTTGCAAGGTTTTTGCCCACATTTGCAAATAAATTGTTGAATATGTTAAGCGGCAGCTAATGGATTTTCGTTGCATCGTATTTTGATATTGTTATGTATTTTTTTATTGTCTATGATTTCATTTATAACATGAGAGACTTTTTTCATCGCTCTCCGTTGCTTCTAATTTTCGTCGAAAACAGTTTTCGTTTGTGTTCTTTATTAAATAAGTAAATTTGTTTTTGTATGCTTTTAGGTGTTTTTTAGTGTTTCATTTCTAGGTTTATTTTTTTATTTTTTTTTATTTAATATTTGTATGTTTTTTACAATAATTATATACAATTTATACATATTATACAGTGTTACAAAGGTAAATAATAATAGCTTTTCCTCACCATAAAGAGACGAGGCTCTTGTGTTTGGTGAGTGAATCCTAGCTCAATTATATGGAATCATGTAAGTAAGAAAATAATATATTTGCAAAACCAAAGGGATAAGTAAGAAATAGGCAAGATTTATCAATAATACAGTTTCAAGATTTGAAGAAAATAATAATAAGAGTAAGATATGGACTTTTATAGTAGTTTTAGGTAATTTTTTAATTTTTTTTTTTTTTTTAGGTTGTCGGATTAATTTTTTGTGTCTGATTGATACAATTGAACCAAAAGTTACCCATGTCTTAACCGGTTTAAATTTTGATGATTGTTTTCTGGAATCAATGAATTTTGCAGTACTTACGTGCGTTGATAGTTTTTTTTCAAATAGTTTGAAGCATTACAATTAAATATGTCGTGCTATTTCTCTTTATCTAGATTATGTACTAGGGCATTTATGTTGAACGTTTTACGTCGGCCGTTGTCATTGGTAACCATTTGTTTTCGTAATTGGACGTAAAAATGCACCCGAAAGATCTTTGATTGTCGTTTCTATGACTGCAGATACTATGTTTTTTATTTCTTGAATATTTGTAAAAATATGATCTAAGCACGTAGGTCGTTGACCTGGGATAATTGTCTTAGTGAATTAATACACGTGTAGCGATCGTAGAATCATCTAGAATCTAGATTCTAGATTGTCTCGCTAAAAGTAAACAATACGACCTGAATACGAGTACCTACTTGCGAGTGAACTACCTACTCACGACGCCTGGAACCACCTACGACAATACGTTGCGAGTTGGTCTAGCACATTACGCGAACTCACTAGAAGGTTCTAGCCTGTTGCCTAGGCATAATTTCAGCGCCAACGAAAATTTCAGTAGGACCCAGACTGAACGAGTTGTCTCCATTTTACCTGCGATCTTGCATACCTACTGATGCCATCGGCCGGTCTATATAAATAGGCCCGACGCAGCGAGCAGTCAGTCAGTCAGCCATCAGTCAGCCAACAATAAATAAGTCTCATTGAGTGACAGCCCGCGCGTAGGACAATATTCCCGGTTCTGCACGGTTCAACCATCGACTCCATTGGGATATCATCACAGCGTTCTGGCCCCGGCCATCGTTCCTGGCCAGCGCTACACCGGATCAAAGCGCCCCGGTTCCAGCACATCTGACCATTGCTACATCCACGCACCTAGACCACGCGGCATCCTCGCTGGTCTATGCACCTCCCGTACAACCGCCTACAAGGTCCACCGCATCTTCGGCTTTCCTGTCAGCACTGGAGTACCCCGAAGACCCACGCTCTTCACCAGTTCCTGACCGTCAACGAGTCCGGTCACCAGCAGCGGCGTCGACTCACTGACCCGCGCTTGACCAGCACATCACCGCCTGCATCCTGAGTCTTCAACGTCGGTCCTAAGTCATCTCACATACGGCAACCTGACTCAATAAAACACTGTGACCTTCACGACCTCTTTCATTTGGTACCTCCTCACCAGATCCCCAAACACGATATATAATTGAATTCTGCCATCATATTAAGATAATTATTACTTTGTCATAGGATGAGTAATCATTTGCGATATTGAGGTTAATGTCTCCGACAATGATGGTTTTCTTATTTCTTTTCGCAAGAAGAATGTGTTTTATTTCATCTACGTAGGTTGGTAATATTGAGTCATGGGTTCTATATATTGCGAATATGATAAAGGTGTACTGTATGGAAACTGATTTCCATATTTAAAATGTTTACATTGTGCATGTGGATTTCTCAGTCAAAATTCACAACATTTGAAATAAATATTGCGTTTCCGCTGTTTTTATTAATTTGGGTATTTGTTGCATAGTATGTATAACCCGGAATATTATAGTTTATATCGCTCGATGTTTGCGTCTCTGTTAATATTATGAAGTCTAGTCTGTTAAGGCGATGCACTAACAGTGCATTAACATGTTAAGTAATGCAACATAATGTGTTTTTGGTTTGAAAATGTTTCAGATGCTTTAATTAAATACTGCGAGTATAATACATCCTTTTAGAATACAGTCTTTTTATAAGCCCAGAAAAAATAATGTATAAGACCCATGACAACTGCTTTAAAGTTCAAAATCTCCTACTTACGAACCCATTTTCGTTTTTGGTTTTATTGTATAAGGTGGAAAATTAAAATATTTATAAAATGATCGAATTTTTTTTAAATATTTGTTCCTAAACATCCACAAAATAAAATAAAAGGCATTTTTTGGCCATATTTTTTTCTTGCATAAATCAAAACTTTCGAGGGAGTGTCACGAGGTGTATGGGTTAAATAAATTTGGGAATACTACCACGATGAAAGCAGGTGTATCAAACTGCTTTCTGGTCATATGAATTTCTAGTAGGTGTATCAAACTGCTTTATAGTCATATGTATTTCTAGTAGGTGTATCAAACTTCTTTCTAGTCATATGTAATTCTAGTAGGTTTAACAAACTGCTTTCTAGTCATATGAATTTCTAGTAGGTGAATCAAACTGCTTTCCGGTCATATGAATTTCTAGTAGGTGTATCAAACTTATTTATAGTCATATGTATTTCTAGTAGGTGTATCAAACTGCTTTCTGGTCATATGTAATTCTAGTAGGTTTAACAAACTGCTTTCTAGTCATATGACTATCTATTAGGTGAATCAAACTGCTTTTTAGTCATATGTATTTCTAGTAGTTGTAACCAACTGCTTTCTAGTCATTTGTATTTCTAGTAGGTGTATCAAACTGTTTTCTAGTCATTTGTATTTCTAGAAGGTGTATCAAACTGCTATCTAGTCTTATTTGTTTCTAGTAGGTGTATCAAACTGCTTTCTAGTCATTTGTATTTCTAGTAGGTGTATCAAACTGTTTTCTAGTCTTATTTATTTCTAGTAGGTGTATCAAACTGTTTTCTAGTCATTTGTATTTCTAGAAGGTGTATCAAACTGCTATCTAGTCTTATTTGTTTCTAGTAGGTGTATCAAACTGCTTTCTAGTCATTTGTATTTCTAGTAGGTGTATCAAACTGTTTTCTAGTCTTATTTATTTCTAGTAGCTGTACCAAACTGCTTTCTAGTCACTTGTATTTCTAGTAGGTGTATCAAACTGTTTTCTAGTCATTTGTATTTCTAGAAGGTGTATCAAACTGCTATCTAGTCTTATTTGTTTCTAGTAGGTGTATCAAACTGCTTTCTAGTCATTTGTATTTCTAGTAGGTGTATCAAACTGTTTTCTAGTCTTATTTATTTCTAGTAGCTGTACCAAACTGCTTTCTAGTCACTTGTATTTCTAGTAGGTGTATCAAACTGTTTTCTAGTCATTTGTATTTCTAGAAGGTGTATCAAACTGCTATCTAGTCTTATTTGTTTCTAGTAGGTGTATCAAACTGCTTTCTAGTCATTTGTATTTCTAGTAGGTGTATCAAACTGTTTTCTAGTCTTATTTATTTCTAGTAGCTGTACCAAACTGCTTTCTAGTCACTTGTATTTCTAGTAGGTGTATCAAACTACGTTCTAGTCTTATGTATTATTTATTGTAACTTTTATCACCTTTATATAGAGTCCATTCAAATATCATTTCAGATGGAAAGCAAGACACAATAATGAAGACATGAACATCCAAATAATTTGAATAAACAAATTTTATGACTCCCCCTGGTTACCCCTTCTCCCTAATTTAATGTATGTGAAAAATATTTGTACCAGTCTGAAGATGGCATTAACAGGCTGAAACCGTTTACGGTCAAAAATAAAATGTAGTGGAAAAAGTGTCAATATCAAAAATAGAAATATTAATATACTGTGCACTCCTCTTCCAAACACAAGCTAACGCTTCTATAGAAGAGTAGTATTCAAATCTCTTAATACGTAAAAACCCAATGTAAATACGATTGTAAATGTAATTACTTAATTTGTTTAAAAAATATATAATTATGACCGACTTTTCAGTCATTTTCACCTTGCAGAACATAAAAATAAGTAACATTGTTGATTTATTTTAATTAAAAACAAATATATATACATACATAATGAAGGAGGTTCTATAAATCAAACACAATAACAAAAAATATATATATTTGTGGTAAGGACCAAGAGAGTGGGAAAGAAAAACGAGAAGAGGTGTTGAAGCACTTGGTTAATCAGATCGTGTCACTAAACACGGCTACAGCTATTTCAAACACCGTTTCAATTCCGAGTGGTAGAGATTATTTTCTACTCTGGGACGTGTTAAAAACGAAAAACAACTAATTAATCAAATAAAATTTGCTGGCGCACGCCGGGATTTGAACCCGTGACCTCTGGATTCGTAGTCGAGAACTTACCCCTCGACCATGGATTCCGTCTCATTCAAATAAGCTAATTCTTCTACGAAGTAGAAATATTTAATAAAGTAACTAATCGCTTGCTTTGCGTTCGTGACAACGGTTGTAAAACTGCAACCAACAAACACATCATGTGGTGGTGCGCAAATCCTTCGTTCACAATTGTGCGGGGGGTTGGATGCGTAAATGCGGTGGTGCGATAAAAACTAAGAAAAACAAAAACGAATTGAATTTGCCTTAGTGTTTGCAAGAGGAAATGATTGGGAAAAGCCAAAGACTTACCCTGGTCTCGTCCTCCATAAGCCGCTGGTTTCTTTCACTTATCAGCTTGCAATTCCCTTTTAACATTCGCTCACTTAACACAAAACAAAAACAGCGACATTCACTGCGGCGGGTAAAACGTTTCACTGGACGATGTGTTCTCCAAAAACAGTCACAGCCGAGTTCAACATATGCGGGTTTTCAAGATGACACGAATGTTCGCGGTAAGATGCAACGATAACAATGCTCCTTGTCTTTGGGCCAGGGTCAAGGAAAGGGGACAAGGGGCAAAGGGGGGGGGGGGGGGAGGGTGAAGGGTACACATTTTAAGGCTATTCAATTTTAAAACCTCACGCGCAACTATCATGTATTGTACCCCTCTCTCTTTGTCACGTGTTAACCTGGTTGTTGTTATTTAGCTCAGGATTTATTTTATTTTTTTTTTATTTTATTATATAAGTACATTTTTGTTTATTTGTTACAATATATGATCAAATATTTCAAGACCCCTCTTCCATAGAAGCATTAGCTTGTAGCTGGAAATGGAGTGTACATGGTTTTATTACAGTATGTAGGTAATTAAAAATAAAATGATTTTAAACTTATTTGAAGAATGGAATGTTACTTAAGGAAACTAATTGAGATGAGTTATTCTTAAGATTAATTACATCAAGAATGTTACACAAACTGACATAGCAGAGTAATGCGGTATATATAGCGGCAGGTTTTACTTATTCAATATGACGTGAACCTACTTGTCAACAAGGTGAAACGCGAAGGTCGTTGTAGGAACATCACCAGAAAAGTTTAATTGCAAAATTTTAGTAATTTTGAAATAAAATGTGATGACTAATGATTATTGATATACTCGTAAGCTGACTAAAGTTTAGTATTGCGTAGTTTGTACAGTATTTATTTAGAAAATCGAAGCTGGGGTAACAAAAATGAAATGTCAAGGTTAAGTTGATTTAACCATAGATGTATTTATTATTATTTATTTTGGCTTCCACTCTTTAGGGGTGATCTTGGCCATACACAAATAACATTTTTTTAATAAACAAATACAACAAATGACAGAATATAAATGTACATCATAAACATAACATAACGTACTCTTGTAATATTATATCAGCATTCGAACCACCAATAGCTTATTGTCGCAATTTATTATGTACCTTCTCTTGCAATATTTTCAGCTCTGCTTTATTCCAAATGAATACAATAACTCCATGTACTTATACCACCTACTACCTACTTATTAATCGAAATGTAATAATATTATTTTTATATTACTACATTCATATTCTTAAATTTATTTACATTTACTGTGTATCTAATTTAGTAACTATTTAGTATTTAGTTAACTATTAGTCTATTTCATTATCTATACTTTTGTTATCATGCTATATAAATTTGTTTATTTCTTACTTTATAACTAAAAACTTTCTTACTTTTCTTTAAGTTATGTATACTGTATTGGCACTACTCCCCAATTAAACACGAGAAACGTTTTTCTCTATTGAATTGGGTAGTTACGTTAAAAAGAAAATTTTGAACAATATGTTTTTCTTCTGTAAATCTGTCATACGTATGTATTTCAAATAAAAATAAAAATAATAATATAACACAAACACAACATAGACATAACATAAACAAAACATAAATTAAAAAAACCAATAGAGAGTACAATAAAAGTGGACGTTTTTCGTTATTTGAACAAACAGATCTTTCCAAAATTAGTAGCATTTTTTATAAAAACAGTAATATGAAATAGATAAACTTATAAACAAATTCAATAAATGAATCAAGAAAAATATACACATGAATATAGAATAGTGTTTTAACTCAAACAGTCGAAATATACAGAGTTGGATTAGAGAAAATAGATGAAAATATAGACGCAAATAGGAACCTGAACAAATGTATACAAATGAAAGTGAAAGAAATGTGATTTACAGTCAGATATTAAGGCCATTTTTGTAAATAAATTTTGCCAACAAATGGTAAATTTCAGGAGTGTTTAGACTAAGAAGGCAGGGTATACTGGTACCAATTTAATATCAAGTTTTGCCAATTTATGAATAAAGTTTGGAAATTGGTTATTGATAGGACACTCAAAAAAAATATTGTCCAGAGTATCCTCTGATCCACAATCACAGTACGGCGAACTGACTATGTGGAACCTGGCAAGATGGCTAAGACAAAAAGTGTGACCCAGCCGCATTCGGGTTATGGAAGAAATATATTTTTTTAGGCATGGCAGTGTATTTGTGAAACCAGGGCTTAAAAGGAATAGAAGGTTAAATTTATGAGTACTGGTGATCTTTTATCAGAGAGGATTTTTTCCAATCAGATGACTATTGGAGTTGGTACTTAGTTTTTAGAATAGGGAAATGGTCTCAAACTGGAATAGGGATATCACTTAACGGACCATGGGCAGTGGCTTCCTTAGCAATATAATCAGCCATGTCATTTCCAGTAATACCGAGGTGTCCCGGTATCCATCTGATGCATGAACCAGTGACATGGAATGCAGTAGGTTAGATTAGGTTATGCAGATTAGAGAGTTGCTACTGGAATTGAGTGGGGATGCGCTTATTTTTTGTAGTGAGCTAAGCGAGTCTGAAAGGATGAGTGCGTTTTTAATATTCAATGTTTTGACGAGTTGAAGAGCTTTTATGATAGCTTTGCATTTTTTTTTTTTTTTTTAAGTTTCTTTATTCTATAAAATTATTAGTTACATGCATTGAGGAATTTTTCGACCACCATGCTAGGCACATGCCCGTGTTATGGTGGTCGATTTTTTCAGCAGAGAAAACAGATTTAAAATCTTGAGTGGTACAAAGGGATGTACTCAAGGCGAAAATAACAAGATGAATAGACTATTTTCATACCGGTAACGAAATTGAATGAGAATTAAAATCGAGCCAATCCAAGTAACATTTTAAATTTAGGAATCTTAAGTGTACGGACACTAATCTTAAATAAAAGATCCATAAAAATTAAAAGACAAGATTAAAGGAAAATATACCCAAAAAATTACTAGTATTCAGCCAAAATTGAATAATATAAATCAACCGACTTTAAAAATTACCCCATTTCAAAATGGTTAAATTTTAGGGATACGTTCTTGACATTAGTGCACAATAATTCTATTTTTAATATTACTATTTAAAAACATGGTCACGCAGCCAAAATGATTAATTCTTTACCCCGCGGCATGGGAGACGCTAACAGACAGATATCAGAATACAAAATTAATCATAAATAAACACGTAGGTGAGTTATTTAAATTAAATGAATTAAAGTCAGGAAACCACGCAGCATTAAGAAACCTCTTGGATGAGGCGCAATTATTACATTTAAAGTCTTCAATTATTACATTCAAATAAACCAGTCATGTTTTGATTTACCTCTTAGCAAATAAATTAGATGTGAACACCAGAGAACATTGGGAACATCCATATGAAAACAAAATACCTACCTTCAACGAATTTATTAAATTTTTAACATATAAAGCTCAAATCTTGGAATTTTCTACTATAATCCATGAAAAACCTCAGCACGAAATCTCCGTCCATCATAATAAAGAAGCTAATGTTTATTTATCGACAAAAAAACACATTGACACGCACGCAAGCCTTCCATTGATATGCTTGGTGTATCTCTAAGTGACCAGCTCAGGCACGGAGGCTCCATCGAAGCCAGGGTCAAGTTAGCCTCACAGAAGCCACGTGTACTGTACAGGACCAGCAGATACTAGTGCGCCACACTGTTGAATTTGGCAGCCATCTCTGGTTTGGAGCCCCAAAATACCCGTAAAAACCCTAGACTCTGTGCAGAAACGGGCGGTCTGTTTGATAGACTACCCTATCTTTGCAAGTGGATTACAATCCTTGGAAACAGGCGTCAGGTAGGTACGTTATCTTGAAAATATATTTATTAAAAATGTACTTACTATTGTGGTCGCTGTATACTGGAGAAAGCTCAACACAATATTGCATGAACTTAAGACAATTCGGCATTTGCCGAAACTTTACTAAAAGTTACTAAGAAATATAGCATATTTTCTAAAAAGGAGTTGAATTTTAGATACCAAAACATAAGTATAAATACATTCAAATCTGTTTATTTAACTAGAAGATTTACAGATGCCATTAATCAAATGGTTAGAGAAATGCAGGAACAAGAAAATAAAAAATTTACTCCAACTACTAAAGAATGTTAAATTCCGAAATATATAAAATTTAACTTGCATCCTTGCGCCATCCGTCAATCTTTGGAGGTCAGGTGGCATCAATGTGCACCTAATTTTGCATAGCTTTGCGATTTGTGAGAATTTCTCGTGTATAAGAAAGGAGTTCTGCCACAATGTGTATACATAATACTTCCACGAACATACGTGTATAAAAAACAGATACAGTAAGTGCAAAAAAAATAATTAAGTTTTAAAAATTTAAGTACATGGTACATTAAAAATACATTAATATATTTTACACTGATATAAAAAATGCAAATAATATACATCAGACTCCACACCTAAATTAGTATAAAGCAAATGAATTTTAAGTAATTATTTTAGAAATAATTTGTCACATGACAACGGGTTATGAGTTGCCGGTGTCTGTGTTTCCTCCTTTATACAGTGTCATGGATCACAGACAAATTAACGGAATTAAACGACGGGTATGAATAAAGAATGTTTTTCCACTACTTATGCAGACTTAACATTACGAACGTTATTCCTACTTTGAGTTCGCATGTGCTTCTTCAAATCTTCTTTTCAAAACTTGAATTGCAGTCGCAACATAAAAATGGTTTTTTCCATTATAAATCCGTATGTGTATCGTCAAATACCCCTTCGTAATACCTGAAAATATTCAGTCGGGACACGAAAATGGTTATTCTCCCCTGGGAATCAACATGTGTATCTTCAAAGCTCTCTTTTAAGAACATGAGTAGTTGCAGTGGGGATATGAATAAGGTTATTCTCTACCGTGGGTCACCAAGTGACTTTTTAGATTTCTCTTTGTTGTGCATGAATAGTTGCAGTTGGAACATGAAAAAGGTTTTTCACCACTGTGAGTGCGCATATGTATCTTCAAATTGGCCTTTTGAGAACATGAATAGTTGCAGTCGGGACACGAAAAAGGTTTTTCTCCGCTGTGAATCCGCATGTGTTTCTTTAAATTTCCCTTTTGCGAAAATGAATAGTTGCAGTCGGGACATGAAAAAGGCTTTTCCCCACTGTGAATTCTAATGTGTTTCTTTAAATCTGATTTAAGATAAAATGAATGGTTGCAGTCAGGACATGAAAAAGGCTTTTCTCCACTGTGAATACGCATGTGTTTCTTCAAAGCTCCCTTTCGAGAACATAAATAGTTACAATCCGGACATGAAAAAGGTTTTTTTCCACTGTGAGTCAACAGGTGACTTTTTAGATGTCCCATTGTTATACATGAATAGTTACAGTAGGAACAGGCAAAAGGTTTCTCTCCAGTGTGAGTCCGCATATGCAGCTTCAAATTATCCTTTTGGGAACAAGAATAGTTGCAGTCGGGGCATGTAAAAGGTTTTTCTCCACTGTGAATACGCATATGTTTCTTTAAATTTCCCTTTTGAGAAAATGAAAAGTTGCAGTCGGGACATGAAAAAGGTTTTTCTCCACTGTGAGTCCGTATGTGTTTCTTCAAACTTTCCTTTTCAGAACATGAATAATTGCAGTTGGAACATGAAAAAGGTTTTTCTCCACTGTGAGTCCGCATGTGTCTCGTCAAATGTCCCCTCGTAATACATGAATAAATGCAGTCGGGACATGAAAAAGGTTTTTCTCCATTGTGAATCCTCATGTGTATCTTTAAATTTCCTTTTTGAGTACACGAATAATTGCAGACGAAACATGAAAAAGGTTTTTCGCCAGTGTGGGTGCGCAAGTGGACTTTTAAGATGGACTTACCTGAGCAGAAATTACAGTGGGGACAAGCGAATCGTTTTGCCCCCGGAATGGTCTTTAGAGCAGACAATGAGTCTGAAAGAGATAACGATTAGAGCTTAGTAATTAAAAGTATAATAAATACATAAAGAACGTTAAAATTAAGATTGCACGAAATGGATGGGCCAGAACGATAATGCAACAAGACAAAATTCTATATTCTTGTGTTTTATTTTATTTCTTTGGGTAGATAGATAATAAGCTAGGTAAAGAATGAAGATCACTTTTAAAAATCATTTAAATTGATGTTGAATTAAATCCATTTCGACCACTCTCTTGGTCGTGTAACTAATATAAAGTATTAAAATAAAGATTTGTTTGATATGATTCCTCACACATCGCCTATTTACAATTCTTTCTACAAAAAACCTCACTAAAAAGTGACAATCTAAACAATAATGAGGAAGATGTGGAAAATGATAAAATGATGAAGCCGCCTAATTTTCTACAACAAGTTTATCACGTTTTTTGAAACGTTATATTTTTAAGAAGAAATTTATCAAAAGTGGAGAGAATCACATAAATTTTTTCGTTTAATTGAATTTTAGAATATGAAAAAAAACATTACATTATTAATTTGCACATATTTTTATATTTTTTTACTATTAACTAGTACATCTATAATCTATTCAAATTAAGAATGCATTTAGATAAGCTCATAAATCGCTGGTTAAAGCCTGTTGGGTACGTGCTGATACATCCTGTATACAGTAAAAACATCCATAAATCTCAAAAAAGGTTTAAATGTCTCAGGATCTATGTTTTGATGGACTTATTTTGCGTTATTATTCTGAGCCACCCAATGCTTAACTTGAACAAATGTAAATGGTTTTACCTGTTGTCGGAGTAATACTTTTAGAGTGCTTTAAGGATTCCTTATTAACATCCAGTTGGTCTATATCAATTTCTGTATAAGGAATGCCCTCTCCTTCTTTTCGGGGTCCTGGTTCTGCCTTGATAGAAACCGTCTCCGAATTAATGACACCTGGAAAAATAAAACCACAATACGTAAATTAATTTGCCAAGACTAACAGTGTTACATTTCAAATGACGGCCCCCTAAGAGATATATCAAAGATTATTGTATTCGTTAAAAATAAATGAATTAAGAAACCATTGATAAATCTAATCTTTGATAATTTAAGGGACTTTAAGGTTAAATTAAGAAGGACCAGATGTCCGCTTCAGGGCCTGATGCTTGAAGAAGGAAAAAATATTTACTCTTGAGCACTATCGAAACGGATTTTAATTGTTTAAAGCCAATTGAAAAACGTTCTCTTACATCAATTTTAAACATAAAGTAATAATGTATTAATACACATCGACTGTGTTTTGGTAAAAGACTTCAAGCCACATTTTTTTGCTTTTCACTGACTTCACATACTTACGGTGAAACAAAAAAAACGTGGTGAAAATTTTATTCAATTGATAAACGAACGTGTATGTGATAAAATTAATAATATAGAAACTGATATAAAATATGGAAGGATACACATCGTTTATACAGTCAAAGGGGGTTGTTTTTCAGAATATTTCCAAGGTATTTTAAATGTGCTAAATATTTCTTCTTTTTGAAGATGTCGTACAAATATCATTTTAGGAAACCAGATAAAATAATGTTTTAGTATTTGAAATAGAATTTAGAAAAACTTGGAGAACTTTGAAATTAATAAATTTGAATATTTTAATTTCAAACACGAAAGAAGTTGAAAAAATAACATATTTTTACTCCAAATGTCAAAAATTGAGAGCATTTTTTTCTGTTTTTAGGTAATCACTAAACTACTGTTGTTCATATATTCATTTGTTGGTTTGAAGTCTTTCAGACTAATAATTGGTTAAAAAAAATTTCCAATAAATATGTTGGGCACAGGTGTTTTTATGGAAATTTTCCATGATTGCAGAAAAATTCCATATAACAGAGATTCGTTTATTAATGCAACTAATCTGTCTCCTATAGCTGGCAGTACATCTTTAATTATGCCTATTGTAATTCTTTCCAGCGATGATTTTGGTTTCACTGTGTTAAGAATATTCACTGTCAATTTTATTAAATTTATAAATATTATTATACTATCCGTACCTCGCCACGCGTTGCTGTGGCTCAGTCTGTCTATGCATATAAAGAAACAATAGCGCGTGTTATCTTTAAGTCAAACAGATAGCGGTGTTGTGCGCACAAGCGTACTCGAATGCAGCGTTTAGTCAAAATTTCAAAGCAATCGGCGAAGAACTTGCGGATATTAATTTTTTTTTTTATATATAGATTAAGACGAAATTCAAGGGAAACACTTCTCGCATTCCGAGTGCAGTTATAATATACTGGTAGTAGACTCATTTGTGAACATAACATTTGTTAAAGTATTTACCATTTTTTTATTCGATGAATTCGGTGATATTCAAATGGGTACCGGGTAAAATGAGTTTTTATTTAATTTTTAATACCGCAGAAGAGTCCCAACTGCTCCCAATCGACCGGAGTGAGATTGTTGCATCCTCAATTGGGGTATGTTGCGAGGCTGAAGGTAGTGGAGTGAGGAAGGAGATGAGGAAGAGGGAGGTGAGTATGTGGCTATTCAGATCTGATCAACAAACGCAGCCAAAATCACTTCAAGTAAAGTTTAAATTCTGAACGGTGGTCTTACACTAAGGCGATACTGATATAATATTCCACTCTGGAAAGGGCCGCAAATATACTATATTAGTTGAAAGCAGTAAATAGTTAAATTAACCAAATACAATTTACTTGCGCAGGCCGGGATTTGATTGGGATTTTGCCTCACCCCTCGACCACGGAGGCCATCAATAATAATATCTCGATGATTCAGACACCACCTCCCCTCCCCCCCAAAATCTAAGTGCCGCCCGCGGGTGAAGGTACAAACGTCCAAATGGCCTCCGACGGCGAAAAGGTTCCCCACCCTGATGTAAAATATATCTGTTAAAGCGGATCTCGAGTTGTAAGCACTGAAAGCATAGTCCCCAATTTTTGGGGCCTGCGGAAAATGAAGTATTTTATACAGAGTCTTGTAACCTCAATATACAGAGTCTTGTGACTCACGGCATTCCCAAAGTTGATACGTTATGCGTCATTTACTATCAGGGATTCCTGTGTGGAGTCAATTAACAAAAAAACAGATTCTGGCCAGGGCAAGGCAGGGCAAGGCAGGGCACTTCTAGACTGTGGCCATAGGGTTGAGCACTTTGTAAATATACATCAAAGAAAAACTACATAATATGAGCTGCTCGGGTGTAGACTATGTTAATACAAACATCCAAATGGCCGCTGAAGGCGAAAAGATTCTTCATATTGATTTAGAACTAACGGCACAAGTTCCTTTTACATATATGATTGTTATTGTCAGTAAAGTAGTAGAAAGAGAAAAAGTGTAGAAGAAACGAAAACAAAAAAAACGGTTACGCATTGACTATTTTCAATAAGCGTGTACTTTATATTGGATATACGAGTTAATAAAATATTATCAAGGGAATTAGGCTTACCCGCCGCTAGGTGAATTCTTTCAGAGAGCTTAAAGTATTCCTTTTTAATACCAGGAACCTCGATATCAATTGCAGTATTAGACATTTCACTTGCTTCGATGGCGACTCCGTCTACATTTGAAGGCTCCGTTATTTCATCTGTCAGATAAATTACTTAATAAACAAATGGAACCCGTAATCGGAATGATACAGTCTGAACACAATTTCGAAACCGGACAAGAAGGGGCGCTCTCGTCAGGTGTCAGGTATCTCATGAAAATAAAAATAGGTAATATTACACAGCAGAATAGCGTATGTAAGGATCTAGGTGTAAGTAGGGGCATGTCGATACAGTCAACCAAAGACTTAGTATTTTTGATAGAATAACATATGTGTACTAAAAACAGAAAAAGGTGTACCTGTATTGCCTTCGGAAATGGATTCCGGACATTCTTTTTTAATAAAAGTAAAGTCTATGTCGATGTCCGTAAGTATCACAGCAACATTCTCTTTCGCACTTGTGCCTGGTTCTATCTTAATGGCGGTGGAATCCATGTTTTTTTCCTAAGGATCTGATGGTTAAGCTTTATATTAACTTGAGGTTGAAGGTTTTCTTGAAAGGAGTGATTATTTTCTTCCAACGTTTGTAAATCTACGAAAAGAGTAACGCCAAATAACATAACCAACAAAAAAGTGACACGAAGCATTCGTTAGAAGTTTATCCATAGATACTATAGAAAAGAAAATAATTTCTGAATTTACGATTAAATCTAAGTGTTGCCATTTTAAATCTTTATGCACCATGAACTTAAAAGTAGCGATGGACACTATTGATGAATCATCGATGATTAACTCGATCTTTTTTAGCATTTTTTTTCAGCGCGTGATTTTTTAATGATTCATTCGCCTTTTTGCTTCAGATTAAGAAATGGGAGCCATAAACTGATGCATATCTCGCTAATATTGGAGACTAAATGTATTATATCTGCCAATTCTTCATGATTATTGATTTACTGAAGCTCCTCACTTGGTTTCTGTGCGTCGGATATTTATGTCGAGTAGAATTTATTTAGTATAGCCTTTCACGCAACACGGTTTAATAATTTTATCGGGAGACATTTTCACACAGGCAGATAATTCAAAATATTTACGTTCTCGAACAAGTTTGGACAACAATCAAAACAATGACGAACTTTGACATTTCGAAGGCAATGGTGATGTCTTCGTTTCCGGGGAAATAAAGCGGGTAGCGTCTCTTTCTGTTACACTGGTCTTATGGTGGAGAGAGTGAGAGATTAAACCACAACGGGTTTTCATTGGTAGATAGCTAATTGCCGTGAATACCTCACAAAATAATCATAGAAATTTCCGAGTCTTTTTTTTGGTTTAAATTTGGAGGAGTTATGCCACCCTGGGGTCCGATCAATTGGGAACTGCCGCGAATATCATTTCTTTGTATGGGATCTGTCATCTTGAAATATTGCAGCCAAGTGACGGCACTCCCTCAATCGATACATGATTTTTCGTAAGGATCTGATTGTTCAGATTTACCATAAATAAACAACTCACTAGATCGATATTTTCGGACTTTTGTATGAAATAAATTGGTCCTCAAGAGCCATAGATATGCCAATATATAAAGAGTACAATTCTCATTCGGAGCCTATGTATTATACCATACACCAGGGGTTCTCAACCACGTGCCCGCGGGCTCCATGGGGCCCGCGGAACGATTCGTATGTGCCCGCCACATTCGACAGTGAAATAATTTTTTCATAAACATTAATTAAAAATGTGATTTTTTTATTTATTTGTTAAAGTGATAATTTTTTTGAATGTCTAGGTTTATTAAATACGTTAGGTAGTATGTTTGCGATATTGTATGTATGAGTGGTTCCTTTGCTGACAGTACTTGTCGCAACTTGTGCACGCAGACTGCACTCTTCACGCTAGCCTGGAACGGGGAGTTCTATTTGCACGTCACTCCTTGTACACGCAGAAAACCCGAAGTGAGCCGATGATCGCAGAACCGATCGGGACGATACGAGCACGTGACTAAATTTAATATATGGCTCAGTGACAGCAAGGGAGTCGGTTCTTTGTAACAGGGACAGGAGTATCAGTAATCTGAAGTTTATGTCAGACTTTATGTCAAGACCACCTCTCTTCGTACTTCTTCTCTCTCTCTGGTTTCAATCCTGGGATTGGTTTGCAGCAATTTCATCTAATCTCCTCTTCCATTCTTCCTTGTCTTGTGCGGCTCTTTTGACTTCTGCATATGATGAGCAGCGCACGTCCACCAGCAGGTCCTCCAGGTACTCTCGGCGTGGGCGTCCCCTAGAGTTGGTCCCCTCGGTCATACCCTCCATTATGACATGCAAGAGGCCTTCTTGTCGTATAACATGGCCGATCCATCTTGCACGCCTTTCGGACAAGGTCCTGAGCAGGTGCCTTCCTCCTTCGATTCTTTGGAGAACCTCCTCATTTGTAATATGGTCTCTCCAGGAAATTCCTAACAGTCTTCTATAGGACCACATCTCAAAAGCCTCTAGTCTCCGTTTATCTCTTTCGGATAGGCACCATGTTTCGCAGCCGTACATCAAGATACTCCATACATAGGTCTTGATGAGGAGTATTCTCAGTTTTAGGTCTATATTATTCGATTCTATTATTTTCGACCTTTTATTGAATGCAAGCCTAGCCTGATGTATACGGCTGTCGACCTCGCTCTAAGACCGACCGTTCCATGTTATTTTGCTCCCGAGGTAGACAAACTCCTTCGTGTTCTTTAGTGGAACTCCTGCCATCTCTACTCTCATCTAATGTTGCGTTCGGCCTACAGTCAGCAGCTTTGTTTTGTCTTTATTTATCTTCATGTTGTAGTTGTTTTGAATAATGCTTTGCATGGTTGTTAAGGCCTCTTGCAGTTCTTCTTCGCTTTCAGCAACCAAAGCAATATCGTCAGCAAACCTTATCATATCCACCTTTTGCCCGTGTATCTTTACACCTTTTCTGTGACTCATTCTCTCTCTCAAGTCATCAATCGCACTCTGTATATAAGCATTAAAAAGAACAGGTGACAGAGAGCATCCCTGTCTCACCCCATGTCTTATACTGGCTTCTTTTGTTTCATTGTCACATCTAATTATAGCGGCTTCATTCTTGTATAGCGCCTGGATTATTCATCTATCTCTATATTTTATATCAATTCTCTTCAGAATCTCGAAGAGTCTTTTCCATTTCTTCTACAAACCACTAATTATAATTTATTGTAATTATGACAATGCATTTTCTCTTTTCCACTTCTTCTACAAACAACTAATTATAATTTATTGTAATTATGACAATGCATTAGACTTAGTTCGAGTTTGTTTGTTTGCTTAGTGAGATAATTGTTCGCAAAACCGTTTACTGCTAACGAACATGATGGTTTTTGTTTTTATTGTTAATTATTAATAGTATGGATGATCTGCAGTCTCTCGTGTCTAGGATGAACGAAGTATGCATGAAGAATAAGTTAATGATGAATACATGCGGCCCTCCGACGACGAGTATGTCTGCGGCAAGCATGACGTCAGAGGCGAGCGACGAGCATTGTTGTGTCGACGTCATGCTCAAACTGCTCGCCGCGCACATCCTCGCCCGTTAGTGAGCCCCTTTACCGGAATTCTTGACAAACAAACGAGCGCGCAGAGAAGTAGAATATGACGTACCGTTACTAGGTTATCTCTTTTGTGTTTCTGCGTTCGCTGTCTCACTTTATTTTATTCGAAAAGCATTGTGAATATTTGTATTTATTGAAATAATAAGTGTTTTTTGAGTACATGCGAAATGAAAGACACTCCATTAGATTTGGGTTTTGATCGAGAATGATTTGTGCGCATCTTCAAAGCGCAGGAAGGAATTTTTCACTAAACAGAGCTTAGAGCGACGTGTTTTTGGCAGCCGGTGACAGCTTTTCTGACAGATGGACTAATGTACGGTACTAAACGCTGTAAATCATCAGTTTGTCCACTGGTTAGGTTCAGTGACACCACGCGCGTTTTCTCCGTAACCTATATTCCCTTTTAATTCATCAAAGTATGGCATTCGGAATGCGTACAATACATCCAACTTGATAAATTTAAACATATTTTATATATTTACTGAAGCTGTGTTCGAATACAAAACAATTCATCATAAACTGCTGATTAAAGCAGTGTCAGTAGCAGGTGATAAGAATATATTATTAAAATATGAAACTCAAGGAGGGAGTTCTAAAAGTTCTTCCGACTGAATAAAAAGATAATAATTGTTAGGATTTTATTTTTCTTCTCTTATTTATTTCCTTACACTTATACTGTTACTACAGTTACTACTACTGTCACATACATAAAAAATTATAATACAAATAGGTAAATACATTTATAAAAACTGAACTATTTACGTAACATACAAATAATACAGAGTGTTGCGTAAAATAATAAGCTTTAATTATTTATTCTAAATTCACAAAAAAGGCGCCATAAAAGTTCTAAATTTATTTTTATCAATAACCTCCCCAATTAATATAAGTCCAAATGTCTTTTTTTAATACCAACCTAAAAAATTATGAATTGTTCTTCTACTAGATACTCCTAACTTTATCGGTTGGTAAATAATTTCCTAATTAAACAGCTAATATCTAATACCTAACATTCCAACATTTGACAATTACCAAAGAATAATTGCTTAATCCTAAATGCATATCCTTCGAGTAGTTTAAACATCAGACTAAAAAATGCTTTAAGAGCTAATCGTTCTAAAACCCTGTTTAAATGTAACAATTCCAGGACTGAGCATTTCAAACACTCGCTTGTACCTAGATTACATGAAGTTAGTAATAGAAATAGAGATGTAGCGGTTCTGTTTAACTGTATAGACACTGGTACAAGAAGGTATCTACCATAGGTCTACTATCATATTTTCTTAATCATTGCTAATATAACGTAACTCTACTCATATTTGTTGATAATATTTTGTATTTACTTGTATCTCCTTCTAGAGCTTGTATTCATTTTATAATTTCTGTAAGTAGTCATTTTACGATCAAATGCCACATATAATTGTTATTCTGTGATATGTAATTATTGTATATTTATATCGTTGATGTTGAATAAATAAATCGTATTAGGTAGTACGTAACACAATGCACCAAGGAAATAATATCTCATTTTCCAGATATTTTTGACGTATCAGGAAATCGATTTTATATCGATGAATTCTAACCAATGTCGTGACTGCTTTAATGACAATGATTTCTGACAGAATCGATTTATTGTTCGATGACTTTTCAAAACGATTGTCTCGGACTGTGATGACGAATCAAGAACAAGACAGAAGTCAATTTTTGACAGAATCGTTTTGTTTTGTCCGTGAAAATTAGTCGATGGAAAAAAAGATCGAGTAAATCATCGATGATTCATCGATTGTGTCCATCGCTACTCTTAGGTTCAAGAAAAATTAAAATGGCAACACTTAGATTTCATCGTAAATTCAGAAATTATTTTCTTTTCTGTTGCATCTATGGATAATTTTTCTCCTAATATGCCACGAATGCTTCCTGTCACTTTTTTTGTTGGTTATGTTATTTGGCGTTCATTCGTCAATTTTCAAACTTTGGAAAACCAATAATCAGTTCTCTTAATAAAACCTTCACGCTCATTGTTATAAAGTTAAAATAAGACTGAACTATCAGATCCATTGATTCCAGGAAAAAAACATGGATTCCACCGCCATCAAAGTAGAACCAGGAACAAGTGCGGAAGGGAGTGTTGCTGTGATACTTACAGAAATCGATATAGATTTTTCTTTTATAAAAAAAGAATGTCCGGAATCCATTTCCGAGGATAATTCAGGTACAACTTTTTCTTTTTTTAGTAGATAGATAACTGTTATACTATCGAAGATATTGCAAGTTTTTTGTTGACTATATCGACATGCCCCAACCATCCTACAAACGCTATTCCGCTGGGATATATTATATTTAATATAATTGAACCCCTTTTATTACCCCCGATGAGAGCGACCCTTCCTGTATGGTTTCGAAAGTATTTTCAGACTGTATCATTCCGATTACGGGTTCCATTTGTTTAATAAACATATTCTCTGCACAGGTCCAATGAGTTCAACGGAGCCTTCAAATGTAGACGGAGTCACCATCGAAGCAAGTGAAATGTCTAATACTGCAATTGATATCGAGGTTCCTGGTATTAAAAAGGAATACTTTGAGCCCTCTGAAAAAATTCACCTAGCGGCGGGTAAGCCAAACTTCCTTGATAATATTTTTATAAGCTCGCATGTCCAGTATAAGGTACACGCTTAAATAAAATGTTTTTTAACATGTCCCTGTTGAAATATAAAGCTGTAAATATTTAACATTTGAGCAGCGCATATTTTAAAGAGGTCACTGCATAACGGGTTTTTTGTTTTCGTTTCTTCTTCACTTCTTCCACTAACTTTGTACTAATGTTTTTTTCTTCTTGTTTACTTATATTATCTTATAATTTTCCCTTTCTTTCTTCTTTATTTATTGTACTTTGACTGTCAATAACAATATTTCTTCTTTCTTTATTGTACTTTGACTGTCAATAACAATCTTTCTTCTTTCTATGTTGTACTTTGACTGTCAATAACAATATTTCTTCTTTCTATATTGTACTTTGACTGTTAATAACAATCATGTATCTAAATGAAACTTGTGCCGTCAGTTCTAACTAAATAAATAAACAATGTTTCTGATTCCTCAAGTAATCACTTTTTCGTCTTTGAGACAAGAACATGTTTCAACTGTGGTTTGGTAAAACCCTTTAGGCTTCGGAATTAAAACTTTTCAGGAGACAATAAAAACGAATATTTACGGATTCGTGAAACTACTTAAAGATATTGTAGTTTATTGTTTAATCATTCCCTTGATACAGGTTGCTTCCCTAACATTTGGAAACGTTGTTATCTGACACCTTTATTCAAAAGGGGCAATAAATGTGATATAACCAACAATAGACCAATATGTAAGCTATCCCCTAATAACGAAACTTTTTGATAAACTATTACTTGATAAAATTTCACCTTATATTAACCACCTCATTGTTCCGAATCAACATGGATCTTTGTCGGGCAGATCAACTTTGACAAATCTCTCATTATACGAAAACTATATATCTAATGCATTAGTTAATATAACTCAAGTCGATTCCATGTATAAGGACTTTATTAAGGCATTTGATAAAGTTTGCCATAAAATTCTCCTCGTCAAACTATGCAAGCTCGGTATCGATGGAAAACTTTTATACTGGTTCGCAAGCTATCTAACTGAAAGAGTTCTACTAGTAAAAATCAATTCGTTCCTTTCAAACCAATTTATAGCTACAAGTGGTGTACCGCAGGGGTCTCATTTAGGCCCAATATTGTTTTTACTGTTTATAAACGATATTTTTAATATATTTGATAAAGATATAAATGTATTACTTTTTACAGACGATTAAAAAATATTTAAAAAAGTAAAAACCGTAGAAGATTGTATCAGTCTACAAAATAACTTAAACAGGTTAATTAATTGGTGCACTCTAAATAAACTATATCTCAATATAAATAAGTGCCATTCAGTAAGATTTTACAAAATAAGTCAACCAATTATTTCTTCATATGAATTTAATAACTCAACCAATACCTTTGTCGAAGAAATTAATGACCTGGGCATCATTTTCGACTCTAAATTAAACTTTATATCTCACATAAACTCAATTAACAATAAGGGAATGAAAATGCTTGGATTCATTCTTCGAAACCCCAGAGGCTAAAAATTAAATTTATTAAAACTCTCAGATCGAAGAATTATATCCGACTTAATATTTATGTTCAAAATTGTAAATGGTAGTGTAGACAGCCTTGATTTAATTAACCTCATTGAATTTCATGTACCCGTAAGAGCTACTTGTTCTAAAATCCTCTTTAATTGTAACAATTCTAAGACTGAACATTTCAAACACTCGCTTGTACCTAGATTACATGAAATTTGTAATAGTTACGCAGATGTAGCGGATCTGTTTAACTGCGCAGAAGCTAGGTACAAAAAGGCTTTAATATCATATCTTTTAAATCGTGACCAATAAATGTAAGTCTACTCATACTTACGTAAAAAGTCAAATAAATATGTAAATAAAATGAACTGCCTGGGGCAACTGAGAAAACTTGGGTCAATAATAATAGTCAATACGGTGAACCAACAGCTTTATTGGCACTTACCTAAATTCAACCAAAACCTGAAAATAAATGCATACATTTTAGCTATTGTAATATATTATATCATGTATCTATACTATCATATATTTCAATCAATATTAATCTAACATAGTCTACCTATAAGTTTTGCATGTACTTGTATCTATAACTTTTATATCCATCTAGAGTTTCTGTTAATTGTATATTTCCTGATGTCACTGTTTATAATTTACTGTAAATGGTATATTTTATACCGTTGATATTAAAATAAATAATCGGTTTTGTCTAAATAACTTGAAAATTATTCATATATAACATTCCCAATAAATGTTTTTTTTATTTTTTTATTTGGTACATTATTTTGTTTCCAGTAATCAATTTATGTTTTCCAGTAATGTAGGCCTCACTGGGTGGCTTGCCCGTGCTGAGGCCTTCATTTTATAATATGAAAATCTAATCTACATATTACATTTAAAGAGAAGATAGTAAATTTGAAAAGAAAATAATAAATTTAAAATTAAAAATAAAAATACATAATAATACATTTAAAATTAAAAAAAATAATACAATGAAAATAATCTTGTGTGTTTGTGAGTGATGTGTGTTTATGTTGGTTTTGTGTGTTACGTGTAGGTTTTATTTTTATTTTATGCTATGACATTTTGGTAATATTGTCTTTTTTGTTGTTTAATCCATTTTGTAATTTTGTGTGTGAATTTATTTTTATTTTCCTCATTTTTAATTTCAATTTTTAGACTGTTGAAAGCTTTTATAGCATGGTATTGGTAGTGTCTTTGTCCAAAGGTTAAATTTACTGTTGGAGTTTTAATGTTTTCTTTGTACGCTTGTCTAACTGGTCTGTTAGTGTTATTTTGTGTATGTTGAAATTTATTTTTTTTGTTAAAAATGTAGTTTAGTAGTGTTTTAACGTATAATTGGCGTATATCTAGTACGTCACATCTGTTGAATATTTGGTCTGTATCGGTCAGTCTATGTTTTTTTAGTATTACCTTTAAGATCGTTTTCTGTGCGGTTTCTATGTAATTGATAGCCGAGTTTGTTGCTCCTCCCCAAGCAATAATTCCATATTCTATTATTGATTGGCAGAGTGCAAAATATATTGTTTTCAATTGTTTTATTTTATATATGTTTCTTATGTTAAGGAAAATGTGTATTGTTTTGAGAAGTTTATTTGTGATTTGTTTGATGTGAGGTATCCATCTAAGGTTATGGTCAATTACGATTCCTAGATACTTTATTTGTTCTGTTTTTTCTAGAGGAGGGCAATCGTAAAAAAAAAAAAAAAAAACACAGTGGATGTGTTATTATACATTCATACTATATGTATAAAATTGACGTAATAAAGCATTTTTCCACTGCCTTTAAGCAAATTAAATTTCGTTTCGAATTTGCTCAAGAGTAAGTTTTTCCTTCTCGAAGCATCGGTACCTTAACCTGATATCTGGTTCCTTCTTATTTCTTAAATTAACCTTTATAAGTCTATTATATAAATTCACGCTACTACACGATTTATCAATGGCTTCTTTAATCGTTAATAATACGAAAAGCTTTTTTATAGTACTCTCTTGAAGAAGGCGACCGTAATTTGAAATGTAACGCTGTTAGTGTTGGCAAATTAATGTACATATTGTTGTTTTGATTTTCCAGGTTTCATTAATAAGGAGACTGTTACCATTAAGGCAGAACCAGGGCCCCGAGAAGAACGAGGGGGAAATCCTTATACGGAAATTGATATAGACCAATTGGATGTTAAAAGGGAATGCTTAAAACACCCTGAAAGTACTACCCCGACAGCAGGTATAGCCGATTTACATTTCAAATTAAGAATTGTATGACTTAGAATAATGGTACATCAAAATAGATCCGGAGACTTTTTTATTTTATTTTTTATTTTATTTTTATTTTATTTAGTTACTATTTTAAATAATAAGGTACATTTTTGTATGGCACATGAAAAAAATAAATAAAATTAAAACAGATCATTGAAGTCCTCCTCACTAGGAGATCCTGTGCTGAGGGGGACTATATATTATGTTAGTATACGTTTCCAGCGACTAAGATGATGTTTTTAATATATTAGCTAGTTCTTCTTCCGATATTTCCTTAAGCCAAGATTTGATGTCTTTAATGTAGTTATTTTTCGTTTTCCTTTGTTTGATGTTGAGAGGGAGTTTATTATATAATTTTATTGCTAAAAATTCAGAGTTTCTTTGTCCAAAATTTGTTTAAACGTAGAATTACATTTAGGGATATTTAGCATGTCTGTTTGCTTGGCTCTGGTTTTATGATCGTGAGAGGGGTTTGCCTCTGGTTTATTTTTTAAGTGATGGACTAGAATATTTTAGCATAGATTTTTTGTAAACTTGGAACATCAAACAGATTAAAAATATCAGTAGTTGGCGTCCTTACGGGGAGCTTTAATATGGTCTTTATGATCCAATTTTGAGTTTTCTTTAGTTGTTTAATATGGTTTGATGATGCTGAGCCCCATCCTATTATACCATATTCCAGTAGAGAGTGACATAGAGCATAATATACTCTCTTTAGATCTGTAGTTGACAAGATATTTCGTAATTTTTTGAAGAAATATATGAGTTTTGTTAGCTTTTTTGAGGTTCCTTCGATGTGTGCACCCCAATGAAGTTTGTCGTCAATTACGATCCCAAGATATTTAATTGTTTTAGTTTGGACTATATGCGGGCAAGAACATTGCGGATATTTGTTTAGACATTCATGTAATTTGAGTGTATGCTTATTCGTTGGTTGACCTCTTTTAGACCTCAAGTTTAAACCCTTTGTAAAATTCATAGATGTTTTTACTGTGTACAGGGTATAACAGCACGTATCCGACAGATATTGACCATAGTTGAGCTTATTTGGAATTAGAAATGTAGATTCATTCAATTGTAGTCATTTTTTCTGTCTGATATAAGTTTTCAACACGTGGTCCGTTGGCTTAAGTCTGTCGGGTTTGTGCTGATACACCTGTATGCTACGGTGGAGTGGTTAAGTAAGGAAGTTCTTTTTCTTGGTAATATCGACTTCGGGTTACGAGGGATTGTTATTTTTTAAAATTATAAATATTTATAATGTATATTAATTATTTTTTTAAATATTGAAATCACAAATAATGAGATTGAGTGCAAAAACAAATAAACTGGAGCTGTTCTTTCATGTAGTTTAAACTTGAGACTAAAAAATGACAGAAAACAATTTTTCAAGAAATTCCAACCAATATGTTATTTATTTATTTATATATATATACGCCTAAAAAGGCTTTTACATAGAAGTGATACATGATGCAGTGTACATAGGAGAATATTTATTATACAGGAGATATTGACAGTATATAGATGTAATCCATTTTAAAGAAGGTACAAAATACACAATTGTAAAATTGTGATTACAAGTATACTGAGAAAATATTAAAAAATATGAAGCAATATTAGTAAAACGTAAGAGTAACATAAAGTAAAAAAGAAATTACAACAACACTACATATAAGACAAATCATTAAAACTAATTTACCAACGCTACTCTAATTTGTATGTTATGTAAGGACGGATTTTTAAACCTGGTGGATAACACGCTAGTTTGAAAGAACCGGATTATGATCTTAAGAAGATATTGATTTTGAGGAGCTTGTTGCAATTGGACGCGACGGAACTACAATCAACGTGGGGTGCCAAGAAGGTGTGATTTGGCACCTTGAATCACACCTCAAACGTCCTTTACAGTGAATGTCAGCTACATGCAAACGAGTTGACGTTGCCACATCTTTTTGACTACATCGATGGTACCACGACCATACTAAATACGGTTTCACTGGTACTATGGGAAAAATGGTCAGCGGAACGGCCGCCCGTCGTCAGTTGTAACTGGGCACTTGAATGGGATTCAGTCACTTGCAAGACTGGCCTAGCTCGATATTGCCGCTTTATATAGGGCACACTTACGCGTAGTAGAATCGAGAAACTTCTCAGCCTAGTAGGTCGGCGCATATTTCGCCGCTCGGCTAGTAGATTCCAATGTGATGCGCGTTGCATGTATTAATGTTCTAGAACCTACTTAGTAATTGCCGCTACAATTTAAAAAATAATCTTATATAATTAGGTACCTATCTTATAATTTATATAAATAATCTAAATATTAACGTTTTTATGACTTCATTGTGCTTTTACTTATTAAACTCTTATCCGCAATCTTTTTCAGACTTATTGACGGCTCTGAAGACAAATCCTGAGGGAAAACGATTCACTTGTCCTCATTGCAACTTCTGCTCAGGCGAGTCCATTTTAAAAGTCCACTTGTGCACCCATAATGGAGACTTTTCATGTATTAAAAAGGGACATTTGAACAAACACATGCCGACTCACAGTGGAAAAAAACCTTTTGCATGTCCCGACTGCAATTTTTCATTTATTACAAGGGGAAAATTAACTAGACATCTGCTGACTCACAGTGGAGAAAAACCTTTTTCATGTACCGAGTGCAACTATGCATGTTCCCAAAAGGGAGGTTTGAAGAGACACATGTTGACTCACAGCGGAGAAAAACCCTTTTCCTGTCCCGACTGCAACTATACATGTTCTCTAAAGGGAGCCTTGATGTTACACATGCTGACTCACAGTGGAGAAAAACCTTTTTCATGTCCTGACTGCAAGTTTTCGTGTATTGCAAAAGGAAAATTGACTAGACACATGCTGATTCACAGTGGAGAAAAACCTTTTTCATGTCCTGAATGCAACTATTCATTTTCTCGAAGGGGAGATTTGAAGATACACATGCGGACTCACAGTAGAGATAAGCCCTTTTCATGTCCCGACTGCAACTATTCATGTTCTCAAAATGGAAATTTAAAGACACACATGATGATTCACAGTGGAGAAAAACCTTTTTCATGTCCCGACTGCAACTATTCATGTTCTCAAAAGGGAGCTTTGAAAAAACACATGCTGCGGATTCACAGTAGAGAATAACCTCTTGTTACGTCCCGAGTGCAATTATTCATGTTCTGTGGAGGTAGATTTGAAGAAACACATGTGAGTTATTCATGTTCTTAGAAAGGGAGATTTGAAGAAACACATGTGAATTATTCATGTTCTGTGTTTAAAGATTTTGCAATCAGACACAACTTACAAGTTATTCTAAGGAATCTTGTACACGCCCTGAGATAGAATCATTCCTTAATTATAGATTCTTGGGTTTTGTAGTGTATTACTTATATTTTTTCTATAATACACGTGTATGTTCACTTGTAAATAAATGCTTAATTGGCATAATTTTATTTCATCCCCACAAATGTGTAATAAGTTATGATGTGATGGGTGTAAACGTTACAGGACCCACAGGTTGGGAACCCGTTAGCTTAGGCGTTAGCCGTCTTCTTTTCCTCAAAAAGAAAACTCCAAACAGCATCCCCAAAGATGCTAATTATTTTCTCCACGGCCTCCTGTATGGAGTACAAATAAAATGTTTGAAGCTGACAAAGTGTACAAGGATGAAGCAGCATATCTCATTGAATATGTTTTTTTTTAATGGAGTGTTAAAAAATGTGTAATAATTAAATAAAATGTTTTTCTCAGTGAGTTTTATTTTTAAAAAATTACAAAGTTAATTTATAATATTATTTTAGTATAAATTAATTTTTTGCCAAATAATTTAAACAAATCATAAAAATCATCAGCTCCTTAAGTTTTTGAAACATATACCCTTCCTTGGGCCAAATTAAAAGTCTTGGTAATGAACAGCAAGTCATTATTTTTATGATATTTTCAATCAGAATGGTTAGAGACCATTGGGTATCAACTCCAATGGTCCTCTGATTTGAAAACATCCTCTCTGATAAAAGGTCATTAGTATTCAATAATTAAACTATTCTATTTCTGTTAAGCTCTGCTTTCAGAAATACACTTCCAAGCCTAAAACATGTATTTCTTCAACCCTGTAGCGACAGGGTCACACTTATTGTCTCAGCCATCTTGCCAGGTTCCATATAGTCAGTGCGCTGTACTGTGATTGTGGGTCAGAGGATATTTGATAATTTTTTTGATTGTCATTTCAATGAACAGCTCTTCGCGCTGGTTCGTTTTTGTCCATCAGACCATTTTTAGCGAAATTGAGTTAAGTATGGAATTGTTCTTAATAAGCAAGTCATAAAATTATTAAATGGGTTTTTATAAAGAATTTTGTCTCAAGTCCACTAAAATCACACAACATTCAGAGCATGTTTATCCAACATCCACAAGTTGATCAAAATAAAGCCTCGTTTTTAAACAAGTTACTAAGTTTAAATTTATCGTATTGTTGCCAACATCTACAGCCATTCGTAGTCTAAGTGAAAAATTCGAACTCTGTTACAAACGCATTTCTCCAACAGACCAAATAGCCAATAGCAGCACAGCGGAAGACAACGTGATCAGCGAAAGATATCTGTCATTTATTTATTTATTTATTTATTTTTTTTATTAATATCAATAGCAAAATTTGTACATTATGTAGGTTTAAAGTATAATATAAGTATATTTTTTGTATTTTTTTCACAGTCCTCCTCACTAGGGTTTCCTGTTCTGAGGCGGCCTGTAGTTTTTCTTAAATTTTTGTATTTAGTTTTGAATTGTCTTTACATTGTCTTCATAATGTTTGTAAGTTGATTATTACTTTGATCTCTAAGCCATGTTTTGACTTTTGTTTTAAATATACTCATTTCGTTTATTTTTTTGGTTTCATTTGGTAGAGCATTGAACAATTTTATAGCATGGAATTTATTATTTCTCTGTCCAAAGGATGTGTTCAAACTGGGAGTAATCAGGATATTTTCGCTTTTTGCCCTGGTTGTGTATTTATGTTGGGCAGTGGAGTATTCGGATATGTTTTTTTTCAGTTTAAATAAAATATTTTTTGAATATAGTTTCTGTACATTGTAAACATTGAAGTTTTTGAATATTTCTTCTGTCGGAGTTCTAAGCGGAACTTTCATTATAGTCTTTAATACTCCTTTTTGTGCTATATTGAGCCGCTCTGTGTGAGTGCTCAAGGCAGACCCCCATCCAGTTATTCCGTACTCTATTTGTGATTGACACAAAGCATAGTATACTTTTTTAATATCGTTTATATTGAGGATATTGCGAATGTTTCTAAAGAAGTATATGAAGTATATTCGAGTCAGTCTTTTGCGTCATGAAAATAAAAAGGCTTTTACATAGAAGTGATACATGATGCAGTGTACATAGGAGAATATTTATTATACAGGAGATATTGACAGTATATAGATGTAATCCATTTTAAAGAAGGTACAAAATACACAATTGTAAAATTGTGATTACAAGTATACTGAGAAAATATTAAAAAATATGAAGCAATATTAGTAAAACGTAAGAGTAACATAAAGTAAAAAAGAAATTACAACAACACTACATATAAGACAAATCATTAAAACTAATTTACCAACGCTACTCTAATTTGTATGTTATGTAAGGACGGATTTTTAAACCTGGTGGATAACACGCTAGTTTGAAAGAACCGGATTATGATCTTAAGAAGATATTGATTTTGAGGAGCTTGTTGCAATTGGACGCGACGGAACTACAATCAACGTGGGGTGCCAAGAAGGTGTGATTTGGCACCTTGAATCACACCTCAAACGTCCTTTACAGTGAATGTCAGCTACATGCAAACGAGTTGACGTTGCCACATCTTTTTGACTACATCGATGGTACCACGACCATACTAAATACGGTTTCACTGGTACTATGGGAAAAATGGTCAGCGGAACGGCCGCCCGTCGTCAGTTGTAACTGGGCACTTGAATGGGATTCAGTCACTTGCAAGACTGGCCTAGCTCGATATTGCCGCTTTATATAGGGCACACTTACGCGTAGTAGAATCGAGAAACTTCTCAGCCTAGTAGGTCGGCGCATATTTCGCCGCTCGGCTAGTAGATTCCAATGTGATGCGCGTTGCATGTATTAATGTTCTAGAACCTACTTAGTAATTGCCGCTACAATTTAAAAAATAATCTTATATAATTAGGTACCTATCTTATAATTTATATAAATAATCTAAATATTAACGTTTTTATGACTTCATTGTGCTTTTACTTATTAAACTCTTATCCGCAATCTTTTTCAGACTTATTGACGGCTCTGAAGACAAATCCTGAGGGAAAACGATTCACTTGTCCTCATTGCAACTTCTGCTCAGGCGAGTCCATTTTAAAAGTCCACTTGTGCACCCATAATGGAGACTTTTCATGTATTAAAAAGGGACATTTGAACAAACACATGCCGACTCACAGTGGAAAAAAACCTTTTGCATGTCCCGACTGCAATTTTTCATTTATTACAAGGGGAAAATTAACTAGACATCTGCTGACTCACAGTGGAGAAAAACCTTTTTCATGTACCGAGTGCAACTATGCATGTTCCCAAAAGGGAGGTTTGAAGAGACACATGTTGACTCACAGCGGAGAAAAACCCTTTTCCTGTCCCGACTGCAACTATACATGTTCTCTAAAGGGAGCCTTGATGTTACACATGCTGACTCACAGTGGAGAAAAACCTTTTTCATGTCCTGACTGCAAGTTTTCGTGTATTGCAAAAGGAAAATTGACTAGACACATGCTGATTCACAGTGGAGAAAAACCTTTTTCATGTCCTGAATGCAACTATTCATTTTCTCGAAGGGGAGATTTGAAGATACACATGCGGACTCACAGTAGAGATAAGCCCTTTTCATGTCCCGACTGCAACTATTCATGTTCTCAAAATGGAAATTTAAAGACACACATGATGATTCACAGTGGAGAAAAACCTTTTTCATGTCCCGACTGCAACTATTCATGTTCTCAAAAGGGAGCTTTGAAAAAACACATGCTGCGGATTCACAGTAGAGAATAACCTCTTGTTACGTCCCGAGTGCAATTATTCATGTTCTGTGGAGGTAGATTTGAAGAAACACATGTGAGTTATTCATGTTCTTAGAAAGGGAGATTTGAAGAAACACATGTGAATTATTCATGTTCTGTGTTTAAAGATTTTGCAATCAGACACAACTTACAAGTTATTCTAAGGAATCTTGTACACGCCCTGAGATAGAATCATTCCTTAATTATAGATTCTTGGGTTTTGTAGTGTATTACTTATATTTTTTCTATAATACACGTGTATGTTCACTTGTAAATAAATGCTTAATTGGCATAATTTTATTTCATCCCCACAAATGTGTAATAAGTTATGATGTGATGGGTGTAAACGTTACAGGACCCACAGGTTGGGAACCCGTTAGCTTAGGCGTTAGCCGTCTTCTTTTCCTCAAAAAGAAAACTCCAAACAGCATCCCCAAAGATGCTAATTATTTTCTCCACGGCCTCCTGTATGGAGTACAAATAAAATGTTTGAAGCTGACAAAGTGTACAAGGATGAAGCAGCATATCTCATTGAATATGTTTTTTTTTAATGGAGTGTTAAAAAATGTGTAATAATTAAATAAAATGTTTTTCTCAGTGAGTTTTATTTTTAAAAAATTACAAAGTTAATTTATAATATTATTTTAGTATAAATTAATTTTTTGCCAAATAATTTAAACAAATCATAAAAATCATCAGCTCCTTAAGTTTTTGAAACATATACCCTTCCTTGGGCCAAATTAAAAGTCTTGGTAATGAACAGCAAGTCATTATTTTTATGATATTTTCAATCAGAATGGTTAGAGACCATTGGGTATCAACTCCAATGGTCCTCTGATTTGAAAACATCCTCTCTGATAAAAGGTCATTAGTATTCAATAATTAAACTATTCTATTTCTGTTAAGCTCTGCTTTCAGAAATACACTTCCAAGCCTAAAACATGTATTTCTTCAACCCTGTAGCGACAGGGTCACACTTATTGTCTCAGCCATCTTGCCAGGTTCCATATAGTCAGTGCGCTGTACTGTGATTGTGGGTCAGAGGATATTTGATAATTTTTTTGATTGTCATTTCAATGAACAGCTCTTCGCGCTGGTTCGTTTTTGTCCATCAGACCATTTTTAGCGAAATTGAGTTAAGTATGGAATTGTTCTTAATAAGCAAGTCATAAAATTATTAAATGGGTTTTTATAAAGAATTTTGTCTCAAGTCCACTAAAATCACACAACATTCAGAGCATGTTTATCCAACATCCACAAGTTGATCAAAATAAAGCCTCGTTTTTAAACAAGTTACTAAGTTTAAATTTATCGTATTGTTGCCAACATCTACAGCCATTCGTAGTCTAAGTGAAAAATTCGAACTCTGTTACAAACGCATTTCTCCAACAGACCAAATAGCCAATAGCAGCACAGCGGAAGACAACGTGATCAGCGAAAGATATCTGTCATTTATTTATTTATTTTTTTTATTAATATCAATAGCAAAATTTGTACATTATGTAGGTTTAAAGTATAATATAAGTATATTTTTTGTATTTTTTTCACAGTCCTCCTCACTAGGGTTTCCTGTTCTGAGGCGGCCTGTAGTTTTTCTTAAATTTTTGTATTTAGTTTTGAATTGTCTTTACATTGTCTTCATAATGTTTGTAAGTTGATTATTACTTTGATCTCTAAGCCATGTTTTGACTTTTGTTTTAAATATACTCATTTCGTTTATTTTTTTGGTTTCATTTGGTAGAGCATTGAACAATTTTATAGCATGGAATTTATTATTTCTCTGTCCAAAGGATGTGTTCAAACTGGGAGTAATCAGGATATTTTCGCTTTTTGCCCTGGTTGTGTATTTATGTTGGGCAGTGGAGTATTCGGATATGTTTTTTTTCAGTTTAAATAAAATATTTTTTGAATATAGTTTCTGTACATTGTAAACATTGAAGTTTTTGAATATTTCTTCTGTCGGAGTTCTAAGCGGAACTTTCATTATAGTCTTTAATACTCCTTTTTGTGCTATATTGAGCCGCTCTGTGTGAGTGCTCAAGGCAGACCCCCATCCAGTTATTCCGTACTCTATTTGTGATTGACACAAAGCATAGTATACTTTTTTAATATCGTTTATATTGAGGATATTGCGAATGTTTCTAAAGAAGTATATGAAGTATATTCGAGTCAGTCTTTTGCGTCATGAAAATAAAAATCTTCAATTCTGATTTTGCTATTTACAAGGTTATTTTAGTGATTTTCGGGAAGTGTTTGCCACACAAAGTGCCCAAATACGTAACAATGCAGAAAAAGACAAACATTTACAAGAAAAAAATAACGGGTTATCAAAATATTATCATTTTCTCAGCAAATTGTTCGATTTTGGTTTTAAAGTATCGTCCGTTAACCAATTTAAAACGATAATTATTGGTGTTGTTTTCTCTGTCTATCCCCAAATCCCATAAATTTTAAATTTGCTTTTGCATTTGACACCGAAATGGGTTGATATTTATGAAAATAATTTTTATTATGTTATCTAGAAAATAATGGTTGTAAATATGCGTTTTAGGAATACCTAAAATAATGGTTTATTATTAGGAAACCAAATTTGGTCCCAAACATCATATGCCGTTATGAATGCAGGTAAGCAATATTTTACCAGAGCGACCATACATTATTAAAAGTTTCTCTCTTTCTTTCATGTGAACATGTGTGATTTTTTTATGCCTGAAAGAGAACTAAATGATGTTCCTTATTGCCTTTGAAATATTTATACTCGATGCAAAGGAAATAATCCTAAAAAGTGACAAAGTGCATGATAACAAATTGGAATATTGAAATATTCCTAAAATTAATGACAATTTCAATGTCGCATGGGACATATATAAGAACATATTTAAAATACTGAAGGGTTAAGGAGATATATATGGAAGACTTGAAGACCAATGTGGACCATCGTTACGTTACGGACACGTGCGGATTAAGAGTTCTGCGTAAGCCTATATTTCGCAAGACCCAGCATGTTTTTTATTCCAACTGTCATTGTAAGTGTTTCGTTTGGTATTTATTATAATGATTTATGGGTTAGATCTTATAATAGCATGAATTGAACACACTACACCCATAAGTCCTCCATCACAACACAAGCAACATTTTCCGCTTACTGTGGTGGTAGTAGGAGATTTTCAAATATTGTCAGGTTATTCGTGACCCGGGAATGTTTTTTTTTCTTTTTTTAAATAAAGAAAAATGACTTAATTAATCCATTCGACAGATCACAGATAGTAATAATATTTTCGCTACCTACAGTAGTAATGTGACATGTATATAAAACAACTGATAAAGTTATGTATATTAAATAAATACAAATTTGAATATCTATCCAGTTGTTGGACTACTTTAATGTAATGCCCGGGTTTATTAAATTTTTCCCACCATTTGTCCCCATAACATGTCAGCACTGGAACATTTCAATCACTTTTGTTAATTTAACTGCGTGGGTTTAATGGTCATATTAGTACCTATATAGAAATAGAGTTAGGAAGCAGGACGATGTAATGAGGTTAATCATAGACATAATTTTTGTTGAAGTACTACACATGGTGTCAATCGTTGGTAATTTTTTTATGAACCTAAAAAGCCCTGGACAAAGAAAGCATTTATATTTTGCAAGAATGATACTGCAGCCAAATCTTGTATCAAAAAGTTTGGAAATGATTCATATGCAAAGTGGTATAAAATGAATTATTTGGATTTAATTTTTAATCATAACGGCTTGTAAATTATTGACCGGGAATGGGACATGTCATGATAAAATTATGTATTTGCCGCTTCAAATTGTTTATTAAGAACCAGTCCAGTTTTTAGGTTTATACGAAGATTTAAAATGGCAACACTTAGATTTCTTCTTAATTAAGAAATTATTTTCTTTTCTGTAGTATCTATGGATAAGTTTTCTCAGAATGCTTCCTGTCACTTTGTGTTTTTTGTTAATTTTATTCAGCTTTGCTCCTTTTACAATTTGCAAATCTTTTAAGAAAATAATCGGACCATATCTCTCAAAATGCCCTTTTAATCTCGTTATAAATTTAAAATAAAACTGAACCATCCTTAGGAAAAAGCATGAATTCCCCCGCTATCAAGTTAGAACCAGGCACAAGAGCGGAAGAGAGTGTTCCTGTGATACTTACGGACATCGAGATAGATTTTTCTTTTATAAAGAAAGAATGCCCGGAATCTATTTCCGAAAATAATTCAGGTATTTCGTTTTCTTTTCTTGGTACGCAATTGCTATACAGACGTAAAATACAATCGAAATACAGGACACGAGAAATCTTTTCTGTAGATATTTGGAATTGCTGGCCACGCTTAATACAATTTTTTGTATTTTTTGGAATAACTTTATTGAGTAAAACCTCAAATTGTAATATTTAATTATTGAAGACAATGTTAGCGAAGGATACTTGCGATCATATATAAAGATATTTGTATGATACAGTTAAAAGTGACCGAAGGGGATAGGGTCCCATTAGCTCAGTGATAGAGCAGTGCCTCGGCAAGGCAAGGGTCCTGGGTTCGAGTCCTAGATGTAACCGTATACTTTTCCGATTTTTCTATTTCAGATTTTCGTTTAGAAATCGCTAATATTGTCTTCAATAATTAAAAACTTTTGATTCACCTTAATTATTGTAAAAGACAACTATCTGCCTTTGGGAAATTTTTAATTTTAACATAATTTTTAATGACGTATTTTGAACATTCGCTTTCGTTATATGGGATTACAACCATTTCCAATAATTTCTGTTAACGATATTTTCATATGTTGGTAATCCTGATTCTACACGAGGGTCTACAAGAAACATTATTACCATTTAATTCATGCGTATATCGTCGGAACTCTGGAAAAAAATAGGGTATTAAGCAGTTTTTTATTACAATTTTTATATTTTTTTGTATGAAATAAAACCTAACCTAACCAAATCTAACCTTACCAAATTTAACCTAAGCTAATCTAACCTAACATAACCTAATCTAACCTATACTAACCTAGCCTAACCAATACTGACATAATCTAACCTAAACTAAACTAAACAAACCTAACCTAACCTTTACTAAACTAACTCAATCTAACCTTTACTAACCCATACTATCCTAACCTAACTTAACCTACAAAAAACAAACCTTTTCAAAATGGTACCAATCTCATTTGCAAAGAGTAAATGGTAATAACGTCTCTTCTAGCCACTCGTAAAGTATCAGAAATACCAACATAAGAAAAATGTCTTAAACATATTATTTTAAACGGTCGTCATCCCATTTTATTTTCATGTTACGTTATTAAAATTAAGAATGCTAAAATTAAAAATTCCCCAAAAACAGATTTCTTTTATAGTAATTAAGGTGAATCAAAAGGTTTATTTTAAATAAAACTGTATTAAGCATAGCCAGTGATCCCGAATAATTACCATTTCGTCTTTGTGATTCGCTGGATTGATTTTGTCTTTTTGCTTCGTAAGAAAATTTGCGACTGTTGCAAAAAGGACAAAAAATACATGCCACCAACAAGATAATATAAAACGTTGAATTTCGCCTTGTGAAGAACTCTAACAACAGCTAGCAACACGTAAAAAATAGTTTGGTAAATGTACAGAAAAAAGGGACACGCCTAATACGCAAATTTTATTTAAAACAATACTTTGTAGTCGTTTTGGGGAGTGGAAATATTTAATTTTAATTGTTATTTCGTTAAAATTTAAACTAATCATTATTTGGAGGCCATTTCTTTGATGGCAAAGTTTTGAGGTTAGTTTTTTTCTTCTCTTATTAAACTAAAATATGAACATGTGTTCCCAAAATTGGTTCTTGGGTTGTCAGTTTGGGTTTAATTAAACCATAGACAGGAAGAAACAGCATAAAAAATATAGATATACACATGGGTTCGATGATAACTCCTCAAAATGACAACTCAACACACATTTAAAAGTGATGAAACAAAAACTAGGTTAAATAGTTACAAATGTAGCCTAAGGCCCATTGTCAACGTAACCGCACGTCATACGCACGCCTTCGTCAATTGACGATTGCAAGACGAATGCTTGCATCTTGCGTAGAAACAATGAAATCTGTGTCCACGAAGCGGCAACGTCACGTCAGCCGCTCGACATGCGTTCGTAATGCGGTGCGCGCGGCAACATGTCACTACTCGACCGACCGCATTGCAGTATGTTGTCTTTGTATCAGTGGTCCAACAGTAGAGACTAAATTTTGGTACGTATGTTTAGTCATTCGGTAAAATTATTGAAATACAGAATCATCTTCTGATAACTCTCTGGCAGCAACAAACAATCTACAATTTATATTTATTTCGATGTATGGATGAATCCAGTACTTTCTTCGCCTGTTTCGTCGTCTTCTAATAAAATTGTATGCTATAATCACTTCATCATCATCACTTGACATTTTCACAACAAAAGACGTGCTTTCTCGATGCTAGTTGAAAGAAAACTGAGACGTTTTGTAACGTGACTGACTATTGCATGAAGCAGCGTGGACATAACCAATATGCAAAATACGCCTATCTTCATTTGTAGTTTACATGCATTCTACAAAAGACGACTGTGTGGACAATTGGCCTAATTCAACAAAAACTGTGTTAAATAGTAACATATGTAATTTATTTAACCTAGTTTTTTTTTCATCAATTTTCATAACTTTATAACACTTTGTAACGTGATAAATCAAGTACCCCGTTAATGTATTATTTAGTGTGGACGTCTTACATATGACGACACTGCTGAAGAGCTGTTCGAAGTTGTCTGACGGAAGACACGAGGACTATTCGGCATAAATAAACCAATTCGGGTAATTAAGTATTCGGTGAGTATTCCGGTAGCGGCGGTTGGAATCAGACCTACGAGAATCAGGAACTCCGCGGGTTGGCGTCGTCACAGATTCGTGAGATTCTTTCATCGTGCATTAATTCCTAGAGATTCACTTTAAATATTGGTTTACTATAATTTAAATATTTTGTCCATCGTTATTATATGGAACTGGCGCCCAAATTGATAATCTCCTAATGATATTCAAAATAAGAATCATTTTTGGATTGCCCACAATTTTTAACTTAACATCAAACCACCACGACTGGATCTTTTATTTAAAATTTAACATTTTTATTCTTTTCACCAAGTAATATTAAATCTTCGTTACAACTTTTTATAGGTGTGACTTATCCGGTGACCATACAAATGTATTTTTTCAGCACATGGCGTGAAGAAAAGAGTCAAATTACCCATTTCTGGATACGGAATTACTTACTTCGCGTAGTTATCTAAATGATACACGATGGTTTTTCTAATGAATGTGCGAATTAACCGTGTCCCTATTTTCTGTATATTTTTATAATTTAAGTTTAACCGCGTCATTGGAAGATGTAATCGCAGTTCAATACATTTTATATTCATATATTACAGGGTCAATGATTAAACAAACAGGGTTTTTGAAATTCTAAAATTACACATCAATCTTATATTCGCCATTCTGCTGGGTTATATTACGTTTATTTATTTTTATGAAATAACTGACACCTGACGAGAGCGCCCCTTCCTGTGTGGTTTTGAAAGTATTTTCAGACTGTATCATTCCGATTATGGGTTCCATTTGTTTAGTAAGTAATTTCTGTTAACAGATGAAATGAGTTCAACGGAGCCTTCAAATGTAGACGGAGTCACCATTAAAGCAAGTGAAATGTCTAGTGCTGCAATTGATATCGAGGTTCCTGGTATTAAAAAGGAATACTTTGAGGCCTCTGAAAGAATTCACCTACCGGCGGGTAAGCGACTGTTAAAACCGTTCCGTTATTGTTATTGCATATTATTATTAGCCATAATTACTCGCCTGAAATATCCATACAAATTGAAAATATCTCCCGAGTAAAAATAAATGCCACCTACGGGAATTGAACTAGCACCTTCTGATGTCCGGTCAGGTGCTCTGGACCACTGAGCTACGTCGGCTTATTCCCAATCCGACAAATAATTCCATATATACTTCTATCGACAATTACTGCTTATTATATATTTTTTTACTTTTTATTTTTAATCAGGAGATATTTTTAATTTGTATGGATATTTCAGGCGAGTAATTAATGCTTATAATAATTTGTTTGTAATCATTTGTGCCATGCATAAAATACCTTGTCTTAATATTTGACAAGTCAAAATATTTCACCAACATATGTAGATATAATATATCTCGACGCCATCTAGTGAAAAAATCAGCATTCACAAAGCCTTTCCTACAAAAATAAATTTGGTTGTTTACAGGAGAAAAAATAATAAGAAGTAATTGTTGACTGAAGTACTTGTACATATTGAATTATTTGGCGGGTTGGGAATAAGCCGACGTAGCTCAGTGGTCCAGAGCACCTGACCGGACATCAGAAGGTGCTAGTTCAATTCCCGTCGGCGGTATTTATTTTTACTCCGCAGATATTATCAATTTGTATGGATATTTCGTGCAAGAAATTAATGCTTATTATAATTTGATAATCCTTTGTGCTATGCATAAAAACTTGTCTTATAAACATTAGTTTATCATTAAAAAAATAATAACTATAAATTGTTGTCGTGCAAAATCACCTCAAGGGCGCTGTACAAATATATAATACATTTCTACAATGATCTATGTTATTACTAACTATAAATGGAGATAATATACAGTACCATACTTACCTGGTAGGTCACTTGAGATTAACACTGTTTATTAGAAAAAAATAGATATAGTTTGCCCGCACAGAACATAATTGTAAAATAGGACTTTCCAGTATTTATTTTAATAACATATACAGGGTGTATCGGCACTAACCCGACACACTTTAACCATCTATTCCTTAACACATTTGGAGTAAAAAATGTTATGGGCACTTTGCTGTACGGTAGCATTTTTTTTTCAATTAAAAACAAAAAAATTAACAATTTCCACACTACATCACTGTCATTGGCATTGCTTTTCGTGTTCAACAGCTGTTATAAGCAAGTATGTCGAAAAGCGTCTTTGCTCTTTCGTACACACTAAATAATAATAGTTAAAAATGAGACGAATGGTGCCGTGCCATTCGCTGTGATTGTAAAAGTGCGCCAATATAGGTACACACGTGAATTATTCAACGGAATTCGATTAAAATATTGCCAGATGGGTTTTCAAACTTTGACAAAGGATAAAACAGTGGTGACATGTGGTGAAAATATGAATAATAAATTTTTTATTAAAAAAAACGTTACCGGACAGCAAAGTGCACATAATTTTTTTTACTCCAAATATGCTAAGGAATAGCTGGTTAAAGTTTGTCGGGTAAGTGCCGATACGTATTGTATGTTATTTAATGAGCGTGTTTAGGAAAGGAAAAACCAATCGGTACTAAAGTACAAGTTTTTGATCAGCATCTACTTTCCTAAATGTGATTCGGCCCTCGGTATGAGACAGACAATTTATAATGTACGTATCAAATCACAAATAAAGCTGTTAAAATGTTAGGCTTCAACATAAGAAACAAAAAAACTTTTTAATAGCGTCGATATCATTAAGCAACTCTACTTTGCCTATGTACGAAGTCATTTGGAGTTTGCATCAGTTGGTTGGTCTCCATTTTACAAAATCCACATAAACAAAATCGAAGCAATTCAAAACAAATTCCTAAAATATCTTTGTTACAAGTCATTTGTAAGATTTAATAATTATGCAGAGACAGCTTAATACTTTAAAATTGATTCACAGAGTGTACGGAGGCATCATAAGGATGCACTATTCCTGCATAAAGTAGTTAACAATAAAATACAATGCCCAAAGTTGCTAAACAAGATTCCATTCAATGTACCTGCGCGTTCAACACGCTCTTGTATCCTGTTCAGGGTTGATCAAAGCAAAACGAACTCTAAGCAGAATTCTTGCCTGAACAGACTATGCAATAATTACAATAGCATATTATCTAAGGTGGATATTTTCAGTTGCGAACTTACCAAATACAAGAGGTCCATAAAAGAATATTTCTCTGATGGTTTGTGAATAATGTTTATGTCTCTATTGTTTGTATTGTTTATATCTCTATTATGATTTGATTTATATTTACAACCTCTCTCCATGGCTATAAATGTATTGTTTTGTAAATTTTTCGTTTCATATAATCTTTTGTTTTGTATAATTTTTTAAATTAATATTCCTTTCTCACAAATTTAAATAATGCTGTCTCAGTTAAAGTCACAAGGAGGAAATCCATAATTGGTTTTATTTTACTAAATAACACTTATGTAAAAACTGATTAAATGTAAACTGTCGATCTCCCAAAAAATTAATAAATAAATAAATGAATTATTGTTTTGTTTTTCTAGGTATCATTAATAAGGAGACTGTTACTATCAAGGCAGATCCAGGGCCCCGAGAAGAACGAAGGGGAATTCCTTATACTGAAATTGACATAGACCAACTGGATGTTAAAAGGGAATGCTTAGAGCACTCTGAAAGTACTACCCCGACAACAGGTAAAATTGATTTATATTTGTTCAAATTAAGAATTGTGTGGTTAAGAATAATAATGCTAAGTACGACCATTAATATAGATCCTGAGACATTTAAGACCTTAAGGCGATGCCATACTTAGCAATGCAAATTAATGTTTTTTTGGTTTGAAAATTTGATCACTTAGAAATGTTGTAGATGCTTTAATTAAATACTGCGAGTAGAACACATCTTGGCCTACTAAATGATCCAGTATTTTTTAGATAAGTCTTTTAATAAGTCAGGCAATCATAATATATCAGGCCTATAAAAACTGCTTTAAAGTTCGAAATCTCCTACTTAAAAACCCATTTTCGGTTACGGTTGTATTGTATAGTGTGGCAAATTAAGTTAATTATAAAATGATCGGACAATTTTTTAATATTTATGCCAGAAAATCCATAAAATAAAATTAAAGGCACTTTTTGGCCATGTTTTTTTCTTGCATAAATCAAAACAGGCGGATGGTGTTAAGCTGGAATTTAAACCTTATCGCCATCTACGTAAGGGGTGTTATTGATAACGGCTCGATTTAAAATATTACACGACGTAGTGCATCGCCTTAAGTGAAAATGGTAGAAATATTTATTAAAACACTACTCGTTTGAAATACAGCAAAAATGTCTCGAAAATTGCTTTAGTTGCATTTGAAGATACATTTTGAAATTTTTCATGCCTATAACATAGTAAATAACTGAATAAAACTTTTTAAAAATAATTTTCGGAGCTTACTTTGATATTTTTTTCGATCGATAATTAAAGTTTCGGTATAACAAATGTACAGATATTTTCGTAAAAAATAACATATAAATTTTTGCAACTTACAAACTTAAAGAGTTACAAGAAACTTGTTATAAATCGGTAGAAATTGGGTATACGAGGGCTTAAGTGAGCAGAGTTAGCACTAACTCAACAAACTTTAACCAGCGATTGCTGGGCTTATTTTTAGTAAAAAATGTATATGTCATTTTGCTGTCTGGTAATTTTTAAAAGTATATTTAAAACCCGGCAAAACGAAAATGCAAATGACGTTATTCTAATACAGGGTTTTCTAATAAGAGGTGTTATTTTGAACAGCCCGTTATTTCGGTAAATGTTACTTTTGAAGTTGTCATTTTTTGACATTTGACAAGTAGAAACTACGTCATTAATAAAAATGGAACGATTCACGCTTCAACAACGCATTGAAATTATTAAAATTCACTTGAGTTAATCAAATGCAAATCATTTTGAGTGATGAGGCCCATTTCCACCTCGGTGGCTTCGTCAACAAGCAAAATTGTCGCATCTGGGGCTCGGAAAACCCAAGAGTTGTTGTTGAAAAGCCTCTCTATCCTCAACGTGTGACTGTTTGGTGCGGTTTATGGTCCGGCGGAGTCATTGGACCTTAATTTTTAGAAAATGAGGCTAGGGCAACAGTTACGGTGAATGAATTGCGCTATCGAGAGATGATTAATGATTTTTTATGGCCGGAATTGGATGGTATTGATTTGGACAGCGTGTAATTTCAACAAGACGGCGCTACGTGCCACACAAGCAACGAAACCATTGATCTTTTACGATTGAATATCAAAATTACACCTCTTATTGGAAAACCCTACATTTAAAGTGCCTTTTTTGTTTTTTTTTGTTAATAATTATAGCGAGGTTATAAAATAGGAAAATGTAACCAAACCACTACTCATAAAATTTGAATAGAAATAGAAAATTTAACAAGTTATGGTAATGACGATCGGTAGATCAGACCAAATTTAACAAGTCATGGTAATGACGATCGGTAGATCAGACCAAATTTAACAAGTCATGGTAATGACGATCGGTAGATCAGACCAAATTTAACAAGTCATGGCAATGACGACCGGTAGATCAGACCAAATTTAACAAGTCATGGCAATGACGATCAGTAGATCAGACCAAATTTAACAAGTCATGGTAATGACGATCGGTAAATCAGACCAAATTTAACAAGTCATGGTAATGAAGATCGGTAGATCAGACCAAATTTAACAATTCATGGTAATGACGATCGGTAGATCAGACCAAAATTGACGATGTCAAACTACCAATGATAAAGATTTATCCTTGTCATACTCAAACCAAAAGAGAGATGTGTGCAAATTGTAACAGAAGTCGCAACTACTGTTTGTGGTCTCTTGAGAAGAGAAGACTTAGTAAAAACAAGGTTAGAATCAGGAAAAATATGCCGATTTTCAACAACAAAAACAGTAGCGTTCATAGCACAGTTTTAATTATTAATAATCTTTCGCAATTATGGCGTTTTCTAAATTCTTATAAATCGGCAAAGTAGGCAAAAAAAATTAATCACTTCGTTCTACTGTATATCTTAACATATTATGAGAGTACATGGATGAATTTACTGCACTTTTTCCGGCCATACACTTACTACCAAAAGAAAAATATTTTAAAACAAAAAAAAACTTTAAAGGTTCCTTAAAGTCTCTTTAAGGCAAAGCTTAGTGCTTAAAATACTCGAAACGCGAAATAAATTCAAAATTCTCACAAACGTCCAAAAATAACAACATTTTGACAAGAAACTTCAAATACTTGGTACCTTAATTATACTGTAATTTACGTGACTAAACAAGATAATAAAATTAAATTGGAATTCGCCTCTGATCAATCTTTTACCATTAAAGGTCGTACAATAATCAGTGAACTCAACCGATTCCAAACTTTAATTATTGAAGACAATATTAGCGATTCCTAAACGAAAATCTGAAACAGAAAAATCAGAAAAATATACGGTCACAGCTAGGACTCGAACCCAGGACCCTTGCCTTGCCGGGGCACCGCTCTACCAACTGAGCTAATGGGACCCTATCTCCTTTGGTCATATTTAACTGTATCATACTTCGAATATGAACTGCCCACATTGTCTTCATTTTTCTCATCGCACATTTTATCTTTATGTATGATCGCAAGATTCAACCCGAACTAAATGCAATCTAGACAGTGTCTCAGATATATATGTCTGTTCATTTTTTGGGAGGATCCAAAAGTGCGTTATCGCTGGCGGCGGCCGATCGTGTGTCCTTCTTACACTGCTTCCACTTCTGTTGCTCTCGACGTTCTTGAGAGAGTCAACGGTAGGTGCTTTCCGTTATTCCTCCACAGGCTAGATGGTATGTGCCTTTACACACAAATATCTCTGATAGAATAACTTCAGGGCATACGCGGCAGTGCATTGTGATTGATTTTTAATAACTACCGACACGATGTTTTTATTTTTTTTTATTTTTTATTTTTTTTTATTTAGTAAAAGATTATACATTTAAATACATTATTTAAGAAATGTTTTGACTGCCCAACTAGGAGGATTCCCGTTTTAGGACAGTCAAATTAGTATGAGTATTAACATTTTGATAAGTTGTTTGATAAGTATAGTATTACAATAATAATGAAATAATAGGTATTTGTACTTTTAACTGGTGCCTAAGCCTACTAACATGTTTGTATAAATATGAATAACAAAGAAAAGAAATACCATAAAATAAAATATTACATTACATAAGATTAACTGTTGCTTGGGTAGCATTCTAATTTAAAAGTATTAGGTAAGTACATATATACATATAATGATAAAGATTATAACATAAACGTATCTTTTACTGTTTTGTTGGAGTTTTTGTTGTTGTTTTTGATTTGTGTTTTATTTCATTTTTTGTGTAGTAAAAGTTCACTCTCCTTACTACCTAATTGATGAAACCAATTAGTGGTCAATTTATGAAGAATAGCTGTGTTTTCCTTTTTCCAAGCATCGGGCATGAAGTTGTATAGTTTTGGACCTAAGAATGAGAAGTGTCTTTGAGCGAGAGATGTTTTAGTTGTGAGTGGTACAATTGGATTTCTCCGTGAGTGGCGGGTGTCGTGAGAGTGGTTAATAGATGGGTAGAGGTGGCGTTTTTGATGGGTGTTTAAAATTAATTTTCTCATGTATAGTTGTCTAACATCCAGAACTCGGAATTCTTCAAATAGTGCATCGCTATGATATCTAAATGGTTTTTTGAGGATTACCCTTAGTAGTGATTTTTGAGCTTTTGCTAATTTGTCCAAAACAGTTTTTGCACATCCACCCCAACCTAAGGATGCATAGTCTAGAAGTGACCCACACATAGCATCATAGATGAGTTTCAATTCTTTTTTACGTAAGATATTTCTGATTGTCATAAACATGTACGTAAGCTTTCTAACCTTTGTGGCAACTAGATCTATTTGTCCGTCCCATCTAAGATATTTGTCTAATATAACACCAAGGTATTTTATACTGTCTACGCATTCCAATTTATAGCAATTACAGTTAGTGGAGTCAATGCAGTTATGTATAAAAATATTATGTGCTTCCTCGGGTTGGCCCGCTTCTGTCGCACTAAATCGTATAAATTTAGTTTTTCCCGAATTGAGTGTCAGCAGATTATAGTCTAACCAAAGTTTTAGCTGTTTTAATCCACTTTCTGCTTTGCAGTGTACATCATTCCATGTTTTTCCTTCAAATATTAGGACAGTATCATCTGCAAATGTTATAATATGATTGGAAAAATTGCTGTTACACAGATCATTGATATAAATACTGAACAAAATAGGTCCTAAGGTACTCCCTTGGGGTACACCAAATTCTACAAGGGCTGGATCGCTAACATTATCATTAATTTTAACTTGTTGGTATCTGTTAGTTAAGTAAATATCCATCCATTTGTATAGCAGTCCCTGAACACCTATAGCCTTTAGTTTTTTTAGAAGTATTTTATGCGAGATGGTATCAAAAGCTTTGGCAAGATCTAAAAAGAGAGCGATGGATTTATTACCCCGGTCAATATTATTGGAAATAATATCCGCCAGCTTAGCAATAGCATTTTCTGTTCCTAGACCTGGACGAAAGCCGAACTGGTTATTAGATAAGATTTTATGTCTTTCAAGATAGAGGGTGAGACGATTTTTTACGATTTTCTCGATAATTTTTGAGAATGAGTTGAGTAGAGATATTGGCCGATAATTATGTATATCCGATTTGTTTCCATTTTTATGAATCAATATAACAACTGATTGTTTTAAGTGGTTTGGGAATGTGCCTGTCTTGAAACTAAGATTACAAATGTATGCAATGGGACTCGCTATAAGTGGTTTCAATACTTTCAGCAGATTTGAGGAAATTTTGTCTGGCCCACAGGCATTCGATGGCTTCAGCTCATCTATCATTTTCATGACTTCATTAATCGTTGTTTGAATCTCGTCTGTTTTAAGATTAAGATCAGTTGAAGGTATGTCGGCTAATTCAGATTCAGTTTTCTTACATTTTTCAAGGATTTTATTTGCGAGAGAGGCTCCTACTGAAGTGAAATATTGATTAGCAAAATTAGCCATCAATTTGGGGTTAGTAGTACTTGTGTTTTTCATATCAAATGATTGTATGAAAGACGACTTGCTGTTTTTTGTTTTGGTAATTTGACGAAATATTTCCCAGAAACGTTTTGGAGTTATGGTGTTTTCGTATATATTTTTTTTGTAGAAATTTTCTTTAGTGGAAATAATTAGTTTTTTACATATGTTTCTATATTTCTTATATTGTTCTTGAACTAGAATATTATCTGGTTGTCTTTTAGCATTTTTATGCATTTGATTACGTCTGTGGATGGATTTGACTAGGCCAGGGGTGATCCATGGCATGAGTTTAAATTGTTTGTTCGGTATAACTTTATTAGTAGTGTGATTAGATATGTAGTATTGTAATTTAGTGATAAATTGCTGCATTGCTTGCTCAGTGTCAGTCTGGTTTATTACGTTTTGCCAGTTTTCTGTTGTCAGCTCCTCAATTAGTGCGTGATAATTTATTTTAGAAATATATTTGTTTTTAGGAGGAGAGGAAGGTTTATTTCTTAGGCCGAGCGCTGTGGTATAATGATCTGAAATTGTTGTGTGTATAACAAATGAGTCTGCGAAATCAATGTTTTTAATGTTGATGTGATCCAAGCATGATTTACTTGCACCTTGTACTCGAGTGGGGGTGTCAATTATCGGAGTAAAAGCGTTTTCAGTGAGAAAACATAAATAATCATCGGATTGGCGATGATTGTCAAGAATAGTATTAATATTCAAGTCTCCAATGATTATTTGGTGTTCTGGGTTTTCTGTGTTGTTAATGATAGAGTGGAGTGAATTTAAAAATGAATCGATGTTGTGAAATGATGGTGATCTATAGATTGTAAAAATGCATAGGTTTTTGTTAAGCACGATTTTTAGACAATTTGCTTGTGTTAAGATGAGTTCATCAACTTGCGTCTGTATACCGTCCCTGACATAGATTACTATACCACTAGCTTATGTTGTATTACAAGAACAATACGTCAACTCACCAGAGATCAAATGGGAAAATAATTCACCGACTCCAGATATTTTCAAATCAGAGGGTTCGGCTCGGTAGAACTCCTAACAGGGCCTATAAATCCTACTGATCCCTCAACATAAATATTTAAAAAATCTTTCGTTATCCATTATGTAATTATTTATTATTATTATTATTATTTTTTACCCGATTTAAAATGTTTTTCTTTATTACAAATACTTTTTTAATATTAACAATTATATTACCAATACACGATTAACTCATGTTTGTGAACACTGTTCAAATTTTTTTGAAAAAGGTTTTCGAAAAATTGTCGTCCTTTAATTATTTATCTCATTTTTTTAAGAAACCGTTTTTTTCATCGTTATTTATTTTTTACAAGGTTGGAGGGTTTTGCCTGTCTAACTTGGAACTCCTGTGTTCAGAGCAGGCTCAGTTTATGACAGTTTATAACATGAATACAAATAAAAACACAATATTATTACGTTTATCTTAAAATAACCTAATTTTACTTATTAAAGTCTTATCTTTTTCAGACTTATTTACTGATCTGAAGTCACTTCTGGGAGGAAAACCATTCTCTTGTCCTCATTGTAACTTATCCTGTTCAGGCAAGTCCATTTTAAAAGTCCACTTGCGCACCCATACTGGAGAAAAACCGTTTTCATGTTTCGACTGCAACTTTTCATGCACAACGAAGGGTAATTTGAAGATACACATGCGGATTCACAGTGGTGAAAAACCTTTTTCATGTCCGGAGTGCAAGTATTCATGTAATACAAAAGGATGTCTTAAAAGTCACTTATTGATTCACAGTGGAGAAAAACCATTTTCATGTCCCGACTGCATCTATTCATGTAAAACTAATAGACATTTGACAAGACATATGCGGAATCACAGTAGAGTAAAACATTTTTCATGTCCCGACTGCAACTATTCATGTAATTCAAAAGGATGTCTTAAAAGTCACTCTCTGACTCACAGTGGAAAAAAACCTTTTTCATGTCTCGATTGCAATTATTCATGTACAACGAAGGGACATTTGACGAGACATATGCGGACTCATAGTGGAGAAAAACCTTTTTCATGTCCCGACTGCAACTATTCATGTATAACGAAGGGACTTTTGACGAGACACATGCTGAGTCACCGCGGAGAAAAACCTTTTCCATGTCCCGACTGCAACCATTCATTTTCTCAAAAGGGAGATTTGACTAGGCACATGCGGACTCACAGTGGAGAAAAACCTTTTTCTTGTTCCGACTGCAACTATTCATGTATTTTAAAGGGAAATCTAAAAAGTCACTTGCTGACTCACAGTCGAGAAAAACCTTTTTCATGTCCCGATTGCAACTATTCATGTTCAACAAAGAGTTGTTTGAAGAGACACATGCTGATTCACAGTCGAGAAAAACCTTTTTTATGTCCCGACTGCAACTATTCATGTTCCCAAAAGAGAGATTTAAAGATACACATGCGGACTCACAGTGGCAAAAATCTTTTTCATGTCTCGGGTGCATCTTTTCGTGCATCACAAAAGGACATTTAACGAAAAACTCACCGAATCACATAGGTGAAAAAGCTTTTTCATGCTGTGACTGCAATTATTTAATATTCTGGAAAGGAAGATTTGAAGACTCGCGAAATCACAAAACCTATTCAATGTAAAGTCAGCATAAGAAGTGGTGGAAAATTCTGTTAATTTCGTCTAATGCCATCATTTTGTTTGTGTCCCATTATGTTGAAAGGAGGAAACACAGACACCGGAAAATCATTCCACCGCCGAGCTGTTGAACTCAATCACTCAAAGACTCAAACGACCCGTTGTCATGTGACAAATAATTTCAACTATGTACAAATGTTATACAAGAACTGCTGTTAAATTTTTTGAAATTCTTTATAGTAAACTTAAAATTAACTGTACTTCAAACTAATCAAGGTGCGTAGTGTTTTTTTATTTATTTATTAAACGCCATAAAAGGATTTTACAGTAATGTGATACATTAGATTATAAGTACACAGTGATGCATAGGCGAATATTAGTATTAAATTTAAGAACACAACAATATGTATATAAAACGACATTGAATGTGATACAGCTGAAATTTTCAGGCATAGAATGCTACAATAATAGAAAACACTTCATTTAAACAGGATAAAATATACAGAAAAGGTGACTTGCCAACATATATAATCTAGCAAAGTATTATAGTAGCCCAAATAGTAGTGAGTTTATTGTTACAATCAAATTTATATATCAACTTGGCCACTATGGCTGGAGTGTATGGCAAAGTAGCTTCAACAATTCAGGGCTGTCAGAGACTTGACAATTAAAAATAACATTTTTCATTAAAATAATACATCCGTTAGCCAACACTGTAAGACATCTGAAGCAAGCAGTTTATATTGATGCTATACATATACATTTCACATATATGTATATATGTGGAATGTATATGTATAAGAACACCATACATATGTTACACATAAGGAAGAACATGTCAGTATGATGCAGTACAAACATAAAATTAACATTTCACATTAATAGGCGTGAAATAAATAAATAAATATCAGTTACATTCACAACCAAGTATTTTTGCCTTGATGCAAGACGGTGAGGTTTTGAAAATATCAAAAAGGTCTGTATACGTGTTGGCAGTGCGGTGAAAACGTGCCAACGGTGAATGATAAAAATAGTTAGTGCTATGATTGTCACTGTGGAAAAGATGGTGGAGTCGAGTTGATTTAACAAGGACACGAAAATTTATAACACTTAACATTTGAGGGCAGTCTATGAGATTGTTCAGTAATTTAAAAAGTATAAGTATGTCATTAATAGTTCGCCGGGTAGAAAGAAGTGGTAGATTTAGACCAGACATTAATGTATTGTAGCAGATATCAATTACAGGTTGTCTCAATTTGAATTGAACGTATCGAAGAAATTTTCTTTGTACTTTCTCCAAGCGGTGTAAGTTACAGGTATAAATCGGAGACCATACAGGAGATGTATGGTCTCCGATTGAGGAGGAGGTCTTCCGAGGAGATGCATATTCTAGGTGCGATCTCACAAGAGAGCAGTAGAGTAATTTAATTGACTCAATGTTTTGAAAAGTTGTCACATAAATATTTTGTGGCAAGTGTAGTTCTTGCTTAATTGGGGTTATTTTGTCTATGGTGTTTTTTTTTTAACTTTGGCAATATTTTTTAAGGAAGAAGAGAGAGTTTTGTTTTTGGTGACTTCCTCCCCGGTCTGCTTGGCCAGCGGCTCGGTGATCCAGTCACTCGCCATTTAAGGTGTTTTAATCTGAGTTAATCATGTGATTAGAAGTTATTCTTTTCTTTTAAAAAGGGCGCGGGGTGTTTTTCCTAACACGAATAGTTCGTGTTGGTTATTATTTTTTAGTGGAGATTATGGAATCTCGCTTTTTATCCAGTGTTGGCCGGTGGTCATATTTGTAGTACTCGTGTTTCGGATTTGAAACCGCAAATAGTTTGGTCCAAGCTGTGGCTAGAAGTTGATGGCTGAGTATCCCCGCGTCGCGAAGGAACGGATTGCTGTTCCCGAAGTCCGTAAGACGAGTCTGGTTGGTTGCCACGTGCTGCGGACTTGAAGATTCTACAGGCGCACGTTGAAGGAGTTGCGCCCTCCTGTTTCCACTAAGTGAAGGATATCCTGGCTCCGTAAGGCGAGTCTGGTTGGTTGCCACGTGCTGCGGACTTGAAGATCCTACAGGCGCACGTTGAAGGAGTTGCGCCCTCCCGTCTCCACTAAGTGAAGGATGTCCTGGCTTCCGTCACGGGTCCGTTCCCCTCTACTGGAGTCAAGTTTTCGTTCGCCACCCGTTGTTATTCCTTCGTTTCTCGACCACGTAAAGTTAGTTTAGTTTGGTTCAGGAGTCCATCTGGTATGTGCCTACTTTTGTTCCTATGTTTACATTGGTATCTTTTGTATTCCCTTGTTGTAACTTTTGATGGTTTCAATATAATTTCGATTAAGTATTTACTCTTATTATTCCTGATTTCCCACATTACTTGACAGAAAATTAACCACACAATCATGAGACTGAGATCTTTGCTCTACCGTTGTTTTTGTACTCTCTACTGGATCCTGGAGATCTCACTATTACAGGTAAACATTGGAATTTTCCTACATTACATAGGCGCTCCAACAAGCTTACGTTACAAAGTCCTTGTGTTACGCATTACAAAACCTAGAATTTGCATGGCCTAATTGGAAATTGTTTCACAGTCAAAAATAACACCAAGGTCTTTGATAAATGGTACTAATGCAATTTCATTATTGTTAATTGAATACGATATGGTTATTGGAGTCCGTGAACGGTAAAAACACATCTGGAAACACTTTTTCACATTTAAGAATAATTTGTTTATTTCACACCAGCTAGCAAGTCTATCTATATTATGCTGAAGGATAAGTGCATCATTTAAACATTTTATAATCTTAAAAAGCTTTAGGTCATCTGCAAATATAATGAATTTGACATTTTCGAAACATAAAGATAAATCATTTATAAACAATACGAAGAGAAGTGGGCCCAGATGAGAGCCTTGAGGAACTCCCGATGTTACTTTAAATTTATATGAGACTTTATTATTTAATTTTACCATCAGTTCGCGGTTACAGTGGTAACTATTCAACCATTTTAGGAATGATCCATGTATACCAAGGGCTTGCAGTTTCGCGAGAAGGATATTAATATTTACTTTATCAAAGGCTTTTGAAAAGTCAGTATATATTGAATCTACTTGTGCACGAGACGTGAAAGCTTTACAGATATAGTGTTCGTACAATAGAAGATTGGTTGTGGTAGACCGACCGGTCACAAAACCATGCTGTTCTGGAGTAATAATATGCCTAAACTTTACAGCAATTTTATCTAAGACAATACTTTCAAACAATTTCGGAGTGGTAGACAGTATGCAAATTGGTCTATAATTTAAAACACAATTTTTATCACCTGATTTAAATACAGGTGTCAAGTGATTAAGTTTCCAAGGATCAGGATATATTCCAGTTTGAAGGGACAGATTGAATATGTGTTGAAGTGGAGCTGCTATAAACTGAGCGCATTCCTTTATGAATACCGGTGGAATTTTGTCAGAACCTGACCCCTTCTTACAATCTAGAGATCTGATCTTTGTATTAACATCATCCAGAGAAATGTGGCATGTTGATATGTCAGTTACATTGGTGTATTTAAATTCAGGTATAGTTACATTATCATTTTTCTGTTCATAAACACTTGAGAAATGATCAGCAAAGAGGTCAACTATTTCTTGATCACTGTCAGCATGTTTTCGCCCTGAATACATAGATCGAGGACAGCCGTTGTTGTCTTTAAGAGAATTCACATAATTTCAAAAATGTTTTGGATTTGACTTGATAGTCTGCTCTACATCTGTAATATAATCTGAATAGCATTTTTTAGATAGACTTTTACATTTATTTCGTAAAACAGAAAAAAAATTGATAGCAGTCAGTGGAGTTATTGGATAGTTAATGTGGGCAATTTTTTTACATTGAATGAGTTTTTTTAGTTCAGTACTAACCCATTTTGGGTAACAGTCGTTACGTTTTACAATAGAAGTTGGTATGCAATTTTCAATAGTATCATAAAGGTTTGAGTTGAACACATTTGTTGCTTCTTCTACGTTTGTAGACATAAAAATGCGGGACCAATTGAGCGAAGAAAGATATAAGCGCACTTGATTATAATCGGCTTTCTTGTAGTTTAGTTCGTGAACAGGAGGTTGGGGAGTAAGGAGTTCAATGGGTGCCAAATGAATGATCGCTTGTAAAGGGGGATGATGAGAGTCAATGGATACTATTGGTTCACGCGATTCGCTGACATTACTATTATTTATGTTTGATATGACAAGGTCAAGAATTCTGTCATTTATATTTTTAACATGATTTAATTGTTTAAGGTTGAGAAAGTTGATGATATCAATGATTAATTGGGCTTTAGCAGAAATGGGATTTGAAGACTCAGTGGGTTGTACCCAGTTTACATTTGGGAGATTAAAATCCCCAAAAATTATTAATTTTGCATCAGGAAATTTCAAAGATTCAATTTCATCAATAATCTTTAATTCTTTACAAGCCATTAAACTATTATACGTATCCAAAGATATTAGAAGAACGAGATGTGCTATGAGCAGTTCATACTGTGTGGAATTGTTTTGCCGAGTGTCGCCGGTTTTGTTCACCAATACTACTGCATACCTTCGCTTACGCTAAGGCATCGCTAAGGTATCCGCACTAATACATAGAACAGATTTCTGTGCGTACACGTCCCGATACCGTTCAAAGTACCCTAATTAGTTAGTACTCCGCCTACGGTCCGGCGGCCAACATAGCATATCTCGTTCTTCTAATATCTTTGTACGTATCTTTAGTAAGAAGTCTAATTGAATATAACTCAGTAGTTTGGTCTCCATCTTACAAAATTCACATTAACAACATTGAGCGAATACAATTTTTTTTTTCCTTTTTATAAATTTTAAATTAAAAATCCCTGTCGAAGACTTAAAATACAACTTCTTATTAAATACTGTAAAAATACATACATTAGAAGATAGACGTAAAATAAACGATTTAACGTTCTTATTCAAAATACTTAACCCTAAATTCGACTGTTGTGAACTCCTGCAACTTATATATACCCACAGTAACAACACGACAAAATACAATATTCTACAGCAGCACACATAAGCGTAACTACATTGCACACTCTCCGATACAACGACTTCACACCATGGGAAATCATTACTTGGGTGATGTTGACATATTCAATACCAACTTGGCAGGTTTTGTGGATCATTTAAAAGATTTATTTCAACAATATTCCTAAACACATCATGTAAACCTACAAATAGCTGTAATTTTCTGTTTTTGTTTCTTGTGTTTGTATGACTTGTTGCATAGCTTTTATCAAATGTAATTTTATTCTTATTTTTTATGTTTCAAAATATCTGTCAAATTAAAATTATACTACCAACCATGTAAAAGCCCTCTGGGCGTTAAATAAATAAATAAATCACAATGTTTACAATACACATCAGCACTAACTTGGGGGGGGGGGGGGGGGATATGCACAAACACAATAATTATTTTTGTTGCTTTGAGTTTCACTAATATAGCTATTTGTTCAATGTTTTTATTTTTTAGTTTTAATAGTTTTGAATGGAACATCTTTCTAATCGATATTAAAACCCCGCCGCCAGTAATATTTTCACGATCCAGCCGGTAAACATCGTAGTTGGTGAAGCCTAATTCAGGGGAAGATATTTTTTCATGAAGCCAGATTTCTGTTAGGCAGTACACATCGTTATTTATCGTTGGAATCAAAGATATTAGAAGAACGAGATATGCTATGTTGGCCACCGGACCGTAGGCGGAGTACTACCTAAATAGGGTACTTTGAACGGTATCGGGACGTGTACGCACAGAAATCTGTTGTATGTATTAGTGCGGATACCTTAGCGTAAGCGAAGGCGTGCAGTAGTATTGGTGAACAAAACCGGCGACACTCGGCAAAACAATTCCACACAGTAAGAACTGCTCATAGCACATCTCGTTCTTCTAATATCTTTGGTTGGAATATTACACCTTAGAGTGTTGAGCTTGGTGCGCAAACCTCTAAAATTTTGGTAATAAAATGTTTGTTTCGTGGGGAGTTTTTGTATTTACAATAACAGGTTTATTGTTCTTATATTTGATTGTGAGACCTATTTCACCGTCTTGGGTTCTTTGGTGTAGGGTTAATCGTAAATTGGCGAGATAGTTTCTTTGGGCTGGAGTTTGGTCGGAATAAATTTTAATGCCAGGGTACTCTGTTATGCTATTTTTTTTCGCAAAATATCAATGGCTTGGGTGGGATTGTCAAGCATCACTTTTAGAGGTCTGGGTTTGTACGTTTTTTTTATCCCCAGACGAAAGGTTGTGATGTTGGCTTTAGTGATGGTTGAGTTTATGGCCCTTAGTGTATTAGATATTCTTCTCGTGTCATCGGTAATTTTGTCAATTTGAGAGCAGGCCAAGCTTTCAGGAAAGTTGAAAATAATAATGTTATTCGAACGTTTTTTCCTCTCCTCGAGCTCGTCAGCAGCTTCGCACATTGTTAAATTTGGTAAATATGAAGTGAGGTTGATTCTATCAATTTTGAGGAGACCATGTGTTCATACGACCTGTCCCTCGAGAATTCCAACTTTGACACCAACATCCAGCATGGTGCCAGAGAGGTTGGAAAGTTTGTTGAGTAATTTAGTCATCTGATCTTTAGTTAGTTTTAGTGCCGGATCAGTAATATTTATTTATTTATTAATCTTAAGTTAGCTCACATCTTCGTGTGTGCTAATAGTTTTATAAACATATAAACATGTACATTGTTTGGCAAACATAATCTTTCTTTAAATATTTCAATAAAGTCACAAAAAAAGAAACATTAATAATTGAGATAGACATATTTTCTTAATTCATTTTTGAACTTATTTATATTTTCTATCACAGCAATTTCCTTCGGGATTTTGTTATAGAGTTGAACGGCCTGGTACATCAGAGATTTTTGGGTGATTGTTTTTTTTCTTGTTGGCAATCTAATTTGCTTAGAATTTCTCGTCCCGTGTCCGTGTATCTCGTTATTGTAATTTATTTTTCTTTTCAGTTCCTTAGACATCATCCCTAAGTTAATTTTATGTATAAAAATAAGTACATTCAAATACACAGTTTGCTTCACCGTCAAAATATTCAGCTCCTTTAACATGTCTCTTATCCGTGTGTATATGTTGCGCTTAAGTATTATTCGCATTGCTTTATTTTGCAGTATTTGCATTTTTTTCATTTTCTCTTTATTGCAGAGAAAAAGAATACTTGAACAGTAATTAAAGTGTGGTGATATAATTGTATTGTATATTATCGGGCATATTTCTTTATTTACTTTGTTTCTGATTCTACCAAGAAATGATATTTTTTTGCAATTTTTTTAATTGTATAGTCTGCATTTTTTGAGAAGTTCAATTTTGAGTCTATAATAACACCTACATATTTAATTTCTTCCACTTTTTTTATGATTTCTCCATTTATAGAAACCTTTGGTTCCTCATGCGTATTTGTTCTGCCTATATGCATGTATTTTGTCTTATTTACATTTAGTTTTAATTTATTTAGTTTGAGCCATTTTGACAATGTTTCTAAGTCACTATTTATCTTTTTGATTGCTTTCTCATAATTATCTTCTGCAATATAAATTAGGGGCTCAATGACTGGAAAGGCCACGGTGGAACATTTTCCTGCTGGGGGATGTGGGCCTATAAAATACCGTGATACGCCATCTTGCAATAACATCAGCAACATTTCCAGTAAGTCCTACTCCTTAGCGTCCTAGAGTGGTCTTTATGATCCCGCGAGTCCAGGGCAATATGACCACTGACCCTAACATCATGGTCGTAGCTGATAAGGAGAGGGCGAATGGCGAGTTTCCGGCGCCATAAAACCGGATCAGCTCAGCTAAGGGAAGGTAACCCCTACAGAAAAATCCCTGGAGAAGGCAATGGGAAACCACTCCAGTATCTTTTCCCAGCATATCACTATGGAGAGAAACCAACCAATGGCCCCGAGTCCCGGGCGGCCCTTAAATGGGCCAGGGGTGCGAAGAATCTCCCGGCTCAAAATAGTGAATTCAAAAATAAGACTAGGAACATGGAATGTAAGAAGTTTATACAGCGGTAAATTGGATAATGCAATACAGGAAATGGAAAGATTAAAAGTAGATATTCTTGGAATTAGTGAACTGAGATGGACTGGCAGCGGCATACACCAACATGAAAAGGGAAATCTATACTACTCAGGAAGTGACCCACAGGACAGAAACCGTCGAAACGGAGTTGCTGTATTTGTCATGGAGAAGTATGTAAAATTTGTTAAGAATTTTGTACCCATCTCGGACAGAATAATATTATTACAATTACACTGTCAACCCATCAACAATAATATTATTCAAGTGTATGCACCAACAGCGGAAGTGAGATATGATGGTGATGTGGAATCTTTTTATGACTCACTAGCCAGTACATTGCAAAGTTTGAAAGGAGGAGAAGTCAATTTTGTCATTGGAGACTTAAATGCCAAAATTGGTGAAGGTCGCCGCTCGCATATAGTTGGTGAATATGGCTTAGGCATAAGCAATCAAAGAGGTGATAGACTATATGAATTCTGCCAGGATAAAAATATGGTTGTATTAAATACATGGTTTAAACTCCCGAAAAGAAGGCTTTATACGTGGAGATCACCTCAGGATGGAACAATCTATGATATTGTCAGGAACCAAATTGACTATGTGTTAGTAGACCATAGATTCAGGAACTCCGTAAAGAGAGTCACCACGTACCCTGGTGCGGACATTGGTTCTGACCATGTTTTGTTAACTGCCGATATTGTTTTACGCTTAAAACAAATAAAAAAGCCCAAAACCAAAATTAAAATGGATATCTCGAAACTCCATGAAGAAGTGGTCAGAAATAGGGTATCTCAGACTTTGAACGATAATATTAGGCTACTCCCTTGTGATCCATCGATAGAAATACAAACACAATGGGATAACCTTAAGTCAGTTATACGTGAAACCTGTGATGCAAATTTGAAAGCTGATAAGCAAATTAGAAAAAAGAATTGGATGACTGACCACATTTTGAACTTAATGGATGAGAGACGTAAACACAAACATAATGAGACATAATATAAAAACTTACAAAGAACGATTAGACGCGAAATTAAAAAAGCCAAAGAAGAATGGATGAAGTCACAGTGTGAAGAACTAGAGTCGTACAGTCGTAGTCACAATGCATTCAAACTTCACAAAAAATTAAAGGAAATTACAGGCACTTCTAGAAGAATTACTCCATCATGTTTAGTTGACGATTCCAATAAATTAATATTGGATGAAAAAGATATTTTACAAACATGGGAAAAGTATATTCATGATACATTCAAAGATATTAGACCTGACATTAATATTCCCAATGATCAATTGCATGGACCATCGATTTTAAAATCAGAAATTCTTCATGCGATAAAGACTTCAGACAATAGAAAAGCGTGCGGACCAGACGATATTCCAGTTGAGGTGTTGAAGATCTTTAATGATGAAAATGTTGACTACCTGTTGAGGTTATTTAATTCTATATACGACACAGGGAATATACCCCAAGATTGGCTAAAATCCACCTTCGTGACATTGCCTAGAAAACAATACCCTAAGAAGTGCAGTGACTATCGATTAATAAGCCTGATGAGTCATGTCCTTAAATTATTCCTTAAAATAATACATGCCAGGATACGCAATAAGTGCGAGCAGGACTTGGATGACACTCAGTTTGGTTTCAGAAATGCGTTTGGAACGCGTGAGGCATTATTGTCTATCGATGTACTATTGCAAAAGTGTCGTGACCAAAGAAAGGAAGTTTTTGCCTGTTTTATTGACTACGAAAAGGCATTTGACAGGGTAAAACATGCTGACCTAATGAAAATGCTTGCGGATTGTAACGTTGACACCAAAGACCAGAATTTCATAAAAAACCTGTATTGGTTCCAAACAGCAGAAATAAGACATGGGAATGAGAGATCTAATGCAATTGCCATTCAGCGTGGAGTACGACAAGGCTGTATCCTGTCGCCACTATTGTTTAATCTCTATTCCAACTATGTCTTTAAAAGAGCCCTAAGTAACACTGAGAAGGGTCTTAAGATCAACGGAGTTGTCATTAATAACATAAGATACGCAGATGATACTGTATTACTAGCTGACTGTATCGATGACCTCCAAGACCTATTAAATCTTGTCAATAATGCTGGTGAGCAACTGGGCCTAACAATCAACGTCAATAAAACAAAATGGATGGCATTTGGACGACTAGATCACTCTGAATCAGTGATACAGTTAAATGGTTGCAATGTCGAAAAGGTCGAAAGATTTAAATACCTCGGCAGTATTCTCACGGAGACTCTTGACCCAGATGTAGAGGTTAGGTGCAGAATTGAAACAGCAAGAACTGCGTTCATTAAAATGAAATCCCTCTTCTGCAATGATAATATCAGCTTAAAACTAAGGCAGAGAATGCTAAAATGTTATGTGTGGTCGGTCTTGTTGTATGGATGTGAAACATGGACCTTGAAAGTAAATACCATGAACAGGTTAGAGGCTTTTGAAATGTGGCTTCACCGGAGAATACTCAAAGTCCCATGGACCGACATGATCACCAACACAGAAATTCTCAGGCGGGCTAGAGCAGAGAGAGAACTGCTTAGATTAATAAAAATCAGGAAAATTTCATATCTGGGTCATGTACTTCGAGGGGAGAAGTATCACTTGCTCCAGTTAATATTGAAAGGCAAGATAGAGGGTCGCAGAGGGCCTGGTAGGAGACAAATGTCTTGGCTGCGAAATATACGAGAGTGGACCGGCATTAGAAGTGTGGAGGAGCTATTCCGGGCAGCGCAAGACAAAGAGACATTTTCCAGAGTGATCGCCAACGTCGGGGAGACCTGATACGGCACATAAAGAAGAAGAAGAATATAAATTAGTGCATCGTCTGCAAACAGTCTTATTTTGCAATGTTTTAATATTTTTACCATATCATTTATGTAGAGTATAAACAATATCGGACCCAATACAGATCCTTGCGGTACACCCAGCTTATTTTCAATCGGATTTGATATATTGTTTCTTATCTTTGTTGTTTGTTGTCTGTTGCTTAAGTAGTTTTTAAACCATTCCAGTTCTTTCCCTTTTATTCCATATTTTTTAAATTTTTTAATAACTCTTTTTCTATCTATTGTTTCAAGCTCTCTGAAAATCTAAAAACACCGCAACAATATGCAAGTTTTTATCTATATCTTCCTTCCAATCATCAATTACTAAATTTAACGCTGTTTCACATGAATTATTGTTCCTAAATCCAGATTGTTCGTCACAAAGGATGCTATTATTTTCCAAGTATTCTTCAAGTTGAGATTTAATTATGTATTCCATCACTTGCTCATATTTTGGTAACATATTTACAGGTCGAAAGTCTTCACATTTTTTTGTGTTCGAAATCTTTGGAATCGGTATCACCATAGACGTTTTCCATGATTCAGGAGACTTCCCTGTTTCTAACGATTCGTTTATTAAACTAAGAAACTCTTCTCCTATTACAGGTAATGCATGTTCTAATATTTGAATAGTGATCCCATCTTGGCTGGGCTTTGATTTGATTTTGGACAGTATTCTTTGGAGTTTCTGGCCGTCTATTTTCTTAAACTTTAATTCGCAATTTTTTTCTTCAAAATTGAAAATTTCTTCTTCTTCTATGATTGGGATATTTTTGTTAATTTCTTCTATACTTGTCACAAAATATTTATTAAACTTATCAGCCATGTTGTTTTCACCAGCCAATTCGGTTGGGAATATGATATCTTTTTCCACATCTTCACATTTATTTTTCATCATTGACTTAAGTGTTTTCCACATTTTCGTTGGATCTCCCCTTTCCCGTTGAATTTTGTTGATGAAATGTTCATTTTTTGTATCCTTTATAAGTTTTGAGTACTTTTTTCGAATTGTTTTAAATCTATTCCAATGTTCGTTATCCTTTGTAATTTTTGCTATTTTATAAGAAGTATCTCGTTCATATTGCATTTGTCTTAGTTTTTTGGAATACCATTGATTATTGGTTTTAATTACTATACGTTGTTCAGGCATTATTTTATTTATTGCATCAGTCATATTAGTTATTATAGTTTCACCTTTTTTGTGAAAATCTAAGTTATTTACATCTTTCCAATCTTGAATCATTTTACTCTTATCGTATCTTTTCAGGTTTCTTCTTTTAATAACTTTTTCGATATTTTTGATGTTTTTATTTTTTGCCATCACTATATTAATGATGCTATGATCTGTTATTTTAGGTGTATCTAATATTTTTACATTTAGTTCATAATCATTTGATAAAACAAGATCTATGAGTGTACAGGTTGATTGTGTTATCCTAGTGTATTCTTTGACCAACTGTTTCATTCCTGTAATGTTGATGATGCTTTTCATTTTCTTTGTATAAAAATCTGTTTCGCATTTCATGTTTATATTAAAGTCTCCAATAATTATATTGAGATCAGTTTCTTTTAAAAAATTTGAACACCAGTTTTCAAAATAATTTATAAAGTCACTTTTACTGGCATTTGGGGAGTGATAAATTACGCAGTATACTCCTGGTCTAAATCCTTTTTTAATTTTTATTGCTAAGATCCAGGTACAGTTTTTGTGATTTTCGTTAGAAATTGTTTCAAAATTTATATTATCTTTCAGTAACATTATTATATTACTATATAAAGCACTAATTTCCCCGATAGCCATGTTGATATACGATAGTGCATCAGTGGTACTCATCTTGCAATTGGATTTAGTAAATTAATAATTTATATAAGATGCAGTGACAACCCTGTTCATGCGTTGTCTATGGCGAGAAGTGGGTGGGCGTTTCAATTGTACTCTTCGAAACTTTGATTGTATTAGTATTCTTCCTTTTAATTGGCTTTGTATGTGTGTGTTTAATGGAATCCAGTGACAGTTGAAATTTTAAATTAATAATAAAGAATTACCGGTTAGGCAGCTGCAACTGTTGGTACACAATGTTAATTTTTGATTATGGTAAAATACTCGTGGGTGAAAAACACTACTTTAAGTTCTTAATTTTAATATAATTATTAATTTGTGTGGAGCAAAAATTTACGTGTTGACTGTGACACTTTGTTGTATGTGTATTGTGTTACATATATACAAATATAATTTTAATGAAATAACAAGGTCACTTGAGATTAACTGTGTTTATTGTTTATTAAACAAATTTAGATACGGTTCGCACGAACAGGACATCATTGGACTTTCCGGTATTTATTTTAACAATATATATTTATGTTCTTTAATGAGAGTGTTTAGGAAAGGAAAAGCAATTTATTTGTTGGGTGGTACTACAGTACAAGGTTTTGATCAAAATTCCCTTTCCCAAATGTGATTCGTCCCTCGGTATAAATTAGATTCCGAATGTTGTAAATCTAATAAGAAAAGTGTGATTAGGATGTATCACAGGTAAAGGTAGAATGTACCTATAGGTAGAATGCTATTCTCAGGAGTGGTATATTTAATTTTAGGGTATGACAGCTTAAAAAGGTAAGCTTAGTTCACCTCGTGACGGAATTCCCTTCCTATACGCAAGTTATTCTCAATTATACAATTAAGGGGTACCATTGAGCAATATTACTGTAACAAGTGGTGTCTTCATACCTCTCCCAGATAAAGTTCTCAAACTGAAGTATATAGCTTACAAAAACTGTGTGTGTTATTAACCCGTTCAGTTCAAATAAATCACAAATATTCTCCTTATAACTAATATAAACTGGATTTAAAGCGTTGAATATAAAAATTTCAATAAAAAAATTATTATAAAAAAATAAAACAAAAACGATACAACGAAGTTTTCGTAGTTAGCAATCAAACAGATCAAATAATTTGCAACAATTGAAAAATCTTAAGAAGTATATTCATGTTCTCAAAGGGGATCTTTAAGATACACAGTAGAGAGAAACTTTTTTCGTGTCCTGACTGCATATTTTCTTGTATCACAAAAGGACATTGGACGAGATACATGCTGGCCCACAGTTGAAAAAAACCTTTCTCATGTTTCGACTGTAACTATTCATGTTTCCAAAAGGGAGATTTGAAGGTAAATATTCTCACTTACAGCGAAGAAAAACCTTTTTCGTGACCCGACTGCAACTATTCATGTATAAAAAAGAGACATTTGACGAAACACATGTTGACTCACAGTGGAGAAAACCCTTTTCAGGTTTGGACTGTAACTATTCATATACAACAAAGGGTACAAAATATGCAAGGGCTTCATTGCATTGATGTATTATACTAGATTAGCCCTGTCTAGTTAAATCAATTTTAAAAATGACCCCACATAGCGCGTACGTCACAAATATGGAGATGAACTTAACAACCCAACTCTGTTTAAACTCCTTGTACAAGCGTTCAAACTCGTAAGCGAAACCACGGAGAATTTGTTGTCAGAGGTGTTGTAATATGGACACAAAGCCAAAAAGAAACTAACACTTACAGCAATTTTTATGTGCTGAATAAGGGCTGAATCAGGAAAAGAATTGATAAAAAACACAAAATGATTTTAATTTATTTTATTTGTGTTTTTGAATTCTATACAGGTCCTATAGAACAAAAAACGTTTATATTTTTATTATTATGCATAGGTTTTTTTTTTTAATTTACCATAGTATTTATATAGAATGGTATACACGGTGTCCGGAAACTCGTAGTACAAGCGGGAAACTGGAGAATCTACACCACATGGGGAACCCAAATAAACATAAAGTTTTTTGATTTGAGCATTTTCACAAAAAAAAAAAAAACCAAAAAAAATATTTTTCGGCTATTTTAGGGTTAAAGTTTTTTCTGGTGTTTAGGGTTGAACAACAGATGTTTTAACCCTGCAGAGCAGAAATATTTTATGATTACACCGGATTAAATGAAGGGTGATTTCAAAATAATGCTTCAAATCCGAGTTTCTTCATTTGTTTTACTTTCAAATAGTTTTAATTAGTTGGGTACTTTGATCTTCAGTAATAATTTATAAGAATTTGATTAAAAAAAAAAAAAAAAATCAACTTCTAACTCGATTTACTCGATAACGAAAGCTCAAATAAAAAAAAAATATATACTACAAAATCGACTCCAAATGTGATGTAGATTCACCAGTTTCCCGCTTGTACTACGAGTTTCCGGACACCCTGTATAATTATTGAAGAAAGCAATCACTTTGTGACTTCACATCATTTTATTTTCTTTGGTTTTATGCCCAGACGGGCTTTTGCATGCATTTTAATGAAAATTAAACAAAATAATTAAAGCTGATGAATATAAAATAATATTAGTAAAACGTTTAACAGTAACATAAAAATTATAAAGACTAGAACAACACTACGTATCATTAAATACTTATTCTACTATCATTGAATTAAAAGTTATTTTATTTTCAACCACTTTGTTAGAATTAAGACATTGTGTCAACTAGTTTATCAACCTTCTTCAAGATAGCATTATTGAAAACTAACCTAAGTACTAAACGACTTTACACTAAACATAATGTAAGATTAACATAAAGAGAGAGATAAATCATATAATGTTGCGTGTTCACAAGCGAGCTGAACCACTACTTATTAAGAAATATTATGTGTCTTCGTTCCTTTCCCATAATTCGTAGTTCGGCTCGCGTTCCGGTTCGCAAATGAATAAGCAGCAATGATGAGGACAGAGCTTCAGGGAGCGTATGGGAGAGGGGTAGGGGGGGGGGGGGTAGAGGTTACATGATTACAATACACACTTATTTATTTACATCACCTTCACACCAAAACAGCAAAACACCCTACAAACCAATTCAAACGATACACAATACCCGAGCCAAAAATAAAGAACTTGTCCAAACTCCTTTTGCTAGAACCGCCTTTGGGCAAAGACATTTTAAATACACAGCTTTTAATCTATACAATACACTACCAGCCACGATTAGACAAACAGCGTCAATAACCAAATTCAAACATGAAATAAAGAAATGGATAACAAGTATTGGGCTCCCCACTATCGCAAACATCTGTAAACCAAATTACACGTAATCAATAAGAACAATTCAAATACAAAATAAAATATTAGAATCAACAATTTTATAAAAACCTCATCCAAATCTCCATCTCTTCTGTTTCCTGGGAGAAAGGGCTGCCGTCGGACCAATGTAGCTCAAAATGCCCTTCCTCTTACCTAGAAAAAGACAAAATTAGAGACCAATGATTACACTATTCTAGTTTTGTACACGTAGTTAATAAATAAGTATTATTAAATTTCATAGATAGAATGAATTAAATACATTTTAACATATTTTAAGAAAAAGGGGACATTTATATTTCGCTACTAGTTATTGTTTGTGATGGATTCACTGTCGAACTTTTGAATCTTCTTATTTGGGAAACAATCGAGTTTTTGCAGTTTTTGTAGGGACGGAAAAAAACTTCTTAAGCGAGTTTCAGTGTAATATAAATTAGATATATACCTTCAGAATATTCCTTCAAATGAGGATTCCACACTTTTTTCACCTGGACTGCTCCGAACGATGAGGGATCTGTCGCTCAAAGAGTGGCAAGTCCGTTGGGATAGGTCAAGCATGGGAAGATGGACTTTTTCCTTCTTTCCATCAGTTAAAAACAAAATGGAAGGAGCCTTTCTAAACCTGGACCATCACATAACCCAGCTTCTCTCAGGAAATGGGGAATTCAGGGGGAGGCTTTACAGCCTCGCCTTGTCTAACCATCCAAATTGTGCCTGTGGGAACACGTACCAGTCGGCTGAGCACATTCTGTGGCACTGTGAGATCATGATGGATGCAAGAGAGGAAATGCTCGATGGTTTGGATGTCATCATAAGACCGGTGTGGAACACCGATCTTGTCGCTAATAAGGTGAACTTAGAGTGTTTGAGGAAGTTTACTAGGATCTGGGTTGAGAGATGGTCTGAGCTTAGAGTCGCTGACTAATTGCAAACTCAGGAACCCTAGTGTACTGCGCCTGTACTTCCATGGATACTGCTCACTTTACTTTACCATACAAACTTGTATATGTTTTTCTTTATCTCCTTGCTTGTCTCTCCTTTTTCTTCGTTCTTTTCTTTAATTCTTATGAGTCTCTCTTGTTTTTCAGGATTATTAATATGACATTTTCTTATGTTATTTAAATTTTTATACTCCTTATATATTGTTTATTTTGTTTCTCTTTCTTGAATTCCTGTCTTCAGGAAAATTTTTATTTCTTTTACCTAGTTAGATACTGTTATTTTTTTTACTTTTATTTTCTCCAATGTATTTCAGGTGATTACTGTACTCCGTTGTTTGTCTGTGTTGTCTTTCTCTCTTCCCCAATTGCGGTTGGACCATGGGCCTTTGTCCCCGCATTCGCTCACCGGAGCTCTGTTAGTGTGGAACCTTGCCAAACATCTGCGCCACCCCTGAGGAGGGATGGTGGTCAGAGGGACGACTGTGCGGGTCTTGGTGCCTTCCGCCCTGCCTCCGACTACCCGACGCTTTTCTTCCCTAGGGTCTTTAGGGTATAATCCCTACCATCCCACACACTTCTTCGGGGCACCACCGGGAGGTCGGCTTATGGACGCGGCATCCGGACCCGTCTCAGTCTTCCCAACCACCACTAACCCCCCCACAGGACAGCCAGCTGCGAGGCGCTGAACCACCTTTCTTTTCTTTTTTCTTCTTATATTCTTATGCTTACAGGTCATCTGCTACTCAGTGACCACACGATATTCGTGATGGTTGCTGAATATGTCCTTTTTTACTTTTCTATTATCATTATCTCTTTATTTTTTTACACTGTAACATTATGCTTCTCATCTCTTTTTTTTTCATTCCAGGTTGGTGATACATTTACACTTTATAGTCTTTTCATTTTTTTTTCTTCGTTTTGTCAAATGATTACGAATTCCACGTTCTCCAAAATGTCCATCTTTTTTTTTGTTTTGTTGTTGTCTTTCTTAGTTGAGAAGCATTTATTACTCTGTAGTTACTTACCTGTAAGCGCTCACATACCGCTTCCTAACACTGTATGCGGGGACATTAAAGGTCTAGATTCTTTATTATATTATGTAGAGTCGTTTACACACAAAAATAGATTCTTGTGAGAGCTCCGAAGGGGTGACCATAAGTCACCTATACCGGGGTGGGACAGCGGTGGGTTACTTCAATATACAATAAAATAACTGATATAAATCATTGCCATATACTACAGTCAAATATTAGTAAGTTTAGAGATTGGTGCGTTCAAATAATTCATTTTTAAATGTAGTAAAGTGCAAAACCTTGACTTTCTTCAGAAACCAAAATCCTGTTTTATTCGAATATTCTATCAATAACATAGCTTTAGAAAGAGTCACTGAAATGAGAGATCTTGGAATTATTTTGGACGAAAAACTAAGTTTCACCAATATCACCAAATCCATCAAATTGTGAACAAAGGTATGAAAACACTTGGCTTCGTATTAAGAACAACTAACAACTTTAATTCTTTACAAGCCATTAAACTATTATACATATCTCTAGTAAGAAGTCTAATTGAATATAACTCAGTAGTTTGGTCTCCATCTTACGAAATTCACATTTACAACATTGAGCGAATACAAAAAAAAATTCTACGTTTTACAAATTTTAAATTAAAAATCCCCGTCGAAGACTTAAAATACAACTTCTTATTAAATACTCTAAAAATACATACATTAGACGATAGACGTAAAATAAACGATTTAACGTTCTTATTCAAAATACTTAACTCTAAATTCGACTGTTGTGAACTCCTGCAACTTATAAACATACATACACCCACAGTAACAACACGACAAAATACTATATTCTACAGCAGCACACATAAGCGTAATTACATTGCCCACTCTACGATACAACGACTTCACACCATGGGAAATCATTACTTGGGTGATGTTGACATATTCAATACCAAATATTTTATTTAAACTGAAAAAAAACATATCCGAATACTCCACTGCCCAACATAAATACACAACCAGGGCAAAAAGCGAAAATATCCTGATTACTCCCAGTTTGAACACATCCTTTGGACAGAGAAATAATAAATTCCATGCTATAAAATTGTTCAATGCTCTACCAAATGAAACCAAAAAAATAAACGAAATTAGTATATTTAAAACAAAAGTCAAAACATGGCTTAGAGATCAAAGTAATAATCAACTTACAAACATTATGAAGACAATGTAAAGACAATTCAAAACTAAATACAAAAATTTAAGAAAAACTACAGGCCGCCTCAGAACAGGAAACCCTAGTGAGGAGGACTGTGAAAAAAAAAAATACAAAAAATATACTTATATTATACTTTAAACCTACATAATGTACAAATTTTGCTATTGATATTAATAAAAAAAAAAAAAAAAAAAAAACTTGGCAAGTTTTGTGGATCATTTAAAACATTTATTTCAACAATACTCCTAAACACATCATGTAAACCTACAAATAGCTGTAATTTTCTGTTTTTGTTTCTTGTGTTTGTATGACTTGTTGCATAGCTTTTATCAAATGTAATTTTATTCTTATTTTTTATGTTTCAAAGTATCTGTCAAATTAAAATTATACTACCAACCATCTAAAAGCCCTCTGGGCGTTAAATAAATAAATATATACATTGTGCTGCCGACTTCAGAATAGGTGAGTACCGGCAAATTAATTAAATATATTGGTATTCCCTTCGGATTACTAATACTACCTCCCACCTCCGGAACCACAGAGCCGCTTTTGAAAGGCTTTTATCGACAATATGGGTAATACAGAATACACCAACACAAAATAAAAGGTTTCAGTCTGGATCAAAACAAAAGGTGCACTAATTTATTCAAAATTTAATTACATTAAACAAAAGTCAACATTCAACAAATAATAATTTAATAACATTAAACAAAAGTCAATATTTACATAACATAATACTTAATAATATTCTAATAATTCACATAACTAAGACATGTGAACACCTCAGCATATAATGTTGTTCTCCTAGTGAGGTGTTCACAAAACACTAAAACATATATTCATGATTCATTTGCACGCAGTATCTACCCATCATCCCCACCTTACTTAATGCGGTATTGTTGTCTAGAAAGTAATAGAATAGAGGGAAGTATGAGTACTGACAAGTAGTGAGAAGGCAACAAGTAACAAGAACTGAAGGACAGAATGCCAAACTGACTATAATCCAATTTCCAAGAGAGAGGAACAAGTTGTTCTTGGCCCTGGGTTGGCTGATTAGCTGCTAACTATCAATTACTTCATTTTAATCTCACCCAATGGTACATCCATTTTACACGCACAAATACAAATCGGCAACTACGATTTCTCAATAACCAGTTGGCCGATTGACCAAGGATTTGTTATATAACTTCAGTCAACTGGTTTTTTTAAAGTTGCAGAATAAGGTCGATGACATTTTAATTTTACTTTTTATTACTCAGATAGAAGTAAGAAAAATTTAAGTGCACCATTTTTGAACTTAAGTTTAGTATAAGAAACAATATTACAAAAATATGTTTTTCTTCTGTAAAACGTGTTTACAATTTAAAAAACAAATGATTTTGATATTATTAAATCATAAATATCTCCTTTTTATAGAAATAATATAGGTATGTACCTACATTCCACAATAAGTCATGTTTAAGTACCTTTAACTAATCCCAAGTATGCCTACCCACTGGCCTTGCCAGTGTGGGATTTGTGTAATACATGTTGTCTGGAAACTCATAGTACAAATGGGAAACTGATAAACCTATTACAAAAGTTTTTTTATTTTATTTTGTGAGTCAGAAGTTGGAATTTATAATTTTTTTTTAATTGGTAGTATTTTAAAAAGTGTCGAAGCGTCGGCCCGGTTAGAAAAGGTTTTAATAGAAAAAATGTAACAAAATAATTAAATTGCTCTGATCGAACAAAACCAGAGTATTTTTTGGGTTTTCTATGTGACGTAGATGCGCCAGTTTGCCGCTTGTACTACAAGTTTCCAGACACCATGTATACACGGGAGGGGGGGGTGGGGGGGGGAGGGGATTAGGGCAACTGCCCCCTTAACTAATTCTATTGATACCATTATATGCAGAAAGAAAAAAAAATAGTTATAAAAAAAATATATTTAAAAATTGCTTAAAACACTGTCCTAAACAACAACACCGCTTTCAGGCCACACAATACCCTCTATCCAAGGGACGAAGGTAGATATCCGCGTATTGGTCAATATGCAGGGTGAAGTGTTACTCGAGGATGCCAACCCCACCAGCAGGTGAGTACATGCCACCCTGGGGCTGTTGGTTATTGTCAGCGGGCTGCCGTAGTACCAGTCCTGAGAACAAATAAAGTGATAAAGTGAACACACTTCAAATGGCAGATTATTAATTCATTTTAATTAATTAATCACTTCTTTATAACCGGTGGGTAGTCAGTGTTTACATTCATGCTCAATGGAAATGATTTAGTTAACCTAACCTAACCTAACCCTAGTAGTTCTGTGATAAAAATGTATGTTTTCGTTTTTTTTTCATTAAATCAATATTTCCTCTGAAAACTTAACACTTGTAAGTAGGTACTTATTTACCTACCTACTTAATCATATAATATGTAAAAGTTACCCAAATGATAATCCACGGGAGGAATTGAGGAAGTCGTTTCTCCTTAATAGTAGATACATTCCGAGAGAAGAGAGCAATCAGAAGAAGAATAAGGACGGGTTGTTTCGCGGATTAATAACAATTCATCCAATTTCAAAGTTGACTTTCATGTTCTGTGTAGGTTCTATTCAAGTTCTAGTATTATATCATTACTGGCCAAGGGCTTCACAAAGCTGAAATACTAACAGAACATGAATAGAACCTTCACAGAACATGAAAATCAACTTTGAAATTTGATAAATTGTTCAAATTCTGTGAAACAACCCGTTCGTAGAGATTGAATGTTACATTACATAATATAAACATTATTATGAAATTAAAAATAATTTTTATATGCAAAATAATTATGTGTTATGTTAATTAAATTGAAAAAAATGGTAGACCTGTAGACAAGCTGCCATGGGGCAGGCAGCGGGACTACTCTTTTGTTATTTATAAAATTCTTGTTTTATAAATGTTTTATTATCAATATTAAATAATAAAAAAACATCCTAGTTATAATGAGCTTGGTGTACAATGCATCCCAGCGTTACATACCGGACATCCTGTGTTGACTGGGCGGCTGCAAATCTCCAGGTCATGTTTTACGCCGGCAGGGTGTCCAGAGCTGTCAGCGGGGAATGTTCTAGAGCACTCCTCCTGAGATACTCTCTGCATTGTCGTCTGAAATGTTGAAAAACGTACCAACTAATTGTTTTATCCAATGAGAACAATCCGTATAGTATTACAATGTGAAGTGAGGTTTTGAAAAAATGTGTTTTTTAATGTAAATACTACACAAGTCTCTCAACTACTCCCAACCGTCTAGAACCAGTGGGACTATGACATCCCCAATTGAGGAAATGGGGAGGCGAAGGTGATGAAGAAGAGGAAGGTGGGGAATTACCTGATCTGGTCACCAAACAAGACTATAGCCATTTCAAGATACATTCGATCCGGATGAAGATATTTCACCAGGGCTATACTGAGAGTGTCTTCCACTCTGGAACGTGCCACAAATATATATGTACATTACTTTTAATAAATTAACGCGAGGATTTGAAGCAGCTACTTCTAAGTGTGTGCTTTAATCAACATTTCATTTGTCCTCTTCAGAGTGGTAGAAATACCATAAACATGTGGAGATCGGGAAAGAATTCAATAATGTAAGGGACCCTAAGATGGGTTTGACATGTAGAGCGAAAGTACGGAGAAAGGAGTGGATGGTAGAAGAAGTCTGAGACTCCCAAGGTAGACATGGCAAGTACTTGGGTCATCTCAAGATTCAGATTAACAGAACCTATGTATGAATGTGCATGAAGCGAGGAGTGTGTGTTAAAACAGAGTTGTGTGACGGTCCATCCTCTCTGCCTACCCCTGCGGGAGACGGCGTGATGGTTAGATATCTATTTAAACAAATGTACATTTAGTACCAGCCACAGCTGTCTATAATATAGTTATCGCATCATCGGTCATTGTTCATTCTGAAGGCAGAGAAATGTGTTCTAACCTTGTGGGGAGGTGTGGTGAGTGAGGCATACCACGCAGTGAAGAGGAACCCACTGTCAGGAAGAGTTGTGCCGGTGTGGAGACAGGCTGGGATCATTCTGCTTGTGAATGTTACCCTGAAATTTATATAATTTATTTCTGTAAAACTGTGAAGTGGTAGTGCAATGCAATAATATTCCTTAACCCTTTAGGTGCGGTATGCCGATATTCCGGCATGACGCATGACGCATGACACTCGTGAGACCCTGTCACCTGTCATTTGACATTGGAAATAATGGTAATAAAGTAACAATAAATTATAAAATTTCATAAAAATAATAAATATCGTGAAATTACTTTTCAACAGATTATTGACTGTAACAATGTAATAATAATTACAAATAGGTTCTAATGTCTGTTGTGACTCTGTCCGTAACTCTGGTTCAATGAACTTCAGAACTTTGATTTTTGGGGTGTTATGCCATATTGCGTTACCTCCTTCTTTAGCCCACTTCAGACAGCATTACAATAATTACAAATAAACATGTAATTTCACATTCGATTACACATTTGCCCTGATGATGGACACTATAATGCTGTCCGAAACGTTGGCTAAAGAAGAAGGTAGCGTAACATGGCATAATACCCCAAAAATAAATCCCTTTAATAATTTTTGCCGTGAAAATTTCAAATCATATCCAGAACTTTTTTTCAAAATTGGAACTGATTTGTTGAGAATTCAGACTATCTGTGATGTTTCAAGTGTCTGCGCTAGGTATATATCAATATAAGTCTAAACTGTTTAGTGTGGCGCACAGTTTACACCCTTGTATGCGCGCGAGTTCCCTACAGAGCATCAGACCATGTGAAGCAACAGTGGGCCTGTTCCGCTAGCAGGGCATGTAGCAAGAATGGAAGATAGGACAGGACATAGGAGTGTTTGTTGGTCGACCTACACTGAGGTGGCACTATACAGGTGGAACTATTCCTGCTAATAAGTTATAAGGAACCGGCGTTGCTTGAACTAACCCTTGTATGCAAGCGAGTTCCCTACAGAGCATCAGACCATGTGAAGCAACAGTGGGCCTGTTCCGCTAGCAGGGCATGTAGCAAGAATGGAAGATAGGACAGGACATAGGAGTGTTTGTTGGTCGACCTACACTGAGGTGGCACTATACAGGTGGAACTATTCCTGCTAATAAGTTATAAGGAACCGGCGTTGCTTGAACTAACCCTTGTATGCAAGCGAGTTCCCTACAGAGCATCAGACCATGTGAAGCAACAGTGGGCCTGTTCCGCTAGCAGGGCATGTAGCAAGAATGGAAGATAGGACAGGACATAGGAGTGTTTGTTGGTCGACCTACACTGAGGTGGCACTATACAGGTGGAACTATTCCTGCTAATAAGTTATAAGGAACCGGCGTTGCTTGAACTAACCCTTGTATGCAAGCGAGTTCCCTACAGAGCATCAGACCATGTGAAGCAACAGTGGGCCTGTTCCGCTAGCAGGGCATGTAGCAAGAATGGAAGATAGGACAGGACATAGGAGTGTTTGTTGGTCGACCTACACTGAGGTGGCACTATACAGGTGGAACTATTCCTGCTAATAAGTTATAAGGAACCGGCGTTGCTTGAACTAACCCTTGTATGCAAGCGAGTTCCCTACAGAGCATCAGACCATGTGAAGCAACAGTGGGCCTGTTCCGCTAGCAGGGCATGTAGCAAGAATGGAAGATAGGACAGGACATAGGAGTGTTTGTTGGTCGACCTACACTGAGGTGGCACTATACAGGTGGAACTATTCCTGCTAATAAGTTATAAGGAACCGGCGTTGCTTGAACTAACCCTTGTATGCAAGCGAGTTCCCTACAGAGCATCAGACCATGTGAAGCAACAGTGGGCCTGTTCCGCTAGCAGGGCATGTAGCAAGAATGGAAGATAGGACAGGACATAGGAGTGTTTGTTGGTCGACCTACACTGAGGTGGAACTATTCCTGCTAATAAGTTATAAGGAACTAACCTAGGAGATAGGGAAGAGGAAGGTTTTATTTATTTATTTATTTTATTTAAACGCCCATAGGGCTTTTACATACAATGCTATTATGTTTTTTAAATACAATAACAATAAAGAGTTTACATAATATATAAGAATATTTGAATAGATTGAACAATGCATAGGTTAACAAAATATAGGTTACATGAAACAAGAGTTTACGAAACGTAGGTAACATGAAATTTAAGTTAATGAAATAAAAATATATGATCTGCCAATATCCTCCAAAACAATTGAATAAAAAAGGATGAAATTGTTGTTCACATTAGCCTATAAACTATGTAACTCTAATTAACAATCTCTATTACGCAAGATTAGGATAAGAAACGACAAAAAGTCTAATAGAAAAAGATTTAGTTAAGTATTATAATATTAAACCAAGTATCACAATATTAAGTCAAGTACCACAATATTAAACCAAGTATTATAATATTAAATTAAGTATTACAATATTCAGTCAAGTATTATAATAATAAAGGTGGGAAAGATCTGGTCACCAAACACGGCTAAAGCCATCTCAAGCAACGTTTCAATTCTGAATGGTAGTCTTACACCAGGGCGATACTGAGAGTATATTCCACTCTTACACCAGGGCGATACTGAGAGTATATTCCACTCTTACACCAGGGCGATACTGAGAGTTTATTCCACTCTTACACCAGGGCGATACTGAGAGTATATTCCACTCTTACACCAGGGCGATACTGAGAGTATATTCCACTATAGAAAGTACTGCAAATGTACTACATAATAAATTATTAAAATAAGATTTACAATTTGAACCTCCGACCTCCGGATTGCTAGTCGAGAGCCTTACCACTCGACCACGGTGGCCGTCAGATTTGTAATGTTGATAAAATAATATGTATACACTAAAATGTTTACAAAATGGAATGCAGAAATGCGGCAGGTCTGAAGGTTCTGCAGATAGCTCAGTTGCTAGAGTAAACGCCGGAATAGCAAATGGTCTTTAATTGAAATTCCAGTCGCACCCATGAACTTATTTATTTTGTGATTTTTACTAACATTATTCCAATGTTTTGTATAATAATAAAAAGCTTACTGTCTGTCAAGCTGCAGAAGGGCGATGTTGTTATACACGTATGAGTAAGTACTGTTGAATAGTGGGTGGGCGTGTGTTTTTATCACATTGTATATAGCGTCAGGGTTGTACTGAGGTGTAAAGTTCCCCCCCAATCCGACGAACTTCTCTGAGCTGAAACAAAAGAAGTGCAGGTTATATTAACATTGCCATGTGCATCTTAAGTAGGTCTAATTGTCTAATACAATCACTACGTCATCTGAGATTCACCACCATAATATATGTGTTATTGTTTTATATTTCAAGGGAAAACCGCTGATTCAATTCAATTCAATTTTTTATTCGTTTAAATACATTACAAAATCGTTAATTTCAAAGCGTCTTGAAATAAATTGCATTCATATAAGTCGGTACATACATACTCGTATTACAAAGCAGAATTTAGTGTAGCTATACACTATGGTGTATAATTTGTAAACATGGAGTGAAAAATAAAATAACTGCGTACCATACTAGCGACAACAAAGATGCTGTTTAAAAGCAACTTCTTAAAAACTAAATATATATATGTCGATATCGGAATTGATTCTGTTCAACTACTGACTCATCTCGCTAACTTTACTCTTCGAACAGTTCGAGAGAGTTCTTAAGGCTCCGTAGTAAGCGTTCAAAAAGATGAAGAAGATTGTTTGAAGGAAAATATGAAACGACAAAAATTTTGCGAAAATTGTTAAAATATTTAATGAAACACGATTCGTTTAGTAAGAATTCTTTCTACAAATGCCTAAGTTGCATTTAAAGAAACACTGTGTATTTTTTAATACCTACGATATGTTAAATAACAGAACAAAATTGGTCTGTTATCATTTTCGCAGCACACTTTAAGATTTTTTTCGATCGATGGAATTTCGTATAGTTACCGTTTCGACTCAAATGTATAAATATTATCTTCAAAAACAATATATATTTTTTAGGAACTCTTAATGTTAAAGTGTTCAAGAGAAATGTGTTATAAATTGGTGGAAATACGGAATGCGTGGCTTAAAACCAGTCGGGTCATGTGGTGCTATATCTGTCACCAAATGACAAATCCTCATGAAACTAACTTCTCATCTCCTTTTCTACTATGGTCAGACATATAATATAAACAGAATAATAAGAAGGAGTCACGAGCGGCCGCGGGGAGGAAACCGGCGGAACTTTCATACATATATAAATCTACAGTTTTATTCCGAAATCGGTGAAATTTTGCACACTTTACCTTCATAACAAGAGGAAAGCTACAGTCTACAAAAGATTTAGAAAAACTCTATGGAAAGTCTATGGTATATCAGCGAGTATATTTTTATAAAATGGTTGGTCTGTGGTTGTGTTATGATAGTTATTCAGCCAAGAATATTTAGTTTATTTCTGTTCGAAAGTGGTTTTATGTTTTTATCATCAAAACAAGTAAATTTGTAAAAGAGCTATTTTTTATAAATAACTAGCAGTACCCCGCCACGCGTTGCTGTGGTTCAGTCTGTCTGTGTAGATAGAGAAACAATGGCGCATGTTGCTTTTACGTCCAACAGAAGGCGTTGTTTTAAGAAGAAAACATGTTTTACCTGTCACAGGTGACATCTATATGCTATAGGTATATAAAAACGAATGCGTATTCGAATGCAACGTTGTGTCAAAATAACAAAGCAATCAGAAGAACTTTCGGAGATTTAAGATTTTGAAAAAACTAACATTTTCGTTTTTATTTATATAAATAGATTTGCAGGGAAGGGACTTTAAAGTCTTGAATTAGTCTGATAGTGGGGGGGGTAATTAAAAATATTTTTTATTAATATTTTGTGGAATGTTTTGAATGTACCTCCCCCGAGAATGATTCAGGGAGAAATAAATGGTTCTACTCTAAAATTAAATATGTTTCTTAGCCCGTTGTCCCACGGGTCGGTAAGGAATCGAAATAAACCGAGTGCTATAAAACCCTGTGTCGTTTGGTTACTGATCCGTGGGACGACGGGCTCATTCTTTTAAAAACTATACAATCATTTTGTTATCCTTTGTACTGTTTGTAATTTCCACTTCATATAATACCAATGTATTTAACATTAGGTTTAACGGTAAGCACAGAGCAGTCAGGCTTACATCATTTGAATGTATATTACAGTTATATGAGTGTATACCAGTGGCGGTCCGTGCCTTTTCAGTTAACTAACTAGAGTGGTTGGCAAATGGCTAAGGATTGACAAAAACAATATTTTCTAATATTTCACAATCAGAAATATCAATAAAAAAACCACATTATTAAACTAGGCCTCGGGAAAATAATTTCACTGTTGTCGGTTATTTTGAGGAAAGAAAGTAATTCTTGAAGAGGGTCTCGAAGAAACCCATATCTTAGGAGGGAACAAACACAGCCAAGCTGTAGAATTAAAAACAAAAAAAACAAATCTTTGAAACAACCTGTTCTCATGTGACAAATGTGATAACTCTGTAAAAATATTTGGCGGGTCTTACGGCTATGCGCCGGTGCCAAAGGATCTATGACGCTCGTTCCCCGGAGCATCTTCCATTGAAATACCGGTACTCACTTGTAATACTTGTATCCCAAATACAACGGAAACACTACAAAAGCAATCTGTATCTCTTAAAGTTACTGGAGGTCTAGCACGGTCAGTCGATAGAGCCATATGTCATATATGGTCAACAATTGATAAGAAATGATCCGACGGCCGATAAACATATTTTAGGCCTCCATAGCATCAGATAAGCTTCGTTTAACTGTCAATATACACATCTTCTTTAATAATGTCGTTCGTTATGCAAAATTACTGGCTTATTAACCAACAGAGTTGAACTAACGAAGCTCTTAGAATTGGAAAAGAAGTCGTATACGCGGTGAATTGAGGCGGGTACGGGTACCGCCGCCCCGAGAACTATTTATAACATAACCAACACCTCTGACAGGTCACCCCAAGTTCGCTACGTTTGGTGACTTAGCAGGGGTGCCCGGTTCATCAGGTTTATCGGTGTCTTGGCGGTAGATGTGTCTGCCCACCAACTGCATGGCAGGCCGGATCGGGAGAGACTGGTTGACGGAGACCTTTTGACCTCTCTAGCAGGACTCTCTCGGAACATTGCCTCGCACCGCAGTGGGAGGGATGGATTCATAACTAACCCCCAGATTCCTATTCACCCCTTGTACCTTTCTCCTTCCCAGAACTTCCCATCCTTCCTTTCCTAAAAAGACGCCCCACACAGCATCCCCAAAGAGGGGAACTATTTTTCTCCGTGCCTCCTGTGTGAAGCTAATAGTAAGCATAATTTCTTCTGAAGTCATAAGATTTATTAGTAGATATTTAATACGTGTTTACTTATAAAACAAATATATGGTTTTTGTACCGTTTTTTTTTCACATAAAAAGTAATCTTTACTGAACAATTAAAACGGCCACCATTCTGAACCCAAAACTAAACATACAGACAGATGAAATGCAAAACGGTCGAGTTAAAACAGGACTTCGCAACGCTCAATTCATTCAATTATGTGAGGTAAATTCTTTAGTTCGCCGCTTATACCACGAGTTTCCAGACACCGTGTATACCACAAGTTTGTGAAATATCGTTTAAAATGCGCTTTATTCTTTAAAGTGAGATTGTTCTAATATCAAATATCAAATCATCGTTGCAGTCATTATTACAAGGAGTTGAATTTTTAAATGAAGAAACAATAAACTCACCCAATGTATGTAATGGTGTATGCAGAGCACAGCACCCACCTGTCACTCAGTAATGTCACTTCACTCCACCAGGAGATCTCTTCTCTCCGACCTGTTCCAATACGTCCCTGGGAACACAACACAACTTCATATTAATCTCTAAGCAAGTGTTGTTTTAAATTGCTCGCTAAATGTTTGCTGATTTTCGTTTTTTCATTTGATTTGTTCATTTTTTACTGCCAACCATCTGGAACCAGTGACACTATGGCATCCCAACCAACCATCTGGAACCAGTGACACTATGGCATCCCAACCAACCATCTAGAACCAGTGACACTATGGCATCCCAACCAACCATCTGGAACCAGTGACACTATGGCATCCCAACCAACCATCTGGAACCAGTGACACTATGGCATCCCAACCAACCATCTGGAACCAGTGACACTATGGCATCCCAACCAACCATCTGGAACCAGTGACACTATGGCATCCCAACCAACCATCTGGAACCAGTGACACTATGGCATCCCAACAAACCATCTGGAACCAGTGACACTATGGCATCCCAACCAACCATCTGGAACCAGTGACACTATGGCATCCCAACCAACCATCTGGAACCAGTGACACTATGGCATCCCAACCAACCATCTGGAACCAGTGACACTATGGCATCCCAAATTGCGGTATGTTGTGAAGCTGAAGGTAGTGGGAAGGGGAACGAGATGCGGAAGAGAAAAGTACCTGCCTATCCAGATATAATCACGTATGACCGGGTTTAAAATAAGGAAATTGTCACCAAACACGACTAAAGCCATTTCAAGCAGCGTTACAGTTATGATTAAACTGTACTTGTATATTATATACTATTTTAAATGAATACATAATAACACATCTTGACCAGCACATACCGGGATTTGAACCCGCGACCTCCGGATTGCTAATCGTGTGCCCTGGACTGGCTGGAGATGGTAGGGCTATATCACTTGAAGTAAAATATCGTAAAACATCTCAGTATTGCCCCGGTGAAAGGCCATCAGAATGGAAACTTTGTTTGAAATGGCTTTAGCCGTGTTTAGTGCCCACCTGTTCCCCGCTTCACTACCTTCAGCCTCATAATAACATCTACCTGATGATGGAAACTGAAGGAGGAGATTTGACTTGATTTGGAGAGGAAGCTTGGATAGAGAAGGAGGTAGCGCAACATGGCATAATACCCCAAAAATAAATCACCGTAATTAAAAGAAGTAATTGACATGTTATTTTGGGTGTAAAAAATTAATTTAAAAAAAAAAATAAATTGAATATAAATATTTTAAATACACATGATTAGTATATTATTATTTGATCCCGTGACCACTGAATCCAGAGCCAAGGATTTTACCCGCCCGCCGATGTTTTTAGTTCCTTTCTATTAATGGTCTTTCATTTTTGTTTAAAAAGTTTAGTTTATCTCCAATATACTTAATTAATAAATAATTACATTTTAAAAAATCTTCGAAAGAAATTAAATAATGTGTTCTAAACATGTCATAAAATAAGCAAGAAAATTCGTTTCTTAAACATGATAAAACAAAAATTGATTTGGAGAGAAACGAGCGTTACAAATTGATAACCACTTGGTAAAGACCAACCAAGTTTAGAGATAACAAGTACAAAATAATGACACGTAGAAATTTAACATCCCCAGAATACATAAATGTATTGCAATGAATAAGCAAATAGTTGGGATGTACGCGTCTATTTGAATGTTGCTTATTTCAAGAACGACGGTCTCTCGTGTCTAGGATGAATGCAGTTTGTATATAGTTGACTGGCCACGCACTAGGCAGCCAACATGATCTGCAATGTGTATTCAAGGGAACGTCCTAGGGCTCTATGGAAGCCAAATATCGTCGGCTGTGGAAGCCAGCCTCAAATGTGACTAGGGTACATGTGTGTGGATGCCTCAGTCCTCAGTCCTCACGCACTTGTCGTGGCAGCCAGTAGAACTGGTGATATTGGCTGCTACAAGCTACAACTGGCTGCTGCTTTATAGGGCGGCTGCCTGGTGAGCAGCCAGCCCAACTCTAAGGTCATAGTGTTTCATAGTGTAAAAATAGTCATTTGTTAATAGCAATGTAATATAGTTGTGAGTGATGAATACTTGGAACAGGTGGTTGAGTTTGTTTAATTGGGAAGTGTGTTTAGGAGAGGCTTAGGACTATTTAAAATACAGCAAAAATCAGATATTTTATCAAAAATTGTATTTTTTTACCACTACAAAGTTAGTTAATCAGCATTTTGAAAAGACGCAGAAATTGTTTATGCCTACAGGACGTTAAATAATAGAACTGGAGTATTTATTTCCATCAAGGGAATTTCATATTATTTCTTTATCTTGACGCTTAGATGGTTTGGACATGTAGAGCGGATAAACGAAGAAAGTAATGTAAAGAGAACATACGACGTGGAAGTTACTTGAGTCGGGTCGGGTCAAAAGTCAGAATAACGCAAGAGTATGTGAGATGAATTATGAATGCGAATAAAGCAAGTAGTGTATGCGAGAGTATTGTAACGGTCTATTCTCTCTGCCTGCCCCTGCCAGGAAACGGCGTGAAGGCTAGTTAGTCATTTCAATAAATTAATTAATATATAATAAATAAAGCTACCTAATGTCTGAAACTTGGAAAGAGAAAAGTGGGAAGACCCAGACTGAGGTGGGAAGATGAGGTAAGAGGGGATGCAGCACAGCTTCTCCAGGTGACAAACTGGAAGTCAGCCGCTGAGGACAGGAGGAGTTGGAGGCGACTGTTGCAGGAGGCCAAAGCTCGTTATGGGCTTTAGCGCCATCGAAGAAGAATGTCTGAAACTTACATAGTACGGGACCTCGGCGGCAGTCGTCATGGGAGTCTGGTGATGTACTATGTTGGAGTCTGGTGTGTGCAGAGGACACAGGTTTCCCCGAGTCCAACCGAACCTTGTTTCTTGACACGGGAAAATTTTTTCCGACAGCTTTATGCAGTCTGTAGAGGAAACAAAAAAATTATCAGATGTGTATATTAATATAATGTTTCTTGTTTCATTACCTCGGTCAACTAAATTTGAACGTATGATTTAATAAAATTAAAACGTTAATTTTTACACTTACGCTAAAGGAAAAACATAAAAATTATTTTTGCGGATGTGTTGTTTAGTAGGTCTCGAAATAATAAATTGAAAGTGCCCTACTTAAAGTTAGAATAACTCTATTATTATGTCTAATAAGGGAACTTGAAAAAAAAAGTAACAGTTTTATCGTATAACCTACTATTGCATAGTTTTATTTTTATATATTAAATAATTAATCAATTTACAGTACAATGTATTAGAGAGTATAATCAATGTTAAATAAAATAATTCATACAATTAGTTTTCACTGCTTTTGATTTTTTAATGTTCCTCTTCTATAGAAGCTGGCGCTTGTGTCTAGAAGAGTGGTGAGCATCAAGATTAAGAATATTTAGTGTTTGTAATTATGAATATTAAAATTTATAATTAATTCAAAAAACAGTTTCTTAATTTTGGTATTTTTACATTGAACTTCTCTTTAATTGCTTTTAGTAGGTGTTTATCGTTTTCTTTCGTACAACCTTCTATTGCATAGTTTTAATTTGAGAAAATACAAAAATAATTATTAACTTTGAAACTATGTATTAGGTGTATTTACAAATAAACTGAAACACATTTTCAGACATGCAACATAATTTTCGAATATTTGTGGTCAGGTTTAGCAATACTCACAGTCTGCGGCCTTGGAGTCAATCGGTAGCTGAGTGACAAGTCCCTTCGGCAGCGGTGGACAGGCAGCCTCCGCGCAGCACACCAACTCCGACTCGTTATCAGTCAAGTCACATTTCTGTAAGCAAAGGAAGGTCATGTTAGGGGCGCAAAGTCAAATATGTTGTTATTGTCAGAGACACATAAAAGGAGGAAAAGTACCTGTGGTAAAATGCCTTTACTGGCGGCCTCCTTCGCTGTCTGGCAGTTGGCAAATGGTCTGCACACTCCCCCAGTCCCCGTGTCCTTCACCGTGCAATTCATCCCTTCAAACAAACAGATACACCATGGTTAAACAATTCAACACAACATGACGATGAATATTCTACTGCAATCCAGATTCCAATTGATGTTTTTGGGTCTACGGTAAGATGTGTCATCAAAAATTCGGAAATGACTTTTGCAATGATGGTATTGTAATGATGAGTGAGCCAAGGAAATCAACAGCCATCGCATCGCCTACTGGATTTGTAATGAATGATGATTAAGTTATGGGTACTATACCTTCAACCACTGTTACCAGAGGACAGCAGACAATCTGAACGTTGCCCTCTACGTCGCATGTCTGAAAACAAAACAGTTTTGTTATTATTTTAAATTACATTTTTAAAATTTATCTTCTTTATGATTTTGTTGTTTAGATGTGAGGGATAAAAATGCACAGAAAATAAACGATTAGCTCACGTACGAGAATCGAACTCGGGACCTGTCCTCGCTCCGTGAGGAATGCATCAATTTGGATTCTAGGCCAAAACAGTTAAAATAACTCATAGTTCAAAAATATTATGAATTATGAGTCTCCACTTGTATTCATTGTTGAATTAATTTCTATGTTCCTGTTGGATATCTTTTCTTTAAAGACTGTTTTATCTCGCGGCCTGTGGGACTAACTCGCCGAATCGCCTCGGATGTCTACATCGATTTCGTTTGAACGCTAAGAATTGTTGCATTGTGTATATGTTATCACACCATTGTTTATTAAAGGTACTATATTTATATGAAATTGTTTTTGTTGTTGTCACCGGACACTTCTTGTTTTTGTGAAAGTGATTTAGGAAAAACAGCTGAAAAGATAATTGCTTTCAAATGGTTTTTTCATTGCTGGATTTATTTTTGATTATAGTAGGAAATCAAATTGACGTAAGTTTAAAAACTTGTCATTGTCAGATTCACTTAAAGGGATGAACAGTACCTGTGGTAAAATGCCTTTACTGGCGGCCTCCTTCGCCATCTGGCAGTTGGCGAATGGTCCACACACTCCCGCAGTCCCCGTGTTCTTCATCGTGCAGTTCATCCCTTCAAACAAACAGATAAACCAGGTTTAAACAATACAATACAACATGACGATGAATATTCTACCCACAACCCAGAAGTAATTTGCGTCAGTGGATTGATGTTATCCGTCCTACTGTAAGATGTGTTATCAAGAATTCCTAGTGACAAAGTTGCAAACACTCAGTGCTGTTTACATTCTTCCTCAACGACTAGCTGCCTTTTGCAATTACCGTGTCGTGGTGACGAGACAGCCTATGAAATGATGATTAATGATGAAGTTCTGGGTACTATACCTGCAACAACCCCTTCGCAGCAGACAATTGGAACAGAGCCATCTGAATCGCAAATCTGAAAGTAAAAAAATAAACGGTCAAAAATAACTTTCACTAAACTTGCATCCTTATGAACAAGCCATTATTTTTTTAATTAAGTTCGCGATTAAAAATAGTGCTGTAAACAAAGATTAAATAAAATTCAATAAATATAAATAAGATTAGAGACTGTAAAAGTTCACCTGAGGAGTGATTCCCTTCAGGACAGCCTCTATGGCAACGGGGCACTTTGATATACGAAGGCACTTGCCGGTCCGCCCTGTTTCAACTACCGAGCATTGATCACCTGCAAAAGCAAACAATACCATTTATGCAAGAATATGTACATTTTATTGAGAGAATGATGATTAATTTAATAAATTAATTATTGGGTACTTTACCTTCAACTACTGTCACCAGAGGGCAGCAAACAATATGAACCGTTCCCTCTAAAGCAAAAATCTGAAAAAAGAATTGGTTTAGTGTTCATTGTGATTTTAATAATTAATGAAACAATGTTAATAAGATTTAAAGAACAGAAAAGAGAAAAGACACAGAAGATAAGAGATTAGATTTCAACCAAGAATCGAACCCGGGTTCGCTACTCGCTCCGGGAGGAATACATCAACCACTGTGCTACTGAAAAACCTTATTTTAGCCGTCGAACCTTTTGGTCCTCTGATCTTCCCTCTAACTAAACCGTTAAATATTAATATCTATTTAAGGTTGTCCTTGCCAAGAGTTTCTTAATGTATTATTATTGTAGCAATATTATTTATTCTTGAAAAAGTCTCAGATTTAAAGTTAGTGCAGACACTGTCGTGTACAGTTGTACAGATTTCTAATCTACTATTTAATGCCTTTTTTACACGGTGCTAGTGATTTACTCGTAATGCCAGTGCTATCCAAACGTGAATTTAGTAAGTTGATGCCCCCACCAATACCACTATCCGGTGCACATGAGGCGATCCTGGCTTTTTTTTATTTTTTATAGTGAATACCTCACAAGAGTCCCAACTGCTCCCGTCTGGAGCCAGTGAGACTATGGCATCCCCATTTGGGGGATGTTGTGAGGCTGAAGGTAAGTGGGTAAGGGAAAGAGGAAGGTGGGGAAGTACCTGGCTATTCAGATCTAGTCACTAAACACGGCTAAAGCCATTTGGAGCAACGTTTCAATTCTGAATGGTGGTCTTACACCAGGGCGATACTGGTAGTATCTTCCACTCTTACGCTTACTATCCTGGTTTGGCACTAACCAGAGCGGTGTACACGTTGCTAGGAAATTTTAAGCCAGTATCATTGCAGTGACTCCGGTAACCTCACGTCTACATCCGTTTATAGGGGAAAATGAACAGCTTACTCCTTTTTAGCACCTGCTCCAGAGCTGGTTGATTTTCCATTTTTCACAACTCTGGACGATATATTGCTTTTAAATTAAAATAATACATTTATCGCTAGTAGAATCTATCAGATACGGAATAACGTTTTATGGAAACTCTTACAAGACAAATATAAGTTACATTCAAACAATCCTAAACTCTATGACTAAGCTTTCGGTAAGCAAAAGTATTTATGTACAAAGAAGATATATCAAATTATTATATAAGACAATTAATATATTACTTGTTCGATGGATATTATGGTTTAAAATTGTATACATATATAAAGACAAAGTAGAACATAAACACAACACAAGAATGTCCATTCCAAAAATCTAAATATATATACAAAATTAATGCTTGTTTGTTTGTTTGTCTCCTAAAGACCGAAAAACTATGCTACCGAATTTTCTGAAAATTTCAAATTTTCTTCCTATAAGTACCAGGATGGTTTAGAAAGTAGTTTGAGTCAGGGACGCCCGAGAAACACTTAACTAATTATCTCTGCACTGGAATGAGATACGGAGTCTAATTAATGTTTACAGAAAGTAAGTTTTTAAGGGTTACAATGTGAATTTAATAATACTACGTGAATTAAATAGTAGAAAAAGTCGGGGATGCCTGAGAAAGATACGAATGAAATGATTATTTGTGGTAAAATGAGGCGAATGTGATGAAGGAAGAAATAGGCGTGGGGACGATACGACTAGGAAGTGAATGTCTTGAGAAGTCGGGGACACCCGAGGAAGATATGGCACGATCGAGTGAAACCAATACTTATGATAATCCTTCCGCTTTTAAAATACACCCAGTTGACAGGTTCACTAGAATTCACAACTATATACACACAGAAGCTAAGTACAAAACGACTATGCCATCATATCTTCTAAATCATTATTCATTAAACCTAAGTATTCTCACACTTATTTATCATATTTTCTATGTACTTGTATTAATTTTATACTTTCTGTCATCATTTTATGATCAAATGCCACAGTTAATTGTTATTTTTGTTTCAATTATTACGTGTTAAGTGTTTGATTATGCTTGTATTGTGTAACATGCAATTATTGTGTATGGTATATTTATACCGTGGATGTTAAACAAATAAATAAATAAAATGCCAATGGAGTTCAAAAGCGAATCCACCTGAAGGACTTAACAAAAAAAGTGGTTAATGGATCAAGATTATCTATATTGTTATTGTGTATAAATACATAAGTATCCATTGATTCAATGCGTGTAATTGTATAAATATGCCTATGAGTGTTTAACGGCCGTTGTTTCCAACCTTTCCAAAGATCAATCTCATGCTCCGATCGGCCAAATGATTTGTTCAGTAACGTTCGATTCGCTTTTTCCAAACAACTTCACCGTTGGTTTACTTAAGTGGCCCCGCCCACTTTCATAGACAATAAAATGACATCAAAGTAAAAACTTTCAATGTTAAATTAATACTGACGAATTTATTATCTTATTTATTGTTAGTGCTTTTTTTTCAAATACTGTAAAACACTAACCTATATTTTATATATTTAAAAAAAAAACGTATGTAATATGTTAAAAATAAAGTGTTAGCTTGACTTTAATGCCACCGTGTCTTTGTGTCGCGAATATTTTTAACTCTGTCGATAGTTTTTATATCTAGTCATTTACTGAGGCAAGCTTAATCCATTAGTTTGGCTTCCTTAAATTGGTTGATCGCTCAGTCGCCACATTTCCGTTGGAAAGAGCGTAGTTGTGCTTTTGGGCAGTATTCAGCTAAAATTTCGGCTCAGCGGTTAATCAGTAGGAATGGGAATAACGGCCGCAAGTATGTTGTGAACCTTTGAGTGTTTGTATGTCTATGAGTATGTTGACTGTGTTATATCTATCTGTCTATGTATTCTAGGTCTTTGTATTGTAGTCACTTGAAATTTTGTTATTTTTTATGTATTTTCTATATTGCGGCTACTCATTATATGTGTGCTTTAGTGTCATAATTAATATTGTGAATATGGCCTGCTAACAAACTGCTTTGGCATTTTAGCGGGTGCTTATAAGGAATAATGAAAAATAAATGTCTTTTGTGGTCATTATTATGCAGATTGTTATTTATTATTTTACAACTGTAAAAACTTTAAATTAATCTCATTACTTGGTTTTGCCAGTTTTGAATTCGTATCCTGTCAAAAAAAAACATCAGCGCATCGTCAACGAGCACTAGCCGATCGTGTAATAGATTTGAGCGGCCACACAAAGCTTACTATAAAGCTAGGATATAAACTTTGGTGGTGGGGGACGTTACTAGCTCAAATAATAAAATCACATCCTATTAAACTATTCTGTCTTGAGACGATAGCTTACTGGCTTCCTCTAACTTACTAGATTAAAAGTAAAGCTAGTTTTGTCTACACGTAGCTAGTGTTACTAGCTTAGGTACTAGCAATATCTTGCTTTCTTGGTTTTAAATACTAGCCTCGTGCACCGGACAAGAATACTGGCATCGTGTGGACAAGGCATAAACGATTTTAGTTTTGCTGAAGTGGCTTATATTACGAGCGTCAAGTTGCGTTAATTTCAATATTCCCTTCATCTCCCGGCCACGGGATTAAGAAGTCAATGTCAAGGTTGGGAGGATTGTTCCTTATATAGTTTTGTTTATGAGACTATTTCTTTTATAATATTAAAAATTGTACAATGTTTTACTGGTTTTCACCTGACAATTCTTTTTAAAGAAGATTGATTTTAAATAATCATACCATTGCTGGTATAGTTATCATTGCAAGTGTAATAATCATTAATAGTAGATTTAATTTCCGCGAGTGTAAAAAATTGTTATTATTGTCAGATTTACATAAAGAGGGGAACAGTACCTGTGGTAAAATGCCTTTACAGGCAGCCTCCTTCGCTGTCTGGCAGTTGGCAAATGGTTTGTATACTCCCGTTATCCCCGTGTCCGCCATCGTGCAGTTATCACCTTCAAACAAACAGATACATCAGGGTTATTCAACACAACAGGTGATGGTGACTTATAAACTTAGTGAACTGAAAGTGATGTACCTTCTCTAGGGGTATCTGTTTTTGCCTGGAGTCTGGTTTCCAGTCCTGTGTTTTGCCCTGGTACCCAGGGGCAGCACACTATCAATCTGTTCTTCGGGGAGACGCACATCTGAAAACGCACTACATTGAATTACCAATTCATTTGTACATCTGCATGAGGGGGCGTACCTACTTTTTAAAATTACTCTCCACAATGCATTATTTTTTAACCTTTGAAACGTACAAAATTTTCAAAAAATATCAACAATTGGTAAATATACAAGTAGTACTGACTATTGAGAGATATATAATTAGTGTAGTGGTTCTGGGAGACATAGTTTTATACATAGCAGTTTGCATAAGAACTATGATTTTTATATAAACTAACCAACTAACCAACACGAAGTTTCCCAGCAGGGGTAAACAGAGAAGACGCACCGCTAAACAACTCGTTCTTGGCACACACTTCTTGCCTCATTCACATTCATTTCTCGTTGCATACATACTCTTCTATTAAGCGCCCCTTAGGTGATAACTCACAAAAGCGGCGCTATACAAAAGCGTGCGCTATAAAAGTTGTAACAGTTATAATTGCTACCCCAGGAATCGAATGTTGACTCGATCAGTAAATGGGAACTGATGTTGACTTGATACAGTTTGCTCGTTTGTTGGACTACGGAACAGCGCCACTGGCAAAGAACGAGCGAGTGAGTGCTCAGCGGAAAGCCTACAGAAGCGGTCTTCTTACAAGGATTAAATTGGTGATCTCTAGACGACATGACCACGAGTTAACTAGCTTGCATGTTGCTGGACATCGTGTTTCTAGTTTTTATTATATTTTGTGAGGTCAATCTTTGACTCACATGGCGCCCAACATTTTGTAACAAGGTTAGTACTAATGGTTTAATAATGTCACGTGCGAAATAATGCTTTGCAATTACTCCAACCTAGTCTCGGGTTTTATTATGTATTAAATATTTAATTTCATAATGCCATCATCTATTTTATTTTGATTCTAACCCTCATATGAGTAATAAAATATGTCTGATGAGTGTATAAATGTTACAACGTATCTGATTCACCATGTCTTTCTCGGGCGCCCCCGACTTCTGCTACCATTCACATTTGCATTGTATATTCTCCTCACACACCTTTATTTGCTCACTCGCTCTTTATGCCCAAACCATCTAAGCGTCCCTTTCTTGAGCTTACTCACTATGCTTACATCAGCCTTGCACTTTTTGCGGTTCTCCAGATTTCTCACACGATCATACATGGATTTACCATACAAAAGTTTCAGGGAGTCTCATTTCTACAGCATTCAGTCTACTTTCATCCTTCCATTCCGTTTCTTCTTTCTGCCAGTTTCATTCCTAACTTCCATACATCAGGGTAGGTACCAACATTCCGTTGTGGACTGCTAGCTTCGCTCCTTCAGACATTTTTTGTTAGCGCCAACTGCGTTCAGTCCTCCACTAATGAAGTTACCTGCATTTACCCTTCTTTCAATATCTCTGTCAGCTTTCCCCTCTCTCGTAAACATACTTGCTAAATACACAAACTCTTCCACCTGCTCCAAGCAATCCTTATTTATAACTATAGTGCGTACTGTTTTCGTATTCTCTCTTTCAAACACCTTAATGACTTTAGACTTGCTTACATTCATCTTTAACTCATTCTTCATACATAATTGGTTCATCCTAGACACGAGAGACTGTAGATCTTCAATCAGAGATGTGCAAAATGGGTACCCAAAACCATTTCAAATGCAAAATGGAAATGGGTCAAAACTTTTCCATTTGAAAATGCAAAATGCAAAATGGTTTTCAGAAAAACATTTCAAATGCAAAATACCTATTTTCAAAATGCATTGAAAATGCAAAATGGTTTCTCAGGTCAAACAATTAAAATAAGTATAAAATTTTTTAAACAATTTTGTCATTTAATAATGGACATCAATGTAGAACAAACGTATTACATGATGGTAAATCCAAAAACACCACGACTACAGATTATAAAACCACAAAAAATTTTCGCGGGACTAATGTTGCCAACGTAAAAATATATAAACTGATATCTAACATTTTATATTACAGCGTCATGGCCATGTTCAGTATTTGAATCGGTATTTTTTGTAATGGTATCACTCAATTGCCAGGGCTCCTACCAGGGAGCAACTTGACAAATGTAAATTATCTCTCATAGCGAGGTTGAGGACCGACTGATATTTGGGGCTTATGAAAAAAAGATTAGTGGAGATAGTAGGAAGAATGTTGCAAAAAAGTATTTAAAATGGAAAATGCAAAGAAAAGCATTTGAAATGCAAAATGGAAAATAACCATTTTGCATTTTGCATTTCCATTTGAAATAGATTTATTTGAAATAAAGTACATTTCTGCCTTCGATACTGTTAGCAATAAGCACCTCATCATCAGAATACAACATGCAACATACTTTTAGACCACTTCGGGACCATTTGATTTCCTTCCAAAACAGTTTTATGTTTTCTTGGAAGTTGTCTGTTGTTTTGATTTCCTCTTCCTCCTCCAGGCGTTTCTTTCGTTATTTCACTACGACTCGTACTCTTTTTTTGTATCCCTTTTAAACATATTTCGCTCGATCCCTTTCTTCACTAGAAGCACTGCCAGCTTTATTAAGATCATATATAGATACTTTCATATGAATAAACTGCCTCACTGCAAAACTAGGCTAGCCCAAAGACAAATTAACGATATTGGCCCAAAAATTTAATTCCTTGCCGAGTTCCATCAAGATGTGCCAAAACCTAAACTTGTATAAAATAAATGTCAAAAGCTGGGTAAAAAAGTATCTGAAAGTGAGAGATTTTTTTCTATAATTTATACCTCGAATATGATACCTATATATTATGTATGATAATATGTTACCATCTACATTAAAAAAAAGTTAACTTCTTTTAAACTGTTTTTTACTAAATACGCAAAAAATCCAATAAAATCATATTAAACTAACTATATGTACTATATATACTTTTTCTTTATTCATTTAAACGATAGATAATGTAACCACCACTGTTTTGAATACATACCTTATAATGCTCACGCACAGGCTTCGCCTTTGTGGGATTTTTTGTTACTGCCTTATGTTTTGTATAATTATATATGTACCTGTATGTATCAAAAAATTGCCAATAAAAAAAAATATATATTTATATATATATACTTTCAATTATTAATTTATTATTTTTATTCCTCTACTTTCTTCCAGTAGTTAAATGCAAAAAGGTTTTCCTTTAAATATGCAGATGTGCAAATGATGCACATTTTGGGCATATACAATAATATTACCACATCATATAGAATATTTGTATAAAAAATGCATAAGTTTTTGACATCAAACAAACGAGTGGTATGTCTGAGAAATGTATATATTAAACCGTAAAATCGGTAAAATGGAGCTAGTGGTAGGCAGGGTCGGATATAGAATTTTTAGTGAGCTGGAGTGGTAAGATTGAAAAATTCCATATTCAAGCTATTTGTTATTGTTGGAATAAAAGGAATACAAAAGATGCAGCTCGGAAACGTATAGAAAATCTCTCTTCTCTGAAACACGTTCTGGTCATAACTGCAACGTTAAATATCGCTGCTCCATTCTTGTTCACAGAAATAAAACACCCTGATATTAACACAATTGAACGCAAATTTCGAGAATTCAAACTTTCCTGGAATCAGAAGAAGGACGGAGAATTTTACAAATTATTTTGTGGACAAAGTGTTTTAAGTCGTGAAAGACATGTCATAAGTCATAAGAACTGCCATGTCAAATATTTTCTATTTATTTTATTAAAGTACTCGTGTATTTTTCGTTGTCACGATTAGTTGGGATAAAAACTTAGCTCTTTTGAAATGTCATACGATAAGTTAGTTTAAAAAAACTATCTTTTGATAAAAAAAGTAATCTTTTTTCTGTTGAACAGTTAACGAAAAATCGACTAAAAATATGCCAAAGTATAAAAACGTCCATAAGAAGTATATATGGTTGATTGGTGTATGTTTTCTTGCTACTAAAAAATAAGAGATATTTCTGATAGTTTTTTTTTTATTTCAATATTAATCTCACAGATTGTCATGTTCAGCGTAAGTTTATATTTTGTATTTCACAAAGTGGCAGAAAGCATTTAAAGTTTTCTTAATTTTGTCAACATGTTCCTTTTTGGAGAAGCCAATCTCTTGCAAGGACGATAGAGTTAATTTGCCTACACAATATGAATACGATACATTGTACGTAGATCGATACTAGCTTAAACAAGTACATAATAACACAACAACGTATTGGTCCAGTCAACATAGCACAATAAGTGGTAATTCCTTGCAAATTACCTTTTATGTAGTGTAGAAATATTGATATATGGTTTGAGTTGCTACGGTGGTTTTAAAACCAAGTTTTCGACCTCAGCGAACTCAGCGCCCGGCGTTGCCCGACAAAAACAGTAAATCTTATCTTAGCACTTGTCTTTGTTATTACCGCATATTTCAAAAAGTAGAAAAAAATGTTTAGACGTTTTTGATAAAAAAAGTTAATTTAGCTTCAATTTGTGTATAAAATGACTTTGCGTGTACCTTCCTGAGATATATTTACCATTGGTAGGTAGATACGTGAGCAGAAGTTATTTATTGGTAATATGACTTACCAGTCAATCTAGCGAAATTCCTTGCAAAATCTCAATAGAGTTGCCACAGTGACGTAAAAACCAAGTTTTCAGCAATCTTCAGGCCCTTGTTTTCGTTACTGCCGTACTCAAATTGTAACGAAATTACTTTCCTTTCAAAAAATTCGATTTTTTTTCAAAGGACAGGCTTTTTTATCAATATACAGTACAAATGAAAACAAAGGCGTAAATTTTGATGTTTTTACAGGGTAGCGCGGGGGCTGGTTGAGGTCGAAAACTTGGTTTTTACATCACTGTGGCAACCCAATTAGATTTTGTTAAGAATGTTGCTGACTTGACTGAAATTGACAGGTAAGTTATATAACCATATACAAAATCTGCTCATATATCTATCCCACCCACGTCCAATATATTTTACAAGGCCATTTTACGTCTTAGGCTGAAATTATTGACAATCATTTTTACTCTAGATCGTAATGACGTTTACCTACACCCCATAATTTCCATGGGCCTGGATAATTTTTTCACATTTATTGAAAAAAAATCCGTTTTACGCAAAGTTGTATCTCGGAAACTGCCATACATATATGTTTTACACAAAGTTGTATCTCGGAAACTGCAATACATATATGTTTTACACAAAGTTGTATCTCGGAAACTGCCATACATATATGTAATACCCAAAGTTGTATCTCGGAAACTGCCATACATATATGTTTTACACAAAGTTGTATTTCGGAAACTGCAATACATATATGTTTTACACAAAGTTGTATCTCGGAAACTGCCATACATATATGTAATACCCAAAGTTGTATCTCGGAAACTGCCATACATATATGTTTTACACAAAGTTGTATCTCGGAAACTGCCATACATATATGTAATACCCAAAGTTGTATCTCGGAAACTGCCATACATATATGTTTTACACAAAGTTGTATATCGGAAACTGACAAACCTCAATGTTTTACACTATGTTGTATCTCGGAAACTACCATACCTATATTTTTTATAAGAAGTTGTTTCTCAGAATATATCTACTTATTGTATATCTTTTAATTAGTTATTAAAAGATATACAATAAGTAGATTATAGTTTTTAATATTTTCTCATTATACTTGTAATCACAATTTTACAAGTGTGTATTTTTTACCTTCTTTAAAATGGATTACATCTATTTACTGTCAATATCTCCTGTATAATACATATTCTCTTATTGTACTGCATCATGTATCACTTCTATGTAAAAGCCTTTTTAGGCGTATATATATATATATATATATATATATATATATATATAAATAAATAAATAAATAAATCTTATTTTATTTTTAAATTGTAGCAAATTGATTCTGCTTTGAAAAACGTGTGAACATTTTTCGACAAACGTTTATTTTTTTAAATATACGGCAAAAACAAAAACAAAAACAAAAAAAAAATAGTTGTTTTGTCAGATAACGCCAGGCGCGGTGGTGAAAACTCCGTTTTAAAATCACTGTTATAAAAATTCATAGTACCCAACCTTTTGCAAGAAATGTGAACTATAGATACATAAAATAATAGGAATAATAACATAACGATTTTTGTAGAAAATATGTAAAGAACAAAATAAACAATACCTATCTACATTCTCGATCTTTGGATCTTCAAAAAGAACGTCTGCATTGGTGACTAATTATTATCTATGTGACTTTACCTGAGGTGGTATTCCTTGAAATGCCGCATTCATGACGGTGGGGCACTTGTGCAAGTGTCTGCAAACGCCAGCCTGAATAGTGACATCCGTCACACACGGCTCTCCTGCAACATAAAACCAGAATTAAGTAAGAGAAAGGAGAAGAACCCGCAACCTCTGTAGTCCTAGTTGAAGACCTTACCCCTCCACGCGTATTGTGCTACTAACCACCTAAACTTTCTAATCTAATGTATTTCTAGTATGTTTCAACTATTTATAACATAATATATGACTATAATCCACCAAACATTAAAGGGGATCCATTCTCTTCAGAATTATCTGCAAGTAATAACTTGAAACTATCTGTCATTAAAAGATAAATAGCACTGATCGAACTCTGGATGTAGTTTTTTTCTAACAAATCTGTTGCTGTAACTATCTTTAAATGTAACCATTAACAATAATATGTGTGAAAATCATTAAATTAAATGAAAGTCTCATAACTTTGATAAAGCCACAGAAATTCTTCCAGAAGACTTCCTACTTAAGGTTGATTGGTTATATCTGAATGATGACAAAATAAAACTAGCTATTATAAGTCATGGACGTTAAGTTACGTCACACAATATATCAACTTTTCCTAAATGGTTCGGTAATGATCTTGTTATCTAAGTTTAAAAAATAGATTGCACATTATAAATTCAAAAAACGAGAACATTTATGAGTAAATTGAATTTCACAAGTTGCGTAGCAATGCGCTGTAACTTCAGATAAATATTCTATGAAATGTAATGTTAAATCTCTGTTGAATTATTCTAAATCATTAGAAAGCAACTATTCTAGTGTTACGAACTGTGGTGGAATCTAATCTGAAGATACTGTCGATTGTAACGGGATTATTAAATAAATGCACAATTGTAATAACACAATTAGTCTATAAGTCGTATGACACGTATTTATAGCAGCAACCACTATATATGGGCTCACTGAGGAAACAGGTGACCATAAATAAACCATTCACTAGATCGATATCTTCTTGTATGGAAACAGTTTGTACACTACTTAACCACGGATATAGCCGATGGAGCGATGATGATAGACAAGGTAGAGAAACTCAAGGTCATTAATGTGCGACCATAGACAATACAATTGGGCTCAGCTCATTCTTTAGCCCAAAGAACTATTTTAAAAATAAAGACGTCCTTGAAGCAGAAAAATATCAAAATGTTTCCTGAGTGCAAAGTTCGCCTGACAAAGTATTGTCCTAAGAAATTCGCCCGACAAAGCATTGTTCTAAGAAATTCGTCTGACAAAGCGTTGTCATAAGAAAATCATCTGACAAAGCATTGTCCCAAGAAAATGATCTTTCACAGCTCATTTTCTCAAGAGGAAAGTTTTTCAGTGTAAACTTGTTAATCTGAGACGAAAAAACCCAAAATGACTTAAAATTAGATTTTTTTACTAAAGGAAAGAGATATTAGAATAAATAAAAAAAAAAAAAAACAAAAAGAACACTGACAAAAATTTGAATAACATGATTGTGCTTATCTCCGACAGTCGAATTTTGAAAAACATGATTGTGCTTATCTCCGACAGTCGAATTTCGTCATTTTCTGTTTATCTTGAATAGAAAAATCAAAAACAACTCATGGTTCACATAATTTCACCAAACCAATAAGATATAACAGGATAATCATTAATCAATGACACGAATAAGTTGGTCGATGTAATAAATAACATTTATACGTTGTGGAGGTGGATGGATATATGCCAAGAAGCCGTTGGTAAGAAGCACTTTTTAACAAGCCATTTAACATCTTTTGCGATTGTGGAACAATACAACTGATCTGTAATTACCTTAAATCTGTCAATTCACTTGAACTAACGAAGATAGTACATTTAGGTCAAGTTTGGAACTTGCTAACACTACACTGGCTTTGTATTTTTATCACGAAAAACTTTAAAGAAGATCTTGCTTCATTATGGTATAGTTAACTGTTAAATTATATCATAATGAATAAAGTCAACAAGGATCTTGCTTCATTATGGTATACATAGTTAACTGTTAAATTATACCATAATGAATAAAGTCAACAAGGATCTTGCTTCATTATGTTATACATAGTGAACTGTTATTATACCATAATGAATAAAATCCACAAGGATCTTGCTTCATTATGGTATACATAGTTAACTGTTAAATTATACCATAATGAATAAAGTCAACAAGGATCTTGCTTCATTATGGTATACATAGTTAACTGTTAAATTATACCATAGTGAATAAAGTCAAAAAGAATCTTGCTTCATTATGGTATAGTTAACATGTTGTGATAAAAATGTACAAGAAAACAACGCAAATGAATTAATCTTTCTTATTTAAATAAGGGCACAAAAAAAATATAAAATTTAAAAACTGTATTTTATTTTTGACCTTCACCGGTTTCAACCATCTTGAGACTGGTACAAATGGGTAAGTGGGGGTGTTATACCGATTTGCACACACAAAACGTAACGAGATAGGTTTGTAAAGAATTGATTAATTTGAACATGTGCCTTGTATAGTTTCAATTTATTAGTCGCCCACTCGACAACGGAGTTAGTCATAATTGTTAGTTCACAATTACAGGTGGGTCTTTATTTAGCCATCTCAATGCGAATAATGTTATCTTTTCGGATGCTGTGTGGGGGGTCTTTTTGAGGAAAACTAGCAATTGTAGGAGGGAGGAAACACAGAGGCCAGCAAGTCATTCCACAGCTTAGCGGAAACTCGTTCTCATGTGACAAATAGTTAAGGCGCATTTAGCGTGTCTCGCTACTTTGCACCGGTGACAAACGTATCAATGACTATAGTTCCTCGGAGCATCTTCCATTGAAATACCGGTATAACAAGGACAGCATTCCATCTATCTATCAAACGGATCGCCTGTTTTTGCACAAATTCAAGGGTTTTTTGTATTTTGAGGCTCTAGACCAGAGGTGGATCCCATTTGTCTTTACTTAACTTTCTAAGAATATAATAAGAAGGGCTAATAATGCTAATTATTGTCAAAATTGCAAATGGCAAAATAATATATCTGTCTATCCTTGAAATAAATATAAAGCGAAACAACACTTGTCTTATTGGCGTGCATTTGAATTAGTTGGGCATTCATCCAAGTAGTAAACAACTAAAAATCACGGAATAGTCTGAATTACGAACAAATCAAAGAACAACAAAATTTAATTTATTGTTTTGGTGTTTAATTTGTAGAACTCCATTTAATTTTTTTAAATAAATTTAAAATAAATCAAATTTAATAATGTTATGATAATTAGTAAGTTCTGCAAGTATTTCTGTTATTTTTACAGTTTTTAATGTGACAGCTGTTTCGGCTTTTGAGGCCATTATCAAACTGTGGATATGTCCACACGGCGACGACTTATTTATATGATTTTATCTATCCCCACCCATTTAAATTTCTATAATATTCAAAAATGATTCATTAGGAATTGGAATAACCAAAATATTTGGAAATTCAGCAGTGTTTATACACCTGTTAAAATTAATGACCTAAGGGTTTTCTTAATTGTTGGTACGTGGGTGATAATGTTAAGGGATTATATTTTTTTGGTTTTTTGAAAATATTAAGCAGGGGAGAATTGATCATTTTTGTTTGATTATTAATTAGGGTTATGTTTGGATCATTAGTTCTTTTATTTATCTCTAATTGTTCTAGTAAATTTAATCTAAAACCCTTTCTTTCTATATGTAAAGGTTTAGGCTCGTTGTTGTCAAGCGGGACGTTGTTTTTCTCCAAGAGGTGAGCTAAGAGGTAGCCGTTATTAAGTAAGATGTGAGTGAAGAGGTAGCCGTTATTAACCGCGATTGTTTTGATTAATCTGGTTAATAACGGCTACGAGGCAAATAACATCGACAAAATTATAAGAAAGAAATTAATCAAAAAATTAATTAAAAAATTAATCAAAACAATCGCGGTTAATAACCGCTACGAGGCAAATAACATCGACAAAATTATAAGAAAGAAAAAATATAAAAAGAAAATCAATTCAATATATCCGGTACATAATGATAAGTTAGATAAATTTGCATGTTTAGAATTTTTCGGTCCAATATCTTTAAAAATAGCGAAAGAAATTAAAAAATGTGGTCTAAATATTGCTTTTAAAACTAATAATAATATAGGAACTAACCTCAAAAACTCTAAAAGTAAAATCCCTAAACTTAAAAATAGCGGCATTTATGAATTAAAATGCCACCATATAGACTGTGATGCCGTTTATATTGGACAGACTGGGAGAGCCTTTTCAACTAGATTCAAAGAACATATGCGTTGCTATAAAAATAATAAAATTGATTCAAAATTCGCAGCTCACCTCTTGGAGAAAAACAACGTCCCGCTTGACAACAACGAGCCTAAACCTTTACACATAGACAGAAAGGGTTTTAGATTAAATTTACTAGAACAATTAGAGATAAATAAAAGAACTAATGATCCAAACATAACCCTAATTAATAATCAAACAAAAATGATCAATTCTCCCCTGCTTAATATTTTCAAAAAACCAAAAAAATATAATCCCTTAACATTATCACCCACGTACCAACAATTAAGAAAACCCTTAGGTCATTAATTTTAACAGGTGTATAAACACTGCTGGATTTCCAAATATTTTGGTTATTCCAATTCTTAATGAATCATTTTTGAACATTATAGAAATTTAAATGGGTAGGGTTAAATAAAATCATATAAATAAGTCGTCGCCGTGTGGACATATCCACAGTTTGATAATGGCCTCAAAAGCCGAAACAGCTGTCGCATTAAAAACTGTAAAAATAACAGAAATACTTGCAAAACTTAATAATTATTATAACATTATTAAATTTGATTTATTTTAAATTTATTTAAAAAAAAAAAAATTAATGTACTTATCTACTTTATTGTTTGTTTGAATGCTTGGTACAATCAGTTCATATTTTGAAAACGACATTTAAATTCCAGATTTCACGCAGGACTAACGCACACCACAGACAACTGAAATTCGTATAATACGTGGGTACCTATTCGCTTATGTGAATTCATCACACGATCGGTGGAATTTAAAAATTAAAACACTTAAATTCAAAGCAAATGTGAGTTGGTTGAATCAAAGTTACGCAGCATGTGGGTAGGTTAAATAAGAGGAAAATTTCTGTCTACATCTGCGTTAAGCCCGGGTAACACCGGGGACAAGTATTGGAGGAGGTTGTATTTTATACTAGTTATTCTGAAGTAGGCTTGTATCAAAATGCATTAAGCCCGTGCAAAGCCGGGGACCAGTATTCGGGGAGGTAATATTTTATACTATTAATTCTGAAGTAGCCTCGGAACTGGTACTGCCTCAAGCACTCTGCATTATGGGAGTTATTGAGTCATTCATGGGCAAACTGCCTCTCACTATTATTACGGACTGCACCTCGCGGGAAGAAAATTACAGAAACGGACTACGCCTTGCGAGGATCAAAGAATTTAGTTAAATATTTATGTGTATCACCAGTCATTAGATTGCACCTCACGAAGGAAATGGACAGCGTCTTGCTAGGATTAAAAAATATATATTTCGTTCCATTGTTTTTGCATATTAAAAAGTCGAGTTCGTTTTTCGAAACCAAATTATTTGTGAAAAACGCAAAGTGTTATATCATTTACGTTTATTGGAATTTTATGCGGAAACTTCATTGGTTCATGCAACCATGTTATGTGTATAGAGTTTCGTGTTTCTAGAAAACCGAAAAAAGATGATTCAAATAATGTTAGCGGTTGGGACTCTTGTTCGGTATTAAAAATAATAACGAAATATTTAGGTCACTAACTACGGATTAGATTTTTTTTAAATGGAATTTTTCTCACATACCTAGAGTGAACTTAAACATTATTTTAACTGAGCCCCTACAAGAAAAAATCGTTGATGGGTTACTCTAGTAAAAAGAAAAAAAAAAAATACCAAGTGCTTTAATTACCTATCAAAATGACGGAATTTAGTAAAACAATAGTTTTTAATAAACGCCAGCAAATGTATTGATTGGACCTTTGAGGCGAGATGGATTAATAAAAACAAGGTTAGAGTCACGACACCTTATGCCTATTTTTAACACCAAAATGCAGTACCGTTCATAGTAACTTTTGTAATTTTCAAGTTTTTCAATGCGGTAAATAATATATGTACATTTTTTTATTTCCACTATTTGTTCCATTCTAACAATCTACGAATATATTATCGGAAAAATAAATGGTAAAATACAAATTTTATGTGTGTTTTATTTCGCGTCCATGAGCTATAAATTCTTAGGTAAAATCGTGAAAATGATAAAATATAAAGCTTTGGCGATGTCCAGGTAATGTGAATATATATTTTTTATTATTTTTGTTGTAATTGTTAATATATGGAGCATCTTTCCCAATTATGTCGATTTCGAAATTCTCAAAAAAAAATTTCACTCCACCTTAAATTGTACATATGAACTAGATATATACTATGTCTTAAAATTGCGGTGATCCAGAAAGAATGCAAGGCTGATGTGAACTTGGACATGTCTATACGAATAAAAAAAGAAAAGAGAATATATGTCGTGGAAGTAAATGGTTCAAACTATAAAGATTTAAGTACATATTTGTGCGGAATGAGTTTTTTGTAAAATGCTATATTAAACTTCTGATGAAGCAACTTGAAATAAAATGAATCAGTTTAATTAATCAAACTGCATTTGAATGTAGCCATAACAATAACGAGTTTCCCTCAAATTAGTCAGCATAAAAGTGCATCAAGACAGTCAAGATCACCTTATCAAAGTCAAAATGTCAACAGTCATTCGACAAGTCAGGAAGTCAAGTCAAAGAGGGTCAAGTCCAAGAGGATTAAGTCATTATGGTCGTCAAGTCGTCAATTCATCGGCAAGTCGTCACGGGTCACCGTCGCAGTCTATATTATACCCTGTTAAAGATGTGGTCAGCAACACATATATAAATGTCAAATGCAGGTCATGTAATTCTGTTGGTCACTTTGCTAAATTTTGTATCAAAAATAATTAAAATTGTCGCAATAATGTCAGAAATTTAAATTTACAAGCATCAAAACCTAATAAAGAGAGTGCTTATTGCTCTGAAGGTCGTTACGTTGGGATAATAAGAAACATCAATAATAACAATTATTAATTATTAAGTTAAATTCTATTTTACAAAAGGGTTATGTAAATGTGTCTGGTTTTGTATGTAATTAAAAAACTTTCAGGGTGAAATGCCTAAAACCAAAAAAAAAAAAAATACCGATTATTGGTCAATGTGATCTTGTATGTCAAATTAATAATATTATCTTTTTTGTCACACATAAAGAATGTCAATCAGTTTTAGGTTTTTCAGCTTGGTATTTCAAAAAGAGTTTTTAATTATTTTTTAATGATAAACTAATGTTTATAAGACAAGCTTTAATGCATAGCACAAAGGATAACAAATAATTATAAGCAATAATTATTCGCCTGAAATAGCAATACAAATTGAAAATATCTTCCGAGTAAAAATTAATGCAAAATATCTCCCGAGTAAAAATAAATGCCGCCGACGGGAATTGAACCCGTGCCTTCTGATGTCCGGTCAGGTGCTCTGTAACCACTGAGCTATGTCGGCTTATTTCCAACCCGCCAAATGATTCAACATGTACTAGTACCTCAATCAACAATTATTGCTTATTTTATTTTTTACTCGGAAGATATTTTAAATTTGTATTAATATTTCAGGCGAATAATTATTGCATATATTATTTGTTATCGTTTATTCTATGCATTAAACCTTGTCTTACATTAGTTTATCATTAATAAATAACAATATTTGACAAGTCAAAATAAAATATATATTTCACCAATAAATGAAGATATAATATGTCTCGACGCCATCTAGTGAGAAATTTAGCACTTAAAAAGCCATTCCTAGAACAATAAAGTTGGTTGTTTACAGGTGAAAAAAATAAAATAAGAAGTAATTGTTGATTGAAGTACTGGTACGTATTAGATCACTTAGCGGGTTGGAAAAGGGCCGACATAGCTCAGTGGTTTCAGAGCACCTGACCGGACATCAGAAGGCACGGGTTTCCTTTGCTTTACAAGACAATCTTCCTAATGAATTGGAAAAGATGAAAGTAATTGAAAAGGTTACTAAACCTACGTCTTGGGTGAATTCTGTGGTAACATTTAATTTTTTCTTTTTTGCATATTTTTTAACTCCCTATTTTTTGTTTTGCTTATTTTTATTCTCTATTTTCTTTTAATTTCCTTTCTTTCTTTTATCTATTTTTGATTCTCTAGCTTATTAATTTCATCTTAATAAAAAGTAAAATTTCAATTTGATAAACTCACATGTCAATAATTTTTTACTATATTGCTATTTTTGAATTATCATATTTGAATATTCTTTTAGTCTATTCTCTACGTTTATATTATTTAATTATTTAAATTCAGCTACGCCACTATAACATCAATATTCATCTACGCCGCTGTAACATCTATATTCAGTTACGCCACTGTAATATCAATATTCATCTACGCCGCTGTAACATCTATATTCAGTTACGCCACTGTAACATCAATATTCAGCTTCGCCACTGTAACATCAATATTCAGCTACGACACTGTAACATCAATATTCAACTACGCCACTATAACATCAATATTCAGCTTCGCCACTGTAACATCAATATTCAGCTACGCTACTGTAACATCAATATTCAGTTTCGCCCAATTCAGTAAAGTTCCCTTATAGTGGAGTCTTGCCCCTTTGTACGAGTATGTACATTAGCAGTTATCAGAATGTGTGCAAAGTGGCTTATCACATAGGTACCTATCTATTCAATTATGTGTCCAAATAATAACCATTTTTTGAATACCTACGTAATATATGTACGTCTTCAATTAAATCAGTTCCTTTTAAATTCACTGGACGAATAAATACTAATTCGTACTAAGTACCTATGGGAGTTACAATTTACTAAAAATTTTACTTTTTATTTATTTTTAGGAATAACTTTATTGAGTAAAACCACAAATTGTAATATTTAAATATTGAAGACAATTTAGTGATTTCTAAACGAAAATCTGAAACAGAAAAATCAGAAAAGGATACGGTCACATCTAGGACACGAACCCAGGACCCTTGTCTTTCCGGGACACTGCTCTACCAACTGAGCTAATGGGACCCTATTCCCCTCGGACACTTTTAACTGCATCATACTTCGATTAAGAACTACCAACATTGTCTTCATTTTTTCACCGCACATTTTTATTGGCAACTATCTTTATGTATGATCGCAAGATTCTACCCGAACTAAATGCAATCTAGACAGCGTCTTTTTAGATAAACCTATCTTATTTTTTTATTTTTAATGTGCGACATCTATTGACTTTTCTGCAAGTCTAGAATGAATATTTATTTTTAGGAATAACTTTATTGAGTAAAACCACAAAATGTAATATTTAAATATTGAAGACAATATTAGTGATTTCTAAACGAAAATCTGAAACAGAAAAATCAGAAAAGGATACGGTCACATCTAGGTCCTAGATGTGACCGTATCCTTTTCTGATTATTCTGTTTCAGATTTTCGTTTAGAAATCACTAATATTGTCTTCAATATTTTAATAAATTTACTACCAATAGACTCGAGAAATGAAAGAATTTGCCGAAATTGTGTATTTTGAAATAAAATGCCATAACCATAATTGCCAGACTTGTCAACTCAATTCAGTACATTGAAGTTCTTGGTAGGTATAAGTCTTAGGACGGGTTGTTTCATAGAATTTAAACAATTCATCAAATTTCAAAGTAGTTTTCCAAGCTCTTTGAATGTATTATTCAAGTTCTGTTATATTTTCAGTTTTTTGAAACAACTGGACAATACTGATATAATAACAGAACATGAAAATTAACATTGAAATTTGATGACTTATTCAAATTCTATGAAAAAACCAGTCCTTACAACAAACGTAACCTCTAGCGATCCAGTGGCAGAAAAGTCACCGGGAAAAAAAACAGGAAAATAATCTCATATGATGTTGGATTCGTAAGTTACATTTTTTCAGTACAATTACTATTTTTAATGTTGAAAATGTCATTTTTCTTTTTTTGACTTTGTTATTCGAGTTTGAAAAGTTTGGAACTTTTTCATCCTGGAATACTTTTTTTTCTGTTGGGAAATTTTCTACCCTGGATTCATTATTTTTCTGAAAAAATTTCCTCGGGACAAATAAGTCAGAAAAAAGGTCGGGAATTTTTAAAAAAGAATTATTATTATAATTTAAATTTTTGATATAACGTAAAGTTTTGGAAATAAAATAAAATTATTTCAAGAAAATAGGAAAATTTAAGTTCGGGTAAATGTTTCGGTAAATTTTGTAAAATGTGTAACAATTTTCCATGTTGGGAAATTGCTATTTTAGGGAAAAAAATCCCAGGAAATTGTTAAATCGAAAATTGGTGGGGAAATCTTTAAATGAACATTTTTTTTTTATATTTTGTAATTTTTGGAAATTTTACGTGTTGCAAATTTTTTATTCTTTGTGAAAAACATTCTTTCGAGAAAATTGTGAAATTTTGTCATAAAAGAATCATTCCCCCGACCTGCGTCAAAAAGTGATTTTCATGCTAAATATTTGCTGTATTATTAGCACAAGTAGATTTAAGTTGTGGCATTACTAAATAACTAACTAAATTCAAATTTCCGAAATAATCAATATTTTTTGGTTCAAAAATCACTGATTACAAAAATGAGTCCAGCGGACCACAACATATGTATTATTTAGGAAAAAGGTTTTTAAAGGTTTTCAAATGAAAATTTAAAGTTGGTAATTATTTAGTATTGCTACAACTTAAAGCCACTTTATCTAATTATATAGTAAATATAACACATTCGGGAAAATAACCCAAAATCATTTATCTTTTTGATATTATGTGATGTTTGGGAATTTTTCATGTTGAGAAATTGGAAAAAACAGAAATATTTTGCTCGGAAATTTGATCTAAAAAAGGGTCGGGAAATATGTGAAAAAATTTTGAACTGAGAATTTTTTTTTCTTTATGACATTTTCTAATCAGGAATTCTGTTTGAAAACTTCAACGGTTCCTTTTGTAAATAACGGAGGGCGCCAATTCCGTTTACAACAATCCGAAACTGTACAGGCATTAGCGTCATAATACCATCAGATATATTTCCTATTTTATTGATCTCATTATCTTATTTGTTTTATATATGTTGTTTCTTATTTTTTGTTGAATTATATAAACAGATTATTCTCACACGAATATGAGGTTCTCTTGGTAATACATTTGTATGTATTAAAATTGAGAAAAGATGACGGTCATTTAATATGTCAATTTGTGACAGAAAAGGGAGACCTGGATTTTCATATTATTGGTAATCTTATTTGGTTGGTTAGAGGGAGAAAACATATGTCGGGAAAGCAGAATCTCGCTGGCAACAGTTTGTAACATTTAGGATTTAGCAAATATCAATGCATGGATTTTGTATAGAGACCAGAGGCGCACCACAAAAATACACATTTATAGAAGATTCCAAGAAGACTGTACAGGAACGGACTACGCCTCGCGAGGATCAAAGAATAAGGAAGTTGAGTGAAAAATATTTTGACTTATAAAAAATATGTTCATGTAGATCAAAAAATATCGATTCTAAATATATAAATATATTTCTATATTATTATTCTTAGAATTAGTTAAACGTTCTTGAAAAAGAATTCAATAGCAATAGACTGTATACGCTCCACGATTGGTCGAAAGAATTCTGACGTCACATGTGTCGTGACTTGTACGTACAACGGATCACCTATGGTGCATCTCTTTCTATTACATGAGAGATGGTCGGTTTAGATGAGAGAGGTGTATAGGCCAAACGTTTATTTGGGTTTGTCAAATATAAGTACGTATTTGTTGTTATTATTATATGAAATGGATTTCTAAAGATACATATTCGTATAGTGCTTTATAATAATATGTTGTTTATTGCATAACTTAGAAGTTTTTATTATTATACATGTCACATTACATGTGATACACTTCAGGCCGCCGGCCGCCCAAAAAAGTCTCACAGTGAACTGGGCTGTAAACCGTTATTTTACTTTTGGTCTTTACTTTCTTGCGCGGTGGTCCTGAATTCGCGCGGGGCACCTCAACAAATAGCGACGGGAATACCGTACCGGGCGGGAAAAGCAAATATTCTAACTTAAAATATTAATTTAACTATGAAATCTTAATCAATTTTCTTTTTTTTTTAACATCAATTCTAATAGACGGTTTACATTGGTAAAAAAATTACTGGAATTCCTTGTTGAAGAATTAAAATTTTTTCCATACAAAATGCTTAAGCGACGTGGTTTTCACAGTTCGAATGACGTCACACCCACACCCCGCCTCTTACCGCTCGGATTCCGCTCGTTTTGGCGGGCTTAATAAAATTTAAACTATGAGAATTAATTTAATTATGAAAAAAAACTTAAAAAAAAAAAAATACCAGTGTTTAAGTTTGAATGCGAACATTGATAAAAAAAAATAAAAAAATGGACTCAACTTCCTTATTGTGTTAAATATTTTAGTGTATCACAAGTCATTAGATTGCACCTCACAAAGGAAAAGAAAATAATTCTTTGGTGCTTATATTTTTCACCAGTCGTTTTATATGAAAAAATCGAGTTCGTTATTCAAAATCAAATTATTTCTGAAAAACGTTGCGCAAAGTGTTATATCATTTATGTTTTTTGTATTTTATGCGAAAACTTTATTGTTTCATGCAAACATGTAACATGTATAAAATATGTATTCGTTTGTTTCCCTAATAAACTAAAATAAAAATAAAACGAAGAAAGATGATTCAAATAAATCATTAGCAGTTGGGACTATTGTCCGGTATTAAAAAATAATTAATATTTAAGTGACTAATTAAATAATCGTTTTTTGGATTTCTTGTGTATTCATTATGTATTTCTTGTGCGTTTACTATGTATTTCTTGTGCATTAACTATGTATTTCTTGTGCATTAACTATGTATTTCTTGTGCGTTTACTATTTATTTCTTGTGCGTTTACTATGTATTTCTTGTGCATTAACTATGTATTTCTTGTGCGTTTACTATGTATTTCTTGTGCGTTAACTATGTATTTCTTGGGCTTAACTATGTAACAATTTCTAGACATTTTTGTATTATTCAGTTTTATTTTCCAATGTATTTACATAATATCATAAATACTACCAGATTGGATTTAGGTAACAATATTTATAAAGTAAAAAAGTAAATGAAGTAAATTTGTGTTAAAAATATGCACGAAAACGTTTTTTTTTTAAACTAAAAACAAAAAAAAACTATAAAAATACTAACGACTTTTTATTTAACTAATGGCATTTGTGGAAATGACGGATTTTAGTAAGAAAAATTAGCATTCAATAAATGTCAGTAAATCTATTATTTGTGTCGAATTGTTTTTTTTTGTAACAAATGTATTAATAAACCTCTTATTAAAAATCTATCTACTTGAAATACAATTAATCAATCTAATTTATTGAACTGCATTTAAATGTTGGTACTAGGTACCCATAATAATCACGGGTTTCAGTAAAAATGGGAATATTACAATCAATGCCAGTTAATCTAGTTTTAATATTCAACAAATTAAATAGTTGTTAGGTATATAACTTGTTTCCAATTTCAATGTAACACAGAAAAATAGACAACACATTATATTCTATAAATTGTTATCAAGTTTAATTTGCGGAACCCCATTTTAATTTGAAGTTTTTCTTTAATCTACTCAATATGCAATAGTATTATTTAATTTATTAAAAAAAAGCTAAATAAATGTTCTGTGTAATTATTAATGAGCGTGACAGATGTTACGCCTTTCAAAGGCATTATCGATCAGTTTAAAAATGTAAAAGAAAAATTTAAAAAAAGACAATTCTTCAGATTTTAAATTGAAAATTTAAAGTGCGTATGTTTTTAAATTGTGAAAATATTATTATAATTCTTACCTTGCAGCTGTCCCGAAACTAAAGATGTAATTACTAACACCGTGAACGCGATTTCCTCTAAGAAGCTCATTTTGAAAAATACTTTGAAGTGAATTTATTTTTAAAAACCGCACTCTACAACGTCACGTCTACAATGGTTGGAAACAGCCAAGCAATCATATTTATAAAGTATTTTTATCTGTACACTCAGAGCATGAAAGAGATAACGATTTGGTTTATTTCAGTAACTCTTATCTTAACGCCAGTTATTTTTTCGCAAACAGGAAAATATTTGAAATTATTTAAGGAATTAATTTGACTGTCTTCTTTGAGCATGCTGTCTGGAGGGACTTTTTAACGATTAAACTTTGTTTGTGGGATATGCGAGATCAACGATGATCGTTCTTGACATGACCTGAATAGAGTAACTACATACTTGATTCACTTGATCGTGCCATTTATTGCTGGTTTTTCTACCAGTTTAATCAATATGTATATGTAACCTTACTGTCTAAATTAAAGACACTGTTGATTTTCTGCAAAAAAACTCAACACAAAACGCTAAAACAGTGTATTAAAGTTAGTACAACAACACGACAGTAAAAATTGATTCAATATTCTGATGTTCCTAACCTAACCTAACCTAACCTACCTACTTAAAAAATACGATCTTAAATGTTTGATTTAGCCCACAGGTCCGCCGTAAGCGTGCGAACAGGGCATGCACTGCACACGGGCGGCACTTTCAGGGGGCGGCAAATACACTGAACTCGGAATGTTCTAACTCGTTATCATTCATCATTCCAGCATAAAGAATGTCATTGGATTTATTGCATGCATTGTTTAGCAAGCAATTTGTCCATAATTATCATTGAAATTGGCAACAAAGAAGTTTTATTTTCGGTAGTTATCGACTTTTTTTACCGAAATGTAGCTATATCAACGAACCTAATATTTTTTGGGTGAACACTCACTAGCCCCCCCCCCCACCTCAATACACCCCTCCGAACTGCTTTCTCGGAGATAACTGTCTGAAAGAAACATTATTCTAGTCGCACAGAAATATGAAGGTATATAGATCTTTTGAAACAAGCTTTAAATTATTTTTAAACATATATGCTAGTGTTTTATTTGGCAAAAACTTGTATGACCGAGACAATCTAGGCATTGGATTAAAATAAGCAGTTTTATAGATAAAAAATTCGGCACAAAATATGTTAGGTCTTTTCGTGGATATGGGCCTGGTATATAACCCCTTAAGGCTTCTCGTGGATATGGGTCTGGTATATAACTTGTTAGGGTACTCGTAGATATAGGCCTATTATATAATCTCTTAAGTCTTCTCGTAGAAATGGGCCTGGTATACAACCCCTTAAGGCTTCTGGTGGATATGAGCCTGGTAAACAACCCCTTAAGGCTTCTGGTGGATATGAGCCTGGTAAACAATCCCTTAAGGCTTCTCGTGGATATGGGTCTGGTATATAACTTGTTAGGGTACTCGTAGATATAGGCCTATTATATAATCTCTTAAGTCTTCTCGTAGAAATGGGCCTGGTATACAACCCCTTAAGGCTTCTGGTGGATATGAGCCTGGTAAACAACCCCTTAAGGCTTCTCGTGGATATGGGCACGGTATATAACTTAGTAGGGTTTCTCGTAGATATAAGCCTGGCAAACAACCCCTTAAGGCTTCTGGTGGATATGAGCCTGGTAAACAATCCGTTAAGGCTTCTCGTGGATATGGGTCTGGTATATAACTTGTTAGGGTACTCGTAGATATAGGCCTATTATATAATCTCTTAAGTCTTCTCGTAGAAATGGGCCTGGTATACAACCCCTTAAGGCTTCTGGTGGATATGAGCCTGGTATATAACTTGTTAGGGTACTCGTAGATATAGGCCTATTATATAATCTCTTAAGGCTTCTCGTAGAATGGGCCTGGTATACAACCCCTTAAGGCTTCTCGTGGATATGGGCCTGGTATATAACTTGTTAGGGTACTCGTGGATATAGGCCTGATATAAAACTTGATATGTAAGGGCTTCTCGTTGATATGGGCCTGGTATGTAACTTGATTTGACTGACTAAATTACTATCTCCATGATTATAATCACTTTTATATAACAGAGAACATTTATATTTCTTCGTTTTTCTCTCTCTTATTTGAAACATTATGTAAGTCTATGTGGGTAATTGTCAAGTAGGTGGTGGACACTTGACCTATAAGATTAAATCTGCGAAATATTTATTTGAACAGATTCCCTAGATAACTATAAATATATATTAACATAATACAATGCGGATCACAGACTATTGTATACAAAACACTAGGATTTCCGTAAATTAAAATTAAATATAAAGCTGAGAATAGTTTAGTTGATCTCACAATCAAACCGAATAATTTATTTGAATTTTTCACAAACGTTATATACTGTTGAATATTATTCCTATTATATAAATAGAGTTTTTTTGGTGTTTTTAGAATGATAACTTTTCACTTAGCTACAAACAATTCCATTTCGTTATCAATACACCAGGGAGATACGGTGATAAGTCTTATCGTTAGAGTACACAAACTTCTTAAAATTTAATTGCAATATTAAATTTGAGGTTGAAAAATTCTACAGAAGTATGGTCGTTAGTAAAAAATATAAAAGTAAGGGTCCAAGGTACGATCCTTGTGGTACGCCCTACATAACTTGTGACTAACTAGCCAGTTTTTTTTTCAAAGAGTGATTATGACTAACTTTGTCGAAGGCTTTATTGAAATCGGTGTATACGGCATCTAATGCAACTTACGTTGATTGTTCAATGTTATAATATGCGATTTATTCAAGTACATTCGTTTGGCGTTAGAGTGGCTAGCGGCGGCCCTGATTGCCCAGCATTATTCATAATTAAAATTAAATTTAGTAAAATCATGTTAACAGTATAATAATTGGCCAAATTACAATAACAGAAAGTCAATGCGATAACAATACCAGAAATTCAAGGCAATAACAACAGTCATTCTATTTTTAAACACATTTATTTGAATTTCACATTTGCTTTCGAGAGTGAATCAAATTCATCGAATTTGAAGCAAATATTGGAAACACACATAAACCCACTTCCTGACATCCAATCGAGCTGAAACTCGTCAGACGACTCGTTGTCGATGACAATGCACTCAATGCAATTTTTGGTGGCGAACACTTACACAAAAGCATTTCTCTGAAATTATATGACATTACAGCAGTTAATACACGAAGTAAATATCGGTCCTACCCGATCGGCATCTGGCAAGGTTGTTAGCGCGGTTGACTCCAGTCCCTGGGAAATAAGATACAGTCCTCAGTCAAACCAAAATAACGTTTTTTTTTTAAATATGATGAGGTATATAAAAAAACTTTCTTTTGAACGGGTTGATTTTTAGTATTTGTGGCGTTCAACAACCTGTTGATGTTTGAGGTAAGTATGTACATAACTAATTTAATGTATTCTGAAAATTGCAAAACGATTTGGCTGGTAAGGCCGGCATTTGTGCGAGACGTACACCAATACAAGCGCACTCTTCCCACTCATACACACACATTCCCCACGACCAGACTTCAACAATAAATCTTTGGTATAGCAAATTTTTTTAATTAACTCTAATTATTTCATAATATGTATAGATATTTGTTTATAATATAGGTGGCAGATACAACCGAATCTTTTTCTGAATTTTCTATTTAACATTTTCGTTTGGGAGTCACTAATCTGACCTTCAAAGATTAAAAAATAAACAATTATTTGTTAACTGATAACAAACAGGACTGAAAATATAATTGTTGGGTTTTTTGGTAAAACTGCTGCCGGTCAGCATTTGCCTTTGGGTCCGAAGACAATAGGTTCGATTCTTTCCTAACGATATAATACTTGCGCAGACCCGTGATAGCCATATAGGCGCTATTGCGTGCTAATATCTCGTTGAAACGTGCTCCACTATTATCGCGCGAGTAGCAGTAGTCACATCATTGGGGATAGTCTGAATTCAAGACATATCAGTTCCGATTTTTAAATAGCCTCTTAAACAATTTTCTGTTAAATACAATTATATATTATAGTTAGGTACTTGTGATATTTTATGCTTTTTGCCATTCTTTTATTTGTTTAAAACAATATACAATTTCTTCTCTCTTGGCTATGACCGATATTTAATTTTTTCTAAGGCGTTGCATATGTGTTCGTAGGGATGGAAAACTTCTTCCCTACAACACATAAGCCTCCATGGAAATTGGACCCTTATTTTCTTTGATTACTACAGAAAGCTACATAAAGCTCTCTTGTACTATATATCTTTATAGACATATGTACCTAACTAATTAATACGTTATTTACGACCTTGAACGTAAATATTTTCGTATTTGTGTTGTAATTAAATTCCATCAAACGTTGTGTAATTTTTTTGGTTTATGATATAGGACTTTAATTACTTTCATTTTTGTGGTAACCCTTTTGATTCTGGTCAGGGCGTTGAGCTTCAAAATTGAATTGGTCTCTCCATTGCAAATCTAAACTTAAATGGTTTCTCTAAGTAGGCTAACTTTCCCTATGTAACTATTTTGATTCCCTGCTGCCTAACGATTTCGTAGTTAAGCGCCAGAAAAAGATATTATACTTGTATATTTGGACAGGTAATTAAATATAACTCGAATGGTTAATTGTTAGTAAATTTGGTTATGGTTAACTCTTGTATCTGTTGGCGTCACTCCTTTATGACTCTGCTGCTATAAGGTACATGTAAAGATTCATTTAGTAGGTTAACGTAATTAGTTAATTGTATATTTGACGAACTCAGAATAACCCTTTGCTAGCAAAATTTGGCTCCTGTCCTCCTGCAAGTAAACGAGGTAGTCGAGAGTCAACTAGAAATTCGCACAATCTTGTGACACGATTCAATTGATTGGTAGCTAAGTTACCGCGTCCCAAAAGAATCTTTCTTCGTCATCATGCATTGCCTTCAAGTCTTCTCCCGAGCCTCGAAACCCCCAATATCCTACTCCTCCTAGGTCTAATATTTACTTAGGGCGAACCGGTTTCGTTCTATATACAATCATATACTCACGGTGTGGTGTGGAATTACGGGTCGTGAATCCTCCTTCCACGTTCAAGAGAAAATGCGAGAGTGGCCCGGAGACCTAAAATGCAAGCTGTATGCAGGTCCGCATTCTCCAATGAACAGATACATACAAATACATATATGTAGACATACATTTTGGGAAAGGTTTATAACTTGCAATACGAGGCTATTTGCTTCGCATTCCAAGCTCGGATCTCGTACAAAGAATTCTGCGAAATTCTAAGCTTGGTAACCGAATAAATACATACAAGAATAGTAGGTGATATAAATAAATACTAATATACTAAGATCTTATTGGTAGTTTGTTTTGGAGAGCCACCAAAACTCCAGGCTTTTTGTGTTTGGTTTTGACGATTTTATTTAAGAGATTCGCCATCTCTATTTGTTTGGTTAGTGGTCTTTGTTATAGAAGCGACCACTGCCTCCTATTGGTTGAACTGTATTTTTTTTCTTTCCCTAGGGTTCAACCAAAGATATTAGAAGAACGAGATGTGCTATGAGCAGTTCATACTGCGTGGAATTGTTTTGCCGAGTGTCGCCGGTTTTGTTCACCAATACTACTGCCCACCTTCGCTTCCGCTAAGGTATCCGCACTAATACATAGAACAGATTTCTGTGCGTACACGTCCCGATACCGTTCAAAGTACCCTAATTAGGTAGTACTCCGCCTACGGTCCGGCGGCCAACATAGCATATCTCGTTCTTCTAATATCTTTGGGTTCAACATTAGATTTGGTTCATCCTATCCCGTGATTTTTCAATTGTTGTATGTAAATGATTGCCACATAAGAGAGTACGCAACTCCTAGATGTTTCAGGCAACTGATGGGAATCTATGCGATTACCCAATCCATAATATTCGAATGTTTCGTATAATACTTCGATATAAATCTTACTAACCCGTGATTTTCAATTGTTGTATGTGAATCATAGGTATTTGAGAGTGCCCAAATTGCTCCATATTGCGCAATAAAATCCTGAAATTCAATTTATCTTTTATTCTAATTTATAATCCTGATAAATATCTAGTTACGGACCAAGGTCATTTTCAAACCATTGAATCAACCCAGTTCTCCGATGAACGATATGATACGAAATAATGTAAACTCCTCCTCTGACACACTAACCTAAATGTGAGATTTGTTTATTCAAGCCATACCTTCCTCTTCCTATAAGTCAGTTGTGTTCCTTTTTTTTTGTTATGCATAATTAATTTTTTTAAACCCCACAACTTTGGTATTTAATTCAATATTTTTAATTCCTTTTTTAAAGTTAAACGATTTATTTCATTATCCGAATTTAGTAAAATTACTAGAGGTTAAGTGGAGAATAAATATATATACATATATATAAATAAATACACATATCTCGATTGCCAAAATATGTTAAATAATAGTACATATATTACTGAATAAATTTAAAATATATGATTCTACGTGGGCTTGAACATTATTAAGTACATGTTTTCTTTTCCAATAATATAGATATGTCCATAAGTAGGTATTTAAAATCGCTACCATTCCGATGTTTCGATTAATAAATCAAATATATATATACTCTTCATATACAATACATTACTATATATTTATATATATAAATACATAATATACATATATCAATGCGTAATTCCTTTTTGTTGTTTTAATAATTAAATTGAAATACCATCACTCCGCAGCACTTTCGTTTTCCTGGGACCTGAAAATTATTTATAAAAAGGTAAACTTACCCCATTAAGGCTTTTCCGGTCGGGTTCTACACGACAAATCCTTGTCAAAGAAATCCTACCTAATTAACTGTTTTTCAACTAATTTCAAAATAAATCTTTTCGACTATTTATTCCTATTTAATATTTTATTCTTGCTTGATCCATATAAATTAGCTGATATTTAATATTTTTCCTTCTAAACGAAATCCTATTCCAGAAAACCCGTTGATTTAAAACATTTTTCTAGTTTAAACTTTCAAAAATAATAGCTACTTCAAAATTAATTTCGAAATGTTAGATTGATGTTAAAATTCTGGTTAAATCGAAAAAACACTTTTAAACACTGCCTTTATACGCACGATGGATTATAACTAGTCATTTTATTGATTCTAAAATTCTTTTTATATAAGTTTATAAGAAAATTTATTCCGAATTGCGCAATCTTTTAATTAATTTGATTTTAATAAATTAAATATCTGTTAAAACTTTCTCCCAAATTGCACTGTTTTCACCAATATTTTTAACTATCCATAATTAATTAAAAGAAACTATATTTTCACTGATTTTAAATGCGAGTTTTTTTTCTAAGTCACTAGACTTATCCATAATCTAACACTTAGAAATATTTACCAAAACGCGTTGTCCCGCCACGAAAACCACCTTTTCAAATCCACGGCTGACTGTCCTGAAAACCGCTGTGCGCTCGTTTTTATACTGTTTTCAATACCAAAATGACTTAAGTCGATTTCATCTTTCAGACAATTAGATCATTAATCAACCCGTAAATTTGAACATATCTGCCACTAATTTCGATTATTTAAATCTTGTCACTTATTCGGACGACACAGTCATAACTCGGTGACACCCCAAATTTCTTGTCTTTGTTTTCTGTAGTTGCAGGGCTGGATCAGTATCCGTTAATTATTTTCATAGAGTTCGTCGTAAGGTTAAATGTGTTTTTCTAGCTGTGCTTAATTTCGTTTATTTTTCTGGGAATATAATCAATCCATTACAGTATTCCCTATGCACACTTCACATTCAACGTTTCTTATCTGATTATTTATTTTCTAAAGAATTTTCCCTCTAATTTTTGTTCTTTTCGGGATTGCGTTTCATAATTCAGTCACTATTGTTCCTGTCTTAGCAGGCAAGTTCATGTTCGCACTGGATTCCCTCAACCCAATCATGTTTATTAGTGTTTACCTTTATTTCCCACCTTCCTCTGGTTATTATGGCCCTTTAAATTCGTCTCCACGAATTTCTTCTTTATTCTTATGTTATTTCTCATAACTCTATAATTTATTATATTCCAAGCCGTATTTATAGATTTCATGGATAACTTGGAATTGTATCGCTTTTAGGCCAGTCAATAAAGGTTCAAAATGAGGCTAACCCAAAAATTAATTCCTCCGTCGACGAAATTTTCGCAGTCACGTGGAGTATCATTTAGGGATGACGAATGACAAGAGATCCAACAAAATATTTAACGGGAAGTTAGTTATTTTTAGCAAAAACTGAAAAAAAATTATAACTTTCGATGGAAAAGTATTTCTTTCGAAAACTCTTCACATTTTGTTAGTATTAATTAATATCCACCTGATTAAATAGAAATCCAACAATATTTTTGTAGGGAAAGTGTTTTTTTTAAAGAGATTTGTTTTTTAATTCTATTGTTGCTGGGAAAATACCTCCCTCCAATTTTTGATCACGGAGTGTCTTTATATTGGTGTTTGCTTTATTTAATCAAAAGATCCAACATTTTTTTCTTTTGGAACATGCTTTTTTGATATCAGTCAAAAATATCGCTCCGGAAAAATCCTCCGTCCAATTTGTTACGCCAAGTTGATGGGATAGCTATGTAAAAACGATTTCTGCAAAGATCCAACAAAATTTTGAACGGCAACCTATTTTTTTAAATTAATTTCGAACGCACGCTCATTTCGCGTGATTTTTGGATGAACGGGAGCCCGCGGGGTAAGGGAGGGGTAGGGCTAGTTCCATTCGGGACTACGCTACGCGTTTGACGGCCGCTTCTAGCGTCTGTGTAAAATTAACAAAGGGCAAATTGCATGGTTTATTGACAACGCTTCGTATATCTGTTTTCAATTCGAGCTTTTCAAACCACAATTCCTTATGGATTTATAAATCCAATATGGACTTTTTGTAAATTGGACCATTTTTATTCGAAAAAGAATCTGAACTCATCAATTTTATCAATAAATTGATTACACTTTTCAAAAAACTTTTTGTACATAGTTACATTGAAAAGAAAAAAAACATGACAATACTTCTATTGAAATCGAAAATAAAGTTGGCAGTTAATAAGTTAATAATTATTAATAATAAATAACTATAAACAAAAAAAAAACTTTTCTACTAATGTATATTATACTTTAGGTACTTGAAATATAGTAATCGTTTTATATTACCCACACTCAGGCAGTGCCTTAGTGGGTTTTCATTTCTTGTGTATACTATTTTGTATACACAAGAAATATTGTGTTATTATATACTATCTATTAATATGTGTAAAGAAATGAAAAGAAATAAAGTAATAAAAAAAATAAAAAATTAATAACACAATTCTGAAACGAATTGATATTTGCCCTGAAACCGGGTAAAAACCATAAAAAATGTTGCTTTATGATAAGGGTTGGCACATTCAACGATATTTAAAATACATTTTTATTAATAATTTAATTCATAACAAAACATAACACACTTTGGTAAATGTTACGAATTCCGCTTCACGATAAATATGGAATGTTTATTTGAATAGATACTTGAATTTAGTTATATTATTACTAAAAGTGACTCTTAATGTTGGGGAAAACCTAAAAAAATATACACTTACTTCGTTTAAATTATTTCACATATACGATAATACACCGGTCGTCAACCAAAATCATAACGCCATATTCCATTTGTTCGTGAGATTTCAAAGCAAGTACAGTAATATGACATTTGCTGGAAATACCAACCACAGAAAATAAATTCTTATCAAAATAAAAACAAACGTACCTACTAGTTATTTTCCTAGCCAGAGGGCGGGTGTAGGTACAGTACCTACCTACGAACTATTTCAATAAAATCTCCTTAATACTAAATAAAATTATAAACATAACCTAACCTAATCTAACTGTGATTTTCTATAACAAAAAATTGCCCATTTAATAACGCCCACTCGCGTCCCATTTAGAGTTATATCCCAGTTTTCAAATAGTTTGTGGGCTGCGCTAGGTTTGTATAGACTGGTTTGTGATTTAATTCTAATAGCTTTTTTCCATGTTTTTCTGCCTAATCTAACCTAAAATACCCAAACGGAATACGTTTAATCACATTTTATTCCTTTTGGTTGTTAATTCGGATTATTACATTTAATTTTATGTTGATTATTTGTTATAAATAATACATTCAATTACATGAATGAATTATATATGATGATATTATTAATTTTACATGGCAATACTAAATTTTGTGTGATTGACAGCAGTGTCTATGAAATATTTTATAGATAGAATTACGTTATTCGGTAGAATTACGTTATTTAACAACGGCGACAACAACGGCGACAACAACAGCGCCGCATACTAATTGACATGTCGCGTAAGTTAATTAATAAAAGAAATAACATTTCAAAGTGCATATTTTTTCGTCTCCCCCGACTTAATAAATCATCTTTTGAATTAATAAATTTAATTCCATTTATTTGAAACTGAAATATTGCGTATTAACCGTGGAGCGGAATAAGAGAGCAATATAAAAAGAGCCGTGGTTTTCATATCCAATATCAAAACAAATAGAGGACATTGCCGGAATACATTACAATTTAACGTAAAAAAAATATTAGAGCAGTGCCAAATATCAATGTGCCAACCCTGATTTTGCTTTCGTTTCGGATTGGTTTGCTCAGTACTAACCGAAGCCACCGCGTGGAAAGGCTCGGTCATTAGTCCGCCGTTTCCCATAGTCAAGCCCATTATTCGATCCCCTCCCATATGTTTTCTTAAATACATTGGCATCAATATTTTAAATTATGACAATAGTAGTGAAAATGATTTGCAAAGTGAACAACCATCTTCTTCAAAAAAATCCAAGTTTGCAGCGTAATTATTTCAGCCGAATTAATTCAACAAACCTTTTTTGAAACAAAGATTTTTTTTATATTAACAGCTAATTTAATTTTTTTTCCTCGCAATTAACACATTTTATGTGGGGCATGTTATTTGTTTTATCTAGATTCTAGATAGTATAAAAATATTTCTTATGATCTTATTGGGAAAAAAATGTGTATTTTAAAATGTAGTTCTATTTCTATATTTTTTCTATCTTCTGTTTCTATAATAACAAAAATAATATCAACCTTTGTACCTTATTTTATTGTATTTTTGTTTTATTTTTTTGGTCAGTTAGTAAATGATCTCTAATTTTAGTTTCGCAGAGTAATGTTTTTAAAGTGTAAAACTTTTTTTCATGTTATAATAGATTTTGATTCAACAATAAAACGTTAAAAATAAGAACTGATCCCAATTGTTGTCATTGTATTGTAGTTACCTATAATGTCTTATAATTAATATTATTATTCCACACTAACTACACCCATTTAATTTTCGGTCACATAAATAGGCAGTTGTCAAAATAATGAATTGGTTAAACTAACATTAAATTATGCAAGTATTTTAAAATTAAAATTGATATTATAGAAGCTTTACGTCTCTTTCATTGATTTTAACAACGCTTTCGGAAATGCCTGTTTGTGTTGCTTTTTATTGAGAATTTGAGAATTATGAAACAACCTCATTTACAATGCCACAATAATTTAAAAATATATATTGAGTTTGTTTATATTGCACTTCGCATATAAACCATTAGTAAAATTTAATATAATTCTATGGTTACTATAAAACACTTTTACAGTTAATAGAAACAGTTTTTGTAATTTTTTTTTAAAACATTCATTCTTCAATTGAGGTATAATATTCAATGCATTTTTCACATTTTCGGACAACCATAAAATACAAAAAACATCAAGTCGGCTTCCCACCCCTCCCCAAGTCCCCACCGCGGCTTACTCCGCGGGCAGCGGTCAGCTATATCTCGCGCCGAACGGCTCGCTTGCCCCCCGTGCGACTAGCCCCACCCCTCCTTTACCCCGCGGGCTCCCGTTCATCCAAAAATCACGCGAAATGAGCGTGCGTTCGAAATTAATTTAAAAAAATAGGTTGCCGTTCAAAATTTTGTTGGATCTTTGCAGAAATCGTTTTTACATAGCTATCCCATCAACTTGGCGTAAAAAAATTGGAAGGAGGATTTTTCCGGAGCGATATTTTTGACTGATATCAAAAAAGCATGTTCCAAAAGAAAAAAATGTTGGATCTTTTGATTAAATAAAGCAAACACCAATATAAAGACACTCCGTGATCAAAAATTGGAGGGAGGAATTTTCCCGGCAACAATAGAATTAAAAAGCAAATCTCTTTTAAAAAAACACTTTCTCTACAAAAATATTGTTGGATTTCTATTTAATCAGGTGGATATTAATTAATACTAACAATATGTGAAGAGTTCTCGAAAGAAATACTTTTCCAGCGAGAGTTATAATTTTTTTTCAGTTTTTGCTAAAAATAACTAACTTCCCGTTAAATATTTTGTTGGATCTCTTGTCATTCGTCATCCCTAAATGATACTCCACGTGACTGCAAAAATTTCATCGACGGGGGAATTTTTGCATACCTCAAACTCTTTATTGGATCATCTTGGATCATCTCTCATTTCCGTTGTTTACCCTTTTTTTTATACACCACTCTGTTCCCGATGTGTGTTGTCTCTAGGAAAATTTCATCCTTCATCTATTATTAATTAATATCATTTTCCACACTTCTATGGAAGATATTCCTAATTCGACTCTGGGATATCTGTCAAATTTAATTGTCTGACCTAAACTCCACCCAATTTTTTGTCTCTTTCTTTCCAAAATTCCTATAAACCATCCGTATTGACATTTGTTTAGTCTCATATTTTTGGTACCCCGCTTGTAAATTACTTTTTATTTCAGTATCATTGAATTTTATGTCTTTTGCTTTAACTAAACATCTCATAAGCCCTATGTTAACTTTAATTGCTTTCCTAATTGCTTATTAATCTAACGTAAACGTTTATAACCTAAAATACACAGGAGATCGTCAACCTTTTATTTCGTCTCATTTCCCCTGCAATCTCGCGCGACTCTAAGATTTTCCTACCCTCATAATTATGTAAAATGCATACTTTTTCTGAATTAAATCTATCGCTATATGTTTAGCATTATTGCCTTCCTTTGGTACTCTATTATCATGTTCCTAGGACCTTTGCAACTGCCCAAAATCTCTGAATTGTTCCTTCGTTCAGTCGCTGCACTCTTTCTAAATTTTTTTTTGTGAAATTTTCTTTCCAAATTGTTTTCCCAATATGTTCGCTACATCTAAAATTAATAACGATTAGTTCCCATTGTCTCCAACACTTTCATTTTTCTTTAGCACGATTTTCCTCGAATTTGACACCCTCCCGCTTTTATAAGTAATCGCACGACAGTTGAAAATCCTGCCAGTAATTTTCCTACGCTTTTCCGCCCTTTCTTATAGGTATTTCATTTACAAATTTTCTTTTGTATTTTCGCGTGTGTTTTTCAACATGTAAAAGTCTCCAAAGAACTCGATTCTTAGGGTTCGCTATCCCATGAATGTATCCGTTATTCAAAACATTCCCTGGGGTTTAACATACTAAAACCTTGAAGCGTTCGATGTTTATATTACACTGCCTTCACCTCTAATTTCTGTGGGAATGAAAAGGTTATTAATTATCTCTTTAATTGTCGGGTCCAAAGGTCATTCCTTTGTCTCTAGTTGACACACGCCTTTCCGTTTACTGATTGGTTCACTCAAAACTTTATAGCTCTTGTTTAAATCTAATTGGCTGTCAAAATTCAATGTTTGTTTTTACGCCTAAAAAAAGGAATTCCCTTATCTGAGACGATTTTAACGACCTCTTTGTTTTCGTTCTAGAACTTCGATATAAGTCAAACTATTACAGGTCTACCGCCAACATAACTCGATCAAATCTAATTCAACAGATGTCGCAAGGATGTCCGTTTCCATAAGTAATTGATATCTTTTTGATCCGTAAAGTAGGGAGCTACGGTTAATCTGTTTTCACTGTTGATTGAAGCCATTCATCACTTACTTTATCACTAGTCCGAAATCGACAACAAACAATTCAGATGTTTAAAATGAAGATCAAATTCAAAGCAAAAGTTCTGGAGTTCATTGAACTGGATTTACAGGCAGGAAGACAATGGAAATTAGTGTTTTTATTATGTAGCACAGACCAGAGAAGAATCACGGGATATTATAATTTCAATTTTGGAAAAGAGAATAAATGAAAATAATTTTCTGTTCAAATATTATGTTTTCGGTAGGTTCAAAATTTAAAAATAAGGCCTTAATTCAATGCGAAATTTCTAGAGTTAATTGAACCGTAGTAACAGACACAATAAAAAAAAAGTGTTTATAAAAATAATTTCAGTTCAAAAAGCACATATATTAGAGATTGGCTAAGAAATAAAGGTAAAGTAAAAAAAAGCAAATTCATTAGGGATAGGCTGATGAATGAAGGTAAACATCAGATGAAATAAGAACAGGCTAAGTAATAAAGGTAAAGTGAAGAAAGCAGGTAAATTAGGGACAGGCTAAGTAATCAAGGTAAAGTGAAGAAAGCGGGTAAATTAGGGATAGGCTAAGTAATCAAGGTAAAGTGAAGAAAGCAGGTAAATAAGGGATAGGCTAAGTAATCGAGGTAAAGTGAAGAAAGCAGGTAAATAAGGGATAGGCAAAGGAATCAAGGTAAAGTGAAGAAAGCAGGTAAATTAGGAATAGGCTAAGGAATCAAGGTAAAGTGAAGAAAGCGGGTAAATTAGGGATAGGCTAAGTAATCAAGGTAAAGTGAAGAAAGCAGGTAAATAAGGGATAGGCAAAGGAATCAAGGTAAAGTGAAGAAAGCAAGTAAATTAGGGATAGGCTAAGGAATCAAGGTAAAGTGAAGAAAGCGGGTAAATTAAGGATAGGCTAAGTAATCAAGGTAAAGTGAAGAAAGCAGGTAGATAAGGGATAGGCAAAGGAATCAAGGTAAAGTGAAGAAAGCAGGTAAATTAGGGATAGGCTAAGGAATCAAGGTAAAGTGAAGAAAGCGGGTAAATTAAGGATAGGCTAAGGCATCAATGTAAAGTGAAGAAAGCAGGTAAATAAGGGATAGGCTAAGTAATCAAGGTAAAGTGAAGAAAGCGGGTAAATTAGGGATAGGCTAAGGAATCAAGGTAAAGTGAAGAAAGCAGGTAAATTAGGGATAGGTTAAGGAATCAAAGTAATTTGAAGAAAGCAGGTAAATGAGGGATAGGCTAAGTAATCAAGGTAAAGTGAAGAAAGCAGGTAAATTAGGGATAGGCTAAGGAATCAAGGTAAAGTGAAGAAAGCGGGTAAATAACGGATAGGCTAAGTAATCAAGGTAAAGTGAAGAAAGCAGGTAAATTAGGGATAGGCTAAGGAATCAAGGTAAAGTGAAGAAAGCAGGTAAATAAGGGATAAGCAAAGTAATCAAGGTATAGTGAAGAAAGCCGGTTAATTAGGGATGGGCTAAGTAATCAAGGTAAAGTGAAGAAAGCAGGTAAATTAGGGATAGGCTTAGGAATCAAGGTAAAGTGAAGAAAGCGGGTAAATTAGGGATAGGCTAAGGCAGCAAGGTAAAGTGAAGAAAGCAGGTAAATTAGGGATAGGCTAAGGAATCAAGGTCAAGTGAAGAAAGCGGGTAAATTAAGGATAGGCTAAGGCATCAAGGTATAGTGAAGAAAGCAGGTAAATTAGGGATAGGCTAAGTAATCAAGGTATAGTGAAGAAAGCAGGTAAATTAGGGATAGGCTTAGGAATCAAGGTAAAGTGAAGAAAGCGGGTAAATTAGGGATAGGCTAAGGAATCAAGGTAAAGTGAAGAAAGCAGGTAAATTAGGAATAGGCTAAGTAATCAAGGTATAGTGAAGAAAGCAGGTAAATTAGGGATAGGCTAAGGAATCAAGGTAAAGTGAAGAAAGCAGGTAAATTAGGGATAGGCTAAGGAATCAGGGTAAAGTGAATAAAGCGGGTAAATTAGGGATAGGCTAAGGCATCAAGGTAAAGTGAAAAAAGCACGTAAATTAGGGATAGGCTAAGGAATCAAGGTAAAGTGAAGAAAGCGGGTAAATTAGGGATAGGCTAAGTAATCAAGGTATAGTGAAGAAAGCAGGTAAATTAGGGATAGGCTAAGGAATCAAGGTAAAGTGAAGAAAGCAGGTAAATTAGGGATAGGCTAAGGAATCAAGGTAAAGTGAAGAAAGCGGGTAAATTAGGGATAGGCTAAGTAATCAAGGTATAGTGAAGAAAGCAGGTAAATTAGGGATAGGCTAAGGAATCAAGGTAAAGTGAAGAAAGCAGGTAAATTAGGGATAGGCTAAGGAATCAAGGTAAAGTGAATAAAGCGGGTAAATTAGGGATAGGCTAAGGCATCAAGGTAAAGTGAAAAAAGCACGTAAATTAGGGATAGGCTAAGGAATCAAGGTAAAGTGAAGAAAGCGGGTAAATTAGGGATAGGCTAAGTAATCAAGGTATTGTGAAGAAAGCAGGTAAATTAGGGATAGGCTAAGAAATCAAGGTAAAGTGAAGAAAGCAGGTAAATTAGGGATAGGCTAAGGAATCAAGGTAAAGTGAATAAAGCGGGTAAATTAGGGATAGGCTAAGGCATCAAGGTAAAGTGAAAAAAGCACGTAAATTAGGGATATGCTAAGGAATCAAGGTAAAGTGAAAAAGCACGTAAATTAAGGATAGGCTAAGGAATCAAGGTAAAGTGAAGAAAGCGGGTAAATTAGGGATAGGCTAAGTAATCAAGGTAAAGTGAAGAACGTAGGTAAATTAGGGATAGGCTAAGGAATCAAGGTAAAGTGAAGAAAGCGGGTAAATTAGGGATAGGCTAAGGAATCAAGGTAAAGTGAATAAAGCGGGTAAATTAGGGATAGGCTAAGGCATCAAGGTAAAGTGAAAAAAGCACGTAAATTAGGGATAGGCTAAGGAATCAAGGTAAAGTGAAGAAAGCGGGTAAATTAGGGATAGGCTAAGTAATCAAGGTAAAGTGAAGAACGTAGGTAAATTAGGGATAGGCTAAGGAATCAAGGTAAAGTGAAGAAAGCAGGTAAATTAGGGATAGGCTAAGTAATCAAGGTAAAGTGAAGAACGTAGGTAAATTAGGGATAGGCTAAGGAATCAAGGTAAAGTGAAGAAAGCGGGTAAATTAGGGATAGGCTAAGTAATCAAGGTAAAGTGAAGAACGTAGGTAAATTAGGGATAGGCTAAGGAATCAAGGTAAAGTGAAGAAAGCAGGTAAATTAGGGATAGGCTAAGTAATCAAGGTAAAGTGAAGAACGTAGGTAAATTAGGGATAGGCTAAGGAATCAAGGTAAAGTGAAGAAAGCGGGTAAATTAAGGATAGGCTAAGTAATCAAGGTAAAGTGAAGAACGTAGGTAAATTAGGGATAGGCTAAGGAATCAAGTTAAAGTGAAGAAAGCGGGTAAATTAGAGATAGGCTAAGTAATCAAGGTAAAGTGAAGAACGTAGGTAAATTAGGGATAGGCTAAGGAATCAAGGTAAAGTGAAGAAAGCGGGTAAATTAGGGATAGGCTAAGGAATCAAGGTAAAGTGAAGAACGTAGGTAAATTAGGGATAGGCTAAGGAATCAAGGTAAAGTGAAGAAAGCGGGTAAATTAGGGATAGGCTAAGTAATCAAGGTAAAGTGATGAACGTAGGTAAATTAGGGATAGGCACTGTAAAATATTAGTTTGGTGTAGATGATTATGTAGCTGCAACTGTTCTTCGTTATAAATTCGTGTACATTTATTTTTATGTAGACAGAGATTATAGAGTCATTAACCCATTACCTCCATGATTTTATTTTAATTTTTATAAACTTGAATCATCATTATAACCCGGTAGTATAGACTTAAAGGAGATCCCAAAATCAGTTTTAGAATTTTCCGGCCGCCCACCCTCTCACCAGAGCGTCTATAAAATTGATGCCTAAACGCAACGCTTGGAGGTAACCCCCCTAAGCAAAACTTACTTCAACTATGGGTTAAATGCAGTAAACTGTATGATTTATATTAATAATTTAAAATTAATAATTGCCATTGTTTATAATTCAATGAAAATACAATTTACTAATGGAAAATACGCAAAATAACAATATTAGAAATAATACTATTAGAAAAAACCTTCTAGAATGAGGAAAACTAACCAAATCTAACCAAATGAAGGGCGAAAAATGAAGGGCGCGGTTGCAGGCCCGGCATTGATAGACCGTTGGATTTTTTCACACAGAGCACAACGAAAACGGTATTCTCCACGATATGGCAAATGAAATTCTTGGATTCGATGCACACGATTCCCATCTTCTGCGTCATGGCCTTCCTTTACACGAGATTCTCCGAATTCGGCATTGACCTGATTTGGAAAAGACAATAAAAGAGTACGGGTAACCTCCACACGGAATGCCTTCTGGGAAGGTTTTCTCTGTCGCCTAGTCATCTGGTTTCCCATATCATGCTCGTACTTCCTCAAGAAACATTGCAACTTCCATCTATTTACAAGAGGGTTGGTGAGGCAAGATACAAATAAAGGCCAGTACCACTTCTTTGACCGAACGTTCATCCGATAATTTTGTATAACATTATCATGGAGGTCCACCCCACCCATTCCCAAATTATAATTTCGTATTGGCGCTGGACAATCGATTTTTTTTGCATGCTTCCTCCAAAACTTTGCCTTTTTTTCTTCAATTTCTGCCATCTCTGCTCTCTGCACTTACTGGCTCCATTCCAACATAGTTCGTGGCCACTGTTACTTCACGGTTGTCCTGCCAACGGCATACGAGGATTTGGCTTTCTACGTCTACCACCGCATCAAATTTACCTGCTTGGTAAATGTTCGCTATGCGCAAGGGAAATATAGAAGAAAATTTTACCTTAAGGCAATTATATTCCTGTCTTCAACTTGCCCGAAGCTTCAAGGTTAGGGAAGCAAACTGGCTTACATATGCCAGTAGCGCACATTCTCTTATCCTTCAAGATACACATCAAATGGTGAGATGTAAAGAAATTGTCCATAAATAACTCATGGCGTGCGGGGAACTCTATATATTCCATCATAGACAGTACGACGCATGATCCCTTACCTAATTCGGGGTCATATGTATCAGATGCTCCGGAATACGGCATTTCTTGGAACAGGTAGCCTTCGGAGGAAGCAAGACAACAAATCTTGAAGCCAAATTTGATTGGCTTATTCTTAATGTACATCTTGCAAGAATGTCGACCGAAATATGGCACCATTTGCTCGTCGATGGAAAGTTTGTGTGCAAAAACACCAAATTGAAGATATTTCACGTTTATCATGTTAAACAATGGACGAACCTACAAAGAAAGCTGGAACGTTAGTCGAAGAATACTAAATATAAAATTTTATGTTATGGCTACTATACCTTAACCATTCTGTCGGTTATATCTAGATTGTTGTTATCGCAAAAATGTATATAGCGCTTTATAAGCTCGAAATGTGGACGTTGGTTCCTTTTTTGATGACGCTTTCACCCAAGGTCGGGTCAGACGAATAATAATCTGTGGTAGATGGCAATATATTGTAGCCGGTCAACACAGAAACCAAGAAAACGCTTCAATTCGTATATATCTTACTGGAATTCGGTATTGGTTTTAAATCGAGCGCATTTGATCATACTCTCAAGAATAAACTGAATCACTTCGTCATCAAAGAATAATGAAAACACTTGAAAAGCATTATAAGACTTCAGTTTTTCGTACATATCTTTATGCACCACATTCAGCGGTTCAGGAACGCAACAGTTTACTGTAGTTTTAATTTTTTGGCTGGTGGTGCGTTTGAAATAGATATTCGCAAGGTATTACGACTCGCACCAGAGGATGTCGAAGGCTGATTCCAGTCAAGTCGTGATATGCCATCAAATCATCGTAAATCAGCTCTTCGTCCGTCTGTTCATCAACATTCTCTGTTTAAAAATATCCGAAAACTGCAGACTAACTATTATTTTTAATAAAAATCACGCATAATAACACAACAAAACCGTATTATTTGAAGGCAAGCTAACCATAAACATATGAAAACACTGTCACAGCTAACCTCCAAACGTTGCGCGCAGGCATCACCTGATTTCATTGACATCCAGCGGTCATCTTATGCATATAATACTATGTTGAAACAGTGTTGTCGACTAAATCATCTTTTGATAACAATATGTGGTTCACACATGTTTTATTTTTTCCGTTTTAAATTTTTTTTTTTTTCAAAATGGGTCTATTTTCAGGGCTTTAGTAAAAAAATTATAAAAATAGAATAATTATTAAAATTTAATCAATTATGTTAATTATTGAAAGCTAACATACCAATCTGTAAATGCTGCATAACAACTTGGTGGGATTTAGCTTTATTCACAGTGAAAAAAAATCATACTTTTCATCTATTTTTTTGATGCCTATAGACATCGTCATGGAGATAATGGGTTAAAAGATGACATTTGAGTCAAAGATGGTAGCGAGGAAGTTACACTAGGAATTTTAGATCTCAAGGAAATTGGCTATGGGTTCCGGGGGTTTATTTATCACATTATTTATTGGCTGCAAATTGAATTTATTTAGTATTTGTTGGCGGTGTTTTGCAATTTCTGATTTGTATTTTGACAATTTTGGTTAAAGAAAATTTAAAATTTACAAAAAAAGTGAGGTCGTTTTCCCTCCCATGTCGTTTTTCAAGATGTCAAAAAATGTCGACAGATTATAAGTAACACATAAAATATTCTTGATTACTCAAAACGTGGATTGAACCAAAATAATTTAATGGTTAATTCGGCAAAACTGTTTTAGTTCCATGTAGCATTCTGTGTTCAAGTTGACGTTATAAATCATCGTCATGTTGATGTTCAAAACATTGTTTTAAACATCAACATGACTTTAACATTTACTCTAAGCGATTCAGCAAATATTAAATTTGGTGTACCTCAGGGAAGTACTCAAGGGCCAATTTTGTTTAATATATATATTAAAGAGCTATGTAACAGTTCCCTTGCCGACCACATGATTACCTTTGCAGACGATACGGTCTTGTTATTTGAAGGTAAAAACTGGAATGAAGTTCACAGTAAAGCAGAAGCTGGTATAAACAGTATTAAACAATGGCTAGATAATAATCTACTCACACTCAACACGGAGAAAACAAAATTCATCCGCTTCAGTGCAACTCAAGCGGGACAACCGAAAGAAACACAAAACATTATTATACACCACTGCAATAACCTAACTACTTGTAATTGTAACACCCTAGAATGCGTAGATAGTATAAAATATCTAGGAATTATGATAGACAAATTTCTGAGATGGGACCTACATATAGACTCAATTTCCACAAAAGTCAGAAAACTCACTCATCTTTTCCTGGGCATTAGAAATATTATCTGCATAAAAGATCTGAAATGTTTATATTATGCTCTGTGTAACTCATTACTTGAATATGCATCTTTGGGATGGGGCGGATGTACCAACACAATACTGGATCCCTTAACAAAAGCACAGAAATCACTACTAAGGGTCATCCTTAAAAAACCATTTAGGTACCCCAGTGATGTATTATTCAAAGAGATACGAGTTCTTGATGTAAGGCAACTATACATAAAAAAAATTATATTACACACTCAAAAACAACGTCACCACTACCCTTCCATTGATCATTATCACGACACTAGACATTCAAGGAGGAATCCAGTTGTTCCACCTACTACTATGACATCCTTTGCCCAAAGACAATTCTATTACCTTGGTCCAAAATTATTCAACCTCTTACCCGATTTATGGAAATCGAAAAGCATAAGCATTCTGCGTAAATTAGTTAATTATTGTGGTGAACGTATGTCTGTCGGTATGAAAGAGACAGGCATATCTGAGTGAGACAGCATGACCGAGACGTATAAAAAGGCGTGTCTGTTGTAACTCGTCCTCTCTTTGCAACAACATCTCGAATACTGTACATTAGTAATAACACTAAATAAACCAAATAGTATGGAGTATCCAAACGACTATTATTTACATCTTATCTGAGTGATCGACACGGCAGATCACCACAGTTGGCGCAGCCGAAAAAGGAAGCTGAACGGCCGCAAAATTCTTCCTGGAGGAAGAACCGTAGCCGCAGCTGAAAGAACTACAGTTGGAGCAGCCGAAAAAGGAATCTGAACAGCTATTAAATTCTTCCTGGAGGAAGAACTACAGTTGGAGCAGCCGAAAAAGGAAGCTGATCAGCCATTAAATTCTTCCTGGAGGAAGAACCACAGTAGGCGCAGCTGAAAGAACCATAGTTTGGTTATAATCCCACCGAGCACCGCGGAAGGGATTATTGTCGCATAAAAAATAAAATAATTTGGGGGCAGCTTCACGGACAGTATCGGACATTGAAGGAGCATCAAGGCAAGGAACTGGTGAGGAGATTCAAGGCGCTGAGCTCAAGGAATCAGCAGCCGAGAAACCGGATGAAAAACGGATCCAGGCAGCTTGTACGGGGACCCGACACGGGAAGGCGTGGCGGTGGTGACCGGACGAGAAGGACGACCAGGAATCCGGACGGAGCCAGAAGACGGTCGGACGCGGAAGGGCGGCGATCGGCGGCAGCATCAATCATCAGATTCGTGAGTTGAGTGCTGTTTGTTGTTGTTTTTTCTGATTATTGGTAATCTGTGTGGAAATGGAGGGAGTGGGTTTACCCAGGTTTTGTCACCTTAGGGACGGGCTGGAGACGTTCGTGCTACAGTTTGAGCAGTTGATCCTCGTCAATGATGACAAATTTAAATCCGAGGATAAAAAGAGGGCGGTTTTAATATCCCACCTACACACAGACACGATTAATCTACTGATAGATTTATGTTTTCCAAAAAAAATAACAGAATTATCGGTTGAAAATATATTTTTGTTATTAGGAAACCACATTGGTGTTTCAAAGAATGTGTTTAAGGAACGTGGAAATTTTTTTGCGGCGAAACAAAAAGTTGGGGAATCTATAAATGATTATATAGCTAGGTTACGTTGTCTAACAAGATTCTGCAAATTTGAAAGCAGACTGGAAGAAAACTTAAAAGATATTTTTGTGACTGGTTTATTAGAAGGTCGTATTAAAGAAAAAATGTTTTTAGATGCAGAGAAGCTGACTTTAAAAAGTACATTAGAGTGCGCATCGGGAATGGATTCATTTCATAAAAATATTACGTGTATTAAATCCGAGAGTGTCGGGCTCATTTCTAGAAGTAAGAAAAATTTTAATAGTAGTGCAGGTAGGAATTATTCTACTTCACCGGCGCGGGCGAAAGACAAAAATGTTACAATTCCCAGAAAGAAATCAGTAGAACGTATACAACAGTTGAAGTGCAAATATTGTAATTTAAATAATCATGATTACAGTAATTGTAGATTAAAAAACGTGACGTGTTTTAATTGCAAAAACAAGGGACATTTTAGTAAAAATTGTCGCGAAAAAAAACGGGAGGAAGTTTCATCTGTGTTTGTGAATTCAAGTGAAATAAATTCAAGGTTAACAAGAAATACCGATCCCATTTATTTATCGTTAAAAGTTAATAACGGTATCATCATAAAAGGATTATTTGACACGGGTGCAGGAATATCGATCCTATCGGATAAAGATTATTGGGAACATTTTAAAGATGTACAATTGAAGCCGAAGAATTTAACCCTGAAGGGTTACAATAATTGTAAGTTACAGTTACTTGGATGTTTAATTTTGTCAATTAATTTCAATGGTATTACTAAAATAATGGAATTTTGTGTTGTAAAGGATGGTTCAACCACTGTGCTAGGTAGAGACTTCGTAAAAGAATTTAACATTGGTTTTACGGGTTTCGAGACGGTTTCTTCACAGTTGAAAAGTGAAATACTCACGCATAATATTCTCGACGTAAACAATAATAGTGTCGATACGTTAGTGCGTAAATATCCGGAGGTATTTTCAAGTAAACTAGGTAGATTCAATAAATTTAAAGTTCATTTAAAATTGAAAGAAAATGCAGAACCGAAATTCTGCAATCCGAGAAGTATTCCTTTCGCTTTGAAAGCGAAAGTTGAAACGGAATTGAACCGTTTACAGGAAGAGGGAATTTTAGTTCCGATTAGTTATAGCAAGTTTGCATCTCCTATCGTGCCCGTAGTTAAAAGCGATGGAAGCATTAGAATTTGCGGGGATTATAAATGTACTGTGAACCCACAATTGATTGTTGACAAATATCCCATGCCGAAGATAGAAGTTTTATTATCACAAATTTCGGGCGGAATAATATTTTCAAAAATTGATTTACGTCAAGCTTATTTACAGTTGGAACTAGACGAAGAAAGTATGGAATATACTACGATTTCTACACATTTAGGATTATTTAAATTCACTAGGCTAGTGTTTGGGATTAACAGTGCACCGGCAATATTTTGTAGAACTATAGCTTCATGTCTACAAGGTTTGAAGAAAACAGCGGTTTTCCTGGATGATATTATGGTTACAGGAGAAACGATAGAGGAACATAATGCTAATTTAAATGCAGTTCTTAATAGGTTAAAAGATTGCGGTTTGTGCGTAAATATTCAAAAGTGCAATTTTAACGCTTCATCGGTATGTTTCTTAGGGTTTGAAATCTCGAAGGAAGGGATTAAACCTATGGAAGATAAAACGAACGCAATTAGTAAAGTCGCGCAACCAAAAGATTTATCAGAGCTACGCAGTTTTTTAGGAATGGTAAATTTTTACCGATCTTTTGTGCCAAATATGTCTATGTTATTAGATCCTTTGCACAAATTATTGAAAAAAAATACGAATTTTGATTTTAATCAAGATTGCGTAAAAGTTTTTAATAAAATAAAATTAATTTTATGTGATAATCGAGTGTTAGCACATTACGATCCAAATGTTACTTTGAAGGTAGTTACGGACGCCTCAACGAAAGGTTTGGGTGCAACATTGTTACATGTGTATGAAAATAATTTACAAAGACCTATTTCTTTTGTTTCTCGTAAACTGACAGAAGCGGAAAAGAAATATTCAATTTTAGACCTCGAGGCTTGTGCAATTGTGTTTGCTTTTAAGAAGTTTTTCGAGTACATTTACGGAAGGGAATTCATTCTAGAAATAGATAATGAACCTTTATGTAGAATTTTTGGTGAAAAAAAAGGAATTCCTGTTTTAACTTGTAATAGATTACAACGTTATGGTGTAATTCTCTCATCTTTCAATTATAAAGTTCAATACGTAAAATCAACATTAAATTGTTCGGATTACTTATCTCGCGTACCTGTAGGAGATCCTGTTGAGGAAAATAATAACTTTGATTCAAGAATTTTGTGTTTATTCAAAAATAATAGCGAGATGCCAATAGATGTTGAGGAAGTTAAAGCAGAATCTAATACGGATAAATTATTATTAGAGATAAAAAATTATCTTAGAACAGGGTGGCCAAATAAAGTCAATAAGGATGATTGCAAATGGATTTATTGGATAAAAAGGAACGATTTATCAATAATTGATGATTGTATTTTCTGGAACCATAGGTTAGTAATTCCAATAAGTTTAAGGGATAAGATATTAAGCTTATTGCATAGATCTCATCTAGGGATTGCCAAGATGAAAGGGCTAGCTAGAGGCTATTTTTGGTGGCCAGGGATTGACAGTCAAATTGAATTTTTAGTTAGAGAGTGCGGAATTTGTGCGGAAATTCAACCATCACAACCCAAGAGTGAGTTAACTCCATGGCCGATAACGGAAGAAATTTGGAGTAGGGTTCATATAGATTACGTAGGGCCTATCGGAAATAAATATTTTTTGGTAATCATAGATTCAACCTCAAAATGGTTGGATTGCGTGGAAGTAAATTCACCTAACTCAGATAATACCATTAAAATCTTAAAGAGATTATTCAGTTATTTCGGTAGTGTACAAACCTTAGTTTCTGATAATGGAGCAGCATTCATGTCAGCAGACTTTAAACAGTTTTGCGAGAGAAATGGCATTAAACATTTAACAACACCTATAAATCATCCTCAATCAAATGGATTGGCAGAGAATGCAGTCAAAACGTGTAAAAATTTTTTAAAGAAAATATTGTTAGAAAAAAAATTTCAGTCAGGTTATAATGAGAAGTTAGAATGTTTTCTCATAGATTATAGGAATGCACCACACTGTACAACAGGGTTAGAGCCAGCAGTTGTAATGTTTGGTAGAAGGTTAAGGTCAAATTTGAATAATTTTATACCTAAAGGGGGGAAGGTAAAGGAAAATGTGATTGATAAAGATACCAAAATGAAAATGTCAAAATGTCAGGAAAATCAGAAATTCTATTATAAAAGGAATAACAAAGTATCTACGAATTTTAAGATTAATCAGAAAGTTATGGTTAGGGATTTTAGAGACCAAAACAATGATAAGTGGGTACCAGGGAAAGTACATAAACGTTTGGGAAATAAACTATATTTAATTGAGGTTAAATTGAATGATAAAATCATGTACTGGAAAAGACATTTTGATCAATTATCCAAACTGTGTGTATCATGGGAAAAGAACCCTAGTATTTTAATCCCTGAGTCTGAGACGAGGAGGCTATCGTTCGATGAGTACGATGTCTCCGACTTTGTTTCGGATGACAATCTAACGGGTGACCCTCTTTTTCCTTCCAGCTCCAGTGAACCCGTGGCGTCAACGTCGGGGAACTGGAAGGAGCGCCTTCGACCAAGGACAGAGAAATCAAAATAAGCAGCAGTCAACTCTCCGAATCAACATGGTTATAAATAAAAAAGAAAATGTTGTAAAATAATAATTAAATATGTGTATGTATGTTTTATAATTATTATTATGATAATCATGTTGTGTTACTGTCTGCTGATTTAAGTGTGGAGGGATGTGGTGAACGTATGTCTGTCGGTATGAAAGAGACAGGCATATCTGAGTGAGACAGCATGACCGAGACGTATAAAAAGGCGTGTCTGTTGTAACTCGTCCTCTCTTTGCAACAACATCTCGAATACTGTACATTAGTAATAACACTAAATAAACCAAATAGTATGGAGTATCCAAACGATTATTATTTACATCTTATCTGAGTGATCGACACGGTAGATCACCACATTATTTAAGATGTTATAAAAGGAATCAACTACTTCGTCAACGTTTGCAATTTCTTGAGTAAATGACCAGTCTATCATCGATAGATGTCGGTTGATTAACTCATAGTCGGCTTTTTCAAACAGGCGAAGTACTTTGGGAGGAGCGTTGATAATTGGGAGTGTATCGATTTGTAATATAATTTTAAGCGATGGGTGGTGTGAGTCTTCACTGACAAGAGGATTGCATGCACGAGATACATGCCATTCCTCATTACAGATGATTAAATCTAGGATTCGGTTATTGGAATTTTTTATATGATAATATTGTTTTAATTCGGAGTAATAAATTGTGTCATTAAGTGAGGAACTAAGTATTAAAGTTTCTATATAAATGTATTTAAGTTTCCAGGTGTTAAGTGTGAATCATGCATTTCCCATATTATGGTGGGCATATTAAAGTCTCCAAGTACGAGTAAAATGTCATCAGGATATTGATCTTTTACATTAGCGAGTAAGCAAAGGAATGAAATCGTATTTAAAACAAATACACGCACACGCATGTACAAGCATATACACATAAATATATACGTACATCCACGCACATATTATAACTGAAATGTAAACGTCACATAAATGATGATGCGCACACGCACATGCACATATTATATCCACATATACACACACACGCACATATTGTAATTGAAATGTAAACGTCACATAAACGGGTAAGTTTTTAGATTCTCACGGCCAAAAGCATTTTTGTTGTTTGTTTTTGGGGTGTTATGCCGTGTTGCGCTAACTCCTTCTTTAGCCGACGTTTCGCACAAACAAATAAGCACAAACTCGACAGCCAAAATTTACACATCTTCGGATCTACCGGATCTGCCCTGATGATGGATACTGCAACGCTGTCCGAAACGTCGGCTAAAGAAGGAGTTAGCGCAACACGGCATAACACCCCAAAAACAAACAACAAAAAAGTCACATAAACGTCACATAAATGGCGCTCGATGTTGTTTTATTTCTATTTGAGTACTTATATAATAGTATACATAGGTATGTTATTGTTTAGTATCACTATTATGCACAATAGTTTGATATACAGAGCAGTGGTAAGTAATATATAGATTACCTTCACGACCACATAATAATAATGTATAATTCATTGGGTTAAGCTATGAAGAAGATTTTATGAGTAATGTAACCACCTATGTATAAATAAAATAATGAAAGCACATGATTTGAATTGAAGCAGTACAGAAACTTTAGTATGAGTTCAAATTATCGAAATAAGTAGGCCAAATTATTATTAGTGGGTATATCTATATAAAAAAGTACATAAGTGTGTCTGTATCCATTGTTATAGTAAATTATATCGTACCTTGATAATTTAAAGTGATTTTGAAGGCAGACTGTTAGATTATTTATTTAGCAATAGAATCAGTGATAAAGTACGAGTACCTACCTTTTATGTTATTATTTTGTTGGAAGAAGATTATTACAAATTATCCATCAAGCTAACAAAATTGACAATAAACTAAAAATTGTTCATCCGCAGGAAAAAAAAAAATTATTTATCACTTAATCACTTAATAACACTATTTCTTTGCATTTATTCTTGAACGTAAGCCGATTCTGGAGCTGTCATGTTGTAGATCAGGACCGGTTGAGCTGGAGCCGGTGTTTGTGCTGGTAGATGGCTTCGGAGGTTTGTTCATCAGGGCGGCCGCGGCTTCTAACTGCTTCTGTGTGTTGACGGCGCGCTTGGTGCCGTCAGGGAGCATCACCACAATTGTGCCGTCGCTGGTCCAGCATTTGTTGTTAGTAAAAATAGCGCGGACTGATGTGAAGAGCCTTTGCCGTGTCACGGTTAGGGACTCCGTAAGGAGGAGAGATGATCCTTTCAGACCTCTCTTCTTCTCCCAAACGGATCTACGATCGGTCAGACGTTGAAATTGTAGTAAAATTGGTCTACTCTTATTGGGCTTCGGGCGACCTAACCTCCTGCATTCCACGTCCTTGATGGTTTCTTCGGGGCATCCTAGGCCGGACAGCACGGTGGTCGCCAGGGATCTTGTATCTTCTGAAGATTCTTCTTTGACACCGTGAAGTAAAAGAAGATGGTTCCTTGAAGCGGCGTCGATGGAGTCCACTCGGAGCTCCAGACGAGCCACATCCTCTTGAAGGGCACATAATTCCATCGTCATCTTTGTCTTAAAGGCGGCAAATTCGCCTCCGAGAAGTTTAAGATCAGGTTGAGAGTGGCCGGGTTTATTTGTTGCTTTATTAAGACGTTTTTCGAAATCATTCATTGTTTCAGTAAATTTTAGGTTAAGTGATTCGAATGACATATTAATTTATTTCGGTGGGTGGGTAAGAATAAGTCACTGTCACTGATATATTGTATGTGGGATACAATATCACAAAAAGGTGATTATTATTGGTTTTTACGTGTTAATTTATTATACGATCACGCACTGCTATTAAATTACATTATTCAGTTAATTTCACACAATGTTTAGATGTTATTGTTATTTAATTAAGGACATATCCTAAAGCAAACAAACGACAACACCCGCGCTTCAGAAGGTAGAATGTTTTTTTTCCAGGTTGTTCGTTTTGGTCATGACTAAGACTTGAATATTTTCGAGATTAGCGGGGGATGGTGATGATGATGGAGATCCTTGATCCTTAGTGGCTGTTCATTTTTTGGGAGGATCCAAAAGTGCGTTATTGCTGGCGGCGGCCGATCGTGTGTCCTTCTTACACTGCTTCCACTTCTGTTGCTCTCGACGTTCTTGAGTGAGTCGACGGTAGGTGCTTTCCGTTATGGAGGACCACAGGCTAGATGGTATGTGCCTTTACACACAAATATCTCTGATAGAATAACTTAAGGGCATACGCGGCAGTGCATTGTGATTGATTTTTAATAACTACCGACACGATGTTGTATTACAAGAACAACACGTCAACTCACCAGAGATCAAATGAGAAAATAATTCACCGACTCCAGATATTTTCATATCAGAGGGTTCGGCTCGGTAGAACTCCTAACAGGGCCTTTAAATCCTACTGATCCCTCAACATAAATATTTAAAAAATCTTTCGTTATCCATTATATAATTATTTATTATTATTATTTTTTTTTTTACCCGATTTAAAATGTTTTTCTTTATTACAAATACTTTTTTAATATTAACAATTATACTACCAATACACGATTAACTCATGTTTGTGAACACTGTACAAAATTTTTGAAAAAGGTTTTCGAAAAATTGTCGTCTTTAAATTATTTATCTCATTTTTTTTAAGAACCCGTTTTTTTCATCTTTATTTATTTTTTTCAAGGGTGGAGGGTTTTGCCTGTCTAACTTGGAACTCCTGTGTTTAGAGCAGGCTCAGTTTATGACAGTTTATAACATGAACACAAATAAAAACACAATATTAGTACGTTTATCTTAAAATAACCTAATTTTACTTATTAAAGTCTTATCTTTTTCAGACTTATTTACTGATCTGAAGTCACTTCTGGGAGGAAAACCATTCTCTTGTCCTCATTGTAACTTATCCTGTTCAGGCAAGTCCATTTTAAAAGTCCATTTGCGCACCCATACTGGAGAAAAACCGTTTTCATGTTTCGACTGCAACTTTTCATGCACAACGAAGGGTAATTTGAAGATACACATGCGGATTCACAGTGGTGAAAAACCTTTTTCATGTCCGGAGTGCAACTATTCATGTAATACAAAAGGATGTCTTAAAAGTCACTTGTTGACTCACAGTGGAGAAAAACCATTTTCATGTCCCGACTGCATCTATTCATGTAAAACTAATAGACATTTAACAAGACATATGCGGAATCACAGTAGAGTAAAACATTTTTCATGTCCCGACTGCAACTATTCATGTAATTCAAAAGGATGTCTTAAAAGTCACTTGCTGACTCACAGTGGAAAAAAACCTTTTTCATGTCTCGATTGCAACTATTCATGTACAACGAAGGGACATTTGACGAGACATATGCGGACTCATAGTGGAGAAAAACCTTTTTCATGTCCCGACTGCAACTATTCATGTATAACGAAGGGACTTTTGACGAGACACGTGCTGAGTCACCGCGGAGAAAAACCTTTTCCATGTCCCGACTGCAACCATTCATTTTCTCAAAAGGGAGATTTGACTAGGCACATGCGGACTCACAGTGGAGAAAAACCTTTTTCTTGTTCCGACTGCAACTATTCATGTATTTTAAAGGGAAATCTAAAAAGTCACTTGCTGACTCACAGTCGAGAAAAACCTTTTTCATGTCCCGATTGCAACTATTCATGTTCAACAAAGAGTTGTTTGAAGAGACACATGCTGATTCACAGTCGAGATAAACCTTTTTTATGTCCCGACTGCAACTATTCATGTTCCCAAAATAGAGATTTAAAGATACACATGCGGACTCACAGTGGAAAAAATCTTTTTCATGTCTCGGGTGCATCTTTTCGTGCATCACAAAAGGACATTTAACGAAAAACTCACCGAATCACATTGGTGAAAAAGCTTTTTCATGCTGTGACTGCAATTATTTAATCTTCTGGAAAGGAAGATTTGAAGACACGCGAAATCACAAAACCTATTCAATGTAAAGTCATCATAAGAAGTGGTGGAAAATTCTGTTAATTTCGTCTAATGCCATCATTTTGTTTGTGTCCCATTAAGTTGAAAGGAGGAAACACAGACACCGGAAAATCATTCCACCGCCGAGCTGTTGAACTCAAAGACTCAAACGACCCGTTGTCATGTGACAAATAATGTCAACTATGTACAAATGTTATAAATGAACTGATGTTAAAATTTTTGAAATTCTTTATAGTAAAATTTAGATACGGTTCGCACGAACAGGACATCATTGGACTTTCCGGTATTTATTTTAATAGTATAATAGTATAAATTTATGTTCTTTAATGAGAGTGTTCAGGAAAGGAAAAGCAATTTTTTGTTGGGTGGTACTACAGTTCAAGGATTTGATCAAAATTCACTTTCCCAAATGTGATTCGTCCCTCGGTATACTCGTAAATTAGATTTCGAATGTTGTAAATCTAATCAAATCAAATCAAGTTAAAAATTATTTATTGTAAAATAAAAATTACAAAAGGAGCTTATGGGTAGACCCTATTTCTTCCAGCTAACCACATTTATTTAATTACAATGTTTATATAATATTATTTGTTTTATTATAATAATTACAATGTTTATACAGATAAAATAACAATATACCAATGAAAAAATAAAAAAATACAAATATATATACCAATAAAAATAGGCGTTTCATTTACGTGAGGTATTCACTCAACGTGTAGTGACATTTATTAACAAGGAAAGTGTTTAGTAACGATTTGAATTTGTGTGTATCTTGTATTTGTTTAATGTTGGATTTATGTGGAAGGTTGTTATATACTTTAATGGCCATGTAGTATGGTCCTTTTTGGAATATTGTTTTGTTTGCTTTTGGTATTAGTAAGTTTTCTGTGAGCCTTGTAGCGTATTTATGTGTTGAGTTTTTTAGTGGGAACTTGTCTGCAGATGATCGCACTAACATGCATAACTCCATTATATATATGTCTGTGACTGTCAGAATTTTCAGATTTTTAAATATAGGTCTACATGAATCTAAACGATCAGAGTTTGTAATTTTTCTTATGCATCTCTTTTGTATGATTTATTTATTTATTTATTCATTTTTGGGAAATCAACAGTTTACATTTTTACAGATTGTACATAAGTAAAATAGCCAAAATAAAACCAATTACGGATTTCCTCCTTGTAACTTTACGTAAGACAGCATTAGAAGAAATAATTAAATTTATGAGAAATGTGAAGTTATAATTATATAAAATAAAAGAATTGTATAAAATAATAGAACAAAATAATACAACAAAAATAAAGGGGGAAAAAAAAAACTAAAATTTATATAAAATAAAAGATTATCGATACATTGGTAACCATAAGAATACAAACAATATTGTGCATATAAATCATATCATAACCATAACCATAAGAAGACAATGTTGTGCATATAAATTATATAAATCATATCATAACAGGATTATAAATATATAAATACTAGAAACATAAACATCAGAAACATCAGTGAAATACTCTTTTAAGGTCATTTTATATTTAGTAAATTCGCAATTGAAGATGTCGATATTGAATAATATGTTATTGTAATTATTACATATTCTGTTCAGGCAAGAATTTTGTCTACAGTTCGATGAAAACATCTTTAGCGTTTACCGAGTTTCCCCAAAAAATAATATCGTATTTTATTATTGAATATACATAACCATAGTATGCGGCTATTACTGATTCGGTGTTTAATATTTTTCTCAAGGTACCCAGAACATAAGAAAAACTACTGATTTTTGCTACAATTTTTGAGACATGTTCTTTCGAGTTTATGTTTATATCTAATTCTATTCCCAGTAGTGAATAGGTTTGGGAAGGTTCGATAATATTATTATTGATGTTTACATTTATATTTATAGGTGTAGCTTGCACTGGACAAAATTTTAAAATTTGGGTTTTGTTTGTGTTGAGTGATAGATGTTGCGATAACAGCCAGTTTGCTATTAATTGGCAAGACTCGTTAACTTGTTTGTTAAATTCGTCAACGTCTCCATTACATTCAAACAACGAAGCGGTGTCATCAGCAAACATTGAACATTCTGTGCCAGCAATTATTGGAAGTTCGTTTATATAGATAAGGAAGAGGAGAGGCCCAAGAATGCTTCCTTGTGGCACACCCTTGTTTATTGTTCTCCATTTGGATTCTACCATGTACTGGACCATTTTTTCATTGATATTTGAAATTTGAACTTTCTGCTGACGATTTTTTAAGTACGATTTAAACCATTTTAATGCTAAACCTCTAATACCCACATTTTCAAGTTTAATTAGAAGAAGCTCATGATCAACATTGTCGAATGCTTTTGAGAGGTCGAGAAAGATACTTACAGTTTTTTTACTAATATTAATATTTTCTAGAATTTTGTTCAAAAAATTGAATACTGCCTGTGTTGTTGAGCGGCCCTTACGGAATCCTAATTGTTGTGGACATATTATCTCAAAGTTTTCGAGAAAGTTATAAATGCGATTGTACATGGCTCTTTCAAATATTTTTGAAAAGTTTGGTAATAAGGATATCGGTCTGTAGTTTGAGATTTCCTGTTTAGGACCCTTCTTATACAAAGGTACAATAATAGATTGTTTTAATTGTTCTGGGAAGGTTCCTGATTCAAAAGATTTGTTAATTAATATTTCCAACGGGTAACTTAACGCTTCTGCACATGCTTTTATAGGGATTTTGTCAGTGCAGACACTGCTTTTATTTTTCAGTTTTACGATGATTTTAATAATTTCCTCCCTGTTTACAGGCGTTATAAAGAATGATCGCGACTGTTTGTTTTTGACTGTTTTGGCAGATTGTGGATGTAGAGATGTATTTTGTGGTGGTGGCGGTGGTGCAAAGAAAATGTTAAATTCATTTGCAATGTTTTTTGGTTCTGATACCAGGTTATCATTTATTTTAAGACAGATTTTTGGTTTACTTTTAGAATTAGAATTATTTGAGTTCTCTTTTATTATGTTCCACGATGTTTTGGTTTTATTTTGCGCGTTTTGAATTCGTTTACTATAATTCCGTTTAGCTACCTGTTTTACTTTACTGAGAATTTTTTTGTATTGTTTGTAATTGTTTATGATTGTGAGGTCATTATTTGTGTTTTTTTGTTTCATGTACAGATGTCTTTTTTGTCTAATAGATATCTCAATACCAGTCGTTACCCAATTTATTTTGCGTTTTTGGGGATATTTATACTGTTTAAAGGGGAAACAAAGCTTCATACCATTATTTATTTCATTAATGAAGTATTCGTAGCTGTCATTAATGGATTCAAAGCATTTCAGTGGTTCCCAACATATACACGAAAAGTAATTGTTAAAAATGTGTGTGTTTTCTGTGTTAAATAATTGTTTTTTTGTATACCACGTTTGGTTTATATTATATTCTGTTTTTACGTGCATTAACTGTGCCATATGATCTGATACAGCTAATTCTGTGACTTCCCATGTGTAAGAGTTTTTTGATATATTTGCACCTATATGATCAATTATACTTTTTTTATTTCCTTGTATACGAGTAGGTTTATCAATAATCAAGCGTATGTTGTGAGATTTTAGTGTGTTTTTGAGTGAATCTGCGTTTTTGTTCTTGTAGCATGTATCAATATTTAAGTCACCGCAGTGTATTATTTGTTTTTTGTTGTTTTTGCAAATTTTGTTTAATAATAGTTCAAGTTGTTCAAAAAAAATATTTATATCAGAGTCATTATAGTAGACTGTACAAATTATCATTTTAAGTTTTGGAATTTCAATACCAACATATTCAAATACAAATTCTTTTGTTATTTGTTTAACAAATTCTAGTTCTTTAAATACAATGTTTTCGTTTAAGTAAATGGAGACACCTCCATGAATATGACTCTCTCGACAAAAAATTGAACCTAATTTATAACCATTAAAATTAATAGATGTCGTTTCATCCTTTTGTAGCCAGTGTTCGCTAACACAAAGTACATCGATATTTTTTTCATATAGAATATTTTCTAATTCTAACATTTTATTTCGAATGCATTGTACGTTTTGATGCATTATATTGAAGGTGGATTTGATGTCGTCAAGTTTAGGAGTACGAGTATTATTCATAAAAAAATAGTTTGTTGTTCCGGGTAAGGTGAGTTCCTGTCATCTCGGGTTTGTGTAGGAATGGATGAATGAGTATATTTTGGGGTTTTTTCTGATGGATGTGGGTGCTCAAAATTGTAGACTGATATTTTATTGATCTCATTTTTTTATATACGCCCTTGTTAAGCTCATCATTTTGATAATTGTATGGTTATTCATTTTTTCATAAAAAATGGGCCCAGTAAATTTACAATAATTTTTGAATTCGACGATGTGAGATGTAATCTCAGAATTCAGTTAATAGATGTTTAAATAGTTGTTTTTAGTAACTGGATGTATTAGGACATTAGTATGGGCTAGTTGTCGTAGGGTGTAGTACAAGTTGCTTAGAAAGTTTTTAGGGGATGTCTCATTTTCTCCGGCTATTAAAATTACAAAATCATTTTTGTTTAAATTCTTACTTTCTCTTATGATGTTTGCCGTGTACCAGTCTAGTGTTGCCCCAGGGTATATATAGCTGGAACAATCTACATCTTTAAAGTTTTTTTCCAGATTTCTTCTTATTTGGTGGCCTGCTTCTTCTCCAAAGATCCGTATTTTTATTTCTTTCCATTGAAGTTGTACTGTTTTAATTCTGCGATGTGTGATGTCCTGTGCCGGAAGAGGTGTTTTAATTTCTTTATTTTGGTTATTAATATTGGTGAGATGCAATTTGTTTTTAAATTCTTCATTTTTTTCTGCCATGTTTACGAGAAGCGACTTGTTTTCATTCATTACATTTTTTACTTCAATAATATTTTGGGTAAAATTTTTTATTAGTGGTCGTAATATTTTTAATTCGCCCTTCATTTCATTATTTTCAGCCACTAAGTGGGCAATAATGTCGAATAGTTTATCCATGCCTTCGTTTATTTTTTCTTTTAGAATGATTTTTCCTTTCCCTTCCGTTATTATTTTTTTAATATTATTTATGGTAAGTCTTGAGTTTTTCAGGGCATTATTTACCTCGTTTGCTTCTATCATTGTGGACGTTTCTTCTTCATTTCCTCCTTTATCCTCCGAATCTGAATAAGGATCCTCCTCGTGTTGATTTGGAGATCTTGGGGTCAGACAGGATTTTGTAAATGGGTCCTCATTTTTTGATTTAGGTGTTTTATTACCTTTTTCCATTTTCAAAGATTATTCAACCGAATTTGATATTGTATGCACTTATTGCCCTCTATTGAACAATAGCGGTAAATAATATATTTTTAATTGATTTATGTATTAACAGCCATCTGTTGTTTATTAGCGCAAATTATTAGTTTATTTTGCGATTATGGTTAAATTTATGCATTTACTGCCATCTATTGACAGGTAGCGATAAGTGGAACGTATGTAGGTAGAGTATTCGATATCAAATCATTAAATGTCAAAAAATCACAGTGATTTGAATTTTTAAAATCAATTTTTTCTTAGATATAGTTCATGTACATACGTAGTAATTGCTTCAGTTTTACAGCAACACTTTTATGCTTCTGTTTCACAGGTTTTATGTTGATTAAACATACGTTTTGCACTTTATTTTTACTGTTTTATACGGAGCAAATTGCACTTGACTTTCTATTCTGAATGTTGTTATTATCCTATTGTTATCATTTTAATAAGTAAAGTGTGATTAGGATGTATCACAGGTAAAGGTAGAATGTATAGGTAGAATGCTAACAGCTTAAAAAGGTAAGCTTAGTTCACCTCGTGACTTAATTCCCTTACTATACGCAAGTTATTCTCAATTAGACAATTAAGGGGTACCATTGAGCAATATTACTGTGACAAGTGGTGTCTACATACCTCTCCCAGATAAAGTTCTCAAACTGAAGTAAATAGCTTACAAAAACTGTGTGTGGTATTAACCTGTTCAGTTCAAATTCATCACAAATATTCTCCTTATAACTAATATAAACGGGATTTAAAGCGTTGAATATAAAAATTATAATATTAAAATTATTATAAAAAAATAAAACAAAAACGATAGGTAGTACGAAGTTTTCGTAGTTAGCAATCAAACATATGAAAAACCTTTCAGAAAACCTTTTTCATGTTTGGACTGTAACTATTCATATACAACAAAGGGTACAAAATATGCAAGGGCTTCATTGCATTGATGTATTATACTAGGTTAGCCCTGTCTAGTTAAATCAATTTTTAAAATGACCCCACATAGCTCGTACGTCACAAATATGGGGATGAACTTAACAATCCAACTTTGTTTAAACTCCTTGTACAAGCGTTCAAACTCGTAAGCGAAACCACTGAGAATTTGTTGTCAGAGGTGTTGTAATATGGACGTAAAGCCAAAAAGAAACTAACACTTACAGCAATTTTTATGTGCTGAATAAGGGCTGAATCAGGAAAAGAATTGATAAAAAACACAAAATGATTTTAATTTATTTTATTTGTGTTTTTGAATTCTATACAGGTCCTATAGAACAAAAAACGTTTATATTTTTATTATTATGCATAGGTTTTTTTTTTAAATTTACCATAGTATTTATATAGAATGGTATACACGGTGTCCGGAAACTCGTAGTACAAGCGGGAAACTGGAGAATCTACACCACATGGGGAACCCAAATAAACATAAAGTTTTTTGATTTGAGCATTTTCACAAAAAAAAAAAAAAAACAAAAAAAATATTTTTCGGCTATTTTAGGGTTAAAGTTTTTTCTGGTGTTTAGGGTTGAACAACAGATGTTTTAACCCTGCAGAGCAGAAATATTTTATGATTACACCGGATTAAATGAAGGGTGATTTCAAAATAATGCTTCAAATCCGAGTTTCTTCATTTGTTTTACTTTCAAATAGTTTTAATTAGTTGGGTACTTTGATCTTCAGTAATAATTTATAAGAATTTGATTAAAAAAAAAAAAAAAAAAATCAACTTCTAACTCGATTTACTCGATAACGAAAGCTCAAATAAAAAAAAAAATATACTACAAAATCGACTCCAAATGTGATGTAGATTCACCAGTTTCCCGCTTGTCCTACGAGTTTCCGGACACCCTGTATAATTATTGAAGAAAGCAATCACTTTGTGACTTCACATCATTTTATTTTCTTTGGTATTATGCCCAGACGGGCTTTTGCATGCATTTTAATGAAAATTAAACAAAATAATTATAGCTGATTAATATAAAATAATATTAGTAAAACGTTTAACAGTAACATAAAAATTATAAAGACTAGACCAAGGCTGCCCAACCTTTTTAGCAGTTGGGCGAAATTGACGATTTTGAATCACTGGCGGGCCACTGAATACCTGACGGTTCCTATTTCCATGGGGGGGGGGGGGTTGTTAGAGAATTTCTATAAACATAATTCCCCACAAAAAAAAAATCTAAATGAGTGCTCCCCACAAAATATTTGAAATCCATCCTTCCTCCATCCATCCAACTTCGCTGAGAAAAAATTCCGAACATCATATGTGATACCCCACAGCAATTTTTCGAATTCCATGGGGGGGGGGTGGCTACAGGATTCCATTTCGACGCAAAAATATGTCGAAAACCGATGTATTTTTGTTTCAAAAGTAAGTTCAACAGGTTAGATTTTTTCGTCGCTGATTCTCGTTCTGAGTAGCCTAAATAGCGATAAATCGCCGTCGTTGGCAACACTGGTGACCGCGCGCAAGCTGCATTGTTTGTTTTACCGCGGGCCCGCGACACTTTTTCAAATTGGCGGATTGGCGGGTTTTTTGAAAATGTTTCACGCGGGCCACTTATAATTCGTTCGCGGGCCACATTGTGGCCCGCGGGCCTGGGGTTGGGCAGCCTTGGACTAGAACAACACTACGTATCATTAAATACTTCTACTACTATCATTGAATTAAAAGTTATTTTATTTTCAACCACTTTGTTAGAATTAAGACATTGTGTCAACTAGTTTATCAACCTTCTTCAAGATAGCATTATTGAAAACTAACCTAAGTACTAAACATAATGTAAGATTAACATATAGAGAGAGATAAATCATATAATGTTGCGTGTTCACAAGCGAGCTGAACCACTACTTATTAAGAAATATTATGTGTCTTCGTTCCTTTCCCATAATTCGTAGTTCGGCTCGCGTTCCGGTTCGCAAATGAATAAGCAGCAATGATGAGGACAGAGCTTCGGGGAGCGTATGGGAGAGGGGTAGGAGGGGAGGTGGAGGTTACATGATTACAATACATACTTATTTATTTACATCACCTTCACACCAAAACAGCAAAACACTCCTCAAACCAACTCAAACGATACACAATACCCAAGCCAAAAATAAAGAACTTCTCCAAACTCCTCTTGCTAGAACCGCCTTTGGGAAAAGACATTTTAAATACACAGCTTTTAATCTATACAATATACTACCAGCCACGATTAGACAAACAGCGTCAATAACCAAATTCAAACATGAAATAAAGAAATGGATAACAAGTATTGGGCTCCCCACTATCGCAAACATCTGTAAACCAAATTACACGTAATCAATAAGAACAATTCAAATACAAAATAAAATATTAGAATCAACAATTTTATAAAAACCTCATCCAAATCTCCATCTCTTCTGTTTCCTGGGAGCTTTCTCCCCGGCTGCCGTCGGACCAATGTAGCTCAAGATGCCCTTCCTCTTACCTAGAAAAAGACAAAATTTGAGACCAATGATTACACTATTCTAGTATTGTACACGTAGTTAATAAATAAGTATTATTAAATTTCATAAATAGAATGAATTAAAAAAATACATTTTAACATATTTTAAGAAAAAGGGGACATTTATATTTCGCTACTAGTTATTGTTTGTGATGGATTCACTGTCGAACTTTTGAACCTTCTTATATGGGAAACAATCGTGTTTTTGCAGTTTTTGTAGGGACGGAAAAAAACTTCTTAAGCGAGTTTCAGTGTAATATAAATTAGATATATACCTTCAGAATATTCCTTCAAATGAGGATTCCACACTGTTTTCACCTGGACTGCTCCGAACGATGAGGGATCTGTCGCTCAAAGAGTGGCAAGTCCGTTGGGATAGGTCAAGCATGGTAAGATGGACTTTTTCCTTCTTTCCATCAGTTAAAAGCAGAATGGAAGGAGCCTTCTAAACCTGGACCATCACATAACCCAGCTTTTCTCAGGACATGGGGAATTCAGGGGGAGGCTTTACAGCCTCGCCTTGTCTAACCATCCAAATTGTGCCTGTGGGAACACGTACCAGTCGGCTGAGCACATTCTGTGGCACTGTGAGATCATGATGGATGCAAGAGAGGAAATGCTCGATGGTTTGGATGTCATCATAAGACCGGTGTGGAACACCGATCTTGTCGCTAATAAGGTGAACTTAGAGTGTTTGAGGAAGTTTACTAGGATCTGGGTTGAGAGATGGTCTGAGCTTAGAGTCGCTGACTAATTGCAAACTCAGGAACCCTAGTGTACTGCGCCTGTACTTCCATGGATACTGCTCACTTTACTTTACCATACAAACTTGTATATGTTTTTCTTTATCTCCTTGCTTGTCTCTCCTTTTTCTTCGTTCTTTTCTTTAATTCTTATGAGTCTCTCTTGTTTTTCAGGATTATTAATATGACATTTTCTTATGTTATTTAAATTTTTATACTCCTTATATATTGTTTATTTTGTTTCTCTTTCTTGAATTCCTGTCTTCAGGAAAATTTTTATTTCTTTTACCTAGTTAGATACTGTTATTTTTTTTACTTTTATTTTCTCCAATGTATTTCAGGTGATTACTGTACTCCGTTGTTTGTCTGTGTTGTCTTTCTCTCTTCCCCAATTGCGGTTGGACCATGGGCCTTTGTCCCCGCATTCGCTCACCGGAGCTCTGTTAGTGTGGAACCTTGCCAAACATCTGCGCCACCCCTGAGGAGGGATGGTGGTCAGAGGGACGACTGTGCGGGTCTTGGTGCCTTCCGCCCTGCCTCCGACTACCCGACGCTTTTCTTCCCTAGGGTCTTTAGGGTATAATCCCTACCATCCCACACACTTCTTCGGGGCACCACCGGGAGGTCGGCTTATGGACGCGGCATCCGGACCCGTCTCAGTCTTCCCAACCACCACTAACCCCCCCACAGGACAGCCAGCTGCGAGGCGCTGAACCACCTTTCTTTTCTTTTTTCTTCTTATATTCTTATGCTTACAGGTCATCTGCTACTCAGTGACCACACGATATTCGTGATGGTTGCTGAATATGTCCTTTTTTACTTTTCTATTATCATTATCTCTTTATTTTTTTACACTGTAACATTATGCTTCTCATCTCTTTTTTTTTCATTCCAGGTTGGTGATACATTTACACTTTATAGTCTTTTCATTTTTTTTTCTTCGTTTTGTCAAATGATTACGAATTCCACGTTCTCCAAAATGTCCATCTTTTTTTTTGTTTTGTTGTTGTCTTTCTTAGTTGAGAAGCATTTATTACTCTGTAGTTACTTACCTGTAAGCGCTCACATACCGCTTCCTAACACTGTATGCGGGGACATTAAAGGTCTAGATTCTTTATTATATTATGTAGAGTCGTTTACACACAAAAATAGATTCTTGTGAGAGCTCCGAAGGGGTGACCATAAGTCACCTATACCGGGGTGGGACAGCGGTGGGTTACTTCAATATACAATAAAATAACTGATATAAATCATTGCCATATACTACAGTCAAATATTAGTAAGTTTAGAGATTGGTGCGTTCAAATAATTCATTTTTAAATGTAGTAAAGTGCAAAACCTTGACTTTCTTCAGAAACCAAAATCCTGTTTTATTCGAATATTCTATCAATAACATAGCTTTAGAAAGAGTCACTGAAATGAGAGATCTTGGAATTATTTTGGACGAAAAACTAAGTTTCACCAATATCACCAAATCCATCAAATTGTGAACAAAGGTATGAAAACACTTGGCTTCGTATTAAGAACAACTAACAACTTTAATTCTTTACAAGCCATTAAACTATTATACATATCTCTAGTAAGAAGTCTAATTGAATATAACTCAGTAGTTTGGTCTCCATCTTACGAAATTCACATTTACAACATTGAGCGAATACAAAAAAAAATTCTACGTTTTACAAATTTTAAATTAAAAATCCCCGTCGAAGACTTAAAATACAACTTCTTATTAAATACTCTAAAAATACATACATTAGACGATAGACGTAAAATAAACGATTTAACGTTCTTATTCAAAATACTTAACTCTAAATTCGACTGTTGTGAACTCCTGCAACTTATAAACATACATACACCCACAGTAACAACACGACAAAATACTATATTCTACAGCAGCACACATAAGCGTAATTACATTGCCCACTCTACGATACAACGACTTCACACCATGGGAAATCATTACTTGGGTGATGTTGACATATTCAATACCAAATATTTTATTTAAACTGAAAAAAAACATATCCGAATACTCCACTGCCCAACATAAATACACAACCAGGGCAAAAAGCGAAAATATCCTGATTACTCCCAGTTTGAACACATCCTTTGGACAGAGAAATAATAAATTCCATGCTATAAAATTGTTCAATGCTCTACCAAATGAAACCAAAAAAATAAACGAAATTAGTATATTTAAAACAAAAGTCAAAACATGGCTTAGAGATCAAAGTAATAATCAACTTACAAACATTATGAAGACAATGTAAAGACAATTCAAAACTAAATACAAAAATTTAAGAAAAACTACAGGCCGCCTCAGAACAGGAAACCCTAGTGAGGAGGACTGTGAAAAAAAAAAATACAAAAAATATACTTATATTATACTTTAAACCTACATAATGTACAAATTTTATCTATTGATATTAATAAAAAAAAAAAAAAAAAAAAAACTTGGCAAGTTTTGTGGATCATTTAAAACATTTATTTCAACAATACTCCTAAACACATCATGTAAACCTACAAATAGCTGTAATTTTCTGTTTTTGTTTCTTGTGTTTGTATGACTTGTTGCATAGCTTTTATCAAATGTAATTTTATTCTTATTTTTTATGTTTCAAAGTATCTGTCAAATTAAAATTATACTACCAACCATCTAAAAGCCCTCTGGGCGTTAAATAAATAAATATATACATTGTGCTGCCGACTTCAGAATAGGTGAGTACCGGCAAATTAATTAAATATATTGGTATTCCCTTCGGATTACTAATACTACCTCCCACCTCCGGAACCACAGAGCCGCTTTTGAAAGGCTTTTATCGACAATATGGGTAATACAGAATACACCAACACAAAATAAAAGGTTTCAGTCTGGATCAAAACAAAAGGTGCACTAATTTATTCAAAATTTAATTACATTAAACAAAAGTCAACATTCAACAAATAATAATTTAATAACATTAAACAAAAGTCAATATTTACATAACATAATACTTAATAATATTCTAATAATTCACATAACTAAGACATGTGAACACCTCAGCATATAATGTTGTTCTCCTAGTGAGGTGTTCACAAAACACTAAAACATATATTCATGATTCATTTGCACGCAGTATCTACCCATCATCCCCACCTTACTTAATGCGGTATTGTTGTCTAGAAAGTAATAGAATAGAGGGAAGTATGAGTACTGACAAGTAGTGAGAAGGCAACAAGTAACAAGAACTGAAGGACAGAATGCCAAACTGACTATAATCCAATTTCCAAGAGAGAGGAACAAGTTGTTCTTGGCCCTGGGTTGGCTGATTAGCTGCTAACTATCAATTACTTCATTTTAATCTCACCCAATGGTACATCCATTTTACACGCACAAATACAAATCGGCAACTACGATTTCTCAATAACCAGTTGGCCGATTGACCAAGGATTTGTTTTATAACTTCAGTCAACTGGTTTTTTTAAAGTTGCAGAATAAGGTCGATGACATTTTAATTTTACTTTTTATTACTCAGATAGAAGTAAGAAAAATTTAAGTGCACCATTTTTGAACTTATGTTTAGTATAAGAAACAATATTACAAAAATATGTTTTTCTTCTGTAAAACGTGTTTACAATTTAAAAAACAAATGATTTTGATATTATTAAATCATAAATATCTCCTTTTTATAGAAATAATATAGGTATGTACCTACATTCCACAATAAGTCATGTTTAAGTACCTTTAACTAATCCCAAGTATGCCTACCCACTGGCCTTGCCAGTGTGGGATTTGTGTAATACATGTTGTCTGGAAACTCATAGTACAAATGGGAAACTGATAAACCTATTACAAAAGTTTTTTTATTTTATTTTGTGAGTCAGAAGTTGGAATTTATAATTTTTTTTTAATTGGTAGTATTTTAAAAAGTGTCGAAGCGTCGGCCCGGTTAGAAAAGGTTTTAATAGAAAAAATGTAACAAAATAATTAAATTGCTCTGATCGAACAAAACCAGAGTATTTTTTGGGTTTTCTATGTGACGTAGATGCGCCAGTTTGCCGCTTGTACTACAAGTTTCCAGACACCATGTATACACGGGAGGGGGGGGTGGGGGGGGGAGGGGATTAGGGCAACTGCCCCCTTAACTAATTCTATTGATACCATTATATGCAGAAAGAAAAAAAAATAGTTATAAAAAAAATATATTTAAAAATTGCTTAAAACACTGTCCTAAACAACAACACCGCTTTCAGGCCACACAATACCCTCTATCCAAGGGACGAAGGTAGATATCCGCGTATTGGTCAATATGCAGGGTGAAGTGTTACTCGAGGATGCCAACCCCACCAGCAGGTGAGTACATGCCACCCTGGGGCTGTTGGTTATTGTCAGCGGGCTGCCGTAGTACCAGTCCTGAGAACAAATAAAGTGATAAAGTGAACACACTTCAAATGGCAGATTATTAATTCATTTTAATTATTTAATCACTTCTTTATAACCGGTGGGTAGTCAGTGTTTACATTCATGCTCAATGGAAATGATTTAGTTAACCTAACCTAACCTAACCCTAGTAGTTCTGTGATAAAAATGTATGTTTTCGTTTTTTTTTCATTAAATCAATATTTCCTCTGAAAACTTAACACTTGTAAGTAGGTACTTATTTACCTACCTACTTAATCATATAATATGTAAAAGTTACCCAAATGATAATCCACGGGAGGAATTAATTAAGGAAGTCGTTTCTCCTTAATAGTAGATACATTCCGAGAGAAGAGAGCAATCAGAAGAAGAATAAGGACGGGTTGTTTCGCGGATTAATAACAATTCATCCAATTTCAAAGTTGACTTTCATGTTCTGTGTAGGTTCTATTCAAGTTCTAGTATTATATCATTACTGGCCAAGGGCTTCACAAAGCTGAAATACTAACAGAACATGAATAGAACCTTCACAGAACATGAAAATCAACTTTGAAATTTGATAAATTGTTCAAATTCTGTGAAACAACCCGTTCGTAGAGATTGAATGTTACATTACATAATATAAACATTATTATGAAATTAAAAATAATTTTTATATGCAAAATAATTATGTGTTATGTTAATTAAATTGAAAAAAATGGTAGACCTGTAGACAAGCTGCCATGGGGCAGGCAGCGGGACTACTCTTTTGTTATTTATAAAATTCTTGTTTTATAAATGTTTTATTATCAATATTAAATAATAAAAAAACATCCTAGTTATAATGAGCTTGGTGTACAATGCATCCCAGCGTTACATACCGGACATCCTGTGTTGACTGGGCGGCTGCAAATCTCCAGGTCATGTTTTACGCCGGCAGGGTGTCCAGAGCTGTCAGCGGGGAATGTTCTAGAGCACTCCTCCTGAGATACTCTCTGCATTGTCGTCTGAAATGTTGAAAAACGTACCAACTAATTGTTTTATCCAATGAGAACAATCCGTATAGTATTACAATGTGAAGTGAGGTTTTGAAAAAATGTGTTTTTTAATGTAAATACTACACAAGTCTCTCAACTACTCCCAACCGTCTAGAACCAGTGGGACTATGACATCCCCAATTGAGGAAATGGGGAGGCGAAGGTGATGAAGAAGAGGAAGGTGGGGAATTACCTGATCTGGTCACCAAACAAGACTATAGCCATTTCAAGATACATTCGATCCGGATGAAGATATTTCACCAGGGCTATACTGAGAGTGTCTTCCACTCTGGAACGTGCCACAAATATATATGTACATTACTTTTAATAAATTAACGCGAGGATTTGAAGCAGCTACTTCTAAGTGTGTGCTTTAATCAACATTTCATTTGTCCTCTTCAGAGTGGTAGAAATACCATAAACATGTGGAGATCGGGAAAGAATTCAATAATGTAAGGGACCCTAAGATGGGTTTGACATGTAGAGCGAAAGTACGGAGAAAGGAGTGGATGGTAGAAGAAGTCTGGGACTCCCAAGGTAGACATGGCAAGTACTTGGGTCATCTCAAGATTCAGATTAACAGAACCTATGTATGAATGTGCATGAAGCGAGGAGTGTGTGTTAAAACAGAGTTGTGTGACGGTCCATCCTCTCTGCCTACCCCTGCGGGAGACGGCGTGATGGTTAGATATCTATTTAAACAAATGTACATTTAGTACCAGCCACAGCTGTCTATAATATAGTTATCGCATCATCGGTCATTGTTCATTCTGAAGGCAGAGAAATGTGTTCTAACCTTGTGGGGAGGTGTGGTGAGTGAGGCATACCACGCAGTGAAGAGGAACCCACTGTCAGGAAGAGTTGTGCCGGTGTGGAGACAGGCTGGGATCATTCTGCTTGTGAATGTTACCCTGAAATTTATATAATTTATTTCTGTAAAACTGTGAAGTGGTAGTGCAATGCAATAATATTCCTTAACCCTTTAGGTGCGGTATGCCGATATTCCGGCATGACGCATGACGCATGACACTCGTGAGACCCTGTCACCTGTCATTTGACATTGGAAATAATGGTAATAAAGTAACAATAAATTATAAAATTTCATAAAAATAATAAATATCGTGAAATTACTTTTCAACAGATTATTGACTGTAACAATGTAATAATAATTACAAATAGGTTCTAATGTCTGTTGTGACTCTGTCCGTAACTCTGGTTCAATGAACTTCAGAACTTTGATTTTTGGGGTGTTATGCCATATTGCGTTACCTCCTTCTTTAGCCCACTTCAGACAGCATTACAATAATTACAAATAAACATGTAATTTCACATTCGATTACACATTTGCCCTGATGATGGACACTATAATGCTGTCCGAAACGTTGGCTAAAGAAGAAGGTAGCGTAACATGGCATAATACCCCAAAAATAAATCCCTTTAATAATTTTTGCCGTGAAAATTTCAAATCATATCCAGAACTTTTTTTCAAAATTGGAACTGATTTGTTGAGAATTCAGACTATCTGTGATGTTTCAAGTGTCTGCGATTGGTATATATCAATATAAGTCTAAACTGTTTAGTGTGGCGCACAGTTTACACCCTTGTATGCGCGCGAGTTCCCTACAGAGCATCAGACCATGTGAAGCAACAGTGGGCCTGTTCCGCTAGCAGGGCATGTAGCAAGAATGGAAGATAGGACAGGACATAGGAGTGTTTGTTGGTCGACCTACACTGAGGTGGCACTATACAGGTGGAACTATTCCTGCTAATAAGTTATAAGGAACCGGCGTTGCTTGAACTAACCCTTGTATGCAAGCGAGTTCCCTACAGAGCATCAGACCATGTGAAGCAACAGTGGGCCTGTTCCGCTAGCAGGGCATGTAGCAAGAATGGAAGATAGGACAGGACATAGGAGTGTTTGTTGGTCGACCTACACTGAGGTGGCACTATACAGGTGGAACTATTCCTGCTAATAAGTTATAAGGAACCGGCGTTGCTTGAACTAACCCTTGTATGCAAGCGAGTTCCCTACAGAGCATCAGACCATGTGAAGCAACAGTGGGCCTGTTCCGCTAGCAGGGCATGTAGCAAGAATGGAAGATAGGACAGGACATAGGAGTGTTTGTTGGTCGACCTACACTGAGGTGGCACTATACAGGTGGAACTATTCCTGCTAATAAGTTATAAGGAACCGGCGTTGCTTGAACTAACCCTTGTATGCAAGCGAGTTCCCTACAGAGCATCAGACCATGTGAAGCAACAGTGGGCCTGTTCCGCTAGCAGGGCATGTAGCAAGAATGGAAGATAGGACAGGACATAGGAGTGTTTGTTGGTCGACCTACACTGAGGTGGCACTATACAGGTGGAACTATTCCTGCTAATAAGTTATAAGGAACCGGCGTTGCTTGAACTAACCCTTGTATGCAAGCGAGTTCCCTACAGAGCATCAGACCATGTGAAGCAACAGTGGGCCTGTTCCGCTAGCAGGGCATGTAGCAAGAATGGAAGATAGGACAGGACATAGGAGTGTTTGTTGGTCGACCTACACTGAGGTGGAACTATTCCTGCTAATAAGTTATAAGGAACTAACCTAGGAGATAGGGAAGAGGAAGGTTTTATTTATTTATTTATTTTATTTAAACGCCCATAGGGCTTTTACATACAATGCTATTATGTTTTTTAAATACAATAACAATAAAGAGTTTACATAATATATAAGAATATTTGAATAGATTGAACAATGCATAGGTTAACAAAATATAGGTTACATGAAACAAGAGTTTACGAAACGTAGGTAACATGAAATTTAAGTTAATGAAATAAAAATATATGATCTGCCAATATCCTCCAAAACAATTGAATAAAAAAGGATGAAATTGTTGTTCACATTAGCCTATAAACTATGTAACTCTAATTAACAATCTCTATTACGCAAGATTAGGATAAGAAACGACAAAAAGTCTAATAGAAAAAGATTTAGTTAAGTATTATAATATTAAACCAAGTATCACAATATTAAGTCAAGTACCACAATATTAAACCAAGTATTATAATATTAAATTAAGTATTACAATATTCAGTCAAGTATTATAATAATAAAGGTGGGAAAGATCTGGTCACCAAACACGGCTAAAGCCATCTCAAGCAACGTTTCAATTCTGAATGGTAGTCTTACACCAGGGCGATACTGAGAGTATATTCCACTCTTACACCAGGGCGATACTGAGAGTATATTCCACTCTTACACCAGGGCGATACTGAGAGTTTATTCCACTCTTACACCAGGGCGATACTGAGAGTATATTCCACTCTTACACCAGGGCGATACTGAGAGTATATTCCACTATAGAAAGTACTGCAAATGTACTACATAATAAATTATTAAAATAAGATTTACAATTTGAACCTCCGACCTCCGGATTGCTAGTCGAGAGCCTTACCACTCGACCACGGTGGCCGTCAGATTTGTAATGTTGATAAAATAATATGTATACACTAAAATGTTTACAAAATGGAATGCAGAAATGCGGCAGGTCTGAAGGTTCTGCAGATAGCTCAGTTGCTAGAGTAAACGCCGGAATAGCAAATGGTCTTTAATTGAAATTCCAGTCGCACCCATGAACTTATTTATTTTGTGATTTTTACTAACATTATTCCAATGTTTTGTATAATAATAAAAAGCTTACTGTCTGTCAAGCTGCAGAAGGGCGATGTTGTTATACACGTATGAGTAAGTACTGTTGAATAGTGGGTGGGCGTGTGTTTTTATCACATTGTATATAGCGTCAGGGTTGTACTGAGGTGTAAAGTTCCCCCCCAATCCGACGAACTTCTCTGAGCTGAAACAAAAGAAGTGCAGGTTATATTAACATTGCCATGTGCATCTTAAGTAGGTCTAATTGTCTAATACAATCACTACGTCATCTGAGATTCACCACCATAATATATGTGTTATTGTTTTATATTTCAAGGGAAAACCGCTGATTCAATTCAATTCAATTTTTTATTCGTTTAAATACATTACAAAATCGTTAATTTCAAAGCGTCTTGAAATAAATTGCATTCATATAAGTCGGTACATACATACTCGTATTACAAAGCAGAATTTAGTGTAGCTATACACTATGGTGTATAATTTGTAAACATGGAGTGAAAAATAAAATAACTGCGTACCATACTAGCGACAACAAAGATGCTGTTTAAAAGCAACTTCTTAAAAACTAAATATATATATGTCGATATCGGAATTGATTCTGTTCAACTACTGACTCATCTCGCTAACTTTACTCTTCGAACAGTTCGAGAGAGTTCTTAAGGCTCCGTAGTAAGCGTTCAAAAAGATGAAGAAGATTGTTTGAAGGAAAATATGAAACGACAAAAATTTTGCGAAAATTGTTAAAATATTTAATGAAACACGATTCGTTTAGTAAGAATTCTTTCTACAAATGCCTAAGTTGCATTTAAAGAAACACTGTGTATTTTTTAATACCTACGATATGTTAAATAACAGAACAAAATTGGTCTGTTATCATTTTCGCAGCACACTTTAAGATTTTTTTCGATCGATGGAATTTCGTATAGTTACCGTTTCGACTCAAATGTATAAATATTATCTTCAAAAACAATATATATTTTTTAGGAACTCTTAATGTTAAAGTGTTCAAGAGAAATGTGTTATAAATTGGTGGAAATACGGAATGCGTGGCTTAAAACCAGTCGGGTCATGTGGTGCTATATCTGTCACCAAATGACAAATCCTCATGAAACTAACTTCTCATCTCCTTTTCTACTATGGTCAGACATATAATATAAACAGAATAATAAGAAGGAGTCACGAGCGGCCGCGGGGAGGAAACCGGCGGAACTTTCATACATATATAAATCTACAGTTTTATTCCGAAATCGGTGAAATTTTGCACACTTTACCTTCATAACAAGAGGAAAGCTACAGTCTACAAAAGATTTAGAAAAACTCTATGGAAAGTCTATGGTATATCAGCGAGTATATTTTTATAAAATGGTTGGTCTGTGGTTGTGTTATGATAGTTATTCAGCCAAGAATATTTAGTTTATTTCTGTTCGAAAGTGGTTTTATGTTTTTATCATCAAAACAAGTAAATTTGTAAAAGAGCTATTTTTTATAAATAACTAGCAGTACCCCGCCACGCGTTGCTGTGGTTCAGTCTGTCTGTGTAGATAGAGAAACAATGGCGCATGTTGCTTTTACGTCCAACAGAAGGCGTTGTTTTAAGAAGAAAACATGTTTTACCTGTCACAGGTGACATCTATATGCTATAGGTATATAAAAACGAATGCGTATTCGAATGCAACGTTGTGTCAAAATAACAAAGCAATCAGAAGAACTTTCGGAGATTTAAGATTTTGAAAAAACTAACATTTTCGTTTTTATTTATATAAATAGATTTGCAGGGAAGGGACTTTAAAGTCTTGAATTAGTCTGATAGTGGGGGGGGTAATTAAAAATATTTTTTATTAATATTTTGTGGAATGTTTTGAATGTACCTCCCCCGAGAATGATTCAGGGAGAAATAAATGGTTCTACTCTAAAATTAAATATGTTTCTTAGCCCGTTGTCCCACGGGTCGGTAAGGAATCGAAATAAACCGAGTGCTATAAAACCCTGTGTCGTTTGGTTACTGATCCGTGGGACGACGGGCTCATTCTTTTAAAAACTATACAATCATTTTGTTATCCTTTGTACTGTTTGTAATTTCCACTTCATATAATACCAATGTATTTAACATTAGGTTTAACGGTAAGCACAGAGCAGTCAGGCTTACATCATTTGAATGTATATTACAGTTATATGAGTGTATACCAGTGGCGGTCCGTGCCTTTTCAGTTAACTAACTAGAGTGGTTGGCAAATGGCTAAGGATTGACAAAAACAATATTTTCTAATATTTCACAATCAGAAATATCAATAAAAAAACCACATTATTAAACTAGGCCTCGGGAAAATAATTTCACTGTTGTCGGTTATTTTGAGGAAAGAAAGTAATTCTTGAAGAGGGTCTCGAAGAAACCCATATCTTAGGAGGGAACAAACACAGCCAAGCTGTAGAATTAAAAACAAAAAAAACAAATCTTTGAAACAACCTGTTCTCATGTGACAAATGTGATAACTCTGTAAAAATATTTGGCGGGTCTTACGGCTATGCGCCGGTGCCAAAGGATCTATGACGCTCGTTCCCCGGAGCATCTTCCATTGAAATACCGGTACTCACTTGTAATACTTGTATCCCAAATACAACGGAAACACTACAAAAGCAATCTGTATCTCTTAAAGTTACTGGAGGTCTAGCACGGTCAGTCGATAGAGCCATATGTCATATATGGTCAACAATTGATAAGAAATGATCCGACGGCCGATAAACATATTTTAGGCCTCCATAGCATCAGATAAGCTTCGTTTAACTGTCAATATACACATCTTCTTTAATAATGTCGTTCGTTATGCAAAATTACTGGCTTATTAACCAACAGAGTTGAACTAACGAAGCTCTTAGAATTGGAAAAGAAGTCGTATACGCGGTGAATTGAGGCGGGTACGGGTACCGCCGCCCCGAGAACTATTTATAACATAACCAACACCTCTGACAGGTCACCCCAAGTTCGCTACGTTTGGTGACTTAGCAGGGGTGCCCGGTTCATCAGGTTTATCGGTGTCTTGGCGGTAGATGTGTCTGCCCACCAACTGCATGGCAGGCCGGATCGGGAGAGACTGGTTGACGGAGACCTTTTGACCTCTCTAGCAGGACTCTCTCGGAACATTGCCTCGCACCGCAGTGGGAGGGATGGATTCATAACTAACCCCCAGATTCCTATTCACCCCTTGTACCTTTCTCCTTCCCAGAACTTCCCATCCTTCCTTTCCTAAAAAGACGCCCCACACAGCATCCCCAAAGAGGGGAACTATTTTTCTCCGTGCCTCCTGTGTGAAGCTAATAGTAAGCATAATTTCTTCTGAAGTCATAAGATTTATTAGTAGATATTTAATACGTGTTTACTTATAAAACAAATATATGGTTTTTGTACCGTTTTTTTTTCACATAAAAAGTAATCTTTACTGAACAATTAAAACGGCCACCATTCTGAACCCAAAACTAAACATACAGACAGATGAAATGCAAAACGGTCGAGTTAAAACAGGACTTCGCAACGCTCAATTCATTCAATTATGTGAGGTAAATTCTTTAGTTCGCCGCTTATACCACGAGTTTCCAGACACCGTGTATACCACAAGTTTGTGAAATATCGTTTAAAATGCGCTTTATTCTTTAAAGTGAGATTGTTCTAATATCAAATATCAAATCATCGTTGCAGTCATTATTACAAGGAGTTGAATTTTTAAATGAAGAAACAATAAACTCACCCAATGTATGTAATGGTGTATGCAGAGCACAGCACCCACCTGTCACTCAGTAATGTCACTTCACTCCACCAGGAGATCTCTTCTCTCCGACCTGTTCCAATACGTCCCTGGGAACACAACACAACTTCATATTAATCTCTAAGCAAGTGTTGTTTTAAATTGCTCGCTAAATGTTTGCTGATTTTCGTTTTTTCATTTGATTTGTTCATTTTTTACTGCCAACCATCTGGAACCAGTGACACTATGGCATCCCAACCAACCATCTGGAACCAGTGACACTATGGCATCCCAACCAACCATCTAGAACCAGTGACACTATGGCATCCCAACCAACCATCTGGAACCAGTGACACTATGGCATCCCAACCAACCATCTGGAACCAGTGACACTATGGCATCCCAACCAACCATCTGGAACCAGTGACACTATGGCATCCCAACCAACCATCTGGAACCAGTGACACTATGGCATCCCAACCAACCATCTGGAACCAGTGACACTATGGCATCCCAACAAACCATCTGGAACCAGTGACACTATGGCATCCCAACCAACCATCTGGAACCAGTGACACTATGGCATCCCAACCAACCATCTGGAACCAGTGACACTATGGCATCCCAACCAACCATCTGGAACCAGTGACACTATGGCATCCCAAATTGCGGTATGTTGTGAAGCTGAAGGTAGTGGGAAGGGGAACGAGATGCGGAAGAGAAAAGTACCTGCCTATCCAGATATAATCACGTATGACCGGGTTTAAAATAAGGAAATTGTCACCAAACACGACTAAAGCCATTTCAAGCAGCGTTACAGTTATGATTAAACTGTACTTGTATATTATATACTATTTTAAATGAATACATAATAACACATCTTGACCAGCACATACCGGGATTTGAACCCGCGACCTCCGGATTGCTAATCGTGTGCCCTGGACTGGCTGGAGATGGTAGGGCTATATCACTTGAAGTAAAATATCGTAAAACATCTCAGTATTGCCCCGGTGAAAGGCCATCAGAATGGAAACTTTGTTTGAAATGGCTTTAGCCGTGTTTAGTGCCCACCTGTTCCCCGCTTCACTACCTTCAGCCTCATAATAACATCTACCTGATGATGGAAACTGAAGGAGGAGATTTGACTTGATTTGGAGAGGAAGCTTGGATAGAGAAGGAGGTAGCGCAACATGGCATAATACCCCAAAAATAAATCACCGTAATTAAAAGAAGTAATTGACATGTTATTTTGGGTGTAAAAAATTAATTTAAAAAAAAAAATAAATTGAATATAAATATTTTAAATACACATGATTAGTATATTATTATTTGATCCCGTGACCACTGAATCCAGAGCCAAGGATTTTACCCGCCCGCCGATGTTTTTAGTTCCTTTCTATTAATGGTCTTTCATTTTTGTTTAAAAAGTTTAGTTTATCTCCAATATACTTAATTAATAAATAATTACATTTTAAAAAATCTTCGAAAGAAATTAAATAATGTGTTCTAAACATGTCATAAAATAAGCAAGAAAATTCGTTTCTTAAACATGATAAAACAAAAATTGATTTGGAGAGAAACGAGCGTTACAAATTGATAACCACTTGGTAAAGACCAACCAAGTTTAGAGATAACAAGTACAAAATAATGACACGTAGAAATTTAACATCCCCAGAATACATAAATGTATTGCAATGAATAAGCAAATAGTTGGGATGTACGCGTCTATTTGAATGTTGCTTATTTCAAGAACGACGGTCTCTCGTGTCTAGGATGAATGCAGTTTGTATATAGTTGACTGGCCACGCACTAGGCAGCCAACATGATCTGCAATGTGTATTCAAGGGAACGTCCTAGGGCTCTATGGAAGCCAAATATCGTCGGCTGTGGAAGCCAGCCTCAAATGTGACTAGGGTACATGTGTGTGGATGCCTCAGTCCTCAGTCCTCACGCACTTGTCGTGGCAGCCAGTAGAACTGGTGATATTGGCTGCTACAAGCTACAACTGGCTGCTGCTTTATAGGGCGGCTGCCTGGTGAGCAGCCAGCCCAACTCTAAGGTCATAGTGTTTCATAGTGTAAAAATAGTCATTTGTTAATAGCAATGTAATATAGTTGTGAGTGATGAATACTTGGAACAGGTGGTTGAGTTTGTTTAATTGGGAAGTGTGTTTAGGAGAGGCTTAGGACTATTTAAAATACAGCAAAAATCAGATATTTTATCAAAAATTGTATTTTTTTACCACTACAAAGTTAGTTAATCAGCATTTTGAAAAGACGCAGAAATTGTTTATGCCTACAGGACGTTAAATAATAGAACTGGAGTATTTATTTCCATCAAGGGAATTTCATATTATTTCTTTATCTTGACGCTTAGATGGTTTGGACATGTAGAGCGGATAAACGAAGAAAGTAATGTAAAGAGAACATACGACGTGGAAGTTACTTGAGTCGGGTCGGGTCAAAAGTCAGAATAACGCAAGAGTATGTGAGATGAATTATGAATGCGAATAAAGCAAGTAGTGTATGCGAGAGTATTGTAACGGTCTATTCTCTCTGCCTGCCCCTGCCAGGAAACGGCGTGAAGGCTAGTTAGTCATTTCAATAAATTAATTAATATATAATAAATAAAGCTACCTAATGTCTGAAACTTGGAAAGAGAAAAGTGGGAAGACCCAGACTGAGGTGGGAAGATGAGGTAAGAGGGGATGCAGCACAGCTTCTCCAGGTGACAAACTGGAAGTCAGCCGCTGAGGACAGGAGGAGTTGGAGGCGACTGTTGCAGGAGGCCAAAGCTCGTTATGGGCTTTAGCGCCATCGAAGAAGAATGTCTGAAACTTACATAGTACGGGACCTCGGCGGCAGTCGTCATGGGAGTCTGGTGATGTACTATGTTGGAGTCTGGTGTGTGCAGAGGACACAGGTTTCCCCGAGTCCAACCGAACCTTGTTTCTTGACACGGGAAAATTTTTTCCGACAGCTTTATGCAGTCTGTAGAGGAAACAAAAAAATTATCAGATGTGTATATTAATATAATGTTTCTTGTTTCATTACCTCGGTCAACTAAATTTGAACGTATGATTTAATAAAATTAAAACGTTAATTTTTACACTTACGCTAAAGGAAAAACATAAAAATTATTTTTGCGGATGTGTTGTTTAGTAGGTCTCGAAATAATAAATTGAAAGTGCCCTACTTAAAGTTAGAATAACTCTATTATTATGTCTAATAAGGGAACTTGAAAAAAAAAGTAACAGTTTTATCGTATAACCTACTATTGCATAGTTTTATTTTTATATATTAAATAATTAATCAATTTACAGTACAATGTATTAGAGAGTATAATCAATGTTAAATAAAATAATTCATACAATTAGTTTTCACTGCTTTTGATTTTTTAATGTTCCTCTTCTATAGAAGCTGGCGCTTGTGTCTAGAAGAGTGGTGAGCATCAAGATTAAGAATATTTAGTGTTTGTAATTATGAATATTAAAATTTATAATTAATTCAAAAAACAGTTTCTTAATTTTGGTATTTTTACATTGAACTTCTCTTTAATTGCTTTTAGTAGGTGTTTATCGTTTTCTTTCGTACAACCTTCTATTGCATAGTTTTAATTTGAGAAAATACAAAAATAATTATTAACTTTGAAACTATGTATTAGGTGTATTTACAAATAAACTGAAACACATTTTCAGACATGCAACATAATTTTCGAATATTTGTGGTCAGGTTTAGCAATACTCACAGTCTGCGGCCTTGGAGTCAATCGGTAGCTGAGTGACAAGTCCCTTCGGCAGCGGTGGACAGGCAGCCTCCGCGCAGCACACCAACTCCGACTCGTTATCAGTCAAGTCACATTTCTGTAAGCAAAGGAAGGTCATGTTAGGGGCGCAAAGTCAAATATGTTGTTATTGTCAGAGACACATAAAAGGAGGAAAAGTACCTGTGGTAAAATGCCTTTACTGGCGGCCTCCTTCGCTGTCTGGCAGTTGGCAAATGGTCTGCACACTCCCCCAGTCCCCGTGTCCTTCACCGTGCAATTCATCCCTTCAAACAAACAGATACACCATGGTTAAACAATTCAACACAACATGACGATGAATATTCTACTGCAATCCAGATTCCAATTGATGTTTTTGGGTCTACGGTAAGATGTGTCATCAAAAATTCGGAAATGACTTTTGCAATGATGGTATTGTAATGATGAGTGAGCCAAGGAAATCAACAGCCATCGCATCGCCTACTGGATTTGTAATGAATGATGATTAAGTTATGGGTACTATACCTTCAACCACTGTTACCAGAGGACAGCAGACAATCTGAACGTTGCCCTCTACGTCGCATGTCTGAAAACAAAACAGTTTTGTTATTATTTTAAATTACATTTTTAAAATTTATCTTCTTTATGATTTTGTTGTTTAGATGTGAGGGATAAAAATGCACAGAAAATAAACGATTAGCTCACGTACGAGAATCGAACTCGGGACCTGTCCTCGCTCCGTGAGGAATGCATCAATTTGGATTCTAGGCCAAAACAGTTAAAATAACTCATAGTTCAAAAATATTATGAATTATGAGTCTCCACTTGTATTCATTGTTGAATTAATTTCTATGTTCCTGTTGGATATCTTTTCTTTAAAGACTGTTTTATCTCGCGGCCTGTGGGACTAACTCGCCGAATCGCCTCGGATGTCTACATCGATTTCGTTTGAACGCTAAGAATTGTTGCATTGTGTATATGTTATCACACCATTGTTTATTAAAGGTACTATATTTATATGAAATTGTTTTTGTTGTTGTCACCGGACACTTCTTGTTTTTGTGAAAGTGATTTAGGAAAAACAGCTGAAAAGATAATTGCTTTCAAATGGTTTTTTCATTGCTGGATTTATTTTTGATTATAGTAGGAAATCAAATTGACGTAAGTTTAAAAACTTGTCATTGTCAGATTCACTTAAAGGGATGAACAGTACCTGTGGTAAAATGCCTTTACTGGCGGCCTCCTTCGCCATCTGGCAGTTGGCGAATGGTCCACACACTCCCGCAGTCCCCGTGTTCTTCATCGTGCAGTTCATCCCTTCAAACAAACAGATAAACCAGGTTTAAACAATACAATACAACATGACGATGAATATTCTACCCACAACCCAGAAGTAATTTGCGTCAGTGGATTGATGTTATCCGTCCTACTGTAAGATGTGTTATCAAGAATTCCTAGTGACAAAGTTGCAAACACTCAGTGCTGTTTACATTCTTCCTCAACGACTAGCTGCCTTTTGCAATTACCGTGTCGTGGTGACGAGACAGCCTATGAAATGATGATTAATGATGAAGTTCTGGGTACTATACCTGCAACAACCCCTTCGCAGCAGACAATTGGAACAGAGCCATCTGAATCGCAAATCTGAAAGTAAAAAAATAAACGGTCAAAAATAACTTTCACTAAACTTGCATCCTTATGAACAAGCCATTATTTTTTTAATTAAGTTCGCGATTAAAAATAGTGCTGTAAACAAAGATTAAATAAAATTCAATAAATATAAATAAGATTAGAGACTGTAAAAGTTCACCTGAGGAGTGATTCCCTTCAGGACAGCCTCTATGGCAACGGGGCACTTTGATATACGAAGGCACTTGCCGGTCCGCCCTGTTTCAACTACCGAGCATTGATCACCTGCAAAAGCAAACAATACCATTTATGCAAGAATATGTACATTTTATTGAGAGAATGATGATTAATTTAATAAATTAATTATTGGGTACTTTACCTTCAACTACTGTCACCAGAGGGCAGCAAACAATATGAACCGTTCCCTCTAAAGCAAAAATCTGAAAAAAGAATTGGTTTAGTGTTCATTGTGATTTTAATAATTAATGAAACAATGTTAATAAGATTTAAAGAACAGAAAAGAGAAAAGACACAGAAGATAAGAGATTAGATTTCAACCAAGAATCTAACCCGGGTTCGCTACTCGCTCCGGGAGGAATACATCAACCACTGTGCTACTGAAAAACCTTATTTTAGCCGTCGAACCTTTTGGTCCTCTGATCTTCCCTCTAACTAAACCGTTAAATATTAATATCTATTTAAGGTTATCCTTGCCAAGAGTTTCTTAATGTATTATTATTGTAGCAATATTATTTATTCTTGAAAAAGTCTCAGATTTAAAGTTAGTGCAGACACTGTCGTGTACAGTTTTCTAATCTACTATTTAATACCTTTTTTACACGGTGCTAATGATTTAGTCGTAAAGTCAGTGCTGTCCAAACGTGAATTTATTAAGTTGATGCCCCCATCAATACCACTATCCGGTGCACATGAGGCGATCCTGCCTTACTATCCTGGTTTGGCACAAACCAGAGCGGTGTACACGCTGCTAGGAAATTTAAAGCCAGTATCTTTGCACTGACTACGGTAACCTCACGTCTACATCCGTTTAAAGGGAAAAATTAACCGCTTACTCCTCTTTAGCACCTGCTCCGGACCTGGTTGATTTTCCATTTTTCAAAACTCTTGACGATATATTGCTTTTAAATTAAAATAATGTATTTATCGCTAGCGGAATCTATCAGATACGGAATAACGTCTTGGGGAAACTCTTGCAAGACAAATATAAGTTACATTCAAACAATCCTAAACCGTATGGCTAAGCTTTCGGTAAGCAAAAGTATTTATGTACAAAGAAGATATATCAAATTATTATATTAGACAATTCATATATTACTTGTTCGATGGATATTATGGTTTAAAATTGTATACATATATAGAGATAAAGTAGAACATACACACAACACAAGAATGTCCATTCCAAAAATCTATATATATATACACAAAATGAATGCTTGTTTGTCTCCTATAGACCGAAAAACTATGCCACCGATTTTTTCTGAAAATTTCAAATTTTCTTCCTATAAGTACCAGGATGGTTTAGAAAGTGTTTTGAGTCGGGGGCGCCCGAGAAACACTTAATTAATTATTTCTGCACTGGAATGAGGTACGGAGTCGAATTAGTGTTTTCAGAAGGTAGGTTTTTAAGGGTTACAATGTGAATTTAATAATACTACGTGAATTAAATAGTAGAAAAAGTCGGAGATGCCCGAGAAAGATACGAATCAAATAATTATTTGTGGTAAAATGAGGCGAATGTGATGAAGGAAGAAATAGGCGTGGGGACAATACGACTAGGAAGTGAATGTCTTGAGAAGTCGGGGACACCCGAGGAAGATATGGCACGATCGAGTGAAACCAATGCATATGATAATCCTTCCGCTTTTAAAATACACCCAGTTGATAGGTACACTAGAATTCATAACCATTTATAAGTGCCCGAGCGACGCCGGGTACACTAAGGCTAGTTACGAATATATACGGCCAACAAACATTTACTTATTTTGTGACTCCTAGTTAGTTAGTAAAAGGTACGTAAGTACCTTATATTTATTCATAAATATATTCATACTTATTTATCAAATCTTCTGAGTACTTGTATTAATTTTATACTTTCTGTCGTCATTTTATGATCAAATGCCACAGAAAATTGTTTTTTTTTTTGTTTCAATTATTAAGTGTTTGATTATGCTTGTATTGTGTAACATGTAATTATTGTGTATGGTATATTTGTACAGTGGATGTTAAACAAATAAATAAATAAAATGCCAATGGAGTTAAAATGCGAATCAACCTGCAGGACTGAACTAAAAAAGTGGTTAATGGATCAAGATTTTATATATTGTTATTGTGTATAAATACATAAGTATCCATTGATTCAATGCGTGTAAATGTATAAATATGCCTATGAGTGTTTAACGGCCGTTGTTTCCAACCTTTCCAAAGATCAATCTCATGCTCCGATCGGCCAAATGATTTGTTCAGTAACGTTCGATTCGCTTTTTCCAAACAAATTCACCGTTGGTTTTCTTAAGTGGCCCCGCCCACTTTCATAGACAATAAAATGACATCAAAGTAAAAACTTTCAATGTTAAATAAATATTGACGAATTTATTATTGTATTTATTGTTAGTCCTTTTTTTTTCAAATACTGTAAAACACAAACCGATAATTTATATATTTTTAAACAAACCTAAGTAATATGTTAAAAATAAAGTGTTTGCTTGACTTTAATGCCACCGTGTCTTGGCGTCGCGAATATTTTTAACTCTGTCGATAGTTTTTATAACTAGTCGTTTACTGAGGCAAGCTTAATCCATTAGTTTGGCTTCCTTAAATTGGTTGATCGCTCATTCGTCACATTTCCGTTGGAAAGAGCGTAGTTGTGCTTTTGGGCAGTATTCAGCTAAAATTTCGGCTCAGCGGTTAATCAGTAGGAAGTATGTTGTGAACCTTTGAGTGTCTGTATGTCTATGAGTATGTTGACTGTGTTATATCTCTCTGTCTATGTATTCTAGGTGTTTGTATTGTAGTCACTTGAAATTTTATTCTTTCTTTTGTATTTTCTATATTGCGGCTACTCATTATATGTATTGTGTGCTTTAGTGTCATAATTAATATTGTGAATATGGCCGGCTGACAAACTGCTTTGGCATTTTAGCGGGTGCTTATAAAGAATAATGAAAAATAAATGACTTTAGTGGTTATTATTATGCAGACTGTTATTTATTATTTTATAACTGTAAAAACTTTAAATTAATCTCGTTACTTGGTTTTGGCATTTTTAAATTCGTATCCTGACAAAAAAAACATCAGCACATCGTCACCGAGCACTAGTCGATCATGTAAAAGCTTTGTGCGGCTACACGAAGCTAACTAGAAAGCTAGGATATAAACTTTGGTGGTGGGGGACGTTACTAGCTCAAATAATAAAATCACATCCTATTAAACTATTCTGTCTTGAGACCATAGCTTACTGGCTTCCTCTAACTTACTAGATTAAAAGCAAAGCTAGTTCTGTCTACACGTTGCTAGTGTTACTAGCTTAGGCACTAGCAATATGTTGCTTTCCTGGTTTTAAATACTAACCTCGTGCACCGGGCAAGAATACTGGCATCATGTGAACAAGGCATAAACAATTTTGGTTTTGCTGCATTGGCTAATATTACGTGCGTCAAGTTTCGTTTAATTGTTGCGTTAATTTCAATGTTCCCTTCATCTCCCGGCCACGGGATTAAGTTGTTAAGTTGTAATGTCATGGTTGGGAGGATTGTTTCTATTTATATAGTATTTTTTATGAAACATATTTTTTTTATAAAATTAAAAATTGTGCAATGTTTTACTGGTTTTCACCTGACACTTCTTTTTAAAGAAGATTTATTTTAAATAATCATACCATTGCTACTATAATTATCATTGCAAGTGAAATAATCATTAATAGTAGATTAAATTTCCGCGAGTGTATAAAATTGGTATTATTGTCAGATTTACATAAAGAGGTGAACAGTACCTGTGGTAAAATGCCTTTACTGGCGGCCTCCTTCGCTGTCTGGCAGTTGGCAAATGGTCTGTATACTCCCGTTATTCCCGTGTCCGCCATCGTGCAGTTATCACCTTCAAACAAACAGATACATCAGGGTTATACAACACAACAGGTGATGGTGACTGATAAACTTTATGAAATGAAAGTGAGGTACCTTCTCTAGGGGTATCTGTTTTTTCCTGGCATCTGGTTTCCAGTCCTGTGTTTTGCCCTGGTACCCAGGGGCAGCACACTATCAATCTGTTCTTCGGGGAGACGCACATCTGAAAACGCACTACATTGAATTACCAATTCATTTGTACATCTGCATGAGGGGGCGTACCTACTTTTTAAAATTACTCTCCACAATGCATTATTGTTTAACCTTTGAAACGTACAAAATTTTCAAAAAATATCAACAATTGGTAAATATACAAGTAGTACTGACTATTGGGAGATATATAATTAGTGTAGTGGTTTTGGGAGACATAGTTTAATACATAGCAGTTTGCATAAGAACTATGATTTTTATATAAACTAACCAACACGAAGTTTCCCAGCAGGGGTAAACAGAGAAGACGGACCGCCAAACAACTCATTCTTGGCACACACTTCTTGCCTCATTCACATTCATTTCTCGTTGCATACATACTCTTCTATTAAGCGCCCCTTAGGTGATAACTCACAAAAGCGGCGCTTTACAAAATCGTGCGCTATAAAAGTTGTAACAGTTATAATTGCTACCCCAGGAATCGAATGTTGACTCGATCAGTAACTGGGAACTGATGTTAACTTGATACAGTTTGCTCGTTTGTTGGACTACGGAACAGGGCCACCGGCGGAGAACGAGCGAGTGAGTGCTCAGCGGAAAGCCTACGGAAGCGGTCTTCTTAGAAGGATTCGATTGGTGATCTCTAGACGACATAGCCACGAGTTAACTAGCTTGCATGTTGCTGGACATCGTGTTTCTAGTTTTTATTATATTTTGTGAGGTCAATCTTTGACTCACATGGCGCCCAACATTTTGTTACAAGGTTAGTACTAATGGTTTAATAATGTCACGTGCGAAATAATGCTTTGCAATTACTCCAACCTACAAGCGTTTCCAAAAAGGAACCTTGAACACGCTCTGAGATGTTATCAGTCCTAATTATAGAGTCTCGGGTTTTATTATTTATTAAATATTTAATTTCATAATGCCATCATCTATTTTATTTTGATTCTAACCCTCATATGAGTAATGAAATATGTCTGATGAGCAGAGATGTGCAAAATGGGTACTCAAAACCATTTGAAATGCAAAATGGAAATGGGTCAAAACTTTTCCATTTGAAAATGCAAAATGCAAAATGGTTTTTAGAAAAGCATTTCAAATGCAAAATACCTATTTTCAAAATGCATTGAAAATGCACAATGGTTTCTCAGGTTAAACAATTAAAATAATTATAGAATTTTTTAACAATTTTGTCATTTAATAATGGACATCAATGTAGAACAAACATATTACATGATGGTAAATCCAAAAACACCACGACTACAGATTATGAAACCACAAAAATTTGCACGGGACTAATGTTGCCAACGTAAAAACATAGAAACTGCTATCTAACATTTAATATTATAGCGTCATGGCCCCTTGTTTAGTATTTGAATCAGTATTTTTTGTAATGGTATCACTCAATTGCCAGGGCTCCTACCAGGGAGCAACTTGACAAATGTAAATTATCTCTCATAGCGAGGTTGAGTACCGACTGATATTTGGGGCTTATGAAAAAAAGATGAGTGGAGATAGTAGTAAGAATGTTGCAAAAAAGCATTTAAAATGGAAAATGCATTGAGAAAAGCATTTAAAATGCAAAATGGAAAATATCCATTTTGCATTTCCATTTGAAATGGATTTATTTGAAATAAAGCACATCTCTGCTGATGAGTGTATAAATGTTATAACGTATCTGATTCACCATGTCTTTCTCGGGCGCCCCCGACTTCTGCTACCATTCACATTTGCATTGTATATTCTCCTTACACACCTTTATTTGCTCATTCGCTCTTTATGCCCAAACCATCTAAGCGTCCCTTTCTTGAGCTTACTCACTATGCTTACATCAGCCTTGCACTTTTTGCGGATCTCCAGATTTCTCACACGATCATACATGGATTTACCATACAAAAGTTTCAGGGAGTCTCATTTCTACAGCATTCAGTCTACTTTCATTCCGTTTCTTCTTTCTGCCAGTTTCATTCCTAACTTCCATACATCAGGGTAGGTATCAACATTCCGTTGTGGACTGCTAGCTTCGCTCCATCAGACATTTTTTATTAGCGCCAACTGCGTTCAGTGATGAAGTTACCTGCATTTACCTTTCTTTCAAAATGTCTGTCAGCTTTCCTCTCTCTCGTAAACATACTTTATAAATACACAAACTCATCCACCTGCTCCAAGTATTCCTTATTTACAACTATAGTGTGCACTGTTTTCGCACTCTCTCTTTCAAACACCTTAATGACTTTAGACTTGCTTACATTCATCTTTAACTCATTCTTCATACATAATTGGTTCATCCCAGACACGAGAGAATGTAGATCTTCCATACTGTTAGCAATAAGCACCGCATCATCAGAATACAACACGCAACATACTTTTAGACCACTTCGGGACCATTTGATTTCCTTCCAAAACAGTTTTATGTTCTCTTGGAAGTTGTCTGTCGTTTTGAATTCCTCTTCCTCCTCCAGGCGTTTCTTTCGTTATTTCACTACAACTCGTACACTTTTCTTGCATCCCTTTTAAACATATTTCGCTCAATCCCTCTCTTCACTAGAAGCACTGCTAGCTTTATTAAGATCATATATAGATACTTTCATATGAATAAACTGCCTCACTGCAAAACTAGGCTAGCCCAAAGACAAATTAACTATATTGGCCCAAAAATTTAATTCCTTGCCGAGTTCCATCAAGATGTGCCAAAACCTAAACTTGTATAAAATAAATGTCAAAAGCTGGGTAAAAAAGTATCTGAAAGTGAGAGATTTTTTTCTATAATTTATACCTCGAATATGATACCTATATATTATGTATGATAATATGTTACCATCTACATTTAAAAAAAGTTAACTTCTTTTAAACTGTTTTTTACTAAATACGCAAAAAATCCAATAAAATCATATTAAACTAACTATATGTACTATATATATTTTTTCTTTATTCATTTAAACGATAGATAATGTAACCACCACTGTTTTGAATACATACCTTATAATGCTCACGCACAGGCTTCGCCTTTGTGGGATTTTTTGTTACTGCCTTATGTTTTGTATAATTATATATGTACCTGTATGTATCAAAAAATTGCCAATAAAAAAAAATATATATTTATATATATATATACTTTCAATTATTAATTTATTATTTTTATTCCTCTACTTTCTTCCAGTAGTTAAATGCAAAAAGGTTTTCCTTTAAATATGCAGATGTGCAAATGATGCACATTTTGGGCATATACAATAATATTACCACATCATATAGAATATTTGTATAAAAAATGCATAAGTTTTTGACATCAAACAAACGAGTGGTATGTCTGACAAATGTATATATAAAACCGTAAAATCGGTAAAATGGAGCTAGTGGTAGGCAGGGTCGGATCTAGAATTTTCAGTGAGCTGGAGTGGTAAGATTGAAAAATTCCATATTCAAGCTATTTGTTATTGTTGGAATAAAAGGAATACAAAAGATGCAGCTCGGAAACGTATAGAAAATCTCTCTTCTCTGAAACACGTTCTGGTCATAACTGCAACGTTAAATATCGCTGCTCCATTCTTGTTCACAGAAATAGAACACCCTGATATTAACACAATTGAACGCAAATTTCGAGAATTCAAACTTTCCTGGAATCAGAAGAAGGACGGAGAATTTTACAAATTATTTTGTGGACAAAGTGTTTTAAGTCGTGAAAGACATGTCATAAGTCATAAGAACTGCCATGTCAAATATTTTCTATTTATTTTATTAAAGTACTCGTGTATTTTTCGTTGTCTCGATTAGTTGGGATAAAAACTTAGCTCTTTTGAAATGTCATACGTTAAGTTAATTTTAAAAAACTATCTTTTTATAAAAAAAGTAACCTTTTTTCTGTTGAACAGTTAACGAAATATCGACTAAAAATAGGCCAAAGTATAAAAACGTCCATAAGAAGTATATATGGTTGATTGGTGTATGTTTTCTTGCAACTAAAAAATAAGAGATATTTCTGAGAGTTTTTTTTTTATTTCAATACATATATTATTAATCTCACAGATTGTAATATTCAGCGTTTATATTTTGTATTTTACAAAGTGGCAGAAAGCATTTAAAGTTTTCTTAATTTTGTCAACATGTTCCTTTTTGGAGAAGCCAATCTCTTCCAAGGACGATAGAGTTAATTTGCCTACACAATATGAATACGATACATTGTACGTAGATCGATACTAGCTTAAACAAGTACATAATAACACAACAACGTATTGGTCCAGTCAACATAGCACAACAAGTGGTAATTCCTTGCAAATTACCTTTTATGTAGTGTAGAAATATTGATATATGGTTTGAGTTGCTACGGTGGTTTTAAAACCAAGTTTTCGACCTTAGCGAACTCAGCGCCCGGCGTTGCCCGACAAAAACAGTAAAACTTATCTTAGCACTTGTCTTTGTTATTACCGCATATTTCAAAAAGTAGAAAAAAATGTTTAGACGTTTTTGATAAAAAAGTAAATTTAGCTTCAATTTGTGTATAAAATGACTTTGCTTGTACCTTCCTGAGATATATTTACCATTGGTACGGTAGATACGTGAGCAGAAGTTATTTCTTGGTAATATGACTTACCAGTCAATCTAGCGGAATTCCTTGCAAAATCTCAATAGAGTTGCCACAGTGACGTAAAAACCAAGTTTTCAGCAATCTTCAGGCCCTTGTTTTCGTTACTGCCGTATATTTAAAAAAATAAACGACCGTCCAAAAAATCATTAAATCTTTTTTTTGAGAGTAGAGTTAATTTGCTACAATTTAAGCACGAGATGTTTTATACAAAGACGACAATAAATTTTAAAAAATTATGTATAAGAAAAAATTATGCTCAAATTGTAACAAAATTACTTTCCTTTCAAAAAAATTCGATTTTTTTAAAGGACAGGCTTTTTTTTCAATATACAGCACAAATGACAACAAAGGCGTAAATTTTGATGTTTTTACAGGGTAGCGCGGGGCTGGTTGAGGTCGAAAACTTGGTTTTTACATCACTGTGGCAACCCAATTAGATTTTGGTAAGAATGTTGCTTGACTTGACTGAAATTGACAGGTAAGTTATATAACCATATACAAAATCTGCTCATATATATTTTACAAGGCCATTTTACGTCTTAGGCTGAAATTATTGACAGTCATTTTTAATCGAGATGTAATGACGTTTACCTACCCCCCATAATTTCCATGGGCCTGGATAATTTTTTCACATTTATTAAAAAAAATCCGTTTTACGCAAAGTTGTATCTCGGAAACTGCCATACATATATGTTTTACACAAAGTTGTATCTCGGAAACTGCCATACATATATGTTTTACACAAAGTTGTATCTCGGAAACTGCCATACATATATGTTTTACACAAAGTTGTATCTCGGAAACTGCCATACATATATGTTTTACACAAAGTTGTATCTCGGAAACTGCCATACATATATGTTTTACACAAAGTTGTATCTCGGAAACTGCCATACATATATTTTTTATAAGAAATTGTTTCTCAGAATATATCTACTTATTGTATATCTTATTTTATTTTTAAATTGTAGCAAATTGATTCTGCTTTGAAAAACGTGTGAACATTTTTCGACAAACGTTTATTTTTTAAATATACGGCAAAAACAAAAACAAGAGCCTAAATTTAGTTGTTTTGTCAGACGCCAGGCGCGGTGGTGAAAACTCCGTTTTAAAATCACTGTGGCAGTTTAATATAAAAATTCAAAGTACCCAACCCTTTGCAAGAAATGTGCATTATACATACATAAAATAATAGGAATAATAACATAACGATTTTTGTAGAAAATATGTAAAGAACAAAATAAACAATACCTATCTACATTCTCGATCTTTGGATCTTCAAAAAGAACGTCTGCATTGGTAACTAATTATTATGTATGTGACTTTACCTGAGGTGGTATTCCTTGAAATGCCGCATTCATGACGGTGGGGCACTTGTGCAAGTGTCTGCAAACGCCAGCCTGAATAGTGACATCCGTCACACACGGCTCTCCTGCAACATAAAACCAGAATTAAGTAAGAGAAAGGAGAAGAACCCGCAACCTCTGTAGTCCTAGTTGAAGACCTTACCCCTCCACGCGTATTGTGCTACTAACCACCTAAACCTTCTAATCTAATGTATTTCTAGTATGTTTCAACTATTTATAACATAATATATGACTATAATCCACCAAACATTAAAGGGGATCCATTCTTTTCAGAATTATCTGCAAGTAATAACTTGAAACTATCTGTCATTAAAAGATAAATAGCACTGATCGAACTCTGGATGTAGTTTTTTTCTAACAAATCTGTTGCTGTAACTATCTTTAAATGTAACCATTAACAATAATATGTGTGAAAATCATTAAATTAAATGAAAGTCTCATAACTTTGATAAAGCCACAGAAATTCTTCCAGAAGACTTCCTACTTAAGGTTGATTGGTTATATCTGAATGATGACAAAATAAATGACAATATAAAACTAGCTATTATAAGTCATGGACGTTAAGTTACGTCACAAAATATATCAACTTTTCCTAAATGGTTCGGTAATGATCTTGTTATCTAAGTTTAAAAAATAGATTGCACATTATAAATTCAAAAAACGAGAACATTTATGAGTAAATTGAATTTCACAAGTTGCGTAGCAATGCGCTGTAACTTCAGATAAATATTCTATGAAATGTAATGTTAAATCTTTGTTGAATAATTCTTCTTCATTAGAAAGCAACTATTCTAGTGTTACGAACTGTGGTGGAATCTAATATGAAGATACTGTCGATTGTAACGGGATTATTAAATAAATGCACAATTGTAATAACACAAGTAGTCTATAAGTTGTATGACACGTATTTATAGCAGCAACCACTATATATGGGCTCACTGAGGAAACAGGTGACCATACAGTTTGTACACTACTTAACCACGGATATAGCCGATGGAGCGATGATGATTGACAAGGTAGAGAAACTCAAGGTCATTAATGTGCGACCATAGACAATACAATTGGGCTCAGCTCATTCTTTAGCCCAAAGAACTATTTTAAAAATAAAGACGTCCTTGAAGCAGAAAAATATCAAAATGTTTCCTGAGTGCAAAGTTCGCCTGACAAAGTATTGTCCTAAGAAATTCGCCTGACAAAGCATTGTTCTAAGAAATTCGTCTGACAAAGCATTGTCATAAGAAAATCATCTGACAAAGCATTGTCCCAAGAAAATGATCTTTCACAGCTCATTTTCTCAAGAGGAAAGTTTTTCAGTGTAAACTTGTTAATCTGAGACGAAAAAACCCAAAATGACTTAAAATTAGATTTTTTTACTAAAGGAAAGAGATATTAGAATAAATAAAAAAAAACAAAAAGAACACTGACAAAAATTTGAATAACATGATTGTGCTTATCTCCGACAGTCGAATTTTGAAAAACATGATTGTGCTTATCTCCGACAGTCGAATTTTGAAAAACATGATTGTGCTTATCTCCGACAGTCGAATTTTGAAAAACATGATTGTGCTTATCTCCGACAGTCGATTTTCGTCATTTTTCTGCTTATCTTGAATAGAAAAATTAAAAACAACTCATGGTTCACATAATTTCACCAAACCAATAAGATATAACAGGATAATCATTAATCAATGACACGAATAAGTTGGTCGATGTAATAAATAACATTTATACGTTGTGGAGGTGGATGGATATATGCCAAGAAGCCGATGGTAAGAAGCACTTTTTAACAAGCCATTTAACGTCTTTTGCGATTGCGAAACAATATAACTGATCTGTAATTACCTAAAATCTGTCAATTCGCTTTAAACTTGAACTAAAGAAGATAGTACATTTAGGTCAGGTTTGGAACTTGCTAACACTACACTGGCTTTGTATTTTTATCACGAAGAACTTTAAAGAAGATCTTGCTTCGTTATGGTATAGTTAACTGTTAAATTATACCATGATGAATAAAGTCAACACGGATCTTGCTTCAGTATGGTATAGTGAACATGTTGTGATAAAAATTTACAAGAAAATAACGCAAATGAATTAATCTATGTTATTTAAATAAGGGCACAAAAGAATATAAAATTTAAAAATTATATTTTATTTTTGACCTTAACCGGTTTCAGCCATCTTTAGACTGGCACAAGAGTTAGTCACAATTGTTAGTTCACAATTACAGGTGGATCTTTATTTAGCCATCTCAATGCGAATAATGTTATCTTTTCGGATGCTGTGTGGGGGGTCTTTTTGAGGAAAACTAGCAATTGTAGGAGGGAGGAAACACAGAGCCCAGCAAGTCATTCCACAGCTTAGCGGAAACTCGTTCTCATGTGACAAATGTTTGGGGCGCATTTAGCGTGTCTCGCTACTTTGCACCGGTGACAAACGTATCAAACTATAGTTCCTCGGAGCATCTTCCATTGAAATACCGATATAACAAGGAGAGCATTCCATCTATCTATCAAACGGATCGCCTGTTTTTGCACAAATTCAAGGGTTTTTTTTGTATTTTGAGGCTCTAGACCAGAGGTGGATCCCATTTGTCGTTTACTTAACTTTCTAAGAATATAATAAGAAGGGCTAATAATGCTAATTATTGTCAAAATTGCAAATGGCAAAATAATATATCTGTCTATCCTTGAAATAAATATAAAGCGAAACAACACTTGTCTTATTGGCGTGCATTTGAATTAGTTAGACATTCATCCAAGTAGTAAACAACTAAAAATCACGGAATAGTCTGAATTACAAACAAATCAAAGAACAACAAAATTTAATTGATTGTTTTGGTGTTTAATTTGTAGAACTCCATTTAATTTTTTTAAATAAATTTAAAATAAATCAAATTTAATAATGTTATGATAATTAGTAAGTTCTGCAAGTATTTCTGTTATTTTTACAGTTTTTAATGTGACAGCTGTTTCGGCTTTTGAGGCCATTATCAAACTGTGGATATGTCCACACGGTGACGACTTATTTATATGATTTTATCTATCCCCATCCATTTAAATTTCTATAATGTTCAAAAATGGTTCATTAAGAATTGGAATAACCAAAATATTTGGAAATCCAGCAGTGTTTATACACCTGTTAAAATTAATGACCTAAGGGTTTTCTTAATTGTTGGTACGTGGGTGATTATGTTAAGGGATTATATTTTTTTGGTTTTTTGAAAATATTAAGCAGGGGAGAATTGATCATTTTTGTTTGATTATTAATTAGGGTTATGTTTGGATCATTAGTTCTTTTATTTATCTCTAATTGTTCTAGTAAATTTAATCTAAAACCCTTTCTTTCTATGTGTAAAGGTTTAGGCTCGTTGTTGTCAAGCGGGACGTGGTTTTTCTAACAGGTGTATAAACACTGCTGGATTTCCAAATATTTTGGTTATTCCAATTCTTAATAATCATTTTTGAACATTATAGAAATTTAAATGGGTGGGGTTAAATAAAATCGTATAAATAAGTCGTCGCCGTGTGGACATATCCACAGTTTGATAATGGCCTCAAAAGCCGAAACAGCTGTCACATTAAAAACTGTAAAAATAACAGAAATACTTGCAAAACTTAATAATTATTATAACATTATTAAATTTGATTTATTTTAAATTTATTTAAAAAAAAAAACAAAAAAAAAAAAAAAACAACAAAAAAAACAAAATTTAATGCACTTATCTACTTTATCGTTTGTTTGAATGCTTGATACAATCTGTTCATATTTTGAAAACGATATTTAAATTCAAGATTTCACGCAGGACTAACGCACAGCACAGACAACCGAAGTTCGTATAATAGGTGGGTAATTAATCGCTTATCTGAATTCATCACACAATCGGTGGAATTTAAAAATTAAAACACTTAAATTCAAAGCAAATTTGGGTTGGTTGAATCAAAGTTATGCAGCTTGTGGGTAGGTAAAATAAGAGGAAAATTACTGTCTACATCTGATTTCGAAAAAATGCGTAAAGCCCGGGCAACGCCGGGGACAAGTATTGGAGGAGGTAATATTTTATACTATTAATTCTGAAGCCTCGGAACTGGTACTGCCTCAAGCACTCTGCATTATGAGAGTTATTGAGTCATTCATGAGCAAACTGCCTCTCACTATTATTACGGACTGCACCTCGCGGGAAGAAAATTACAGAAACGGACTACGCTTTGCGAGGATCAAAGAATTTTGTTAAATATTCATGTGTATCACCAGTCATTAGATTGCACCTCACGAAGGAAATGGACAGCGTCTTGCTAGGATTAAAAAATATATATTTAGTTCCATTGTTTTTGCATATTAAAAAGTCGAGTTCGTTTTTCAAAACCAAATTATTTGTGAAAAAAGCAAAGTGTTATATCATTTACGTTTATTGGTATTTTATGCGGAAACTTCATTGGTTCATGCAACCATGTTACGTTTATAGAGTTTCGTGTTTTGAGAAAACCGAAAAAAGGTGATTCAAATAATGTTAGCGGTTGGGACTCTTGTTCGGTATTAAAAATAATAACGAAATATTTAGGTCACTAACTACGGATTAGATTTTTTTTAAATGGAATTTTTCTCACATACCTAGAGTGAACTTAAACATTATTTTAACTGAGCCCCTACAAGAAAAAATCGTTGATGGGTTACTCTAGTAAAAAGAAAAAAAATGAAAAAAATACCAAGTGCTTTAATTACCTATCAAAATGACGGAATTTAGTAAAACAATAGTTTTTAATAAACGCCAGCAAATGTATTGATTGGACCTTTGAGGCGAGATGGATTAATAAAAACAAGGTTAGAGTCACGACACCTTATGCCTATTTTTAACACCAAAATGCAGTACCGTTCATAGTAACTTTTGTAATTTTCAAGTTTTTCAATGCGGTAAATAATATATGTACATTTTTTTATTTCCACTATTTGTTCCATTCTAACAATCTACGAATATATTATCGGTAAAATAAATGGTAAAATACAAATTTTATGTGTGTTTTATTTCGCGTCCATGAGCTATAAATTCTTAGGTAAAATCGTGAAAATGATAAAATATAAAGCTTTGGCGATGTCCAGGTATTGTGAATATATATTTTTTATTATTTTTGTTGTAATTGTTAATATATGGAGCATCTTTCCCAATTATGTCGATTTCTAAATTCTCAAAAAAAAAATTTCACTCCACCTTAAATTGTACATATGAACTAGATATATACTATGTCTTAAAATTGCGGTGATCCAGAAAGAATGCAAGGCTGATGTGAACTTGGACATGTCTATACGAATAAAAAAAGAAAAGAGAATATATGTCGTGGAAGTAAATGGTTCAAACTATAAAGATTTAAGTACATATTTGTGCGGAATGAGTTTTTTGTAAAATGCTATATTAAACTTCTGATGAAGCAACTTGAAATAAAATGAATCAGTTTAATTAATCAAACTGCATTTGAATGTAGCCATAACAATAACGGGTTTCCCTCAAATTAGTCAGCATAAAAGTGCATCAAGACAGTCAAGGTCACCTTATCAAAAGCAAAATGTCAACAGTCATTCGACAAGTCAGGAAGTCAAGTCAAAGAGGGTCAAGTCCAAGAGGATCAAGTCATTATGGTCGTCAAGTCGTCAATTCAATCGTCACGGGTCACCGTCGCAGTCATATTATACCCTGTTGAAGATGTGGTCAGCAACACAGATATAAATGTCAAATGCAGGTCATGTAATTCTGTTGGTCGCTTTGCTAAATTTTGTTTCAAAAATAATTAAAATTGTCGCAATAATGTCAGAAATTTAAATTTACAAGCATCAAAACCTAATAAAGAGAGTGCTTCTTTCTCTGAAGATCGTTACGTTGGAATAATAAGAAACATCAATAATAACAATTATTCAAGTCAAGCATGGCTCTTATATTTAATAAGTTAAATTCTATTTTACAAAAGGGTTTTGTAAATGTGTCTAGTTTTGTATGTAATTAAATACCGATTATTGGTCAATGTGATCTTGTATGTCAAATTAATAATATTATCTTTTTTGTCACACATACAGAATGTCAATCAGTTTTAGGTTTTCCAGCTTGGTATTTCAAAAAGAGTTTTTGATTATTTTTTAATGATAAACTAATGTTTATAAGACAAGGTTGAATGCATAGCATTAAGGATAACAAATAATTAGTCGCCTGAAATATCAATACAAATTGAAAATATCTTCCTAGTATAAATAAATGCCGCCAACGGGAATTGAACCCGCGCCTTCTGATGTCCGGTCAGGTGCTCTGTAACCACTGAGCTATGTCGGCTTATTTCCAACCCGCCAAATGATTTAATATGTACTAGAACCTCAATCAACAATTACTGCTTATTTTATTTTTTACTCGGGAGTTATTTTCAATTTGTATTGATATTTCAGGCGAATAATTATTGCTTCTATTTATTTGTTATCCTTTATGCTATGCATTAAACCTTGTCTTATAAACATTAGTTTATCATTAAAAAATAGCAATATTTGACAAGTCAAAAAAATAAATATCTGTCACGAATAAATGAAGATAGAAAGAAAGAAAAAAAACTAAGAAAACTAGAGACAAATCATTGTTTCATATCGAAATTGCTTCAACGAGTCTCAGGCAAAATTCTTTCTTACTAAGAACTTGCAATCATTATAATAAAACTTATTTTGATGCTGATATCCTGTCATGTACCTTAGGAACTTTTAAAAAAATTGTTAACAGAGTATTGTAATAATTAACCCATTTCTAAATTTAATACATTACATCCATCATTTACTGATTATCACTCTTACATATTATTTGTATTTAAAATCAAATGTACGTGTGTATATGTATGTATGTATGCATGTATGTATGCGTATGTATGTATGCAACTATGTATATGTATGTGTGTACGTATGTATTTATATGTGTATATGCATGTGTATGTATATATATGTATGTATGTGTTTATACGTGTATATATATACACATTTTCTCTTATTATTTCCTTGTTTTTAACATTTCTTTGTTTTTAACCTTTCTTTGTTTGTTTATTGCTTTTTAACCTTCTTTATCTTTATTGCATGATGTGAACATTGGTTATTGGGTTGTAACCTAATTCTTTTACTTATTTTTTCTCTCTCTCTATGCATGTTATGTTATAAACCTGTTAATGTTCCTAATAAAATAAAATAAAAATATAATATGTCTCGACGCCATCTAGTGAGAAATTTAGCACTAACAAAGCCTTTCCTAGAACAATAAAGTTGGTTGATTACAGGTGAAAAAAATAAAATACGAAGTAATTGTTGATTGAAGTACTAGTACATAGTAAATCATTTGGCGGGTTGGAAATAAGCCGACATAGCTCAGTGGCTACAGAGCAACTGACCGGACATCAGAAGGCACGGGTTCCCTTTGCTTTACAAGACAGTCTTCGTAATGAATTGGAAAAGATGAAAGTAATTGAAAAGGTTACTAAACCTACGTCTTGGGTGAATTCTGTGGTAACATATATTTTTTTCTTTTTTGCATATTTTTTAATTCCCTATTTTTTTTTTGCTTATTTTTATTCTCTATTATCTTTTAATTTCCTTTCTTTATTTTATAAATTTTTGATTCTCTGGCTTATTAATTTCATCTAAATAAAAAGTAAAATTTCAATTTGATAAAGTCACATGTCAATAATTTTTTACTACCTATATTGCTATTTTTGAATTATTATATTTGAATATTCTTTTAGTCTATTCTCTACGTTTATATTATTTAATTATTTAAATTCAGCTACGCCACTATAACATCAATATTCATCTACGCCGCTGTATCATCTATATTCAGTTACGCCACTGTAACATCAATATTCAACTACGCCACTGTAACATCAATATTCAGCTACGCCACTGTAACATCAATATTCAGCTACGCCACTGTAACATCAATATCCAGCTTCGCCCAATTTAGTAAAGTTCCCTTATAGTGGAGTCTTGCCCCTTTGTATGTACAATAGCAGTTATTAGAATGTGTGCAAAGTGGCTTATCACATCGGTACCTATCTATTCAATTGTGTAACCAAATAATAACCATTTTTTGAATACCTACGTAATATATGTACGTCTTCAATTAAATCAGTTCCTTTTAAATTCACTGGACGAATAAATACTAATTCGTACTAAGTATGGGAGTTTCAATTTTCTAATAAATTTACTTTTTATTTATTTTTAGGAATAACTTTATTGAGTAAAACCACAAATTGTAATATTTAAATATTGAAGACAATTTAGTGATTTCTAGGTCCTAGATGTGACCGTATCCTTTTCTGATTTTTCTGTTTCAGATTTTCGTTTAGAAATCACTAATATTGTCTTAAATATTTTAATAAATTTACTACCAATAGACTCGAGAAATTAAAGAATTTGCCGAAATTGTGTATTTTGAAATAAAATGCCATAACTATAATTGCCAGACTTGTCAACTCAAGTCAGTAAATTGAAGTTTTGGTTAAGTCTTAGGACGGGTTGTTTCATAGAATTTTAACAATTCATCAAATTTAAAGTAGTTTTCCAAGCTCTTTGAATGTTTTATTCAAGTTCTGTTATTATTTCAGTTTTTTGAAACAACTGGACAATACTGATATAATAACAGAACATGAAAATTAACATTGAAATTTGATGACTTATTCAAATTCTATGAAAAAACCAGTCCTTACAACAAATGTAACCTCTAGCGATCCAGTGGCAGAAAAGTTACCGGGAAGAAAAAACAGTAAAATATTCTCAGTATATTTTTTCAGTACAATTACTATTTTTAATGTTGAAAATGTATTTTTTTTTTTTTACTTTGTTATTCAAGTTTGAAAAGTTTGGAACTTTTTCAACCTGGAATACTTTTTTTTCTGTTGAGAAATGTTCTACCCTGGATTCATTATTTTTCTGAAAAAATTTCCTCGGGACAAATTACTCAGAAAAGGGGTCGGGAATTTTTTAAAAATAATTTATATCTTTGATATAACGTGAAGTTTGGGAAATAAAATAAAATTCTTTCAAGAATGAAGAAAGATGTTTCGGTAAATTTTGTAAAATGTGTAACAATTTTCCATGTTGAGAAATTGCTATTTTCGGGAAAAAAAATCCCAGGAAATTTTTTAATCGAAAATTGGTGGGGAAATATTTATATAAGCATTTCTTTTGATATTTTGTGATTTTTGGAAATTTTACGTGTTGCAATTTTTTTTATTCTTCATTCTTTCGGGAAAATTGTGAAATTTTTTCATAAAAGAATCATTTTCCCGACCTTCGTCAAAAACTGATTTTCATGCTAAATATTTGCTGTATTATTAGCACAAGTAGCTTTAAGTTGTGGCATTACTAAATAACTAACTAAGTTAAAATTTCCGAAATAATCAATATTTTTTGGTTCAAAAATCACTGATTACAAAAATGAGTCCAGCGGACCACAACATATGTATTATTTAGGAAAAAGTTTAAGGTTTTCAAATGAAAATTTAAAGTTAGTTAATTATTTAGTGATGCCACAACTTAAAGCCACTTTATCTAATTATATAGTAAATATAACACATTCGGGAAAATAACCCAAAATCATTTATCTTTTTGATATTATGTGATGTTTGGGATTTTTCCATGTTGAGAAATTGGAAAAAACAGAAATATTTTGCTCGGAAATTTGATCTAAAAAGGGTCGGGAATTGTGTGAAAAATTTTTAAACTTAGAATTTGTTAATTTGGAACAGTACAGAAACGGACTACGCCTCGCGAGGATCAAAGAAATGTGTTAAATATTTTAGTGTATCACAAGTCATTAGATTGCACCTCACAAAGGAAAAGTAAATAATTCTTTCCTGCTTATATTTTTCACCAGTCGTTTTATATGAAAAAATCGAGTTCGTTATTCAAAATTAAATTATTTCTGAAAAACGTTGCGCAAAGTGTTATATCATTTATGTTTTTTGTATTTTATGCGGAAACTTTATTGGTTCATGCAAACATGTAACATGTCATTATATTGATAAAATATGTATTCGTTTGTTTCTCTGATAAACTAAAATAAAATTAAAACGAAAAAAGATGATTCAAATAAAACGTTAGCAGTTGGGACTTTTGTGCGGTATTAAAAAATAACTAAATATTTAAGTCACTAATTATGTAACCAATTTTTTATAAATTGAGTTTCTCACACGTTTTTGTATTTCTTGTGCATTAACTGTGTATTTCTTGTGCATTAACTATGTATTTCTTGTGCATTAACTCTGTATTTCTTGTGCGTTAACTATGTATTTCTTGTGCATTAACTGTGTATTTATTGTGCATTAACTATGTATTTCTTGTGCATTAACTCTGTATTTCTTGTGCGTTAACTATGTATTTCTTGTGCATTAACTATGTATTTCTTGTGCATTAACTATGTATTTCTTGGACATTAACTATGTATTTCTTGTGCATTAACTATGTATTTCTTGTGCATTACTGTGTATTTCTTGTGCATTAACTATGTATTTCTTGTGCATTAACTATGTATTTCTTGTGCGTTAACTATGTATTTCTTGTGCATTAACTATGTATTTCTTGGACATTAACTATGTATTTCTTGGACATTAACAATGTATTTCTTGTGCATTAACTATGTATTTCTTGTGCGTTAACTGTGTATTTCTTGTGCATTAACTATGTATTTCTTGTGCGTTAACAATGTATTTCTTGTGCATTAACTATGTATTTCTTGGACATTAACTATGTATTTCTTGGACATTAACAATGTATTTCTTGTGCATTAACTATGTATTTCTTGTGCGTTAACTGTGTATTTCTTGTGCATTAACTATGTATTTCTTGTGCGTTAACTATGTATTTCTTGTGCATTAACTATGTATTTCTTGGACATTAACTATGTATTTCTTGGACATTAACAATGTATTTCTTGTGCGTCAACTATGACTTTCTTGGGCTTAACTATGTAACGATTTCTAGACATTTTTGTATTATTGAGTTTTATTTTCCAATGTACCTACTTACATAATATTATAAATCCGACCAGATTGGATTTAGGTAACAATATTTATGAAGTAAATCTGTGTTAAAAATATACACGAAAACGTATTTAAAAAAAATTAAAACATTACGATTAAAAAAATACTAAGGACTTTTTATTTAACAAATGGCATTTGTGGAAATGACGGATTTTAGTTAGAAAAATTAGCATTCAATAAATGTCAGTATTGTTTAGTGTTGTAAGTATTTGTGTCGAATTGATTTTTTTTTGTAACAAATCTATTAATAAACCTCTTATTAAAAATCTATCTACTTGAAATAAATTAATCAATCTAATTTATTAAACTGCATTTAAATGTTGGTACTAGATACTCATAATAATCACGGGTTTCAGTAAAAATTGGTATATTACAATCAATGCCAGTTTCTAGTTTTAAAATTCAACAAATTATATACTTGTTAGGTATATAACTTGTTTCCAATTTCTATGTAACACAGAAAAATAGACAACACATTATATTCTATAAATTGTTATCAACTTTAATTTGCGGAATTCCATTTTAATTTGAAGTTTTTCTTTAATCTACTCAATATGCAATAGTATTATTTAATTTATTAAAAAAAGCTAAATAAATGTTCTGTGTAATTATTAATGAGCGTGACAGATGTTACGCCTTTCAAAGGCATTATCAATCAGTTTGAATAAGTAAAAGAAAAAATAAAAAAATACAATTCTTGAGATTTTAAATTAAAAATGTAAATGTGCGTATGTTTTTAAAGTGTGAAAATATTATTATAATTCTTACCTTGCAGCTGTCCCGAAACTAAAGATGTAATTACTAACACAGTGAACGCGATTTCCTCTAAGAAGCTCATTTTGAAAAATACTTTGAAGTTATTTTTAAAAACCGTACTCTACAACGTCACGTCTACAATGGTTGGAAACAGCCAAGCAATCATATTTATAAAGTATTTTTATCTGTACACTCAGAGCATGAAAGAGATAACGATTTGGTTTATTTCAGTAACTCTTATCTTAACGCCAGTTATTTTTTCGCAAACAGGAAAATATTTGAAATTATTGAGGGAATCAATTTGACTGTCTTCTTTGAGCATGCTGTCTGGAGGGACTTTTTAACGATTAAACTTTGTTTGTGGGATATGCGAGATCAACGATGATCGTTCTTGACATGACCTGAATAGAGTAACTACATACTTGATTCACTTGATCGTGCCATTTATTGTTGGTTTATCTATCAGTTTAATCAATATGTACATGTAACCTATCTCTGGCGCATTAATTTCACCAAATTAAAAGTAAGATTTCACGGAATTGTTGAAAAGCTTACATGCTTCTATTTTTTTTTAATATTTATTTATACATATACTTTTTTTCTTTTTGCATATTTTTTAATTCCCTATTTGTATTTTTTTGACATATTTTTATTCTCTATTTTCTTCTAATCTCCTTGCTTTCTTTTATCTATTTTTGATTCTCTAGCTTATTAATTTCATCTAAATAAAAAGTAAAATTTCAATTTGATAAACTCACATGTCAATAATTTTTTAATATATTGCTATTTTTGAATTATCATATTTGAATATTCTTTTACTATATATTCTACACGTTAATATTATTTAAAATATATAGTGAGCAACTTCTTATATTAACCAAGAAAACTTTTCAAATTATTTATAAAGTGCAATAATTAAGTAAAAGTCAATACACTAGACTAAACAAGAATCGCATTTAATAAATCTGCCTATTTCTGACTGTCCTAAAACAGGTAATCTCCTAGTTGGAAAGCCAAAGATAATAATGTAATATGTTATATTTTTTTAAAAAATTAATAAATAAAATAAAATGGATGTTGTAATTTATTTTGTCTAAATTAAAGAAACTGTGTTGATTTTCTGCAAAAAAACTCAACACAAAACGCACAGTGTTTTAAAGTTAGTACAACAATACGACAGTAAAAATTGATTCAATATTCTGATGTACCTAACCTAACCTAACCTAACCTACCTATTTAAAAATGACGATATTAAATGTTTGATTTAGCCCACAGGTCCGCCGTAAGCGTGCGAACAGGGCATGCACTGCACACGGGCGGCACTTTCAGGGGGCGGCAAATACACTCAACTCGGAATGTTCTAACTCGTTACCATTCATCATTCCAGCATAAAGAATATCATTGGATTTATTGCATGCATTGTTTAGCAAACCATTTGTCCATAATTATCATTGAAATTGGCAACAAAGAAGTATTATTTTCGGTAGATACCGACTTTTTTACCGAAATATAGCTATATCAACGAACCTAATATTTTTTGGGTGAACACTCATTAGCCCCCCCCCACCTCAATACACCCCTCCGAACTGCTTTCTCGGAGATAACTGTCTGAAAGAAACATTATTCTAGTCGCACAGAAATATGATGGTATCTTTTGAAACAAGCTTTAAATTATTTTTAAACTTATTTGTTAGTGTTTTATTTGGCAAAAACTTGTATGACCGAGACAATCTAGGCATTGGATTAAAATATGCAGTGTTATTGATAAAAATTCGGTCCGAAATATGTTAGGGCTTTTCGTGGATATGGGCCCGGTATATAACCACTTAAGGCTTCTCGTGGATCTCTCTCTCTGGTTTCAATCCTGGGATTGGTTTGCAGCAATTTTATCCAATCTCCACTTCCATTCTTCCCTGTCTTGTGCGGCTCTTTTGACTTCTGCATATGATGAGCAGCGCACGTCCACCAGCAGGTCCTCCAGGTACTCTCGGCGTGGGCGTCCCCTAGAGTTGGTCCCGTCTCTCATACCCTCTATTATGACATGCAAGAGGCCTTCTTGTCGTATAACATGGCCGATCCATCTTGCACGCCTTTCAGACAAGGTACTGAGCATGTGCCTTCCTCCTTCGATTCTTTGGAGAACCTCCTCATTTGTAACACGGTCTCTCCAGGAAATTCCTAACAGTCTTCTATAGGACCACATCTCAAAAGCCTCTAGTCTCCGTTTATCTCTTTCGGATAGGCACCATGTTTCGCAGCCGTACACAAGATACTCCATACATAGGCCTTGATGAGGAGTATTCTCAGTTTTAGGTCTATATTATTGGATTCTATTATTTTCGACCTTTTATTGAATGCAAGCCTAGCCTGATGTATACGGCTGTCGACCTCGCTATTAGACCGACCTTCCCATGTTATTTTGCTCCCGAGGTAGACAAACTCCTTGGTGTTATTTAGTGGGACTCCTGCCATCTCTACTCTCATCTGATGTTGCATTTGGCCTACAGTCAGCAGCTTTGTTTTGTCTTTATTTATCTTCATCTTCTCGTGGATATGGGCCTGATATAAAACTTGATATGTTAGGGCTTCTCGTTGATATGGGCCTGGTATATAACTTGATTTGACTGACTAAATTACTATCTCCATGATTATAATCACTTTTATATAACAGAGAACATTTATATTTCTTCGTTTTTCTCTCTCTTATTTGATACATTATGTAAGTCTATGTGGGTAATTGTCAAGTAGGTGGTGGACACTTGACCTATAAGATTAAATCTGCGAAATATTTATTTGAACAGATTCCCTAGATTACTCTAGATATATATTTACATAATACAATGCTGATTACAGACTATTGTATACAAAACACTAGGATTTCCGTAAATTGAGATTAAATATAAAGCTGAGAATGGTTTAGTTGATCTCACAATCTAACTGAATAATTTATTTGAATTTTTCACAAACGTTATTTATTGTTGAATATTATTCCCTTATATAAATAGAGTTTTTTTGGTGTTTTAAGAATGATAACTTTTCACTTAGCTACATACAATTCCATTTCGTTATCAATACACCAGGCAGATAAGGTGATAAGTCTTATCGTTAGAGTACACAAACTTCTTTAGATTTAATTGCAATATTAAATTTGAGGTTGAAAAATTCTACAGAAGTATGGTCGTTAGTAAAAAATATAAAAGTAAGGGTCCAAGGTACGATCCTTGTGGTACGCCCTACATAACGTGTAACTAACTAGCTAGTTTTTTTTTCAAAGTGTGATTATGACTAACTTTGTCGAAGGCTTTACTGAAATTGATGTACACGGCATCAAATGCAACCTACGTTGATTGTTCACGGTTATAATATGCGATTTATTCAAGTAATTTTTGCAACTAGTTCCTCTGAATCATAAATGTAATCAGTGAGTATTGGACCATTAATTATTTTCGGTGAAAACTCGGATGGGGGGTGGGGGCGGCATTGACAGATATGTACACGGGCGTTCGAGCGGCTAGCGGCGGCCCTGATTGCTCAGCATTATTCCTTATTATAATTAAATTTAGTAAAATCACGTTAACCGTATAACTGGCCAAATTACAATAACAGGAAGTCAATGCGATAACAATGCCAGTAAGTCAATGCGATAACAACAGTAATTCTATTTTTAAACACATTTATTTGAATTTCACATTTGCTTTCGAGAGTGAATCAAATTCATCGAATTTGGAGCAAATATTGGAAACACACATAAACCCACTTACTGACATCCAATCGAGCTGAAACTCGTCAGACGACTCGTTGTCGATGACAATGCACTCAATGCAACTTTTGGTGGCGAACACTTCCACAAAAGCATTTCTCTGAAATAAAATGACATGACAGCAGTTAATACACGAAGAAAATATCGGTCCTACCCGATCGGCATTTGGCAAGGCTGTTAGCGCGGCTGAATCCAGTCCCTGGGAAATAAAATACAGTCCTCAGACAAACCAAAATACCGTTTTTTTTTTTAAAATTTTATTAGGTATATAAAAAAACTTTCTTTTGAACGGATTGATTTTTAGTATTTGTGGCGTTCAACAACCTGTTGATGTTTGAGGTAAGTATGTCCATAACTAATTTGTTTGTTACATTTTTATTGCAATTAAATATCATGGTCACCCTACATGTTTACAGCATTATATTGTAATGAATAGGCTAATAGGTACCATGTAGGTATCCAATTCGCAGAAACGTCAATGTAACAATATTATTATCTTAATATTTCATTTTTTTTAAATATTGTACTATCTTAAATATATGTTATAATCTTTGTACTATTTTTTTTAAATATTTTGTAAAATTATTAACCTCAACACAGGCTTGTCCTAGTGAGGTTAAAAATTATAACTTTATGAAAAAGATACAATGTAAAGAATCAATAAATAAATAAATAAATAAATAAATAAATAAATAAATAAATAAAATAAATTTAATGTATTCTGAAAATTGCAACATCGATTTGGCTGGTAAGGCCGGCATTTGTGCGAGACGTACGTACACCAATACAAGCGCACTCTTCCCACTCATACACACACATTCCACACGACCAGACTTCAACAATAAATCTTTGGTATAGCAAATTTTTTGAATTAACTTTAATTATTTCATAATATGTAAAGATCTTTGTTTATAATATAGGTGGCAGATACGACCGAATCTTTTTCTGATTTTTCTATTTTACATTTTCGTTTAGAAGTCACTAATCTTACCTTCAAAAATTAAAAAATAAACAATTATTTGTTAACTGATAACAAACAAGACTGAAAATATAATTGTTGGGTTTTTTTGTAAAAGTGCTGCCGGTCAGCATTTGCCTTTGGGTCGGAAGACAATAGGTTTGATTCTTTCCCAACGATATAATACTTGCGCCGACCCGTGATAGCCATATAGGCGCTATTGCGTACTAATATCTCGTTGAAACGTGCTCCATTATTATCGCGCGAGTAGCAGTGCGCGAGGACCGGATGCGGCACTTTCTGGTCATTAAGGATAATAAATATAATTTAATACACGATATTCAGTCTGAATTCAAGACATATCAGTTCCGATTTTTAAATAGCCTCTTAAACAATTTTCTGTTATACACACACTTTACACGGCAACACGATAAAATACATAAAAAAAATAAAAAAATTATAGGTAGGTACTTTATTGCTATTCCGAAGTCGACAACAAACATTTCAGATGTTTAAAATGAAGATCTAATTCAAAGAAAAAGTTCTAGAGTTCATTGAACTAGATTTACAGGCAGGAAGAAAACGGAAATTAGTATTTATTATTTTATTACCTAGCACAGACCAGAGAAGAATCCCGGGCTATTATAATATCAATTTTGAAAAGAGAATAAATTAAAATAATTTTCTGTTCAAATATTATGTTATCAGTAGGTACCTACTTTATCGCTTGTAAGAATTTTTCCCAAAATCAGTACAAAGTTTTAAAATAAGGCCTTAATTCAATGAGAAATATCTAGAGTTCATTGAACCGTAGTAACAGACAAAAAAAATAGTGTTTGTAAAAAAAATTTCAGTTCAGAAAGCAAATATATTAGAGATTGGCTAAGAAATCAAGGTAAAGTGAAAAAAGCAAATTCATTAGGGATAGGCTGATGAATGAAGGTGAACATTAGATAAAATAAGAACAGGCTAAGTAATCAAGGTAAAGTTAGCAAAGCAGATAAACTAGGGATAGGCTAAGTAATCAAGGTAAAGTGAAGAAAGCAGGTAAATTAGGGATGGGCTAAGTAATCAAGGTAAAGTGAAGAAAGCAGGTAAATTAGGGATAGACTAAGTAATCAAGGTAAAGTGAAGAAAGCAGGTAAATTAGGGATGGGCTAAGTAATCAAGGTAAAGTGAAGAAAGCAGGTAAATTAGGGATGGGCTAAGTAATCAAGGTAAAGTGAAGAAAGCAGGTAAATTAGGGATAGACTAAGTAATCAAGGTAAAGTGAAGAAAGCAGGTAAATTAGGGATGGGCTAAGTAATCAAGGTAAAGTGAAGAAAGCAAGTAAATAAGGGATAGGCTAAGTAATCAAGGTAAAGTGAAGAAAGCAGGTAAATTAGGGATGGGCTAAGTAATCAAGGTAAAGTGAAGAAATCAGGTAAATTAGGGATAGGCTAAGTAATCAAGGTAAAGTGAAGAAAGCAAGTATAGTAGGGATAGGCTTAGTTATCAAGGTAAAGTGAAGAAATCAGGTTAATTAGGGATAGGCTAAGTAATCAAGGTAAAGTGAAGAAAACAAGTATAGTAGGGATAGGCTTAGTAATCAAGGTAAAGTGAAGAAAGTAGGTAAAGTAGGGATAGGCTAAGTAATCAAGGTAAAGTTAGCAAAGCAGATAAACTAGGGATAGGCTAAGTAATCAAGGTAAAGTGAAGAAAGCAGGTAAATTAGGGATAAGCTAAGTAATCAAGGTAAAGTGAAGAAATCAGGTAAATTAGGGATAGGCTAAGTAATCAAGGTAAAGTGAAGCAAGCAGGTATATAAGGGATAGGCTAAGTTATCAAGGTAAAGTGAAGAAAGCGGGTAAATTAGGGATAAGCTAAGTAATCAAGGTAAAGTGAAGAAAGCAGGTAAAGTAGGGATAGGCTAAGTAATCAAGGTAAAGTTAAAAAAGCAGGTAAATTAGGGATAGGCTAAGTAATCAAGGTAAAGTTAAAAAAGCAGGTAAATTAGGGATAGGCTTAGTAATCAAGGTAAAGTGAAGAAAGCAGGTAAATTAGGGATAGGCTAAGTAATCAAGGTGAAGTGAAGAAAGCAGGTAAATTAGAGATAGACTAAGTAATCAAGGTAAAGTGAAGAAAGCAGGTAAATTAGGACTAAGTTATCAAGGTAAAGAGAAGAAAGCAAGTATAGTAGGGATAGGCTTAGTAATCAAGGTAAAGTGAAGAAAGCAGGTAAATTAGGGATAGGCTAAGTAATCAAGGTGAAGTGAAGAAAGCAGGTAAATTAGAGATAGACTAAGTAATCAAGGTAAAGTGAAGAAAGCAGGTAAATTAGGGATAGGCACTGTAAAATATGAGTTTGGTGTAGATGATTATGTAGCTCCAACTTTTCTTCGTTATAAATACTTGTACATTTATTTTAATGAATACAGAGATTATAGAGTCTTTACAAGATGACAGTTGGGTAGGGAGGAAGTTACACTAGGAATTTTAGATGTCAAGGAAATTGGTTATGGGTTCCGGGGGTTTATTTATCACATTATTTATTGGCTGCAAATTGAATTTATTTAGTATTTGTTGGCGGTGTTTTGCGATTTCTAATTTGTATTTTGACAATTATGTTTAAAAAAATTAAAATTTAAAAAAAAGTGAGGTGTTTTTCCCTCCCATGTGTATTTTTTCAAGATGTCAAAAAATGTCGACAGATTAGTAGTAACACAAAAAATATTCTCGATTACTCAAAACGTGGATTGAACCATAAAAATTTAATGGTTAATTCGGCAAAACTGTTTTAGTTCCATGTAGCATTCTGTGTTCAAGTTGATGTTATAAATCATCGTCATGTTGATGTTCAAAACATTGTTTTAATTGACACCTTACAAGAGCGCCCCTGTCTGTACAGTGTTAAGGTAGGGGAGGTATGTCACTACCCGGTTGGGCAGCCTCGTAAGGCAGGTTAAGTCGGGGGCTGTAGGAAAGGATTTATTAATGCTGGTCTCGGAGAGGCTCGGATTATACGAAGGAGGAAAAACCGAATTTTAAAAACAGTTTAAGACAAAAGGTCGTATGTGGCATATTTAGTTAAAAAAAAATTATGTCTATAATTATTTAATGTAAAATAAAAAAATAGTTTCGCATTAAATCCATAAAAAAATGCAAGAGAGAAAACCAAGGCGCACAACTCATGCCGCTAGAAGGCGCTAGTGTCGCAGGTTGCCACCAGAATATATGGGAAACGTCAGAAGTCTGAGGCATTATTAATATTATAGGATATTTTGCGATATTCACTATAAAAAAATAAAACCATTTTAGGTATAAAATTTATATCGTTCGTATGGAAAAAATAATATTCTTCTATGGAAAAATATTTTAGTATGGGAAAAAACAACGGAATTAAAAAGAAAGTTTTTCATATTTTTTACTTTTATCAACATGTAGAATCACCTCCCAAAGTTAGTGCACTTTACCTCCAGACATCCTGTATTTGTCAATTCACTAAATCAGTTAACGACACCGGCGAGGAAGGGTTAAAACGTACGGGGCTAAACAATAAAGAATTGTTATCATTATTAATTTCGTATAATTATATAACGAAATGTGCTTTGTGCATGACAAGCAAGAAAAACATTCTTCCAATGTTGCCATGTTCACGGTTAATACACAAAATGCCAACATTTTGGGCAGGATAAATATGAACAAACATTTCAACGCTGGAAGAATGTTTTCTTGCTTGTCATGCACAAAGCAGGATATTCGTTTTCGACTAGAACTATGTCAAAGGACTAGTTTTCGACATAGTTATAGTGAAAAATAGTCCTTCAAGGTTAAAATCGCCAAAAAATGAAGAAAGGTAGAAAATGTCGAGGTTTGTTGGATTTTTGATAATGTTGCGTTCGACGCTCGAAGTCGGAAACTTGGATTATTCATTGAACCAACATCATAAACAGTTCCGGATCTGTCTGATGTACATGGTTACTGGACTGTAAGTACTTACCGACAATCAAATAATAAACTCCTGTTTTAACTCGACCGTCTGTCTGTAACTTTGTTTGTACAGTACGTTTCCGTTTCGTAGTACAGTTTTGTACAGCTCTCTGACCTCTCTGACCTCTGGGCCCGAGATAATAGTCACGAGCTTATAGTCATACTTAAATAACAAACAATCAAATATTTATATTCTAAAAGTAGACGAACAGGAAAAATAATATGTTTATTTCATAACTGCTGCCTCTATCAGTGATGTGTTTGTACAGAGCGTTTGCGGGAAAACCAAAGATATCTAATATCTTTGGGGAAAACCAACGCTTTGTTATTTACGTAACCGCTGCCTTTATCAGTAATGTGTTTGTACAGAGCAAGTTGCGCGAAAACCAACGCTTTGTTATTTACGATATGAGTAAACAAGATAAATTAAAATACGTGGAAACATCCGTAAATAAATGAATTGCTGACGATGTGTTGGCACTCTGTAGTGCAGGGGTGGGGAAACTGCGGCCCGCGAGCACTTTTGGTGCGTGCATCGTGCTGAAACAAACCGCGAAGCAAAAAACATTCCCATTCCCTGTAATGTATAGAGTATTGTATCGGGTGAAGGTCGTACACAATAATGATACTTGATCTATGTACTGGTATTTATTAGGGAGCTGTTTGTAACAAAAGAGGACAATCCTTGTATGAATCGCCTTATATAGCATCTCGCTCGCACTTTCACACATTCATACAGACATCACATCACACCCCCACACATAAACAATGACTACATAATAACACTGTTTTTTGTTATAAACTTTCACTTTGGGTAGCGTGGACGTATCTGGAACGCAATCTTCTTTCCCGTGGTTTTGGAGATCTGCAAAGAACAGGGGAATTAGCATTGGTTCTGTCCACGTCTGCCAAAGTCCAACAAATGGGAAGGGAGATTGCGTTCCAGTCTCCATTCCCATTTGTTGGACTTTGGCTGAGGTCTGGAACGCAATCTCCCTTCCCATGGTTTTGGAGATCTGCAAAGAACAGGGGAATTAGAATTGGTTCTGTCCACGTCTGCCTAAGTCCAACAAATGGGAAGGGAGATTGCGTTCCAGTCTCCATTCCCATTTGTTGGACTTTGGCTGAGGTCTGGAACGCAATCTCCCTTCCCATGGTTTTGGAGATCTGCAAAGAACAGGGGAATTAGAATTGGTTCTGTCCACGTCTGCCAAAGTCCAACAAATGGGAAGGGAGATTGCGTTCCACTTTCCCTTCCCATTTGATGGACTTTGGCTGAGGTCTGGAACGCAATCTCCCTTCCCATGATTTTGGAGATCTGCAAAGAACAGGGGAATTATCACTGGTTCTGTCCACGTCTGCCAAAGTCCAACAAGAGTTGTCACTCTCCCCCACCTAACCTTTCTATCAGAAAGCTGATCCTATCATCCTAGTATCCTTACCATGTAAGTCCTACTCCCTAATCTTTTAATAAGTGTTCCTAAAATCCAGTTTTTCTTTTTATTCCTAAAATCTTTAGTTAAAACTTTTGATCCTATGTCAAAGAATTTTTAAATTTTTCTACCCCGGTAATATTTCTTTTGACAAGGTATTTTGACTAGCTAACATTTTGTTTTAAATAACTCAGATAATTAACGATATTAGATAAAATTAAATCCTTCTCCGAACAAAGTTTAAATATTTCCGGATTTATTTCCGTCTCAACAGAAATAATGTTTAAATGTTCTATTTCCATACTATCAATATTCGTATCGTTAATTATATCCAAGAAATAATTGTTACCCACTTCATCGTCAATAGATTTATTGCATTCCATAGGTAACCTGGATAAGAAATCTGCTTTATTGTCTTCCGACTTAATATGCTCTATACCAGTGCTCCGCAACCGGTGTGCCGTGGCACACTGGTGTGCCGTGAGCCGGACACAAGTGTGCCGCGGTCAAATTCAATGTATTTGACATTTTACAATATTTCATTATGTATTTAATACACAATGACAAAATATTTTTCATAATATTGTCTATTTTTCATTGTCTGCAGATACTGTTAAAAGACGTATTCACAATATATTAGAAACACTGATTAGAAAACTGTTATTGGCTGCACTTCAGATCAACGAAACAACCGATATTAAAAATAAAGCACAGTTGATAGCTATTGTACTTTTCGTTAACGAAGGCTTTATTAAAGAACATTATTGATTTTGTAAGGAGGTTCCAGAGCGAACTACTGGTGAAGAATTTTTTCAAGTAACCGATGATTTCTTCAAAATATATAATATTAAATGGAGCAATTGCATTGCTGTTTGCACGGATGGCGCTGCGGCAATGACGGGTAGTAAAAAGGGTTTTGAGGAAATGGGAGCCGAATATTAATTTATTTATTTATACGCCCATTGGGCTTTTACATACATAGTTCATAAAAAAATAATATTCTGAAGATTGCAAGTTTACAAAAGTAATAGTAAAAATACACATAACCATATCCATTTGACATATTATAACAGCAAGTAAATAGTACAAAAATAAGAATATTCCTACTCCTAAATTATACAGACTTAAATTAGTTAATAAATAATGTAAAGTTTATATGTAAATGCTAGGTAGTGGCAGCAGTAACATGATACAATACGACACATAGTGTATGAGGCCTTTGAGTTAGAAAGCTAACGAAATAATTATTGGTAGTATTGTTAACAAATATACTGCGTTTGACTGGTTGTAGTGGCCTGCTAAATCGAGGGTGATCGGTCAGCCATTTTACATAGTTTATATAAAAAAAATATTGTGAAGATTATAAATAAAGAATAGTAAAGCAATAATATAACATTCACCTTTAGACATATAAAACCAAGCAAAAAGCAAATCTAGACATGATAGTTTGTAGGTATAAGCCTGTTTTGTCAATCTTGAGGAAATAATTCAATAAGAAGTGCAATAGCTAGATGTTTATTGTTTTAATTTAAAAGTTCTAATATTTTGGAAGCCTTTGAATCAGAGAAAATGAATAGAAATATGAATCCTTATTGTTTTATACTGAAATTCGTTGGCTGAATATACTTTTATACTGAAATTCGGAAATGTCCGTCGCTCAAGGTTTTTTAGCTATCGCTCGAGTGGTTAACTACTTAGGTTACTATTATTATACGCAGAACACAAAAGTTTTGGCTAGATTGTTTGAGCTTCGTCACGAGGTGTGTGAGTTTCTTTTAAATCAAAATATGCCCAAACTATATCAGCACCTCGATTATAATTACTGGATAGCCAAACTTGCATACATGGCTGATATATTCGAGCATTTGAATGAACTTAATAACGAACTTCGGCAGAAAGAGTTATTACCAAAGTTAGCCCAAAGGATCAAGGTTAGTATAATTGAAAACAAACAATTAATTGTGGATCTGGCCCAACAACATTTAACTATGCTTCAGCAGAAATTTGGTCGGTATTTTTATTGCATTAATACGGAACAATACGATTGGATTCGAAATCCTTTTGCAAACAATGCAATAAATTCTACGGAAGCACTGCCTCTGCAAATTCGAGTGGAATTTACAGTTTTAAATAATGAAATGACATTAAAACTTCACTTCTCAGAAGATCAATAAGATGTTTTCTGGATTTACGTTAAAAAAGAATATCCTCACATTTCCGTCAAAGCATTCTTAACATTACTTCCATTTTTAACGACATATTTATGTGAGCAAAGTTTTTTAACGCTTGTATTAATTAAAAATGATAAGCGATCATGCTTAAAAGGTCTTGACCAAAAACTTCGGGGTGCGCTGTCAAAAATCGAGCCGAATATAAAACTTTTGTGTTCATTGAGTCAAACGCAGGTTAATTTAACAATTAATCGCTCATTAATTTATTATTATTTTATAATAATTATTAAGATTGCGTAAAAATAAATATGTTATATTCATATGTTTGTATGTATACTTTTCAAATAAAAAAACAAGAAATTATTGTAAAATTTGTGTATCAATTTAATATCTATATATTTTAGCTTTTGGTATGCCGCGGATTTCTAGGAAGAAATTTGGTGTGTCGTAGGTGAGAAAAGGTTGCGGAGCACTGCTCTATACTATAGTCGTTTGTAAAATTAAAGCATAACTGATTAGCGGCAAGGTTAGCGGTACTTGCTTATTCGTAAAATGGTTTATTATCAAATGCTAAAGTAAATTTGTTTCCATACAAAAATTGAAAAAATCTTTTAAAATCAAAAATAATTGCACACGCCTCTTTATCCAGAATTGAATATTTCCGCTCTGTATCCGATAAAGTTCTGCTTGCAAATGCAATCGGGCGTTTTATCCCGTTGTCATAAACATGGCATAGCATGGCTGAAATATCAATGTTGCTTGCGTCCGTAATGAGTTTAATCGGTATACTAGGATTAAAATGAACTAGAATTATTTCTGACGTCAGTTGTTTCTTTACCATATCAAAAGCACTATTACATTCTTCCGACCACAAAAATGCGGTTCCCTTTTTGAGTAAATTAATATTCCGTAAAAACATTCTATAATAGGATACGACTCCCAACAAACTCCTAAGTTCGGTCACATTTTTCGGAATCGCCATATTCTTAATTGCTTCAATTTTACTTTCCAGCGGCATAATTCCTTCCTGAGAAATTTTAAAGCCAAGATATTCGATTTCCGATACGTGAAAATAGCATTTTTGATCGTTTACGGTCAAACAATAATCATATAATTTTTTAACTTCCGCCTCACATGCTAAATTTAACTCCGCTTCCGAATTTTCGAATAAAAGTATATCATCTAAAAATACCCGCACATTTTTCAAGCTACCGACAATAGATGTTATTACTTGCATAAAAATAGCTGGACTTGTGGTTAGCCCAAACGGTAAAACGCAAACAAACTAATGTGAGTTGAAATGACACATAATTTTTTTGAACTTTCGTTCAATTCAATCTGACTAAATGCGTTTTTTAAATCTATCTTAGCAAAATGTTTCGCTCCATTTAAAGATGAGATTAAATCTTCTACTCTAGGTAAAGGGTATTTTAAAGGTACTAGCATTGGATTCAAAGTATTTTTGAAATCCGTACAAATTCTAATCGCACCGTCCTTTTTCTTCACAATAACAATCGGACTCGCCATTTCGCTAATTTCTCGATAATATCATCAATTCAACTTCTACTTTATCCCGCAAACAATAAGGAATTGGTCTGGGATTGACGAACTTCGGTTTGAAGTCCGACTTAACCTCAATATTAGCCTTGTAGTTTTTCAACCGTCCCGGTTTATCCGAAAATACCCTAGGATATTTAACAACACGATTGTTCACTAGATTAAATCCGTTTAACGTAATATCAAAACACTTTATCACGTAATATCAATTTTCTACCCACGACAGTAGAGCTACCGTTTTCAATAATAATACATTCAGTTGTCACACATTTATTTTTGAATTCTACGTTACACATAATTTTTCCCAAAACATTTAAAAGTCTATTATCATACCCGAATATTTTTTTATCGCATACGAGTAATTCCTTTTGCTTAAAGTAATAATAAAACACTTCGAATGGGATTGCATTCACACTAGCACCCGTATCTACTAATACTTTCAGCACGATATCGTCTACACGTAAATTTAAATATATAATATAATGTACATTGTACAATCGTTATCATGGAAGAGCAATCTGTTTTGTGATAATACTTATTTCTACAAGTCGAGCTGATATGACCTACCTTCTTACATATTTTACATTGTTGGTTTTTACGCCAACAATCCTTCTGTAGATGATTATTTTTTCCACAAATAAAACATGATTTATAATTATTTATCTTATGGGGTGACTTACTACACTCTTTACTGTGATTCATACGGCTACCCTGCCTAGGTTTAATTAAATATAAAAAAACGTGTTCCTAAGTGGATGCTAAATTTACGCATTCCCCAAATGACTTACTTAAACCTTCCAAAAACAGTTTGTGTCTTATTTTCTCGTTAAAAACACCAATGACAAATATATCCTTCAAACATGATTCCAATTTCTTTTCAAAGTTACACGACAAACTAATATTTTTCAACCGAGCGGCGAATTCCTTGACGGATTCAACCGCCGATTGTTTGCATTTATAAAATATTTCTCTGTATTCAAATACATTATGGACAGGTCTAAAATGGGAATCTAATAATTTACACAAATCCTCAAATGAGGATTCCGACACTTTGTTTGGAAAACATAGATCATTAGTGAAGAAAAGGTTTCTTCAGTGAGGTTACACGCTCTTTTACGTTCAGGTGACAATATCATATAAAATGAGTGCCTGGTCCAGTCTCTCTTTGAACAGAGACCAGCTTCCTGTCTTATGACAGAATGCCCCCAGAGTTTATCTCAGCGCTTCGTCTCCAGCCGCCCCTTTCGACTGCTGATCCTGTCCGTCTCTCTGCAGCTACAGAATCCAGCCCTTCGTCCGCTTCTCTTCTCGTCACCTACTTCCTCTTCCTGAGGCGCGCATGTGCTCGCGTGCCTACGCCAATGTCTTCGGATTAAAGACGTGGCGCTTCCTTCCATGCAACAATTTGTAACATTAAGTTAAGTTACGCCTTCACTGCTCCGTGGCTGTGCGTAAAAGTATTGCGTTACTCAAAATGTGGTTCTTCACTTCTTTCCGTAGCTGCGCCAAATGTTATGTATGGAGTATTGAAGCGGGTGAAGGTCGTACACAATAATGATACTTGATCTATGTACTGGTATTTATTAGGGAGCTGCTTGTAACAAAAGAGGACAATCCTTGTATGCATCGCTTTATATATCAAGCAAGCATGCTATCTCGCTCGCACTTACACACATTCATACAGACATCACATTCCCACTATAGTAAGGCATTCCCACTATACTAAGGCATTCCCACTATAGAACGGCATTCCCACTATAGCACGGCATTCCAACTATAGTAAGGCATTCCCATTATACTAAGGCATTCCCACTATAGAACGGCATTACAACTATAGTAAGGCATTCCCACTATATAAAGGCATTCTCACTATTGTCAGGCATTCCCACTATAGAACGGCATTCCCACTATAGTAAGGCATTCCAACTATAGTAATGCATTCGCACTATAGTAAGGCATTCCCACTATAGTAAGACATTCCCACTATAGTAAGACATTCCCACTATAGTAAGGCATTCCCTAAATAAATAGTAAATAAATGTATAAAACACCATGCCTTAATGCTGCCAGTAACCAAATAATTGGAAAATCAGCTGTGAAACACCACATAGCAAGGTAGTTCGGAAAATCCATTTAATTGTTACAAAACCAATGTTTACCATTCCTTTGTACCAGTCTAAAGATGTCCATAATAAGTTTAAACCGGTAACGGTCAGAAATAGTCATTATAATGGAATTCCACCACGAATTGTCAGTATTTGAAATAGAAAAATGGAAAAGCACATATTGTCGAATTACAAATGCGCAGATTCCAAAATATTACAAGGCCGTATTTAGTATGTGTTCTTATTTTTATTTATTTTCAGTTTAAACATGTGTACACACAAAATAAAAGCAATTATGGATTTCCTCCTTGTCAGTGTAAAATATTGGTCATGAAAAGTAATAAAAATCTTTATTTAATGGAGCTTATTTTGGTGTAATTGAAGTTGCTATATACTAGCTACATATATTACCCGGTGTACTACATGTAGACAGTGATCTACCTCTTGTTTTGAAAGTCAAGTGTACATAATTTCATCAATCTCGAAATAAAACTGTTGATATGTATAAAAAACGAATCCACTTCCTTACATAAATAATAACTAGATTATCTACAATCTAATGAATCTACACTAGATAAAGCGATAAGGGAACGTTTGCAGTATGACTGACGTGTGTCATAATGTAACTTCTCTTTTGAAATTATTAATACTTTATCTCTTCTAAGAAAATTATATTTTATAAATTACCATTCTAAATTTAAAAACATTAGACAATCAATTCAAACAGTGCTCGACACATGTTACTTTGCAGGCTCTTGTAGAAATGAGATCCCCGAGGCGTATGTGTGGTACGTGCTTTCGGCGTGTAGAGTGCTAAACGAAGAAAGAAGTGTAAGGAGAAATGAGATCCCTGAGGCGTATGTGCATTCTTCCATATAATACTATTGAATTCTCCGTTATAAATGGGGTGGGGTGGTTTTCCGAAATCTCATGCAGATGCAATGTATATTTGCGGCAGGTTTCAGAGTGGAAGATACTGTCAGTATCGCCCTGGTGCAAGACCACCATTCAGAAATGAAAGGTTGCGTAAAATGGCTTTAGCCGTGTTTGTTGACCAGATCTGAATAGCCAGGTACTTCCCCACCTTCATCTTCCCCTCCCCACTATCAATTTATTTTAAATACGTCTACGAATGAATGAAACCCCTTGCAAGTGGTTTTTAACCCACTTCCCGACAACCGATCGAGCTGAATCTCGGCAGATATACTCGTTGTCGATGACAATGCATTTTATTAACTTTGGTGGCAATCGCGCGTACATACGCGAATATTGCTTATTTATTTATTAATTAACGCCCTTTTTCAGGGCTTTAACAGCAGTTAATATGCGAAATAAATGTCGGTCATACCCAATCGTGATTTGGTTCAGTTGTTAGCTCGGTTGACTCCAGTCCCAGTGGAGGAAGTTTCAATATTAAAGGACATTATGTATTTAATTCATCCTATTAATAAAAATAGTTGTATTATAGTTAAATAAAAAGTTGTTTAAAAAACTGGAGATCGTATTTCACGTTGTTGTTTTTCGCGGTAACCATAATTGATAATATATATATATATCATATCATAATCAATAAATGTGATGTGGAAGGAAGTGGGGATAGGAATGAATCCCGCCGTCCCGGGAACCATTGAACGCTAACACTAAGCCTCGCTGTGTGAAACTTGGTACCTTATAGCGGTGATGATTTGTAATAAATAAACAATACAACAACACAATATGTACGACGTACAAAAGTAGCACTAAATCAGGTACTATTTATTTATATTAAGAGTTATTTTTTTAAATATTTTCACGGAGTGATTCAATGACGTCGCGCGCATTGTATATTTGTACTGTCGTATAATATAATATTTACTAATAATATGTCTTATCAGTGAAAATAATCATGTTTGCACATTAATTATATTATTACACATTGTAGGTACGACGCTTAAAAAACATACATATTATTACATACATAAATTATATCTAATTTAGAAATTTTAATGTAGATTCTCTATTATAAGTGTACTACGTCTAAACACCTAACCTAACATAAATTCATCTCTTTACGTTGTAAATCTTAATGTAATTCCACCAACATGTTTTCAGGTACCTGCTTAAACAAGAATCCCCCGTTGCTAGGTATCTCAACGTAATTTGTAACTTACTTTATGCCAGAACTGCCGCGCGCAAATCTGTTTTTGGATTATTTCTTGAATTTAAGACAACAGTACATCAAAATGTTCTTCCAAAATTGGCAAATGATTGCGATAGCCTTCGGTATCTTCTAACGCTATTTCTCTCAGTTAGAAATGTTAGAAGCATCCAATTCGTTTCTCCTATAATCCATTTTCTTGCCACATACGACGTTGTTTACGCTTTTTCATATTCTCAAGTTCGTTCCGTAAAATGTCCGAAATTATAGAGACACAAGCAGCGATAACTTCTCTTGACGCCATCTCGATTAATAATATTGGTTCGAGTTAAACTGAAACCTCTGAACGATATCTTGTTCAATTTTTGTCGTTCAATAAAAGTCGTTCAACTAAAACCGCCTACACTATTGCCCTGTCTGAACGTGCAATAGTGTAGGCGGCTGGAAGAAGTAAATACACGTCACAAGCCAAAACCCCGCCAAACAAAGCGTTTCGCTCGTTATTTGAAATGTGAAAATTCAAAACGTTGTTGAAAGACTATTCCTGCAGTCAACTTTTTTTTGTTCGTATATTCCAGTGTCTAATTTTTTTCTTTAATTTTTTGGTAAAAATAAATAAATTTATGATTGTACCCTATTATTATTCAAACGTGATGGCGGTTCAGACGGTTCGATTTTAGTTGAGCAACTTTTATTGAACGACAAAAATTGAACAAGATTTCGTTCAGACATTTCAATTTAACTCGAACCGATATTGATAATCAAGATGGCGTCAGCTGAAATTATAATGTCTGACATTTTGCACAACGAACTTGAGAACATTTCACTGAAAAAGCACAAAAACGTCATATTTCGGTTAGAAAATGGATTCAAATAAGAATTGAATTAGGTGACTCTAATACTATTTAGAGAGAGATAGCATTACAATATTAGAAGATATTGAAGGATATCGAATCATTTGGTAAAGTTGCCGAATTCATAATACGCATTTATTTATATGTAACATTGTTTGATTTCAACTAAATTACTACTGGAAACAACAATTAGATAGAAGATAGGGGAGATAGAAATAGTGCACAAATGGGTTATTAGGTTCATTGTTGGGGTTATTCTAAGAATTTAAGCATATTTCTAACCTTCAAAATTAACTCGAATTGATTGAAAAAAAAACTTTAGTGCATCTTTACTATCTCCCCCGAAACGAATAGTTGTTTCTTGTAGTAGGTAATAAATTTGAAACCAAGGTTATTTTTTTTTTAAATGCTGCGGATTTCACAACTTTACCCTCGTCAAAATTTTTACTAAAAAATATATTAGAAATAACATTGAGATATCTGACACGCACAAGAGTCCCAACTGCTCCCGGCCGTCTGGAGCCAGTGAGACTATGGCAACCCTGATTGGGTATGTTGTGAGGCTGAAGGTAGAGGGGAGGTGAAGGAGAAGGATAAGAGGAAGGGGAAGAAGTACCTGGCTTTTCAGTTCTGGTCACCAAACACGGCCAAAGCCATTTCATGCAACGTTTCAATTCTGAATGGTGGTTTTACCCCAGGGCGATACTGAGAGTATCTTTTAATCTGAAACGTGCCGCAAATATATTAGATATATATAATATTTTTAAAATGTAAATTGTAAACTAACACAAATTAATCAAAGAAAATTTATTTGCACACGCTGGGATTTGAAGGCGCGACCTCCAGCTTGCTAGTCGAAAGCCTCGAACATGGAGGCTATCAAAATACGCATAAGCAAATACAGAATTGTTTGATTGTCGCAAGGGGCAGTTGTATGTAAAGGATTGCTCATAAATGACACAATAACTCCCATAATGCAAACTGCACAGTGCTTGAGCAAGTAGAAGACAGTTGACCAGTTATAGTAATTAGTTGTTAATTATAAACCATTAAATGCTGCACATCTTCTTGGAAAAACTTCAGTGTACGAGTATATCAAATATACTTATTTGGGGGGAGCGGGCAAGTCTGTGTGCGCCACTGCTGTCCGTCATTTAAACTGAAGGAATATAATATGCCCGTGTATAGATAGGTACATATATTATATGTTTGTTATCAAGGCGTATTTACCATTTGTTTTGATGACATCATTTACTTTATCAAATATTATTACTATTTTCCTCTTCACATTTGTAAAAAGATAACAACAAATATATATTTTGTACCCATTTTAAAGCGTAGCACTTTGGGTGATAACATTAAGAAATATAAACAATAATATTAATTTAATGACGACATCAGAATGAGATGCTGTCAGTATCGCCCTGGTGGGAGACTAAATGGCCTTCACCGTTCAGCAACCCATAAGATTCCACAATCGAGGATACACGGCGCCCTTGAGGTGCCCATGCCGTTTGGTTTGACAATTTGGGTCTCGTAATAAACAATGGGTCAAAATTTAACAATTGTAAATCGAATTTATGTTATAATTAAGTTCTGCGAGTATTTCAGTTTTTTTTACTATTTTTGTGACAGCTGTTTCGGAGTTAATTTTCAAAATGTGGCTAGGCCACGTTGAGAGGACTAACCACAGTTTGACAACGGCCTTAACGCCGAAACAGCTGTCACAATAATTAATAAAAAAAACTAAAATACTTGCAGAATTTAATAAAAACATTATTGAATTTTATTAAAATTAAATTTTAAAAATGTAAAACTTGTGTAATAAGTGCGTACACAATAATGATAACCTTCATAATATTAATAGATACTAACTGATAATATTTGTACAAGTGTTATTATCTACCAGCGAGTAACTGTAACTATCGCCTTTCAAATATCTATGTGATTTGTTGGTTTTACCTCTTTCTAGGTAATAATGTATGTGAAAATAAATAGTGTTGCGCACTAAAAAGGTTGTTTTATGAAAAATGTTTATAAATTATGTTTTATCTATATAATTGTGATGCATGGTAATAAGTTGAGTATTTAAGCGATAGATGGCGCTAGTCATAAAGCTTACTCCAGAGTCCGTCAGACGTCGCGAGATGATATTGACAGGGAACAAGCTTCTCGAACCAGAGAATTACCAACCCTTGGGTGATGAACAATGTAGCTAAATCCATACCTATTTATTGTATCGTAAATAAACACAATTATAAGAAGAACCTTTTACTTTTTACAAAGAGTTCCCAATACCAAATTTTGCATATTAAGGCACAGAAATGACAATAATAATATTAATTATGTAATTCCTTCACTACACCCCTGGCAAAGAAGTTATTTAACAGAGTTGTTTAGTTTTAAAATGCGACTAAATCCAAAGAGGGTTCAATATCAAAATGTATTAAGTCCATTTTTAAATATTAAATAACTAATTGAGTACCCATCATAGGTATAGGTATATATAAATATTGAATAACTAATTAACTACCCATCATGGGTATATTTAAAAATTAAACAATTAACTTAGTACCCATCAAATGTATGTTTAAATATTAAATAACTAATTAAGTACCCATCATAGGTATATTCAAATATTAAATAACAGGTATATTTAAGATGAATTTATAATGTTTTCTTTTACCATTCTTATTACAAAAGCTTTTATTGAAGTGTATTGTAATTATATGCTATGAAACAGTTTTCTCACTTTTGTCAAAAATTTGGTTCGCGGAGTTTGAAAGTTTTTAAGCGCGCTCTACACTCGCGCGCGAAGTCGCGCCGTGAATTCACGCCGTGAATATACGCCGCGATTCGGGCGTGAACTGTGTCCATCCACACTCGCAAAGCTTCAGTCTTGTTCGCGGCTTTAAACCGCAAACCCTTTGTCGCGGGCCAAAAAACCGACAAAAATCGGGGAATGGCGCGAAGCGCGAACGCGAAGATTGCGAAGGCGTGAACAAGATCCACACTCGCGTTTCGCGGCCTTCGCGGCCGTTCGCGCCGCGAGTGTAGAGCGCGCTTGAGAGAAATTTGGTAAAACTTGAGAAGTTGGAGATGGTGGTGAGAAATAAATTTCTAAGAGGAAATTAAAAAAAAAATCTTTTCATGGTTTTGCTCAATTTCTTTTTAAGGAACTAATATAACATTATTACGAAAAGCACAAGATACTTTTAACAGTTATTATACAGGTTATTGACACAATGAACAAAATAAAATTGATGTGAAATGAGTCAAGATCTCCACGAATGATTTTCGAGTGCATCATGGCATCCTTTCCCACTTCTATTTTCCTTGTTGTAAACACGATTGTTTAATCTTATTTCCTCGTTCAAAAATACAGTCCATTTATCGAGTACCAATCGATCGTTACGCAACATTTTTTGGTCCATTTCGCTGGGTAAACAGTCGGTTCTATTAGTAAGATAACAATCGTATATTTAAAATGGCAACGCTGTTGTCTATTCTATTCCTGTGGTAAAATTGTTTCAATAAGTTTTAAATCATGAACCAATAAAATTCATTGGCATCGGCCATTTTAAATATCTCAATGATTATGTACTATTCAAATTGAGTGTCGGTAAAGTAGGATTCTAACTAACCATGCAGTATTTGTCTGTTCTACCAGTCAATTCGTAGGTACTTGGGTAGGTACTGTTACAATTTATCACAGTTAGTGTCGGAGAGTTGGTACCTTCATATGAAATAAAGTACTCACAATTCAAATCTGTAAAGTAGGAATCTGTTTTGTGTCGGTAATCGATCAGCTGTTCACCGGTAGCCATATTGATTGTTTTGTTTGTTTTCAAACACGTTGCTTACGGTGTGCACATATTTGTGCGTTTCAGAAACCTTACATTGCGGCGGGGCGCACATTTTTGTGCATTTCTACGACCTTTAACTTCACATACAAAAAACACGTCTTATCTTGTAATTTCTTCTGTTATTTTGGCTTTGCTGTGTATTGGTTAGGTGTCGCTAAAATAAACACAGCATTATGGATTCTTTTCTGGTTCAAAACATTGGAATATATTCGGTTTATGGGTGAAATTCCTAAAAATTAAAACTAGTTATTTTTATACTAACTTAGGGCCGGGGAATCCGAATCTGGAAGAATTAGGTGGCGGCAAGCAATATTAACTGAATTACACGACTTTAAAATTTCGACGCACAAACAGTTTAACTGGCCATTTTGAACGCTTTCTGACAATAAAACTAGTTATCTTTATACTAACTTTGGGCCGGGGAATCCGAATCCGAAAGAATTAGGTTGGGGCAAGCAATATAAACTGAAATACATGACTTAAAAATTTTAGTTGCAAACAATATACAATGCCATTGTCGATGCGTTTTTTTTGACAATAAATCCATAGAAAAATAACCAAAGATATATAAAATTAAGTGTTGCTAGTAAGCAATAATATCAATAATGTAAAATAACATGTTTATAATTTCAGTAATATTTCTTATTCAAACAGTTAGATTTAGGTTTATTATCACGAAAGGTGAGTTTTTATGTCGGGGGAGACGAAAAAATATGCATTTTATATTTTAATTTTGCTAACATTATTTCAATTACGTAAGTATTTACGTATTTCAGTTTTCAAGTAGTTTAGCGGCTACGCTAGGTTTGTGTAACATGGTTTGTGATAGAAAAGAAAGTGCCCCCTTCGTAGCGCCTACTCGCGTCAAGGCAAGAAAACATCCCAGTTTTCAAGTAGTTTAGCGGCTACGCTAGGTTTGTGTAACATGGTTTGTGATAGAAAAGAAAGTGCCCCCTTCGTAGCGCCTACTCGCGTCAAGGCAGGAAAACATCCCAGTTTTCAAGTAGTTTAGCGGCTACGCTAGGTTTGTGTAACATGGTTTGTGATAGAAAAGAAAGTGCCCCCTTCGTAGCGCCTACTCGCGTCAAGGCAAGAAAACATCCCAGTTTTCAAGTAGTTTAGCGGCTACGCTAGGTTTGTGTAACATGGTTTGTGATACAAAAGTGAATAAAATGTATCTGAATACTTTACGTAAATGAAATAATGTTTGCAAAATTAAAATATAAAATGCATATTTTTTCGTCTCCCCCGACATAAAAACTCACCTTTCGTGATAATAAACCTAAATCTAACTGTTTGAATATGAAATATTACTGAAATCATAAACATGTTATTTTACGTTATTGATATTATTGCTTACTAGCAACACTTAATTTTATATATCTTTGGTTATTTTTCTATGGATTTATTGTCAAAAAAAACGCATCGACAATGGCGTTATATATTGTTTACATCTAAAATTTTTAAGTCATGTATTTCAGTTTATATTGCTTGCCCCAACCTAATTCTTTCGGATTCGGATTCCCCGGCCCAAAGTTAGTATAAAGATAACTAGTTTTATTGTCAGAAAGCGTTCAAAATGGCCAGTTAAATTGGTTGTGCGTCGAAATTTTAAAGTCGTGTAATTCAGTTAATATTGCTTGCCGCCACCTAATTCTTCCAGATTCGGATTCCCCGGCCCTAAGTTAGTATAAAAATAACTAGTTTTAATTTTTAGGAATTTCACCCATAAACCGAAGCTTACCCATTTTTTCTTCCTCGTCAAAAAATGAAATAAAATATGTAGATCATTGACCTTTACTTTAGTCGTTAGCTGATACTTATGACGAAACAAACTCAAGTGGGGAAGCCTTTATATCAATTTTTATTCGCAGCTGTTGTGATTTCAGCGCTTGTTAAACTGTGTTGTTATTATGGAATATTAATTTTAAACATTATAAAACGCGTATATGACTTTTTATTATTATTGTGATTTGTGGACTTATGTGATTTTATTTTGAGACGTTAGACATTTACAATTACATTTGTATTTTTTCGAGTTCATTCGAGAGCATCATCGTAGAATAATTAAATGTGTATTTAATTTATTTTTTACTTTTGTGATTTAATTTTTCGCCTTTTGGGATTACGTTTTTTTTTATAAACCTAAAATGGACGATAGAGAGGATACTTTCGTCGAAGAACATTTTGAAGACTATCTTTCAGACGTACCCAATGACGCTGACGAAGAAATCAATGAATTTCACGAAGTTTACAGTGAGGCTGAAGAAAACGAAGAAGATGATGAACCAATTTTACATAGAAGTTCAAGACCGCGTGTCATGCGCATATCATCCTCTGAAGAATCTTCAGAAGACGTCCCTGACATAACCCTGGATTGGTCAGAATTTGATCCTCCTAGGAATTTGCCTGATTTCGAAGGTGTACCCGGTCTAAAAGTTTTCCCCGAAAATCGATCAAGTGTAGGGGATGTTACATCGCTATTTATAGGAGATGATTTGTTCGACAAAATAACCAACGAAACAAACATATACCATGAAAGAAATCATCACAACTATGCGACATCAGCTCACGCCCTAAAATGGAAAAATGTAACGATTCAAGAATTTAAAAAATGGTTTGGCTTAGTTCTTATAATGGCGCTAGTCCGAAAAAATACCATGGGCGATTATTGGTCCACAAATCCTCGGATAGAGACCCCATATTTCCGAAAGACAATGAGCCGCGATAGATTTCGACAAATTTTACGAAATCTCCATTTTTCTAATAATGACGAAATTCCGACCGCTAGCACAAACCGTCTGATCAAAATTCAAACTGTAATCGACTACTTCACGAAGAAATTCCAGGAAGTGTATACGCCAAATCAAAATCTATCTCTAGACGAAGGGATGATTCAATGGAGAGGTCGTCTGAAATGTCGCGTGTACAATCCCATGAACATTGTAAAATATGGAATCCTGAATAGGATGATTTGTGAATCAAAGAGTGGATATATCTGTAATTTTAAATTATATTCAGGTATAAGTGCTACGTTAGATTCCACAATAATCCAATTGCTGTCACCGTACCTAAATAAATGGTATAATATCTATGCGGATAATTATTACAATAGTGTGCGTTTAGCCAACCATCTAATGGAGTTAAAAACTAGAATCTGCGGCACAATTAGAAAAAAATCGTGGCATACCGCCAACACTAAAAAATATACGCCTTAAAGTCCAAGAAACCACATATCTACGAAAAGGGGATGTACTTCTTCAAATGTGGAAAACCAACAAGAAGAGAGATGTAAGGATGATCTCTACAATACACCAGGCGGATATAGTGGATACGGGAAAAATTGATAGAACAACAGGGTTGCCCATCAAAAAACCAAAATGCATTGTAGATTACAATAATTTGATGAATGGTGTTGATCTTGCAGACCAATATTTATCGTATAATCCAATATACAGAAAATCTTTAAAGTGGACCAAAAAAGCCTTCTTATACCTTATTCATTGTGGAATTTTCAATGCTTTCCAAATTTTTAAAAAACTTAACGTACCTAATAAACTTTGCTTCCGCGACTTTTTGTTACAAGTTGCAGAGACCTGGCTTGAAGATAGTTCTTCCGCAGCAGCCACACCGTCCACATCATTCACGCAAGATTTGTAAATAAGTACACCTACTTGTGTCACGGCGAGAACTCCTTTTTTTGATCCACATGATAGACTGTCTGGCATTTGAAAAACCACGAATTGGTAAAAATAACGAGTGAGAAAACTAAAAACTTAGTAAGACGCAATTGTCGAGTTTGTGCGAAGCTCAAAATACGGAAGCCAAGTGCGTTCATGTGTAAACAATGCAAAATTCCGCTTAATGTTGGTAAATGTTTCCAAACATACCACACCAAGAAAAAATATGTTTAAATTTAATTAGTTTTAGAACGTGTTCTATTTTTTCCTATCATATTTTATCCTATTATATTTTATTCCTATTATATTATAGTAATAAGTAAACTTATTATAACCCCTGAGTCATTATTAAATATTAAATATTTTTTTATTAGTAATTTTTGTTTTATTGATATAAGCTCCACAGTTTGAAGTTTGCTGACATACATCCGGTAGTGGGATTGCGATCAAATTTCGCCCGCTGCAAGTGGCAGTTTTTTAACAAACATCTCCGTAGCTAGTGTGTTAAAGTGACAAATCGTTTGTTAATTGTTGATCGAATATTTTAGTCCTACATTTTTTATTTATTTAATAGCCACGTTATAATATACTACAAATAAATACATATAGTGGCCAGTGGCGTAGCTAGGTAACCAAGGGCCCTGGGGCAAATTAAAAAATGGGGCCCCACTGCTATGTAAACTGATTAGGTTTTATCATTAAAAATATGAAATATACAAACACTTTAAAAATGCTAAGCTACTTAAGCTCTTTTTTGTGCACTGCAGACTGCAGGGTAGGTAATAAAAATATTAAACAGTAACAACATAAATTACAATTAATAATTGGTGTAGGTTTGGCTAATAAAACGAAATAGAGAAGATTCAAGGGTTTATTATATAAAGGTCGGGCCTACCAACTGACTAAATAACAATTACATTTACAATTTTTTCCTAGCTTTAGTTTTCGCAAAAGTATCAATGACTTCGTTTAAATCCAGGCTTGATGCGGTTTTGTTTTCAATTGCTACTAGCGATAAATGTGTTTGGCCCATCTTATTTCTTAAATTATGTTTTATTATTTTTAATTTGCTAAATGAACTTTCAGCTGCTACAGAAGTAACAGGAATTGTAAAGAATAATAACATTGCTGTAATACTTCCGTTAGGACGCATTCTAGCACTCCATATTTGCTCATTATTTCCTTACATAATTAGTGAACAGTCCATGCTTGAGTTAGTTGAGGTAAAACTAGATGGTAGATATTAATAAATTGAAGTGAAAAACTAGGGCCTATTATATTTTCTTTGCCTTTTTTCTTGAAAATGTGTATCAATACCATATTTTCTTGCAGTTTCACTAGCTTTGCACTTGAATAATTCTAAATCATTTCTATAAATTTGCAACTTTTCCTTTGGTCTCTGCTAAAACTTTACTGGCCTCGTCCAAATTGATGTCGCATTTTTGTTAAGATTTGGTTGCATAATTGATGTCGTTCAATACACTGTGCATGAATTCGCAAAGCAACACGAACTCGAAATTTAGCATTTTTGTTTTAATACTCTCTGCTTCACTACGCTCATCTTTAATAGGACTCTTTAGAACTAATTCTGATAATGCTTTGATAATATCAAAATAACGAAGTTTTATTGCAGATATCGTATTGACCCTCTATTTAGTCGTATCCATTATGATGGCAAAAAACGGTGACGCTCTAATTTTTTCTAGTAGATGGGTTTCGAGTTTGATCCCCAAGCTCTCAATCATTGTTATGAAGCGGTGTTAAGTCTTATTTAAAATTTATTATTTAAAACACCTCTTCCGAACAAGTACCATTGTTAGTATTAATTTTGATTAAAATTATAGAGAGCACGATCTGGCAACACATAGACCGCCGGGGATTCTATGGTTTTTTTCCGTTTCCTTTTTTTCACTCTGAAATTGTTACACGAGCGAGGGCGGCCGCGTAATGGTTGCACAGTCAATTAGAATATAATTCATTGTATCCTGGATGGGCGATTGTAATAGAAATGTGTACATCAGTATTCTTGACGCGGGTCGTTATTCGTTTTTTTTACAAAAACCAAGTCGGGTGTGCAAGATCTTTTAAATAAACGACCGTATAAAGGTTCACCGTGTGTGTTCGTGAAAATCACAAATGTTCTACCGAAGATTATAGACGCGATCCCTCGCAAATCGGTACTCCGCGGACTCCGCGAATTGAAGCATAAACCTCAGGTGGCGCTATACAAGCCATATTTTCCTAAACGAGAAATGGATAATAAAATCACACGCCCGGACTGCGCCCGCTTAAGTAATCTGCCCGATCAGCTCCACAATTGATGGATTCGCTCCATAAACGCTTATCAGTTACGCTCCAGAATCGCTTATCAGTCACCTTGTCGGAGACGCTGGACCCGTCTCCTGGACACGTTACTCTCGGACCAAAGCCCTGATGGTGCCAGCTGGATCCGTCTGGGACAGATCACCGCCGGCCGGATAGAAGCTTCCCGCTCTCTTCCCGTTATTCAGTGGTTAGTCAGTTTAGATATAATTCAAAACCAATTTTTGATCCCTGGGGGTAAGTGCCGACTCATTATATGTATTATGTTAACATAAATATATATTTCATGATTTATACTTTTTAAAAACTATCATCTTTCATTTCACTACAATTAGTAGAACCTGTAGTCCTTTGTGTGCCCATGCCTTGGTGACAGTTTTCATGCTCTGCCCATCCCGAATATTACTCGAGGACCGAGTATTGGCGCGCAGAATATCTGCAAAGTTCTGGATGGCATTAATTTAAAATAAAACCGGTAACATCATTTCATTTTGAATTGTTGCACTCAGATATCTTGTAGATCCTAAAAACATAAAAAAACACAATTTCAAAAAAGTCAAGTCTAGTTAAACAGTTAATAAACAAAATAAAACGATAAAAAACTTAGAAATAATTATTATTACCTTTGGGCATTTCCAAAACTTGCCGCAAAATGTGATCATATCGGGCGACAAGCTCTACAAAGGACAGAAAATTTCCGTGGTATCCTTCTTGACTTAAGTCTTCTTGATGTCCTCTCAAAGCCAAAGAACTCTTTGCTAAGGTAAGTATGATATCGCATAACCTTTGAAGAACAAATGATGCTTCTTTGTGAATTTCATTTTCAAGTTCCTTGTCGATAGTATTAGTATCGTCTTTTTTCCAAAATTCATACACAGCACATGCTTCCGAATGGCCACTCGAACAACTGTGTTGTTTAATTCTTTCTGATAAATGCTACCAATCTCGAATTCCCGTACACCAAACATTATTCCTTTGTGAAGCAAATAACCAGTAGGGTTGACAATAGGCAGCGTCTAGTATTTTGGAATAACACAACCAAAAACGATTAACTGGCCCATATTTAGAACACGAAAAGTAGTACGATTTTGAAAAATACCTATTTTTCTGGTTGATGTCTGTTGGAAAAGGTCCTGAAGGCTGTAAAGGCCCCATATCAAGAATTTGACGTTTTTCGTTATCACTTAATATTTTGTTCGTGAAGTTTCCCAAGTCATAAGAAGATTTGAGGTCTGTGGTTCCTCCAAACCCTCCGCTCTTATGTGTGTCATGCAAACATCATCCACGTTCACATGATCGGCGGCGGAGGTATCTCCAACTGCAATAATTGTCGAATCTTCTTCAGTAGGCTTCTCAACCAACACTGCAGTTACCACATCATTTGAGTCACTATCAATACAAATATTTTGGCCAGATGTACTTGCAGAAGGCTGACTAAAAATCTTGTCAATTTTGGGCAATTTTTGTTTACTATCTTCTCTTTCTTGGCGTTGTTTGCGTTTAAATGCACCACTGGGTTTTTCCTTTTTATCCATATTTTAATACGCTACAAGTGTCGTTGGGGAATGACGCGCATATCACTATCACTGTCAACCTACAGAAAGAATTTAGGGGAATTCCCTAGGCATAACTTTTGAATTTCTCTCAACTGGGTTGTCATGATTAAAGTGGGGTTGCTAGTTGCAACCTGTCATATTTATTTTGAAAATGGGAGAAATTTCCAAAAGTTCAGTTCGATCGAGATTTCTGGTAAAGATTCGAGGGCCCGCTGAGCTTGAGGGCCCCGGGGCACTGCCCCGCGTAGCCCCTAGGTAGCTACGCCGCTGATAGTGGCGTCGAACGTGATAAAATAGAAATTGGCAAAGTCGGATATTGGTAATTGACACACGGTAGCCGTCAATGTCAAAAAATCAAAAAGCCTTTAAAACTCGTTTTTCAGATTTAAAATTATAGAAAAATTTATCGAATCGCATATTTAAATTGAAACTTCGAAGAAAGAGAAACAAGATATAACAGACCTTCAAACAAAATATTCAGAATTTCAAGATATGTATTATGACGTGCAATCTTATTATGATGAATTGTTTATTGAAAATCTGTTTGACCAAACAGTAAATAATAATTCGACTAATATTTCATTGCCAAAGTTAAAATTGATATTATTTTATGGATAAATTATATAAATACATTTGACTCGTTAATACATTCAAATATAGCATTAAATCCTGTAAAAAAAATCATTTTTAATTGCTAGTTTCTCTTGAGAAGCTTTAATTTGCGTTAAACATCTTATTTTGTCGCTTACAACCTTTTAAAGGGAAATTTGAAAATACACGTCTCATTGAAGACATTCTCGTAGAATTAATATTATCATGTCAACCTGTCGGAACTCGAGATAATTTAAGACAAATTATTTCAATATTGAAAAAAAATATAGCAGCCACAGACATAGGAATTAATAGACGAGAAGATAATGGCGAGGGGTAAAATCAACTGTTGAAGAACGAAGGGAGTAAGGCTGACTGTGATTCGTCAATAAATCAATCTGACAGTAAATAGGCATCTCGCATTATAATATCACCATTTAGTTCTTAAAAGTAAAATCTGCTTTTGAATGAATAGACATTTCTACATGGGAGCGCAAATTACTCGCCACGTTATGAACTAATTTGCGAAGTCCGAATTCGGCAAAGTAAGGCAGCTTCTATTTTCAGAGTCGTAGTTAGTTTCAGAGTATTTAGTTAAGACACTTTTACAAATGTCTCATAATTTACTTACCCCAGTAAACAACGATGAGCACACTTGAGAATCGCTACATTGTGATGTGATAGTATATGTTTCTAAAACTGATCCATATAATACGGTGTGAATAAGCTTAAAATAAAGTAAAATAATGCTTACTTATGGAATGTGTGATTATTTCAATAAAAAGGGTTCAGTTTTATTCAGTAATGACTTTATTCTTCTTCTTACAAATGTACACATTGACAGGTCTCTTCTCAGTAATAGACAATAGAACAAGGTTAAACAGTATTGCCAACAAAACAATGTTTACAGATACCTTATAGCCAACCTAAGATAATTGCATTTATATTGCCATATTCTAACACCCCTTCTCAATGTAAATACAGTTGTTAAACATAAACAAACTAATAATAATTCCTATTTTAACATTGATTATGTTATACAGTTTTGCCCATAACACCACACTTATTTAAATGTTTTACAATCAGCTCTCTGCTTAAAGCTTTTGTTAATATGTCAGCTGGTTGCAAATTTGTGTTAACATATCTTACACAAATCTTATTTTCTCTTACCAATTCCTTAACAAAATGATAGCGAATATCTACATGTTTTAATCGCTTTATAGCATCTGTATTTGCATTTATTAATGCCGACTGATTGTCACAAAATATATTAACAGGGCAAATATTTTTAAAATCAAGTTCAGTTAGCAGATTTATAAGCCATGACACATCACTAGCAGCCATGCTCATAGATATATATTCTGATTCAGTGGATGACAAAGAAACAGAGTCCTGCTTCTTTGAACTCCATGCGACAAGACAATTATAAATCAAAAGTATATAACCTGAAGTGGATTTTCTGTCCTTGATATCACCACCCCAATCAGCATCGCAATATCCTTCCAAAATGATATCATTACATTTATAAATTAACTTATAATTTAGACTATACATTATATATCGTAACACTCTCTTTAATGCACTTAATAGATCATTGTTGGCGCAGGTTTGATACCTACTTAACATAGAAACCGGAAAACACAAATCAGGCCTGGTACCTGATGCAGCATACATTAGACATCCTATCATTTGTCTGCACAAATTCTGAATACTGTTGTCTACAGCAATACTGTCTTTTACAAATATTTTAGTGTTAAAATTAGGGTCCATAGGGGTTGACATAGGCTTACAATTTTGCATATTAAATCTTTTTAAAATATTCTCCAAATATTCTCTCTGATCTAACTCTGTAATACCAGTTTTCAAATTTTGCTTTACATTTATACCTAGGAAATTTGATATTAGCCCTAAGTCTTTCATTTTAAACTCTTTACATAATATACTCTTAAATTTAGAAATATCTTCCTTATTTGTACCAAAAATTAAAATGTCATCGACATAAAGTAAAATGTACATTTTCTCATTGTCATAATACTTTAAATATAAACATGAGTCACAGTTAGATTTAACAAAACCCTCCTTATTTACTATAGAATTGAATTTTATGTTCCAACACTTTGGTGAACTCTTTAAACCGTACAGTGACTTATTTAGCTTTACAATATTATTTCCCTCAGAATAAGCCCCTTCTGGCAATTTAATATAGACTTCTTTGTCTATATCGCCATACAGAAACGCCCCTATTACATCCATTTGATATATAGGTAAATTTAATTTAGTCGCTATCGCTACAAAAATTCTAAATGTTGATAATTTAGCCACAGGAGCGTAAATGTCACTTAAATCAAAACAACCATTTTGTTCAAACCCCCTTGCAACTAGCCTAGCCTTATACTGCTTTACATCACCATTTCCTTTAAGCTTAAAAACCCACTTGCTACTTACTACCTTTTCATGTACTGGTGCATTACAAAAATCCCAAGTATTATTCTCTTCTAAAGTTTGCAATTCTCTACTTATTGCCTCTTTCCACCTATTTGCATCGCTTCTTTCCATAGCTTCTTTGTATGTCACTGGCTCATTTGCTTCACTTACAACATTTTGACATTGATAGAATGTTGTCGGTTTCCTCACCCGCTTGTTTCTTTCATTTTGAGGTAACAATGTTTCATCTAGGTCTGATAGTTCATCATCACATGGCTCATATTCACTCTGGCTTTCACTTTCACATAAAGAACTGTTTACAGTGAGATTTGTATGACTGTCATTTTGGGTAACTTGAGTTTCCTCACATTCAGCAACCTTTTGTTCTTCCACTGTTTCTTCTGATGTCAGCAAAATTTGAGTATTCTGATCCGACACATCCTCAATTTCCTCTGTTTCCTCTTGACTTAAGAAAATTACATCTCTCTTTACATCTACGCTGTTTTTCTTAGGGAAGTAAATTCTATAGCCTTTGACGTTTTCAGCATAACCTACCATCAAACCCTTCTCACTTTTCTTATCCCATTTCCTTCTTTTCTCTTTTGGGATGTGTGCATACACTGGTGAACCAAATGCCTTCAGTTGATGAACATCAAAACTACTATTTGTCCATATTTCATATGGAGAATTTCCTTCTTTACCTTTCCCAGTTCTATTCAAGACAAAAGCAGCAGTATTTACTGCTTCTGCCCACAATTTCTTAGGTAAATTCTTCGCGTGTAGCATTGTTCGTGCTGCTTCAACTAGGGTTCTATTTTCCCTTTCGGCTTTCCCATTTTGTTCGGGAGTATAGGGAACAGTAGTCTGGTGGGTTATCCCACGCTTGGAAAATATTTCCTTTACATCTCTATTTATGAATTCTAGCCCATTGTCACTCCGAAATATCTTGACTTTGTTTCCAGTAGTATTTTCGGCTTTATTTATAAAATCCTCCAAACAGCGCTTAATCTCGTGTTTTGCTTCAACGAAATACACACTTCTAAAGTTAGAATAGTCATCCTTTAGAACGACAAAATATCTCGACCCGCCAATTGATTTTTCTTCCATGGGTCCACAAGTATCCCCATGTATGATTTCACATGTTTTTGTGCTCACATGCTCACTCCTCTTAAATGGTAGCCGGTGTATCTTTCCTTTCAAGCAACTTTCACATTGGGGTAAGTCAGTTTGTTTTACTTCAATGTTATTTTTCTGCAATGCTTTCTTCACCTAATCAAAGTTTTGATGTGCGAATATCTCATGCCACTCGTATAGGTCATTTTTAATAATATTAGCAACACTTGCGACCTGGCATTTGAAACGAAAATCCATATAGTATGAACTGTCTACTCGACTTGCTATCGCACAAACAACTCCATTTTTATAAAATAAACACGAACTGTCACTTGTGACCATAGTGTATCCGCGGTCAGCTACGCATTTCACAGAAAATAAATTTGACTTCAGATCCGGAACGAACAAAACGTTGTTTATGGTTGAATTTATCCATTCAGTCCCATTATAGACTTGTACCGCCATCTGTCCACATCCTAACACACTAATTATTGCTCCATTTCCAACAATAACAGACTTTTGCGGAACATTTGAAAATGATGTAAATAAAGAGCGATCGTTGCACATGTGTTCGCTCGCTCCAGAGTCAACTAACCACTTTGATTGTTCATAATTTGTATGCGAGGAATTCAACACTACAAAAGCATTACTTGTTTTCTTATTTTCCTTTGACTTTTTAAACCGACACTGTGCCTTATAATGCCCGAATTTTCCACAGTAAAAGCATTTACGTTCGTTTAACTTTTTCTCACTGTCTCGATTACTTCTACACTCAGCTTGTAAATGTCCGACTTTACCACACATGTAACACTTAATATTTCTTTTAGCTACGAACGCAGATGAGGACGAAGTATCTTGTATTTCTTCACTTTTAACTTTCACTCTTTCCTCTTCAATTAATAACCTGGCTACTAAATTGTCGAACGTTTGTTTGTCGTCTGGCGCCGATTCCCACGCCGATATAAAATGTTTATATTCATCTGGCAAGCTCATTAAGACTTTAGTTATTATAAATTTATCAGACATATCCTCGCCCATTTGTTTTAACTGATTTTGCATCTCTTGAATTTTAGAGAGAAAAACTGACATTTCGGTGCCTTTCTCATATCTGTATTGAAAGAACCTTTGTTGGATAATATGGATACTGGTTTCTGACTTCTGTTCATATACACTTAGAAGCTTACTCCACATTGCAGCCGAAGTTGTGCACGATATGATATGTAGCATAACGTTTTCCGACATTCTCGTAACCAGTAGCGTCTGAGCTTTAGCATCTTTTGTCTCCCAAGTGGTTCGCGCGGTAACATCTTCAGGTTTCATAGTGCGCCCTTCAACAATGTCCAGCCATCCCTGTCCTCTGAGAAGTACTGTCGTTTGAAATTTCCAAATATTCCAATTCCTTGTCCCTTCCAACTTCAAAACATTGGTAGTCATCGCGTTTCCTTCCATTTTGCTATCCTGCCTTGCCTGATCAGATATATCAGTGGTATTTTATCCTTCTCAACGAAAATTTTCTGCACGCGTTCCGGCAACCTAACCTCACTTTTCGCTGATATTCACTCCCGTTGATTTATTTTGCGTACTTTTAACTTCATCAACAGATTAGCGACTCTGGGCCCATAACCTGTGATTATTTCAATAAAAAGGGTTCAGTTTTATTCAGTAATGACTTTATTCTTCTTCTTACAAATGTACACATTGACAGGTCTCTTCTCAGTAATAGACAATAGAACAAGGTTAAACAGTATTGCCAACAAAACAATGTTTACAGATACCTTATAGCCAACCTAAGATAATTGCATTTATATTGCCATATTCTAACAGAATATGGCAATATAAATGCAGTTATCTTAGGTTGGCTATAAGGTATCTGTAAACATTGTTTTGTTGGCAATACTGTTTAACCTTGTTCTATTGTCTATTACTGAGAAGAGACCTGTCAATGTGTACATTTGTAAGAAGAAGAATAAAGTCATTACTGAATAAAACTGAACCCTTTTATTGAAATAATCACAGGTTATGGGCCCAGAGTCGCTAATCTGTTGATGAAGTTAAAAGTACGCAAAATAAATCAACGGGAGTGAATATCAGCGAAAAGTGAGGTTAGGTTGCCGGAACGCGTGCAGAAAATTTTCGTTGAGAAGGATAAAATACCACTGATATATCTGATCAGGCAAGGCAGGATAGCAAAATGGAAGGAAACGTGATGACTACCAATGTTTTGAAGTTGGAAGGGACAAGGAATTGGAATATTTGGAAATTTCAAACGACAGTACTTCTCAGAGGACAGGGATGGCTGGACATTGTTGAAGGGCGCACTATGAAACCTGAAGATGTTACCGCGCGAACCACTTGGGAGACAAAAGATGCTAAAGCTCAGACGCTACTGGTTACGAGAATGTCGGAAAACGTTATGCTACATATCATATCGTGCACAACTTCGGCTGCAATGTGGAGTAAGCTTCTAAGTGTATATGAACAGAAGTCAGAAACCAGTATCCATATTATCCAACAAAGGTTCTTTCAATACAGATATGAGAAAGGCACCGAAATGTCAGTTTTTCTCTCTAAAATTCAAGAGATGCAAAATCAGTTAAAACAAATGGGCGAGGATATGTCTGATAAATTTATAATAACTAAAGTCTTAATGAGCTTGCCAGATGAATATAAACATTTTATATCGGCGTGGGAATCGGCGCCAGACGACAAACAAACGTTCGACAATTTAGTAGCCAGGTTATTAATTGAAGAGGAAAGAGTGAAAGTTAAAAGTGAAGAAATACAAGATACTTCGTCCTCATCTGCGTTCGTAGCTAAAAGAAATATTAAGTGTTACATGTGTGGTAAAGTCGGACATTTACAAGCTGAGTGTAGAAGTAATCGAGACAGTGAGAAAAAGTTAAACGAACGTAAATGCTTTTACTGTGGAAAATTCGGGCATTATAAGGCACAGTGTCGGTTTAAAAAGTCAAAGGAAAATAAGAAAACAAGTAATGCCTTTGTAGTGTTGAATTCCTCGCATACAAATTATGAACAATCGAAGTGGTTAGTTGACTCTGGAGCGAGCGAACATATGTGCAACGATCGCTCTTTATTTACGTCATTTTCAAATGTTCCGCAGAAGTCAGTTATTGTTGGAAATGGAGCTATCATTAGTGTGTTAGGCTGTGGACAGATGTCGGTACAAGTATATAATGGGACTGAATGGATAAATTCAACCATAAACAACGTTTTGTTCGTTCCGGATCTGAAGTCAAATTTATTTTCTGTGAAATGCGCAGCTGACCGCGGATACACTATGGTCACAAGTGACAGTTCGTGTTTATTTTATAAAAATGGCGTTGTTTGTGCGATAGCAAGTCGATTAGACAGTTCATACTATATGGATTTTCGTTTCAAATGCGAGGTCGCAAGTGTTGCTAATATTCTTAAAAATGACCTATACGAGTGGCATGAGAAATTCGCACATCAAAACTTTGATTACGTGAAGAAAGCATTGCAGAAAAATAACATTGAAGTAAAACAAACTGACGTAACCCAATGTGAAAGTTGCTTAAAAGGAAAGATACACCGGCTACCATTTAAGAGGAGTGAGCATGTGAGCACAAAAACATGTGAAATCATACATGGGGATACTTGTGGACCCATGGAAGAAAAATCAATTGGCGGGTCGAGATATTTTGTCGTTCTAAAGGATGACTATTCTAACTTTAGAAGTGTGTATTTCGTTGAAGCAAAACACGAGATTAAGCGCTGTTTGGAGGATTTTATAAATAAAGCAGAAAATACTACTGGAAACAAAGTCAAGATATTTCGGAGTGACAATGGGCTAGAATTCATAAATAGAGATGTAAAGGAAATATTTTCCAAGCGTGGGATAACCCACCAGACTACTGTTCCCTATACTCCAGAACAAAATGGGAAAGCTGAAAGGGAAAATAGAACCCTAGTTGAAGCAGCACGAACAATGATACACGCGAAGAATTTACCTAAGAAATTGTGGGCAGAAGCGGTAAATACTGCTGCTTTTGTCTTGAATAGAACTGGGAAAGGTAAACAAGGAAATTCTCCATATGAAATATGGACAAATAGTAGTTTTGATGTACATCAACTGAAGGCATTTGGTTCACCAGTGTATACACACATCCCAAAAGAGAAAAGAAGGAAATGGGATAAGAAAAGTGAGAAGGGTTTGATGGTAGGTTATGCTGAAAACGTCAAAGGCTATAGAATTTACTTCCCTAAGAAAAACAGCGTAGATGTAAAGAGAGATGTAATTTTCTTAAGTCAAGAGGAAACAGAGGAAATTGAGGATGTGTCGGATCAGAATACTCAAATTTTGCTGACATCAGAAGAAACAGTGGAAGAACAAAAGGTTGCTGAATGTGAGGAAACTCAAGTTACCCAAAATGACAGTCATACAAATCTTAATGTAAACAGTTCTTTATGTGAAAGTGAAAGCCAGAGTGAATATGAGCCATGTGATGATGAACTATCAGACCTAGATGAAACATTGTTACCTCAAAATGAAAGAAGCAAGCGGGTGAGGAAACCGACAACATTCTATCAATGTCAAAATGTTGTAAGTGAAGCAAATGAGCCAGTGACATACAAAGAAGCTATGGAAAGAAGCGATGCAAATAGGTGGAAAGAGGCAATAAGTAGAGAATTGCAAACTTTAGAAGAGAATAATACTTGGGATTTTTGTAATGCACCAGTACATGAAAAGGTAGTAAGTAGCAAGTGGGTTTTTAAGCTTAAAGGAAATGGTAATGTAAAGCAGTACAAGGCTAGGCTAGTTGCAAGGGGGTTTGAACAAAATGGTTGTTTTGATTTAAGTGACATTTACGCTCCTGTGGCTAAATTATCAACATTTAGAATTTTTGTAGCGATAGCGACTAAATTAAATTTACCTATATATCAAATGGATGTAATAGGAGCGTTTTTGTATGGCGATATAGACAAAGAAGTATATATTAAATTGCCAGAAGGGGCTTATTCTGAGGGAAATAATATTGTAAAGCTAAATAAGTCACTTTACGGTTTAAAGAGTTCACCAAAGTGTTGGAACATAAAATTCAATTCTGTAGTAAAGAAAGAGGGTTTTGTTAAATCTAACTGTGACTCATGTTTATATTTAAAGTATTATGACAATGAGAAAATGTACATTTTACTTTATGTCGATGACATTTTAATTTTTGGTACAAACGAGGAAGATATTTCTAAATTTAAGAGTATATTATGTAAAGAGTTTAAAATGAAAGACTTAGGGCTAATATCAAATTTCCTAGGTATAAATGTAAAGCAAAATTTGAAAACTGGTATTACAGAGTTAGATCAGAGAGAATATTTGGAGAATATTTTAAAAAGATTTAATATGCAAAATTGTAAGCCTATGTCAACCCCTATGGACCCTAATTTTAACACTAAAATATTTGTAAAAGACAGTATTGCTGTAGACAACAGTATTCAGAATTTGTGCAGACAAATGATAGGATGTCTAATGTATGCTGCATCAGGTACCAGGCCTGATTTGTGTTTTCCGGTTTCTATGTTAAGTAGGTATCAAACCTGCGCCAACAATGAGCTATTAAGTGCATTAAAGAGAGTGTTACGATATATAATGTATAGTCTAAATTATAAGTTAATTTATAAATGTAATGATATCATTTTGGAAGGATATTGCGATGCTGATTGGGGTGGTGATATCAAGGACAGAAAATCCACTTCAGGTTATATACTTTTGATTTATAATTGTCTTGTCGCATGGAGTTCAAAGAAGCAGGCCTCTGTTTCTTTGTCATCCACTGAATCAGAATATATATCTATGAGCATGGCTGCTAGTGATGTGTCATGGCTTATAAATCTGCTAACTGAACTTGATTTTAAAAATATTTGCCCTGTTAATATATTTTGTGACAATCAGTCGGCATTGATAAATGCAAATACAGATGCTATAAAGCGATTAAAACATGTAGATATTCGCTATCATTTTGTTAAGGAATTGGTCAGAGAAAATAAGATTTGTGTGAGATATGTTAACACAAATTTGCAACCAGCTGACATATTAACAAAAGCTTTAAGCAGAGAGCTGATTGTAAAACATTTAAATAAGTGTGGTGTTATGGCCAAAACTGTATAACATTATCAATGTTAATATAGGAATTATTATTAGTTTGTTTATGTTTAACAACTGTATTTACATTGAGAAGGGGTGTTAGAATATGGCAATATAAATGCAGTTATCTTAGGTTGGCTATAAGGTATCTGTAAACATTGTTTTGTTGGCAATACTGTTTAACCTTGTTCTATTGTCTATTACTGAGAAGAGACCTGTCAATGTGTACATTTGTAAGAAGAAGAATAAAGTCATTACTGAATAAAACTGAACCCTTTTATTGAAATAATCACATACGACAATTGGGTTTATTCTCTTTTTCACATCTATTTTTACAAGTTTTCATATCACAAGTCAACATTTTGCCGTGTTATTTCGTAAAATGAACCGATGATGCCTCGACCATAGTTCGCACAAGAATGATGACGTCACGTTTTCAAATTTCACTTGAGGCCATATGCGAGCACAGCCGGCTCAATGGAACCGGTATGGGGAGTGGGGATAACACGCTTTTAATCACTTAGGGCAGGTCTACTAATATTCATATGTCTATGATAGCAGCTTTGTTTCCATTGCATTAACCAGTTCACACATGGAGTTTTATACTGTTGCATGTTGTTTTACGTAAAACTTTATTTCGTAGGAATGTGTTTTGCGTCTTGGTTTATCTCGTTTGAGGAAGCATCCGTTATCTGTAATAGGTATTGGAAACGTTCCTACTATTAGTTCCAACGGATTAGTAAAAACACAATTTCGTTCTGTCGCCTCGAAGGAATCGGCAGTTTGACAGCTTTCCTCATTTTGAACAACATATGTACAAATATACCGACGTCTCGTATCGTCGAACACGAATGGCCACATATTGTAGGACTCAACATAGGAGATCCCACTTTTTACTTACCGGCGTCAATTGATATCCTGATTGTGCTCAGGTAAATTGACTGGAAAACCAAATGAAACTGTAGCCATTGAGACATCATTGGGGTGGATTTTGATGGGAAGCGTAGGACCGTCAATTGATTCTATTTCGTTTTTTACTTTGCTACCTTCTACATGAATCAATTGATGAAAAATTTAAAATCGAAAACGTTCCCTGATTAAAGAAAATTCAATCGCCCGATAAAATTCTTGTGAAAATGTATTCGTTGAAAATACCTACCATAGCAAAGATGTTTACCATTTAAAGAGTGCCCATAGAAATTGGGAAAATCTTATACGAGTAATACAACAGTATCACACACCTGGAAAGAAGACTGGATCGAACTCAAATACCAATATATGAGAGAATAGTCATCATTGGGACACATGATTGAAATACCTTTTCAGTCATAATTTGTTGGTAACTATTTCATACCCCATCGTGGCATCATTTATTTATCTATTTGCAAAAACAGTATAAACCAGTACATTGCAATATCGGGTAAAGTTTCAAATTTAGGTTTACAATGTTAATTCTTTAATAATAATATTTCACGTTTAAATACATATTTCATAAAGGAAACTAGCTCTACAATACTAGATGCAAGTACTAAGCCATCATCGGGTACGTCATTGAACGACAGACTTTTGGTTGGTCAGAAATTACAAAAGGACATCTGTCATAATAAGCTCAAAATACCATGTATTTAGGTTCTCATAAAAAACTTAACTTGTCCATGATATGCAATAGACTCTCTTCCGTTTTGTCAGCCTAGCCAAGCACGTTGTTCCATTTAGAACCTTATTAATGTCGTATTATTTACAGTATCGACACGAGATTTGGGACAATGTACAATGCAAGAGTAAAGGATTGTATATCAAAGCAGAGACAAACAGGGAAAACATAAGAAAATAGAAATGAAATAGAAGTGTCAAGTCAAGTCAAGACCTTGCTAAAACTAAAGTGATAAATATCCTCAATTGCATAGTGAGCGACAAAAAACATTCTGACTTATACCAAAAAAATCAAAGTCTTGACGTGAGTTGACCATTCTACATATTCTGGACGATGGTGAATTATAAGCATAATTAGTCGAGTGTTGATTGAGGAATAGTAGTTCTTTATTTCTGAGTCTACGAGAAGGTATATTGAATGAGATGAGTTCTAGTAATGTAGGTGATTCAATAATATTGTTGATAATTTTAAAGAAACAAATGAGATCAGATTTGTCTTCTAAAGGATTTAGGTTTAGAAGTTGTTGAATTACATAATACGAGTAATTGCCTCTTTCTAATCCTAGCAATCCCTTTTAGGAACCGATGTTGAACGGACTCAATATGACGAATATGGATAGCATAAAAAGGATATAATATGCCTCAATATGGTGGTATAGGGTTATCTCACCTTATGTCGTCAACTCTATCACCTCTCGGTCGCTTGTTAAATCTCAAAACGTTCATTCAATTATTACGTGTTATGTATCAGTTTCAATACATAAGTATACACAAGTCTCGTTGAAAGAAGACGATGTCATTTATCATTGACATTTTGCATTAAACTTGTACAAAGTATTTATTTTAAACAAGATATAGACAATATAATTTGGCATAATGTGGCTTATCTTCAGAAGCTCGATCCATTTATCGATGAAAATGGAATATTGTCTTCGTTTTGCACAGGTTGCTATTATTTAACCTAAACAGTGTCATACATTTAATAATCGATCATTACCATCGTTTGTACCTTCACCCAGGTAATAACCCACGTGGTAGTTCACCCTTGATGGGTTAACACCCGTCCGTTTTGCACAGGTTGCTATTATTTAACCTAAACAGTGTCATACATTTAATAATCGATCATTACCATCGTTTGTACCTTCACCCAGGTAATAACCCACGTGGTAGTTCACCCTTGATGGGTTAACACCCGTCCGTTTTGCACAGGTTGCTATTATTTAACCTAAACAGTGTCATACATTTAATAATCGATCATTACCATCGTTTGTACCTTCACCCAGGTAATAACCCACGTGGTAGTTCACCCTTGATGGGTTAACACCCGTCCGTTTTGCACAGGTTGCTATTATTTAACCTAAACAGTGTCATACATTTAATAATCGATCATTACCATCGTTTGTACCTTCACCCAGGTAATAACCCACGTGGTAGTTCACCCTTGATGGGTTAACACCCGTCCGTTTTGCACAGGTTGCTATTATTTAACCTAAACAGTGTCATACATTTAATAATCGATCATTACTATCGTTTGTACCTTCACCTAGGTCATAACCCACGTGGTAGTTCACCCTTGATGGGTTAACACCCGTCCGTTTTGCACAGGTTGCTATTATTTAACCTAAACAGTTTCATACATTTAATAATCGATCATTACTATCGTTTGTACCTTCACCCAGGTCATAACCCACGTGGTAGTTCACCCTTGATGGGTTAACACCCCTCCGTTTTGCACAGGTTGCTATTATTTAACCTAAACAGTTTCATACATTTAATAATCGATCATTACTATCGTTTGTACCTTCACCCAGGTCATAACCCACGTGGTAGTTCACCCTTGATGGGTTAACACCCGTCCGTTTTGAAATGTAGGAACTGATTATGGAGGTCCTTTAGTCCTAAGTCCGCCAAAATATATAAAGCTTATCGACCAAAGCTGGAGTTAATATCGGATCTATCCACTGAGGCATTTGATCGATTCATATTATTTTCAGTCGATACCTTACAGGCCTTCCTAAATTTATAAAACCATCCGGAAACATGCTTATGGAAGCTGATATTGTTCATTTGATCCCTTGTTGCATTTTGAACTTCGTACGGTGTTTTCAAACGTCCTGTGGTGAAACTATACTCTCCCTTGTTTTTATTCCATTTTCACCTTTAGGTCTTACCTTAGAAAAAAGAAGCAGGAAGATTGGAAAAATAGAAATCCAAAACCTTTTGTTTTATTTCTTTCGTTGTTGCATATTGTTGCATATTGGTGACCCATTATCAGAAAACGGTTCATTTTATCAGCCCCTATCATCATACATTGTATATTACCCTTGCTTCATTCACATTCATACATAGCTTCTGTTAATCTGAATCTTGAGATGACCCAACTACTTGCCATATCTACCTTGGGAGTCCCAGACTTCTACCATCCACTGAAGCGTCTTCAATTCTCCTATCAATCCTTTCTCCTTACATTCGCTCTACATGTCAAACCCATCTTAGCGTCTCTTTTTAAAACTTTTCCACAGCTTACATTATTGAATTCTTTCCCGATACCACAATGCACAAAACAGACGAGAAGGCAGAGAGTATCTGAGGAGGAGTGCTCTAGAACATTCTCTGCTGGCATCTATCATCACCCTACCGCGACCGGCGTAAAACATCAAGAGGATGAGGAGGTTGTCTGGTATATAATGCATTGCTCATTATAATACTCATTTTTTATTATTTAATATTTTGATAATAAAACATTAATATTGCAAGAATTTTATAAATAACAAAAGACTAGTCACGCTGCGCTGTACCATGGCAGCTTGTCTACAAGGTCTAAACATTTTACGTAATAATTTTGCATATAATATTTAGTTTTAATTTCACAATAATGTCTATATTATGTAATGTAACATTCAATCTCTTAGGATTTCAGAGAATTTGATCAATTCATCAAAATTCAAAGTTGATTTTCAAGTTCTGTCAAGGTTCTATCCGGTAAGTTCTATGTTATCGGCCGTATTCTCCTACCAACGTTAAAAAAACAGTTTACTGAAGTTATATAACAAATCTGAGCTCAATCGGTCAACTGGTTATTGAGAAAACGTAGTTGCCGATTTGTATTTGTGCGTGTAATGAATGAGTGCGTGAATAGAACCTACTCAGAACATGAAAATTAACTTTGAAATTTAACGAATTGTTATTATTCCGCGAAACAACCCGTCCTTATTCTTCTTCTGATTGCTTTCTTCTCTCGTAATGTATCTACTATTAAGTAGAAACGACTTCCTTAATTAATTCCTCCCGTGGATTATCATTTGGGTAACTTTTTCATATTATATGATTAAGTAGGTAGGTATATAAGTACCTACTTACAAATCTTAAGTTTTCAGAGGAAATATTGATTTAATGAAAGAAAAACGAAAACATACATTTTTTGGGAGCGAGGACTTTTATTCACAGAACTACTAGGGTTAGGTTAGGTTAAGTAAGGTTAGGTTAGGTTAGCTTAACCAAACCATTTCCATTGACCATGAATGCAATATACCTTCCGGTTTTAAAGAAGCGATTAATTAATTAAAATGAATTAATAATATGCCATTTGAAGTGTGTTCACCTTATCACTTTATTTGTTCTCAGGACTGGTACTACGGCAGCTCGCTGACTATAACCAACAGCCCCAGGGTGGCCTGTACTCACCTGCTGGTGGGGTTGGCATCTTGGAATAAGGATTCACCCTGCATATTGACCAATACGCGGATATCTACCTTCGTCCCTTGGATAGAGGGTATTGTGTGGCCTGAAAGCGGTGTTGTTGTTTAGGACCGTGTTTTAAGCAATTTGTAAATTAATTTTTTTATAATTAATATTTTTCATTCTGCATATAATGGTATCAATAGAATTAGTTAAGGGGGGCAGTTGCCCTAATCCCCCCCACCCTCCTTGTCCTCTCTCTGCACCCTGTCGATGCCCATGACGTGTATACATGGTGTCTGGAAACTTGTAATACAAGCGGTAAATTGGCGCATCTACGTCACATAGAAAACCCAAAAAATACTCTGGTTTTCAATTCTATTCTTTTGTTACATTTTTTCTATTAAAACCTTTTGTAGCCGGGCCGACGATTGGACACATTTTAAAATACTACAAATTAAAAAAATATATATATTCCAACTTCTGACTCGATTTACTAGAAAATGGAAACTCACATAATAAAAAAATACTTTTGTGATAGGTTCATCAGTTTCCCCTTTGTACTATGAGTTTCCGGACAACATGTATTACACAAATCCCACACAGGCAAGGCCAGTGGGTAGGCATACTTGGTATTATTAGTTAAAGGTACTTAAACATGACTTATTGTGGAATGTAGGTACATACCCATATTATTTCTATAAAAAGGAGATTATTATGATTTAATAATATCAAAATCAGGTATATTTTTTAAATTGGAAAAACATTTTAGAGAAGAAAAACATATTTTTGTAAAACTGTTTCTTACGTTTTGTTTTGATGGCCCTCTGACACTTCTATGGTACAAGCCAAAACCTGAAAAGATGCTTTACCTTTTATCTTCTTGTGATGAAAATGCAATAATTAATAAAATGGCAAACGAGACGCGATTCATCTCTACAACCAAACAAAAGAAGGAGTAGAATCATTTGATCAAATGTGCTCCTTCCTCAATGTCGTGCAGCCGCAAAACTAATAGATGATCAATGGCATCTTGAACATGGCTATTGTCAATTCTGCTCTAATTTATGGCCACAACGTGATCAAATAAACCCTCAAACAAAAGAGAATTCATTAAGCAACTCAGCACAGATTTGGTCAAGCCTTAGATGGAGATGAGACTTGAAGCTGCGACTTAAAAATATAAGCCAAATTCTAGCAAAACCTACTGATTCAGGTAATAAACTTCGGGCATTAGAACCAGAGCCCCAAAAACGTAAATGCTGCGCTTTTTGCTGCTAAAAAAAAGATAATGTCGAAATTAGTGTGCTGTAAGTGTAAAAAGACAGTATTTTCTGAGCACAATGTTGATGTCTGTGTAGATTGCTCTTAAATTATAGCAAGTAATTAAGAGCATGATTACTTTTAATGTTTGCTCTAAGAATAAGTAATCAATGTTAAAAAATTTTAGAATATTTAAAAAAAAACACACAAGTTCAAGTTGATTTTTAAGAAGATGATTTTTTTGTATATATGCATGATGTATTGATTCGTTGTAATAAATACCTGTGATCTGTGATTGTAGTTTTCATTGATAAAACTGTGTTTTATTATTAGTTTACATACCAACCTTAACTTTCCATAGAAAAATAGGGAACAAGTGTACTGTCATTTACATGTGTACGCCTCTAAGACGTATGTTAATGCTTTATGTACCTATAAAATAGATTAGGCTTCTAGAGTTAACCGCGATCTAAAAATTACCGGGATTATGAATAGTTTGGACTAGCTGACATGTTCCCGGCATTGCTCGGGATTATGAATGGTTTGGTACTAGCTGACATGTTCCCGGCATTGCTCGGGATTATGAATGGTTTGGTACTAGCTGACATGTTCCCGGCATTGCTCGGGATTATGAATGGTTTGGTACTAGCTGACATGTTCCCGGCATTGCTCGGGATTATGAATGGTTTGGTACTAGCTGACATGTTCCCAGCATTGCTCGGGATTATGAATAGTTTGGTAATAGCTGACATGTTCCCGGCATAACATTGTATGACTGTGCAGTCAGCAAGCATTCGCTGCAGTGCTTAAAGAAGCTTCAATATTAGTAGAGGTATTTGATTCCAGAGTAAGTCAGCAGTTGGATGTCTGGGGAGAACAAGTATTGTGTACATTTGATGTAACTTGGTTCGGTTCGATATAATATTCACTATCCTATGCCGATAGAGGTATTTGCTCACCTCGGGTCGTTGTGGCAATATCGGACACTGTTTTGTTTTCAATGAAGGGGTAACAACTTAAAGCTACCTCCTGCCCGGCCCAATCGGAGCAGTTGGGATTCCATTTTATTACAAGTGATAAGGTAGGTATATTACAGAACCCATTGCGTATCTCCATACAATATCTAGGAAGAGACTACTTCTTAATCTTTACTAATTAAATAGGTACCTATCAGTAATAATCTGTACTCACAGAAACTAGGGGTTAGTTGTCACATGGCGTCAATCATCATAATGATATCCTCGCTGGGATCTCCTGTGCTGAGGATTTCATTTACATGTTATTTCAATTTTGTTGTAAGGATAAAATGAAGTAATTATAATAATCATTATGCGGTGGTTTTTCTGAAAAATTAAAAATATATTGGTGCTTTTTAGGGCAGTTATTGTTTTTTGTTTCAGTCTGTATTTGGTGACAGTGTATTTTCGTTATCTTAGAGTTAAAATATTATATCTCCATAAAACATAATATTGATAAAGCTGAAATTGAAAGATTGCAAATCTTTGGAAATTAGATTTTGTTATATTAAAATATGGTTTTGTTGCTTTTTTTATTAAAATATCTTTTTTTATTTCAAAATTCAATCATCTTTTTTAATAAAAAAAAATGTTTTTCCCCGCACTGTATAGTGTAAAATAATTTTAGCAACAAATTGGTCATGGAGTTACAATATATAATATTGGTGTGAGTTTTGAATGAGAGTGGGATTTGATTGTAAAGTTTAGTACCGTAGTATAGGAATGTTGTATGTTGTAGTTGCTTGTTGGATATGTTGTAAAGTTTAGTACCGTAGTATAGGAATGTTGTATGTTGTAGTTGCTTGTTGGATATGTTGTAAAGTTTAGTACCGTAGTATAGGAATGTTGTATGTTGTAGTTGCTTGTTGGATATGTTGTAAAGTTTAGTACCGTAGTATAGGAATGTTGTATGTTGTAGTTGCTTGTTGGATATGTTGTAAAGTTTAGTACCGTAGTATAGGAATGTTGTATGTTGTAGTTGCTTGTTGGATATGTTGTAAAGTTTAGTACCGTAGTATAGGAATGTTGTATGTTGTAGTTGCTTGTTGGATATGTTGTAAAGTTTAGTACCGTAGTATAGGAATGTTGTATGTTGTAGTTGCTTGTTGGATATGTTGTAAAGTTTAGTACCGTAGTATAGGAATGTTGTATGTTGTAGTTGCTTGTTGGATATGTTGTAAAGTTTAGTACCGTAGTATAGGAATGTTGTATGTTGTAGTTGCTTGTTGGATATGTTGTAAAGTTTAGTACCGTAGTATAGGAATGTTGTATGTTGTAGTTGCTTGTTGGATATGTTGTAAAGTTTAGTACCGTAGTATAGGAATGTTGTATGTTGTTGTTGCTTGTTGGATATGTTTGAGATGTATTGTTTGTAATATACAATTTGTAAGTTGTTATTTGTTGTGTTTTGAATTAATGAACGTAATGGAGTACCTATTGTTTAAGAATAGAGCTGTTTAATTGACACGATGTTAAGATTGTTGACGATTTCATTAGAACTAGTTCTTACAGGACTTTCAGTATAAATTAATTAGTGATTTTAGGATATTGTCATTTGCCCTGCCCCAACCGATAATACCGAATTCTAACAGTGATTGGCAAAGAGCCATGTAGATCTTGTTTAAGTCTTTTTTACTGAGGACTTTCCTGATGGTCTTGAAAAAATAACTTTATTCTATTATTTAAACAGTTAATTTGCTCATCCCATGATTAATTTTTATCAATTTTAAAATATAGATTCGTTATACGGTCAACGTTTTCCAATGAGGGACAATTTTTACAATGCCCACTTCAGAGTTTTTGTATTTTTTTATTTTGAAAGTAATGAATTTGGTTTTTATTTATTACACGCCCTATTGAGCTTTTCTTTAAAAAAATTACAAGCTATTTGTATCAAAGTAAACACTTAAAAATTAATACAATAAATAAAAATGTAAAGATAAAAACACTGAACAAAATACATATGAACAATAAAACACACATCAGAATAATGCCAAAAAGGTTTGCGAAAAAACACAGAACAAAATTCATAATTAAAAATGTGAACAGGAACTAAGAATCCTCACGCATATAATTGAATTTAAAAGATTCAACAAAACAAAATAGTAGAAGCGTAATAATGGTACATAGGTCTATTTGTGCATAGAAGAATAGAAATGATAGAATATACAACATTTCTACTGATTAGTTTTTAGATGAAATATATCACCCAGATCAGAAAGACTGTGAAGTCTCGGAATCGGAGAATTTTGGTAAGCTAGTGTCCTGGTGTTATTTAAGTAAAAAGGTAAGAAATGTCGGCACGATTTTTTGGGAACATGGATATTGATAAATTGAAGTAATTCGGGACAGTCAATTTTAAAATGTAGTGTTCTTTGTAACAGTATTAAATCTGTGCTTATTCTTCTGTCTGAAAGTTTCAATAGAGACATTTTATCCAGGTTTTATTAGCATTAAGTGTAAGTGAGTGGAAGTCTAGCCATGTGTAAGTGAGTGAGAGTCTAGCCAAGTGTAAGTGAGTGATAGTCTAGCCAAGTTGAACTGAGTGGTAGTCTAACTATTTTTCGATCCTGTTTAGTGTGTCTTCTGTTTCTGGCCAATTATTCCCATTACTTCGAAGAACAGTTACAACAGTAGTATAGTGGGGAATGTGCAGCTGAATAGTGACCTTTTAATCAATGATGTCAAGTCAAGTTTGATCCATTTTCAAATTAGTTTTTATGTAACATTCTTCCTATTATCGCATTAAGTTCATGTTCCCCGTATATCAGCCGGTCCTTGTCCTCGCTATGAGAGATGTATCAAGTTGCTCCCTATAGAAGCCCTGGCTAAATAACTGATACCAAACTTCACACGGACCTAAAAAGCCATGGACGGAGCAATTTGAGAACAATTTGAAGGCGCGGCGAGAAGTTGTATGGAAAATGCAAAAACCTATTTTAATTTTTTAATGACGTATATCATTCCTTGTCTAATAAAATACCCCAAAAAATCATAAGCTGTTATAACTATATTAAAATACAAAAATAAAATTATAATAGTTCATTATGCACCACTTTGCACACAAATCAGTTCAAAAGTTTGTCATACAAGATGGCTGCCAGGCAATTTCCTCTCATCCTAGATTTGGCTTCAATGCCACTCATACAAAATTGCACTAATGCTGTGTCCAGGACAGGCAGGATGAATATGTAAAACAAAGCACCCCATCCACTTGCTCTATTCCACTTACACAGTACTAATCAGTAACTATGATATGTTTGGAGAATTCAAATGAGTCCCGACATTATTCCACAAGTTGTTAAAAATATATTTTTTAAAATTTAATACTTTTAGTCTATCCTCTGCTACTCAACCTACTAACAATAAAAAAATAATAATTCACTCCTGTCCAAGACCTAATTCTTCCTGTAATTGCCCAAACTTGGCACAAGTCACCAATATAAAATATCTGATTGACAATATCTACGTTGGAATCAGCACATAGCCAACTCCCCGCATTCTTATGTGTTTCCAACCTGTAGAAATATCCTTACTCCTACAGCAATTAAATCAGTATACTATGCTCTCTGCTAATCCATATTAGAATATGGTATCATCATTTGGGGTAGCTGTACTCATACTATTATTGATCCTCTGCAAAAAGCGCCAAAAATGGTAATAAGTGTTATCAACAAGCAACCGACAAGATATTGATCATTATTGAGTATAATGTCTTAAATATACGTCAACTCCCTTTAAAAATTATGCTAACACATTTATTGTACAAATATAATAACAAAAACACTCTGACAACACAATCACACAACCAGAAATTTTTGCACATCTCTGATAACGACAAATCACATTTGGCTCTGGGCAGCTGGGCCTTTGGTGCAGATATCACGTAAAACCAAATTAAACCAAAAACTAACCGTCAAACCTTTATAAGGTATTCTTCTGTTATAGTGATTTGTTAATCCTAACCGTATAGGCATCCCTTTCTTAATCTTACTCATTATTGCTTTCTTTGCCAATCTCCACATGTTTTCTCCTGATCATTCCTACCTGACGCTTGTGCTCTTCCGTTTGTTAAGAAAGGAAAATCTATCAAACGCACCGTCAGTTTCAGCACAAAGTGAAGGGGCTTGTTAGGGCTCCACACCAGAGGTGACCGCCGAATTCAGGTGCTTTTATCTTTCTTTTTATTTTATCAATATTCGTTATGTATTTGCGCATTTTTCTCTTTCTTTCTGGCTAAACTTTTCTAAGTTAAGTTTTATTTCTTTCGTTAATTTGTCTACCTTCAACCATCATTGACCGTAAAGACTTTTATCGACAATATCGGTAATACAGAATACACCAACACTAAAGTTGGAAAAAAAATCTGAATCAAAACAAAAGACGTACAAATTTACAAAAAAATTTATTAACATTAAACAAGAGTCAAAAACATTTATAATACATAATATAAATAACTCAGGCATTTAAATTTCATTTTAATACGTAATGCTTAATAATATTCCAATAATTCACATAACTAAGACATGTGAACACCTCAGCATATAATGTTGTTCTCCTAGTGAGGTGTTCACAAAACACTAAAACATATTCCTGATTTGCACGCAGTATCTACCCATCATCCCTACCTTACTTAATGCGGTATTGTTGTCTAGAAAGTAATAGAATAGAGGGAAGTATGAGTACTGACAAGTAGTGAGAAGGCAACAAGTAACAAGAACTGAAGGACAGAATGCCAAACTGACTATAATCCAATTTCCAAGAGAGAGGAACAAGTTGTTCTTGGCCCTGGGTTGGCTGATTAGCTGCTAACTATCAATTACTTCATTTTAATCTCACCCAATGGTACATCCATTTTACACGCACAAATACAAATCGGCAACTACGATTTCTCAATAACCAGTTGGCCGATTGACCAAGGATTTGTTATATAACTTCAGTCAACTGGTTTTTTTAAAGTAGCAGAATAAGGTCGATAACATTTTAATTTTACTTTTTATTACTCAGATAGAAGTAAGAAAAATTTAAATGCACCATTTTTGAACTTAAGTTTAGTATAAGAAACAATATTACAAAAATATGTTTTTCTTCTGTAAAACGTGTTTGCAATTTAAAAACTACAACTGATTTTGATATTATTAAAACATAAAAATCTCATTTTTATAGAAATAATACAGGTATGTACCTACATTCCACAATAAGTCATGTTTAAGTACCTTTAACTAATAATACCAAGTATGCCTACCCACTGGCCTTGCCTGTGTGGGATTTGTGTAATACATGTTGTCCGGAAACTCATAGTACAAAGGGGAAACTGATGAACCTATCACAAAAGTATTTTTTTATTATGTGAGTTTCCATTTTCGAGTAAATCGAGTCAGAAGTTGGAATTTATATATTTTTTTTTAATTTGTAGTATTTTAAAATGTGTCCAATCGTCGGCCCGGCTACAAAAGGTTTTAATAGAAAAAATGTAACAAAAGAATTGAATTGAAAACCAGAGTATTTTTTGGGTTTTCTATGTGACGTAGATGCGCCAATTTACCGCTTGTACTACAAGTTTCCAGACACCCTGTATACACTGGGTGGGAGATTAGGGCAACTGTCCCCCTTAACTAATTCTATTGATACCATTATATGCAGAATGAAAAAAAAAATTACAAATTGCTTAAAACACGGTCCTAAACAACAACACCGCTTTCAGGCCACACAATACCCTCTATCCAAGAGACAAAGGTAGATATCCGCGTATTGGTCACTATGCAGGGTGAAGTGTTATACCAGGATGCCAACCCCACCAGCAGGTGAGTACATGCCACCCTGGGGCTGTTGGATATTGTCAGCGGGCTGCCGTAGTACCAGTCCTGAGAAAAAATAAAGTGATAAAGTGAACACACTTCAAATGGCAGATTATTAATTCATTTTAATTAATTAATCGATTCTTTAAAACCGGTAGGTGGTCAGTGTTTACATTCATGGTCAATGGAAATGGTTTGGTTAAGCTATCCTAACCTAACCCTAGTAGTTCTGTGAATAAAAGTCCTCGCTCCCAAAAAATGTATGTTTTCGTTTTTCTCTCATTAAATCAAAATTTCTTCTGAAAACTTATATACCTACCTAGGACCTAGGTATATAAGTTTTCAGAAGTAACATTAATTAATTATACTAGTAGGTACTTATATACTTACCTACTTAATCATATAATATGAAAAAGTTACCCAAATGATAATCCACGGGAGGAATTAATTAAGGAAGTCGTTTCTCCTTAATAGTAGATACATTCCGAGAGAAGAGAGCAATCAGAAGAAGAGTAAGGACGGGTTGTTTCAAGGAATAATAACAATTCATCAAATTTCAAAGATGACTTTCATGTTCTGTGTAGGTTCTATTCAAGTTCTATTATTATATAATTACTGGCCAAGGGCTTCACAAAGCTGAAATACTAACAGAACTTGAATAGAACCTTCACAGAACTTGAAAATCAACTTTGAAATTTGATAAATTGTTCAAATTCTGTGAAACAACCCGTCCTAAGAGATTGAATGTTACATTACATAATATAGACATTATTAAGAAATTAAAACTAATTTTTATATGCAAAATTATTATGTGTTATGTTAATTAAATTGAAAAAAATGGTAGACCTGTAGACAAGCTGTCATGGGGCAGGCAGCGGGACTACTCTTTTGTTATTTATAAAATTCTTGTTATATCAATGTTTTATTATCAATATTGAATAATAAAAAAACACCCTTGTTATAATGAGCTTGGTATACAATACATCCCAGTGTTACATACCGGACATTCTCCAGTTGTGTTGACTGGGCGGCTGCAAATCTCCAGGTCATGTTTTACACCGGCAGGGTGGTAAGAGCTGTCAGCGGGGAATGTTCTAGAGCACTCCTCCTGAGATACTCTCTGCATTGTCGTCTGAAATTTTGAAAAACGTACCAACTAATTGTTTAATCCAATGAGAACAATCCGTATAGTATTACAATGTGAAGTGACGTTTTGAAAAAATGTGTTTTTTTAATGTAAATACTACACAAGTCTCTCAACTACTCCCAACCGTCTAGAACCTGTGGGACTATGACATCCCCAATTGAGGAAGTGGGGAGGCGAAGGAGATGAAGAAGAGTAAGGTGAAGAAGTACCTGACCAATTAGATTTAGTCACCAAACACGACTAAAGCCATTTCAAGATACATTCGATCCGGATGAAGATCTTTCACCAGGGCGATACTGAGAGTATCTTCCACTCTGGAACGTGCCACAAATATATATGTACATTACTTTTAATAAATTAATAATTTATCGTGAAATTACACGCGAGGATTTGAAGCAGCTACTTCTAAGTGTGTGCTTTAATCAACATTTCATTTGTCCTCTTCAGAGTGGTAGAAATACCATGAACATGTGGAGATCGGGAAAGAATTCAATAATGTAAGGGACCCTAAGATGGGTTTGACATGTAGAGCGAATGTACGGAGAAAGGAGTGGATGGTAGAAGAAGTCTGGGACTCCCAAGGTAGACATGGCAAGTACTTGGGTCATCTCAAGATTCAGATTAACAGAACCTATGTATGAATGTGCATGAAGCGAGGAGTGTGTGTTAAAACAGAGTTGTGTGTCGGTCCATCCTCTCTGCCTACCCCTGCGGGGAGACGGCGTGATGGTTAGATATCTATTTAAACAAATGTACATTTAGTACCAGCCACAGCTGTCCATAATATAGTTATCACATCATCGGTCTTTGTTCATTCTTGGTCATTGGCAGAGAAATGTGTTCTAACCTTCTGGGGAGGTATGGTGAGTGAGTCATCCCACCCAGTGAGGATGAACCCACTGTCAGGAAGAGTTGTGCCGGTGTGGAGACAGACTGGGATTATACTGCTTGTGAAGGTTACCCTGAAATTTATATAATTTATTTCTGTAAAACTTTGAAGTGGTAGTGCAATGCAATAATATTCCTTAACCCTTTAGGTGCGGTATGCCGATATTCCGGCATGACGCATGACGTTTGACGCATGACGCATGACGCATGACGCATGACACTCGCGAGACCCTGTCATCTGTTATTTGACATTGGAAATAATGGTAATAAAGTAACAATAAATTATAAAATTTCATAAAAATAATGAATATCGTGACATTACTTTTCAACAGATTATTGACTGTAACATTGTAATAATAATTACAAATAGGTTCTAATGTCGGTTGTGACTCTGTCCGTAACTCTGGTTCAATGAACTCCAGAACTTTGATTTATTTTTGGGGTGTTATGCCATATTGCGCTACTTCCTTCTTTAGCCCACTTCGGACAGCATTACAGTAATTACAAATAAACATGTAAATTCACATTCGATTACACATCTGCCCTGATGATGGACACTATAATGCTGTCCGAAACGTTGGCTAAAGAAGAAGGTAGCGCAACACGGCATAATACCCCAAAAAGAAATCACTGTAAATTAAAGACGTGAAAATTTTAAATCATATCCAGAACTTTGGTTTTGAATTTAAATGTCATTATTTTCAAAATTAGAACTGATTTGTCGAGAATTCAGACTATCTGCGATGTTTCAAGGGTCTGCGCTAGGTATATATCACAGTTTCCACCCTTGTATGCGCGCGAGTTCCCTACAGAGCATCAGACCATGTGAAGCAACAGTGGGCCTGTTCCGCTAGCAGGGCATGTAGCAAGAATGGAAGATAGGACAGGACATAGGAGTGTTTGTTGGTCGACCTACACTGAGGTGGCACTATACAGGTGGAACTATTCCTGCTAATAAGTTATAAGGAACCGGCGTTGCTTGAACTAACCCTTGTATGCAAGCGAGTTCCCTACAGAGCATCAGACCATGTGAAGCAACAGTGGGCCTGTTCCGCTAGCAGGGCATGTAGCAAGAATGGAAGATAGGACAGGACATAGGAGTGTTTGTTGGTCGACCTACACTGAGGTGGCACTATACAGGTGGAACTATTCCTGCTAATAAGTTATAAGGAACCGGCGTTGCTTGAACTAACCCTTGTATGCAAGCGAGTTCCCTACAGAGCATCAGACCATGTGAAGCAACAGTGGGCCTGTTCCGCTAGCAGGGCATGTAGCAAGAATGGAAGATAGGACAGGACATAGGAGTGTTTGTTGGTCGACCTACACTGAGGTGGCACTATACAGGTGGAACTATTCCTGCTAATAAGTTATAAGGAACCGGCGTTGCTTGAACTAACCCTTGTATGCAAGCGAGTTCCCTACAGAGCATCAGACCATGTGAAGCAACAGTGGGCCTGTTCCGCTAGCAGGGCATGTAGCAAGAATGGAAGATAGGACAGGACATAGGAGTGTTTGTTGGTCGACCTACACTGAGGTGGCACTATACAGGTGGAACTATTCCTGCTAATAAGTTATAAGGAACCGGCGTTGCTTGAACTAACCCTTGTATGCAAGCGAGTTCCCTACAGAGCATCAGACCATGTGAAGCAACAGTGGGCCTGTTCCGCTAGCAGGGCATGTAGCAAGAATGGAAGATAGGACAGGACATAGGAGTGTTTGTTGGTCGACCTACACTGAGGTGGCACTATACAGGTGGAACTATTCCTGCTAATAAGTTATAAGGAACCGGCGTTGCTTGAACTAACCCTTGTATGCAAGCGAGTTCCCTACAGAGCATCAGACCATGTGAAGCAACAGTGGGCCTGTTCCGCTAGCAGGGCATGTAGCAAGAATGGAAGATAGGACAGGACATAGGAGTGTTTGTTGGTCGACCTACACTGAGGTGGCACTATACAGGTGGAACTATTCCTGCTAATAAGTTATAAGGAACCGGCGTTGCTTGAACTAACCCTTGTATGCAAGCGAGTTCCCTACAGAGCATCAGACCATGTGAAGCAACAGTGGGCCTGTTCCGCTAGCAGGGCATGTAGCAAGAATGGAAGATAGGACAGGACATAGGAGTGTTTGTTGGTCGACCTACACTGAGGTGGCACTATACAGGTGGAACTATTCCTGCTAATAAGTTATAAGGAACCGGCGTTGCTTGAACTAACCCTTGTATGCAAGCGAGTTCCCTACAGAGCATCAGACCATGTGAAGCAACAGTGGGCCTGTTCCGCTAGCAGGGCATGTAGCAAGAATGGAAGATAGGACAGGACATAGGAGTGTTTGTTGGTCGACCTACACTGAGGTGGCACTATACAGGTGGAACTATTCCTGCTAATAAGTTATAAGGAACCAACCTAGGAGATGGGGAAGAGGAAGGTGGGAAAGTACCTGGCTGTTTAGATCTGGTCACCAAACACGGCTAAAGCCACCTCAAGCAACGTTTCAATTCTGAATGGTAGTATTACACCAGGGCGATACTGAGAGTAGATTCCACTCTATAAAGTACTGCAAATGTACTACATAATAAATTGTTAAAATAAGATTTTCTATTTGAACCTCCGACCTCCGGATTGCTTGTCGAGAGCCTTAGCACTCGACCACGGTGGCCGTCAGATTGGTAATGTTGATAAAATAATATGTACACACTTAAATGTGTATAAAACGGAATGAAGAAGTGCGGCAGGTCTGAAGGTTGGGGAGATAGCTCAGTTGCTAGAGTAAACGCCGTAATAGCAAATGTTCTTTATTAAATTCCTGTCGCACCCATGAACTTATTTGTTTTGTGATTTTTACTAATGTTTAGTATAATTATGAAAAGCTTACTGTCTGTCAAGCTGCAGAAGGGCGATGTCGTTATACGCGCGTGAGTAAGTCCTGTTGTATAGTGGGTGGGGGTGTGTTTTTATCACATTGTATATATCGTCAGGGTTGTACTGAGGTGTAAAGTTCCCCCCCAATCCGACGAACTTCTCTGAGCTGAAACAAAAGAAGTGCAGGTAATATTTACATTGCCATGTGCATCTTAAGTAGGTCTAATTGTCTAATACAATCACTACGTCATCTGAGATTCACCACCATAATATATTTGTTATGGTTTTATATTTCAAAGGAAAACCGCTGATTCAATTCAATTCAATTTTTTATTCTTTTAAATACAATTACAAAATCGTTAATTTCAAAGCGTCTTGAAATAAATTGCATTCATATAAGTCGGTACATACATACTCGTATTACAAAGCAGAATTTAGTGTAGCTATACACTATGGTGTATCATTTGTAAACATGGAGTGAAAAATAAAATAACTGCGTACCATACTAGCGACTACAAAGATGCTGTTTAAAAGCAACTTCTTAAAAACTAAATATATATATGTCGATATCGGAATTGATTCTGTTCAACTACTGACTCATCTCGCTAACTTTACTCTCCGAACAGTTCGAGAGAGTTCTTAAGGCTCCGTAGTAAGCGTTTAAAAAGATGAAGAAGATTATTTGAAGGGAGATATGAAACGACAATAATTTTGCGAAAATTGTTAAAATATTTTGAAACACGATTCGTTTAGTAAGAATTCTTTCTAAAAATGCCTAAGTTGTATTTAAAGAAACACTGTGATTTTTGTTAATACCTACGACATGTTAAATAACAGAACAAAATTGGTCTGTTATCATTTTCGGATTACACTTTGAGATTTTTTTCGATCGATGGAATTTCCTATAGCTACCGTTTCGACTCAAATGTATAAATATTATCTTCAAAAACAATTTATAGGTATTTTAGGAACTCTAAATGTTCAAGTGTTCCAGAGAAATGTGTTATAAATTGGTGGAAATACGGAATGCGTGGCTTAAAACCAGTCGGGTCATGTGGTGCTATATCTGTCACCAAATGACAAATCCTCATGAAACTAACTTCTCATCTCCTTTTCTACTATGGTCAGACATATAATATAAACAGAATAATAAGGAGTCACGGGCGGCCGCGGGGAGGAAACCGGCGGAACTTTCATACATATATAAATCTACAGTTTTATTCCGAAATCGGTGAAATTTTGCACACTTTACCTTCAAACAAGAGGAAGGCTACAGTCTACATAAGATTTAGAAAAACTCTATGGAAAGCCTATGGTACATCAGCGAGTATATTTTTATAAAATGGTTGGTCTGTGGTTGTGTTATGATAGTTATTCAGCCAAGAATATTTAGTTTATTTCTGTTCGAAAGTGGTTTTATGTTTTTATCATCAAAACAAGTAAATTTGTAAAAGAGCTATTTTTTATAAATACCTAGCAGAACCCCGCCACGCGTTGCTGTGGTTCAGTCTGTCTGTGTAGATAGAGAGACAATGGCGCATGTTGCTTTTACGTCCAACAGATGGCGTTGTTTTAAGAAAAAGCATGTTTTACCTGTCACAGGTGACATCTATATGCTATAGGTATATAAAAACTAATGCGTATTTGAATGCAAAGTTTTGTCAAAATAACAAAGCAATCAGAAGAACTTTCGGAGATTTAAGATTTTGAACAAACTAACATTTTCGTTTTTATTTATATAAATAGATTTGCAGGGAAGGGACTTTAAAGTCTTGAATTAGTCTGATAGTGGGGGGGGTAATTAAAAATATATTTTATTAATATTTTGTGGACTGTTTTGAATGAACCTCCCCCGAGATTGATTCAGTGAGAAATAAATGGTTCTACTCTAAAATTAAATATTTATCTTAGCCCGTTGTCCCACGGGTCGGTAAGGAATCGAAATAAACCGAGTGCTATAAAACCCTGCGTCGTTTTGTTCCTGATCCGTGGGACGACGGGCTTATTCTTTTAAAAACTATACAATCATTTTGTTATTATTTGTACTGTTTGTAATTTCCACTTCATATAATACCAATGTATTTATTTATTTATTTATTTATTTATTTATTTATTGATTTATTGTGAAAAACAGTATAAGCCATTTACATTTCACAAATAACAGTTTATAAATTACAGTTTATAAGAAGTAAGTACATACATTTATTTGCATGGGTAAGTACATCAATACTATCTGATTAACCAGATTTGTTAAATAGTATGCTTATTGCCGTCTTAAATTCTCTATGGTTCAAATTGAAAATGTCAATCACAGAAGAAATGTGATTTAGCAAAGTAGTTATTAACATTAGGTTTAACGGTAAGCACAGAGCAGTCAGGCTTACATCATTTGAATGTATATTACAGTTATATGAGTGTATACCAGTGGCGGTCCGTGCCTTTTCAGTTAACTAGCTAGAGTGGTTGGCAAATGGCTAAGGATTAACAAAAACGATATTTTCAAAATTGATCCAAAATCAGAAATATTAAAAAAAAGACATTATTAAACTAGGCCTCGGGAAAATAATTTCACTGTTGTCGGTTATTTTGAGGAAAGAAAGTAATTCTTGAAGAGGGTCTTGAAGAAACCCATATCTTAGGAGGGAACAAACACAGCCAAGCTGTAGAATTTAATAAAAAGACAATCTTTGAAACAACCTGTTCTCATGAGACAAATGTGATAACTGTGTAAAAATATTTGGCGGGTCTCACGGCTATGCGCCGGTTCCAAAGGCTCTATGATGCTCGTTAACCGGAGCATCTTCCATTGAAATACCGGTACTTACTTAATACAAGAGAAACACTCCAAAAGCAATCTGTATCTCTTAAAGTTACTGGAGGTCTAGCACGGTCAGTCGATAAAGCCATATGTCATATATGGTCAACAATTGATAAGAAATGATCCGACGGCCGATAAACATATTTTAGGCCTCCATAGCATCAGATAAGCTTCGTTTAACTGTCAATATACACATCTTCTTTAATAATGTCGTTCGTTATGCTAAATTACTGGCTTATTAACGAACAGAGTTGAACTAACGAAGCTCTTAGAATTGGAAAAGAAGTCGCATACGCGGTGAATTGAGGCGGGTATAGGTACCGCCGCCCCGAGAACTATTTATTACATAACCAACACCTCTGTCATAGGTCACCCCAAGTGGCTCGCAACGTTTGGTGACTTAGCAGGGGTGCCCGGTTCATCAGGTTTGTCGGTGTCTTGGCGGCAGATGTGTCTGCCCACCAACTGCATTGCAGGCCGGATTGGGAGAGACTGGTTGACGGAGACCTTTTGACCTCTCCAACAGGACTCTCTCGGAACATTGCCTCGCACCGCAGTGGGAGGGATGGATTCATAACTAACCCCCAGATTCCTATTCACCCCTTGTACCTTCCTCCTTCCCAGAACTTCCCATCCTTCCTTTCCTAAAAAGACGCCCCACACAGCATCCCCAAAGAGGGGAACTATTTTTCTCCGGGCCTCCTGTGCGAAGCTAATAGTAAGCATAATTTCTTCTGAAGTCATAAGATTTATTAGTAGATATTTAATACGTGTTTACTTATAAAACAAATATATGATAAATATACTGATCTGATTTGCATATTTAAAATTATCAATGGTATTACAGACTCACCTGCTTTGTTGCAACTTATCCAATTCAACATCCCTTCCCGTAGACTCCGAAATAATGAATTGCTGTTCGTCAATCAACATTCTACCAATTATGGATACCATTCTCCTTTAATGTCGAGACTTGTCAACTCACTGTCAAGTCAAAGCATTGAATTTTGTGGTATATGCCTAAATGACTTTCGACAGTCAATACGCAATGTCTAATTTCTAATGCCCTTTGAACCATCTTCATGCTTTGACTTATTATTATCTCCCATTCTTACTTTTATATTATTATTGTCATTATTATTGTCTTCGCTCCTCATTTATATATGCTCTCCTTTCACTGTCATCTCTGTTTATAAAACTTATTTGTGTAATTTATATGTTGTTAATGGACTATTTGTCCGTAAATGAATAAATAAATAAATAAATAAATATGGTTTTTACCGTTTTTTAAATTTCAAATAAGGGCTTATACAAAAAGGTCTCAATGACATTTCTGTATTCAAATATTCTTCAGGCAGGTAGGTGCCATAATATTGAAAAAATGCAAATAAAGAAGTAAACACGACAATTTTACATAGAAAGTAATCTTTACTTAACAATTAAAACGGCCACCATTCTGAACCCAAACTAAACATACAGACAGATGAAATGCAAAACGGTCGAGGTAAAACAGGACTTCGCAATACTCAATTCATTCAATTATGTGAGGTAAATTATTTAGTTCGCCGCGTATACCACGAGTTTCCAGACACAGTGTACACCAAGAGTTTGGGAAATATCGTTTAAAATGCGCTTAAATCTTTAAAGTGAGATTGTTCAAATATCAAATCATCTTTGCAGTCATTATTACAAGGAGTTGAATTTTTAAATGAAGAAACAATAAACTCACCTAATCCATGTAATGAGGAATGCAGAGCCCAGCACCCACCTGTCACTCAGTAATATCACTGGAATCACCTGCCAGGAGATCTCTTCTCTCCGACCTGTTCCAATATGTCCCTGGGAACACAACACAACTTCATATTAATCTCTAAGCAAGTGTTGTTTTAAATTGCTCAGAAAATGTTTGCTGATTTTCGTTTTTTCATTTGCTTTAATCATTTTTTACCGCCAACCATCTGGAACCAGTGACACTATGGCATCCCAAATTGCGGTATGTTGTGAAGCTGAAGGTAGTGGGAAGGGGAACGAGATGCGGAAGAGAAAAGTACCTGCCTATCCAGATATAATCACGTATGAACGTGTTATAGCCCAGCTACACTACTCGCGAAGTTGATCGAAGTTGACCGAATACGATAGTGTGGGCACGAACTTCGCTTCGCTTCGGGCAACTTCGCTTCGCTTCGCCCGACTTTCGATTGTTGTCGGTAAATGCGCCCGAGTCAAAGGACTCGAAGCGTCACGGCATAAATAAACCAATCACTGACTGAGTTACTCGCGAAGTTGCACGAGTGTGTGGTCACGCACTTCGAACTTCGGCTAACTTCGTCGAGGACTTCGTCGAAGCGTCGAAGCGAGTAGTGTAGCGGCCGCTTAAAAAATAAGTAAATTGTCACCAAACACGACTAAAGCCATTTCAAGCAGCGTTTCAGTTATGATTAAACTGTACTTGTATATTATATACTATTTTAAATGAATACATAATAACACAACTTGACCAGCACATACCGGGATTTGAACCCGCGACCTCCGGATTGCTTGTCGGGTGCCCTGGACTGGCTGGAGATGGTAGGGCTATATCACTTGAAGTAAAATATCGTAAAACATCTCAGTATTGCCCCGGTGAAAGGCCATCAGAATGGAAACTTTGTTTGAAATGGCTTTAGCCGTGTTTAATGGCCACCTGTTCCCCACTTCACTACCTTCAGCCTCATAATAATATCTACCCTGATGATGGAAACTGTAATGCTGTCCGAAACTTTGGATAAAGTAGGAGGTAGCGCAACATGGCATAATGCCCCAAAAAGAAATCACCGTAATTTAAAGAAGTAATTGACATGTTAGTTTGGGTGTATAATATTAATAGAAAAACAATAAATTAAATTGAATATAAATATTTTAAATACACATGATTATTAATTATTATTTATTATTTGATCCCGTGACCACTGAATCCGGAGCCAAGGATTGTACCCGCCTGCCGATGTTTTTAGTTCCTTTCTATTAATGGTCTTTCATTTTTGTTTAAAAAGTTTAGTTTTTCTCCAACATACTTAATTAATAAATAATTACATTTAAAAAAAATTTCGTAAGAATTTTTTAAAATAATGTGTTCTAAACATGTCATAAAATAAGCGTGAAAATTCGTTTATTAAACATGATAAAACAAATATTGATTTGGAGAGAAACGTGCGTTACAAATTGATAACTACTTCTTTACCAACCAAGTTTGGAGATTACAAGTACAAAATAATGACACGTGGAAATTTAACATCCCCAAAATACATAAATGTATTGCAATGAATAAGCAAATAGTATGGAAGTACGCGTCTATTGGAATGTTGCTTATTTCAAGAACGACGGTCTCTCGTGTCTAGGATGAATGCAGTTTGTATGTACTTGACTGGCCACGCACTAGGCAGCCAACATGATCTGCAATGTGTATTAGGGCTCTATGGAAGCCAAATATCGTCGGCTGTGGAAGCCAGCCTCAAATGTGACTAGGGTACATGTGTGTGGATGCCTCAGTCCTCAGTCCTCACGCACTTGTCGTGGCAGCCAGTAGAACTGGTGATATTGGCTGCCAAAAGCTACAACTGGCTGCTACTTTATAGGGCGGCTGCCTGCTCTAACAACTGTAAGGTCATGGTGTTTGAAAGAGAGAGTACAATATAGTTTTGAGAGATGAATACTTGGAGCGGGTGGATGAGTTTGTTTATTTGGGAAGTATGTTTAGGAGAGATGGAACGGACTGAACGCGATTGGCGCTAATATATTCTAAAAAAGCGAAACTAGCAGTCCAAAATGAAGTGTTGATTCCAACCCTGATTTATGATAGTGAGGCATAAAACTGGCAGAAGAATGCTAAAATTGAACTGAATACTGTAGAAATGAGATTCCTGAGTTTACGTTTGCCAAAATTAAGCATGACCGTGTTAAACATGAGGAGATCGGGAAAGAATGCAAATAAGGCTTTGTTATAAACGTTCAAAAAGATAATACAGATATTTTAGGTCTAAGCCTTTGATAGTATGTTTAATTATCGTGGATATTGCAAATTAAAACTAAAGTCAAGTTCGACCATTCCAACTTATAGCTGCAACACCTGCATCATTTAGCATTTTGTAAAAAGTTGTAGTGTTTTGTATATTTCCTGCTAAATGAGTACTTTTCAAGATCATTTCAAACGACACTCGATTAGAAAAATTAAAGAAAAAGACAGAAGTCCACAATAGAGGGCTGATACCAACCCTGATGCGTAGCTGATAGCATTGAACCGGAGGAAGGATGAAAGTTGAATGAATGCTATACAAATGAGATCCCTGAGTCATATGTGTCGAAAACCATTCAAATATTGACACCGGGAAATAATGCAAGCGTTGTGGGAAAGTTTAAAAGGGACGCTCAGATAGTTTGTACGTTTGGAGCGGACGGATGGAGAAAGGAGTGACAGGAGAATGTAAGACGACTAAGTGAAAATGGTAGAAGAAGTCTGTGACGCCTGAGGAAGACATAGCACGACCGAGTGAATCAAACACTCGAATTGGGTCAACTCAGGATTTAGATTAACAGAAACTTATGTACCTATGTATGACACAATGTATAAATGTGAATGAAGCAAGGAATGTGTGTCAAGACAGAGTTGTGCCGAGGTATATCCTCTCTGCCTACTCATGCAGGAAACTGCGTAATGGTTAGATAGTATTTTAATAAATTAATTAATATTTTAGGTTTTAATCTACCTATTTATATAAATACAAACTTGAAATTGTTGTTATAAACCGCAATTACATATATAATATTTGACTTAATAACAATGTCTGCAACTTACAAAGTGCGGGGCCTCGGTGCTAGTTGTCATGGGAGTCTGTGTGTGTTCCAAATAAGGTTCTGGTGAGGGTGGAGGGCACAGATCTCCGCGAGACCAGCCGAAACTTGTTTGTTGGCACGGGAATATAATGTTTTCACCTAGCTCTAAGCAGTCTGCAAGAGAAACAAAAATACAAACAAACGTTAGAAGTGCCTACAGTTATTCATGGGACTAAATACATGTTATTTACAAAACACACATGACTATATGTCTGTAAGTTTACAATGGCAATGTGACGCCACTCCGAGCCAACAAGACTGTCTGCTCATCCATGTCAATACATGGAATACACATATAATATGTCAATGGCAATGTGACGCCACGCCGAGCCAACAAGACTGTCTGCTCATCCATGTCGATACATGGAATACACATATAATATGGCAGATCTTGTCTCACGTTGAGAAGCCATTCAGTTCAAGCACACACAGACTAAAATCTTTAGTGTCTACCTCTCTCAAGTCTACGGCATGTTATTTTATATCAATTAAAATGATAAATAACTTGCTCATGTCGTGATAGATCCCTCGACCATGTAGGACGTCATTACATGGCCGTTTCTGATACGTGGTTACTCGCTGTACAATCAACTGATCTTTTTGAAACTTATTTAATACTCACAATCAGCCGCCTTTGATCCGGTAAGCTGCTGTGAGACTAGTGCCTTGGACAAAGGCGGACAGGGCTTTGTGCAGCAAACAATGTCTTCCTCTGTATGATTGTCCGGGGAATTACATCTCTGAAATCCAACATACATAACATATAACTCGAAATAACAAATAATAGCAATGATTCAATGGGGTGAACTAGGCAACAATTATCATTGCCCTGCTGATGGACACTGCAAAGCTGTCTGAAACGTCGCTCAACACAGTTTATTACCTCAAAAATCAATCACCATTTGGTTACAATTATTCTTTGGTTATATTTATCATATGCCTACTCCGATGTAAAATCCACCCACAAAATGGTAGGAACTTTAAATCCGGCTTGCGGTCAGTTTCGTTGGCTTTATTAATCAACTTATATCCTAACAAAACTTTTTACTTCATGGTGATTGAATTCTTCATTTTCTCTTTTAGCCAATTTTTCAGATAATCTTACGGTGTCCATCATCAGATCGAGTAAATCGTCGATTGTGCCCATCGCTAGTGTATTATGGCCCCGTAATATCAGTCAGTCCCTGTCCCCGCTATGCGAGGTATTCACTTCTGTCCAGTTGCTCCCTGGAAGGAGTCCTGGTAAGTGAAACCATTACTTAAAATACTGATATACGGGGCCTATATCACAGAATAAGTATCTGTGCGGAAAATGAGTGCAGAGGTAATAATGTTTTTTTTTGTAAAATACTTAGTAAAAAAACATGTTTTAATAAAAATCTATCGATTTAGAATAAAATGGATAAATTTCATTTAACAAACATTGTATTAAAGTTAACCTACGCTGGCGAGGAAAATGAATTTCTATAACTTGCTGATGGGAAGGTTTTATGATGTAATTAATTGTTTACCTCTGGTAGTATGGCTTTTCTGGCAGCAAGCATCGCCACCTGGCAGTTGGCGAATAGAGTGCATGCTCCCGGTATCCCCTTCACGAAGCAGGCCTTACCTACAAGCACACAGCACACAGATAAACCAGGGTACATAGGGAGAGACCATCGCCTACTACAAGCACACAGCACACAGATAAACCAGGGTACATAGGGAGAGACCATCGCCTACTACAAGCACACAGCACACAGATACACCAGGGTACATAGGGGGAGACCATCGCCTACTACAAGCACACAGCACACAGATACACCAGGGTACATAGGGAGAGACCATCGCCTACTACAAGCACACAGCACACAGATACACCAGGGTACATAGGGAGAGACCATCGCCTACTACAAGCACACAGCACACAGATACACAAGGGTACATAGGGAGAGACCATCGCCTACTACAAGCACACAGCACACAGATACACCAGGGTACATAGGGAGAGACCATCGCCTACTACAAGCACACAGCACACAGATATACCAGGGTACATAGGGAGAGACCATCGCCTACTACAAGCACACAGCACACAGATATACCAGGGTACATAGGGAGAGACCATCGCCTACTACAAGCACACAGCACACAGATACACCAGGGTACATAGGGAGAGACCATCGCCTACTACAAGCACACAGCACACAGATACACCAGGGTACATAGGGAGAGACCATCGCCTACTACAAGCACACAGCACACAGATATACCAGGGTACATAGGGAGAGACCATCGCCTACTACAAGCACACAGCACACAGATACACCAGGGTACATAGGGAGAGACCATCGCCTACTACAAGCACACAGCACACAGATATACCAGGGTACATAGGGAGAGACCATCGCCTACTACAAGCACACAGCACACAGATACACCAGGGTACATAGGGAGAGACCATCGCCTACTACAAGCACACAGCACACAGATATACCAGGGTACATAGGGAGAGACCATCGCCTACTACAAGCACACAGCACACAGATACACCAGGGTACATAGGGAGAGACCATCGCCTACTACAAGCACACAGCACACAGATATACCAGGGTACATAGGGAGAGACCATCGCCTACTACAAGCACACAGCACACAGATACACCAGGGTACATAGGGAGAGACCATCGCCTACTACAAGCACACAGCACACAGATATACCAGGGTACATAGGGAGAGACCATCGCCTACTACAAGCACACAGCACACAGATATACCAGGGTACATAGGGAGAGACCATCGCCTACTACAAGCACACAGCACACAGATACACCAGGCTACATATGGAAGGACCATCGTCTACTGGATAAGTACTGTACCTTCTAATACTGACTCCCGAGGACAGCAGACAATCGGAACGGTTCCCTCATGATCGCATATCTGAAAACAATAATAATGGTAATTTAAAACGCATTATCTAACCGTTCATTGTAGTATTTATATATTTCAGAGCTTCTAGATTATTCAGGCATAGACCTATCCCATTTCTGAGATTAGAATATCAAAGAACAAGTAAAAAGATTACCACCGAGAATTAAACCGGGGATCACGCTAAAACCGTAACACTATAAAATTATACTTATTTTGTATTTCATTTTTCGAAAATTATTTACTAAAAAATATATATGTATATACTTCACATAACATAAAAATTCAGAAAGGTTTGATAGCAGGCAATATTATTTCACAATGAAAGATATCTCATTTAATATCTGTGATGTGTATGTATAGTACAGTGTATGTACAGATTGGTTACGATGATCTATAACAGAATCAAGTAGTGGTTTCACCTGAAGAGGTATTCCTTCTTGGAAGGCATCAATGACGACGCGGCACTGAGATATATGCCTGCATATGCCTGGCCGCCCCGTACTCTCCACGGTGCAAGAATCACCTGTAACATAGCACAATAACAGGTGACACATACAGACACACTATCAGACATACATTCCCATTGGTAGTGATTCCGAGCGATGTGCTGAAATGGACCAGACCATGACGCGTAATAACCTTAATACACCAAGAGAGAAGAAAGTCGTGGCATATCAAAAGACAAATACAACAAACTTATTATGAAATGATACATAGTTATATCCTTTCTGCTTTATGCGCACAAGGAATATATTACTATACACGTTTCAATGGGTATTTTCCAGGCTAATGCGAAAATACTTAGTACACATATTGTGTATGACTATTTCTGCCCAAAATGTTCAAGCAAAAATATTATCTTTCTCTATCTCTAGACTTGAAAATATTATAAAAGGACTTCCCCAATATTAATCTTCTATTTGAAAATATTATAAAACAGATTTCAGGGGCTCTCAAACATTTAAATTTTTCGTGTTCATAAAATCATAGACTTTATAGAAATTTATTATTTGAGAAAATATAATTTACAACACTTGAAAATATAGACTAACAAAAGAAAATATACATTAAAACATAGGCCAATGGTTGCCGAACATTACTTAAAGAGATATTTATTTTACAAAAAAAAATTCTTTTTGCCAAATATATGCTTTGATTTACAAAATAACAAAAATATTACAGAACACAGGCAAGAGAAAAAAATAAATATTTAATAAAATAATTAATTTTTCGGAGACATTTTTTATAAATACATTAAATAAAAAAAATAACATAAAATATGTATTTTTATTTATTCTTGGCTAATTTATATAGCGCCACTTTTGTGAGACCTCACCTCCAAACATGGGTTACAGGGTTTCAAATATTTCTAAGAGAGAAAATTTTTATATTTTGTCAAATAATTTAATAATTAGAAAAATAAATCATTCATCATTTTATAATATATGTAGATTGGAAATAATGGATATGCCTTTATGAAAATTTTGAGAACTTTTAGTGGGTGGCTCATATTAACTTTTAGTGGGTGGCTCATATTAACTTTTAGTGGGTGGCTCATATTAACTTTTAGTGGGTGGCACATATTAACTTTTAGTGGGTGGCTCTTATTAACTTTTAGTGGGTGGCTCATATTAACTTTTAGTGGGTGGCTCATATTAACTTTTAGTGGGTGGCACATATTAACTTTTAGTGGGTGGCTCTTATTAACTTTTAGTGGGTGGCTCATATTAACTTTTAGTGGGTGGCTCAAATTAACTTTTAGTGGGTGGCTCATATTAACTTTTAGTGGGTGGCTCATATTAACTTTTAGTGGGTGGCTCATATTAACTTTTAGTGGGTGGCTCATATTAATTTTTAGTGGGTGGCACATATTAACTTTTAGTGGGTGGCTCTTATTAACTTTTAGTGGGTGGCTCATATTAACTTTTAGTGGGTGGCTCATATTAACTTTTAGTGGGTGGCTCTTATTAACTTTTAGTGGGTGGCTCATATTAACTTTTAGTGGGTGGCTCTTATTAACTTTTAGTGGGTGGCTCATATATACTTTTTATTATCATGTAATCAAAATTTAAATTGTCGACGAGTTCCAAAATAATTTGATTTAAAAAAAATATATTATTTCCCAAAAATAATTTTGGTTCTTTAATATTTTCTCTACAATAATATGTATTTCGGATATATAATATTTATTCTATAATAATAACTATATCGGTTCAAAAATATTTTCTCTATAATAATATGTATTTCGGATGTATAATATTTATTCTATAATTATAACTATTTCGGTTCTATAATATTTTCTCTATAATAATATGAATTTTGGATGCATAATATTTATTCTATAATAATAACTATTTCGGTTCTATAATATTTTCTCTACAAAAATATGTATTTCGGATGCATAATATTTATTCTATAATAATAACTATTTGGGTTCATTAATATTTTCTCAACAATAATATTATTTCGGATGTATAATATTTATTCTATAATAATAACTATTTCGGTTCTATAATATTTTCATTTGATTATTAAAAAGTTGATTTCAGATAATAAATAATTTTGGTTATCATATTTTTAAAAGTTTGAGAACCCCTGACCTATGCAGTTAAATATTTAATTCTTTCGGTATTTTATGTTTACTTGTAATTATGTAACAACAAGATTTTAATTGTTTTATATAAAATTTTCTCTTTATTATATTTTATAATACAAAATATGAATTAAAAAAAACATTTTCTCGATTATTAGATAATTTTAGAAAAGTAAAAAGAAATGAGAAGCTCAGGATTCCAAATTTAAAAAAAAATATATCCAAAAAAATATATTATGACAAAAATGTTCCCGAATAAAAAAAGACTAGTGTGTAATGTTTTAAAAAATAAATCTTAAAGATTGTAAATCTCTGATTAAAATTAAAATAACATGTAATGTTTAGGAGTTTTTCAAAAATAAAAATTAAATTTTTAATTTATGGTCCCTAAAGGTATTTTTAAAGTTGATCTATAATTTGAAAAATGAAATCGACAAGTTGAAATAAGTTTTAATATTATATCAAATGCACAAAACATGAAACGCATCCGCAAAAGAGTTAATAGATAGAATTATTACCTTTCTGTAGTCCCACGACACAATCCAACATTAATAACGTGAACACAATCTCTAGAAAATAACGCATAATGATTTTTTCACGACAATGAATTTAAACAAAAAGCACCGCTTCAGTTCTGATTTGAAGACACAATGCGATGTTCAAATCTCGGCTACCATATTTATTACTTTATAATCAGCACTTTGACTTTTAGGGTCACGCAACAGATTATTAAGAGGAAGCTACAAGCCAAAAATGTGTATATTCTTGGTATACCTTATATTGCAGGTAATAGGCATTCAAATCGCTTGACAAACGGAGTCTAGAAACGTTCGATTTCAAGCACATAAGTGGTTTTTATTTATTTTGTAAATAATGTTATAAGAAAGCAAAAAGTTAATCAAGCGAAACTGTCGCAGATAATCTTAGCTATAAAACTGTATTTTTTAGTTTTTTTTCCATTACCCGTTCATTCATATCAATTGAAAAAAAAATTTTTTAGTAGTTTACATTTATATTTTTTAATCAGTAATTGATTTTTTTTATTTTTATTCTACTGAAACGAAACGATAGGAAAACCTTCAATTTATCTAAAGCATGTTTTTTGGTATTCAAAATGTACACCATTTCACCAGAATTCTGTTCAGTTTCGGAGACATTAGGAAGACAGGATAATAAAGATTTAATGCAATCGGCAGCGTTGGACGGTATATTATTGTTGTTTGAAAGAATAGAAATTAAGAGGGTAATTAAAGTCTGCATGAAAGCAGAATTTTCATTCACGACTTTCCCTAAATTAGGGGAAAATTGGGAACTATTTAAAGCACTCCCATTGAGTGTCTGAGGTTTATAATTCCATTTGGGTTAGACAAAATATAATTATGTTGATTTTTATCAATAGAAGCAATAAATTTTGGTTTTGGTTTTAGTGGTATAAAAATTGTTTCCCTGTGAGAAGATGATGGAGGAGATTTAGAGTAAGATAGATTGCAAGGAATTGAGGTAGATGTTACCTCTGCAAACGATTTTATTGCAGGTGGGAATAATTTTGATGCCTGGAAATAGGAAATGTTGTCTGAAGCCATTGATTGTTTAATATTCCTTTGTCTGGTCAATTCTGGACAGGCCACACTAACCGCTGTATGATTTCCCTTGCAGTTAATGCAACGTGGATCATTCGATGATTTTTGGCAAAGATCAAAGGGGTGGTCCTCTCCGCAATGAAAACAACGTGGAGGGGAACGACATATGGGTTTTGAGTGTCCGAAACGGCAGCAGTTAAAACACTGGATCGTCGGGAATTTATATACTTCCACAGGGAGTGCGTTGTAATAAATAAATACCCGAGATGGCAAAGTTTGGCCTTCAAAAATAATAACAACCGATTGTGAGGGTTTCCATGTAGTGGTTCCATTAGATGTATCTTTGTAATTTAATCTACGTGCTTTTAAAACCTTAGGGGTCACACGAGAATCATTAAGTGCATCAACAATTTCAGATTCTGAGAGATCGGTTGGTATACCTCTCACTCGGCCCATTCTAGTAAGGTTGTAAGTTGGAATATAAGATTTAAATTTGTGGTGTGAAAGCGTATCAATTTTTTGAACAAATTCATTTGCAAAGTTTGCGGATTTAAATTCTAGGGATAACTTATAGCGGCCTTCCGGCTTAATAGATCCGTTAACTATGCCAAGGTTACTGTTTTTTGAACGAAAAATGAATTTCCCGAAATCCAGAGGATGAATGATTTGTCCTTGTTCAGTACTTTGGACATTGACAATGAATGGAGCCGAGGAGGATGGGGAATAACTTAGTTCTGTATTTTTAGATTCTGATAATATGGTATCCTTACGACTTTCCTTAGGGTTTGAGGTTTCATCGGATTGCGAAGGTTTAATTTTGAGTGGTACATTAAGACACAGCGATGGTCTTCGTTTTCTGGAAGGGAATATTATAGAAACATCCGATTCATACCCATCTCCAATATTAAATATGGACTCGGGGTCAGGAGGTCGATTTTCATCTTCTTCCATATTTATAAATTAATTAACAAAAAAATAATAATACAGTCTATTTGATTGACTGTACACACGAATTTATCAAAACCTAAATATAACAAACAAATAATAGAAAACAAAAATGTAACAATAATTTCTTATCTGTACGAAGTCCGCGACAGCAGGTAGGCAATTCGTCAAACACAGAGCACGACTATCCACTACCATAGTTCGATGACTAATCTTTTTTTGGTATTCATAATCTACACCAATTCGTTATAAAGATTAATTTAGCATTAAGCTTCGCTTTAAGATGAAGCTACAAACCAAAACTGTGTTTATTCTTGGTATACCTCATATTGTAGGTTGTAGGCATTAAAATCGCTTGACAAACGGAGTCTGGAAACGCTCGATTTCAAGAATTCACAAAACTCGTTTATATTTATTTTGTCGATAATGTTATGAGAAAGAGAAAAAGTTGATCAAGCGAAACTGTCGCAGATAATTTTAGCTATGAAACTGTATTTTTTTTCTTTTTTTTCCATTCCAGGTCCATACATTTCTATTGAAAAAAAAAATTTTAATAGTTTACATTTATATTTTTTATTCAATAATTAATTTTTTTATTTGTATTCCACTTAAGCAAAAAGATAGGAAAACCATAAATTTATCTAAAGCATATTTTTTGGTATTCATAATCTACACCAATTCGTTATAAAGATTAATTTAATTCCCGACGATCCAGTGTTAACTGCTGCCGTTTCGGACACTCAAAACCCATATGTCGTTCCCCTCCACGTTGTTTTCATTGCGGAGAGGACCACCCCTTTGATCTTTGCCAAAAATCATCGAATGATCCACGTTGCATTAACTGCAAGGGAAATCATACAGCGGTTAGTGTGGCCTGTCCAGAATTGACCAGACAAAGGAATATTAAACAATCAATGGCTTCAGACAACATTTCCTATTTCCAGGCATCAAAATTATTCCCACCTGCAATAAAATCGTTTGCAGAGGTAACATCTACCTCAATTCCTTGCAATCTATCTTACTCTAAATCTCCTCCATCATCTTCTCACAGGGAAACAATTTTTATACCACTAAAACCAAAACCAAAATTTATTGCTTCTATTGATAAAAATCAACATAATTATATTTTGTCTAACCCAAATGGGAATTATAAATCTCAGACACTCAATGGGAGTGCTTTAAATAGTTCCCAATTTTCCCCTAATTTAGGGAAAGTCGTGAATGAAAATTCTGCTTTCATGCAGACTTTAATTACCCTCTTAATTTCTATTCTTTCAAACAACAATAATATACCGTCCAACGCTGCCGATTGCATTAAATCTTTATTATCCTGTCTTCCTAATGTTTCCGAAACTGAACAGAATTCTTCAGTGGAATATCAGAAGTCTAATCTGTAATAAATTTGAACTTGTAAAATTACTCGATGAACATGAAATTTCAGCTGCCGCTATTTCTGAAACGTGGTTTAAACCCCCGTATCCATTTAAGATTTCTGGATATAATTGTCTTAGACATGATAAACTGGATGGTAAAGGTGGCGCTGCTTTAATCATCCATGACTGTATCCCTTTCAAACCAATCATGTTTCATACACTCTCTAACAATTTTCAGATAGTAGCAGCTGTTGTATGTGATATTACAATACTATCAATATATGTCCCTCCCTCCACTATTTTTGATGAAAACGAATGGTATTTATTTATTGTTATTAAGTTTAATTTGTAGAACTCCATTTTATTTTTTATTTTTTTATATATTCAATAATATTATTATTGGGTTTATAAAAACAGTTTATTTTTAAACAAGTTCTGCTGTGTAATTATTATTACGCGTGACAGCTGTTTCGCCCTCTGAAGGCATTATCAAACTGTGGGTAGCCCACTTACAGACGATACATTTATATTACCTACCTAGAAATAATATAAATGTATCGTCTGTAAGTGGGCTACCCACAGTTTGATAATGCCTTCAGAGGGCGAAACAGCTGTCACGCGTAATAATAATTACACAGCAGAACTTGTTTAAAAATAAACTGTTTTTATAAACCCAATAATAATATTATTGAATATATAAAAAAATAAAAAACGAATGGTCATCATTTATGTCTCAGATCCGTCCTCCGTATATGTTACTGGGCGACTTTAACGCTCATTCTACCTCTTGGGGTAGTGAATTAACGAATCGTTCTGGCCGTAATCTTTTAGATTTTATTGATTCCCATAATTTATGTATTTTAAACGACGGATCTCCAACCCGATTCACCCCCCCTCAACAAAGGAAAAGTGTTGTTGATTTATCTCTCTGTTCATCTTCGGTGATACGTAAGTGTACATTTATATTTTTTATTCAGTAATTATTTTTTTATTTGTATTCCACTAAAGCGAAAAGATAGGAAAACCATAAATTTATCTAAAGCATATTTTTTGGTATTCATAATCTACACCAATTCGTTATAAAGATTAATCAAAATAGTGATTTAGCATTAAGCTTCGCTTTAAGATGAAGTTACAAGCCACAACTGTATATATTCTTGGAATATCTCATATTGTAGGTTGTAGGCATTAAAATCGCTTGACAAACGGAGCCTGGAAACGCACGATTTCAAGAATTCACAAAATTCGTTTTTATTTATTTTGTCAATAATGTTGTAATAAAGCAAAAAAATAATCAAGCGAAACTGTCGCAGATAATTTTAACTATGAAACTGTATTTTTAAGTTTTTTTCCATTACAGGTTCATACATTTCAATTGAAAAAAATAAATTTTTAATAGCTTACATTTATATTTTTTATTCTTTAATTAATATTTTTATTTGTATTCTACTGAGGCGAAACGATAGAAAAAAGATAAATTTATATAAATCATATTTTTAGGTTATCATAATGTACACCATTTCGTTATAAAGATTAATCAACATAGTGATTTAGCATTAAGCTTCGCTTTGAGATGAAGCTACAGACCAAAACTGTGTATATTCTTGATATACCTCATATTGTAGGTTGTAGGCATTAAAATCGCTCGACAAACGGAGTCTGGAAACGCTCGATTTCAAGAATTCACAAAACTCGTTTTTATTTATTTTGTCAATAATATTATGAGAAAGCAAAAAGTTAATCAAGCGAAACTGTCGCAGATAATTTTAGCTGTGAAACTGTATTTTTTAGTTTTTTTCCATTACAGGGTCATACATTTCAATTGAAAAAAATAATAATTAATAGTTTACATTTATATTTTTTATACAGTAATTATTTTTTTTTTACTGAAGCGAAACGATAGAAAAAAGTTCAATTTATCTAAATCATATTTTTGGTTATTATTGTTATTAAGTTTAATTTGTAGAAGTCCATTTTATTTTTTTATTTTTTTTATATACACAATAATATTATTATTGGGTTTATTAAACAGTTTATTTTTAAACAAGTTCTGCTGTGTAATTATTATTACGCGTGACAGCTGTTTCGCCCTCTAAAGGCAGTTTGATAATGCCTTTAGAGGGCGAAACAGCTGTCACGAGTAATAATAATTACACAGCAGAACTTGTTTAAAAATAAACTGTTTTTATAAACCCCATATTTTTTGGTAATCATAATGTACACCATTTCGTTATAAAGATTAATCAAAATAATGATTTATCTTTAAGCTTCGCTTTAAGATGAAGCTACAAGCCAAAACTGTGTATATTCTTGGTAAACGTCATATTGTAGGTTGAAGACATTAAAATCGCTTGACAAACGGAGTCTGGAAACGCTCGATTTCAAGAATTCACAAAATTCGTTTTTATTTATTTTGTCAATAATGTTATAAGAAAGCAAAAAAATAATCAGGCGAAACTGTCGCAGATAATCTTAGCTATAAAAGAGTATTTTTTCATTTTTATCCATTACCCGTTCATACATTTCAATAGAAAAAAAATGTTTTTAGTAGTTTACATATATATTTTTTTATTCAGTAAGCAATATTTTTATTTGTATTGTTCTGAAGCGAAACGATAAAAAAATGTTCAATTTATCTAAATCATATTTTTCGGTATTCATAATGTACACCATTTCGTTATAAAGATTAATCAAAATATTGATTAAGCATTAAGTTTCGCTTTAAGATGAAGCTACAAGCCAAAACTGTGTATATTCTTGATATACCTCATATTGTAGGTTGTAGGCATTAAAATCGCTTGACAAACGAAGTCTGGAAACGCTCGATTTCAAGAATTCACAAAACTCGTTTATATTTATTTTGTCGATAATGTTATGAGAAAGAGAAAAAGTTAATCAAGCGAAACTGTCGCAGATAATTTTATCTATGAAACTGTATTTTTTTTCGTTTTTATCCATTACAGGTCCATACATTTCTATTGAAAAAAAAAATTTTAATAGTTTACATTTATATTTTTTATTCAGTAATAATTTTTTTTATTTGTATTCCACTAAAGCGAAAAGATAGGAAAACCATAAATTTATCTAAAGCATATTTTTTGGTATTCATAATCTACACCAATTCGTTATAAAGATTAATCAAAATAGTGATTTAGCATTAAGCTTCGCTTTAAGATGAAGTTACAAGCCACAACTGTATATATTCTTGGAATATCTCATATTGTAGGTTGTAGGCATTAAAATCGCTTGACAAACGGAGCCTGGAAACGCACGATTTCAAGAATTCACAAAATTCGTTTTTATTTATTTTGTCAATAATGTTGTAATAAAGCAAAAAAATAATCAGCGAAACTGTCGCAGATAATTTTAACTATGAAACTGTATTTTTAAGTTTTTTTCCATTACAGGTTCATACATTTCAATTGTAAAAAATAAATTTTTAATAGCTTACATTTATATTTTTTATTCTTTAATTAATATTTTTAATTGTATTCTACTGAGGCGAAACGATAGAAAAAAGTTAAATTTATATAAATCATATTTTTAGGTTATCATAATGTACACCATTTCGTTATAAAGATTAATCAACATAGTGATTTAGCATTAAGCTTCGCTTTGAGATGAAGCTACAAACCAAAACTGTGTATATTCTTGATATACCTCATATTGTAGGTTGTAGGCATTAAAATCGCTCGAAAAACGGAGTCTGGAAACGCTCGATTTCAAGAATTCACAAAACTCGTTTTTATTTATTTTGTCAATAATATTATGAGAAAGCTAAAAGTTAATCAAGCGAAACTGTCGCAGATAATCTGAGCTATAAAATTGTATTTTTCTAGTTTTTTTCCATTACCCGTTCATTCATTTCAATTTAAAAAAATATGTTTTTAATAGTTTACATTCATATTTTTTATTCAGTAATTATTTTTTTTATTTGTATTCTACTGAAGCGAAACGATAGAAAAAAAAATCAATTTATCTAAATCATATTTTTGGTATTCATTCCATTCCATTTCGTTATAAAGATTAATCAAAATATTGATTTAGCATTAAGCTTCGCTTTAAGATGAAGCTTCAAGCCAAAACTGTGTATATTCCTGATATACCTCATATTGTAGGTTGTAGGCATTAAAATCGCTTGTCAAACGAAGTCTGGAAACGCTCGATTTCAAGAATGCACAAAACTCGTTTATATTTATTTTGTCAATAATGTTATGAGAAAGAGAAAAAGTTAATCAAGCGAAACTGTCGCAGATAAATTTAGCTATGAAACTGTATTTTTTTCGTTTTTTTCCATTACAGCTTCATACATTTCTATTGAAAAAAAATTTTTAGTAGTTTACATTTATATTTTTTATTCAGTAATTAATTTTTTTGTTTGTATTCCACTAAAGCGAAACGATAGGAAAACCATAAATTTATCTAAAGCATATTATTTGGTATTCATAATCTACACCAATTCGTTATAAAGATTAATCAAAATAGTGATTTTGCATTAAGCTTCGCTTAAAGATGAAGCTGCAAGCCAAAACTGTGTATATTCTTGGAATATCTCATATTGTAGGTTGTAGGCATTAAAATCGCTTGACAAACGGAGTCTGGAAACGCACGATTTCAAGAATTCACAAAATTCGTTTTTATTTATTTTGTCAATAATGTTGTAATAAAGCAAAAAAATAATCAAGCGAAACTGTCGCAGATAATTTTTGCTATGAAACTGTATTTTTTATTTTTTTTCCATTACAGTTTCATACATTTCAATTGAAAAAATAAATTTTTATTAGCTTACATTTATATTTTTTATTCTTTAATTAATATTTTTATTTGTATTCTACTGAGGCGAACCGATAGAAAAAATTTAAATTTATGTAAATCATATTTTTAGGTTATCATAATGTACACCATTTCGATATAAAGATTAATCAACATAGTGATTTAGCATTAAGCTTCGCTTTGAGATGAAGCTACAAGCCAAAACTGTGTATATTCTTGGAATATCTCATATTGTTGGTTCAAGGCATTAAAATCGCTTGACAAAAGGAGTCTGGAAACCCTCGATTTCAAGAATTCACAAAACTCGTAATTATTTATTTTGTCAATAATGTTATGAGAAAGCAAAAAGTTAATCAAGCGAAACTGTCGCAGATAATTTTAGCTGTGAAACTGTATTTTTTAGTTTTTTTCCATTACAGGGTCATACATTTCAATTGAAAAAAATAATAATTAATAGTTTACATTTATATTTTTTATTCAGTAATTATTTTTTTTTACTGAAGCGAAACGATAGAAAAAATTTAAATTTATGTAAATCATATTTTTAGGTTATCATAATGTACACCATTTCGATATAAAGATTAATCAACATAGTGATTTAGCATTAAGCTTCGCTTTGAGATGAAGCTACAAGCCAAAACTGTGTATATTCTTGGAATATCTCATATTGTTGGTTCAAGGCATTAAAATCGCTTGACAAAAGGAGTCTGGAAACCCTCGATTTCAAGAATTCACAAAATTCGTTTTTATTTATTTTGTCAATAATGTTATAAGAAAGCAAAAAAATAATCAGGCGAAACTGTCGCAGATAATCTTAGCTATAAAAGGGTATTTTTTCTTTTTTTTTTCATTACCCGTTCATACATTTCAATAGAAAAAAAATGTTTTTAGTAGTTTACATATATTTTTTTTTATTCAGTAAGTAATATTTTTATTTGTATTGTTCTGAAGCGAAACGATAAAAAAAAGTTCAATTTATCTAAATCATATTTTTCGGTTTTCATAATGTACACCATTTCGTTATAAAGATTAATCAAAATATTGATTAAGCATTAAGTTTCGCTTTAAGATGAAGCTTCAAGCCAAAACTGTGTATATTCCTGATATACCTCATATTGTAGGTTGTAGGCATTAAAATCGCTTGACAAACGGAGCCTGGAAACGCTCGATTTCAAGAATGCACAAAACTCGTTTATATTTATTTTGTCAATAATGTTATGAGAAAGAGAAAAAGTTAATCAAGCGAAACTGTCGCAGATAAATTTAGCTATGAAACTGTATTTTTTTCGTTTTTTTCCATTACAGCTTTATACATTTCTATTGAAAAAAATCTTTTAGGAGTTTACATTTATATTTTTTATTCAGTAATTAATTTTTTTTGTTTGTATTCCACTAAAGCGAAACGATAGGAAAACCATAAATTTATCTAAAGCATATTTTTGAGTATTCATAATCTACACCAATTCGTTATAAAGATTAATCAAAATAGTGATTCTGCATTAAGCTTCGCTTAAAGATGAAGCTGCAAGCCAAAACTGTGTATATTCTTGGAATATCTCATATTGTAGGTTGTAGGCATTAAAATCGCTTGACAAACGGAGTCTGGAAACGCACGATTTCAAGAATTCACAAAATTCGTTTTTATTTATTTTGTCAATAATGTTGTAATAAAGCAAAAAAATAATCAAGCGAAACTGTCGCAGATAATTTTTGCTATGAAACTGTATTTTTAATTTTTTTTCCATTACAGTTTCATACATTTCAATTGAAAAAATAAATTTTTAATAGCTTACATTTATATTTTTTATTCTTTAATTAATATTTTTATTTGTATTCTACTGAGGCGAAACGATAGAAAAAATTTAAATTTATGTAAATCATATTTTTAGGTTATCATAATGTACACCATTTCGATATAAAGATTAATCAACATAGTGATTTAGCATTAAGCTTCGCTTTGAGATGAAGCTACAAGCCAAAACTGTGTATATTCTTGGAATATCTCATATTGTTGGTTCAAGGCATTAAAATCGCTTGACAAAAGGAGTCTGGAAACCCTCGATTTCAAAAATTCACAAAACTCGTAATTATTTATTTTGTCAATAATGTTATGAGAAAGCAAAAAGTTAATCAAGCGAAACTGTCGCAGATAATTTTAGCTGTGAAACTGTATTTTTTAGTTTTTTTTCCATTACAGGGTCATACATTTCAATTGAAAAAAATAATAATTAATAGTTTACATTTATATTTTTTATTCAGTAATTATATTTTTTTACTGAAGCGAAACGATAGAAAAAAGTTCAATTTATCTAAATCGTATTTTTGGTTATTATTGTTATTAAGTTTAATTTGTAGAACTCCATTTTATTTTTTTATTTTTTTTATATACACAATAAAATTATTATTGGGTTTATAAAAACAGTTTATTTTTAAACAAGTTCTGCTGTGTAATTATTATTACGCGTGACAGCTGTTTCGCCCTCTAAAGGCAGTTTGCTAATGCCTTTAGAGGGCGAAACAGCTGTCACGCGTAATAATAATTACACAGCAGAACTTGTTTAAAAATAACCTGTTTTTATAAACCCCATATTTTTTGGTAATCATAATGTACACCATTTCGTTATAAAGATTAATCAAAATAATGATTTATCTTTAAGCTTCGCTTTAAGATGAAGCTACAAGCCAAAACTGTGTATATTCTTGGTAAACGTCAAATTGTAGGTTCTAGACATTAAAATCGCTTGACAAACGGAGTCTGGAAACGCTCGATTTCAAGAATTCACAAAACTCGTTTATATTTATTTTGTCAATAATGTTATGAGAAAGAGAAAAAGTTAATCAAGCGAAACTGTCGCAGATAAAATAAGCTATGAAACTGTATTTTTTTCGTTTTTTTCCATTACATCTTCATACATTTCTATTGAAAAAAAATTTTTAGTAGTTTACATTTATATTTTTTATTCAGTAATTAATTTTTTTTGTTTGTATTCCACTAAAGCGAAACGATAGGAAAACCATAAATTTATCTAAAGCATATTTTTGGGTATTCATAATCTACACCAATTCGTTATAAAGATTAATCAAAATAGTGATTTTGCATTAAGCTTCGCTTAAAGATGAAGCTGCAAGCCAAAACTGTGTATATTCTTGGAATATCTCATATTGTAGGTTGTAGGCATTAAAATCGCTTGCAAACGGAGTCTGGAAACGCACGATTTCAAGAATTCACAAAATTCGTTTTTATTTATTTTGTCAATAATGTTGTAATAAAGCAAAAAAATAATCAAGCGAAACTGTCGCAGATAATCTTAGCTATAAAATTGGTTTTTTTTTTTTTTTTTTTCCATTACCCGTTCATACATTTCAATTGAAAAGAAATATTTTTTATTAGTTTACATATATATTTTTATTAAGTAATAAATTTTTATTTTGTATTCTACTGAAGCGAAACGATAGGAAAACCTTCAATTTATCTAAAGCATATTTTTGTATTCATAATGTACACCATTTCGTTATAAAGATTAATCAAAATAGTGATTTAGCATTAAGCTTCGCGTTAAGATGAAGCTACAAGCCAAAACTGTATATATTCTTGGTATACCTCATATTGTAGGTTGCAGGCATTAAAATCGCTTGACAAACGGAGTCTGGATACGCACGATTTCAAGAATTCACAAAATAGGTTTTTATTTATTTTGTCAATAATGTTGTAATAAAGCAAAAAAATAATCAAGCGAAACTGTCGCAGATAATTTTAACTATGAAACTGTATTTTTAAGTTTTTTTCCATTACAGGTTCATACATTTCAATTGTAAAAAATAAATTTTTAATAGCTTACATTTATATTGTTTATTCTTTAATTAATATTTTAAGGTATTCATAATGTACACCATTTCGTTATAAAGATTAATCAAAATAGTGATTTAACTTTAAGCGTCGCTTTAAGATGAAGCTACAAGCCAAAACTGTGTATATTCTTGATACACCTCATATTGTAGGTTGTAGGCATTTAAATCGCTTGACAAATGGAGTCGAAACGATAGGAAAACCTTCAATTTATCTCCAGCGTATTTTTTGGTTTTCATTATCTACACCAATTCGTTATAAAGATTAATCAAAATAGTGATTTAGCATTAAGCTTCGCTTAAAGATGAAGCTACAAGCCAAAACTGTGTATATTCTTGGAATATCTCATATTGTAGGTTGTAGGCATTAAAATCGCTTGACAAACGGAGTCTGGAAACGCACGATTTCAAGAATTCACAAAATTCGTTTTTATTTATTTTGTCAATAATGTTATAAGAAAGCAAAAAAATAATCAAGCGAAACTGTCGCAGATAATCTTAGCTATAAAATTGTTTTTTTTTGTGTTTTTTTCCATTACCCGTTCATACATTTCAATTGAAAAGAAATATTTTTTATTAGTTTACATATATATTTTTATTAAGTAATAAATTTTTATTTTGTATTCTACTGAAGCGAAACGATAGAAAAACCTTCAATTTATCTAAAGCATATTTTTGTTTTCATAATGTACACCATTTCGTTATAAAGATTAATCAAAATAGTGATTTAGCATTAAGCTTCGCGTTAAGATGAAGCTACAAGCCAAAACTGTATATATTCTTGGTATACCTCATATTGTAGGTTGCAGGCATTAAAATCGCTTGACAAACGGAGTCTGGATACGCACGATTTCAAGAATTCACAAAATTGGTTTTTATTTATTTTGTCAATAATGTTGTAATAAAGCAAAAAAATAATCAAGCGAAACTGTCGCAGATAATTTTAACTATGAAACTGTATTTTTAAGTTTTTTTCCATTACAGGTTCATACATTTCAATTGTAAAAAATAAATTTTTAATAGCTTACATTTATATTGTTTATTCTTTAATTAATATTTTAAGGTATTCATAATGTACACCATTTCGTTATAAAGATTAATCAAAATAGTGATTTAACTTTAAGCGTCGCTTTAAGATGAAGCTACAAGCCAAAACTGTGTATATTCTTGATATACCTCATATTGTAGGTTGTAGGCATTTAAATCGCTTGACAAATGGAGTCGAAACGATAGGAAAACCTTCAATTTATCTCCAGCGTATTTTTTGGTTTTCATTATCTACACCAATTCGTTATAAAGATTAATCAAAATAGTGATTTAGCATTAAGATTCGCTTTAAGATGAAGCTACAAGCCATACCTGTGTATATTCTTGGTATACCTCATATTGTAGGCATTAAAATCGCTGGACAAACGGAGTCAGGAAAAGCTCGATTTCAAGAATTCACAAAACTCGTTTGTATATATTTTGTCAATAATGTTATAAGATAGCAAAAAGTTAATCAAGCGAAACTGTCGCAGATAAATGTAGCTATGAAACTGTATTTTTTTCGTTTTTTTCCATTACAGCTTTATACATTTCTATTGAAAAAAATTTTTTAGGAGTTTACATTTATATTTTTTATTCAGTAATTAATTTTTTTGTTTGTATTCCACTAAAGCGAAACGATAGGAAAACCATAAATTTATCTTAAGCATATTTTTGGGTATTCATAATCTACACCAATTCGTTATAAAGATTAATCAAAATAGTGATTTTGCATTAAGCTTCGCTAAAAGATGAAGCTACAAGCCAAAACTGTGTATATTCTTGGAATATCTCATATTGTAGGTTGTAGGCATTAAAATCGCTTGACAAACGGAGTCTGGAAACGCACGATTTCAAGAATTCACAAAATTCGTTTTTATTTATTTTGTCAATAATGTTGTAATAAAGCAAAAAAATAATCAAGCGAAACTGTCGCAGATAATTTTTGCTATGAAACTGTATTTTTAAGTTTTTTTCCATTACAGTTTCATACATTTCAATTGAAAAAAATAATTTTTTTTATAGCTAACATTTATATTTTTTATTCTTTAATTAATATTTTTATTTGTATTCTACTGAGGCGAAACGATAGAAAAAAGTTAAATTTATATAAATCATATTTTTAGGTTATCATAATGTACACCATTTCGATATAAAGATTAATCAACATAGTGATTTAGCATTAAGCTTCGCTTTGAGATGAAGCTACAAGCCAAAACTGTGTATATTCTTGGAATATCTCATATTGTTGGTTCAAGGCATTAAAATCGCTTGACAAAAGGAGTCTGGAAACCCTCGATTTCAAGAATTCACAAAACTCGTTATTATTTATTTTGTCAATAATGTTATGAGAAAGCAAAAAGTTAATCAAGCGAAACTGTCGCAGATAATTTTAGCTGTGAAACTGTATTTTTTAGTTTTTTTCCATTACAGGGTCATACATTTCAATTGAAAAAAATAATAATTAATAGTTTACATTTATATGTTTTATTCAGTAATTATTTTTTTTACTGAAGCGAAACGATAGAAAAAAGTTCAATTTATCTAAATCATATTTTTGGTTATTATTGTTATTAAGTTTAATTTGTAGAACTCCATTTTATTTTTTTATTTTTTTTATATACACATATAATATTATTATTGGGTTTATAAAAACAGTTTATTTTTAAACAAGTTCTGCTGTGTAATTATTATTACGCGTGACAGCTGTTTCGCCCTCTAAAGGCAGTTTAATAATGCCTTTAGAGGGCGAAACAGCTGTCACGCGTTATAATAATTACACAGCAGAACTTGTTTAAAAATAAACTGTTTTTATAAACCCCATATTTTTTGGTAATCATAATGTATACCATTTCGTTATAAAGATTAATCAAAATAATGATTTATCTTTAAGCTTCGCTTTAAGATGAAGCTACAAGCCAAAACTGTGTATATTCTTGGTAAACGTCATATTGTAGGTTGTAGACATTAAAATCGCTTGACAAACGGAGTCTGGAAACGCTCGATTTCAAGAATTCACAAAATTTGTTTTTATTTATTTTGTCAATAATGTTATAAGAAAGCAAAAAAATAATCAGGCGAAACTGTCGCAGATAATCTTAGCTATAAAAGAGTATTTTTTCATTTTTTTTCCATTACCCGTTCATACATTTCAATAGAAAAAAAAATGTTTTTAGTAGTTTACATATATATTTTTTTATTCAGTAAGTAATATTTTTATTTGTATTGTTCTGAAGCGAAACGATAAAAAAAAGTTCAATTTATCTAAATCATATTTTTCGGTATTCATAATGTACACCATTTCGTTATAAAGATTAATCAAAATATTGATTAAGCATTAAGTTTCGCTTTAAGATGAAGCTACAAGCCAAAACTGTGTATATTCTTGATATACCTCATATTGTAGGTTGTAGGCATTAAAATCGCTCGACAAACGGAGTCTGGAAACACTCGATTTCAAGAATTCACAAAACTCGTTTTTATTTATTTTGTCAATAATATTATGAGAAAGCTAAAAGTTAATCAAGCGAAACTGTCGCAGATAATCTGAGCTATAAAATTGTATTTTTTGAGTTTTTTTCCATTACCCGTTCATTCATTTCAATTTTAAAAAATATGTTTTTAATAGCTTACATTTATATTTTTTATTCAGTAATTATTATTTTTATTTGTATTCTACTGAAGCGAAACGATAGAAAAAAAATTCAATTTATCTAAATCATATTTTTGGTATTTATTCCATTCCATTTCGTTATAAAGATTAATCAAAATATTGATTTAGCATTAAGCTTCGCTTTAAGATGAAGCTTCAAGCCAAAACTGTGTATATTCCTGATATACCTCATATTGTAGGTTGTAGGCATTAAAATCGCTTGACAAACGGAGCCTGGAAACGCTCGATTTCAAGAATGCACAAAACTCGTTTATATTTATTTTGTCAATAATGTTATGAGAAAGAGAAAAAGTTAATCAAGCGAAACTGTCGCAGATAAATTTAGCTATGAAACTGTATTTTTTTCGTTTTTTTCCATTACAGCTTTATACATTTCTATTGAAAAAAATCTTTTAGGAGTTTACATTTATATTTTTTATTCAGTAATTAATTTTTTTTTTTGTATTCCACTAAAGCGAAACGATAGGAAAACCATAAATTTATCTAAAGCATATTTTTGGGTATTCATAATCTACACCAATTCGTTATAAAGATTAATCAAAATAGTGATTTTGCATTAAGCTTCGCTTAAAGATGAAGCTACAAGCCAAAACTGTGTATATTCTTGGAATATCTCATATTGTTAGTTCAAGGCATTAAAATCGCTTGCCAAAAGGAGTCTGGAAACGCTCGATTTCAAGAATTCACAAAATTCGTTTTTATCTATTTTGTCAATAATGTTATAAGAAAGCAAAAAAATAATCAAGCGAAACTGTCGCAGATAATCTTAGCTATAAAATTGTTTTTTTTTTTGTTTTTTTTTTCCATTACCCGTTCATACATTTCAATTGAAAAGAAATATTTTTTATTAGTTTACATATATATTTTTATTCAGTAATAAATTTTTATTTTGTATTCTACTGAAGCGAAACGATAGGAAAACCTTCAATTTATCTAAAGCATATTTTTGTATTCATAATGTACACCATTTCGTTATAAAGATTAATCAAAATAGTGATTTAGCATTAAGCTTCGCGTTAAGATGAAGCTACAAGCCAAAACTGTATATATTCTTGGTATACCTCATATTGTAGGTTGCAGGCATTAAAATCGCTTGACAAACGGAGTCTGGATACGCACGATTTCAAGAATTCACAAAATTGGTTTTTATTTATTTTGTCAATAATGTTGTAATAAAGCAAAAAAATAATCAAGCGAAACTGTCGCAGATAATTTTAACTATGAAACTGTATTTTTAAGTTTTTTTCCATTACAGGTTCATACATTTCAATTGTAAAAAATAAATTTTTAATAGCATACATTTATATTGTTTATTCTTTAATTAATATTTTAAGGTATTCATAATGTACACCATTTCGTTATAAAGATTAATCAAAATAGTGATTTAACTTTAAGCGTCGCTTTAAGATGAAGCTACAAGCCAAAACTGTGTATATTCTTGGTAAACGTCATATTGTAGGTTGTAGACATTAAAATCGCTTGACAAACGGAGTCTGGAAACGCTCGATTTCAAGAATTCACAAAATTCGTTTTTATTTATTTTGTCAATAATGTTATAAGAAAACAAAAAAATAATCAAGCGAAACTGCCGCAGATAATCTTAGCTATAAAATTGTATTTTTTCAGTTTTTTTCCATTACCCGTTCATACATTTCAATAGAAAAAAAATGTTTTTAGTTGTTTACATATATATTTTTTATTCAGTAATTAATATTTTTATTTGTATTCTTCTGAAGCGAAACGATGAAAAAAAGTTCAATTTATCTAAATCATATTTTTCGGTATTCATAATGTACACCATTTCGTTATAAAGATTAATCAAAATATTGATTTAGCATTAAGCTTCGCTTTAAGATGAAGCTACAAGCCAAAACTGTGTATATTCTTGATATACCTCATATTGTAGGTTGTAGGCATTAAAATCGCTTGACAAACGATGTCTGGAAACGCTCGATTTCAAGAATTCACAAAACTCGTTTATATTTATTTTGTCAATAATGTTATGAGAAAGAGAAAAAGTTAATCAAGCGAAACTGTCGCAGATAATTTTAGCTATGAAACTGTATTTTTTTTTCGTTTTTTTCCATTACAGGTTCATACATTTCTATTGAAAAAAAAAAAATTTTGTAGTGTACATTTATATTTTTTATTCAGTAATTATTTTTTTTATTTGTATTCCACTAAAGCGAAACGATAGCAAAACCATAAATTTATCTAAAGTATATTTTTTGGTATTCACAATCTACACCAATTCGTTATAAAGATTAATCAAAATAGTTATTTAGCATTAAGCTTCGCTTTAAGATGAAGCTACAAGCCAATACTGTGTATATTCTTGGAATATCTCATATTGTTGGTTCAAGGCATTAAAATCGCTTGACAAAAGGAGTCTGGAAACGCTCGATTTCAAGAATTCACAAAACTCGTTATTATTTATTTTGTCAATAATGTTATGAGAAAGCTAAAAGTTAATCAAGCGAAACTGTCGCAGATAATTTCAGCTATGAAATTGTATTTTTTAGTTTTTTTTATATTACAGGTTCATACATTTTTATTGAAAAAAAAATTTTTTTTAGTAGCTTACATTTTTATTTTTTTTATTCAATAATTTATTTTTTTATTTGTATTCTACATTTATGTAGCTTACATTTATATTTTTTATTCAGGATTAATTTTTTATTTGTATTCTACTGAATCGAAACGATAGAAAAAAGTTTAATTTTTCTCAGTCATATTTTTTGGTAGTCATAATGTACACCATTTCGTTATAAAGATTAATCAAAATAGTGATTTAGCACTATGCTTAGCCATAAAAGTTATTTCACGTTTGGAATCGAATATAATTCCGTTATCTTAGTATTTCATGTCAGTAACATTTTCAATGATGTCTCCACTAATTTTAAATTGCTCTCATCGTATGACTTCTTATGTCCAATTATCAGTAAATGATTTTAATGCGTTTCCAGTTCATTATTTATAATATTGTTTGATTCTCCGATAATAAATATTAATGTCTCATCGACAAATAGACTTACCATTTTGCATGTGATATCGATGATATTTTTAAATGACCTTTCAATGGGGTTATCTGTCACTCTCGAGCGGACTCGAGCTGCTGATGATAATGTGTTTGCAATATAATGAAACCAATAGAATTAATACCATTATAATTTTCAAAGTTTTAGGGTCTATTTCACTATGAAGGGCCGGTCCTGAGCCTAATGACGCCTGGCGCTAGTAAAAACCTCAATAGCGTTGGGTTAGGTGCACGGTAGTATCAGCGCATTGGTTCCTTGCCTCCTTGGCGCCTTGACCTTTAGCGGGTTGCTCCTATCGCGCCTGCCCAGGACCGGCTCTGTCACTATCGAAGCGTTATTTGTAAATCCCCTTATAGTGGATATAACATTTTGTAACAAAACGTATTGTTATCTTTTGTAACGGGTTATACAGGTTGTACGGGGTTAAAATCCACCAGCTTTGGCAGGTGATTCTAATGTAACTTGTTATACAGGGAGTACGGGGGTAAAGTGCACCGCTTCGGGAGGTGATTCTAGTGTAACTTGTTATACAGGGTGTACGGGGGTAAAGTGCACCAACTTCGGGAGGTGATTCTAGTGTAACTTGTTATACAGGGTGTACGGGGGTAAAGTGCACCATCTTTGGCAGGTAATTCTAATGTAACTTGTTATACAGGGTGTACGGGGGTAAAGTGCGCCAGCTTCAGGAGGTGATTCTAATGTAACTTGTTATACAGGGTGTACGGGGGTAAAGTGCACCAACTTCGGGAGGTGATTCTAGTGTAACTTGTTATACAGGGTGTACGGGGTAAAGTGCACCAGCTTCGGCAGGTAATTCTAATGTAACTTGTTATACAGGGTGTACGGGGGTAAAGTGCACCAGCTTCGGGAGGTGATTCTAGTGTAACTTGTTATACAGGGTGTACGGGGGTAAAGTGCACCAGCTTCGGGAGGTGATTCTAGTGTAACTTGTTATACAGGGTGTACGAGGGTAAAGTGCACCAGCTTCGGCAGGTAATTCTAATGTAACTTGTTATACAGGGTGTACGGGGGTAAAGTGCACCAGCTTCGGCAGGTAATTCTAATGTAACTTGTTATACAGGGTGTACGGGGGTAAAGTGCGCCAGCTTCAGTAGGTGATTCTAGCTAAAAGTGAAAGTAAAAAAGATAACTAACTTTTTTCGAAATTCCAACGTTTTAAGGTAGTTTTCAGTTGAATATGATGACTTTTTTTTATGGAAAAATAAATATTCTTAGATAGAAAGGAACAATGGAATCTCGAAAAAAGTTATTTATCTTTTATACTTTTACCACATGTAGGTAAAATCACTTCCCGAATTTAGTGCACTTTACCCCCGGACACCCTGTAGAATTTAGCTGCTTCAATTTAAAATCCATTTGAGACATAAAATATTATTACGTATTTACATGATAATATATTTATTGCAGAAATTGTCTGAATTTAATTCATATCAATAAAGGATGATGAAATTTAAAATATTATGTTTTTTCATTATTATTTATCTGTCCGTAAATTGAGGTCAAATAGCTTGTGGTTATGGGAACAGTATTATAAACATAACAGAAAATAGTTCTTAGTAACAACAGTACGTCAACAATATTAAATATCTTATCAAATAACAACAAACGTAATTCGAGAAACATTCAAACATAATAATAATAACCAAAGTGTTATTTGTATGCAGATAGTAGCAGTACATATTTAAAAAACAAACTTACGCTTACATTTAATGACAATTTCAAACGATTTTTTGCATTAACGATTATGGAAAATAATGCTATTTAATATGATTACTATTAATTAATGCACACGTAAAATCTTTTATATTTGACATATGTTTGCGGAACCTGATCGATGTGAAATTCGATAGGCAGGTACTGCCAATCTAGAAAATAACTTAACCAGGGGTTACAACGCAGGATCTTCCTCTTTAGAAATTAGGTACAAAAATGTAAATTAATAAAGAATTATAATGGATTATAATAATAGCAAACAAACCTCTAATCAAAATCACTCAAATTATGTAAATAAATTAAAACCAGGAGTTATAAAATAGTTATACATATTATTATAATGAATTACCCCTGACTTATAATAACACTGCAATACATATAATGTATTTATATACACCACCACAAGTTGTTGGCTACGTTTGGTGACTTAGCCTGGTGCCCGGGTTCATGGGGTGAGGATTGTCTATGTCTTGTCATCGGATGCTTCTGCCCACCTGGAGAGACTGCTTGAGGGATACCTTTTTGCAGCAGGACTCTCTCGCCCCATCGCCTAGCACCGCAGTGGGAGAGAAGGATACCTTTTTCCTTCCCAGATCTTCCACTCCTTCCTTTCGTTAAAATGACCCTCCACACAGAATCCCCAAATATGACATAGGCCCTGAGGGTAAATATTTTTCTCTAGGAATATGTTTAATGTATTTTCATGATTTGAGATTCTGATTAGAGGTTTATTTGCTATTTTTACAATTATTTTAATTATCAATCATTTTTGCAACTAATTTCGAACTAGGGGGACCCTGCGTTTATAGCCCCTGATTTTTAGATTGGCAGTACCTACCTATCGAACAGTACCCCAAATCCATCGACTTCCAAAATGTTTACGAAAATTAAATTAAATACCACTATTTTTAGTAATCGCAAATGAAAATAATCGCATATTATTGTCATTAAGTTGAATGTAAGGTTTGGTTTGTAAAAAAGTGCGTTAAAAACGGTAGTTGCAATTAAAAGCTTACCTATTTATGTATACTCCGTTCAGACAAGGCGATTTTAGTTGATCAACACTCTGTTGAATGACACTTGATAGCTAATCGACAAGTGTGAACACCCTTTCAACAGAGTTGATCAACTCTCTGTTGAATGACACTTGATAGCTAATCGACAAGTGTGAACACCATTTCAACAGAGTTGATCAACACTCTGTTCAATGACACTTGATAGCTAATCGACAAGTGTGAACACCCTTTCAACAGAGTTGATCAACTCTCTGTTGAATGACACTTGATAGATAATCGACAAGTGTGAACACCCTTTCAACAGAGTTGATCAACTCTCTGTTGAATGACACTTGATAGCTTATCGACAAGTGTGAACACCCTTTCAAAAAAGTTGATCAACTCTCTAGTGAATGACACTTGATAGCTAATCGACAAGTGTGAACACCCTTTCAACAGAGTTGATCAACTCTCTGTTGAATGACACTTGATAGATAATCGACAAGTGTGAACACCCTTTCAACAGAGTTGATCAACTCTCTGTTGAATGACACTTGATAGATAATCGACAAGTATGAACACCCTTTCAACAGAGTTGATCAACTCTCTGTTGAATGACACTTGATAGCTTATCGACAAGTGTGAACACCCTTTCAACAGAGTTGATCAACTCTCTGTTGAATGACACTTGATAGATAATCGACAAGTGTGAACACCCTTTCAACAGAGTTGATCAACTCTCTGTTGAATGACACTAGATAGCTTATCGACAAGTGTGAACACCCTTTCAAAAAAGTTGATCAACTCTCTAGTGAATGACACTTGATAGCTAATCGACAAGTGTGAACACCCTTTCAACAGAGTTGATCAACTCTCTGTTGAATGACACTTGATAGATAATCGACAAGTGTGAACACCCTTTCAACAGAGTTGATCAACTCTCTGTTGAATGACACTTGATAGCTAATCGACAAGTGTGAACACCCTTTCAACAGAGTTGATCAACTCTCTGTTGAATGACACTTGATAGCTTATCGAAAATTGTGAACACCCTTTCAACAGAGTTGATCAACTCTCTGTTGAATGACACTTGATAGCTTATCGACAAGTGTTAACACCCTTTCAACAAAGTTGATCAACTCTCTGTTGAATGACACTTGATAGATAATCGACAAGTGTGAACACCCTTTCAACAGAGTTGATCAACTCTCTGTTGAATGACACTTGATAGCTTATCGACAAGTGTGAACACCCTTTCAAAAAAGTTGATCAACTCTCTAGTGAATGACACTTGATAGCTAATCGACAAGTGTGAACACCCTTTCAACAGAGTTGATCAACTCTCTGTTGAATGACACTTGATAGATAATCGACAAGTGTGAACACCCTTTCAACAGAGTTGATCAACTCTCTGTTGAATGACACTTGATAGCTAATCGACAAGTGTGAACACCCTTTCAACAAAGTATATCAACTCTCTGTTGAATGACACTTGATAGCTTATAGACATGTGTGAACACCCTTTCAACAGAGTTGATCAACTCTCTGTTGAATGACACTTGATAGCTTATCGAAAAGTGTGAACACCCTTTCAACAGAGTTGATCAACTCTCTGTTGAATGACACTTGAAAGCTAATCGACAAGTGTGAACACCCTTTCAACAGAGTTGATCAACTCTCTGTTGAATGACACTTGATAGATAATCGACAAGTGTGAACACCCTTTCAACAGAGTTGATCAACTCTCTGTTGAATGACACTTGATAGCTTATCGACAAGTGTTAACACCCTTTCAACAGAGTTGATCAACTCTCTGTTGAATGACACTTGATAGCTAATCGACAAGTGTGAACACCCTTGCAACAGATTTGATCAACTCTCTGTTGAATGACACTTGATAGCTAATCGACAAGTGTGAACACCCTTTCAACAGAGTTGATCAACTCTCTGTTGAATGACACTTGATAGCTAATCGACAAGTGTGAACACCCTTTCAACAGAGTTGATAAACTCTCTGTTGAATGACACTTGATAGCTTATAGACATGTGTGAACACCCTTTCAACAGATTTGATTAACTCTCTGTTGAATGACACTTGATAGCTAATCGACAAGTGTGAACACCCTTTCAACAGAGTTGATGAACTCTCTGTTGAATGACACTTGATAGCTTATCGACAAGTGTGAACACCCTTTCAACAGAGTTGATCAACTCTCTGTTGAATGACACTTGATAGCTAATCGACAAGTGTGAACACCCTTTCAACACAGTATATCAACTCTCTGTTGAATGACACTTGATAGCTTATCGACAAGTGTGAACACCCTTTCAACAGAGTTGATCAACTCTCTGTTGAATGACACTTGATAGCTTATCGACAAGTGTGAACACCCTTTCAAAAGAGTTGATCAACTCTCTGTTGAATGACACTTGATAGCTAATCGACAAGTGTGAACACCCTTTCAAAAGAGTTGATCAACTCTCTGTTGAATGACACTTGATAGCTAATCGACAAGTGTGAACACCCTTTCAACAGAGTTGATCAACTCTCGGTTGAATGACACTTGATAGCTAATCGACAAGTGTGAACACCCTTTCAACACAGTATATCAACTCTCTGTTGAATGACACTTGATAGCTAATCGACAAGTGTGAACACCCTTTCAACAGAGTTAATCAACTCTCTGTTGAATGACACTTGATAGCTAATCGACAAGTGTGAACACCCTTTCAACAGAGTTGATCAACTCTCTGTTGAATGACACTTGATAGCTTATCGACAAGTGTGAACACCCTTTCAACAGAGTTGATCAACTCTCGGTTGAATGACACTTGATAGCTAATCGACAAGTGTGAACACCCTTTCAACAGAGTTTTTTTTTTTTTTAATTTGTGTATTACAGACTGTGTATCCATTTACAATACACATGTAACATTAACTACACAATGTAAAAGATAATAAATAAATGATACGAAACAATGAAAGAAAAAGAATAGAAATAACAAGTAATAAATAGTGATTTTTTGCATTCATATGCCTCTTGAATTCTTCAAGGCTACTATTAAAAATATCGATAGTCTTGGAGGCGTTGTTTAACAGCGCCATACCTCGTGTTGATCAACTCTCTGTTGAATGACACTTGATAGCTAATCGACAAGTGTGAACACCCTTTCAAAAGAGTTGATCAACTCTCTGTTGAACGACACTTGATAGCTAATCGACAAGTGTGAACACCCTTTCAACAGAGTTGATCAACTCTCTGTTGAATGACACTTGATAGCTAATCGACAAGTGTGAACACCCTTTCAACAGAGTTGATCAACTCCCTGTTGAATGACACTTGATAGCTAATCGACAAGTGTGAACACCCTTTCAACAGAGTTGATCAATTCTCCGTTGAATGACACTTGATAGCTAATTGACAAGTGTGAACACCCTTTCAAAAGAGTTGATCAACTCTCTGTTGAATGACACTTGATAGCTAATCGACAAGTGTGAACACCCTTTCAAAAGAGTTGATCAACTCTCTTTTGAATGACACTTGATAGCTAATCGACAAGTGTGAACACCCTTTCAACAGAGTTGATCAACTCTCTGTTGAATGACACTTGATAGCTAATCGACAAGTGTGAACACCCTTTCAACAGAGTTGATAAACTCTCTGTTGAATGACACTTGATAGCTTATAGACATGTGTGAACACCCTTTCAACAGATTTGATTAACTCTCTGTTGAATGACACTTGATAGCTAATCGACAAGTGTGAACACCCTTTCAACAGAGTTGATGAACTCTCTGTTGAATGACACTTGATAGCTTATCGACAAGTGTGAACACCCTTTCAACAGAGTTGATCAACTCTCTGTTGAATGACACTTGATAGCTAATCGACAAGTGTGAACACCCTTTCAACACAGTATATCAACTCTCTGTTGAATGACACTTGATAGCTAATCGACAAGTGTGAACACCCTTTCAACACAGTATATCAACTCTCTGTTGAATGACACTTGATAGCTAATCGACAAGTGTGAACACCCTTTCAAAAGAGTTGATCAACTCTCTTTTGAATGACACTTGATAGCTAATCGACAAGTGTGAACACCCTTTCAACAGAGTTGATCAACTCTCGGTTGAATGACACTTGATAGCTAATCGACAAGTGTGAACACCCTTTCAACAGAGTTGATCAACTCTCTGTTGAATGACACTTGATAGCTTATAGACATGTGTGAACACCCTTTCAACAGATTTGATCAACTCTCTGTTGAATGACACTTGATAGCTAATCGACAAGTGTGAACACCCTTTCAACAGAGTTGATCAACTCTCTGTTGAATGACACTTGATAGCTAATCGACAAGTGTGAACACCCTTTCAACAGAGTTGATCAACTCTCTGTTGAATGACACTTGATAGATAATCGACAAGTGTGAACACCCTTTCAACAGAGTTGATCAACTCTCTGTTGAATGACACTTGATAGATAATCGACAAGTGTGAACACCCTTTCAACAGAGTTGATGAACTCTCTGTTGAATGACACTTGATAGCTTATCGACAAGTGTGAACACCCTTTCAACAGAGTTGATCAACTCTCTGTTGAATGACACTTGATAGCTAATCGACAAGTGTGAACACCCTTTCAACACAGTATATCAACTCTCTGTTGTATGACACTTGATAGCTTATCGACAAGTGTGAACACCCTTTCAACAGAGTTGATCAACTCTCGGTTGAATGACACTTGATAGCTAATCGACAAGTGTGAACACCCTTTCAACAGAGTTGATCAACTCTCTGTTGAATGACACTTGATAGCTAATCGACAAGTGTGAACACCCTTTCAACAGAGTTGATCAACTCTGGGTTGAATGACACTTGATAGCTAATCGACAAGTGTGAACACCCTTTCAACAGAGTTTTTTTTTTTTTTTTAATTTGTGTATTACAGACTGTGTATCCATTTACAATACACATGTAAAATTAACTACACAATGTAAAAGATAATAAATAAATGATACGAAACAATGAAAGAAAAAGAATAGAAATAACAAGTAATAAATAGTGATTTTTTGCATTCATATGCCTCTTGAATTCTTCAAGGCTACTATTAAAAATATCGATAGTCTTGGAGGCGTTGCTTAACAGCGCCATACCTCGTGTTGATCAACTCTCTGTTGAATGACACTTGATAGCTAATCTACAAGTGTGAACACCCTTTCAAAAGAGTTGATCAACTCTCTTTTGAATGACACTTGATAGCTAATCGACAAGTGTGAACACCCTTTCAACAGAGTTGATCAACTCTCTGTTGAATGACACTTGATAGCTAATCGACAAGTGTGAACACCCTTTCAACAGAGTTGATCAACTCTCTGTTGAATGACACTTGATAGCTAATCGACAAGTGCGAACACCCTTTCAACAGAGTTGATCAACTCTCCGTTGAATGACACTTGATAGCTAATCGACAAGTGTGAACACCCTTTCAAAAGAGTTGATCAACTCTCTGTTGAATGACACTTGATAGCTAATCGACAAGTGTGAACACCCTTTCAACAGAGTTGATCAACTCTCTGTTGAATGACACTTGATAGCTTATCGACAAGTGTGAACACCCTTTCAAAAGAGTTGATCAACTCTCTGTTGAATGACACTTGATAGCTTATCGACAAGTGTGAACACCCTTTCAACAGAGTTGATCAACTCTCTGTTGAATGACACTTGATAGCTTATCGACAAGTGTGAACACCCTTTCAAAAGAGTTGATCAACTCTCTGTTGAATGACACTAGATAGCTAATCGACAAGTGTGAACACCCTTTCAACAGATTTGATCAACTCTCTGTTGAATGACACTTGATAGCTAATCGACAAGTGTGAACACCCTTTCAACAGAGTTGATCAACTCTCTGTTGAATGACACTTGATAGCTAATCGACAAGTGTGAACACCCTTTCAACAGAGTTGATCAACTCTCTGTTGAATGACACTTGATAGCTTATCGACAAGTGTGAACACCCTTTCAACAGAGTTGATCAACTCTCTGTTGAATGACACTTGATAGCTTATCGACAAGTGTGAACACCCTTTCAACAGAGTTGATCAACTCTCTGTTGAATGACACTTGATAGCTAATCGACAAGTGTAAACACCCTTTCAACAGAGTTGATCAACTCTCTGTTGAATGACACTTGATAGCTAATCGACAAGTGTGAACACCTTTCAACAGAGTTTTAGTCGAGCGACGACAGCTGAAAGCCCGTCTACTTTTGTTGTTCAAGTATGAGTCATCCTTCGATTTTCTCGTGAACATAGGTTTCAAGTCATTTCTGCGAAATTATTACCACCTTCATGTAATCTAGGTACAAGTGAGTACCTAAATGACTCAGTTCTGATATTGTTGTTGTAATTAGAAAAAAACTTTTGTTCGAGTAGTTCTAGTTGGTATTTTGTGAGTAATTAGGCTTAATAAATCAGGACTGTCTATAATACCATTAAAAAAACTTTATAAGTCAAGTCGGAAACGAGTCTTCTATCTGCGAGTTTTAATTGTTTTAATTCTTTCATCGAGTGGTTGTAATATATAGATATCTATTGGCAAACTAAATTTTAAGTTAATATATATCTTATAAACGTATGTTGATTTTTTTCAATGGAATCGGAATGGATTTTAAAGTGAAAGGACCAGATAGAAAAAGTACTCGTATATTCGACTTGACTCCGAACTAGATAAGAATATTAGGTCTCTGCCATTGCGGAGAATGAAGCCAATTATTTTTAATCCTTTATTTGTCACTGTATTGATTTGAAAGAAAATTAAATTTGGTTAAAGAAATATTGGTAAGAGGTAGCTTACAAGCTATAAATGTGTATATTCTTGGTATATCTTATATTTTAGATAATAGGCATTACAATCGTTGGAAAAAACGGAGTCTAGAAACGTTTGATTTCAAACAAAAAACTGTTTTTTTATTTATTTTGTAAATAATTTTATAAGAAAGCAACAAAGTTAATCAAGTGAAACTGTCACAGATAATATTAGCCATAATACTTTATTTTTCAAAAGTTGTTTCCTTTACGCGTTCATACATTTCTATTGAAAAAATATATTTTTTAGTAGTTTACATTTATATTTTTTACTGAGTAATTATTTTTTTTATTTGTATTCTACTCGAGGGAAACGGTATGAAAACCTTCAAATTATCTAAAACATATTTTTTGGTATTCATAATGAACACTAATTCGTTATAAAGATTAATCAATATAGTTATTTAGCATTAAGCTTCTCCTCAATTTAATATTAAAAGATTGGTTTAATCTAAAAAATCTGATTACGTGACATTTACTAATGTTTAAATAAAGTTGGTAAAGTTTGCACCAAATTTTGCAATTTATTGTACAGTTTTTATTTGTTTAAAAGAACTTTATATCATCGGCGAAAAGCAGCATATTATCATCAAAAATAGTAACGATATCATTCATAAAGATTAAAAAAAAAGTATTGGACCTAAATGCGACCCTTGAGGGACACCACTTGTGGCCATGAATTTGTATAAAAGGTTAGAACTGACGCAAATGGGTCGGTAATTTGTAACATCATGTGTATTTTTAAATACAGACGTTAAATAACAGTGTTTTTTCAATAGATCAGGGAAACAGTTAGAATACAGTGATTGGTTAAATATTCGACATAGTGGTTTTGCTAGTATTGATACACTAGTTAATGAATAGCCCTACTTTTTCTGTATGTCAAGTGATTTTATTTTATAAAATCAGAAACATTAATATAAAAAGCAGGAATATGAACCCATTCCTTTGGGTGGGAGGAAGTAATTTGATTATTTGTGTTGTCCTCTTCGTGAACACATTTTTGAAGAAATCAGCAAAGAAGTAAACAAGTGTGTAATAACAATTACTTTTTCTTACTGAATTTATGCGTTTATAAAGTTTTGTGACATCTGAAGTATGACGTGTGTTTGATGACAAGCATTTTTGAGTCAATTCTATAGCAGTGAAATATTTTGTAGTCTGAGATAAAGTTGCTGTCCTTGAAATTTTTGTGCCAGATTTTTTCCACTTTTTTTTTATAGATGGATTGTTTCATAGAATTTGATAATTCATCAAATTTCAACGTTCATTTTCGGGTTCTGTGAAAGTCTTATTCAAGTTCTGTTATTATATCATTATAGGCCAGTTGCTTGACAAAACTGAAATAATAACAAAAGTTGAAAAGAACTTGATAATAAAAAATAAAAATTAAACAACCCGTCCTAAGTGTAATTATTAACCCATTTGAAAAGTTTGATTTGAGTTGAGGGTATGTATTTATTGATAGCCGTGTAGATGACGGAGTAAAAATATTCAAGATTATTGTTAACATTGTTGTTATTGTCTAAAAAAGACTAATCTGCACTTTGTATTTGTTTTATTATCTATTTAGATAATAAAACAGATATTCTGCTTTGACATAATTATATGAGTAATAAGGAACAGCGTTAGAGTCTGTGTTGAGGCGGTTGTTCATAATGGTCATGCTTAAGGAAGGATGGTGGAAATCTACGGGAAGTATTACATCATTGTACTGAAGGATCACTACTATACTAAATGCGAGCTCTAAAATGTAGTCATTAGAATTAACTACATTATTCATTCGACATATTTATAATTTGTCGAGCATCAGCAGCTACATTAAAATGGTATAGTTATTAATTATTATAATATGTGTATTTGTTTGTTGTCAAGGCGTATTTGCCATTTATTGTAACGACATCATGCATTTTTACTAATTTTAATAATATTTTTATCATTTTCCTCTTGACTTTAGTAACCTAAGGATAACAACCAATTAAAAATAATGACTTTTACCCATTTTTAAATCGCAGCGCTCTTGGTGATAATAAAAAAATACTGCAAATAATATTATTGAAATAAAAATGAGATATCCTTTATCGCCCTGGTGGAAGAGTAAATACTAGCCCACCGTTCAGCAACACGAGGAGACCCTAATCGAGGAAGTCATGTCTGCGTCAGGTGGGAATGGGTTCTACCGCCATTTCAATGGAAAATGCTCCGAGGAACTAGTGTCATTTATGTATTCGGCACCGGTGCGTGGTCGGAAAACATGCCAAACGCGCGCTTAACATTTATACTTGCTTGACTCTAATTATCTCAAGAGAACGGATCGTTTTAAAGACTCGTTCTTGAGTTCAACTGTTCGGCTGTTTCCTTCCCCCTACAACATGGGTCTTTTCAAAATCACAACTTCATCTTCTCAAAAGACGAGCACATAGCATCCCCAAAGATGACATAGGCCCTGAGGGAAAATATTTTTGTAATTTTGTTAAAGAAGTACTTAAATCACATTTACGTCAAAATGAACTTATTTCGATGAAATGAAATCAGAATATTTGATGAACGGTTTCAGGCCGAGTGGGTTGCTTCCTTTTAATCCAGATTCCTTACATTATACTACATTTCGTTCCAAGAGGTCTCAGCAAATACGTGAGAATGCGAATCACGTTTTTTAAACAATTGATGAAAGAGATAAATTTCAAATTTATAAGGAAGTTTCCGGCACTGAATAACGAATTGAAACGGAAATAACATGGGATAGAAATGACATAGAATGGAAATGACATGGAATGGAAACGACGTAGGATGGAAATGACATGGAATGGAAACGGCATGAGATGGAAATGACGTGAGATGGAAATGACAAAGATGGAAATGAAATGAAACGGAAATGACATGGATCAAAAATGACATGGAACGGAAATGTCATGGAACGGATATGACATGGAATAGAAATGGTATGGGATGAAAATGACACGGGATGGAAATGACATGGAAAGGAAATGACATGGAATAGAAAAGATATGGGATGGAAATGGCAAGGAATAGAAATGAAATGCAATGGAAATGACATAGAATTGAAATGAAATGAGATAGAAATGACATGGGATGGAAATGACAAAGATGGAACTGAAATTGAATGGAAATGAAATTGAATGGCTATGACATGGGATGGATATGACATGGAACGGAAATGACATAGGATGGAAATGACATGAAACGGAAATGACATGGATCGGAATTGACATGGAATGGAAATTACATGTAATGAAAATGACCTAGAATGGTAATGACATGGGAAAGAAATGACATGGAACGGAAATGACATGGAATAGAAGTGATACGGGATGGAAATGACATGGGATGGAAATGACATGGATCGGAATTGACATGGAATGGAAATTACATGTAATGAAAATGACCTAGAATGGTAATGACATGGGAAAGAAATGACATGGAACGGAAATGACATGGAATAGAAGTGATACGGGATGGAAATGACATGGGATGGAAATGACATGGAACGGAAATGACATGGATCGGAATTGACATGGAATGGAAATTACATGTAATGAAAATGACCTAGAATGATAATGACATGGGAAAGAAATGACATGGAACGGAAATGACATGGAATTGAAGTGATACGGGATGGAAATGACATGGGATGGAAATGACAAAGATGAAACTTAAATTGAATGGAAACGAAAATGACATGGAACGGAAATAAAATGGAACAGAAATGATATGGGATGGAAATGACAAGAAATGGATATGTCATGCAATGGAAATGACATAGAATGGAAATGACATGGGATGGAAATGACATGAAACTGAAATGATATGGGTCAGAAATAACGTGGGATGGAAATGACAAAGATGGAACTGAAATTGAATGGAAATGAAATTGAATGGCTATGACATGGGATGGAAATGACATAGGATGGAAATGACATGAAACGGAAATGACATGGATCGGAATTGACATGGAATGGAAATAACATGTAATGAAAATGACCTAGAATGGTAATGACATGGGAAAGAAATGACATGGAACGGAAATGACATGGAATAGAAGTGATACGGGATGGAAATGACATGGGATGGAAATTACATGGAACGGAAATGACATGGATCGGAATTGACATGGAATGGAAATTACATGTAATGAAAATGACCTAGAATGGTAATGACATGGAAAAGAAATGACATGGAACGGAAATGACATGGAATAGAAATGATACGGGATGGTAATGAGATGGGATGGAAATGACAAAGATGGAACTTAAATTGAATTGAAACGAAATTGAAGGAAAATGACATGGAACGGAAATAAAATGGAACAGAAATGATATGGGATGGAAATGACAAGAAATGGATATGTCATGCAATGGAAATGACATAGAATGGAAATGACATGGGATGGAAATGACATGAAACTGAAATGACATGGGTCAGAAATAACATGGGATAGAAATGACAACGATGGAACTGAAATTGAATGGAAATGAAATTGAATGGCTATGACATGGGATGGATATGACATGGGATGGAAATGACATAGGATGGAAATGACATGAAACGGAAATGACATGGATCGGAATTGACATGGAATGGAAATTACATGTAATGAAAATGACCTAGAATGGTAATGACATGGGAAAGAAATGACATGGAACGGAAATGACATGGAATAAAAGTGATACGGGATGGAAATGTCACGGGATGGATATGACATGGGATGGAAATGACCTAGGATGGAAATGACATGAAACGGAAATGACATGAATCGGAATTGACATGGAATGGAAATTACATGTAATGAAAATCACCTAGAATGGTAATGACATGGGAAAGAAATGACATGGAACGGAAATGACGTGGAATAGAAGTGATACGGGATGGAAATGACATGGGATGGAAATTACATGGAACGTAAATGACATGGATCGGAATTGACATGGAATGGAAATTACATGTAATGAAAATGACCTAGAATGGTAATGACATGGAAAAGAAATGACATGGAACGGAAATGACATGGAATAGAAGTGATACGGGATGGAAATGAGATGGGATGGAAATGACAAAGATGGAACTTAAATTGAATGGAAACGAAATTGAAGGAAAATGACATGGAACGGATATAAAATGGAAAGAAATGATATGGGATGGAAATGACAAGAAATGGATATGTCATGCAATGGAAATGACATAGAATGGAAATGACATGGGATGGAAATGACATGAAACTGAAATGACATGGGTCAGAAATAACATGAGATAGAAATGACAACGAAAGAACTGAAATTGAATGGCTATGACATGGGATGGATATGACATGGGATGGAAATGACATAGGATGGAAATGACATGAAACGGAAATGACATGGATCGGAATTGACATGGAATGGAAATTACATGTAATGAAAATGACCTAGAATGGTAATGACATGGGAAAGAAATGACATGGAACGGAAATGACATGGAATAAAAGTGATACGGGATGTAAATGACATGGGATGGATATGACATGGGATGGAAATGACATAGGATGGAAATAACATGAAACGGAAATGACATGAATCGGAATTGACATGGAATGGAAATTACATGTAATGAAAATCACCTAGAATGGTAATGACATGTGAAAGAAATGACATGGAACGGAAATGACGTGGAATAGAAGTGATACGGGATGGAAATGACATGGGATGGATATGACATGGGATGGAAATGACAAAGGATGGAAATGACATGAAACGGAAATGACATGGATCGGAATTGACATGGAATGGAAATTACATGGAATGAAAATGACCTAGAATGGTAATGACATGGAAAAGAAATGACATGGAATGGAAATGACATGGAATTGAAGTGATACAGGATGGAAATCACATGGGATGGAAATGACAAAGATGGAACTTAAATTGAATGGAAATGAAATTGAATGGCTATGACATGGAACGGAAATGACATAGGATGGAAATGACATGAAACGGAAATGACATGGATCGGAATTGACATGGAATGGAAATTACATGTAATGAAAATGACCTAGAATGGTAATGACATGGGAAAGAAATGACATGGAACGGAAATGACATGGAATAGAAGTGATACGGGATGGAAATGACATGGGATGGAAATGACATGGAACAGAAATGACATGGATCGGAATTGACATGGAATGGAAATTACATGTAATGAAAATGACCTAGAATGGTAATGACATGGAAAAGAAATGACATGGAACGGAAATGACATGGAATTGAAGTGATACGGGATGGAAATGAGATGGGATGGAAATGACAAAGATGAAACTTAAATTGAATGGAAACGAAACTGAAGGAAAATGACATGGAACGGAAATAAAATGGAACAGAAATGAAATGGGATGGAAATGACAAGAAATGGATATGTCATGCAATGGAAATGACATGGGATGGAAATGATATGAAACTGAAATGACATGGGTCAGAAATAACATGGGATGGAAATGACAAAGATGGAACTAAAATTGAATGGAAATGAAATTGAATGGCTATGACATGGGATGGAAATGACATAGGATGGAAATGACATGAAACGGAAATGACATGGATCGGAATTGACATGGAATGGAAATTACATGTAATGAAAATGACCTAGAATGGTAATGACATGGGAAAGAAATGACATGGAACGTAAATGACATGGAATAGAAGTGATACGGGATGGAAATGAGATGGGATGGAAATGACAAAGATGGAACTTAAATTGAATGGAAACGAAATTGAAGGAAAATGACATGGAACGGATATAAAATGGATAGAAATGACATAGAATGGAAATGACATGGAATGGAAACGACGTAGGATGGAAATGACATGGAATGGAAACGGCATGAGATGGAAATGACGTGAGATGGAAATGACAAAGATGGAAATGAAATGAAACGGAAATGACATGGATCAAAAATGACATGGAACGGAAATGTCATGGAACGGATATGACATGGAATAGAAATGGTATGGGATGAAAATGACACGGGATGGAAATGACATGGAAAGGAAATGACATGGAATAGAAAAGATATGGGATGGAAATGGCAAGGAATAGAAATGAAATGCAATGGAAATGACATAGAATTGAAATGAAATGAGATAGAAATGACATGGGATGGAAATGACAAAGATGGAACTGAAATTGAATGGAAATGAAATTGAATGGCTATGACATGGGATGGATATGACATGGAACGGAAATGACATAGGATGGAAATGACATGAAACGGAAATGACATGGATCGGAATTGACATGGAATGGAAATTACATGTAATGAAAATGACCTAGAATGGTAATGACATGGGAAAGAAATGACATGGAACGGAAATGACATGGAATAGAAGTGATACGGGATGGAAATGACATGGGATGGAAATGACATGGATCGGAATTGACATGGAATGGAAATTACATGTAATGAAAATGACCTAGAATGGTAATGACATGGGAAAGAAATGACATGGAACGGAAATGACATGGAATAGAAGTGATACGGGATGGAAATGACATGGGATGGAAATGACATGGAACGGAAATGACATGGATCGGAATTGACATGGAATGGAAATTACATGTAATGAAAATGACCTAGAATGATAATGACATGGGAAAGAAATGACATGGAACGGAAATGACATGGAATTGAAGTGATACGGGATGGAAATGACATGGGATGGAAATGACAAAGATGGAACTTAAATTGAATGGAAACGAAAATGACATGGAACGGAAATAAAATGGAACAGAAATGATATGGGATGGAAATGACAAGAAATGGATATGTCATGCAATGGAAATGACATAGAATGGAAATGACATGGGATGGAAATGACATGAAACTGAAATGATATGGGTCAGAAATAACGTGGGATGGAAATGACAAAGATGGAACTGAAATTGAATGGAAATGAAATTGAATGGCTATGACATGGGATGGAAATGACATAGGATGGAAATGACATGAAACGGAAATGACATGGATCGGAATTGACATGGAATGGAAATAACATGTAATGAAAATGACCTAGAATGGTAATGACATGGGAAAGAAATGACATGGAACGGAAATGACATGGAATAGAAGTGATACGGGATGGAAATGACATGGGATGGAAATTACATGGAACGGAAATGACATGGATCGGAATTGACATGGAATGGAAATTACATGTAATGAAAATGACCTAGAATGGTAATGACATGGAAAAGAAATGACATGGAACGGAAATGACATGGAATAGAAATGATACGGGATGGTAATGAGATGGGATGGAAATGACAAAGATGGAACTTAAATTGAATTGAAACGAAATTGAAGGAAAATGACATGGAACGGAAATAAAATGGAACAGAAATGATATGGGATGGAAATGACAAGAAATGGATATGTCATGCAATGGAAATGACATAGAATGGAAATGACATGGGATGGAAATGACATGAAACTGAAATGACATGGGTCAGAAATAACATGGGATAGAAATGACAACGATGGAACTGAAATTGAATGGAAATGAAATTGAATGGCTATGACATGGGATGGATATGACATGGGATGGAAATGACATAGGATGGAAATGACATGAAACGGAAATGACATGGATCGGAATTGACATGGAATGGAAATTACATGTAATGAAAATGACCTAGAATGGTAATGACATGGGAAAGAAATGACATGGAACGGAAATGACATGGAATAAAAGTGATACGGGATGGAAATGTCACGGGATGGATATGACATGGGATGGAAATGACCTAGGATGGAAATGACATGAAACGGAAATGACATGAATCGGAATTGACATGGAATGGAAATTACATGTAATGAAAATCACCTAGAATGGTAATGACATGGGAAAGAAATGACATGGAACGGAAATGACGTGGAATAGAAGTGATACGGGATGGAAATGACATGGGATGGAAATTACATGGAACGTAAATGACATGGATCGGAATTGACATGGAATGGAAATTACATGTAATGAAAATGACCTAGAATGGTAATGACATGGAAAAGAAATGACATGGAACGGAAATGACATGGAATAGAAGTGATACGGGATGGAAATGAGATGGGATGGAAATGACAAAGATGGAACTTAAATTGAATGGAAACGAAATTGAAGGAAAATGACATGGAACGGATATAAAATGGAAAGAAATGATATGGGATGGAAATGACAAGAAATGGATATGTCATGCAATGGAAATGACATAGAATGGAAATGACATGGGATGGAAATGACATGAAACTGAAATGACATGGGTCAGAAATAACATGAGATAGAAATGACAACGAAAGAACTGAAATTGAATGGCTATGACATGGGATGGATATGACATGGGATGGAAATGACATAGGATGGAAATGACATGAAACGGAAATGACATGGATCGGAATTGACATGGAATGGAAATTACATGTAATGAAAATGACCTAGAATGGTAATGACATGGGAAAGAAATGACATGGAACGGAAATGACATGGAATAAAAGTGATACGGGATGTAAATGACATGGGATGGATATGACATGGGATGGAAATGACATAGGATGGAAATAACATGAAACGGAAATGACATGAATCGGAATTGACATGGAATGGAAATTACATGTAATGAAAATCACCTAGAATGGTAATGACATGTGAAAGAAATGACATGGAACGGAAATGACGTGGAATAGAAGTGATACGGGATGGAAATGACATGGGATGGATATGACATGGGATGGAAATGACAAAGGATGGAAATGACATGAAACGGAAATGACATGGATCGGAATTGACATGGAATGGAAATTACATGGAATGAAAATGACCTAGAATGGTAATGACATGGAAAAGAAATGACATGGAATGGAAATGACATGGAATTGAAGTGATACAGGATGGAAATCACATGGGATGGAAATGACAAAGATGGAACTAAAATTGAATGGAAATGAAATTGAATGGCTATGACATGGAACGGAAATGACATAGGATGGAAATGACATGAAACGGAAATGACATGGATCGGAATTGACATGGAATGGAAATTACATGTAATGAAAATGACCTAGAATGGTAATGACATGGGAAAGAAATGACATGGAACGGAAATGACATGGAATAGAAGTGATACGGGATGGAAATGACATGGGATGGAAATGACATGGAACAGAAATGACATGGATCGGAATTGACATGGAATGGAAATTACATGTAATGAAAATGACCTAGAATGGTAATGACATGGAAAAGAAATGACATGGAACGGAAATGACATGGAATTGAAGTGATACGGGATGGAAATGAGATGGGATGGAAATGACAAAGATGAAACTTAAATTGAATGGAAACGAAACTGAAGGAAAATGACATGGAACGGAAATAAAATGGAACAGAAATGAAATGGGATGGAAATGACAAGAAATGGATATGTCATGCAATGGAAATTACATAGAATGGAAATGACATGGGATGGAAATGATATGAAACTGAAATGACATGGGTCAGAAATAACATGGGATGGAAATGACAAAGATGGAACTAAAATTGAATGGAAATGAAATTGAATGGCTATGACATGGGATGGAAATGACATAGGATGGAAATGACATGAAACGGAAATGACATGGATCGGAATTGACATGGAATGGAAATTACATGTAATGAAAATGACCTAGAATGGTAATGACATGGGAAAGAAATGACATGGAACGTAAATGACATGGAATAGAAGTGATACGGGATGGAAATGAGATGGGATGGAAATGACAAAGATGGAACTTAAATTGAATGGAAACGAAATTGAAGGAAAATGACATGGAACGGATATAAAATGGATAGAAATGACATAGAATGGAAATGACATGGAATGGAAACGACGTAGGATGGAAATGACATGGAATGGAAACGGCATGAGATGGAAATGACGTGAGATGGAAATGACAAAGATGGAAATGAAATGAAACGGAAATGACATGGATCAAAAATGACATGGAACGGAAATGTCATGGAACGGATATGACATGGAATAGAAATGGTATGGGATGAAAATGACACGGGATGGAAATGACATGGAAAGGAAATGACATGGAATAGAAAAGATATGGGATGGAAATGGCAAGGAATAGAAATGAAATGCAATGGAAATGACATAGAATTGAAATGAAATGAGATAGAAATGACATGGGATGGAAATGACAAAGATGGAACTGAAATTGAATGGAAATGAAATTGAATGGCTATGACATGGGATGGATATGACATGGAACGGAAATGACATAGGATGGAAATGACATGAAACGGAAATGACATGGATCGGAATTGACATGGAATGGAAATTACATGTAATGAAAATGACCTAGAATGGTAATGACATGGGAAAGAAATGACATGGAACGGAAATGACATGGAATAGAAGTGATACGGGATGGAAATGACATGGGATGGAAATGACATGGATCGGAATTGACATGGAATGGAAATTACATGTAATGAAAATGACCTAGAATGGTAATGACATGGGAAAGAAATGACATGGAACGGAAATGACATGGAATAGAAGTGATACGGGATGGAAATGACATGGGATGGAAATGACATGGAACGGAAATGACATGGATCGGAATTGACATGGAATGGAAATTACATGTAATGAAAATGACCTAGAATGATAATGACATGGGAAAGAAATGACATGGAACGGAAATGACATGGAATTGAAGTGATACGGGATGGAAATGACATGGGATGGAAATGACAAAGATGGAACTTAAATTGAATGGAAACGAAAATGACATGGAACGGAAATAAAATGGAACAGAAATGATATGGGATGGAAATGACAAGAAATGGATATGTCATGCAATGGAAATGACATAGAATGGAAATGACATGGGATGGAAATGACATGAAACTGAAATGATATGGGTCAGAAATAACGTGGGATGGAAATGACAAAGATGGAACTGAAATTGAATGGAAATGAAATTGAATGGCTATGACATGGGATGGAAATGACATAGGATGGAAATGACATGAAACGGAAATGACATGGATCGGAATTGACATGGAATGGAAATAACATGTAATGAAAATGACCTAGAATGGTAATGACATGGGAAAGAAATGACATGGAACGGAAATGACATGGAATAGAAGTGATACGGGATGGAAATGACATGGGATGGAAATTACATGGAACGGAAATGACATGGATCGGAATTGACATGGAATGGAAATTACATGTAATGAAAATGACCTAGAATGGTAATGACATGGAAAAGAAATGACATGGAACGGAAATGACATGGAATAGAAATGATACGGGATGGTAATGAGATGGGATGGAAATGACAAAGATGGAACTTAAATTGAATTGAAACGAAATTGAAGGAAAATGACATGGAACGGAAATAAAATGGAACAGAAATGATATGGGATGGAAATGACAAGAAATGGATATGTCATGCAATGGAAATGACATAGAATGGAAATGACATGGGATGGAAATGACATGAAACTGAAATGACATGGGTCAGAAATAACATGGGATAGAAATGACAACGATGGAACTGAAATTGAATGGAAATGAAATTGAATGGCTATGACATGGGATGGATATGACATGGGATGGAAATGACATAGGATGGAAATGACATGAAACGGAAATGACATGGATCGGAATTGACATGGAATGGAAATTACATGTAATGAAAATGACCTAGAATGGTAATGACATGGGAAAGAAATGACATGGAACGGAAATGACATGGAATAAAAGTGATACGGGATGGAAATGTCACGGGATGGATATGACATGGGATGGAAATGACCTAGGATGGAAATGACATGAAACGGAAATGACATGAATCGGAATTGACATGGAATGGAAATTACATGTAATGAAAATCACCTAGAATGGTAATGACATGGGAAAGAAATGACATGGAACGGAAATGACGTGGAATAGAAGTGATACGGGATGGAAATGACATGGGATGGAAATTACATGGAACGTAAATGACATGGATCGGAATTGACATGGAATGGAAATTACATGTAATGAAAATGACCTAGAATGGTAATGACATGGAAAAGAAATGACATGGAACGGAAATGACATGGAATAGAAGTGATACGGGATGGAAATGAGATGGGATGGAAATGACAAAGATGGAACTTAAATTGAATGGAAACGAAATTGAAGGAAAATGACATGGAACGGATATAAAATGGAAAGAAATGATATGGGATGGAAATGACAAGAAATGGATATGTCATGCAATGGAAATGACATAGAATGGAAATGACATGGGATGGAAATGACATGAAACTGAAATGACATGGGTCAGAAATAACATGAGATAGAAATGACAACGAAAGAACTGAAATTGAATGGCTATGACATGGGATGGATATGACATGGGATGGAAATGACATAGGATGGAAATGACATGAAACGGAAATGACATGGATCGGAATTGACATGGAATGGAAATTACATGTAATGAAAATGACCTAGAATGGTAATGACATGGGAAAGAAATGACATGGAACGGAAATGACATGGAATAAAAGTGATACGGGATGTAAATGACATGGGATGGATATGACATGGGATGGAAATGACATAGGATGGAAATAACATGAAACGGAAATGACATGAATCGGAATTGACATGGAATGGAAATTACATGTAATGAAAATCACCTAGAATGGTAATGACATGTGAAAGAAATGACATGGAACGGAAATGACGTGGAATAGAAGTGATACGGGATGGAAATGACATGGGATGGATATGACATGGGATGGAAATGACAAAGGATGGAAATGACATGAAACGGAAATGACATGGATCGGAATTGACATGGAATGGAAATTACATGGAATGAAAATGACCTAGAATGGTAATGACATGGAAAAGAAATGACATGGAATGGAAATGACATGGAATTGAAGTGATACAGGATGGAAATCACATGGGATGGAAATGACAAAGATGGAACTTAAATTGAATGGAAATGAAATTGAATGGCTATGACATGGAACGGAAATGACATAGGATGGAAATGACATGAAACGGAAATGACATGGATCGGAATTGACATGGAATGGAAATTACATGTAATGAAAATGACCTAGAATGGTAATGACATGGGAAAGAAATGACATGGAACGGAAATGACATGGAATAGAAGTGATACGGGATGGAAATGACATGGGATGGAAATGACATGGAACAGAAATGACATGGATCGGAATTGACATGGAATGGAAATTACATGTAATGAAAATGACCTAGAATGGTAATGACATGGAAAAGAAATGACATGGAACGGAAATGACATGGAATTGAAGTGATACGGGATGGAAATGAGATGGGATGGAAATGACAAAGATGAAACTTAAATTGAATGGAAACGAAACTGAAGGAAAATGACATGGAACGGAAATAAAATGGAACAGAAATGAAATGGGATGGAAATGACAAGAAATGGATATGTCATGCAATGGAAATTACATAGAATGGAAATGACATGGGATGGAAATGATATGAAACTGAAATGACATGGGTCAGAAATAACATGGGATGGAAATGACAAAGATGGAACTAAAATTGAATGGAAATGAAATTGAATGGCTATGACATGGGATGGAAATGACATAGGATGGAAATGACATGAAACGGAAATGACATGGATCGGAATTGACATGGAATGGAAATTACATGTAATGAAAATGACCTAGAATGGTAATGACATGGGAAAGAAATGACATGGAACGTAAATGACATGGAATAGAAGTGATACGGGATGGAAATGAGATGGGATGGAAATGACAAAGATGGAACTTAAATTGAATGGAAACGAAATTGAAGGAAAATGACATGGAACGGATATAAAATGGAAAGAAATGATATGGGATGGAAATGACAAGAAATGGATATGTCATGCAATGGAAATGACATAGAATGGAAATGACATGGGATGGAAATGACATGAAACTGAAATGACATGGGTCAGAAATAACATGAGATAGAAATGACAACGAAAGAACTGAAATTGAATGGGAATGAAATTGAATGGCTATGACATGGGATGGATATGACATGGGATGGAAATGACATAGGATGGAAATGACATGAAACGGAAATGACATGGATCGGAATTAACATGGAATGGAAATTACATGTAATGAAAATGACCTAGAATGGTAATGACATGGGAAAGAAATGACATGGAATGGAAATGACATCGAATAAAAGTAATACGGGATGGAAATGACATGGGATGGATATGACATGGGATGGAAATGACATAGGATGGAAATGACATGAAACGGAAATGACATGAATCGGAATTGACATGGAATGGAAATTACATGTAATGAAAATCACCTAGAATGGTAATGACATGGGAAAGAAATGACATGGAACGGAAATGACGTGGAATAGAAGTGATACGGGATGGAAATGACATGGGATGGATATGACATGGGATGGAAATGACATAGGATGGAAATGACATGAAACGGAAATGACATGGATCGGAATTGACATGGAATGGAAATTACATGTAATGAAAATGACCTAGAATGGTAATGACATGGGAAAGAAATGACATGGAACGGAAATGACATGGAATTGAAGTGATACAGGATGGAAATCACATGGGATGGAAATGACAAAGATGGAACTTAAATTGAATGGAAATGAAATTGAATGGCTATGACATGGAACGGAAATGACATAGGATGGAAATGACATGAAACGGAAATTACATGGATCGGAATTGACATTGAATGGAAATTACATGTAATGAAAATGACCTAGAATGGTAATGACATGGGAAAGAAATGACATGGAACGGAAATGACATGGAATAGAAGTGATACGGGATGGAAATGACATGGGATGGAAATGACATGGAACGGAAATGACATGGATCGGAATTGACATGGAATGGAAATTACATGTAATGAAAATGACCTAGAATGGTAATGACATGGAAAAGAAATGACATGGAACGGAAATGACATGGAATTGAAGTGATACGGGATGGAAATGAGATGGGATGGAAATGACAAAGATGAAACTTAAATTGAATGGAAACGAAATTGAAGGAAAATGACATGGAACGGAAATAAAATGGAACAGAAATGAAATGGGATGGAAATGACAAGAAATGGATATGTCATGCAATGGAAATGACATAGAATGGAAATGACATGGGATGGAAATGACATGAAACTGAAATGACATGGGTCAGAAATAACATGAGATAGAAATGACAACGAAAGAACTGAAATTGAATGGCTATGACATGGGATGGATATGACATGGGATGGAAATGACATAGGATGGAAATGACATGAAACGGAAATGACATGGATCGGAATTGACATGGAATGGAAATTACATGTAATGAAAATGACCTAGAATGGTAATGACATGGGAAAGAAATGACATGGAACGGAAATGACATGGAATAAAAGTGATACGGGATGTAAATGACATGGGATGGATATGACATGGGATGGAAATGACATAGGATGGAAATAACATGAAACGGAAATGACATGAATCGGAATTGACATGGAATGGAAATTACATGTAATGAAAATCACCTAGAATGGTAATGACATGTGAAAGAAATGACATGGAACGGAAATGACGTGGAATAGAAGTGATACGGGATGGAAATGACATGGGATGGATATGACATGGGATGGAAATGACAAAGGATGGAAATGACATGAAACGGAAATGACATGGATCGGAATTGACATGGAATGGAAATTACATGGAATGAAAATGACCTAGAATGGTAATGACATGGGAAAGAAATGACATGGAATGGAAATGACATGGAATTGAAGTGATACAGGATGGAAATCACATGGGATGGAAATGACAAAGATGGAACTTAAATTGAATGGAAATGAAATTGAATGGCTATGACATGGAACGGAAATGACATAGGATGGAAATGACATGAAACGGAAATGACATGGATCGGAATTGACATGGAATGGAAATTACATGTAATGAAAATGACCTAGAATGGTAATGACATGGGAAAGAAATGACATGGAACGGAAATGACATGGAATAGAAGTGATACGGGATGGAAATGACATGGGATGGAAATGACATGGAACAGAAATGACATGGATCGGAATTGACATGGAATGGAAATTACATGTAATGAAAATGACCTAGAATGGTAATGACATGGAAAAGAAATGACATGGAACGGAAATGACATGGAATTGAAGTGATACGGGATGGAAATGAGATGGGATGGAAATGACAAAGATGAAACTTAAATTGAATGGAAACGAAATTGAAGGAAAATGACATGGAACGGAAATAAAATGGAACAGAAATGAAATGGGATGGAAATGACAAGAAATGGATATGTCATGCAATGGAAATGACATAGAATGGAAATGACATGGGATGGAAATGACATGAAACTGAAATGACATGGGTCAGAAATAACATGAGATAGAAATGACAACGAAAGAACTGAAATTGAATGGCTATGACATGGGATGGATATGACATGGGATGGAAATGACATAGGATGGAAATGACATGAAACGGAAATGACATGGATCGGAATTGACATGGAATGGAAATTACATGTAATGAAAATGACCTAGAATGGTAATGACATGGGAAAGAAATGACATGGAACGGAAATGACATGGAATAAAAGTGATACGGGATGTAAATGACATGGGATGGATATGACATGGGATGGAAATGACATAGGATGGAAATAACATGAAACGGAAATGACATGAATCGGAATTGACATGGAATGGAAATTACATGTAATGAAAATCACCTAGAATGGTAATGACATGTGAAAGAAATGACATGGAACGGAAATGACGTGGAATAGAAGTGATACGGGATGGAAATGACATGGGATGGATATGACATGGGATGGAAATGACAAAGGATGGAAATGACATGAAACGGAAATGACATGGATCGGAATTGACATGGAATGGAAATTACATGGAATGAAAATGACCTAGAATGGTAATGACATGGGAAAGAAATGACATGGAATGGAAATGACATGGAATTGAAGTGATACAGGATGGAAATCACATGGGATGGAAATGACAAAGATGGAACTTAAATTGAATGGAAATGAAATTGAATGGCTATGACATGGAACGGAAATGACATAGGATGGAAATGACATGAAACGGAAATGACATGGATCGGAATTGACATGGAATGGAAATTACATGTAATGAAAATGACCTAGAATGGTAATGACATGGGAAAGAAATGACATGGAACGGAAATGACATGGAATAGAAGTGATACGGGATGGAAATGACATGGGATGGAAATGACATGGAACAGAAATGACATGGATCGGAATTGACATGGAATGGAAATTACATGTAATGAAAATGACCTAGAATGGTAATGACATGGAAAAGAAATGACATGGAACGGAAATGACATGGAATTGAAGTGATACGGGATGGAAATGAGATGGGATGGAAATGACAAAGATGAAACTTAAATTGAATGGAAACGAAATTGAAGGAAAATGACATGGAACGGAAATAAAATGGAACAGAAATGAAATGGGATGGAAATGACAAGAAATGGATATGTCATGCAATGGAAATGACATAGAATGGAAATGACATGGGATGGAAATGACATGAAACTGAAATGACATGGGTCAGAAATAACATGAGATAGAAATGACAACGAAAGAACTGAAATTGAATGGCTATGACATGGGATGGATATGACATGGGATGGAAATGACATAGGATGGAAATGACATGAAACGGAAATGACATGGATCGGAATTGACATGGAATGGAAATTACATGTAATGAAAATGACCTAGAATGGTAATGACATGGGAAAGAAATGACATGGAACGGAAATGACATGGAATAAAAGTGATACGGGATGTAAATGACATGGGATGGATATGACATGGGATGGAAATGACATAGGATGGAAATAACATGAAACGGAAATGACATGAATCGGAATTGACATGGAATGGAAATTACATGTAATGAAAATCACCTAGAATGGTAATGACATGTGAAAGAAATGACATGGAACGGAAATGACGTGGAATAGAAGTGATACGGGATGGAAATGACATGGGATGGATATGACATGGGATGGAAATGACAAAGGATGGAAATGACATGAAACGGAAATGACATGGATCGGAATTGACATGGAATGGAAATTACATGGAATGAAAATGACCTAGAATGGTAATGACATGGGAAAGAAATGACATGGAATGGAAATGACATGGAATTGAAGTGATACAGGATGGAAATCACATGGGATGGAAATGACAAAGATGGAACTTAAATTGAATGGAAATGAAATTGAATGGCTATGACATGGAACGGAAATGACATAGGATGGAAATGACATGAAACGGAAATGACATGGATCGGAATTGACATGGAATGGAAATTACATGTAATGAAAATGACCTAGAATGGTAATGACATGGGAAAGAAATGACATGGAACGGAAATGACATGGAATAGAAGTGATACGGGATGGAAATGACATGGGATGGAAATGACATGGAACAGAAATGACATGGATCGGAATTGACATGGAATGGAAATTACATGTAATGAAAATGACCTAGAATGGTAATGACATGGAAAAGAAATGACATGGAACGGAAATGACATGGAATTGAAGTGATACGGGATGGAAATGAGATGGGATGGAAATGACAAAGATGGAACTTAAATTGAATGGAAACGAAATTGAAGGAAAATGACATGGATCGGATATAAAATGGAAAGAAATGATATGGGATGGAAATGACAAGAAATGGATATGTCATGCAATGGAAATGACATAGAATGGAAATGACATGGGATGGAAATGACATGAAACTGAAATGACATGGGTCAGAAATAACATGAGATAGAAATGACAACGAAAGAACTGAAATTGAATGGGAATGAAATTGAATGGCTATGACATGGGATGGATATGACATGGGATGGAAATGACATAGGATGGAAATGACATGAAACGGAAATGACATGGATCGGAATTAACATGGAATGGAAATTACATGTAATGAAAATGACCTAGAATGGTAATGACATGGGAAAGAAATGACATGGAATGGAAATGACATGGAATAAAAGTAATACGGGATGGAAATGACATGGGATGGATATGACATGGGATGGAAATGACATAGGATGGAAATGACATGAAACGGAAATGACATGAATCGGAATTGACATGGAATGGAAATTACATGTAATGAAAATCACCTAGAATGGTAATGACATGGGAAAGAAATGACATGGAACGGAAATGACGTGGAATAGAAGTGATACGGGATGGAAATGACATGGGATGGATATGACATGGGATGGAAATGACATAGGATGGAAATGACATGAAACGGAAATGACATGGATCGGAATTGACATGGAATGGAAATTACATGTAATGAAAATGACCTAGAATGGTAATGACATGGGAAAGAAATGACATGGAACGGAAATGACATGGAATTGAAGTGATACAGGATGGAAATCACATGGGATGGAAATGACAAAGATGGAACTTAAATTGAATGGAAATGAAATTGAATGGCTATGACATGGAACGGAAATGACATAGGATGGAAATGACATGAAACGGAAATGACATGGATCGGAATTGACATTGAATGGAAATTACATGTAATGAAAATGACCTAGAATGGTAATGACATGGGAAAGAAATGACATGGAACGGAAATGACATGGAATAGAAGTGATACGGGATGGAAATGACATGGGATGGAAATGACATGGAACGGAAATGACATGGATCGGAATTGACATGGAATGGAAATTACATGTAATGAAAATGACCTAGAATGGTAATGACATGGAAAAGAAATGACATGGAACGGAAATGACATGGAATTGAAGTGATACGGGATGGAAATGAGATGGGATGGAAATGACAAAGATGAAACTTAAATTGAATGGAAACGAAATTGAAGGAAAATGACATGGAACGGAAATAAAATGGAACAGAAATGAAATGGGATGGAAATGACAAGAAATGGATATGTCATGCAATGGAAATTACATAGAATGGAAATGACATGGGATGGAAATGACATGAAACTGAAATGACATAGGTCAGAAATAACATGGGATGGAAATGACAAATGTGGAACTGAAATTGAATGGAAATGAAATTGAATGGCTATGACATGGGATGGAAATGACATAGGATGGAAATGACATGAAACGGAAATGACATGGATCGGAATTGACATGGAATGGAAATTACATGTAATGAAAATGACCTAGAATGGTAATGACATGGGAAAGAAATGACATGGAACGTAAATGACATGGAATAGAAGTGATACGGGATGGAAATGAGATGGGATGGAAATGACAAAGATGGAACTTAAATTGAATGGAAACGAAATTGAAGGAAAATGACATGGATCGGATATAAAATGGAAAGAAATGATATGGGATGGAAATGACAAGAAATGGATATGTCATGCAATGGAAATGACATAGAATGGAAATGACATGGGATGGAAATGACATGAAACTGAAATGACATGGGTCAGAAATAACATGAGATAGAAATGACAACGAAAGAACTGAAATTGAATGGGAATGAAATTGAATGGCTATGACATGGGATGGATATGACATGGGATGGAAATGACATAGGATGGAAATGACATGAAACGGAAATGACATGGATCGAAATTAACATGGAATGGAAATTACATGTAATGAAAATGACCTAGAATGGTAATGACATGGGAAAGAAATGACATGGAATGGAAATGACATGGAATAAAAGTAATACGGGATGGAAATGACATGGGATGGATATGACATGGGATGGAAATGACATAGGATGGAAATGACATGAAACGGAAATGACATGAATCGGAATTGACATGGAATGGAAATTACATGTAATGAAAATCACCTAGAATGGTAATGACATGGGAAAGAAATGACATGGAACGGAAATGACGTGGAATAGAAGTGATACGGGATGGAAATGACATGGGATGGATATGACATGGGATGGAAATGACATAGGATGGAAATGACATGAAACGGAAATGACATGGATCGGAATTGACATGGAATGGAAATTACATGTAATGAAAATGACCTAGAATGGTAATGACATGGGAAAGAAATGACATGGAACGGAAATGACATGGAATTGAAGTGATACAGGATGGAAATCACATGGGATGGAAATGACAAAGATGGAACTTAAATTGAATGGAAATGAAATTGAATGGCTATGACATGGAACGGAAATGACATAGGATGGAAATGACATGAAACGGAAATGACATGGATCGGAATTGACATTGAATGGAAATTACATGTAATGAAAATGACCTAGAATGGTAATGACATGGGAAAGAAATGACATGGAACGGAAATGACATGGAATAGAAGTGATACGGGATGGAAATGACATGGGATGGAAATGACATGGAACGGAAATGACATGGATCGGAATTGACATGGAATGGAAATTACATGTAATGAAAATGACCTAGAATGGTAATGACATGGAAAAGAAATGACATGGAACGGAAATGACATGGAATTGAAGTGATACGGGATGGAAATGAGATGGGATGGAAATGACAAAGATGAAACTTAAATTGAATGGAAACGAAATTGAAGGAAAATGACATGGAACGGAAATAAAATGGAACAGAAATGAAATGGGATGGAAATGACAAGAAATGGATATGTCATGCAATGGAAATTACATAGAATGGAAATGACATGGGATGGAAATGACATGAAACTGAAATGACATAGGTCAGAAATAACATGGGATGGAAATGACAAATGTGGAACTGAAATTGAATGGAAATGAAATTGAATGGCTATGACATGGGATGGAAATGACATTGGATGGAAATGACATGAAACGGAAATGACATGGATCGGAATTGACATAGAATGGAAATTACATGTAATAAAAATGACCTAGAATGGTAATGACATGGGAAAGAAATGACATGGAACGGAAATGACATGGAATAGAAGTGATACGGGATGGAAATGACATGGGATGGATATGACATGGGATGGAAATGACATAGGATGGAAATGACATGAAACGGAAATGACATGGATCGGAATTGACATGGAATGGAAATTACATGTCATGAAAATGACCTAGAATGGTAATGACATGGGAAAAAAATGACATGGAACGGAAATGACATGGAATAGAAGTGATACGGGATGGAAATGACATGGGATGGAAATGACATAGGATGGAAATGACATGAAACGGAAATGACATGGATCGGAATTGACATGGAATGGAAATTACATGTAATGAAAATGACCTAGAATGGTAATGACATGGGAAAAAAATGACATGGAACCGAAATGACATGGAACGAAGTGATACGGGATGGAAATGACATGGGATGGATATGACATGGGATGGAAATGACATAGGATGGAAATACCATGAAACGGAAATGACATGGATCGGAATTGACATGGAATGGAAATTACATGTAATGAAAATGACCTAGAATGGTAATGACATGGGAAAAAAATGACATGGAACGGAAATGACATGGAATAGAAGTGATACGGGATGGAAATGACATGGGATGGAAATGACATAGGATGGAAATGACATGAAACGGAAATGACATGGATCGGAATTGACATGGAATGGAAATTACATGTAATGAAAATGACCTAGAATGGTAATGACATGGGAAAAAACATGACATGGAACGGAAATGACATGGAATAGAAGTGATACGGGATGGAAATGACATGGGATGGAAATGACAAAGATGGAACTTAAATTGAATGGAAATGAAATTGAATGGCTATGACATGGAACGGAAATGACATAGGATGGAAATGACATGAAACGGAAATGACATGGATCGGAATTGACATGGAATGGAAATTACATGTAATAAAAATGACCCAGAATGGTAATGACATGGGAAAGAAATGACATGGAACGGAAATGACATGGAATAGAAGTGATACGGGATGGAAATGACATGGATGGAAATGACATGGAACGGAAATGACATGGATCGGAATTGACATGGAATGGAAATTACATGTAATGAAAATGACCTAGAATGGTAATGACATGGAAAAGAAATGACATGGAACGGAAATGACATGGAATAGAAGTGATACGGGATGGAAATGAGATGGGATGGAAATGACAAAGATGGAACTTAAATTGAATGGAAACGAAATTGAAGGAAAATGACATGGAACGGAAATAAAATGGAACAGAAATGATATGGGATGGAAATGACAAGAAATGGATATGTCATGCAATGGAAATTAGATAGAATGGAAATGACATGGGATGGAAATGACATGAAACTGAAATGACATGGGTCAGAAATAACATGGGATGGAAATGACAAAGATGGAACTAAAATTGAATGGAAATGAAATTGAATGGCTATGACATGGGATGGAAATGACATAGGATGGAAATGACATGAAACGGAAATGACATGGATCGGAATTGACATGGAATGGAAATTACATGTAATGAAAATGACCTAGAATGGTAATGACATGGGAAAGAAATGACATGGAACGTAAATGACATGGAATAGAAGTGATACGGGATGGAAATGACATGGGATGGAAATGACAAAGATGGAACTTAAATTGAATGGAAACGAAATTGAAGGAAAATGACATGGAACGGAAATAAAATGGAACAGAAATGATATGGGATGGAAATGACAAGAAATGGATATGTCATGCAATGGAAATGACATAGAATGGAAATGACATGGGATGGAAATGACACGGAATGGAAATGACGTAGAATGGAAATGACATGGACTGGAATAGACATGGGATGGAAATGACATGAATAGGAAATGACACAGAATGCAAATGACATGGAATGGAAATGAAATGGGATGGAAATGACATGGAATGGAAAGGACATGGGAAGTAAATATAATGTTATGGAAATATAAAATTATTAAAATGACATGAAATGGAAATTACATAGAATATAAATGACATGTAATGGAAATGACATGGAATGGAAATGACATGGGGTGTAAATGACATGGACTGGAACAGACATGGGATGGAAATGACATAAAACTGAAATGACATGGGTCAGAAATAACATGGGATGGAAATGACAAAGATGGAACTGAAATTGAATGCAAATGAAATTGAATGGCTATGACATGGGATGGAAATGACATAGGATGGAAATGACATGAAACAGAAATGACATGGATCGGAATTGACATGGAATGAAAATTACATGTAATGAAAATGACCTAGAATGGTAATGACATGGGAAAGAAATGACATGGAACGTAAATGACATGGAATAGAAGTGATACGGGATGGAAATGACATGGGATGGAAATGACAAAGATGGAACTTAAATTGAATGGAAACGAAATTGAAGGAAAATGACATGGAACGGAAATAAAATGGAACATAAATGATATGGGATGGAAATGACAAGAAATGGATATGTCATGCAATGGAAATTAGATAGAATGGAAATGACATGGGATGGAAATGACATGAAACTGAAATGACATGGGTCAGAAATAACATGGGATGGAAATGACAAAGATGGAACTAAAATTGAATGGAAATGAAATTGAATGGCTATGACATGGGATGGAAATGACATAGGATGGAAATGACATGAAACGGAAATGACATGGATCGGAATTGACATGGAATGGAAATTACATGTAATGAAAATGACCTAGAATGGTAATGACATGGGAAAGAAATGACATGGAACGTAAATGACATGGAATAGAAGTGATACGGGATGGAAATGACATGGGATGGAAATGACAAAGATGGAACTTAAATTGAATGGAAACGAAATTGAAGGAAAATGACATGGATCGGAAATAAAATGGAACAGAAATGAAATGGGATGGAAATGACAAGAAATGGATATGTCATGCAATGGAAATTACATAGAATGGAAATGACATAGGATAGAAATGACACGGAATGGAAATGACATAGAATGGAAATGACATGGACTGGAATAGACATGGGATGGAAATGACATGAATAGGAAATGACACAGAATGCAAATGACATGGAATGGAAATGAAATGGGATGGAAATGACATGGAATGGAAAGGACATGGGAAGTAAATATAATGTTATGGAAATATAAAATTATTAAAATGACATGAAATGGAAATTACATAGAATATAAATGACATGTAATGGAAAAGACATGGAATGGAAATGACATGGGATGAAAATGACATAGAATATAAATGACATGTAATGGAAATGACATGGAATGGGAATGACATGTGATGAAAATGACATAGAATGGAAATGACATGGAATGGAAATGACATCGGTCGGAAATGACAAAGATGGAAATGACATGTAATGGAAATGACATTGAATGGAAATGACATGGGATGAAAATGACATTGAATGGAAATGACATGGAATGGAAATGACATCGGTCGGAAATGACAAAGATGGAAATGACATGTAATGGAAATGACATGGAATGGGAATGACATGTAATGAAAATGACATAGAATGGAAATGACATGGAATGGAAATGACATCGGTCGGAAATGACAAAGATGGAAATGACATGTAATGGAAATGACATTGAATGGAAATGACATGGGATGAAAATGACATAGAATGGAAATGACATGGAATGGAAATGACATCGGTCGGAAATGACAAAGATGGAAATGACATGTAATGGAAATGACATGGAATGGAAATGACATGGGATGGAAATGACATGAAACTAAAATGACATGGGATGGAAATGACAAAGATGGAAATGAATTTTATTGGCAGTGACATGGAATGGAAATGACAAAGATGGAAATGACATGGGATGGAAAGAACAAAGTATGTATTGTATTGTATTATTGTAAATAAAGCGTAGATAATGGTTGCTGCCGAACATGTTTCAAATGAACTCATAAATATCTGTGTCCTAAATGTTTAAGACTGGTGCTGGACCTAAAAATATTTACGCAATGGAAGATTTGAGTCATTCTGTTTGCCATTTCCTGCGCTACTATGATTTATCTGCTCGTATTTCTTAGTTATGTCCCTAGCAAGAGAATTTACTGGGAATGAATACGAGTTCACATTAGTTTAATATCTAAACATAAACAATCGCCAAATGTTTCATCTTAGAAAATAGAATTCATTTCAATTTAATCTTTTCGAAAATTATCACTTTATTGGTAATCCGGTTAAAAGCGGTATTACGCCGTTCCTAATATTTTTTTTAGTAAATTTCTAATATATTGGAACACGTGTTCGTGTACCTGCATTTGCCTTGATATAATAAGGAAATGCTTATTATAATTTTTATGTACACACTTTCGGACATCGTGATAATATTTTCGTATTTTTTTAATTTATCAGGAAACCTATATATTCAATGATTAAGGGCCTGCAATTACGTATTTAACCAGATTACCAATCCTTTGAAGAGATTCCTAATAAATTAGCAGTACGCATTTGTCTCCGTGTATTTTGTAAAAAACGTTTAAAATGTTTTTTTTTTTTTTTTAATAAAAAGAAAGACAAACATTCCCGGGTTACGAATAACCTTAATAATATATAATATTAATATTTGAAAATCTCCTACTACCACCACAGAAAGCTGGAAATGTTGCTTGTGTTGCGATGGAGGACTTAGCCGGCCGAGGAATTGAACACACTACGCCTGAGTGGGACCCAAGCGCGATGTCAACTCGGCCACCGACCGGTGTTATAAAGCAACATAAATAGAATGTACAGCGCCGTTTTGTTTTGTTGATAAATTAATGCTATTTTGTATTTTCACGTTATCAAATATAACAAATAACAGAAAAATATACTGATTATTAGATTTTTATTGTGGAAATAACAGCTTTGCTATATGATTTTTTTTTAAATTAAATGCTGTTATTTTCAGCTCGGTCCGTCATTTCTACAACGAGATATGGAGCTTTGAAATGAGACATTTTAATTTACAAATAACTTGTTTTATTATATTACATTAAAAACACTGGTAAAATAAAGAAGGCTGGTACTAAACATCAATTAGTGAGAGATGTTAAGCGAATGTCTTTTGGTTGGTCAATAAATATAGCATGCATGGCTAATAACTGTGGAAAGGGGGCTAATGACTCTGGAAAAGGAGGCAGAACTGTGGAAAGGGGGGCCAATAATGTGGAAGGGACCAGTAACTGTGGAAAGGAGCAAATAATGTGGAAAGGGGGGCAATAACTGTGGAAAGGGGGATAATAAATAAAGCATAGCATGGCCAATAACTGTGGAAAAGGAGGCAGAACTGTGGAAAGGGGGGCAAATAATGTGGAAGGGACCAGTAACTGTGGAAAAGGGCAAATAATGTGGAAAGGGGGCAATAACTGTGGAAAAGGGGATAATAAATATAGCATAGCATGGCCAATAACTGTGGAAAAGGAGGCAAAACTGTGGAAAGGGGGGCCTATAATGTGGAAAGGGGCAAATAATGTGGAAAGGGGGCAATTATGTCGAAGGGGGGCCAATAATGTGGAAAGGGGGCTAATAACTGTGGAAAGGGGGGCCAATAACTGTGGAAAAGGAGGCAGAACTGTGGAAAGGGGGGCAAATAATGTGGAAGGGACCAGTAACTGTGGAAAAGGGCAAATAATGTGGAAAGGGGGCAATAACTGTGGAAAAGGGGATAATAAATATAGCATAGCATGGCCAATAACTGTGGAAAAGGAGGCAAAACTGTGGAAAGGGGGGCCTATAATGTGGAAAGGGGCAAATAATGTGGAAAGGGGGCAATTATGTCGAAGGGGGGCCAATAATGTGGAAAGGGGGCTAATAACTGTGGAAAGGGGGCTAAGCAATATTGCATGGAATGGCTAATAACTGTGGAAAGGGGAACCAAAAACTGTGGAAAGGGGGCCAATAAACATCGCATGGCATGGCCAATAATGTGAAAGGGGCCAATATCTGTGGAAAGGGGACCAATAACTGAATATCATTTCTTTATTCAATTCATAAATACTTAACTTATACTAAAAAATATGTATCAATATTAAGAGAAAACTAATTATCAACAAGCATTAAGAAATAAATTACCGACCTATAGGTGTAAATAGTTTTAAAACAAGTTATTTATTAACAGAACCAATCGTTGTACAAATTAAAAAATATATCTTAAATTCGGTGAATATTTATTTATACTGGGTTTTTACAGATGTGAGAACATTCCAGATATTATAAATCAGTTAATTTATGTTAAATAAATAGGTACAACAATTACAAAAATATATTAATTTTTATACATCTTAAGGCGAAGCTTAATGCCAAATCACCATTTTGATTCACCTTTACAACGAATTGGTGTACATTATGAATACCAAAAAATATACTTAAGATAAATTGAACGTTTTCCTATCGCTTCGCTTGAGCAGAATACAAATAAATATATAAATCACTCAATAAAAAATATAAATGCAAACTACTAAAAAAAAATTTTTTTCAATAGAAATGTATGAACGCATAAAGGAAACAACTTTTTAAAAATACAGTATTTTGGCTAAGATTATCTGTGACAGTTTCACTTGATAATTTTTTTTGCTTTCTTATAAAATTATTTACAAAATAAATAAAAACCAGTTATTTGCTTGAAATCGAACGTTTCTAGACTCCGTTTGTCAAGCGATTTCAATGCCTATTACCTACGATATAAGGTATACCAAGAATATACACATGTTTGGCTTGTAGCATCCTCTTGATAAAGATAAAACAAATAAAAATACAAAATTATATGAAAGCTCACTCAAATGACAAATAATACAAAAAAATAAAAGAGACACAAATAGAGACGCAAGTAATACGTAATATCAGCGCAAAATATTTTTTATAGCAGAACATTTTTCTAAATCCATATAAATTATCGACGAAAATGTCTACTTCAGCACACTCCATCTGATTATCATATTTGGGTAATTTGTTAATGTATTCAGGTGAAACATGCTATGGCGTTGGGAACATTTAATTCAATATTGCTAATACATAATGCAGTATCATTAGTAGATGCATTCAGAGTCGCTTGATACTACTTGTATTGCAGTCAATTCATATCTCCGGGTGGAAAAAGAACTTCAAGCTACGTCAGGACTTTCGAGATGAGCCAACCTTGTTAAGGCGATCCAATACCAAGTAATGCAAAATCAGATGTTTTTGGTTTGAAAATTTGATTGCTTAGAAATACTACAGATGCTTTAATTAAATACTGCAAGTAGAACACATCTTGGGCTTATCAGCAATCGATCATTTTTTTGATTAGACCTTTTATAAGCCTAGAAAAAATAAAGTATCAGGCCTAAAAAAAACTGTCTAGTGCAAAATATCCCATTTACAAACCCATTTTCGAATATTTTTTATTGTATAATGTGGGAAATTCATTTTTTCATTTGATTATCGAAGGAAATTTACATATATGTACCAGAACTTCACAAAATAAAATAAAATGTGCATTTTCGCGATGTTTATTTTAACACGAATATTGATCGATTTTCGGGGAGGTAAAAATTGAATTTGCCATTGTGAGATAAACTCTATGCCGTCTACATAAGGGTTTCACGCTTTTGTATTTAGTTACCGCCCGGCGCTGGTGGTATGAAGATGTTCTTTATCTTAGTGCCGCTCTGTTCTGTGATATTTTAGCAACTCTAATCAGTTTACGTGTAATCGTTTTTTTTAAATTCCTTCTTTTATACAGTGGGGAGGAAAGATAATAAAAAACTGGGTACGCTCAGTGGCCTAAAACAAAATTTAAAAAAACATGCTGGAATATTTGGGTTAGTTCAAATAATTTTTTTCATAATTGGGTACTAGAAACAATAACGCAAGAAATATTTGTTTATTTTATGTTATTATATTTAGAAATCAAACAGATATACATAAAGAATTATAACAAATATACATTGCAAAATGAACGCACGATAAAATAAGTTACAATCATTATTTAAATATACAAAAAAATTATTATAAATCGGTCATCATCATAGACTAAATTAGACTAGACACGGCATATTCATTTAAAAATAACCCCAACACAATTTTGGTTTGGTTCACATGCACATTTATGAAAAGGCCCACGCATTATGACGCAATGCGAAATGGGCACTGTGCATTACGTTTTACCTTTTGTTGGTCTATTTTGCTTCTCAGCTATGCTGGGCAAGTTCATTTTTTCAATCACAAAAATAACCGAGTTCCAAATATTTAAATTTGAATTATGTCCATATTACAACACCTCTGACAACAAATTCTCCGTGGTTTCACTTACGAGTTTGAACGCTTGTACAAGGAGTTTAAACAGAGTTGGGTTGTTAAGTTCATCTCCATATTTGTGATGTACGCTACGTGGCGTTATTTTTAAAATGAATTTAACTAGACAGGGCTAATCTACGATTTTCGAACCCCGATTAGATATTAGGTAAAATATACTCATGGAGTAGGAATTATTTTTTTTTATTTTTTCGATGCATTCAATGTCTTTTGTAATATAATTTATCTAAATGTTTTTTACAGGCCTCTATGTAATCTTTCCTTAATTTTTTTTTTTTAAATACTGCTGTTTCAATAATTCCTAACTATAATTAGGTATTGTAATTTATTTAATTTAGTCGATTTATATGATAATACTATTTGAAAAACCACCAAGCAATAATTTCTTTGCCAAAAATACGTAAATTACGCAGCTGAACAAAACAACGAGTAAGGAGTGTAGAGTGTAAAACCAATTTCAAATTTCGCGCGCTTTTGCGTACCGAAGCGACGCAAAGTGGTAAAATTTAACGAAATTTCGGACGTATTTGGTCTTAAAAGGTTCCAAGGGTTAATTTTATTACTAGGATTGTTCGCACAGGCAGGGACGCTCTTGTGAGGTGTCACATAAAAAAAAATAAAATAAATAAAGTGGTAATTTATTGTCAATTCACGCATTACAGATCGCTTGTGTTTTATATTGTTATTACTAGGATTGTTATAAAGTGGTCAGTTATTGTCAGTTCACGCATTACAGATTCCTTGTGTTTTATTCTAAATGGTCAATGCGGGTTTTGTTCATTTTTCGAGTGAGTTCATTTATAAGGCATAAAAAAAGACCATGAGAGTCCTTAGATATAAGGGATCACAATGATTCAGAATAATGATGTAAATCTCCAATAAGACAAACTTTTGATCGATAGATTGATACCATAGTTGATACCTTTCCAAATAAAATTTTGAGACAATTATTGGCATTTATTATTGTGATTTACTTCACCTCGGTTTTTATTTCATTTTTATGTTTATAATTTTTCTTTGCGTAGAATTTGGTTTATTTTAAATTACATTTTTTAAAGTATTTCATCCAACAAATTTCTAAGCTTGGGGATTTTTATTTTAGTTAAAACACGGCTTCGTTACATTCCGTCCATTTTTTTTGTGCATTACAGATTGATTTAATCCTATTACAATACAAGTATTTATTATTATTTTCTACGAACCTTGGGTTAAACATGGAAGACAACATAAGTATTCTACTTTTATGGCTATTTACATTTTGTATTCACACAGCGGTAGGCAAGATCGAAACATTTACACGACCGAAACACCAATCGAATTAATGGCTTGAAGTTCAGCGGGAGCAATAGCTGCGAGCAGAGGCAGCGTTTTAATGTCTCAGGGGAGGGTACAATATGGTACATTTGTATGAGGTAAGAACGGCTTTTGCAACAATGGACAAAACCAATGTGTTCATATTAACAATGATACATTTATGGTTTACTTACAAATAGCGATAGGCGCAATCGACAAATCATCGATTTTTTTGACCATCCACATATTATATCATTTATGATTTTTTACAAAACGATTTTGTCAAAAATCATTCGAAAAGACAGTCAGAGACAATCATTTTCACAATCGAATGTCAAATCCGAGAGATTATATTTCGAGACGTCAAAAACATCTCGGATTGCTTGACAAACGAGATATTATACCGTAGGTATATTGTATTATATGCACGATTGCATTTGGGATTACGCAATTATTCTTTGCTAATATTGTCAAATGTTGGTATTTGATGATTTTTGACGAAATCCGTTTGTCCATAATAACCATCATTGAATCGAAATTTTTCATGATCAAAAATATCGAGAAAATCATCGATGATTGATCAATCATTGTTGATTGTGGCCATTGCTAATTCACATTCCGAAAATATTCTAAAATTTATATGATTTATCTTCGTTATGTCTTTTGATTGATTTGTCTGCGACGTCTGACCTCTCACCTTTATATCATTAGTTTTATCAAATTAATAACCTATAATATTAATGATACCACCAACTTCTGACACCCCTCGGCACACCCGCCTGCCGACGACCTTGTCCGAATATTGAAATCCATTATAATCTATTCTCACCTAAAGCTGATTTACAAGTAGAACAAAGCTAGACTGTGACTGTGGTCATGTCTTATATTCAGGAATTTTGATAATAATTTTTAATTTTCAATTTGGTAGGCGGGAATGGGTACCGCCGCCCTGGGAACCATTTATTGGATGACCAACACCTCTGCCACAGGTCACCCCAAGTGGTTCGCTACGTTTGGTGACTTAGCAGGGGTGCCCGGGTTCATGGGTTAAGGTTTGCCCAGGTCTTGGTGGCGGGTGCGTCGGCCCACCTTCTGCGTGGCGGGCCGGTTCGGAGATGCTGGTTGAGGGAGACCCTTTACAACCGGTTACCGCTGTCCGGGCCGCTCGATAGTACAGGGGCCCGACACTCAGGCTCACGACTAAGGGTGGGCTGCCCCATCAGCGAGTGAAAAAACCCCGCCACTGCTGTTGTGCCGGTTCGTGACCGGAGGGGACCCAGCAGCAGCGTTTGGGGCGCATTGGATGCCCTCTCCAGCCGGACTCTCCCAGCCTATCGCCTAGCACCGCAGTGGGTGGGCTGGAACCAAACGCTCATCACTCCTGGACAGCCTGAACCCCAGATTCCTACCCACCCCTCATACCTTTCCTTTCCAGACCTTTCCTTTCACCTCCTACCCTTACAAAAAAAAAAAAAAAAAAACTTAAAATTCATGAACATACAACACAACAATTACAACCAAAACTGTTGGTAAATTTTGTCAACATTCGCGGCCTGCACACAAATTTAAATTCCGTCCATCACCATCTTTTGTCCCAACGTCCCAACTTTCTTTTCCTATCCGAAACTCAGATAGCCGAGCCGCCAGACTCCTCTTATCTGGACTGCCCGGGCTTTACCCTCGCAAGCAAATTCCGACTCAAAGGAGGAGTCTGCCTCTATAGTCGAGCTGACGTCAACTGTGTGCGACTATTGAGTCTGGAAAACTCCAGATTCAACGTAATGTGGGTGCGCGTCAATCTTGCCAGTACGGCAAGATTCTACGCATGTCTATACCGCTCACCGAACCAAAGCGAATCAGACACTTCGGAACTCTTCAAACATTTGAGCGATACTATTGATGATCTCTTGCCCCGCTACCCTTTGGCCGAGTTTGTTGTTCTGGGGGACTTCAATGTTCATAACGAACCATGGTTGAAGTTCTCAGGCCCAACGGACTCGTCTGGCCGACAGGCGGAATCCTTTGCCATTTGCTACGGATTAGAGCAATTGGTTCAGGAGCCTACAAGGGTTCCTGATGTCCAGACTCACCGTTCCAATCTGTTAGACCTATTCTTAACTACTGTGCCACACGGTTATAAGATTGACGTCACAGCGCCTCTGGGATCATCTGACCACTGCCTAGTGACGACATCAATGCCCGTTAGCCTCAGACCAACCAATGAGAGGCTGAGGAGAAAAGTGTGGCACTATAAGTCAGCAGATTGGTTCGGTATGCGGGCCCATTTCAATGCTTTTCCGTGGTCAGCTGTTTGTTTTCGGACTTCGGACCCTTCAAGATGTGCCCAGGAGATTGGTGAAGTCATCAAATCGGCGATGGATGGCTTCATACAATCGACTACTAAAGAAACTGGTGTGGGCTCAAAGCCGTGGTTCAGTCGACAATGCTCCGAAGCAGTTCGACGAAAAAACGCGGCTTATCGAGCCTACAACACATCTCGAACGTCCGAAAGCAGATCAGCATACAACAAATCGGCAAAGGAATGCAAGAGAATCATTAATAGGTCAAAATTCGAACACGACCTGCAGATCAGCAAAAAGCTAGCTGCCTGCCCGCATGGCAGCAGAGCATTCTGGTCGCTTGCGGGATCAATAGGTCGGAATTTTTGCAAACCCAGTTTGCCACCTCTTACCAGACCTGACGGCTCACTAGCAAACACCGCCACCGAAAAGGCTAACCTATTAGGGAAAATGTTTGCGGAAAACTCGACCCTCGACGACGGGGGTGCTGTTCCGCCGTCGGTTCCTCACTGCGGCTTCTGTATGAAAAAGCTGAGGATCCGGCATCGGGATGTACTCCACGTCATACGGGGGCTCGATGTTAACAAAGCTAGTGGACCTGATGGAATACCTGCCCTGGTATTGCAGAGGTGTGCTGCGGAAATAGTTCCAGTTTTGACAAAGCTCTTCAAAATGTCCCTGAAGTGTGGCACTGTGCCCTCTGGTTGGAAAAAAGCGGTCATGCACCCTATTCCCTATTCCAACCCGGCCAACTACCGCCCCATAGCGATCACATCAGTTTTGTCCAAAGTGATGGAACGTGTGATCAACGACAAACTGCTCACATACCTCGAGAAGAACAAAATTATCAACGACCGTCAATACGGATTCCGGCGGAACCGCTCGTGCGGTGATCTTCTCGCGTATGTGACGCATGTTTGGGGGCGGTGCCTGGAACGTCACGGTGAGACCCAAACGGTCGCACTAGACATATCCAAGGCCTTTGACCGGGTCTGGCACCGAGGACTTGTCAACAAATTGCATTCTTACGGACTTCCCGCATCCCTGTGTACGTGGATTGCTGACTTTTTAAGGGATAGGTCGATTCAGGCGGTTGCTGACGGTTTCACCTCTTCCTCGCACTCCATAAATGCTGGCGTCCCACAGGGATCGGTTCTGTCTCCGACTTTGTTTTTGTTGCACATCAATGACCTTTTGACATGTGCACCGATTCATTGTTACGCGGATGACAGTACAGTTCATGATTGCTTTTTGTTTGACAAGCCCCCAAAGGGCACACAAACTCCAACGGCTCGGAGGGCTTTGAAGCAGAGAATGGACGGTTATCTCGAGAGTATTTCTTCCTGGGGTAAAAATAATCTCGTCGAATTTAATGTTTCAAAGACCCAATCCTGTCTGATTACGTCTAAAAGGGATCCAAATGATAATCTAGTCTCCTTCAACGGAAGCAATCTTCCGAACAGGCCTTCCATTGATATGCTTGGTATACCTAACTATAAGTGACCAGCTCAGGTACGGGGGCTCCATCGAAGCCAGAGTAAAGTTGGCCTCTCAGAAGCTGGGCGTACTGTACAGGGCCCGCAGATACTTTAATAATACACAACTGCTGACCCTGTACAAATCGCAAGTGCGCTCTACTGTCGAATTTGGCAGCCATCTCTGGTCCGGAGCCCCTAAATACCTGAAAAAAAACCCTTGACTCTGTGCAAAAACGGGCGGTCCGTTTGATAGATTCCCCAATCTTAACAAACGGACTACAATCTTTAGAGCACAGGCGTCAGGTAGGTATGCTGTCCTTGTTCTATCGGTATTACAATGGAAGATGCTCTGAGGAACTAGCGTCATTGATCCCTTCGGCACCGGTGCGTAGTCGGGATACACGCCAAACGCGTGCCCAACATTTGTACACGGTTGACACTTGTCACATGAGAACGGGTCGCTTCTACGATTCGTTCTTAAGTTCAACAGCTCGGCTGTGGAACGAACTGCCGGCCTCTGTGTTTCCTCTCTCCTACAACATGGGACTCTTCAAGACCCATGTTCACGACTTCCTCTCCACAAAAAGAGCCTCCACACAGCATCCCCAAAGATGACATAGGCCCTGAGAGAAATTATATTTTTCAGGGCCTCCTGTGTGGAGTTAATATAAAAAAAAGGAAATTTTTATCAGCAAAACGTGAAAATATTTACAGTCAATTTAAAATATTTACAGCGATTCTGTTGATAATATCTTTGTGTTTGTTTGGTTTGGTTTCTTTAAATCATTTTGAAACCAAAGTCTATCACGGATTGAGCAAGCAGATACGAATTATTTACAAAAAATGTCATGGAACTGTTTATTTATGCGGTTGCAGTTGCTGACTTGGAATGATTGGCTTTGTCAACATGAGTTTGATCTCTAATTAACTAACCATCACGCCGTTTCTCAGCAGGGGTAGGCAGAGAGGACGGACCGCCAAACAACTCACACCACACACTCCTTGTCTAATTCACTTTCATACATCGTCTCATACGTACTCTTCTATTATTCTGATTATTGACATGGCCCGACTCGACTATCTGATTCACGTCTTCCTCCGGCGTCCCCGACTTCTGCTACCATGATCATACCTGCCACGTCTAAAATAAAATAAATACAACAATGTAATAATATTGAATACAACTCACGTTTATTTTAGTTTAAAGAGATGGAAATTTATACCGATCAGTCGTATGAACAGAAATAATATTTTATCTGTCTTCCAGAAGTCGTGTTTTATGTTGTTGTGAACCGCTCAATTCTGTGTTATCTCTTGTATACATTTGAACAATTCGCACTCAACTGATAATTTAATGTTGCTTCAGTAATTTGTTCTGATTATTTTATTGAAGTTGTCTGCGTTCTCGTCTTCGCTGATTGATTTCTTCTCTGTTTCGCTCCCAATACATCCGATTACGTTCATTTCTTTTAGCATCCTTGTGAACGGACTGTGCACTTTCTTTGTGCAGTCTATTATCTCTTTTACGCTGGTTGATTTCTTCTCTATTTCGCTCCCAATAAATCCGATTACGTTTATTCCTCGAAGCATCTTTCTGAACGGACTGTGCGCCTTCTTTATTTAGCCTACTATCTCTTTTACGCTTGTTAATTTCTTCACGGTGTTTTTCACGATATCTTTGTTGCCGCGCTTTTTTTAGAGCGTGCTTATTGTCCAATCTGAAGTTACGAAATTTTGATTTAAAATGATAACAAAACACAAGAAATGTATGTGATGAAATGTTTCATAAATATCATACCTGTCTGATAAATTGTGTCTTTGATTTGATTTGATGGATTGATTTGGCTCATTATTAGATTCAATTATAATGTCACCTATCTCCTGTGAAGTATGAGCGCTGAAAATAATTATGTAATCTCATTAGTGTTGAAATTAAATGCGCGTGCGTGCCCGAGGGAGAGAGAGCAATGCAAATGAGGGTAGTGATATTGAGCACGTGGGTATACCAATCCCACGTTTTACCAACACATGCGCAGCAAGTTACCCGTTTGAAGATATTTGTACAGCTCTGATACGGCTAGCCTCATATGCAATAGAACGGGGTGAGCGTATGCATTAAGTGAAAGAGAGAGAGAGTAAATATGTATAGCCGTCACGGAAGGAAGGTGAACCGAAAATAAACAAGTTTTTTTTATGTTTTTTGATAATAAAACAATTATTTTATCATTATTAAAATATATACATTTATAGAATGTGGTTAAGTTGTAAGTAACATCAATTGTATCTTCCGTTATTTTTTTAACAGGGAGCAGTGCACACGTTTAATGTTACTCATATTTAAAATCAATAAACAATGAAATAAACGCAAACGGCGCTCTGTTCGAAACGATGCTCTTGGTTGTAAAATCACAGCGATTTAAACAAATGAGGAGGGAGCCGACGAGTCACGCGACTGGGCGAATGAAGCGTAGTTCCGTGCAAGAGTCGGTTCTACCTTCCTAGGTGGCCCAGAGGTGTTTTATACCGAAAGAAAAATAAAGTATAAAATGAATACCAGGTATAGAAAGATATATACAAAACATATAAGTAGACTTGGGTTAAATTAATATTGTTTGAGAAAATAATATGATACTATAGCCTTCTCATACCTGCCTTCTGTGCAGTTAAATAGATCCGCCACCTCTACGTGCGTATTACTAACTTCATGAAATATAGGTAAAGCGAGAGCTTGAAATGCTCAGTCCAGATATACATTAAACAGGATTTTAGAACGAGTAGCTCTCGATGATACATGTAATTCAGTAAGGTTAAGTCAATCAGGGCTGTCTATACTACCATTTACAATTTTAAATAAAAATCAATTCAACAAATTTCAAAGATAATATTCAAGTTGTAAAAGTATTATTCAAATTCTGTTATTATTCCATTGCTGGGAGCTTTTTTTCATTCCGAGCACAAGAATGATTTCTTTCCAGTAATGGTTCCATAGACGAACCATTGCGCTTTCATAATTGCACCTGTATGTACATTCTGACCACGAAAATGGTATCTCTCCAGTGTGGGTACGAATATGACACATAGATTATACTTGTAAGTGCATTCCGAGCAAAGGAATGGTTTCTTTCCAGTAATGGTTCCATAGACGAACCATTGCGCTTTCATAATTGCACCTGTATGTACATTCTGACCACGAAAATGGTATCTCTCCAGTGTGGGTACGAATATGAGACATATATTGTAAGTGCATTCTGAGCACGAGAAAGGTTTCTCTCCAGTTTGGATATCAATATGACGAATCGTTACGCTTTTGCGACTACACCTATAATTGCATTCCTAACACGATAATGGTTTCTCCCCAGCGTGAGGTCTACTATGACTTACCACTTTTATGACTGCATCTGTAAGTACATGCCGAACACGAAAATGGTTTCTTTCCAATGTGGGATCTTAAATTATTTACCATGAAATATTAGTTTTGTTACTACACCTGTTGGAATAAGTATGGCGGGAAAACGATTTCTTTCCTGTGAATTTTTGTTTTGCTTTCTGGTCTTTCGTGCAAGCAATAGACGATTTGGACGAAACGAATTCTGTAATAACAAAATAAACATTGTGAATGGCATAGAGGGTATTTGACAGACAACGGCAAGTCAGTTTTCACACAAAACGTGATAAACAAGTTAAAAATTGTTTTTAAATAAAAAAGTGTATACATTTTAGTTTCCAGAATGGTAAACATCTTGGATTCCACTATTGAACCTGTGAGTTCGATTTTCGGATGATATACCCTATAATTATTTGTATCGTTGCACCTATAAACGATCGCTTATTAACAGAAGAAAATAAGTAAACTTCAGTTTGGAAACCAAATTAAACTCAAGTTTCGTTTGTAAGTGAAGCTTTCACCTTTTTTTCCTGTAAAATATACGTGGAATCAGGACGGATCACTGTTATAGAGGCTACACAAATGTGGATCTACAAATATTATACTTAAAACCTTGGGAAAATGAGTGAGGAACGCAGAGGTTCTTCATCTAACAGACAAAAATTGAACATTGAGTACAACGGGGGTATCAATTACAAGATAACCCAAATCAAATGCTAGGGTTAGATTGATTGAAGACTTGGCAAAGGTCTTTCTTTCTACCATACTGTTGTGAGTGGTATGAGTGCAGTTCTGAGCTGTTCGGCCAGCAGTCTGCACGGTAAACCAACCTCCCATAAGAGAGAGCACTTAATGCATAAGTTAATGACTTACCTCGGCTTTGGTCGATCTTTTCCAGATATAAGAAACATTCCTTTTTAACGTCAGGAGAGTGAATATCAATTTCAGAACATTCACCATGTTCTTGCGCTTTTTCCTCTGCAGCTAGCGTGCCTGGTTGACACTTGATCGCAGAAACGTCCTCTGCTTCCTGTTTGACAATTCCGTACTGCAATATTGCAGTACAGTGAGATGTTGGACTCTCTTGTTTGGGAACTGTCTCCGGTTCTGACTTTATGATACTGACATCCCAGGTCATAATATCCTTTTCAGTTAAACTTAAGTCCGCTAGAGTCCCCGGTTCACGCTTGACATAAAAAGTGTCCTCTGTCTCCCGTTTGACAATCCCATACTGCAATGTCTCCGGTTCGGACTTAATGACACAGACATCTGAGGTCAAAAGATCCGTGTCAGGTAAACTAGAGTCCGCTAGAGTCCCCGGTTCATACTTGATAGCAGAAGCGCCTTCTATATCCTGTTTGACAATCACGTGCTGTAATATTGCATCACGGTGAGATTTTAGACTCTCTTCTTCAAGGAATGTCTCGGGTTCGGACTTTATGACGCCTACGTCCCAGATCATAATATCCATTGCAGATTAATGCTGTCTGATTTCACAGTTTGCGCATTAGTCTTGGAAACAAAAATTGCATATTTAAATGCAGCGTAATTAATACAGAATACAACACTACGTGGTTCTCTAAAAACTTATCTTTCAAAACCTTAACAATTCGCTATTAGTCGCTCTGGCCGACGCTACTCTGTTGCTGTGTGCGCAACTGCTTTTGCGTTTACTTCCGTTTTTGCCTCAATATCTGTGGCTGCATACCCTACCTTGCAGTGGTACATATTTATCACTAAATATTTTATTTCGTACTTACTGACTCCGCATGCATTTCCGAAGTAATGACAGGTGCGGACAGGTAGGTGACTCGATGCCATAGACAAATCAACCCAAGACAAATCGGAAGATAGATCATTTTTAAATTCAAACTTTAGATCAGTGTTCTGTCGGTGAATAGCCATAAAAATAACTTCAATTTAAGTTGATCAACTCGACACTTGAGAGCACATATTGACAAGTGTGAACTTTGACAAAGTTGCTCATGTTTTTAGTTAGAAATCCCTCCATTCAATTAAAGTTCATCATCTTAAATTGAACGGTCTGATCGCCGTAAAACGCTGGCCACGTTCAATGCAAATACGCAATCCGTATTCATAATACCAGCGATGTCATACTTAGCAATCTGCGGATTTTGGAAAAATCTACCAATATTTGTAGTACATCTACCGAATTTTGTGAAAAACAACCGAAATTTTCTGAAAGTCTGCTGACATTTTTCAAAATCTACCGAATTCAACTAAAATCCATAAAAATGTACCGAAGTTTTCAGTTTTCGGAACCAAACTTTTGAAATTCTCAGCTGAAGGGGCATCGTAAAAATATAGACATTTCATCCAAATTCATATAGTAATCGTTTATAGTCAAAGACAGAACTTTCCAGAATCGATCGAAGTCTAACAGTTCTGCATTTGATTCTAACTTCGTGGAGGATTCTAACATCGTGAACTTTGAGACCAAACACGAGATTCAATCATTTTGAATACCACAGAGATATGATTTAAATAACGAATTAAATATTATGACATAAATAATAATAATGAGGCATATTTAGTAGTGATGGACAAAAATGAAACATTTACATGATCTAAATATTTTGATCAAAACATCAAAAGAATCGAGCGAATAATCGATTTAATCGCTTGGATTTCAACGGGAGAAGTAGCTGCGGAAAGAGACAGACTATTGTATTATGTTGAGGTGGGAAGAGGGGAGAAGTAGCTGCGGAAAGAGACAGACTATTGTATTATGTTGAGGTGGGAATAGGGGAGCGGCACTTGGAAAGAGACAGACTATTGTATTATGTTGAGGTGGGAAGAGGGGAGCGGCACTTGGAAAGAGACAGACTATTGTATTATGTTGAGGTGGGAAGAGGGGAGAAGTAGCTGCGGAAAGAGACAGACTATTGTATTATGTTGAGGTGGGAATAGGGGAGCGGCACTTGGAAAGAGACAGACTATTGTATTATGTTGAGGTGGGAAGAGGGGAGCGGCACTTGGAAAGAGACAGACTATTGTATTATGTTGAGGTGGGAAGAGGGGAGCGGCACTTGGAAAGAGACAGACTATTGTATTATGTTGAGGTGGGAAGAGGGGAGAAGTAGCTGCGGAAAGAGACAGACTATTGTATTATGTTGAGGTGGGAAGAGGGGAGCGGCACTTGGAAAAAGCAAGTTACTTTGGTAAGGCAACATTTTGGTACGTAAGTATTGCATTTCCTCGAACAGTACTAAACCAGTGTTTTTAAACTGGCAATGATGTTTATTGTTTATTTGCAGATAGCAACGTGATGATAGTAATATTATTATTATTATGTAAATGATTACGAATTTTAATGCGTTTTATGTGACGTTAAATTTATTAAATCTACATTTAACTGAATAAATAATACAAATAAACAATGTTCGTACCTACTTCCAATTGAAAGGATATAAACTTGAATATTCCTGCTGGAGGTTTGAAATCTCCTCGCGTTTCTCGTTATTCATTCTTCAATAGAATAAATAATTCAATTATTCCTTTCCCACGGACATAAAAACCTGGATACTAAAACAATAACGGGCCGATTGAATCTTTCACAAAAAATACAAACATAACCTTAAAATACATTCAACCTTAAGAATCTTTATAGAGCGCCCTCGAGGTGATTTTTCACAATAGCGGCACTTTAAAAATAACCAATTAATGTTTATTAATAACCTTATCAACTAATTATAAGTCAGAATGATGTTTTTACACACACTTAATGCACGGACGTCATAAATCCCAACCTAAAATATGTTCACGTACTCGTAGCTTCTTTGGTTGGTAGATAAAATCATAATTAAACATTTGTCAATTAGCAAGGAATAATTGCGTAATCCCAGTTCTCAGTTCCTAGTGGATATCAAATCATATTAGATAGTACGTAACACAATGTACCACGGGAAAAATATCTAATTTATCAAGCAATCAGCGGCGTAGCTACCTAGGGGCTACGCGGGGCAGTGCCCCGGGGCCCTCAAGCTCAGGGGGCCCTCGAATCTTTACCAGAAATCTCGATCGAACTGAACTTTTGGAAATTTCTCCCATTTTCAAAATAAAAATGACAGGTTGCAACTTGCAACCCCACTTTAATCATGACAACTCAGTTGAGAGAAATTCAAAAGTTATGCCTAGGGAATTCCCCTAAATTCTTTCTGTAGGTTGGCAGTGTTGTCAATTTGACGGATAGTGATATGTGCGTCATTCCCTAACGACATTTGTAGCGTATTAAAATATGGATAAAAAAGAAGAGTGGTGCATTTAAACGCAAACAACGCCAAGAAAGAGAAGATAGTAAACAAAAATTGCCCAAAATTGACAAGTTTTTTACTCAACCTTCTGCAAGTACATCTGGCCAAAATATTTGTATTGATAGTGACTCAAATAATGTGGTAACTGCAGTGTTGGTTGAGAAGCCTACTGAAGAAGATTCGACAATTATTGCAGTTGGAGATACCTCCGCCGCCGATCATGTGAACGTGGATGATGTTTGCATGACACACATAAGAGCGGAGGGTTTGGAGGAACCACAGACCTCAAATCTTCTTATGACTTGGGAAACTTCACGAACAAAATATTAAGTGATAACGAAAAACGTCAAATTCTTGATATGGGGCCTTTACAGTCTTCAGGACCTTTTCCAACAGACATCAACCAGAACAATAGGTGTCAGAAAGAATTAAACAACACAGTTATTCGAGTGGCCATTCGGAAGCATGTGCTGTGTATGAATTTTGGAAAAAAAAACGATACTAATACTATCGACAAGGAACTTTAAAATGAAATATTTGTATAAAATGGTTGGTATATTTCATATTTTTATTTGATAAAACCTAATCAGTTTACATAGCAATGGGGCCCCATTTTTTAATTTGCCCCAGGGCCCTTGGTTACCTAGCTACGTCACTGCTAGCAATCCGAGATATTTTTGATGTTTCTCGGAGTTGGGAATCGATTTACGTTTATGAGTGAATTCAGACTGATGACGTGACGGCTGTGGTTTCGAATGACTTTCAAAACGATTGTCTCGGACTGTGATGATTTTTAACAGAATCGCTTCCTTGTTTGATGACGTTTCAAAACGATTATCTCGGAATGTGTGATGATTTTTGACAGAATCGATTTGTCCGTGACAATTTATTGAAATATTTCCATTGTCAAAAAGATCGAGTAAATCATCGATGATTCATCGATTTTGCCTATCGCTAATATTTAGTTAGCCTTTAATTCTATACGACTCATGTATAGAAATACCCATAATATGGGATAATCGTCTAATAATGCGTTGACAACATTTCAACATATTATTACTTTGGCCTCTGACGTGGTATACAGTGATGCCATATCCCAAATATAAATAAACATATTTTATCATGTTTTGAAGGATGAACAAAAACATGTTTTTGTAAGATTTTATTGAGAACTAACTAGACCCCGCCACGCGTAGCTGTGGCTCAGTCTACTATGCAGAGAGAGAAATAATAGCGTGTGTTGCTTTAAATAAATGATCTATAATGTTTTATTGAGAAGAAGCAATTTATAATTTTTCTTTAAATAATGTTTTTGATAAAAAATCCCACACAAAAGAAAACAAAAACTTATTTTTATTATTGTCGGGTTTAATTTGAGAACTCCATTTTAGTTCCATGGTAACTCAACACATTAATTGAAACTAGTTAAATAGGATATGAAGGTAACTATTTAACCTAGTTTTTGTTTCATCACTTTTTAAAAGTGTGATGAATTGTTATTTTGGTAAGTTATCCGGTCACCCTTCATTTTAAATTAAAACTAGCTGCGGTGTACCCGGCTTTGCACGGGGACTTATGAATGGTTTGTCGTAAACTTGTGATGATCTCATTAAGTTTAGCCAGCGTTATCAATGTAAGCCCCCGAAAATATTTTTTTTTACGACTTGATTACAAAACATCGACTTTTCTCTTCTTTCAAAAAATATAATATGCATTTATTATATATGTAAACCTTCCGGAAGAAATTCTCTAAATGATAGTCAAAACTTTATCAAAATCCGTTGCGTAGTTTAGAAGAACTAAGCGCACAAGTAGACAGACGCGGGTAGCAACTTTATTTTATACTATTTAGAGAAGAGATATGAATTCTAGTTTTATTGGAAAAACTTTTTTTGACTTTTACTGTCTTACTCATGAAAAATCGCTAAATCGCCGTTCCAGCGTTGTACTAGCTATACTGGAGTTGGGGCCTAAACCGCTGATTTAATATATTATACCCATAGAGAGATTAGATGGATTATTTGTTATGGTTTTTTTAGAGTGGCAACACTCTGATTTATTTCGCATTCCGCGGCGTGCAACCAACTTCACGTTTATTTATATGTCAGATTCTGTCATCGAATGCCGGGCAATATGATTAAAACCGAATTGAAAATTAGAAGGAAGCGGAATAAAAATTGGGGTGATGTTGAAAAGGTTTGTTTTTAACCTCTTATCTTGGCTGTAATGTTTTATTTATTTGAAATTAGTGTTTAATGATTGTTTTCCGTGTAGGCGTTATTAAAGGATTGCATGGCTGATCACATTAAAGTGGTGGAGAATAAAAATTCTAATACAAATACCCTAATTTCTGGAAAGGAAAGGAGATTCTACTTCCACGTCTGTTGTCGCTGACATGCAAGTCTGGCCGTACTAGATCAATTATTCGTCTCATATTGATTTTGGTGAATCTATATTTGCATCGAAAATCTAATTCTGAGAGAGCTTCAAACGGATCGTATCGCTTATTGTAGGTTTTACGTACGCGCGGTTGACGTACAATTCGTATACGATCGATGTTTTCCAAACCCGACCGCAAAATGTCGAGATTATCAAAAAAGTTTTCCATTTCGAGAGAGTTTGGTACGCAAGTTGACGCGAGTTTAGTCTATAAACCTAGGGGACCCGCGATCTAAAATCTGACAGGTCGATAATCTGCTGTATTACCCACCCGCGCATGCGCGCGGCCGTGAGTAAGAATTTGGAATAATCCGTTCATTTATGTGTACATTTATTTTCATGAGTAAGACTGTTAATGGTTATAAATATATATATTTATCAATATAACATTACCTTATCAGAAAATAGAAGTTCTTCTGTCTGATAAGGGAGCCACGATTCGTACATAAGTTTTATGTTATAATAATATTTTTGGATAGAATATAGATTTTTAAATGTACCTTATGTTTAATTTAAGTTTTTTTTTTATAAATTTTATTTTATTTCATTTATTTGTTCTGATTGGTTGACAATACAGCGCGGTTCAGAAGGGAGATTATTGTAGTTTTTTATGGCTTGGTAAATATAATAGTTTTGCAATTGTGTTGTTTTAAAATTAGGTGTAATAAATTGATTTCCATTTCTCATTAGTTTGTAAAATTCTTGGTATTCTTTGATGTTTTTTTCTTTGCACATTTTTACAATGGAAGCCTTGCTTAAATATACCATTGACATTTGTTACTGGAAATTAGAGGTGGGTCCAGTGAGTACTTCTCGTTACTGGGTACAATGAGTACAGGTACAAAGAAATACCTGATAATAATACCGGTTGCAAAATACTCTATATAAAGTAGGTATATTATACCGACCAGAGATTGATAAAGAATAAGTAATTTGTAATCTGTACTCACATAATTTCTACCCGCAGATTCCCCACAAGTTTTCTAGGTAAAATTGATTCCCCCGTTGGAGAATTTCAGTAAAACATAATTACCCACACAAAATTTCAAATCAATGGGGGGAGGGGGGGGGGTGTAAGAGAACTTCTGTAAAAAGTTATTCCCCACAAAAAAAAATCGATATGTGATTCCCCAAAGTAATTTTCAAATATCCTATTAAAAATACCTCTCAAAAGTACCTATTCAAAATACCCATCAAAAGTACTTATTCAAAGTACCTATTGAAATAAACCATAAAAAGTACCTATTCAAAATACCTGATGAAAATACCCATCAAAGGTACCTATTCAAAGTACATGTTGAAAAGACCCATCAAAAGTAACTATTCAAAGTACCCATCAAAGTACCTATTCACAGAACCAATTGTAAATACGCATCAAAAGTAACTATTGAAAATAATGATCAAAAGTAGATATTTAAAGTACCTGTTGAAAATACCCATCAAAAGTACCTATTCAAAGTACCTGTTGAAAATACCCATCAAAAGTACCTATTCAAAGTACCTGTTGAAAATACCCATCAAAAGTACGTATTCAAAGTACCTGTTAAAAATACCTATCAAAAGTACCTATTCAAAGTACCTGTTGAATATACACATCAAAAGTACATATTGAAAATAACTATCCAAAGTACCTATTCAAACTACCTGTTGAAAATACCGATTAAATGTACCTATTCAAAGTAACCATTGAATATTCTCATCAAAAGTACGTATTAAAAATACCCATCAAAAGTACTTATTCATAGTACCTATTGAATAAAACCATAAAAAGTACCTATTCAAAATACCTGATGAAAATACCCATCAAAGGCACCTATTCAAAGTACCTGTTGAAAATACGCATCAAAAGTAACTATTGAAAATAATCATCAAAAGTAGATATTCAAAGTACCTGTTGAAAATACCCATCAAAAGTACCTATTTAAAGTACCTGTTGAAAATACCCATCAAAAGTGCGTATTCAAAATACCAGCTGTTGAAAATACCCATCAAAAGTACCCATTAAAAGTACGAGTTGAAAATACCGATCAAAAGTACATATTGAAAATAACCTTAAAAGTACCTTTTCAAACTATCTGTTGAACCTACCCATAAAAAGTACCCATTCAAACTACCTGTAGAAAATACCCATCAAAGGTACCTATTCAAAATACCTAAAGTACCCATTAAAAGTACGAGTTGAAAATACCCATCAAAAGTACCTATTCAAAGTACCTATTGAAAATACCCATCAAAAGTAGCTATTCATATTAAAAATACCCATCAATAGTACCTATCCAAAGTACCTGTTGAAAATACCCATCACTAAAAAAATACCTACACCCACATTCGAACTGCGCGTGCACGCTAAAAATCGCTCTGAATAAATAATCAATATTTATAGTTAATTTACCGAAATAATCCAAAAATATTGGCGAATATATTACTGTGGAATTTTTTATTGCTTACTCATATTAAAACGCCCGCTGATCAGTATCTTAAAGTGATTTTAAATCTGTGTAGTGCTTCAGTGAAAGTGTTGTCACATTTAAGCGCAAACAGAATACTGTACTGTCAGGCTGATATCACATATTAGTACCAATATTATTACGGTTGCTGATAAATAGGCCGTGGCCTAGACGATAGCAACTTTAGCGTCGCATACTATTGTCGCAGAGGAGCTGAGTTCGCTCTTTGGTTAAAGCAACTTTTTTTTTAAATAAAAAAAAAACTATAATAATATAAGTGTAACGCCATCTAGTGAATTTCATCAAATACATTAAAATGAGCAAACAAAAGAAAAGCACCATCTAGCGACTCTGATGATGACTACAACACAAAAAAAATATTTAAATTCATGGAAAAAAAGTTAGAAGATTTATCGGAACAATAGATGAAATCTTTTAGAGAAAAAATTAAAAATGAACTAAGATACCTTAAAAAATCTGTAGAATTATGTTGCAATAAAATTGATGAATACGAAACAAACCAAAAACAAACATTACTGACCACTACCCAACATTCTACGGACACAACATTTTAACCGCAAATTCAAAGGTATACTTATTTTATTTATTTATTAATCTTAAGTTAGCTCACATCTTCGTGTGTGCTAATAGTTTTATAAACATATATACATGTACATTGTTTGGCAAACATAATCTTTCTTTAAATATTTCAATAAAGTCACAAAAAAAGAAACATTAATAATTGAGATAGACATATTTTCTTAATTCATTTTTGAACTTATTAATATTTTCTATCACAGCAATTTCCTTCGGGATTTTGTTATAGAGTTGAACGGCCTGGTACATCAGAGATTTTTGGGTGCTTGTTTTTTTTCTTGTTGGCAATCTAATTTGCTTAGAATTTCTCGTCCCGTGTCCGTGTATCTCGTTATTGTAATTTATTTTTCTTTTCAGTTCCTTAGACATCATCCCTAAGTTAATTTTATGTATAAAAATAAGTACATTCAAATACACAGTTTGCTTCACCGTCAAAATATTGAGCTCCTTTAACATGTCTCTTATCCGTGTGTATATGTTGCGCTTAAGTATTATTCGCATTGCTTTATTTTGCAGTATTTGCATTTTTTTTCATTTTCTCTTTATTGCAGAGAAAAAGAATACTTGAACAGTAATTAAAGTGTGGTGATATAATTGTATTGTATATTATCTGGCATGTTTCATTATTTACTTTGTTTCTGATTCTACCAAGAAATGATATTTTTTAACACTGTTGAAATAAATGAAATTAATTACATCACATTAAACAATTTACTTCATTCAGAAAAATGGGACAGCATAATAGGTAACCCAAATTCAGCATTAGAATTATTTTATAAAACTTTAGAAGCTTATATTTCGAAGAGTACAAATAAAATTTTTATCGCTAAGAGAAATTATAAAAAATTAAGCTTGGATCACTGTAGAACTAATAGTCTCGATTAAACAAAGAGATAAATTATACAAAGAGATGTTAAATTATCAAAAAGCCTCTCAAAAAAATAACACTAGAACTATGCCTTTTATGAAAACGAAATATTTAATTTATAGAAATTTACCAAATAGGTTAATAGGAAATTGTAAAAAGAAGTATTATTGTGAACAAATTGATAGTGCAAAAAATGATACCAAAAAACGTGGAATATTAACCGATGTCAATGAGATTATAATAAATGAAAATATTATAACTGACAAATCAGCTATTGCAGAAAACTTAAAAAACTTTTTTACAAATGTAGAAGATCAAGTACTTGAATCTTCTAGTAAAATTGATAATACAATACCCGTAGACTCATCTTTACACTTAGTACGGGTTGTTTCGGAGAATTTGAACAATTCATCAAATTTCAACGTTCATTTTCAAGTTCTGTGAAAGATTTTTTCAAGTTCTGTTTTTATTTCAGTTTTGTAAAGCAACTAGCCTACAATGATATAATAACAGAACTTGAATAAGTCTTTCACAGAACCCGAAAATGAACGTTGAAATTTGATGAATTGTTCAAATTCTCCGAAACAACCCGTCCTTAGTCTCAACTAACAATTCAATTAACTCCTTAGAATATTTTTCACCCATCACAACAAATGAAATTGATAAACACATTGACGGTCTAAAATCAACAAATTCTACAGGAATTGATGGTTTATCAGGTAACGCACTAAAAAAAAAAAATCATTACATTTTAACTCCATGGCTACATATTTTTGATATATCCTTAAAAGAGGGACATTTTCCCGAACAATTAAAAATCTCTATCATAATACCAATTCACAAATCGGGAGAAACGCACATATTAGACAACTACAGACCTATTTCCTTGGTCTCAAACCTCTCAAAAATATTTGAAAAATGTATCAAAAATAGAATAATGAATTACCTAGAACAAAACAAAATTCTGTCCCAAAATCAATATGGCTTCAGAACAAAACTTAGTACTGAAGATGCAATATTCGATCTGACTAAAAAATTATACACATCTGTTGATCAAAATAAAAAGAGTTTAGCTATACTTCTAGACCAATTTCTAACTGAAAACCGTACTCGACTTAAATACATGTTTAAGGGCGGCTTGCACCAACTATCGCAAATTTTATCTTAAATTGTATTTAACTAAACGTATTTAAGACCCTAAATACATTTAACTTAAATGCGTTTAGTTGCGTCCTGCACCACGCAGTTCGGTGGCAATTTTAGTTAAACGTGTTTAACGCGTCGGTAAAACAGTTACCGCGTGGTTACCGCCATTAACGCGTAAATAAAACAGCTACGATGTTTCATTTTACTTGAAGTGTCAAAATATTTTGTGATTGTGTGTGTGGTTTAATAGTGTGTTCATTTATTTTATGAAGAAAAAGTTAAAGCAAATAGACATAATGATGAAATAAGACAAAAAGAGCTTCTGTTGTTGGAATTAAAAATAAAACAATTATCCGAGTAATTTTGTTTTTTTTTTTATTTCTTTTACATATTATATTGTTTTAAAGTATTATAAGAATGCTGTAGGTATGATTAGAAGTTTACAACCTTGCAAAGTACTCCTCGATAAGGAGTGTTAGCTCCAAGTGACGAGCACCTCGCTGATGTTTTATTGGTGTTGAATTTTAACTGAGGTTCAATTTCTTGCACTAATAATGATGTCATTTCTTTACTGAGACGAAATATTCTTTGAAACTTCTTGGCACTGAGTGTTTCAAATAAATTTGTTCTCTTGTTTACTTCTCTGACTATATTATAATTTATTTAAGTTATTTATAATTTCTATAACATAATTTCTTCATGATCGTCAGAATACAATTCCCAAATGTTCATTGTGAATACAAATTAAAATGAGATAGATTTTAAACACAATCAGAAATCGAAGAGATAACCAAAATATTTTTGACATTACTGCTTTACGAGTAGGGCTAAACACGTTTAACTCAGTAAACAGCCGCTTTTGGGTATTTAATTTTGACAGTTCTTTAAACGCATTTAACGACTTAAATTTTGTGGTGCAAGACGCCAAGTCGACTTAAATCAAATAATGTGTTTAAAATTATATTTAAATCAAATTTAACTTATGGTGCAAGCCGCCCTTAATGTCTAAAATTAAACACTTTTTTCATGTTTCACGACTATTTTAAACATTTATAAGGTTTTCAATATTTTTTTATGTTTTACGACGGTACAATAACAGTGTAGCGCCCTTCGTGGCAGCCGGACGCGTCCTAACGCGTCCTACAACCGCTTTGTGTTTTTTTAGTATTTTCAAGGGAAATGAAGCAAAATCCCTTTAAAATTATTTTAAAATCAATCAATCAACATTTTAAATAAACTTGTCAACTGTTTATTAGAACTTTATAGTATGTGATTTGATTGCAGTGTGTTAAAAGTGAATATTCGGATATTTTGACATTCGAAACAAACGTCGATCGGTAAATGCACCCCAGATGTTTTCAACGGAATTCTCGGAAACTCTGAAGGGCCTAGCAAGTGTTAGTAAGCTTAGCCCAGGGTAATTTACTATCCCAACCGTCGCCTTTTATTGCGGGCAGAATGCACTGCTTCAATAATCACCAGGATGGACTCGTCGAACGTTTATGTGAGGTGTCAGCGCTTTATTAACAACAGACACATACCTAGGTGGACGACGAACCTCTTGCTGGCACTGTTGGTGGACGCTGTGGACTCTTTCGCTGCAGCAGCTGGTCCAGTTTCATCACCACGTAGGATTCTTTTTTGCTGCAAAGTCACCATCTTCTATCTTCGTGTCACCTGTTCCTGTACTTCATTTTACTTAACTTAACTTTATTTTTTTAATTTTTATTATAGGCAACAATGATTCATATCAAAATCTCTTGCAAATACAGTTACATCTAACGTGGTTGATATTATCACCAATTACAGACAAACACAACATGCAATAATATGCTTCACAGTTATTACAACATATTACAATAAGAACACTGTAAGTAAAGAATAATAGAACACTGTAAGGTCCATACATGTATACACACGGACATACATACATATATCGTCACCTTAAAGCAATAGTGGGATATCTTAAAAAATGCTGTTCTGAGATAATAGGACTTTTAGGTTTGCGTGAGCTCTAGCAGCATCAAATTAAATAATCTTGCAGATTAATGATATGGTATAAGAGAGGTAAATTATTTAACGTCATCACAAAAGTGTAATAATAGAAAAATAATTAATTTTTTCGTACTAATTTTGACAAAGTATACGTAAATCTGGAAATATCTCACTGTTGCGTGGAGTGTTTGGTAATCATCTCAAATTATCTCAGTGTAGCATAGTAATAATATTATGAGTTTAGATGGATAAATGAATTAATAATTAATTATAATTTTTTTGGTAAACTAATGTTTTTAAGACAAGATTTTTTTTTTATGCATAGCACAAAGGGACACGGGTTCGAGTCCCGTTGGCGTCATGTATCTTTTATCAGGAGATTTTTCAATGTGGATGAGTGTTTCAGGCGAACAATTATTGCTTGTGAATTAATAATTGTTTCTCGGGAGATTTTTTCAATGTGGACGACTGTTTCAGGCTAATAATTATTGCTTAAAATAATTAATAATTCTTTTTTCTGCATGTTTTTCCATGCTGTTTATAAACATAAATACATTTTCAACAGTACACACCCACTCACTCCTATAGTTTGTCAATACGACAATTGTATGGGAGTAAGGTGGAATAAAATAGAAAAAAATATATATTTGTGCTTATAAATTTATTTATGAGAAGCGTGATATAATTTATGTGACAAAAATAACAGAAAACATTAAGAATAAAAGTATGTAACAAAATTAACAGAAAACCAAGAATAAAAAGTAGGTATGTAACAGAAAACCTTTAGAATAAAAAGTATGTAAATTTTTTTATAGAAAACTTTAAGAACAAAAAAATAAAACAAATATATGTTGTTTCTCTGGAAACCTACAATGAACCTTCATCGTTATTTTCTTCTTGTACATCGCAGTCTGTATTAATTAATTCAAAAAAATTATGAGGTTTTTTGGTATAACACCACTTTGGCAAAGAAATAAGAAATCACGATTTTTATTCTGTGGAATTGTAGGTGGAACTGTATAAGCTGGTCCTAGAATTTTACTATTCTCATTCCGAACATTCTTTAGTCGCTCTCTCACATTAATACTCTGATTAAATGGATCCTCGGTGGAGGTGCTTTTGTATTTGATAACTGACGGTTCATCTTTAGTGATCTGTAAAATCTTAACTTTATTCAAAATACATTTATTTTTGTCCATGGTTATTGAGAAATTTTTTCCAGTCTTCTCACATACCTTCTTCCAGTCAATGAAGTCCGTTGTTTCCATTTCTGTTAACTTATAACGAGGTTCATTCTTCTTGTAACACTTTATGATCATCGCTAACTCCATTGGAATAAATATTAGGCCTTGTTTTAAAACCCTAACCTTTTCTCTGTCGATGCAATAATGAATGGAGTCTCCTTCGTTCTCTGAGTGCCCAACAATTAGATATTTATGGGTAATGATTTGAATATCAAGTGTTCATAGTGCATGCATGTACATGGAAAATAAAAAAAAATGTTTTTATTCTGTGCCACACAGTTATCAGAATAAAAGATCACTTCCCGTTTCCCTTGGCAAAGGTCTTTTAAAAATGTGTACACGCAGGTAGACATTTCAATTGCGCCTCTTTTAGCTACACCCTCATACCAAGTAAATACAGAAGTTATAACGTTTAACTTGCTCTTATAAAAAAATAGATATATTGCCATTCGGCAACGGCTCAGCAGCTTGAAAGTCATAAATGGCAACTACAGTATCATCAGTGGTCTTGGTAATGTTTTTATCTTTTCTTGTTGAGATAGCTTTACATTCTGAATGTGTTCAGAATATTATTATCTTTTCTAATATCTCATTTGCAGTACTATAGTTGTATTATACACAAAATGCGCAAAGGTTCTTTATTGGTTTAAAAAAAATATATTGAATTTGGTATTGAATATTTTCCTGTATGTAGAGTGTGTAACATAGAGATTACCTACCGAGACACACTTCTATTTGTACAAATTGTACATCTTTTGGATATTTGGAGATCCGAGCTGATCCTGCACGACAATAGTGCGATTCCACTCTACTAAAACTGTTGATGTGATTCATAACACCATCAACTAAATCATCCTTTTGCAGGAATCTGTCTGTTTTATTTTTTAATGCAGCGCTTATGGTATTATTGCTTATATCTAAGGTTGCCATAAAAAAATCTTACATACACGTATGTTATGTCCATCTCTCTCAAAATAATAACCACTATTAGCTTGCATTCATGGAATCATAAATATTAAAATATTTTAATCGATCAACTTCCAAAACAGATTCAGAACATTTGTATTTACAATTAGTACAGAATACAGGCTTAATTTGTTTTGCTCTGCGTACCTTTCCTGACTTTGCTACATACTCCTGACCAGTATTCACCTTCAGTTTCTTTATGTTTCTCTTCCAAGATCACCCAACTTGTTGAAAACTATAGAGCTACAGTGAGACAATGAATTTATTTCAGTATTTTAAACGACCTTTTGAAAGCAACAGTGGGACAACATCAATATCTCAGTGTTGCTCTGATTGACCGAACATTTCAATACTGAGATTTTACTTGTTACAATGGCATTTTTTTTTTACAAAATATCCCAGTTATGCATCATGTAGAGCTCACAATTTTACATGGAACTGCATACTTATCTCAAAAGTGTATTTTTCGAAGATATCCCACTATTGCTTTAAGGTGACGATATGCATATACCAATTGAAATTTAGACAAAATACGGTAGGAATCAGCGAACGAGTCCTGGAGGGCGATTCTCGTTCTACTTAACGACACTAAAATCGTCCTTTCATTCAAATTAACGATTTTTCTCGGTTTATTCGTATGAAGCGATTCCGGTTCTCTCGATGACAGATGGAATCCTTAGATTTTCGATTGCGCGCCAAAACTTTTAGCCTTACGCGAAGGGTACCCCTAGACCTGTCTTTCGGCGGCCGAACGCTAGCGTTCGCGGAGAATTTGCTTCATTTAATTGTGACGTTTTGACAATTAGCAATATTTGCGTAGTTTTAACAAGAGAAAACTTAATATTATCGTAAGTATTGACTGTAAACATGATTAGTGACTTGTTTGTGGCACAATAATGCTATTAAATGAATTGAATAAGGTAATTGCGATGTTTGTAAAGTACGAAACATGTCGAAAGCCAGATAAGTGATTTAATTTACAATAAACTACACATACCATTGAGGATTTCTACATAAATAATAATAAGTTTCAGATAAAATGGCTGCAGAATGGCTGGCGCTCGAAATTGTGGGTTTTGAAGTTAACCACAACGAAATAAGAATCCCTTTCATTCTTAAATCAACTTGGGTGACAGTTAGCGCCATTCGGCAGCGTTAGTTTGACAGCAAACGTCACTTTAGAAGTGGTGAATCTGTAACAAAGTCATTACTATCCAGCGAGGTAAGTACCTTTTCACAAAACGTAAATCTTCGATAAATGGCTTATTTATGTCATTCATAAATACAATAAGCAGTTATTAACATGCATTATAATACAAAGTATTTGTTTTTTTAAGTTTTAGTTAGAAACCTTGCGTCACTTAATTATATTTCACCAATTTGTGTTTTCAATAATCTCTTACCAATTTCGTAGATCCTCTTAACCACGCTTCTTTAGGATTTTTTACTAGGTCTCTCCAAAATCGAACTTGTAAGGCTATCAGAAGAACGAGAATCGCTTAATAGTTAAGAAAAGATGTTACAAGCGACGGACAGCTATCTTTCGCAAACGATAGCAGTCGTTGACGAATGCTGTCATTTAGCTTAAGGCTAAAAGAACGAGAATCGCCCTCCTGGTTGCGGATAACCACTACATGCGCAGAGTGTTCATCTTTGCGAACAAGAATTTTACCATTACGGATCCACACGAATTTATAATTAGCTTCTTTCGCTTTAATCCTCGTGGCTACATGCAGGGCCTTGTTTGCTGGTGTGAGGTGTTTGCTGACGTATACCGGTGATTTGATGCCGTCGATGCCTAGATGTGTTGAGTTTAGCTTGGAGTTCATGTTGTAGCTGACGACTGCAGCCAGGACTTCATCCCTTGCCCTCACGCTCGGGAGCTTCACGACGATTCACTTGGGCCTTCTGGAATCTGGTTTGATCTTGGAGACTCGATGAATGTTAACTATTTCCGACTCGGCAATGGGGCGAGAAATCACGGTTCCAAGTTGTTTTACGATCGATATCAGGTTCTCAGATTTATGCTCAGATTCGCACTGGGTTTCGACGTTGGTTTCCCTGGCTGTCTGTTCCATGTGAGACATGCACGTGTTAAGATCGCGCACTTCTGTGTTACTGTGTTCAGCTTAACATTCTCAGCCTGTAGACTTTTTACTGTGCCCAAAGAATTGGACAACATTTTTTTCAGGTTTTCATACTCGGCGGAAATGAAGCCGATTGAATATTTTATGTCTGGCAGAATATTTGGTTTGGTATTAATTGTTTCGCACATTTCTCGAAAGTTTTTGTCGATACAAGTAATGGTTTTACTGTCATCTTCCTCAGCGTCGCTAGATGTCGTTGATTTCTTTTGTGCATTTCTCTGTCGACTCATTTTTAGAGTAATATAAATATTTTTGTATTTGATTGTACCTGAAATTCCACAGTATCGCGACTGATGCACAGAGGGACAATAAATACAAATTAATCTGTTGATTTACTTGTGGATCGAACACGCGCCGTCGCTATAACGAACTGAATCAAAAATCGACCGCTTAACAATCTAAGCTACGGCCTGGTTGAAAAATACTGTCTATTTCTATCTTTATAATGTATGTAATTCAGTTTGTGACAATGATAAGGCTATTTTGAAAATAACTTTGATTTTACTGCACTTAACTCACTGTCATGTTACTGATTGTTTTAACTTTTATAATTATTCAATGACGAGTATGATTGTTAATTAATCTGGCGATCTATTACATTAAACATAAAATCACTAATCACTTTTGATATAGTTTAGGCACTTGGCACACTTTGCTTTGGCAGCTTCTGATTATTTTTATTTCGTACACTTTTAATGGAATTTAATGCAGAGTTTGGCTATTATTAATCTAGCATGCTGTTGATGTTTAAAGTCTGTACCGTTTGATCACTTTTGTTTTGTAGTTTGTTTATTTTTGTCTGCGATTTACTATTTTTTTGCGGAGCCCAAGTACGTAAGTTATTGAGAAGCTAATTGTTACATTTTACATCTCGAGGTGCTCTAAAAAGTAATCTGAATGATCTATTTTTGTAATATTTATATATTTTTTAATACCTGCATCAACTGTAAAGCGCCCCTGAGGTGATATCTCACAAAAGCGGCGCTATACAAATTGTCCAATAAATAAATAAATAAAATAAGGGGTTTCAACAATCTCACTGTTTTATAACGATTAACCATGTTTGCAATATTTATTCATGTTTCGCGACGATTTTAAATATTTATAAGCTTATTATTTTTTAATGATAAACTACCTAGCATAAAGGATAACAAATAATTATAAGCAATAATTAGTCACCCGAAATACTAATAGAAATTGAAAGCATCTCCCGAGTAAAAATAAATGTTCTGATGTCCGGTCAGGTGCTCTGTAACCACTGAGCTATGTCGGCTTATTTGCAACCCGCCAAATGATTCAATATGTACTAGTACGTCAATCAACAATTACTGCTTATTATATTTTTTCACTTTATATTTATATTTACATTTTTCATTTATAAGCTTTTTAATAATTTTCAAGTTTTACGACGAAAATTATATATCATATAATTCATAAGGATTTCCAACAATCGTGTTTACAATAATGTTTCATGTTTCACGACGATTTATCATGTTTTTCAAGGTTTTTTAGTCAGTTTTAATGTATATCGACAATTTACCGCGTTTTTGACGGTTATTATTATTTTATGTCTTACGACAGTTAACCATGGTTAAACATATTTTAATGTTTTACGACAATTAACCATGTTTAAACATATTTTAATGTCTTACAACAATTAACCATGTTTAAACAGATTTTAATGTTTTACAACAGTTAACCATGTTTAAAGAGATTTTAATGTTTTACTATAATTCACCATGTTTAAACAAATTTTAATGTTTTACAACAATTAACCATTTTTAAACAGATTTTAATGTTTTACAACAGTTAACCATGTTTAAACAGATTTTAATGTTTTACGACGAAAATTATATATCATATAATTCATAAGGATTTCCAACAATCGGGTTTACAATAATGTTTCATGTTTCACGACGATTTATCATGTTTTTCAAGGTTTTTTAGTCAGTTTTAATGTATATCGACAATTTACCGCGTTTTTGACGGTTATTATTTTTTTTATGTCTTACGACAGTTAACCATGGTTAAACATATTTTAATGTTTTACGACAATTAACCATGTTTAAACAGATTTTAATGTTTTACGACAATTAACCAAGTTTAAAAGATTTTAATGTTTTACAACAGTTAACCATGTTTAAACAGATTGTAATGTTTTACGACAGTAAACCAAGTTAAAAAAGATTTTAATGTTTTACAACAGTTAACCATATTTAAACAGATTTTAATGTTTTACAACAATTAACCATGTTTAAACAGATTTTAATGTTTTACAACAGTTAACCATGTTTAAACAGATTTTAATGTTTTACAACAATTAAACATGTTTTAACAGATTTTAATGTTTTACAACAGTTAAACATGTTTAAACAGATTTTAATGTTTAACAACATTTAACCATGTTTAAACATATTTTAATGTCTTACAACAATTAACCATGTTTAAACAGATTTTAATGTTTTACAACAATTAACCATATTTAAACAGATTTTAATGTTTTACAACAGTTAAACATGTTTAAACAGATTTTAATGTTTTACGACAATTAACCAAGTTTAAAAAGATTTTAATGTTTTACAACAGTTAACCATGTTTAAACAGATTGTAATGTTTTACGACAGTAAACCAAGTTAAAAAAGATTTTAATGTTTTACAACAGTTAACCATATTTAAACAGATTTTAATGTTTTACAACAGTTAACCATGTTTAAACATATTTAATGTCTTACAACAGTTAAACATGTTTAAACAGATTTTGATGTTTTACGACAATTAACCAAGTTTAAAAAGATTTTAATGTTTTACAACAGTTAACCATGTTTAAACAGATTGTAATGTTTTACGACATTAAACCAAGTTAAAAAAGATTTTAATGTTTTACAACAGTTTACCATATTTAAACAGATTTTAATGTTTTACAACAATTAACCATGTTTAAACAGATTTTAATGTTTTACAACAGATAACCATGTTTAAACAGATTTTAATGTTTTACAACAATTAAACATGTTTTAACAGATTTTAATGTTTTACAACAGTTAAACATGTTTAAACAGATTTTAATGTTTAACAACAATTAACCATGTTAAAACAGATTTTAATGTTTTACAACAGTTAACCATGTTTAAACAGATTTTAATGTTTTACAACAATTAAACATGTTTTAACAGATTTTAATGTTTTACAACAGTTAAACATGTTTAAACAGATTTTAATGTTTAACAACAATTAACCATGTTAAAACAGATTTTAATGTTTTACAACAGTTAACCATGTTTAAACAGATTTTAATGTTTTACAACAATTAAACATGTTTTAACAGATTTTAATGTTTTACAACAGTTAAACATGTTTAAACAGATTTTAATGTTTAACAACAGTTAACCATGTTTAAACATATTTTAATGTCTTACAACAATTAACCATGTTTAAACAGATTTTAATGTTTTACAACAGTTAACCATGTTTAAACAGATTGTAATGTTTTACGACAGTAAACCAAGTTAAAAAAGATTTTATTGTTTTACAACAGTTAACCATATTTAAACAGATTTTAATGTTTTACAACAATTAACCATGTTTAAACAGATTTTAATGTTTTACAACAGTTAACCATGTTTAAACAGATTTTAATGTTTTACAACAATTAAACATGTTTTAACAGATTTTAATGTTTAACAACAGTTAAACATGTTTAAACAGATTTTAATGTTTAACAACAGTTAACCATGTTTAAACATATTTTAATGTCTTACAACAATTAACCATGTTTAAACAGATTTTAATGTTTTACAACAATTAACCATGTTTAAACAGATTTTAATGTTTTACAACAGTTAACCATGTTTAAACAGATTTTAATGTTTTACAACAGTTAACCATGTTTAAAGAGATTTTAATGTTTTACTATAATTCACCATGTTTAAACAAATTTTAATGTTTTACAACAATTAACCATGTTTAAACAGATTTTAATGTTTTACAACAGTTAACCATGTTTAAACAGATTTTAATGTTTTACAACAATTAACCATGTTTAAACAGATTTTAATGTTTTACAACAATTAACCATGTTTAAATAGATTTTAATGTTTTACAACAGTTAAACATGTTTAAACAGATTTTAATGTTTTACGACAACAACCAAGTTTAAAAAGATTTTAATGTTTTACAACAGTTAACCATGTTTAAACAGATTTTAATGTTTTACAACAATTAAACATGTTTTAACAGATTTTAATGTTTTACAACAGTTAAACATGTTTAAACAGATTTTAATGTTTAACAACAGTTAACCATGTTTAAACATATTTTAATGTCTTACAACAATTAACCATGTTTAAACAGATTTTAATGTTTTACAACAGTTAACCATGTTTAAACAGATTGTAATGTTTTACGACAGTAAACCAAGTTAAAAAAGATTTTATTGTTTTACAACAGTTAACCATATTTAAACAGATTTTAATGTTTTACAACAATTAACCATGTTTAAACAGATTTTAATGTTTTACAACAGTTAACCATGTTTAAACAGATTTTAATGTTTTACAACAATTAAACATGTTTTAACAGATTTTAATGTTTTACAACAGTTAAACATGTTTAAACAGATTTTAATGTTTAACAACAGTTAACCATGTTTAAACATATTTTAATGTCTTACAACAATTAACCATGTTTAAACAGATTTTAATGTTTTACAACAATTAACCATGTTTAAACAGATTTTAATGTTTTACAACAGTTAACCATGTTTAAAGAGATTTTAATGTTTTACTATAATTCACCATGTTTAAACAAATTTTAATGTTTTACAACAATTAACCATGTTTAAACAGATTTTAATGTTTTACAACAGTAAACCATGTTTAAACAGATTTTAATGTTTTACAACAATTAACCATGTTTAAACAGATTTTAATGTTTTACAACAATTAACCATGTTTAAATAGATTTTAATGTTTTACAACAGTTAAACATGTTTAAACAGATTTTAATGTTTTACGACAACAACCAAGTTTAAAAAGATTTTAATGTTTTACAACAGTTAACCATGTTTAAACAGATTTTAATGTTTTACAACAATTAAACATGTTTAAACATATTTTAATGTCTTACAACAATTAACCATGTTTAAACAGATTTTAATGTTTTACAACAATTAACCATGTTTAAACAGATTTTAATGTTTTACAACAGTTAACCATGTTTAAACAGATTTTAATGTTTTACAACAATTAACCATGTTTAAACAGATTTTAATGTTTTACAACAGTTAAACATGTTTAAACAGATTTTAATGTTTTACGACAACTAACCAAGTTTAAAAAGATTTTAATGTTTTACAACAGTTAACCATGTTTAAACAGATTGTAATGTTTTACGACAACTAACCAAGTTTAAAAAGATTTTAATGTTTTACAACAGTTTACCATATTTAAACAGATTTTAATGTTTTACAACAATTAACCATGTTTAAACAGATTGTAATGTTTTACGACAGTAAACCAAGTTAAAAAAGATTTTAATGTTTTACAACAGTTAACCATATTTAAACAGATTTTAATGTTTTACAACAATTAACCATGTTTAAACAGATTTTAATGTTTTACAACAGTTAACCATGTTTAAACAGATTTTAATGTTTTACAACAATTAAACATGTTTTAACAGATTTTAATGTTTTACAACAGTTAAACATGTTTTAACAGATTTTAATGTTTAACAACAGTTAACCATGTTTAAACATATTTTAATGTCTTACAACAATTAACCATGTTTAAACAGATTTTAATGTTTTACAACAGTTAACCATGTTTAAACAGATTGTAATGTTTTACGACAGTAAACCAAGTTAAAAAAGATTTTAATGTTTTACAACAGTTTACCATATTTAAACAGATTTTAATGTTTTACAACAATTAACCATGTTTAAACAGATTTTAATGTTTTACAACAGTTAACCATGTTTAAACAGATTTTAATGTTTTACAACAATTAAACATGTTTTAACAGATTTTAATGTTCTACAACAGTTAAACATGTTTAAACAGATTTTAATGTTTAACAACAGTTAACCATGTTTAAACATATTTTAATGTCTTACAACAATTAACCATGTTTAAACAGATTTTAATGTTTTGCAACAGTTAAACATGTTTAAATAGATTTTAATGTTTTACAACAGTTAACCATGTTTAAACATATTTTAATGTCTTACAACAGTTAACCATGTTTAAACAGATTTTAATGTTTTACAACAATTAACCATGTTTAAACAGATTTTAATGTTTTACAACAGTTAAACATGTTTAAACAGATTTTAATGTTTTACGACAATTAACCAAGTTTAAAAAGATTTTAATGTTTTACAACAGTTAACCATGTTTAAACAGATTGTAATGTTTTACGACAGTAAACCAAGTTAAAAAAGATTTTAATGTTTTACATCAATTAACCATGTTTAAACAGATTTTAATGTTTTACAACAATTAACCATGTTTAAACAGATTTTAATGTTTTACAACAGTTAACCATGTTTAAACAGATTTTAATGTTTTACAACAATTAACCATGTTTAAACAGATTTTAATGTTTTACAACAGTTAAACATGTTTAAACAGATTTTAATGTTTAACAACAGTTAACCATGTTTAAACATATTTTAATGTCTTACATCAATTAACCATGTTTAAACAGATTGTAATGTTGTACAACAATTAGCCATGTTTAAACAGATTTTAATGTTGTACAACAGTTAACCATGTTTAAACAGATTTTAATGTTTTACAACAATTAACCATGTTTAAACAGATTTTAATGTTTTACAACAGTTAAACATGTTTAAACAGATTTTAATGTTTTACGACAACTAACCAAGTTTAAAAAGATTTTAATGATTTACAACAGTTAACCATGTTTAAACAGATTGTAATGTTTTACGACAGTAAACCAAGTTAAAAAAGATTTTAATGTTTTACAACAATTAAACATGTTTAAACAGATTTTAATGTTTTACAACAATTAAACATGTTTAAACAGATTTTTAATGTTTTACAACAATTAAACATGTTTAAACAGATTTTAATGTTTTACAACAATTAAACATGTTTAAACAGATTTTAATGTTTTACGACAATTAACCAAGTTTAAAAAGATTTTAATGTTTTACAACAATTAACCATGTTTAAACAGATTGTAATGTTTTACGACAGTAAACCAAGTTAAAAAAGATTTTAATGTTTTACGACAGTTGACCATGTTTAAACAGATTTTAATGTTTTACAACAATTAATCATGTTTAAACAGATTTTAATGTTTTACAACAATTAATCATGTTTAAACAGATTTTAATGTTTTACTATAATTCACCATGTTTAAACAGATTTTAATGTTTTACAACAATTAACCATGTTTAAACAGATTTTTCAATAGTTTCACGACAAATTACCAAGTTTTTTCAAATTTTAAGATTTTATGACTAGTACCTGTATTTAGGAGCAACGTTTTCAGCATAACAATCTGAATATGTTTAGTTATTCGCAATATTTGATACTACTTAACTTGGTAACATTGTGAATATTTTGGGCATGTCAAATTTAAAAAAAAAAAAAATTTATGGTCAAAAAAAGTTATAAAAATTTCCCAAAAATTATTCAAGGTTAATAAGTGGAAACAAAAGTGCGGTTCTGTAAGGGTTAAATATGTACAAGTATTATTATGTCTTGTCAGGTCAACATTGCTTTCTAGATAAACAGGTTTCCTGTTATAAGGAACGAAATGCTCGTGAAAATTCCAAATGAATTAACAACACTGTTAAAATATGCAAAATATCAAAACTATAAAATATCGAAACTGACCGGCTGTACGGCAAAACAAATTTGAATGTCTCACATTGTTCTTAATTCTCCTTTCAAAGTAGATACCGATTTTAAAATTCTTTCATGATCTATTGTAGATGCGTTTGTCTATGGCGAAATATTTGACGTCTCTGACTGTTCGTCTTGGACTGCTCCACTTTTCTGAAATAATTCTGTATAAAACTATATAAGTATATCCTTTTGTGTGTTAATGGAGTAAAAAGTTTGTCAAAATATTCACTTTATTTTAAAACAAACTTTTGATTCAACTTAATGACATTAATGAAGGAATTTTGCATTTACGATTATTGAAAATGTGATACTTTAATTATTGATAGAGAAAATTAATATTATTTTCGTAAAAATACTCTTTATTTTACATCATATTGTGGAAGCTAATCGATATTATATATATTTTTAGCTTGGATTTAACTACCCATCGAACCCCCCTAAGGTACTTAGCTTGGCGGTTAATTCCAATCGAACCTCCCCTAGGTAGTACTGCCTTTTTGCTCTTTTTACCCCAACGCACCCACTTCCAAATCTATTATAATTTCGAACGTGATTTAATAATTTCAAGCACATAACACAAAGCTGCCACCAGGCAGCTTGTCTGCATGTTCTACAGTTTTTCTATAATTTAATAAACATAACACATAATCACTGTGTTGTTAAATTTGGTTAAACTTATTTTCACGACCATGTCTATCTGTCATGCACTAGTTTCTTATTCTGATTGCAACGTGAAAACTTTTTTTTTAAAGGCTCCCATTCTAAGGTCCTGTTAGGTTTTGCGATGAAACGCTTTTGTTGTCGCCAAAAATTTAGATATATCTTGTGGCCCAAAGGTTGTGGCGCAAATGGTATATTCTAAGCACTGTCGTCATTGAGCGGAGAGAGGAATCGGGGATAGGAGCCTCGAATTTCACTCTGCGCGACCAAAGAATCAGTCATAACAGCGCAACGGAAAAGGTTACACGAGTTGCAATTGATCTTGAGGTGCTCTAAAAAGTAAACGAAATAGAAAAACATAAATTTTGCCAGTTACGAACGAAAGACTAAATAACTACCCACCGCAATTTTTTGTGTTATGAATTTGTATTATACATTACCGCAGTCTTGATAGTATACAGCAAAATTGACCGCCAATAGCTTTATTGCTTGAGATAGCAAGTAATTTATTTTTGTCGTTTTCAAGCACCTTTAGCTTTTTGCCTTGTATGCGAGTAGATTTAAGCATTGCTATTTTAGGTACACGTTTTGCTGACTAACGACAATGTATTTTATTTCATGTACTGCATATCAATAACGCTTTATAAAGAGTTATTTTGCAGATCTGCTTTATTGTGAGCATCGCTGCTTATTCCCTTAGCAGAGTCATGGATCTTACTAGCCCAGACAGTGTCACTTCCATTATGAATCTTGGAGCTGGAGCAGAAAACGGAGGTAAAGCTTAAGATATAGATTTAGAAAAATACTTTCATGATTATAGAATGAGTAGGTATTTAAAATACTCTGAGAAATTAGATCTAAAGCCTCGAAAGACAGTAATTTCAGTTCAGGAAGTTCAGTAATTGAATCTCTTTGAATGAATAGTAGGGAGAGCTAATCATTTTATTATTTTCTTTAAAGTAAACAGTTTTTAATTAGCATCTTCGTTAAGTTCCAATATTCTCCCAAAATATCCGTACATCTCTATTTCACTCTTCAGGCAATTCTTTATCTATTTACGTCCGTTAAATATATACATTTACATAATATAGATTATCATTACCAACGCGGTAGATAATTGTGACTGATATAAACATATTTAAAATATTATTGTACAAGAGAGAAAAATAAAATTGTATAGGTACATGATATTAACTAACTAACTATCACGCTGTTTCCCCGCAGGGGTAGGCAGAGAGGACGGACCGCCAAACAACTAGTTCTTGGCACACACTCCTTCCCTCATTCACATTCATACATCGTTTCATATACAGACTCTTCTATTTTTCCGACTCTTGACATGGCCCGTATCTGGGTCAATTAATCGTGCCATGTTTTCCTCGGGCGTCCCCTTTCATCGCTCATTCGATCTACGTGCCCATTCCATCTAAGCCTCCCTTTCTTAATCTTACTCATTACGCCTACATCAGTCTTGCCTCACACGATCATACATGGTTTTTCCACAAATATGCCTCAGGAATCTCATTTCATTCAGTCTACTTTCATCCTTTTTCTGCCCGTTCCATGCCTCGCTTCCATAAATCAGGGTAGGTACTAGCACTTCATTGTGGACTGCTAGCTTCGCTTCTTTGGACATTATTTTGTTAGCACCAACTGCTTTCAATCCTCCATTAATAGAGTTACCAGCATTTACCCTTCTTTCAATTTCTCTGTCAGCCTTCCCATCTCTCTAGAACAGTGTTCCCCGCGGTGGGGCGTACGCCCCACCGGTTTTTGCTTAATATGAGTGCGAATGTGTCTTCTTAAGCTTGACTTTTGTGAACATGAATAGTTACACTAAGAATGAGAATGAGAATGGTTAATCCTATATATGAGTGATAATGTGTGTAATAATTACAGTAAGAATGGTGTTTCTTAAGTATGAGTGCTATTGTGTCTCATTAAACGTGACTTCTGTGAACATGAATTATCGCAGTAAGAACATGAAAATGGTTTATTCTTAGTGTGATTAATGTTGACTTTTGTGAATATGATTACTTACAGTAAGAATATGAGAATGCGAATTTTTGCCATTAAGCTTGACTTCTGCGAACATGGATAGTTACAGAAATTTAATTTCATTTATAATATATGTATTAGAATAGGTTTTATTTAATTTCATTAGGGTTTCATATGTTTAGAAACATATTACAATATGATTTTAAAATTGAATACCGGAAACTTAAAAGGGTATAAGTACCATTGACAAGAAAAGGAGGTAGACGGGAATTTAAAAATAAACTCAAAAATTCAAAGAAAACATTATTTTATTTTTGTGTGAAATCAACAAATGAACAAATCTTAATGCAGTTGATAAAAAAATATTATGAAAAGACATATTAAAGTAAGTAAAAAATCAAATAAAATAATCATTTTAGAGAAAGTCTCATGTGCCGTGCGTAGTTTCCTTTAATAGGGCCCAAGTGCCATGCTCTCTGAAGCAATAAAGGGCTTTAGTGCCACAGTGACAATAAAACAATATACCAACTGCTTTATCCATCTCCAATAGGGATGGGATCATCCCAATGGGATGATGTTTAACATGAATAAAAGAATAAATATTACGAAATGTTAAAAAAAAATTGTATGTATGCTCTTGTTAAGCATTAAATTAGATATAAAAGACATAAAAAATATAGAATGTTGTGAATTTTTTTGTGCTCCTGCGCTTGCAAGTAAGATATAATTTCAATAGACATAAAAATAATAAAATGTTGTACACATTTTTGTGTTCCTGCGCATACAAGCAAGGTATGAAAATCAATTTATAAGACATAAAAATTATAAAATGTTGTTGTAAAAATTTTTGTGTTCCTGCGCGTGTAAGTAAGGAATTAAATTGGTTAGGTCTTTTTTCTTTTCTTCCGTTATTCTGCTTCTGCAATTCAGCACTGGTATGGAATAGTTATTTAAATCGGATAATTTTTTGTTTTTTTTCAATAATTTTACGATTTTCCAGGGCTCCAAAATGTTGTGCGTCTCCTTTATTTTGACAACAAAAGGGTTGTCGCTTACAAATTTCAAGCGATGAGCCTTCGTTAGCTGCATGGTGGTGGTGTTTAAAAATGTTTCGGCGGCCAATTTGATATCCAAGAAATCATCTGTTTTCATTGAAATGACGTGGAAAGGCTGCTTGTGACGAGTACTTTGCACCATATCTATAAGATCTGCAGGAACCATGGAATTTGTCACTCGTTTCCTTTTTTCAATTAGAGCAAAGTCTCTGTCGCAGCTGAGGAATGAGTGCCCGCTCATTAAAAATTTATGTTCTATCGTATTAAAAACTCCTTTATATACAAGATAGGCCCATAAGAATATCATCATTTTATTTTTATTTTGCCCACTGCAATTATCACTCCACATGATTAGATTCTCCTTTCGTAAGAAGTTATTGGAAATTTTTTTATAAATGCATGATGCTATCTCATTTCCCCCTCTTCCTGTTAAGGCTTCATGCCACATGTGCATATACCCATCACCAGTATTTTCAATGTGCACACCCAAGTTAAAATTTGACAATTGTCGAGAGTAATACATGGGCCCATGCGTTAAAGATGGCGTCAATAAAACCTGTTGCAAGTCCATGGCGGCAGTGCATTTATTGCTACTCGGAATTTGAGATTTTTTAATGTCAAGTGACATCTGTTTTGTAGCTTTTTCGGCTTTTCGATGGTGAAGCTCCAGTTGGTTTTTAAATGTTGCTTTATTCGAAGGATCAGCATTTATTTTAGCAACATAGAGGTCACAAGTTGCACACGTATCAGTTCGTTTCTGGCCAAATTTTAAGCTTGGAAATTCCTTCTCAAAAATTTTTGAATAGAATTTATAGGCAACTTTTGACTGCGGGAATGATGCTTGAAATGATTTGAACAGCCGATGTTTATTAAGATCAGGACTTAGATACTCTTTCTCTGATCTTGCACGACCGTAATGGCTTACAAGTCTGGGAAACATATTTACATGTTTTTTAATGTCATCCTCATCTTCATTGGTATATATTCGTTTTTTTTTACTAATATTTCCCCTTGATTCCGTAAATGTTGTGTGGCCTTGTTTTTTTTTATTAATGAGAACCTGAATCTTTTTCGGAGAAAGGGAAAAAATATTCATGAATGTTGCTTTGCACACGCTGACAACATTTCCCTTGCCATCTGGAAGCATGTAATATGCCGTGCACTGTCGCTTACTTAATGCAGGAGATTCATAGGTTCCGTGCCTTCTCCTTTTAATTTCCGTCAGTTGAATAAGCCCCATGAGAAAAGAAGATTGCTTTTCATTATTCGACAAGCCATAAAAATCCGTGAACAATGACAGCTTTTGGTCGGCAGCTATTTCTTTGCATTTGTAGCGGCATTTGCAGATACACTTGAAAAAAAAAAATTACGTAAATGAAAGCAAAACAGATAAAATACCAAAGCATTCCCTTTAACAAAATCTTACGCCAGTGCTATCCATAATTTGGATAGTATTATTATAAATAATGAGTTAATAACACATTTTTTTAATATTCTATGTAAATTTATAGGTATTGACAAAAAATTACAGGTCAGCACATCACTAGCGCTTATAGAGTGATTGGTCACCTAGCATAGAAAACCGTTGGAGATTAAAACAACGTACTAACCTCTTGATTTGGCCGTCGTTTTGCAGGAATCAACTTTCTACTTGATGAAGTATATTCTTGTCCAGAATCCTTCAACTTCTTTCTGGCCACTTGAACACTTTTTTCACCATTTTGACGCCTTTTTATGCCACCGCCTTGCGCAGAAACCGGCTCGTTGTCACCCATTTTGATACTAACGCGTCTGACTGGCGATGGCACTTGGACCCTTTTAAAGGGGAAATGACGTTCGGTACTTACAACCAACGCCATCTTCCAATTTTTTTTAGAATTATTTACGTTATCTGTTGCACTTGTACCCTTCTGTAGGACATTGGCCTTGGCACATGCTATCCATTTCTTAAATAAAATCGTTATAGGTGTTTTTGGCACTTATAGCCTTTTAAGTTTCCGGTATTCAATTTACCTGCTGTTTAATTAAAAAATATGCCGGTGGGGCATCTGACTTTTGAAAAGACTACGGTGGGGCATGGCATAAAGAAGGCTGGGAAACACTGCTCTAGAATATACTTCCTAAATACACAGACTCATCCACCTGATCCAAGTATTCCTCATTCGTAATGTCGTAATATTGACGTATAAAGTAACAACGTCTCATAATATTGCGAAGTAGAATTGCCATAATAATATGGTACGTCTTGTCTTGTCTTGCCTTTCCAGGAATATGAAAAGAGATTAAATATAGCCATTCACGGGTGGACAATTAATTCATTAGTAATTTTAAACAATTAAAATATTCGAAAATAGACCAAGTTCTCTTCTGCGTACCTCAATTATTCAACCTCAATTATATATTGAACAAATCTATCACCGGACAGTACCCAGGTTGACAAATGCGTCGGATTTCTACCAAGGCTACGTGGGTTCAATTCCTCGGCTAGTTAAGTCCTTCACCACTGCACAATCAACATCTTAAGTTTTCTATGATAGTAGTAGGAGTTTTCCCAAGATTATCACCGGAAATGTTTGTCTTTCGTTTTTAAAGTTTTAAGCGCTTGTTATAGGCCAGCGAATTTTCGCAAACTGTCAAAATTTCTTCATTTTTGTCGCTAGAGGGTGGTAGTTGTACATTAATGAACTTTTCTAAAATACAACGTAAAATGTGCGTTCATGTCGCAAAGCAATGAACGTACGCAATCGGAAATATTAAGTAAAACAAACATCTTACTAAAAAGGTATGACTTATTTGCAGAACCTATTATTTTGGTAAAGCATTTAATTTGACATTTTTTATAAATGTTTCGTCTTTCACTTTGCTGTTGTCAAATCTAATTAGATTTGAACGGCTTTTGGCTTTACGACTCGCAATTGAGGAACATTTCCGATACAAAGAAAGTTTGTTTTACACGGTTTTTGGAAACTCGGAAGTGTAAACGGTATAACTTGTGAATGAATCTACCTTTCATTTATAGTCAATTTTGGGTTATGACTTTTTTTATTTGAGCTTTCGTTTTCGAGAAAATCGAAGGTGGATTTATTTGGTAAATTTCAAAATTTTATACTTGATAAAATATCTATACATTTAAATACATCATTAATAAATTGACCTCGAGAAATAAAAGAAAGTTTATTTTTTATTTATATACTTGCTAAATTATTCTGTGTTATTTAGTACAACTAAACAATAATATTTTTTCATTCATTTATTCGTTACTTGAAGCATAACCTTGTTTGCAGTATTTTTTCCGGCTGCCATGAATAAATCATGTTCTAAAAAGAGAAAAATAATATTATTATTTGTAACTTTACAACACAACACATGGATAGAATATCTTTGATTTGACAACGTGTGAATGGTTTCGTGTTTATACGCAGAAAGGCGATGTTATTGTTAATTTCCGTAAATAGTTTTTTTTTTGTCTCTTGTAACTTGTAACTTGTTTACTCCTTATATTAATACCCCTTACCATGTAAGGTCGGAACAGTGAAAAACTTGACTTGGTATCACTTAAAACGGCCGATTTTACCAAACCAAATCCGGCGTGAGATGGTAATTTTTTGTTTTATTACCAAACGCGCCATATGAAAAAACGTTCACTCTCACAACTTAGTCAGATCGCGCAAAGACAATGAATTCTCACACACACTTTCGGTACTTACTGTTATGTAGCTTCCTTAGATTATTGCAATGCTTCAAATGAGTCAGTATTCTACTTTTAGACCCATTAATGAAACATGTTGATGGCATTTTCGAAATATATACGTCGTCAAACACGGAGCGTGTAGTTTCACCGCCATCACCGAGGGCTTCTATCCCGGAATAAGTAAAAAAAAACTGTGAAATGGGTTGAAAATTTGGTGCAAGATGAAGTATTTATTTAATTGTTAATATCCACAGATATCATAACGATAATACGAGGCCGTATTTCTACAGACGTGTGTATTATATACATATTTTAAATTAAAAATATTGTGTAAAATCGTTATTAATGCGATAATCAAAGATCGAAGTTTTAAAATTGGGTTGCATGGTGTATCAATGTTTTTTTTATGGTCGAATGCATACATTTACTACAAAAAAATATGCAGACTGAAAAATAATAGTCCATTATTTGGTAACAAAAAATATGTTGTCTGAGAATGACATACGAAAGGTAGTATTTCCGTTTTCCAGCAAATCACGACTCTGCCTTATAACCCACTCTTAAGTAGGTTTTGGTTGAAAATTTTCTTTGGACTACCCATATAAATTCATTTTATAATATGGACATCACTAATAATCGTTATTTTTATTACAGTTACATTCAATGCGATGGCGTATAAGTCTCTTTGCCAACCCGAAAGCGATTCGAACAAGAAATACATGCAAACAGAATTGGTTTTTTCTTCATTGAAACCATTCTCGTGTTCTGACTGCAGCTACGTGTGCTCACGAGGGTCGCATTTAAAGAGGCACAGGATGACTCACAGTGGAGAAAAGCGATTCTCGTGTCCTGACTGCAATTTTGCAGCATCACAAATGTCGCATTTAAAGATACATCTGCGAACGCACAGTGGAGAAAAACCGTTCCCGTGTTCCGAATGTAACTATTCTGGTTCATCAAAATCGTATTTAACGATTCACATGCGAACTCACAGTGGAGAAAAACCATTCTCCTGTTCCAACTGCAACTACGTGTGTTCCCGAAGTTCGTATTTAAAGAGGCACGTAATGACTCACAGCGGTGAAAAACCATTCATGTGTTCAGTCTGTAATTATTCATGTTCAACAGGATCCTACATAAAGATTCACATGCGAACTCACAGCGGAGAAAAACCATTCTCATGTCCTGACTGTGCGTACGTATGTTCACTTAAGTCGCATTTAAAAAGGCATATGACGACACACGGCGTGGACAACCGCTTCTCGTGTTCTGATTGCAACTTCGTGTGTTCTCGAAAGTTGTACTTAAAGAGACACATTGTTACTCATAGTCTGAAAAATCAGGGTTCGTTTTCCAAAGGTAAAAAATAATTTAAACCCTTTTTGAATACGAACATGCTTATTCACAATAGACAAAACGTCACGCCGTTCTCCGTAGATGTATATACGAAGAGGACGGACCGCCACACAATTTTGTCTTGGCACTCGCACCTTGCTTCATCCACATTCATTCTTCGTCCCACACACACCATTATCTTAGTCTGGCTCTTTTATGATTTGGCTCAAGTATTCGATTCACTTGATCATTCCATGTCCTTGAGCGTCCCGACTTCTTGACGATGACTTACAACCATTATTCTTTTTGTACTTAATGTTCATGAAGTTCGCATTGGAAACGCATGATGTTTACTCACAATGTATGACGAATTGAATATGGCAAATCTCAAACTGATTTAAAGGAATTAACTGAGATAATGGTTAGTGGTGAAATTATAAGACAAAAATGATCAGGATTCCACAGACAGCCGTATTAAATCCATTCTGGGAGAGCTAAGCCAAGCTAAAATATTAATTAAATTTATAAAACGTACCTGGATTCGGAGACTCCCAAAAACCTTTCTCCTGTATATTTCTTTCCAGATTCGATTTGAATGGGATATTCCAAACATTCCTTGTTAACATCCAGCAGGTTCGGTATCCGACATTTCTCCTCGTTCTTCCCCAATCCCTGGCTCCGTCTTGACGGTAACAGAATCTGGGTTAGAAAAGTGCATGGTATGGCCATGGGAGTAATGCTTTGAAACTTAGACCAGTGAAGCTAACAAATAATAACTGAAATAATTTTTAAAAAAAAGGTAATTTATATAGCGACTTGGGTTATGTATCAGAAAGAGGCACGGGTAAATAAATATACAATAAACACTGTTAATACGCACTTCAAAAAAAAACGTTGTATTGGTTATATAATAACGAAACGTAAGCATTTCAATTTCTGGAAATGGTAAGTAATGCATTTTGTTAGTTATTTCGGAAAAATTAAAATAGATTTCATTATTGAAGACAATATTAGCGATTTCTAAACGAAAATCTGAAACAGAAAAATCAGAAAAGGATACGCTGACATCTAGGACTCGAACCCAGGACCCTTGCCTTGCTGGGGCACAGCTCTACCACTGAGCTAATGGGACTCTATCCCCTTCAGTCACAATTAACTGTATCATACTTCGAATGAGAACTACCAACATTGTCTTCATTTTTTTCACCGCACATTTTTTATTTGCAACTATCTTTATGTATGATCTCAAGATTCAACCAGAACTAAATGCAATCTAGACAGCGTCTTTTTGATAAACCTATCTTATTTTTTATTTTAATGTGCGACATCAGCTATTGTAATATTTAATTATTGAAGACAATATTATCGATTTCTAAGCGAAAATCTGAAACAAAAAAATCAGAAAAGGATACGGTCACATCTAGGGCTCGAACCCAGGACCCTTGACTTGCCAGGGCACAGGCCCGGTGTGCCCCGGCAAGGCAAGAGTAATTATTTTGTCAAAACATGAAGAAAGGACGTCAAATTATCCGATTTTTTATTTGCATTTTCGGTTACTGAAATAGTTGTTTCTCGTTGTTATCTAACCGATACTAAGTGTTTTTTTTTAAATAAAATGAATCTATTAACTGTGTCACACTAATATGTATATTTACCGATAAACGAGATGTTAAAATTAGAGTACCTAAGTACAAATTGCTTTTAAGAATCTGTGCTACATTTGACAAACCAAAGGAAACTATCACGTTTTAACAATTATCCAGGGAATCGAATGATACCCAAAACGGAAGTAGAAAACAAGAAAATTCATCTACGGATTGTATTATTCTTACCCTGTTTTGTGAATGTATTTTATATATTGATTTGGGAAATTATTCCCTAACCGCCGCACTTTTAATGCAGAGATTATGGAAATAACATTTTGTTTCTACAAGAAACAACTATTCACATACACAAAATAGGTTCTCAGTTTGAGTTAATTAAGTAATTAATGCGTTAATAGATTGAATCAAAATTATCTGTAGTATACAAATTATCATTTCATACAAACGAAAGTCCGAAATGGCGACAAATGGCGATTTTATATTGAGAAATTTGAATTTTGAATAAAATAATGCATCTTTTACCATATTTATCCTGATATAATGCATAAGGAACTAGAGGCAGACAGCAGGAGAGCAGCAAGAATGGAGATCTTCCCTGGAGGTGGCCAAGACTCTCCGATGATTGTTACACCGATCGTGTGAGTATATCCTACTAATTGACGAAAAATGATGCAACACATGGTAGAATCACAATGGAGAACCATGAACAAAGGCGTGCCACAAGGAAACATTCTTGGGCCTCTCCTCTTCATTGTGTACGTAAACGAACTTCCAATAATTGCTGGCACAGAATGTTCAATGTTTGCTGATGACACTGCTCTGTTATTTGAATGTACTGGAGATGTTGACGAGTTTAATAAACATGTTAACATGACTTGTCAATCAATAGCAAATTGGCTGTTATCACAAAATCTGTCGCTTAACACAAACAAAATTGAACTTCTAAAATTTTGTCCAGTACAAGCTACACCTATAAACATAAATGTTAAATTTAATAACAATCATATCGAACCTTCCCAAACTTGTTCACTGCTGGGAATACAACTAGATGCAAATATAAAATGGAAAGAACATGTATCTAAAGTTGTTGCAAAAATCAGTAGCTTTTCTTATGTTCTAGGGACCCTTAAAATATCTTAAACATCGAGTCAGTAATCGCCGCATACTATGGATACGTATACTCAACGATAAAATCCGGGATAGTTTTTTGGGGAAACTCAGTAAACGCCAAAGATGTTTTTATCATTCAAAAGAGGTGCCTACGAAAAATTACAAACTCTGATCACCGGGATTCATGTAGACCAATTTTTAAAAATCTTAAACTTCTGACAGTGACGGACATATATATAATGGAGTTATGCCTGTTAGTACGATCATCTCCAGAAAAGTTCCCACAAAAAACTCAACACATAAACACGCTACAAGGTTCACAGAACACTTATTAATCCCAAAAGCAAACAAAACTATTTTTCAAAAAGGACCACACTACATGGCCATTAAAGTATATAACAACCTCCCACGTAGCATCAAACAAATAACCGACATACTTAAATTTAAATCAACACTAAAAACATTTCTTTTAAACAAATGTCACTACACCTTAAACCTTAAATGAATACCTTACATAAATTAAATACCTCTGTTTTTTATTTTTTATTTACATGCATTTGTTAACATGTAATTGTTGGGTTATGTAATATAATGTGTATTTGTTGGGTTAGCTGGAAGAAATAGGATGTAACCTATAAGCTATACCCTTTGTAGGTACTCTTTTTGTGCAATAAATATTTTTTTGAATTTTTAATTTGAAATATATTACTATAGGAACATTTCTGAATTTGAAATATGACGTTAGGTCCTAATGGTCGCATGGTTAAGATGCTGTCCCCGTAAGACAAGAGATGGGTTCGATTCCTAGTTGTGACCGTGGGCTTTTTTATTTTCTGTGACTTGTTCTGTTTCATGTTTCTTTTAGATTTGTAAGCATTATCTTCTTATTCAATAATATATTTTTTATCTAAATAACTGACTTATGATGTTTCTATCATTACAAGAACTTCCAATGTAAACATAAATTGAAAATCTAAAAAAAAACTAATGGAAAATTAAATAAAAGCAAGCAATATATCAATATTATCACCACACATATCGTTTTTTATTATTTTTAAAACTTAAAATTGAAACATTCAAGACGCACAGTGTTAAATTTCGCGGAAATTTAAAAATGGAAAGTTTAAAAATGTAAAGTCACTAATCTTGCGAGTGTTACAGGAAAATACATTTGGTTGTTTACAAGTGAAAAATGTAATAAGCAATAATTGTTGAATGAAATACTAGTACATATTGAATTATTTGACGGGTTGCGAATAAGCCAACGTAGCTTAGTGCTCTAGAGCACCCGACCGGCAATTCGAAGAGTGCGGGTTCAACTCTCGTTGGCGGCATTTATATTTTATTTTATTTTATTTATTAGCGTTATAAACAGTCACTAATCTATATATATATATATATATATATTTTTTTTTTTACTAGGGAGATATTTTCAATTTGTATGGAATTTCAGGCGATTAATTATTGCATAAAATTATTTGTTATCCTTGTGCTATGCAGAAAAAACCTTATCGTTAAAAATAATAATATTTATTACTAGCGAACACCTCAATGGTTCGCTATCGCTAATGTCTTTCATCTCCAATTGCTTCCACCATTCACTAATGTATACCACAATGTTACTGTTAAAATACTATGATACATCGACTTTAATTCGACTCCGTATCTTATTGCGGTGTAGAGATATTATTCATCGGGCGTCCGCGACTTCTTCTACCATTCAAACCACTATCTAAACACTCCCAGCACTAAAACCAACAAACTTTGAATTTTTCAGCGCTATCGGTAAAGAACTTAGGGAAATTTAAGATTTTGAACAAACGAATTTATTATTTCACCTAAACGTGCGTTCCGGATAAGTTAATAATTACTCTCCAGTGTGGGTTCCAGCATGAATAACCAAATTGCTTTTTCGGGTGCACCTGAAAGAGCATTTCGAGCAGGAAAATGGTTTCTCTCCAGTGTGGGTTCGAATGTGGCGATCCATTGCGCTTTTTTGACTACACCTGTATGTGCATTCCGAGCATGAGAATGGTTTCTCTCCAGTGTGGGTTCTAGTATGACGATCCATTGTGCCTTTCTCACTGCACTGGTAATTGCATTTCGAGCATGCGAATGGTTTCTCTCCAGTGTGGGTTCGAATATGACGAACCATCGTGCCTTTCAGACTACATCTGTAATTACATTCTGAGCATGCGAATGGTTTCTCTCCAGTGAGGATTGTAATACGAGGAACCTTTGTGCTATTCATACTGCACCTGTAAGTGCTTTCCGAATACAAGAATGGTTTCCCTTCGGTGTGGGTTCTTAAATGTAATATCAAATTGTTTTTGTTGCTACATCTGTAGGAACAAGTACGGCAGGCAAACGGTTTCTTTCCTGTGACTGACGGTTTTGCTTTCGGGTCTTTCGCGCCAATAATAGATGATTTCGACGGTACCAATTCTGAAAAATAAAATTATTATAATGACTCTGAGGGTATTTTTTAAAAGAATTATTTTAGTTTGTTGAGGAAACAAACAGTTAAACTTATTTTACTAATTATATTATTAATAATATTTATCAAGATTAGTTCACTAAATGCTAGAAGAATTATCTAATAAAATCAAACAATATAATTCACGGCGATCTTAATGCTACTATATTTCTTAGCAACATTGAAATAAATGTTCCCAATCCCCATTGTTTAAGATGCCATAGCGTGTTTCACCTGAAAACATTTAAAAATAATATCGCCTTTTTTAGTCCTCTGATCCAAATGTGTTATAAACGTGACTATATAATATTCGGCTAATTTATATAGCGCCGTGTTCGTGAGAAATCACCTCAAGGGCGCTGTACAAATATATTTCTAAATATTTAATACTAGAACTACTAACTTAAACAAGTGACTTACCTCTGAGACATATATCTAGTGACTTACGACTAAGGCCTATAACTACTATCTTAGTAAAATGTAAGTTTACATATAATAAGATAGAATGTGCTGAAGTAGACATTTTCGTCGATAATTAATCATGATTCAGAAAAAAAAATGTTGTGCTGTTGCTAAAACATACGTTGCGCTAATTATATTGAATAATACTTGCGTCTCTATTTGAGAGTCTTCTGTCTCTATTTGTTTTTTTTAATCTCCTGCCTCTCTGAGCTTTTGTGTAATTTTGTGATTTTTATTTGTTTTGTTTTTAATCTTCATTTAGATAACGGGTGGAGAACCTGCGGCGCGCGGGGATTTTGGGTGCGGCCCGCGAGCACTTTCGGCGCGGCGGGCCGAATGAAAAAACAGTATTAATAAAAAACAAACTTTCAGAATACGAGAACGATTTTCTTTCAAAGTGTTTAAGATGCATTTTTAAGACATCATTACGAAACCCAGATAAAGGTATAACATAGCTGATAATTTTCTTGTTATTTTACTGAAAATATATTAAATTTTATAATAAGAAATATGAGAATTATAAGTGTAATGCTAATTAAACTGGGGACTCGCTTACAGATAAAATCACAGTTGCGGATTCATCTGCAGACGCATTTCAGAAGAAAACCATTATCGTGTTTGAGGTGCAGTTTTAAATAATACAAAAAAATGTCTTTCTTATTGGAAATCTATATATAAATATTCTGGATAACATTCATCTCCCCAAAAAATAATATATGTTGATATTAACATATACAATAAACCTCTCATGGACTTATAAATGAACTTACCAGATAAATTGACAATTCCAAAACCTGCATTGACCATATCGTGTGCAAAACTAAAAAAAACGTACGCATTATGTCATACATGAATCAACAATAACTGATCTTTACAATTGGTCTGCGAAAAACGGATTATCAATCAGACGCACCGCGCTCCTGCGCATTGAATCAAGTAGATTTATCAAATATTTTGGGGTCCAGCCCAGAGGTGGCTCCCAAATTCAATTGTTGGACGTACTTGAGATTTGTAAAGGGTGCATTGAATAATCTGCTAAATTTATTGGACGGCTAATTTCTTGGAAGTCAAATTTACTCGGGCTTCTACAGAGAGATTAGGACGCTTTGCAAAACATCGATACGGAAGATTTGAATGAAAGGCTCTACACAGGCACACTTAAATACCTTGGAGAGATGGAGTGCAGAGGTTCTTCGTCAAATGTCCAATAACTATTTTTAGTCGCACAGTAGGGCATATCAACAGCGAGATCATTCAACCCTCTTTCTGAGAAAGAAATCCTACGGTATCGAAACCAACGTGACTGAGATGATTGCATTTCCGCTAAGCTATTTCGGCCTGTAGTCTGCATGGTAAACTAACCTCCGATAGGAGGGGGCACTCGATGAATAAGTTAATATATATAATATCATTAAACAAGAGGATAATACTAATGATTCTATATGAAACACGGAGCAGAACAAGACACAGAAAAATGAAAATAAAACGGTCACAACTAGGAATCGAACGTAAGATCCTTCGAATTACTGGGACAGGCGTATTAACCACTCGAACATTGATTATATAAATATAACCTTCAAAATAAGTTGAATAAAAAATTGTTCCTGAACATGGTAACAACTAACCACGGCTTTGGTCGATCCTTTCCAGATGTAAGAAACATTCCTTTTTAATGTCAAGATACTCAATATGTATTTCAGAACATTCGCCATGTTCTTGTGCATGTTCCTCTGCCGCTAGTGTGTCTGGTTCACATTTAATCGCAGAGGCGTCCTCCGACTCCTGTTTGACAACCCCGTTATATTGCAGCACTGCATCACAGTGGGATGTTGATGGACTCTCTTCTTCTGTCTCCGGTTCGGATTTTATGACACTGACATCCCAAGTCTTAATATCCATTTCAGAATAATTGCGGTCTGATTCCACAGTCGTAAGCAATTTTTTTTTAAAACAAAAATAGCTTAAAAAGTATAAATTTGAGTAACGAAAACAGAACACAATACTGACGGACAAAGAATCATTTGGTAACTCTACGCGAGTATAAGTAATCAAGTAATGGCTGATGCATAAATAAACCACTCATGGCTAATGACAGGATGAGATGATGTCATAGACAAATCAAAAACAAGACAAAACGGAAGACAGTTCACTAATCTCCTATGGTTGTTTTCATTGGGTTTGTCCTAGTGATGGGAATGATCGAAATATTTATATAATCGATTTTTTTTAACCGAAACATCAAAAGAATCGAATGATCCATTCGAATGAATCGCTCGGAGTGCGGGAGCAATAGCTACGGACGGGGGCAAAAAAATTTCCGTCGGGGGGGGGGGGGGGGGTAGGATTCGAAAATAGAAACTCGAATATCAAGACTATTCCTATCGTAAAAAAAATTGTTTGCATATTCCGGTTGTAATTTATTTTCATTAGTATGGCAATATTTTTGGTAAGCAGGTACTAGCGAAATTTCAATCACTAATTTTCATTCCTGGCAATGATTCCCTTGTTGTCTGCTAGCAACATTAGTATTATTACTGTTAGCCACGAATTTCAAATATGTATGCATATGCAATTAACATTTTTATAAATAATTAATAAAATTCGAATATCTACATACGTACAATTAAAATAAATTATTATACAAGTTTTTTAAGTACAAAGAAATATATTTTTACGTACATTATTATTGTGCTGTAATTTCCATTTGCTGTACTTTGATATCTGTTTTATATAATATTGTAAGCTCCTGCTGAATAGCTACTTAGTGTAGCCAGTGGGTACAAATTCCCATTAATAATATTTATAATGTACCTCTAATAAGACAGTAATTATATGCCGTTTTGTTAAAAATAACCTCTAAATCTCATGTGCGTTGTAGGCGCCTACTAGAACCCAAAACAAACCATTCATTCATTTGTAATTTGTATGCAATTCACAAATTATTATTAAGTAAATAAAGTTATTTTACTACAGAAAGCGTTTCATTTTAATTACTAACTAAGAGACACCGATGTTAATTTCATTCATGTTAATTTCAAATAAATTAAATATATTTGTTCTTAGCATAGGTAGCAGATATATTATGTTTATATGAACGAACACATGTCACTTGATGAGTTTAATATACCTATACTGAATATTCTATACTGCCCGAAGAAGCTACGGTTGTAGTGAAACCCGATCAGCATTAAATATAAAAATGGTGTTTGCTAAGTTATTGGTTTATTTTATTTTTAATATACACTACCCGAATGTCCCGAATAGATGATACATAACCTAAAAATAACATAGGTAGGTAACCTTCAATTGTGAAAAACTATCACCATGAAAATCTTTTACACATAAACTATACCTACTGGAAACGTAAATCGTCACCTAAAAGTATTAATTCATAATTTACAATTCACACACCAGGTTGTTTATAACATCAACATGCTTCAGTAGGCAGCCAACAATGTAGGTACTTCGTTTGTCAAGCAATCTGAGATATTTTGACATCTCGAAATATAACCTCTCGAATGTGAGAATCGATTTGCGTTTTCGAACGAATTCTGACAGTTTGAAAACGATTATCTCGGACTGAACATTCGAATGATTTCTGACATTTCAGAGCGATTCTCTCGATTCCACTTTCGATGACATTTGAAAACGATAATTTCGGACCGTGCATTCGAATTAATTCTGACCAATCACAACGCTTGGCTGGCATCGATTATTTCTGACCAATCACAGCGACGACTTTCGATGACGTTTCAAAACGATTGTCTCGGAGTTGCATTCGAATTAATTCTGACCAATCACAACGCTTGGCTGGCATCGATTATTTCTGACCAATCACAGCGACGACTTTCGATGACGTTTCAAAACGATTGTCTCGGAGTTGCATTCGAATTAATTCTGACAATGAATCGAGATATAAAAAAGATCGAGTAAAACATCGATGATTCATCGATTCCGCCCATCGCTAGTTTGTCCGATCAGATTGAACATGGACTCAAAAAGCACAAGCTGGAGCAATTCGAGAACAATTTGAAGCCGCGGGGTGAGGGGAAGATGTACGAAAAATGCCAAAACATAATTAATTTTTTTAAGGACGTATCGCACTCCTTGTTTCGTAAAATATCCCAAGTTATCACTGCATTAACAATACAAAAATTGTTATTTATGAACTACTTTGCATGCAAATCAGTTCAAAGGTTAGCCATACAAGGTGGCTGCCAGGCAATTTCCCTTCACCCTGGATTTGGTTTCAATGCCATTCATACAAAATCGCACTAATAATCCGTCCAGGCCTTTTTACGTCCATGAGATTAGATGTCAAATCTTAGGCTGTTTGCTCATGTGGAAACCGAAACCAAACTTAGGTATATTGAGTTTACGTATCCACTTAGTATCTCAGCTTGTTAAACCATATAATGAAGGTAATATGGAGCTATATGTATATAACGCTTTGAAATCAGCATAATCTATCACCCCTTATATTCATGTTCACGAAGGGAAAATTTGGCAAAACACATGTTGATTCACAGTAGAGTAAAACCTTTTTCATGTTCTGTCTGCAGCCATTCATGTTCTCAAAAGAGTGCTTTAAACAGTAATATGCTGACTCACAACGGAGAAAAACCTTTTTTTGTTCTGGCAGTAGCTATTCATGTTCTCAAAATGGAAATTTGAATTTTTTTTTAAATAAATTTAATATAAATAAAATTTAATAATGTTATAATAATTATTAAGTTCTGCAAGTATTTCTGTTATTTTTACAGTTTTTTAATGTGACAGCTGTTTCGGCTTTTGAGGCCATTATCAAACTGTGGATATGTCCACACGGCGACGACTTATTTATATGATTTTATTTATCCCCACCCATTTAAATTTCTATAATGTTCAAAAATGATTCATTAAGAATTGGAATTACCAAAATATTTGGGAATCCAGCAGTGTTTGCACACCTGTTAAAATTAATGACCTAAGGGTTTTATTAATTGTTGGTACGTGGTTGATTATGTTAAGGAATTATATTTTTTGGGTTTTTGAAAATATTAAGCAAGGGAGAATTGATCATTTTTGTTTGATTATTAATTAGGGTTATGTTTGGATCATTAGTTCTTTTATTTATCTCTAATTGTTCTAGTAAATTTAATCTAAAACCCTTTCTTTCTATGTGTAAAGGTATAGGCTCGTTGTTGTCAAGCGGGACGTGGTTTTTCTCCAAGAGGTGAGCTGCGAATTTTAAATCAATTTTATTATTTTATAGCAACGCATATGTTCTTTGAATCTAGTTGAAAAGGCTCTCCCAGTCTGTCCAATATAAACGGCATCACAGTCTATATGGTCGCATTTTAATTCATAAATGCCGCTATTTTTAAGTTTAGGGATTTTACTTTTAGAGTTTTTGAGGTTAGTTCCTATATTATTATTAGTTTTAAAAGCAATATTTAGACCACATTTTTTAATTTCTTTCGCTATTTTTAAAGACATTGGACCGAAAAATTCTAAACATGCAAATTTATCTAAATTATTATTACTTAATTATTATATTTTTTCTTTCTTATAATTTTGTCGATGTTATTTGCCTCGTAGCCGTTATTAACCGCGATTGTTTCTTTTTCTTTTTGATATGCTTTATTTTCTAAGGGAAAGTTAATTAGTCTATGTACCATTGAATGGTAAGCTGATAATTTATGGGACCAAGGGTGAGTTGAGTTTGCATTTATTGTTGTGTCGGTAAATGTTGGTTTTCTCAATATTTCGAAGGTATGTTAACTATTATTTTTACCGATTGTTAACTCCAAAAAATTTATTTTACCTTCGATCTCGTGTTCTACTGTGAAGCAGATTTTATTATTAATGGTGTTGGCCCAATTCGTAAAAATATCTAATTGTCGGTTGGTGCCTTTCCAACATATGAGAATATCATCTACATATCTGACATAGTATGTAATATGTTTTGCTAAGGGGGATTGAAGCATTATGTTTTCAACATAATCCATAAATATCTCCGCTAGAAGCGGGCTTAACGGTGATCCCATGGGAAGACCATCATTTTGTTGGTAATATGTATCGTTGAAAAGAAAGTAATTTGTTTCAACACAAATTTTTATGAGTTGGAATAACTCTTTTCCTATTACCGGGTTAATATTGCATTTTTCAAGGATGTTATCAATTATTACAAGGCATTCTTCAACACCTAGACGTTATCAACTAGAAAATATTAAACTTTGTTATAACTATACTAAATGGAATTTAATATTAATACTATTCATGTAAAAGAAAAGGAGGAACGAGAAAAAAAAAGAAGTTACTTAGTTACAAACGATATTAAGAATTTATTAAAAAAATGTATAAAGTTAAGGGTTAGTCTTAGTCTAGGCTTAATACTAGTCTTAAATTATAATTCTTATCTGGAACCGCGGATCTTCACGTTCGCACTTTTCACCGATAACACAGGTGGCAACTTGGGTTGGATCCGAAGGGCGAAATTAGTTCAGCCTGGGCCAAGGCTCCGAAGGGCGGAGTCGGCAGGCAGCGACTCCTGAGAGGGCAGCTTCCTGGTCGGAAGAGCCTCGGCGCCGCTCCAAGGGGGAGTGCAGGAAGTTTCTCGGCGGAGGCGAGACGGTAACTCCTGCGAGGGCAGCTTCCTGGTCGGAAGAGCCTCGGCGCCCGCTTCAAGGGGGAGGGCAAGATGATGACTCCTGAGATGTTGACTGTCGAGTGCTGACTGGGAACTGCCGAGAGGGCAGCTTCCTGGGCGGAAGCGCCTCGGCGACCGCCTCACGGGGCGGCGAGATGATCACTCTCTGAATGGGAACTCTTGACTGTTGGTTGCGGAATCTGTTTTCAGCTGCGGAATCCGGCGATCGTAGCACGTCTGTGGTGGGGTGCTGGAACTAAAGTGGTTCCGATTCATGCCACTTCGGTATGTTGTCTGAGTCCGTGGCGCTGGCTTAACAATACACCCATTTCAGATTTACGACTTTATGGGTGTATTTCTAAGTTGGCTTTCTAATTTTTTTTGCGAGACCGGCGAAGCTATTCACTAAATATTTAAGGTCTAATAATGCGGACTGCCGCCTCGATCTGCCTGTAAAATTACAGAGACAGATGCGGGAGCACGTGTTCGCTTTGGTCTTTCTGTGAATTCAAGTCACGTAGATACCTAGGGACATATCAACTTCTTTGTCAGTGTATTAATTATTTAACTTATATTAGAAAATATATTAAAAACTTTGTTTTTCTCAATATTATTTGATAAAAATTGTAATATTTTCAAATTTAAATACATTTTTCACTATCACCCATTTTTTTCTTAAATATAATTTTATTATACTTTAAATTTTACATCACATTTGAGCATAAATATTTTATTCATATAAAACGTACTATGCATTGTAGATTGGCTCATTCATTTTTTCTTATTTTAACCTACCATCAATGGCTCTTTGAGTTTATTGTATGGTAGTTGATCGTTTAGGACCGACATTATTTATTTCGTATGAACTGCTGTAATTTCATTTGATTTCAGAGAAATGCGTATATGTTCACGAGTGTGTACGTGATTGCCATCATAACGAGTTTATTTGCCCAGTTTTAGCTCGATCGCATGTCGGGAAGTGGGTTAATTTTCGCTTCTTAAATTTTCATTAATTCCAAATTATTATAAGCATAAATTAGTCGCCTGAAAAATCCATACAAATTGAAAATATCTCCCGAGTAAAAACATTGATGTCCGGTCAGGTGTTCTGGACCACTGAGCTACGTCGGCTTATTTCCAACACGCCAAATAAGTACATATGTACTAGTACTTTAATCAACAATTACTGCTTATTAATTTTATTTTTTATTGGAAATCAGAAAGTGCAGGTTCAATTTTCTTCGGCGGCATTTATTTTTACTCGGGAGATATTTTCAATTTGTATAGTTATTTTAGGCGACTAATTATTGCTTATAACAATATGTTATCCTTTGTGCTATGCATAAAAAACCTTGTTTATCAAACATTAGTTTATCATTATAAAAAAAATAATTGCTTTTATTCGTTACCAAAAACAGAGTGAAATTCAAATAGATATATTAAAAAATATGTCATTACTAAATTAAAGTTGACGATTTTCCATGGCCGCAAAAATTACAAAAAAAAATAAAAATATATTATTCGAAAATTTTAGTATTATTCCACCATGTGATTTATGCATAGTTTTTAAAAAATATTCCTTATCTGACAGTGTTACATAAAATCAGTTTCAAGTGGGTACTGTCAATTTACTTCAAATTTATTTAGTACAAAGCATTTTGTCGGGGCGAATAGCCATAAAATGAATCACCTGCAAATGATTTTATCTATGGTGGAAAAAATCTGACATCTCCTTTTGGGCTCCGCTAGTTTATGGCTAGCATCTTCAATGATAAAATATAATATTTTTATTATCATCTTTTCTTTAAAAAGAATATGCGTTTCTGCATAATTGTTTTGAATTTATTAAAAATGGTCAAACATTGTTACCAACAAGTTATTTAAAATTCTGTCTTTAGTGACGCCTCTTCTTTTAATTCCGATATAAAGTCACGTTCCTTATCGTTGTAACACATCACGTTGAAACTTCACTCATGTACGTAGATTTGTGTTAACTTATTAATACTGTTGTGACTAACGGGACTAAATATATGAATATACATCCTTATTTTCATATTGCATTCACCACTTATTCCTTCCTGCCAAATATGTAAACGTGATATGAGGTCAATAAACCCAAGTATGTATTATATGAAAAAGAAGCACCTTGTATACACCACTTTTAATCAATAGTAATCTACATGTTTCAAAGCCAATGGCTTCTTCGTCTGGATAACAAAAATTAAACAATTTCAAAATATACAAATAAAGACAAATAAGTACATAAAAGTATATATTTTTATTTTATTATTCTTTATTTTGGCTTTCACCCTTTAGGGGTGATCTAATATTCAATTAAATATTATTAATGAGCAAATATTTAATAAAATAGCCATCTCTTCAATTTATTCTCGTTTTGAAAGCGATATTTACAAGAATTTTTGTATTTAAATGTTTATTCTTAAATCATCTTAGGTACTCCTTGATTATTTTAGGCTGAATAAAACGATAAAATGCTTACGACAGGGTTCTACAAGTCTGTTTTACCTATTATACTTGACCGATCTGAGCGAGAGTTGCCTCTGAGTAAAATTGTCACGCAGAGATCAGTTATATTGCAGTTCTAATTTATTGTGCGCATCACAGCTTTACGGTAACAACAGTTCCATTACTGCTTGGACCTTGCCTCTCTCTTTTGCTATTTAAATGTCTTCGTTAACAAGCCACCGTTTGTCAGTTTTGATTTTTAAACGATTTTTTGTTAATTATTTCATCGAACTATTTTATGAACTGCATACAAACTGCAACTTATATTTATGTTGTGTGTTGCAGGTCGAAGTTATTGTGAATTTCACGATATTTCTCTAATAGTAGTGCCATGGAACTTCCTATCCCAGACAGCGTCACTGTGAAGATGGAACCAGGAACTCAGGGAGAAGATGAAGACGAAATGATGGATACAGATATATATGGACAGGATATAAAGAAAGAGTGTTTGGAATACCCCGAAAAAAGTTATTCGACAGCTGGTAAGTGTAGTGATATATCGACTTCGTTAAGTCACGTTGTAACAAACTGGTTCTTCTCTTAATAATACTTTTTTGTTAATTGTTTATTCTTCTGCAAGAATCAGTGGATGATCCCCTAAAATAATGATGGGTAGTTTTACAATAATACGACTGGAGTGTATTATGGAGTGATGTTACACTCATCAAGCTACTCGTAAAAAGACATGAAACAAAAGAAGACCTACCTAATTTTACTATTCGGCCTAACCGCGCTGTCTCTTTTATACATTCTGACATACGTTTATTTCAATAAGGAAACTTGGTAGCTTAAAATCTGTGTTATTTTTCGAATGATTTGAAAGTATACCTGTTTCTTGAACCATTATATATTTATTTTTATTTTTTCATAAACTCTTTAAAAGGTCAAATAATTATTTCCGTAGGCGTTTTAGTTATACAACCTCTCAATTGATTCACGCAATAAAAACGGGATTCATAAAATGTATGGTCTCAAATGACAATGCTTTAACGAGAACATGAGCCAACGCAATTCTGGGCGCAACAATTTTGGCGTATTCTCAACATGATGGTTATATTTCATATTTTTATATTTACAGAATCAAATCAGCCTATGCAAGATGAGAAGTTTGGCGAGTATGGAGGTAATTCAAGCAAGGATAACAATCATACAAAGCTGGTTGAATTGGTCTCGAAACCATTCTTGTGTTCCGACTGCAGTTATTCGTGTGCCAATATGTGGACATTAAAAAGACATATAATGACCCACGGTGGGGTGAGACCATTTTGTTATTCAGTGTGCAGCTATTCTTGTTTGCTGAGTGCAGATTTAAAGAGGCACACGCTTACTCATACTGGAGAAAAACCATTTTCGTGTCCCGACTGCAATTATTCTTGTTCATCTAAGTCCAATTTGAAGAGTCACACTTTAACTCACAGTGCAGAAAAACCACTATCATGTTCCCAATGCAATTATTCATGCAAAAAGACGATTTATCTACAGAGACACATGATTATTCACACTGGAGTAAAACCCTTTGTTTGTTCCGAATGTAACTATACTTGTTCCCGACAGCCGGATTTAAAGAGGCACTTGTTGACTCACGGCAGTGTTAAACCGTTTCCGTGTTTAGTCTGTAACTATTCATGTATCGTGAAGTCGAATTTAAAGAAGCATATGATGATTCATAGTGGAGAAAAACCATTCTCGTGTTCCCACTGCAGCTATGTGTGCTCACTAAAGTCGCTTTTAAAGTACCACATGTTGACTCACACTAAAGAGAAACCATTCTCGTGCCCTGACTGTAACTATTCATGTTCACGTAAATCTCAATTAAAGAACCACATGCTTTCACACCGAAAAAAATCTCTCTCGTCTCGAAAAAGCAAAATATAAGTGAAGCACATTTTACAGAGTGAGACGAATGCACCATTTTATGTGACCTAGTTATAAATAAATATATCCGTCTTATAATAAATTGAAATGGATAAATTAAAATGTAAGCCTCGAGCAACCCCCTCTATTGGAGTTTTGTACCGCCTTAAAGTTAAAAAAAAAAAAAATGGAAAAAAGTTTCAATCTATTACAGTTTTGTCTAGCCAATACACCATCTGCTTAGCTTTTAGATAATTGTGTTTTACATGCATGAATTCAATCCACTGAGATAATTGTGTTTTACACACATGAATTCAATGCATTGACATACTTTGATAGAAAAGTCATTATAATTTTATTACATTTCAATATTTTTTTCTTTTTAGCATAATTTATTTCTTGTTGATTTGCTATTTCATTATTAAGTATTAATTATGTGGTTTTGGTTTATGCTCCAACAATTTTACACAAACTTATGTACCTACACAAAATTGAGGAACATGTGTGTTGTATTTCGCCAGACAAAAAATCTTACGACGTACAACACACATGCGCTACCAGCAGAAAAAACGTTCTATACGAGTCTATCAAGAATATTGAAATTTACGACTCTCGATTTTAACGGTCTACAAATCTCATTAACTTACTCGTAAGTTTTATAGTTTATCCAATATGTTATTGATCTTAATTGTTAAATTTAATGTAGCTACCTACCAATAGTAAGCTACCTTTTAAGTGAGCATATTAAAGCATTATTATTATATATAAGCTCATTATGCCTTGACATTAGCTCTACAATCTCCACATTGTGAATGCTGTCCATTCGTCATTTTCACTGATCGACTGACCTTAGACGAAGCACTACGAAGTAATGAAATTCGTGTGTTTTTGGTTTGACAATTTAATCGCTTAGAATCATTATAGATGTTTTAATTTATTTTTTTTAATTCACTCTGCACCAAACACTCAACAACACCACTGTAACTTACTATGTACTAATATTGAAATTAAAACTTCAACCAAATATCTAGGGATCACTATTGACCAATGTCTAAAATGGATACCACATATAACCATTCTCAAAAACAGAGTACGAAAATTAACCTTTATTTTTTGCTGCTTGAGACATATTCTAAATAAAGAACTACTGAGAATGACGTACTTCGCATTCTGTCAATCCATAATCCAATATGGTATAATAGGATGGGGGGGCGCCTATAAAACTCACACACAACCTCTTTACATTGCGCAAAAACTAATAATTAAAATAATATTAAACAAATCATTTTTATATTCATCTGAACTCATTTTCAAAGAATTTAAATTCAGAATATTAAATACTCTTTTCCTGTATCACTCAACCTTACAAGTTTACAAAGATGATTTCCTAAACAAAACCGTACCATTCAAAAACACAGCAAATCTCAGGCAAAATACATGTATCCAAATCCGATTTGTAAAAAACTTTGGGTCAGCAAAACTACAAATAATTTGGAACAAATTTCTTCAATAAATTGCCAGAAAATATAAGATCACTAAATGATTTCAAAGAATTCAAAACACAATTAAAAATATATACTGAAAACCTAAACTAAATAAAAAACGTCAATAAATAAAAGAAAAACAAAAACAAACATTTAAAAAATAAAATAAAAATCTAAGAAACTAAACAAATAATACCTCATCCCATACACACAAGCAATTGCTTATTATGGGAGAACATTGAAAAATAATAAATATTAATCATATCATAATATCTTTTATCTTATTACTAGTGAAATATATATATGTATATCACACATTATAAATTTTTTTATTGAATAAATATAATAAAAAAAATACTGCTTACAACAATTTCTATATAAATAAATAATAAAAAAAATAAATTTAATGAGTAGTACACATCTTGGCTTTGAAATTATCGAGCATTTTAGGTAAGCCTTTTTAAAAGCCCATAGAAAATAGAGTGTCAGGCTTAAAAAAAACTGTTTTCAAGTTCAAAATCTCCTACTACTACGAACGCCTTTTCTGTTATCGTTTTATTGTATAATGTGGGCAAATCAGTTCATTATAAAATTATCGTAAATCATTAAAATGTTTTCTCCTGAATTTCGAAAAATAAAATAAAACGCGCTTTTTGGCCAAGTTTTTTTCATGTGAAAATCAAATCACGCGGCTGGTGTTAAGCGGGAATTAAAAACTTATCGCCAGTTAAATATGGAGGCTTATTATTGGCAGCACAATTCCAAATGACGCGGTGCATCGCCTTACTCTACATTTTTTGTTTTGTTTTAAACGACAATTATTTACATCTAGTGTACCTAGACATACACTGAGGATTTGGTAGTAGCTCACAACGATGATATAGTTTTTTAACCTTAATGCTCCTAGAATACTAAAATCAATGTTATTCACTTGGCAAGAAAATAATTATTTTTTTCATTTTCTGGAAATCGGAAATTTATATTCTATCAGTGTTTACATGTTGACTATAAAGCAAAAATAAAACTGATACGAAATGATAATGAACCTAAACTCGGCGCTCTAGATTGGTTCGAATCACACGCGGTCGCGTTAGAGCTCCATCAAACAGTTAGTCCTCCCGGAGCTGCAGACTTCAGCTGTTACCAGCAGTTGGCTGCCAAACCTACCATGGACCGTCCGACCGTGGAAGTTGCCTCTCAGAACCGCGATCTCCCTTTGGGAAGTCGATTACCGCGAAGTTTAGAGTACCGTGTGTAAAAGTAATTTATATATACTAAATACATGTGATATAGACACTCCCTATCTGTTTTATGTGAACTGTATAGTTACTATATAGTTATAATTGGAAATAAAACAACCAAAACAAAGACATTATTTGTTTTTTTTTCCTTAGCCCAATTGATACCTCTCCCCTATCAAAACCAATTATGGATTTCCAATTAATGACTTCACTTCTAATAAGACTAATATGTACACACATATAACATATAACACATATTTTTATAACATCAGAAAGAAGAAAACAAAAACGACTCTGAACATAATTAGTTTTTAAATATTGAAGACAATATTAGTGATTTCTAAACGAAAATCTGAAACAGAAAAATCAGAAAAGGAAACGGTCACATCTGGGACACGAACCCAGGACCCTTGTCTTTCCGGGACAGTGCTCTGGTCTCTCTGGTCTCTGCAGTGGTCCCTGATGTGACCGTTTCCTTTTCTGATTTTTCTCTTTCAGATTTTCGTTTAGAAATCACTAATATTGTCTTCAATATTTAAATATTACAATTTGAGGTTTTACTCAATAAAAGTTATTCCGAAAAATAAATAATTAGTTTTCATGGAGAAACTGCACAGAATACATACACAGTTTTAGTAAATAAAACACATAAAAATGGTACAATTTACAAAAACATAATTCTGCAAAAAACAAGTCATTTATTACGAAAATAGTGTAAGCACACTAAGCGTTAAGCGACCTTTTACCACTTGGGATATTATGCTAAGTTTACAAAACTATTTTGTGCGATCGATTGCCATATTAATGTTCCAAAATTATAGAACTTAAAAATATGGGATAAACTGTGTACTCAAGGTGGATTCATTGGCTTTAAACCAGTTAGAAGTTTCATGTATTCTCATATTAATAGTTTCAGGAATTTTATTAATTAAATAATGTGGTTAATTTATATGATACCAATCGCTCGAGTGGTTACATTGGGGTGTTCAACTCCAAGAATATTAAATCATTACTAGCTTATAGTGTTTTCTGATTGACAGGAGGTATCCGTGATCCGGGATTAGTAAAACGAAGAATTAATTGTTATCTCTCCAGGAAAAAGGCAAGGTCTCATTTTGTAAAAGTCGGCTCGCATGTGGAACGAGCTACCGGCATCATGTTCCCTTCTTCATGTAATCCGGGGCATCTTCAACCACCGGATTATATGAAAGATTCCACTAACTTCATCCTTACAACCTAAACATTATTATCTATTATTGGGCATGTTTTAATCTCACTAGCTCCAAACGGCTTGGGGCAGTTTTGGAAACCTTCTTTAGGCAGGTAGTAAGGTACACCATAAAATTGATTAATCCGATTCGGCAGATCGTAGTAGGGTTCACGTTCTTGCGAACTCTGGTGGGATTAAAAGTGTGATGTATGGTAATAAAGTTGAGTATTTAATCGATAGAAGGCGCTAGTCACAAAGCTTACTCCAGAGTCCGTCAGATGTCGCTAGGGTGTAACAGGTGCTTGTTAGATTATATTGTCAGAGAGCAAGCTCCTGGGAACCAGAGAATTACCTACCCTCGGGTAATGAACAGTGTAGTTTAATAATAATATAATAATAATAATAATAATGATTTATTGTCTTCTTTTCTTAGTAACACATAGAGATAATGATATCCTCACTGGGATCTCCCGTGCTGAGGATATCATTTACATATTATAATTTAATTATAAGAAATTAATATTACAACAAAGTAACATTTGAATTTAATTATAAACATATATTGTGTAGTATAATTTTTTTTTAAATAATTTTAAAATAAGTAAGATAGTGTTTTTTTGTATAGTTCAATTTAGTAGATTCGGTTTTAGTCTGTGTTTGATATCAGTATAATATTTTCTATTTCAGATCTCCCTATATTAAGTATCCAGCTTTTTATTTGAGATTTAAATGTTATAATGTTTAGGTTTTTGAGTGAGAGTGGTATTTTATTGTAGAGTTGTTCTAATACTACGATATAAGAAGCTTTTTTGCCCAAAAGTTGTATTAGTAGTTATTTGTTGGATAAGTTTTTGACCATCAGATCTAGTGTTTCTATTGTACGTGTTTATTGTTATTTCTTGGGTTTTGTACTTATGAATTTAAATGAGTATAGTTTTAGAATATAGTTGTTTAATTGACATGATGTTAAGATTGGTGAAGATTTCGTCGATGCTAGTTCTTACAGGAACTTTCAGTATAATTTTCATTATGGCTTTTTGAGTTAATTAGTGGATTTAGTATATTTTTATTTGCACTGCCCCATCCGATAATACCGTATTCTAACAGTGATTGGCAGAGAGCCATGTAGATTTTGATTAGGTCTTTTTTAATGAGCACATTCCTGGTAGTTTTGAAAAAATAACTTAGTTTTTTAATTTTATTATCTAAATAGCTAATGTGATTGGTCCATTTTACATTTCCATCAATTTTTAGACTCAGATACGTTATATGGCTAACGTTTTCTAATGAGGGACAATTACAATGCTCATTTAAGTGATGCGGGATATGAATTTTCAAGTTAAGGTTTTCTTCAGAGTTTTTATTTTGAAAGTGATGAATTTGGTTTTATTAGCATTTAGTGTAAGTGAATAGTAGTCTAGCCATTTTTTAATCCTGTTTAGTGTTTCTTCTGCTTTCTTGCTTTGTTTAATCCAGACCTTTTTATTGTAATGTAAATTCACAGAATTATTAGAACCTTTTACTAATTTCAAAGAGTTCCCAACACCAACATCTGCATAGTTAAGGCAGGTATAACAAAAAGTTAGTATCCAACACGGCCACCACGTTGGGTTAGAAACGGGACACACAAGCGCCAAACGGTCGAGTCAAACAGGCCTTTTTTAATAAATTGAAGGCTGCGTGAACTTATCTGTAACTATTCCAAACGGGGCCGGTATTTTGCAGGTTCAATTGGAGCTTTCGAGGTGGCCAACCACTTTTCCGCCCTTGCATGAGAAAGGACTTTAATTTATAAACCTCGCTACATTTAATATGAATCGAAATTAAACCCTCCAATGTCCCTGCATACGATGTTAGTACTTACTGTTCACACATTTAAGAGTTAAAACAAAATGCTGCAGCTGGGGGCAAGTATCTTCTGCACAGTATTAGGGACAATGTCACGCGCAATATTTTTAATTTTATTTAAGAAACAATCAGTCATTTGTATATTAAGCATAAACAGCAATTATTTACAATATTTGATTAAATATTTGCACCTATACGATATATTTATAAATGACAAAGAAATATAAAGAAAAAACATTTTAAGGAATTACAAAATGTTATAAAAACAATTAAAGACAGTTAGTAGTAATACAGTTTTCGCATAATTATAATAAAAACAATAAAATAAATAAAAATGATAGGATTATTTCACAAAATAAAAATTAAGTTATCAGTTTAGTGAGTTGCATTTTATATGTTTCCAAGTTACAGTTGAAAATGTGTATATCTCTAGAGGCATTGTGAGTTTTACAGATACGTCCTATTAAAGATTTTTGCGCATATTTGGCTTTACAGTGTGGTGTTCTAAATAAATCGTTCGATCTGGTGTTGTGTTAGGGCAACGAAATGCAATATTTTCTAGCAGATATGATGAATTAACAAGACTGTTAACGATTTTGTATAAGAATAGGGCATCAGAAAATTTTCTACGTTTATATAAAGCGGTAGGGTCAAACCGATGATCGCTAAAGCGATACGATAGACGTTTAATAAATTTGGATTGAATATTTTCAATACGATCAATGTATGTTTGATATTGAGGATTCCAAATGACTGAGGCAAACTGAAGTTGTGACCTTACATATGACATATATAGCAGAATTAGTGTTTGTGCTATAGTGAAAGGCTTTGTAATGCGTATAAAAAATCCCAATTGTTTATAAGCTTTTCTAATATATGCGATTTGTAAATAAGCTCAATTGGAGCTGTCCACTACGGGCGCAGACTTGCCAAGAACTTGACACAGCGCCCTTGAGGCGTTGCTACTTCTGGCTAAGGGTCGGCACTGATTCCAAACATATTGGAAGAGCCTGTGCACTGGCGAACTCTGGCCTAAATGGACATTAGGCATCATGATCTCTCTCGGAGTGCTCCATTAAGCGTTAGGTATTATCAGCACCTCGGCTCATGGTGTTGATGCCTTGGCATGTCGACTCCGATTGCGCCTGCACAGCACAGGGCTGGCCCCGACAACGGGTTTTCTAGTAAGTGTCGCGCCTTAGCAAAATGTACTTCTCACACACTTTCATATATACCCAGCAACATTCCAAATCTTCATTTTACAAATACAGTATAGTTTGTTTCATAGTTTTCATTTGTCTATGGAAGAAATATTTGACATTTTAGTTATCTGTGCCAGTGAGTGGTTTATTTACGCTGTGCCACATCTACGCTGTTTTTCAGAATAAAAAATAATATCTGTAACACGCGCGTTTTACTGATACGTTTCGAATTGACTGCAAAATCTCACTTAGGTAAATATTTACGTCGCCGCCACAATTTTAAGTACATATTATGGAAATTACACATCATTTCAACTTAATTAATACTAGTAACAATTATTTACGTGGTCAAAATAGGTAATTAGATTATATGTGCATATTTGGATTGATCCAAAACTTTATGCTAATCTTTAATGCTTGTATCCGTTTACGGTGATACCCGACATTTAGTGAACATGAACATTTTTCATTACTTAGTATAACATTTTAAATTCATGAAAATAACGAGTAGGTAATCATAGTTTATGCATAATTAACTTAAATTATGATTAATTATTCACAATATGTTTTATAATTTTTTGAAGTACGTTTACACGTACATACATTTTAGGATTTTTTTAGAGTATGTGTGATAGTAACTGTGTTTTATCATAATTTTTATCAACTATTTAATTCATGTTATACTGTTGTTTTACTGTTGATCTTTATGTAAAATCCCAGAAGGGCGTTGTTAAATAAATAAGTATATTACGTTTTATATTTAAAATACAATAGACATACTAGTGTCAAGAGTTTCAAGTGGCGAATAAAAGCAATTAAATGAAAATTCCATCAATAACGGTTGCGTATTCCAAACCACGTTGGGTCACCAAATTTATGGGAGTTATTTCTAACTATCATAATTCAAAATTTAACGTTACGTAATGTAATATTAATCGGTGCAAAATTCGTCGCGAGTGTTGTTCCCATCTCTACTCTCCTGGATGGTGGAAATATTAACAATCTACATTTGCAACATTATTCCGGGCAAGGGCTCGATTACGGCTGTAAAAAATAAACATTACAATCAACTCGGGCAGTTTTGAGACAATAACTGACTACCATCTAGGGTAAGGCCAACCTGGTCGCGTCTCAACAATCTAAACGAGTCTGATTTTGGCAAAGAGGGAGATCAATGTCTGTTTGGTGCAATTTGATGAAAGCACTCTGCACAATACAGACCTGCTCAATTATCGGGGATCTATTGTAGCCCAAATACATCTGACTTTGAAACTGGGCGTGTTTCATAGGGCTAGTAGATTCTTCAATATTCACCTGAATCAGCTGCTAACCTGTACAAATCTCAAGTACAGCCAACAATTGAATTGAAGCCACCTTGGGGCTGGAGCCTCACAGTACTTGATTGACTGATTTAACTTCTATATTCTGTGCAAATAAGGGCGCTCCATCGGATGGATAGTCATAAATCATAAAACATACGCATTATGAGCATGCTGAGTCTGTTTTAAAGGTATTTTAATGGAGCCTGCTCTAATGAGCCAGCAGCATTGATCCCAGGTGCACGTGCGTGAAACTTAATATACACGAGCGGAACACCCGTTCACAGTCGATTTTGGTGAGAATAAGCCATTTTTGTGTAAGATAGCTCCTATGTGGAACGAGCTCCCGGCATCTGCTTTTTCTTCTTCAAGTAATCCGGGCCTCTTCAAGACCCGTATTGATATTTTTTTCCTACAGCCTCAACATGCAATATCTCTGCACGGTAATGACATACGGAGTTGATGTAATGTAGTTCTTAACAGTCACATTGTGGTATACATTAGTGAATGCTGAAAGAAGTCAGAGGCCCCCGAAAAAGACATTACTAATAGCGAAGCGTTGCGTTGCGGGAATCCATAAATAAATTTCGTTAAATCAGGTATCACCATTTTTATGTATTTCAGCCAGTTATTTTATAAACGAATGTTGGTTATTTGATTATTCATATCACAAATTTTCACCGAGGTAATTTTGAAGTGTTTCATAAATACTCCGAAACATCGCGTAAAGTAGATACTGTTATTGGGTCCGTTTTAGTTTATGATCTTTTTGGTCCGTAGTCTATGGAAAAAAAAAACATGGCCGACATTAGTCAACAGTTAATTTTATCTCTTCAACAGTTTCCGAAGAAGGTTTCGTTCTTAATCACAGAAGCACGTTAATTTAGAAACCGTCACTATGGGCTTGAAAGTGAGTAGATGTAAATAATAATATAAACATTTATTTGCCAATAGATAAATTTTACATATTTTTTAACATAAATTCTATTGACAAAAAGGTCACTGCTCAGCTATGCATTCCGGGTCTCTCCGGGAATGCAGCTGGTTTTCAGCAGTGCCTCCAATATAATAATAATAAAAATATGTACATATTTAGGTATAATAATAAACAATGAAATAATATTAACAATAAAAAATCAAATCAACACAAACAAATAACAGTAAAAATAGAAATAGTAAGTATACAAATCAGAGCAAATTAATAATATAGTCAACAAAAATTCAAAATAAACAATAATCGTAACCACATCTACCTAAGTATCCCCTTCATTGTAACGATAGCAACCATTCGCGGCAAAGCTTTTTGAAGCAATGCAACGATGTCGATATTCGAATTGACAGTGGTACTTCGTTCCAAAGCTTTGACGAAGAATAGCCATAACTCCCCTCAAACACAGTAGTTTTATGTTTGGGGAGAACGAGTAAGTGGTTTCTTTGACGCGTACTATGTGTATGAGAGTCACGGGACCACTGCAATCTGTCAAACAAATTAAATTCTCGTTCAGACTTTTCAATTTTAGTTGATCAACTCTCTGTTGAATGACACTTTCAACAAACTTGATCAAGTTTTTAACGGAACAGCTAAAGTTGAAAGCCCGTCTACTTTTGTTGCTAAAGTATGAGTTATCGTTCGAGTTTTACCTCGAATCGACACGTACGAAAACATTTTTTAACTCGCTTGCAATTTTTAGTTCACTGCGGGCGAACCTAAACGTTAGACGTAACTACCACCAGGGCTTTTAATTTCATTTCTTCAATGAATATTGAAAACATCAGTTTAGATTTGTCGATCTATAATCTATGTCAAAGCCATCCCATTTCCATTCTGTATAGAGTTATACAGAATAGCTATGCCCGTAACACTGTATTAAATAATATTACTTTTGAAATAAGTGTTGTGAGATTGACTCCGTAGACATAAATAAAACAATCAGAACCATGTACAGAAAGGAATAAAAATTAGTGATGAAATCAAAAAGTGTGGAGACTTTATATAGAATCCCCGTTGTCAGATATCTCAATGTAATTTTTTTATTTTCGGCGGGATAGCTGCTCGCATTACCATATCTTCTTTTTGAAATTTTTCTTGAATTTTAGATGACTTGATTAAGAATTTCGTAAATGATTTCGATTCCCTTCAGTATTCTTATGTTCTTCTAATATTATAATGCCATCTCTCTCAAAATCGTATTAGTTGCACCTGATTCAATTATTTTTGTAACCCATTTATACGACGTTTTTTGTGCTTTTTCAACAACATTTTCTCAAGTTCGTTTTGCAAAACTTCACTATTAAAACATCTTCGAAAGCTCCTGTTGCCAAAAATAAAGGCATGTAGTTTGCCTTCAGCTCGTTGAAATGATACCCAGATTTTATGTTCGGGTAAATCTATTAATGTTCTTATGTTCTTATCTATTAATGATTTTATGTTCGGGTAATCTATTAATTTGGACGTCTCCGGGAATATCAGTTTTAACTTGCTGTATAACAACTGTCCCTTTATTGAATTTCTGCTACAGGACTAAGTCATTGTGTTATTCACAGCATTAATCTCTTAACGGTGCTATGGACCTTCCTAACCTAGATATAGTCACCGTGAAGATAGAGCCAGGGACTGGAAAAGAAGTTGGTGATGAATTTCCGGATACAGATATAGACATAGAACTATCAGATGTTAAGAAGGAATGTGTTCAGTACTCTGAAAAATGTGATTCGTTGGCTGGTAAGAAATATACATTTTTATATTACAGATATTAAACTAGTATCATGAACCTATATTATAATTTTTATTGTAACTGTTATTTAAAAACTTGTTTCTGAATTTTGTTTCTATTTTCGTAAGTATATAATACACTTAAATGTAAGTTAATGATTTTTTTATTGTTTTTTTTTCATTTTTATATTAGCTAAACATAAAAAATAATTATTGTTGACTCTGTATGATGCAGTAAATCACGTAAAAGCCCTTCATGGCGATAATTTAACATTATCTGATAAGCGTAACTATCGATGATTTTATACCGATATCCCGAGCACACGGTTGCGATGATTGATATGCAGACCGATATTGTTAATGCAATAAAATAATCAAAACAGTCAATGTCATTTGTTTCTTTAAACCATCGTATTTTTTGGTTACGTGGTTCAAAACATCACGTTGCTTATTAATTATATTACTAACGTGGACCCGTGAAAATAACGGGATATAATAATCTTTGGATAAATAATTGCAATTTAGCTAAATTTAAGACTAACCTTAAGAAATTCATACAAGAAAAAATATGGAATTTTACCTACCTACCTAAAAATACAATATTATAGGTAGGTTATTTATCGCTTGCCTGAATTATTGACACAATCAGTTCTAAATTTGAAAATAAAACTTAAATTCAAAACAAATCTGAAATAATTGAACCAAGGCAACAACTACAATTACAGATCGTCCCATCACTGATTTTTATTGTTTTGTTTATTATAATAATGCAATTTACCTACGTGGTTAATTTTAAGATTTAGTGTTTTAACTCTTAGCATTTATTTTTAAATAGGTACTGTTTAATATTGAAACACCTTTATGATTACCGCAACAATCCGGTTCTTACCTAAATAGCCCTCTACCTTGTTTTGTTCCATTTCCTAAAGGTCTTAAGTTTATTGTGGCACGAACGTATTTCTTCATGCAGGAACTATGTTCGCGATGTTATTTTTTCTTCTCTTTATTTACAGAATCAAAACATCCGGAGCAACTTCAGAGGCACGGCGAGCGTGGAAGTAATTCAAGAAAGCCGGTTGTTTCGTCCTTGAAACCGTTCATGTGTTCTGAGTGCAACTATTCGTGTTCACGAAAGGCGCATTTAAAGCCACACATGTTGATTCATAGTGGCGAAAAACCATTTTCATGCCCAAACTGCAACTTTTCGTGTTCACAAAAGTCTAATTTAAATAGACACATGCTTTTTTTCCACGGTGGAAAAAAACCGTTCTCCTGCTCCGAATGCCCGTATTCATGTTTGTTTAGATCCGTTTTATTACAACATAAGATGATTCACAGTGGAGAAAAGCCACTCTCATGTTCCGATTGCAATTATTCGTGTTCATTTAAGTCCAAATTAAAAAGGCATATGCTTACTCACAGTGGAGAAAAACCATCGTCGTGTTCTGCTTGCAATTTTTCTTGTTCCCAAAATTCTGATTTACGTAAACACATGATTACCCATAGTGAAGAAAAACCGTTCTCATGTTCTGACTGTAACTACTCGTGCTCCAGAAAGTGGGATTTAAAGAAGCACATATTTACCCACAGTGGAGAAAAACCATTTTCATGTTCGAATTGCGACTACGTTTGTTCACAAAAGTCTCGATTAAAGAGTCACATGTTTACTCACAGTGGTGAAAAGCCTTTCTCGTGTACTAACTGCAGTTACGTGTGCTCACGAAGTTCGCATTTAAAGATACACATGCGGACGCACAGTGGAGAAAAACCCTTTAAGTGTTTAGAATGTTCCTACATGTGCTCGGAAAAGTCTCGATTAAAAAAACACGCGTTAACTCATAGTGGAGAAAAACCATTTTGTTGTTCTCACTGCAGTTATGTGTGCTCACTAAGTGCGCATTTAAAGGCGCACATGCTGACTCACAGAAGATAAAAAATTCTCCTTTATCTATTCGCCCTTTTTAAAAATCGAAATCTAACTCACCTTCAGTTTAGTCAATGTTAATATTACTATTATTCATTATAATTATATAACAGATATTTCTGGAAATTTACAAGTAGGTACGACTTTTAAATTTTTGATTATCACGAAGAGAAAATTAATACAAAAATGCAATGCACCTTTGAGGTCATTTTATCACTAAACAGTACTATGAAAAATTTACCGTTTTATATTATGAGCTGTTGATTCAATAGCAACCAAGAAAAGAATGATTTTTTTTCATAACTTGGACCGTCATGAGTGCTGGTCCTAAAATACTATATTATTAATAATGATTAATTCTTTTTGTTTTACATCTTCGCTTCGCTAATGGCGAACTCTATTTTTTCTCTCATGTTGGGGTGCCACAAAATATTTAGTAAAATGTTTTGCAATAAATTTATGATTTAATTATTGTTTTTTTGAGGATTTTTTTGCCATCTATGCTCGTATAATAATGCATGTAATTGTTTAAATCTATAAATAAAATAATTTTAACTTACTTTTAACTAGTGTGGAGTAAAAAAATGTAACTACTGGCTAGAGAGGAAACTTTTCCAGATTGCTTTTAAATTGCGAGTAAGAAATTAAAAAAGGATATTGGATCGCCTGTCCATTTGTGTCTTAACTGCTTTCTATAAACGAAGGTAAATACGTAAAAAAACTGACAACTAGGTTGTACTTTTTCTGGGATAATGTCTTAAAAATATATTTGAAACACTCGCGGGCCACACCAAAAAGATTCGCGGGCCGCGAACCGGAGATTCCCCACGGCTGATTTATAAGAACCCTCCAGTCAACCATCCGGTATTGTAATACTGAATGGGCTAATGAAAGGTAAATATGTTTAATAAGTTTTTGCGATTCAGTATTATTTAGTCGAAAAAATATGAAAATTAATTATCTCTTATCTGTCTTAAAATTGTTTTTTTTTTTTACTTTTCAATATAAATTAACCAAAATCACATCAATACAATTAAATAGTTATGATTTTTCAAAAGAAGTAAACACATTGTGACTTGACATTTCAAATAAATGCAACGAAAATACTTGGTTTTGAGTTACTTTATTGATTTATTTTATTGTTTAGTAAATTCATTATTTTTTTTATAACAGTCCTGATGGTGGTACGGAGATTCCAAAACCAGTAGAAAATAAAATAAATCAATGAAGTGACTTAAAACCTAGTATTTTCGTTTAATTTATTTAAATAGTAATGTCTTACGGAATTTGATCGAAAGATGTATAAGTCATTAAAATCCAATCTCGATTCAATCGTTTTTGAATCGTTTTTGACAGCGAAAAAGATTCAATTAGCGTAATTCTAGTTGCGGCATTTTGCTGCTGTGACAAGTTTCATGTAGACTGGATTCGTTCATTTCATTCGCCGTATTGATTCATTAGTCAGTTGTCTTCTGTTAACGCATGCAAATTATTGGTCGATCAATTAGTAGGAGATTATTGACGAGGCTCTGCTACTCTCCCTTCAGAAGCTATAAATAATGTGCACATTCTAAATTCTCGAACTAAGAAGGACTGTGCAGGTTGGGGGTCACATTGGGGATTGTTATGTAAAATATCACATAAAAAAATAGTAATTTAACAAAAAAAAAAATTTTAATTTTTGTTTTTCAATTCAAATGGTTTATTTTCTTAAAAAATGCTTTGATTTGGCGGTATGCACATACCACATATTCACAGGATGGCTAAATCAAAGTTAAATTTTTACTAGGTGGAGATGTGACTAGCGAAATATCAGGAATAATAGTAAGCAAAATGAAATATAAAACAGAGAAAGAATAGAACTAATAAGTCTATTAAATAATTTTTAGTCTAAAATCTTCTATTTACCGTGTAATTCACTTTGTTAATTAATAGCTAGTAAAATTAGCATTAGCGTGTTACTTCTGTTTCGTTCCTTGTGTTTTCTTCCAAACTTACAACTTTATCATCGCAAAGGATTATAATATTTGCACCAATTGATAAATATATTGATGATTTCATTTATGTGTAAAATAAAAAAGTATGGGACCTAATGTCGTACCTTGCGGAATTCCAAAGTCTGTTGATTCTGCTTTACTCAATTTATTATTTATTGAAACTTGCTGTGTCCTTTGGTGTAGACAGCATCTTATTCATAAGTTGGCTTCTATTTCTCTAAGCACCGTTTACTTTATTTTTTAAATTTTGAATGCGACACGCCATTGAGTAGGTCTCACCTTGAGTAGGTCTATAAATGATGAGGGAGGGATGGATTTACTCACAGACATAGGAATTAATAGACGAGAAGATAATGGCGAGGGGTAAAATCAACTGTTGAAGAACGAAGGGAGTAAGGCTGACTGTGATTCGTCAATAAATCAATCTGACAGAAAATAGGCATCTCGCATTATAATATCACCATTTACTTCTTAAAAGTAAAATCTGCTTTTGAATGAATAGACATTTTTACATGGGAGTGCAAATTACTCGCCACGTTATGAACAAATTTGCGAAGTCCAAATTCGGCAAAAAAATTCGGTTCTATTTTCAGAGTCGAATATTTCGTTTAAGTATTTAGTTAAGACACTTTTATAAATGTTCATAATTTACTTCCCAGCAACCAACCAGCTTTGTGTTTCGCGTCCAGACGTTTCTCGATGTGATAGTATATGTTTCTAAAACTGATCTATATTATACGATGTGAATATGCTTAAAATAAAGTAAAATAATGCTTATATATGGAATGTAATACGACAATTGGGTTTATTCTCTTTTTCACATCTATTTTTACAAGTTTTCATAGTACAAGTCAACATTTTGCCGTGTTATTTCGTAAAATGAACCGATGATGCCTCGACCATAGTTCGCACAAGAATGATGACGTCACGTTTTCAAATTTCACTTGAGGCCATACGCGAGCACAGCCGGCTCCAATGGAACCGGTATGGGGAGTGGGGATAATACGCTTTTAATCACTTAGGGCAGGTCTACTAATATTCATATGTCTATGGATTTACTGCATAATACAGTGCCAACAGAAGGTTTTTATTTTTAAAACATCAACAAAAATAAACAATTTTTTTTAAGTTCACAACATATCTACAAGAAAACTGTACATACCTAAGTTGTATTTTTGTAAACCAGTTAAATCGTTGTATTTTTTAATTTATGTTCTTGTTATTTTTAATTTTGTTTCTTGCATATATTATTTTTATTATTTCTTTCTCATGTTTCAAAATTGTCTGTCATCAAAATTGTACCACCTACATGTAAAAGCCCTCTGAGGGTTAAATAAATGAATAAATAAAACAACAAATATACGCAATCGCTCTTATGTCCTACATAAAAATGTCATTCAGCTATCTCTTGAACACAGGTAAACTTATATTAAATATGTCGATATTGATAAATAATGAATAATAATAAATATTTGTTTATAACCTCATTTTAAAAGGGACGTATATTATTTTATTTTTATATCACACCTAAAAGTATGGTCGACATGTGCGTTAAAATATTTTTTTATAATGACACTTAAATTCAACAAATCCAGAGTTACACAATACACGATTCAATCACGAAATAATTATTTTTGAAGATAGTGCATGCCGTGTTTCATAAATGCCCCGCATCTTATTAATATCTTACTTTGTAAAGTAGGTACTGTTAATATTGTATTTTTTTTTCAGAATTGTCTATATAAAATTGAATTATGTCTATGGAAAACACAGGAATGCAAAAATTTGACAGCGCCTCATTTAATGTCGTGCTATTCCGAATAAACGTGAGTTTTGCAGTATTTATAATGAATTACAACACGTTTCAATAAAATTATTACACTTCCCATTAGAAAAAACATTTTTTCAACTAATTTAGAAAACTTGTAGATTTTGTGAGTGATTTCGGTTTGGACCAAGATTCTGATCATGATTATTAAATTTCAGCCCGTTTGGTACTATAGAGCCAGAAAAAGTCCGAACCCAAGTCTTGCAATAGTGCCTGTTAATTTTATGATTTTTCTTCAAAAGAAATTTTATGCAGTTTTTGTGAGTGATTTCGGTTTTGACTATGATTCTGGTCATGATTCCAAAATTTTAGCACATTTGGTACCATAGAGCCCGAAAAAATGTTTTTTAATGTTCGAACCTATGGGCCATGTCATGAAAGTGCCCTTAATTTTATGATTTTTCTTCAAATGCAATTTTATTCAGATTTTATGACTGATTTCGTTGCGGACCATGATTCTGATCACGTTTTTAAAATATCAGCCCGTTTGGTACCATAGAGCCAGAAAAAATGGCTTTTAAAATTCTAACCTAAGTCTCAAATAAGCGCCCATAAAAAATATGAGCTTTCTTCAAATGCACTTTTATGTAGAATTTGTGACTGATTTCGGTTTAAACCATGATTTGGATAGTGATTTCAAAATTTCAGCACTTTGGTAACATAGAGCCAGAAAAAATGGCTTTTATAGTTCGAACCTAAGTTTCAAATTAGCGCCCTTAAAAATTATGAGCTTTCTTCAAATGCAATTTTATTAAACTTCAACTTTAGAATTCCGTTGCCCGCAACACTTGATTTCAACTTAAATATATAATAGAGACAACTATTCAGGTCAGGTATTTAAGTAAACATGCACAAATAGGTTTTTTGATGTTAAGGTTATTTCAATCATTTAAGCGTATTTCCTAACCTTCAAACTTAACTCTGATTGAGAAAAATTCAACTTAAATAAATCTTTCTTCCATCTCTCATGACAAAAATAGTTATTTCTTTAAATTAAGTTGAAACCAAGTGCTATATATACATATTTTTGCGCATTACGCGTGCAGTGGAATTCGACAAATTTATCGAAATCTTTTTGTTCCTCCTCACTAATAACAATTCCTCATTGAAATAAATACCGCAACATGATCGTGAGATGTTTTTATGTTATTTTTACCAGGTTTTTTTTTTCAGACAGTTTATTTTTAAATGTGTTTGATAACAGTGATTTTTTAAAACATAAGTAATTTCCATTTAGTTAACTCGCGTTATCGCATTTGCTTATAATTTTTCAAATATAAAAATTTAAATCATTCGACTAACATGTTTTCAATAAGTATATTCAATCTCAAACTCAACACCTATAATTTTGGCCGATATACTTTATTTGTTACATTTATTTATTTTAAAGAATCTGACGTATACCCGGCGTTGCTGGGAGTTATCCTTAGGAGATAGACATGTTCCGTTGCAGACTTTTCTGTAGGCCTTTTAAAAATGTATATTATATTGATGTATATCATAAGGTTTAGCCAGCGTTAGCAATGTAAGCGCCAGTATTTTTTTACGATTTAATTACAAAACATCGACTTTTCTCTACTTATAATATGCATGTTTATATACATAAACCTTCCGGAAGAAATTATCTAAATGATAGTGAAAACCCTTTCAAAATCCGTTGTGTGGTTTAGAAGAACTAAGCGCACAAACAGACAGACGCGGAGAACGACTTTATTTTATACTATTAAAATTAAAGTGAAACTAAAGAGTTGAAAAATTATAACATTAAAATATTTCTCTTTAATGGGAGCGTATTTCATTCGCAGTAATTTATTTCTGAATTTTATTATACATGCCTGGTTCAAAATAGATTTCTGGCTGCTTGATGTTTTGCTTGTTGGATAACTTATTTGCTATGAATATTTTGCGTATTTTATAATGAATAATTATATTAATAGTAATATATATGAAGAATAAGAGAAGATCCGAATATATATTTTCATATCAGAGCCGAACCCTCTGATATGAAAATATCTGGAGTCGGTGAATTATTTTCCCATTTGATCTCTGGTGAGTTGACGTGTTGTTCTTGTATTGTTTTGTATTTATTTTTCTTATATAATGCACTTGCATAATGTTGATTGACTAGATGATCATTTGTGGAAAAGTGTCTGGAAGGGTTTAGTTTTTCCTATGGGGAAGATTTAACCCGGACAATAAAATCGGAAGTAGAAATATAAAAATTCATATTTTTAGTTCACGTTATTTTAATTTAAATTTGTTTTTAGTTCCTTCAACATCATCCCTGTTAATTTTGTATCTAAAACGAAATAATTGGTTTGCTTCACCGTCATGATGAACTGCGGTGATACAAATGTACTGCATATTATCTTACAATATTTTGTAAAGTGCATTATTCAGCTTTGAGCTTATAATAACACCTAAATAACTTGCAGGTCTAAATTATTGCGAGCTTCACAGTATTACTAGCACATCTGTATCATGGACCTTCCGAACGCAGATAGTGTCACCGTGAAGATAGAGCCAGATAATGAAGGAGAAAGCGCAGATGAAATTCCGCACACATATATTGAAATAGAAATACCGAATATAAAGAGAGAATGTTTGGAATACTCCGAAAGAAGTGATTCGACAGCAGCAGGTAAGATAAGACGTATAAACAAGCTATAACGTTTGGCATTTTGTCTGTCTATAAATGTGATTATATTTTCCGTTTCAAGAGGGTGGCCGTTTAGTTCGTTAACCCTTGGGCAATTTTGTGAGATATTCTTCAGAGACAAGAAACAACCGTGTAGTCTTTTTGGGAGATTTAACGTATCCAAGTCTGACACGATCTCATAAAAGTAATGCTATCTCATTTTGTTTTATTGAGAGAAATATGTTTTACCCAGTGTTAGAAAGAAAGTAAAAGATTGCTTTAAAAAAATACCATACACTCTCCCGATTTAAAAAAATAATACTATGGAAACATTTAGCAAATTTTTTAGCAAATATTTTTATACTAAACGAAAGGAAGTGAACGGACACTAACTTTTATAATTCCTTTGTCTAATTAATTGTGGTTTTTAGTTTCGTGTAATGTGTAATAAACTACAGTTTACAGGATAAAAACATCGGCAAGCGACTTTAAAAACTTTATCTATGTTTGACCGATTGAGCTACTGAGACCTACTTATATTTTGTTTTTATTGATGATCTCAATCAGAATTAATAATAATATAATATTATTCTTTATATTGGCTTTCACCCATTAAGAGTGATCTTGGCCATACATTACAACATTTTTCTTATTAATAAATACAACAAATTACAGGATAAAATTGATTACATAACATAACATAACGTAACATAAATAAACCAAACATAACATAACATAAACATAACATAACATACTTAACATAAGCGGTACAGAGCTGGTAACAGTAGATTATCACAAAATTATAAATATAGGAACCTGTGCACAATATAAGTGGGCACTTTTCGTTATTTAACCAAAGATTTTTCTAAAATTAGTAGCGTTTTTTTAAAAACAGAACTATGAAATTGGCAATCTTATAAACAAAGACAGCACATGGGAGTAAACAAATGTGACTATAAAACGTAAAGATAAACATAACACAAACATACCATGAACACAACATAAACATATCATAACATAACATGCACATAACATGAACATAACATATCGTAAACATAAACCTACCATAAACATAACATGGGTGTAACATAAACATAACTTAACAAAAACAATAGAGAGCTGGTAATAATAGGTAATTACAAAATTATAAAAATAGGAACCTGTGCACAATAGTAGTGGGCATTTTTTGTTATTTAAAAGAACAAATTTTTCCAAAATAATATCTTCAATTAATTCCCACAATTTTAAGATTTATATGATCAGAAATTTTTAAAATTTAAATTGAAATTTTTTTTTAAATAATTTAAAACTAACATTGAGGTGAGGAAATCTTCAAAAAATACTTCAATTTTTTCTTTTATTATTGTCTTACGTTTATAACTCCTTAAAATTTGTTTCTAAAATATCTACCGAAACATCTGTTAAAATCACTGTAATGAATAAATTTTCTAAAACCAGGTCTAATTCCAGTTGTACAAAAATGGCAGAAAAAAATAGTTATTTTGTTTCTAATATATTCGTTTGCATATTTACGATTACTTTCTATTCGCTTATTTCTGCGTTGAATTTTAAAAACGTTTTAATACATAATTTAGCATAATTCTCACATAAAGGTACTACTTGCGAAATATGTTTAATTACTTTTCTTTGTTTACAGATTCTAATACAAACCAACAGCATGGCGAGCGTGATATTAATTTAATAGAAAAATACAATGATAATGAGCCGGTTGTTTCATCCACAAAACCATTCACGTGTTCTGAGTGCAACTACTCGTGTTCACGAAAGGCACATTTACAGCAACACATGATGACTCATAGTGGCGAGAAACCATTCTCGTGTCCCGACTGCGACTATTCTTGTTCATTTAAGTCAACCTTAAAGAGGCATGTGCTGACTCACAGTGGAACTAAACCATTCTCGTGTTTAGAATGCGACTATTCTTGTTTCCTGAAGTATTCATTAAAGGAGCACATGATTCTTCACGGTGGCAAAAAACCGTTCTCGTGTTCGGAGTGTGTCTATTCTTGTCTACGAAGGTCTAATTTAAGGAAGCATATGTTAACTCATAGTAGAGAAAAACTTCTTTCGTGTTCCGACTGCGACTTCTCTTGCTCTCGGAAGTTATCATTAAAGATGCACATCTTTACACACAGTGGTGAAAAAACGTTCTCGTGTTCTGACTGTAACTATTCTTGTTTTCGAAGGTCGGATTTAAGAAAACATTTGCTTACTCATAGTGGAGAAAAACCTTTCTCGTGTTCCGAATGCAACTTTTCTTGTTCCCGAAAGTCGTCTTTAAATAGGCACATGCTTACTCATAGTGGAGAAAAACCATTATCATGCCCCAACTGCCACTATTCTTGCTCCCGAAAGTCCTCTTTAAAGGAGCACATGATTACTCACAGTGGAAAAAATCCATTCTCATGTTCCGACTGCAACTATTCTTGTGTTCGAAAGTCGGATTTAAGCAAGCACATGCTGACTCATAGTGGAGAAAAACCGTTTAAGTGTTCCGAGTGTTACTACGTGTTCTCACAAATCTCACATTTAAAGACGCACATGCTGACTCACAGTAAATAAAAAAAACTTTCTCCTTGCTTGTTTAGGAAAGTAACGTTTAGATCGTCAGTAATTTTGCTAATCGCATCTAACGGAAATTTGTGGCAAACATCGCGATTTACAATGTTCTCCTATTTCACAATATAACATGAATATTTGAATAGGCTAATAACTGAAAACAGCAACCGGCTCCAGTAACAGCTCCAACTTCCACCGAGACAACGAACACCAGCTCAAAGGGCACCGCTTAATGTGCAATCAAATTTCTTTCACTGATGAATGTTTACTGCTCTTATTTTCTACTTTTTATAAATATTACGACATTTAACTAAATATACCTTTAAGCTTATCATTAACATTAATGTTCTATCTTATTCCTACAACTTATTATTTTTTTATTTGCGTCACTCAACCCGAAACCGATTTCTCTACTGAGTTGGGCAGCTGTCTAATTAATAAAAGATTCTTTTAAGAATATCTAAACAACAACATTTAAAAATATCTATAAGACAGTTAAATGTAAATTTATTCAATTTCGGATATGGGTACCTGTAATATTTTTAAAGCTTATACGAATCAATGGATTCATTGAAGAAGAAAATAATAATATATGAACAAATCTAACAAATTGAAGCTTAATTTCCCACATATAAACAGATAAGGAACCTAACCTAACATACCTTCTTCTAAGACGTAATAAAAATAAAATAGCCTTTGTATACCTACACTATACGGCACACACATCAATGAAATAAAATATATCAGGGACCTTGGGGTATCACTGGATGTTAAATTAAACTTTATCCAACACACTGATGACATCATTAACAAAGCCAATGGGATTTATAATTCGCATAGCAAAACCCTTCCACAACATAAACACTCTATATTCCCTCTACACCTCATATATTCGCCCGCACCTGGAACACTGTACTCCTTTATACCAAGCCCATATCGAAAGAATAGAAAGAATTCAAAAAAATTTTAAACACATAAATTATAAACTAAACATACCTACACTTCTCAAATTATACCGAATCAGTTAAATTTCATAATTTTAACTTCCTCGAAACACGACGTCTAATTTTTGATCAAATCTTATTGTTTAAAATCCTAAATAATGGTCTGGACTCACCAGAACTTACGAAATTAATAACTAACTAACTAACCATCACGCCGTTTCCCCGCAGGGGTAGGCAGAGAGGACGGACCGCCAAACAACTCGGTCTTGGCACACACTCCTTGCCTCATTCACATTCATACATCGTCTCATACATACTCTTCTATTATTCTGACTCTTGACATGGCCCGACTCGAGTATCTGATTCACTTGATCGTGCCATGTCTTCCTCGGGCGTCCCCGACTTCTGCTACCATTCACATTTGCATCATATATCCTCCTTACACTCCTATCTTCGCTCATTCGCTCTACATGCCCAAACCATCTAAGCGTCCCTTTCTTAATCTTACTCATTAAGCTTACATCAGCCTTGCACTCTTTGCGGATCTCCACATTCCTCACACGATCAAACATGGTTTTATCACACATACGCCTCAGGGATCTCATTTCAACCGCATTTAATCTACTTTCATCCTTTCTTTGCCAGTTCCATGCCTCACTTCCATACATCAAGGTAGGTACCAGCACTCCGTTGTGGACTGCTAACTTCGCTTCTTTGGACAATTTTTTGTTAGCGCCTACGGCGTTTAGTCCTCCATTAACGGAATTACCTGCATTCACCCTTCTTTCAATATCGCTGTCAGCCTTCCCATCTCTCGTAAACATACTTCCTAAATACACAAACTCATCCACCTGCTCCAAGTATTCCCCATTCACAATTATATTGCATACTGTTTTCGTACTCTCTCTTTCAAACACCATTACTTTAGACTTACTTACATTCATCATTAACTCATTCTTCATGCATACTTCGTTCATCCTAGACACGAGAGACTGTAGATCATCTATACTATTAGCAATCAGCACCGCATCATCAGCATACAACAGGCAACATACTTTCAAATTATTCAAATTCGCGCCCAATCCCACCTCTTTTAATTCTTGCATACAATTATCCATGTATAGATTGAATAACCACGGTGACATTACGCAGCCTTGTTTAACACCTTTTGTGATATCAAACCACCCCGTAAAACCACCGTTTACCCTAACACATGCAACGCTTCCCTCATACAGAGACGCAATTGCCTGAGTCAGATTCGTATTCACTCCATACTTGGACAATACCTTCCATAGCCAATTAATAAATCTTCATATTCCGTCTAGATCAAGGCTGCCCAACCTTTTTAACAGTTGGGCGAAATTGACGATTTAGAATCACTGGCGGGCCACTGAATACTGACGGTTCCCACCCAAAAACATCATATGTGATTCCCCACAACAATTTTTCGAATTCCATGGATTTTCTCGTTCTGAGTAGCCTAAATAGCGATAAATCGCCTTCGTTGGCAACACTGGTGACCGCGCGCAAGCTGCATTGTTTGTTTTACCGCGGGCCCGCGACACTTTTTCAAATTGGCGGATTGGCGGGTTTTTTGAAAATGGTTCACGCGGGCCACTTATAATTCGTTCGCGGGCCACATTGGGGACCGCGGGCCTGGGGTTGGGCAGCCTTGGTCTAGATCAACCCGACAATCTGATTTATTTTATCTACCCTCGTGAAGAACAAACATTCGATAAAATTCCCCAATTCCTCATATATGTGCACAATATAATACAAAATTGTACAGCATTGACATTTTTGGTAACAACCTAAAGAAATATCGATATGAAGTAATGCGTACGATCGATAATTAATATGAGAATCTATACCAAAACTTTGTAGAATCCTACAAATTAGAGTGGCGTTAGTAAATTAGTTTGAATGTGTTGTCTTATATGTAGTGTTGTTGTAATTTATTTTTACTTTATGTTACTCAAAGTTTTACTAATATTGCTTCATATTTAGTTTTTTTTTTCTTAATATTTTCTCATTATATTTGTACCTAATCACAATTTTACAATTGTGTATTTGCACCTACTTTACAGTGGATTACATCTATTTACTGTCAGTATCTCCTGTATAATACAGATATTCTCCTGTGTACACTGCATCATGTATCACTTATATGTAAAAGCCTTTTTAGCAGTATATATAAATAAAAATAAAAATAATTAAACTCTCACACGCTGACTCATACAGGAGTAAAACCATCTATTCTCATAGAAAAAAATGTTTTCACCGGAAGCTCAGATCTCATTGGCTTAAATTTTGACATCTCATGACAGTAGTTGTCAAACATAGTTAGAAGGAAACCAATACTAGAGGTGAGTCGAATTAGCTCGTCTTGATACTTGGAATAACTGGTAAAAGTGAGAATAAATACTTATTGGTAATACCTGTTCGATTTATATTTTTCTTGTTATATTTCGCATTTTTGAGATCTACATACAGAGCATAAATAAACCACTCACAGAGTGACCGCTGCCAGTCTCAGTCATGGTGTAATGACAGATACGAGATATAACTAACTTACTCTAGATATAACTCATATAACTAACTCAAGTTTTTACATTTGTCAAAGGAAAAGTTGTCTAAAATTTTGGTAAAATTGTAGAATTCCGCTTACTTCTTAATATGCACATATTGTTGAAATAACACTTCGTTTTAACTTAATTATTACACAAGAAAAAACTATTTACGTCTGCTATTGTAAAAGCTGAATTAAGTCTATACATATTGTATATTATACATTAATGTTTCGCTTTTTTATCAAAGTTTAAAATTTCACGTGCTTTTGACAGTTTTGACCACCATGCTTCTTCTTGCAGTTTTCTGTAAAGTTTGAAGTTTAGGAAATACGTGTAAATTATTGAAATAACCCAAACTAATAACCTATTTTTGAGCATGATTTTCCATCTCTGCCGACGTACCTAAATAGTTGTTTCTTGTAATATTTAAGTTGAAACGAAGCGTTAATTCAATAATTTGTGAGTATAAAGCGAGAAGTGATATTATATAATTTAAAAGCAACCTGGTTAATATTTGTTTTTAGGAAGAAAGAAAAACAATGGACAATCCAACTGTGTGGAATGTTTCCATAAAAACAGAATCAGAAACTGGAGAAGAGGACGAACTTGATATTTCAGGCACAGAAACAGATATAGATCTTCAGAATATCAAAGAAGAATGCTTAAAACGCTCTGAAAAACGACACCAAACAGACCCACAGTGAGTTTTTTTACGAAATTCCTGGCATACTTCTGACGTTAAAATCTATTTATTTTTGTTTCGTGGAATTAGGTTAAAAATCAGGAGGCGATTCTGGTTCTGCTGGCATTAATTATTGAGCTATGTTTCACTAACGGTAATGTCGCCTGTAAAAAGTTTCTTGTGATGACATTATCACTTGTGACAGTCGTTAGTCCAGCAATTTAGAGCAATTCACGATCCTTTTACATTCAGACGGTTCCAGTCCAGTGACAGCAAAGGAACCGGTTTCTTGTAACCGGGACAAGAATATCGATCATCTCTGACTAAATGACATTTGCCGCCATCGCCGGTGTTGATGCGGTGTTGTAATTTTGTTTATCGATGATTTCGCGTTTCTTGCTGTCAAAATCGATAAAATGAGGTAAGTAAAATTATATAAATATGATGTATGTGCTTTTTACATCACAGGAGATACAAACCGAACTAACAACAATATAATAATGTAGAAGGAATCTCTTTAGTTTGAGGTTACGTTTTAGAATGGTGTCAATCTAAAAAAAAGAAAATCTCTTTTTTCCAATGACGTTACAACATATATATAGACGAGCTGTAGAAATCTCGGTAAATTTTTACCCTACACTATCGTTTTTATTACGCATTTAAAAAAAAACAAACCTTAACAATGACATTATCTAACTTCTAAATATAAACAAAAATGTTCGTTTATTCTAATTCTTAAATCTCCCAAGTTTCTTTACCAATTGCTTTCAAATTTTGACACAACGTTGCATTCGAATACGCGTGCGTTTTTATTTACCAATATTTCTTTTATTTACCTGTGACACTTAAACGCATGCCTTTTTTGAAAAACAACTCCATCTGTTCATTCGCAAACATTTTTTTTTAAACAGCGCCATCTGTTGTGCGTAAAAGCAACACGCACTATTGTTTCTCTATCTGCACAGACAGACTGAGCCACAGCAACTCGTGGCGGGGTACAGCTAGTTATTAATATACGACTGTGGAAAATAGTGCGATTTAATAGCTATTTCTTTTGGCCTATTTACAATGGCGGCGAACTGTCATGTTGATATAACTACAAGCTGTAATTTGTAATAAAATACTTTTTTTAGTCCTTTATTTTATCTTTTTTAACTATCCAAACTAAGAATCTATTTTGCAAAAAGGGCTTTTATGATCTTGGTTAAGTTTTCTTAAAAAAATTTATTGTTTTTGGTAATTATGCATTTCTATGTGTGGTAGTCTTAAGTAAAAATTTACAGAAATCTGAAAGTGGAAAGCAAAAAGTACGTCAATAATATTGGTTTCGATTTCGTTGTTTTATTACTAAACTGTCACGCGTCGCATGAGGTGGTGTGGTCCCTCGTAAGTAAATAACCTTAATAAAGTTCCAAAATGAATTCCAAAAAAAATTGTTTTAATTACGCGGCAAACACTATTAAAAGCAACTAATAAAATTTTAATTGCAAATACACACAAGTTACTTTGATTTAGATTTTTTTTTTAAATAAACTGTTTTTCTCGATCAAAGATTTTATGTGATAGAGAAAATGCAAGGCCGACTAGAGTAGAGGTCTGGTCGCGCAACAGCCAAATTACGGAGTCAGTGCTATCGTCAACTAAACTTCACTGTTTTAAATACTCTAATCAAGCTGTTTATTTATATGCTTGCTGTAAAACAACATACAAATCAGCAGTAACAACGCTAGTATCAACAAGAATCGCCGCTGCTTGCAAATTGTCATTGCTCTATTATGGCACTGCAATTATCACTTGACACCTCAAAATCCGTCAGGCGCCCAGACTTGTAACAACTGTCGGCCTTTTGAATGCAAAAACGTCTCCCAGTCCTATTGTTTATTTTGATTATACACATATATTTTGCGGTGATCTTTGTCTCTATGAGCAAAGTTTGAATTAAGAATTTACTGGAAACGTACTGAGTGTTTCTTACTTGCCACATTTTCATTTTACAAGTCTATATATATGGTAACGTCATTACGTCACGTCACAGTGTCACATCACTACACATCTGCCCTGATGATGGACACAGTAACGCTGTCTGAGGTAGAGTAACATGGCATAATACCCTGAAAATAAACACGATAATGTAAACAGGTGTTCAATTTTTAGAAAACATTTTATAATGGCATGCAAAACATTACCTAGAATATTCAATGAGACGAACAACGTTGACATCTTTTGGTGTTTGATAGAAGCTTAATTTCTCGATCGCAGTCACAAAATTTTTGCTGTGTGCCCGCTGATTCTCTTTTCGTAATAATTCACTTGTTTTTTATAAATTAAATTATATACAACCTGCCATAACCAGTCGATGGCTACCCATATTGTGAGACGATAACGAGTCTGGCTATCGTAACGTCATTGCTTTTGTCTATATTTAATATTGAAATTACAATTCGTTTCAACTTAATTACTACATGAAACAACCATTTAGGTACTTTGGGGGAGATGGAAAACATGCATAAAAATAATTATTACGTTCTTAGTTTTGGTTATTTAAATAATTATGTTAATCTGATTGACAAGAAAAAGAAACATGGCTGAAAATGTCGAAAGCGTAGGATTGATTGACAAAAAAGTGGAATTAAATGCATCTATTTTCGTCTCCCCCGAAATAAATCGTCGTGTCTTGTAGTAATGAAGCTAAAACCAAGTGATATTTTGTAAACTTAGCACGAAATAGAATTCTGCACCTTTACCGTTATTTCTTATTGATAACTTCCGATTTTATGTCCGGGTTAAATCTTCCCCATAGGAAAAACTAAACCCTTCCACACACTTTTCCACAAATTATCATCTAGTCAATCCACATTATATAAGCAAAATAAATACAAAACAATACAAGAACAACACGTCAACTCACCAGAGATCAAATGGGAAAATAATTCATCGACTCCAGATATTTTCATATCAGAGGGTTCGGCTCGGTAGAACTTCTAACAGGGCCTTTAAATCCTACTGATCCCTCAACGTAAATATTTAAAAAATCTATTATTATTATTTAACAGGCAGGCAGCATTCTGCTAATGTATTCGTATCTGATTTCACAATAAATTTAACAGTAATTGATTGAGTTGTTTTAAATATGAAATAAGTTAATCCTTATTTCTCTCCAAATAAGATTCTAATGGAGCTTTCAATAGGTTTATATTAGTAGAATGGATGACATGTTGTGGAAGTTAGTTCCATGCTTCCACTACTCTATATTAGTAGAATGGGTGACATGTTGTGGAAGTTAGTTCCATGCTTCCACTACTCTATATTAGTAGAATGGATGACATGTTGTGGAAGTTAGTTCCATGCTTCCACTACTATATATAAGTAGAATGGATGACATGTTGTGGAAGTTAGTTCCATGCTTCCACTACTCTATATTAGTAGAATGGATGACATGTTGTGGAAGTTAGTTCCATGCATCCACTACTCTATTCATATTAGTAGAATGAATGACATGTTGTGGAAGTTAGTTCCATGCTTCCACTACTCTATACATATTAGTAGAATGGATGACATGTTGTGGAAGTTAGTTCCATGCTTCCACTACTCTATGTTAGTAGAATGGATGACATGTTGTGGAAGATAGTTCCATGCTTCCACTACTCTATGTTAGTAGAATGGATGACATGTTGTGGAAGTTAGTTCCATGCTTCCACTACTCTATGTTAGTAGAATGGATGGCATGTTGTGGAAGTTAGTTCCATGCTTCCACTACTCTATACATATTAGTAGAATGGATGACATGTTGTGGAAGTTAGTTCCATGCTTCCACTACTTTATATTAGTAGAATGGATGACATGTTGTGGAAGTTAGTTCCATGCTTCCACTACTCTATGTTAGTAGAATGGATGACATGTTGTGGAAGTTAGTTCCATGCATCCACTACTCTATTCATATTAGTAGAATGAATGACATGTTGTGGAAGTTAGTTCCATGCTTCCACTACTCTATACATATTAGTAGAATGGATGACATGTTGTGGAAGTTAGTTCCATGCTTCCCCTACTCTATGTTAGTAGAATGGATGACATGTTGTGGAAGATAGTTCCATGCTTCCACTACTCTATTTGCAAGGAAGTGTTTCCTAGGATTGGATTTACATCTGTGTTGGTGGTGAAGATTTAATTCTGTATTTTATTATGTTAACTGTTAATTCTCTGTAACATTCCCTTACAGCGTAATCAACAAGATATTTGTGACAAGATCTGCCCGAACAACAAGTGTGCAGTACACGCTGCTAGTGAATACCATGATAGCAGAGCCAGCTATTGCGGCAGGTCGTTTCGCCGGTACGCACAGCAAGAAGAATCTGGCTGTATTTTGGTCAGACCTTGCCCAAGTGTTAAATAACGCCGGTCCACCAAAGACCGTCATCCAGTGGCAGAAAGTAAGTTAAAATTACTGGACACGGTTAAGGGTATTTTTTAATTATTCTGTGGTTAAATTCTATATCTGAATATAAAGCTTGGTGTTTTCTCTTTCTAACACACGTTAATTCATATTTTTAACTGTCATTAACTGTAATTTGACTAACTAACCATCACGCCGTTTCTCCGAAGGGGTAGGCAGAGAGGACGGACCGCCAAACAACTCGGTCTTGGCACACACTCCTTGCCTCATCCACATTCATACATAGTCTTCTATTGTTCTGACTCTTGACTTGGCCCGACTCAAGTACATATCTGATTCACTTGGTCGTGCCATGTCTTCCTCGGGCGTCCCTGACTTCTGCTACCATTCTCATTTGCATTGTATATTCTCCTTTCTTCGCTCATTCGCTCTACATGCCCAAACCATCTAAGCGTCCCTTTCTTGATCTTACTCGTTACACATCAGCCTTGCACTCTTTGCGGATCTACACATTCCTCACACGATCCAACATGGTTTTACCACACATACGCCTCAGGGATCTCATTTCAACAGCATTCAATCTACTTTCATCATTTCTCTGCCAGTTCCATGCCTCACTTCCATATATCAGGGTAGGTACCAGCACTCCGTTGTGGACTGCTAACTTCGCTTCTTTGGACAATTTTTTGCTAGCGCCAACTGCGTTCAGTCTTCCATGAATGGAGTTACCTGCATTTACTCTTCTTTCAATGTCTCTGTCAGCCTTCCCATCTCTCGTAATATAATTATTAAGTTCTGCAAGTATTTTTTGGTTTTTGTTATTGTTACAGCTGTTTCGGCTTTCAAGGCCATTTTCAAACTGTTTGACTTAAGAATAATATTATTAAATTTGATTTACATTAAATTTAAAAAAAAAATAAATCTAGTTCTACGAATTAAACACAAAAACAATAAATAAAGAAACCTTTGAGATCAAACTGTAAATTTGATGTAACTTCTTTCTGTTAGATGTAATATTCAATATCCCACGACAGATGCTGTTGGCGGATCTGAAACGTAATATGCCGATAGTGTCCCATGCCGATAGAGGTTAGACGAGATATGCTCGCGTCTCGAGACATTATAACAATGTTGGACACATGCATTTTGGAGATGTTTTAAATAAAAAGGGACCATACACCATAATATATTTGGATGATTTATGTAGCCCCGTTTTTGTGCAAAATCACCTCAAGGGCACTGTCCCCATGGTCCAATATTGACAGAACAAGACTATCAGTAATAATCTTAATATGTATGTTTTATTATTTTGCCGTGTTCAATGGTTACATGGAGATGACGCTGGTGCATGATTGATTTCAGGTGTGGACAACATTAAAATCAAACACAAGAGTCAAGGTTGCCAAAAGGCGAAGAGAGCGCCTGCAAACTGGCAAAACAACCACCAGAACAATTCTCACTGAGCTGGAAAAGAAGGTTTTTGGCCTGATGTGCCGTGCGCCGGTGGAAGGACTCGATGTACACCAAACCATTCGCAACGACGAAGTACGTTTGATTATTTTATTTATTCAAATGGAGCTGTACAGGATTTGACTTTAACAGCACAAAGGATTTTAACCATCGATTTCTTGAACATATTTTATTCATTTATTTATAAATTCACGCCCGGCTGGGCTTTTACGTGATATTTTCTTATTTTTTTACAAAGAACACAACAAAATCAAATAAAAAACAAAATCAAAGTAAAATCAAACAACAAAATCAAAAAGAAAATAGAAGACATAATAAAACACAAACTCTTTCTTAAACAAAAACAATGTCAAAACGAAATAAAGTTGAAACTATACACTCCACCATGCAAGATGGAAAAATATAATACTAGGAAAATTACAAAACTTTGGTAAGATAAACAGAGCTACGTAGTTTCTATAGTTAAATTATATTATATTTGATATTCGTCTTTCTGAAATAAATTGGATAATGACTTGTTTATATTTGGTGAAAGATGTGTTGAATATATCAACAACATCTTTATAGTCATTACCCAAATTTAGTATACGGCAAACGGGGGTATAGAATTGAGATTCTGTGTTGGAGTTTTCACAATAGAACGGTAGATAATGCCTCGATGTTGGTTTGCGAGGTATATGTAAAGAAATCAAGTATAATAGTTCAGGGCTGTCAATTATTGAATTTATGATTTTACATAAACATTTTAGGTCATTAACTATACTACGTTCAGATAATTTTAATAAATTGAGTTGACATAGTAGATAATCATATTTGACGCATTCCCTCGTAATACCCATTCTGAAATGAATAAATCTTTGAATTCTTTCTATCGTGCCCACATTGTCGAGTTGTACTCAATTTGACTCTTAACCAATGTCATGTACAAATTTTTATAGGTTTGAATATTTTTAAATTGGCTGCAAATTCTTATAACAAAACGCAACATTTTCAAAGCTTTATTTGATGTAATTTCAATATGGTTTATAAAATTCAGTTTTTGGTCAAAGTTTACACCTAAATCACTCACCTCGGTTACAACGGTTAGAACTACATAATTTTTTTTTTTAACGATTTATTGTCTTCTTTTCATTGTTAACATATAGAGATAATGATATCCTCACTGGGATCTCCCGTGCTGAGGATGTCATTTACATATTATAATTTAATTATAAGAAATTAATACTACAACAAAGTAACATATGAATTTAATTATAAACATATATCATGTAGTATATATTTTTTAATATTTTTTTTTTAAATAATTTTAAAATAAGTAAGATAGTGTTTTTTTGTATAGTTCAAATTGATGGAGTAATCATAAATAATTGGATTTTTTATTCCATGAAATCTCATAATTAGACATTTGTTTATATTTAGTTGTACCTAGATAGTTCTCTTGGCACCAAACAAATAGTTTAAACAAGTTATTTGACAATGTTTGATAGTCATTCATATTTCTTATAGCTTTGTATATTTTCATATCGTCCGCAAACATTGAAACTTCGACTGAATATAGTGAGCACATCGTTCACAAATATAAAAAATAAAATTGGTCCCAAATGTGACCCTTGGGGGACACCGCTGGTAGCAGTAAATGTATAAGAAATAAAGCCATCAATTATCAATTTTGAATAAAAGATGTAGTTGTCATTTTGCTAAATGGCAAAATAAATCCATCACACGTCGCGAATGCTACAGCTTAGCGGGTCACGTGATAAGCCCTCCATCTCGTTCCATAGCATTGGTGATAGTGTTATCAATGGCTAGAATTTCTTTTTTTTTAGATTCTAAATATCATCCGATAGCAATATGAAGTCCACGTTCTTTGTTCCAAATATGCTCAAGAACCTCACCTTGCAGTTACCCTCTGTACATGCTTCATATAATATGACATTGATCACATGTGTTGAATTGTATTTCGGTTAAACCCGTGGTCGAGGGGTAAGGTCGACCAGCAACCCGAAGATCGCAGATTCAAATCCCAGCGAAATACTCCTTCAAATTTTACTAGTAGAAATAAATATTAATATTTTGAAATCAAATATAAAAAGTTTTAAAAATAACTCAACTTACATTTTTTCGTCTAAGCACTGATCTAAAATTACTGATAAAAAAACATTTATTATTAGACAAGTGTAATAATAATAATAATACTTGGATGACTTGTATAGCGCCGTTTTTGTGCAAAAACACCTCAAGGTTATAAACATTACTGCCATTTAAAATTTCATATAAAATTAACCAGTAAAAAATTCACAATTTTTTCTCAATTTGTGGTCGAAACCTTTGCTTTCATAGATTTGTACATTTTAACTTTTATTTGATTTTTTTTTTTTTTTTATTTTTATTCACATTTAAACCCGCTAAACTACTTATGTAGTTTGTCAGCAGGGACATAGAGACAACATTTTTACACTCATAAGATACAATTTGAACGGTACATAATTACATAAATTGGTTACATTGCAGAAAAGTTTAAATAGCAGCATAAAAGCCTTATATAATAAGCAAGTAAAAATAAATGTATGAACAAATTAGTATTATCAACAAGTACATCAATAGTTTCATAAATAGAGTATTACAAAATAATTGTTTTTCCTTTTTTTAAGAATATGAATTCCATTTCAGGGGCATCAGTATAGATCATTATTATCCAATAACCATTTCCTTAGATTATATTTAACATTAGCAGTATACATGTTATTATTTTTAATTGTCATTGGTAATAGGTTAAAAATTTTGGGTACCATATAGTTTAAAGTTCTTTCACCATATTTATTAGTACATTTCGGAACTACCAGTCCTTCATTTTGAGTGAATCTTGTGTTATGTTTATGGCAAACTCTTTCCCTATACAATGAATCAGACAATATAACATGTTGACTTACAATATTATAAAACAATAATCCTCTGACAGGTAAAATATTCAGAGACTTGTATATTAATTTAATGTTACTTCTGTGTTGATTGTCATATTTATGGATTAACAATTTTATAATGGAGTTTTGTAATGTTTGTATATAGCTTATATTAGTTTTACAAGAATGTCCCCAAGAAGTAATTCCATAACGTATAGTGGATTCAGCCAGAGATAAGTAGATTAACTTTAAAGTACTTATAGGCACGAAATATTTTATTTTATAAATCCTACCCACAATAGCTCGTAAACGTTTACAAACATTAGCAATGTGTACATCCCATTTCATGTAGCAGTCAATAGTAACACCCAAATATACATAACTTTTAACAAAATCAATGGTTTCACATGAACAGGGCTGTGCAACATTTTTATGTATGCAGTCAAATGTGTGTGTATATAATGAAGGAATTACATTACATCTGGCGTGTGGAGATCTGATGTGCATAATTTTAGTTTTTTTGGCGTTTATAAAGAGGCCTGCATCATGCGACCATTTCAGTAGGGCAATAAAATCATGTTGCATAAGGTTCATTGCAGTAACCAGATCTTCGTGTGATATTACGAGCGCCGTATCGTCTGCATATACAAAATGTTTAATGAATGAAAACAATTTTCTCATAATTGAGACATAAATAATATAAAGGGTTGGCCCTAGAATTGACCCCTGTGCAACACCTGTTGAGATATATTTTCTTTTGCTAAATTTTTTAAGAATTTTTACTCTTATTTGTCGATCAGTTAGTAAATTTTTTAATAAAACTAGCAGCTTTCCTCTAATTCCTATTTTCTCCAGTGTTTCTAATAGTTTGTTTGTATCAATGGTATCAAATGCCTTAGAGTTATCTATGAATAAAACCAACACTTGTTTTTTTAGATTTAATTCATAATTTATGTGATTTGAAAATTCCTGAAGCAGCATTTCCGTACTTTTTTTCTTTTGAAATCCATATTGGTTGGGATCCAACAAAGAGAAAGATTCTAGATATTTATTAAGTTTTATGGAAATGTATTTTTCAAGTATTTTTTCTAGGGCTGGCAATATGCTTATTGGCCTATAATTTTGAATATCTGTATGTTTGCCCCCTTTGTAAATTGGCCTAATGATGCTACTTTTTAGTTCATCCGGTATTACTGCTTGCGATAAAATTAAATTGATAAAGTGTGTTATAACAGGCCCTAAAATATTAATATGTGTCTTAATGTCAAACATTCGAATGTTGTCAATCCCTGGTGACTTTGAATTGTTTAATTTGCTAACAATAATATTGATTTCTTGGCAGGTAGCTCTGGGTAGGTACATACTATGTTGCACTTCATTCGGCCTGACGGTCGATGCTAAATAATCACATTTATGTATCATAGAGCTAACACTATTTGTAAAATATTCAACAAACTTATCTGCTACGGTTTCTTCATTATTCGTATTTAACATATATTTCGAGATTATTTCGTCACAACTACTTTTGGACTTGCGTCCTAATAATTTATTTATTTCATCCCAAGTTTTTTTTTGTATTTCCAAAATAATTTTTGAATTTATTGTTAAAAAAGGTAGACTTACATTTAATAATTTCTTTTGTCACCTTATTTCTGAAAGTTTTATATTCCAATTCAAAGAATTGATTGCTAGGAAAATTCTTCCACCTTCTGTACAATGAATCTTTTTTTTTAACTTCAATATTTGAATATAAAGCTTGGTTTTATCTCTTTCTCACACCATTTAGTTCATATTTCTAACTATGACGGAAAGAGAGACAAAAAAATTTCTATGAGGCCTTATGAGCTGTTCTGAAAAGCGAACAACTTAACTCTGCAATTTAAATAATGTTACTAATAAACATATTGAAATTTGATATATCTTTATTCCTTTTATAGATACCTCTTGTTCCACTTATGGCAGTGGATGTGGCTGAACCTAAGTGCAATATAAAAATGGAAGAACTAGTGATAGAGACTGTGTTTGGAGACCATTCTGACCCTGTTACTAACCTTTCACCTCCTCGTCAAAACATGCCCAAGACTCCCCAAGCGTCCAACCAGAGACCTACTACAGGGAGACCACGATTCGGAACAGGTAATTCTTTATACCAGCGGTTTACAAACATTTTAAAAATGCGAAATTTCAACAAAGCCGAGCTTAAGAGCTACTGATATACAGGGTTTTCCAATAAGAGGTGTTATTTTGATATGCAATCGTAAAAGATCATTTGTTTTCTTTGCTTGTGTGGCACGTAGCGCCGTCTTGGTGAAAGTAAACGTTGTCCAGATCAATACCATCCAATTCCGGCCATAAAAAATCATTGATCATCCCTCGATAGCGCAATCCATTCACCGTAACTGTTGCTCCAGCCTCATTTTCGAAAAAGTAAGGTCCAATGACTCCGTCGGTCCATAAACCGCACCAAACAGTCACACGTTGAGGATAGAGAGGCTTTTCAACAATAACTCTTGGTTTTCCGAGCCCCAGACGCGACAATTTTGCTTGTTGACGAAGCCACCGAGGTGGAAATGGGCCTCATCACTCAAGATGATTTGCATTTGATTCGCTCAAGTGAATTTTAATAATTTCAATGCGTTGTTGAAGCGTGTATCGTTTCATTTTTATTAATGGCGTAGTTTCTACTTGTCAAATGTCAAAAAATGACAGCTTCAAAAGTAACATCTACCGAAATAGCGGGCTATTCAAAATAACACCCCTTATTGGAAAACCCTGTATTTGACCTTAGTGGAGAGAGTTGTAATGTTGTAGTTGAGAGTAGTAATGTAACCAGAGATGTGCAAAATGGGTACCCAAAATCATTTGAAATGCAAAATGGAAATGGGTCAAAACTTTTCCATTTGAAAATGCAAAATGCAAAATGGTTTTTAGAAAAGCATTTCAAATGCAAAATGCAAAATACCTATTTTCAAAATGCAAAATGGTTTCTCAGGTCAAACAATTAAAATAATTATAGAATTTGTAAACAATTTTGTCATTTAATAATGGACATCAATGTAGAACAAACATTATACATGATGGTAAATCCAAAAACACCACGACTACAGATTATGAAACCACAAAAAATTTGCGCGGGACTAATGTTGCCAACTTAAAAACATAGAAACTGCTATCTAACATTTAATATTACAGCGTCATGGCCCCATGTTTAGTATTTGAATCAGTATTTTTTGTAATGGTATCACTCAATTGCCAGGGCTCCTACCAGGGAGCAACTTGACAAATAGAAATTATCTCTCATAGCGAAGTTGAGGACCGACTGATATTTGGGGCTTATGAAAACAAGATGAGTGGAGATAGTAGGAAGAATGTTGCAAAAAAGCATTTAAAATGGAAAATGCATTGAGAAAAGCATTTAAAATGCAAAATGGTTTTTAGAAAAGCATTTAAAATGCAAAATGGAAAATACCCATTTTGCATTTTGCATTTCCATTTGAAATGGATTTATTTGAAATAAAGCACATCTCTGAATGTAACAACGGTAAATCTATATGATTTAAAGGCTTAATTAATAAAATTTCAATTATGGTAGAATATAGGTTAAAAGGTTCCAGAAGACGTCAAACAGTTCTTAAGGATTCTAGGAGGTCTAGCATGATTAAATTGATAACTTAACAATGTCGAATCAATACATTTAACTTAACTCACAATTGACAATGATTCTATATCAATATCACGGTTAGGCTGTCGATAGCAGAACCGATATTGACAAGAAATAAATAAGAAATCGTTTTACAATGGCAGCACTGGCGGATCTTTCTATGGTTTGACATTCCTTAACGTTTAACGGCTACATAATAATATTAATAAATTGACAATGTTAAATAATAATACTTATATAACTTTAATAAATGCATTGACAATCCTCATTCACTTTTAAAAACTAAAAAGGAAGTTTACCCTTGGGATATGACCAAGGCGAGCTAGGTTTTAGAAGTTTTGAACGCATTGTAGATGCCTGTCAATTATTTCAAATATAATTTTCAATATTTGAGATATTTACAAAATATGTATTGGCCGTTTTCTAAGGGTTAATTAGTCAACGAAATCTTTAACCTCAACTTGGTTATTTGAACAACTTTCGTTTCTCCTGGCCCGAACCAATGTACGTCATTGGCCCGAACCGATTAAATGGACCGTGTTTACGACTTCTTTCAATTTTAAGAGTCAGAATTGGCTAACGGAACATTTCTTATCAATTGTTGATCATGCTCGCAAATATCGCTAACTGACCTTAGATTTAGCTGGACGTACTATGCAGGGCCCGAAGATACTTTAATAGTAGACAACTGCTGACCCTGAACAAATCGCCAGTGCGCCCCACTCTTAAATTTGGCAGTCACCTCTGGTCTGGAGCCCCAAAATACCTGAAAAATCCTCAACTATCTTAACAGACGACGGACCGCCAAACAACCGGTCATGGCACACAATCCTTGCCTTATACACTGTATCAAATAAACTCTTCTGTTATTCTGGCGCCCGACTCAAGTATCTGATTCACTTGACCGTGCCATTTGTTCTTCGGGCGTCCCCGACTTCTACCATATTATCCTTTCTTCGTTCATTCGTTCCACATGCTCGAACCATCCGAACGTGCCTCACTTATTACGCTTACATCAGCCTTGCACTCTTTGCGGATATCCACATTCCTCACACGATCATACACGGTTTTGCCTCTCTGCCAAACATCAGGTAAAATAATAAATTATAATTAATCTTTCAGTTCAGAATGCGGGCAGAATTGCCGGATTCCAGAAAGCAATGGACCAGCAGAACGATGTAACGATGGTGAGAAAAATATTAGTATTGCATTAATTAATTAATTATTAAAAATACTAATTTCGGATGTCTGTGTAACTCGGGATCAATGAACTCGGATTCACAAAATTTGAACTGATTGTTGAGAATTCAGATAAAATAATAATTTAGCAGAAATTTATTTTCATTTTCATTTTCAAAATTGGAACTGATATATGACATCAATCATTCCAAAATTTTATATTTACATTGTTATTTTCTGTTCATTGTAATGAATTAGTTTTGGTGGTGTAATGATTCTCGATGCTAAGCCATAGCAATTTTTTTTTAATTTTAATATTTTTTTAATTTTTTATATTTTTTGTTATTGCTTTTATTATTATTTTTAATCTCAACTTACTTGATTTTTCATAGATTTGCGCTAGTTATTCATAATTCTCTATTTGGTGAACTGTACTGTATTTTAAGATTGATTTTTTTTGTTTTTTACAGAAACTTGCAGAAGCACAATCGGTTACAACACAAATGTTGAATGAATTGACTAAATTCTTGATGGAAGAGAGAATGAGAGACAGGGAAGAGAGGGTGAGAGAAAGGGAGGAGAGGATGAGAGAAAGTGAAGAGAGGATGAGAGAAAGGGAAGAGAGGATGAGAGAACGGGAAAGAGACAGGGAACAGAGAATGAGAGAAAGTGAAGAAAGAATAAGAGAAAGGGAGGAGAGGATGAGAGAAAGCGAAGAGAGGATGAAAGAAATGGAAAGAGACAGGGAAGAGAGGATGAGAGAAAGGGAAAGAGACAGGGAAGAGAGGACGAGAGAAAGGGAAGAGAGGATGAGAGAAAGGGAAAGAGATAGGGAAGAGAGGGGACAGCAGCATATGCTATTGCTGAGCAGACATAAGAAGTAATAGTAGAACGGCCTCCATGGTGGAGATTCTCGCCTAGTAATCTGGAGGTCACGGGTTCAAATCCCGGCGTGCCAAGGTTATTTTACTTAATAAATTTGTGTTATTTATTAATTAAAAATAATATATAGTCTACTTGCGGCATGTTCCAGAGTGGAAGATACTCTCAGTATCGCCCCAGTAGCCGGTTACTCCCTCCCCTTCCTCTTCCCTATCTTCTTTTCCCCCCCCCCCACTACCTTCAGCATCACAACATACCCCAATTGGGGATGCCATGGTCTCACCGGTTCCAGACGGTTCCAGAAAGAGAGAGGGAGAGATAAAGCGAAGAGATGATCAGAGAAAGGTTAAGGGTCAGGGAAGAGAGGACGAGATACAACCTTTAAATACATTTGGACCTAACTAACAATCAGGTTTTAAACTTTGCACAACTGAAAAAAAAATATTGCCATACATGGTAAATTTATCAGTTGTGTAAAATTTTAAACACGTTTATTACAAACCATAAATATGCTATATTACATGATGCAAATTAACTAAAGCCTTTCTTGAAAGAATTGAGTTTGTATACGGATATAACTTTTTATTCATATTACGTATGTATGGGCAACTTACTTTAGCGAGCTTAATTTTCTACGTAGGGTCTTACATCATTTGGTTAATGCCGATTGCTAACCGACCCATCAGACGTCATGCTCGTTCATCTTAACACTAGAAGCGTGGCACATCCTGACACCCCTCGCAAGAGCGGATGGGTCAATTATGGCCATTTTAGTTTTGCTACACTAATGTGAAGATATATATTCAAATCAAACTAGTAATTATGATAGAATACTCGCAACTTTCTCAACCTAAGCCAGCTCAAAACAATCTACTATGCACTTTGTCAATCTTTAATAGAGTATGGTATCATAGCATGGGGAGGAGCAAACGCTGCCGCCATTGATCCAATATCTAAAGCTCAGAAACTTATAATAAAGATTATCCTCAAACTACCAATCACAAGCAGCTCGGATGAAATCTTTAGGAAAATCTGTGTTATGGACATTAGGCAACTTTATGCCAAAAACACACAAGCATACCTCTTCAACACAAAAATACTTTTGACAATGTCCAAACTGCTCGTGAAACTAGAACCAAAGGACATAATTTCTTACAAATCACTTTCGCTAAAACAACTTTTGGCCAGAGAAATTCTAGATAACAAGGCTATATAATGCTCTCCCACTAGCCATTAGACTGAATGAATTTTTTTCGAAATATAAAACAGACATCAATAATAATAATAATAATAATTGGATAATTTGTATAGCGCCGTTTTTGTGAAAAATCACCTCAAGGGCGCTGTACAATTTATTTCCTAGGATCTTCATTTGTTATTTAGACCAACTGTGCCAGCACGAGGTTCGTCATCCGTTCAGGCATGTGTCTGCCGCCAATATAGCGCTGACATGTGTCTGCTGCCAATAAAGAGCGCTAACACAACATCCTCACATAGACAACAAACCTTGGCAGCACCGCTGTGACGCTCGACGAAGACAGAAGATGGAGACTCTGCTGCAAGAGTCCTAGGTAGCGAAGGAACTGTACCAGCTGCTGCAGGAAGAGAGACTACCCCGTCCACCAACTGTGCCAGCACGAGGCTCGTCATCCGTTCAGGCATGTGTCCGCCGCTAATATAGCGCTGACATGTGTCTGCTGCCAATAAAGAGCGCCGACACAACATCCTCACATAGATAACAGACCTTGGCAGCACCGCTGTGCAAAATCACCTCATCCTAGTTTACCTTAGTCTCTCCAGTCACCTCCCAGCCTTTCATGCCACCTAGTGCATCCTCTCGACCCTTTCAGACTCCTTCCTGGCTCCAATACATTCTTTCTATTGTCGTGATCCGACGATTTCACACCTCTGTCTCAGACCCTTAGGGCTCGCTTATCGCAGGCTATCATAAGCAAAATCTTGAACCAAAGTCAAAGTGAAGTTTATGTGTGTCATTTGTAACAAAATACATAAACAAAAACAGAAAATAAAAACAAAAACAAAAACTTTAAACAAAATATGGCTTATCTGTCCTCCAGGCAGACATCCTCGGTTGAAAAGGTCCCGTAAATCCCGACACCACTTGACACTTGAGTCAGGTATAAAATGTCTTGGATCATCAGCCAAGACAGATCCAAGATCAAAAATTCCCTCATAAGTATGTACTAGATGCTGATTAACCAATTTATTATTATTATTTATTATTTTTTATCATTTTCATATTGTCATTTAATGTTATGAAATATTGTATGCATCATGTATCAAATAATATGTAAATATTAATTTATGTACTCAATACGTCTGTCTCGACACAGGTTTATCCTAGTGAGACAAGACATCGAAAATAAACCTGTAAAAAAAAATTATATTGCTAATAAAAAAATAAAACAATGTTTTTATTACATATTACACATATTTTTGGTGTATTTGGGTATCTGGTGAGGTGGTACGAAATGAAAGAGGTTGTGAAGGTCATAGTGTTTTATTGAGTCAGGTTGCCGTACGTGAGATGTGACTGCAGGACCGATGTTGAAGACTCCGGATGCAGGCGGTGTAGTGCTAGTCATGCGCGGGTCAATGAGTCAACGCCGCTGCTGGTGACCGGACTCGTTGACTGTCAGGAACTGGTGAAGAGCGTAGGTCTCCGGGTGCTCCAGTGCTGAACAGGGAAGCCGAAGGTGCGGTGCACCTGGTCGCGGTTGTACGGGAGATGTATGATGTATGTATGTGAGATGTGACTCAATAAAACACTGTGACCTTCACAACCTCTTTCATTTCGTGCTTCCTCACCAGATCCTCAAAGTGGTGACCGCGACGTGATTGTGTTACCCCGACTCACCGGTAACCCCGTCTCAAAATGGGTGATCGGTTGAGGCACCACAGAGCTGCTTGCACCAGAATTATAAAAATGGTAGTTCAATTATTACTCTTGGGAATAGCATAATGAGCAAATAGGAAACTCTTTCAATGTGCACTTCTTGCAAACCGTTTCTTTACAAGCTTGGCATTTCACTCACCATTTGTTACCTGCACAAGAAGACTTTACCTGACAACGAGTATGTTTGTCTTGACGTCCGTTTGGTATATTGATACGAGTATTAGACGTTTTCCTGCTATTTGCATATGGTTCAGCTAGATATTTTTTCCATTTAGGTCACAATACAATATCCAAGAATTTATTGCTGCAAAGTCTAGCTAATTATAAAAAGTGTGAACTGGCCAACGCCTAGATGGGGATTTTACAGAGTATTTACGAGCCATACTTTGAACTATTGTAAAATGATACTACATCCGCTTTCTTTTTTGTACCAGTTTCTATTTGAATATCTGGGTGCATAGTGCTAAGGAGAAGAACATTTTTTTGTGTTTTTCTTGATATACTGTCAAAGTGATTCTTTTGCTTGTTTGACGCAAGCAGGTATTTCCCGATGAGCTTTATTTATTGTACCAACAATACTTGTTCTGTTTGATTTTAGAGTTTCAGCAAGGGATAGAGATGTGAAAAAGTGATATTTCTTCCTTTTTTTTTTAGTTATGGCTGCATCAATTTTTTCACCGGACAAATAATAACGAATACCCAAGACGTTCGTCATTTGGTAATCTAGTTTTTAATCACTTAATTGGTTTTTGGTATTTCTAGGTACGGAAATGCGTTTACTATGTATTTAGAGTCCTTATCTACAGCTGTTAAAAATGTACGAACCATTAGCAAAGTTCACCACCAGTTACTTTACAGGCTCCTGCCTAGCACCTAGCGGTCAGAGGTAAAACCAGGGCTAACGGATAAAACAGATGTTTTGCCTTATCAATTGGCTTTCTTTGACAGTGTTTGTTTACAATTAGCTTGTCAATGTGTTTTACTTGGTTAGATTATAAAAAGCCTCGCCGACTGGATTCCTTCTTCTCTCCTATAAAATAGTAACAAGCAGTCATTATGGTCTACAGACCATTCGTAAAAGTGTTTTGTCCGGGTCGGGAATAATTTAACTCTTTGTAACATTAAATAAAGTAAAATGCAGTTTTGTGCAGTAAAAACAAAAAAAAAAACATGCGTCTGTTATTGAAGACTTCATAAAGCCCAAACAAATCTTAACAACAGCCAATCAGAACTTTTGTCCGTATTTGTCGGGTTTTGAACCCATAAACTGAGTAAACCTGCATCGACATTTTGATGGGAAAAGTTGTTCATCAATTGTTTTGTAGGGTCTTGGCCAAAGATATTAGAAGAACGAGATATGCTATGTTGGCCGCCGGACCGTAGCCGGAGTACTACCTAATTAGGGTATTTGAACGGTATCGGGACGTGTACGCACAGAAATCTGTTCTATGTATTAGTGCGGATACCTTAGCGATGCCTTAGCGTAAGCGAAGGTGTGCAGTAGTATTGGTGAACAAAACCGGCGACACTCGGCAAAACAATTCCACTCAGTACGAACTGCGCATAGCACATCTCGTTCTTCTAATTTCTTTGGTCTTGGCATATAACAACTTTGAGCATTGGAAATAAAATTGTACCACACTTCAGATATCAATACAAACTTGTCAGTTGTCAGTCTTTGTGTTCTTGTAGATCTTCATAATCTCCCGAAATCTATCCCGAGACGTGGTGGCTTTTACAAAATCATTTGACTGACCACAGTGCATCTTGCGCCTATTGCCCCACGTACATAAATAATAGCCAGAAAAGCTTCGAGCTCTTCGATTGTTATGACCCAGTCAGGTGAGTGAGTAAAAGTGCAAGATAAAACATATTTCAATTTTTTTTTGTCAATCATAAGTCGCCAAGCACTACTACAGGGTTCATCCACATAACGTTTTGCATACGGAGTAGGTCCAGCATGAATTTTGATTAAAATTGACCCAACCGTACTTAGAGGTGAATTTAGATTTTAAAAAATATGTATATTGCATTTACGTGGTTCAAGTCTCGTATAAATAGTAATCATCATATTTCATGAAAAGTCATAAAAAATTACGATTATACGCATAATAAAATATTGACTATAGCAGGAAGAACATCGAAAAGGGTCAAATTTGGGACGCCCGCGCTTCTAGTGCTAAAGGATAACTTGAAGAGTTTTTTTTCCCTAAAATAATGAATTAAACGCGGCTGACGCACATGTGTTATTCTTTCCTGACATTTTAGATCTCCATCCCATTTGAATTTTAATGGAAAAAAATGTCACCACAATAGACCATATAGCACGTCTCTCTTATACTCGCCTGACATTGTAGATCTCCATCCCATTTGAATTTTAATGGAAAGGAATGTCGCCACAATAGACCATATAGCACGTCTCTCTTATACTCTCCTGACATTGTAGATCTCCATCCCATTTGAATTTTAATGGAAAGGAATGTCGCGACAATAGACCATATAGCACGTCTCTCTTATACTCTCCTGACATTGTAGATCTCCATCCCATTTGAATTTTAATGGAAAGGAATGTCGCGACAATAGACCATATAGCACGTCTCTCTTATACTCTCCTGACATTGTAGATCTCCATCCCATTTGAATTTTAATGGAAAGGAATGTCGCCACAATAGACCATATAGCACGTCTCTCTTATACTCTCCTGACATTGTAGATCTCCATCCCATTTGAATTTTAATGGAAAGGAATGTCGCCACAATAGACCATATAGCACGTCTCTCTTATACTCTCCTGACATTGTAGATCTCCATCCCATTTGAATTTTAATGGAAAGGAATGTCGCCACAATAGACCATATAGCACGTCTCTCTTACACTCTCCTGACATTGTAGATCTCCATCCCATTTGAATTTTAATGGAAAGGAATGTCGCCACAATAGACCATATAGCACGTCTCTCTTATACTCTCCTGACATTGTAGATCTCCATCCCATTTGAATTTTAATGGAAAGGAATGTCGCCACAATAGACCATATAGCACGTCTCTCTTACACTCTCCTGACATTGTAGATCTCCATCCCATTTGAATTTTAATGGAAAGGAATGTCGCCACAATAGACTATATAGCACGTCTCTCTTATACTCGCCTGACATTGTAGATCTCCATCCCATTTGAATTTTAATGGAAAGGAATGTCGCCACAATAGACCATATAGCACGTCTCTCTTACACTCTCCTGACATTGTAGATCTCCATCCCATTTGAATTTTAATGGAAAGGAATGTCGCCACAATAGACTATATAGCACGTCTCTCTTATACTCGCCTGACATTGTAGATCTCCATCCCATTTCATAGAAACGAATGTCGCCACAATAGACTATATAGCACGTTAAGGCCTGATTGGCCAAACATTTGAATCACGAAACACGTCCTCAAGCATAGATAGCCAAATTAATAACCTAACGTGAAATCTGAGTATCATTTTGACGAGCTGGAGAACGCTTTGAATAAACTATTACACAATTCATATTTTGACCACCGAAGAGCGCACATTGAAATAACCAGATCATGCGCAGAAAAGTAAAGTTAACTACAATAAGGCAACGCTGTCCATAGCGGGACTTTTCAATCCGGAACCTGAAAGTGTGTTCTTAAACAAATCAGTCTAGTTTCCACGATTTGGGATATGTAGTGAAGTTTTTTACGCAGCCAGCAATTTGTGTGTCATCGTAAAAAAGACTAGTGATTCATAAGCAGATTTTATTCTTGATGTCCGAATTGTGATATTACAATGCGATTTGCCTTATTTATTTATTTATTGTTTGAAACATTTACAGAGTGTTAACAATTATTTCATTTATATTATTTGGGTGGGAATGTGCACAGATATTATCACCCCAATTAAAAATGTTCAAAGCATGCGTAAACAAGGTTTAGTTGATATTAGGCGGAGATGCTAGTAGTGAAAAAAAAAAAAACATATATAATAATAATTAAAAAGAAATATAAAACATGAATATTTAATATGAAATATAAAATATAGTAAATGTACAGAGAAAGGATAAGGAAGAAAAGTAAAGAAAATAATAAAGCAATTATATCTCTTAACTGTTCTCCATAACATATCATGGTAGAAGATTGTTAATTTGTTTTTTAAAATATGCGAGACTGTTTGCGAATATATCTATAAGGTCACATTCAACTGTATTGTACAGACGACACATTCAAGATAGTGGATTGAAATATGCAATATTGTTATTAAATATTTCAATATGGAATATATTTTGGCTCCTTAAATTATGTCTATTAAGGACTTTAATATGAATATTGCTCAGACAATTAGTGGTAAGAAGTTTATCATGAATAATTTTATAAATTCTTCATAGTCAGATTAATTTATTGACAAATCGCAGAATCATATTTGAATCTGTACGTCCACATGTTCTTCTTTATTCTATGATTGACATCATATTATTATATTAAATATTCAAAGTACAAGATAAGTGAATGTTCATTTTCCATATTTATCTGATTGGATCATCAGCCACTGTTTCCAGCAAAGGATACTGCCCATCTCCTGTTAAGTAATATGAACACATCATTTAAAAAAATTTGAATTGCTTCCAAATTATGTATATTCCATTTTAGTATGAGAGAAGACAATTTTATTTGTTGTGTTTTATTGTACGATTATTAAAAATGTGTTTTCTATTTATAAAAAGGAGAGTATTTGTGGCGGGCGGACAATGTGAATTTGATTTTTAAACGAATACAGTTTTATTCTGAGATTGATGAAATTTTGCACACTTTGCCTAAAATAAGAGAAGGTCACTGTCTACCTACACGAGATTTAGAAACACTCGGCGTAAGGCCTGCGCAGTGCCGGAAATTTCAACTAGCTGTCGACAGGAAAATGGGGTGATTACTTTTTTATTAAATCATTTGATGTAAAATAGTAAAGGATATTTATTATACAGGTATTAACTCGAAATATTATGTGTAAAAAGAATTGTTTTTTTTTTTAATAAAAATTTAATGTAAATCAAACTTTATAATGCTAAGTTATTTAGTTGATTTAATGATTAAGTTTTTATTATTGTGACAGCTGTTTCGGAGATCAATGCCACTTTCAAACTGTGGTTAGGTCACGTTGGGATGACTTATTCGTTAAGCGGACATTGTGCTATCTGCCATTTTACCTCATTCCTTTAACAGACACCTGGTCCCTTTTATAAAGTTCACCAGGGTTGTCATTGGATATGTGGCTATGTCTTCTGGTTCCACAATGTGTCTTCCCGGGTTTCATCTCTCCTCTCCAATCCCCCTTGGTTCCCTGAAGGCCCCACAAGGGAAGAGTTCACGGAGGTGGCCTCCTTGGTTCCCTAAAGGTCCCACGAGAGTAGAGGATATCATCTCTCCTATCCTCCTTGGTTCCCCGAAGGCCCCGTGGGGGAAGAGTCCACTTCCCGTTGGTTCTCTTAAAGCCCCCAGGACAAAAGAGTCCACTTCCCCTAGGTTCCCTGAGGGGCCCACGAGGAAAGAGGGCCTCATCTCTCCTCTCCACTCCTCTTTGGTTCCCTGAAGACCCCACGGGGGAAGAGGACTTCAGTTCTCCTCTCCACTCCTTGGGTCCCTAAAGGCCCCACGATGGAAGAGGATTTCGTCTCTCCTCTCCACCCTCCTTGGTTTCCTGTAGGCCCCGCGACGAAAGAGTCTACTCCTCCTTGGTTCCCTGAAGGCCCCATGATGGAGGAGTCCACTCCATCTTGGTTCCCTGAAGGCCCCATGAGGGAAATCCTAATATTTTTGTGTTGCTACGTTTGCTGTCTCACTTTATTGCGACATAAATCTTCTAGAAATAATTATATTATTTATAAAAAGATTTAATTTGGCAATCATCTACGCAATTTAGTTAGAGATCACAACCTCACGTGAAACGTGACAGTTTAGTACTAAATCCAAAGTACGGCAATTACCACATCTTTTGCTTGCTACTTTGACATCTGTACAACGTGTTTATAAGTTTTGTAATTTCGTTGCATTTAACTAAATAAATAATACTGCAAGGCCAGCTTTTATGGACAAGATTAAAAAAAAATACTCTTTTATGGTTTGGAAAAACACAACAGGATGGAAAAATGATTTAGGAGCATGTTTGAAGCAAACAGTAATTAACTTATTTGTTTACAAAAGATTTTTCTATATTGCTTGGTGTAGGAGCCGCATTCAGAATTATCGATAATAGGTCTAAACGGCTTTAGCTATGTTTAATAATAATAACGAGTTAATTCCGGAATGTGGGGAGGTTAGTGCAATCCATATATTCCATAAAACACAATAGGAAAAGAAAAAATATAGTTATATAACAGGGCCAACACCTATCTCCAGTGTGCTGCGATGCTCGAGTCTGGAGTCTGGCGGGATTCCATGATAAGGACATTTTTGGAATCGTTTGTCCTCCTTTAAATCTGCGACCCGGGCTCTTATGAGGGCTGCAAAACCTGGTACCCTTCCGTGAGCATGTTGGAAGCACTGCAGTATCAGGGAAGGCCAAACATCATGAGGTAGGCGTCGTTATACGGCACGCATAGCTTTTCCATGCGTATCTTCTTAAAGTTGGCCCAAAGCTCGCACATATAAAATGATGTACAAAATGTAAGGAATAGCATTCTTTTTACACGTGGACTGCAAACTGCAAGGCCGAAACCTTCTACTGAGCACAGTCGAGTTTATGCTGAGCGCTCCTCTTTGCCGGTTGATGTCATCATCGTCCATCAGCTTACTGTTGATGATGTGACCTACATACTTTGTTCTTCTAGTACTTCGGGAAGCTCGCCTTTCTGTAGAAATGGTGAAATAAATGACCAGATCTAAATAGCCAGGTTCTTCGCAATACATCCCAATTGGGGATGGCATAAAACTATTGGGAATCTTATAGTATTTAAAAAAAAACTAAAACAATTATCGAGATATTTTATTTGACCAGATATGGCAGTATGACAAGAAAATGTGCATAGACGCACAAGCTGCGGCCCAATGTAATATGTTAAGATTTAATATCTTTTGATTTAAGCAAAAGCTTAAATGCGCCGATAATCAGCGTTATAACATAATACAGCGCCCTTGAGGTAATTTTGCACAAAACGGCACTATATAAATAATCCAATTATTATTATAAAATAATAGATTAGATCACTTTTCATTAGTGTTCTGTTTGGTCCTGTAACCTTCAAAACACCTTAACCCAACATTAAGATGACAGTCCCTGAGGGAAATTATTTTCCTGTCAGTTACCGTAAAAAAAACAACTATTTTACACTGCTTACAATCCTATTTACTTGACTTTTTTAGCGAAAAGTCCGAATCTAAAATATTAATGTTGTTGGCAAAAGTAAATGTGCAATAGCTTTTGCAAATGGCGTCAAATGTAATTTATTTATGGTTATTGTGTTTTGACATTTATGTTGTAGGTTGTAGACAGATAGAGAATTAGTTGTCAACAAGCAATGGAGTGATACACACGTGAAGAACGCGGAAATAGTGTTAATGCTTATTCGGCCAATATCCTTACCTAGGTGGAAATGATTGATAATTAATTGGTTGGAAGCGAATAATAATCATTCCTTATTTATATGAATTAAATAAAAAATATAAGTAAATCAACAACTTTGTGAGGCTAGAATAAAAAGCATTTGTTTTATTTTTAGTAATCACCTCATTATCATTAGGTACACAGTAGAATTTTTTTATTTTGGTAGAGAAATCAATTAAGATAAGCTGCAACCAGAAAAATAGAATGTATTTTCCCGTGCAGAAGTTTATATTTTCCACTCGAAATATGACTTCCATGGATTGATTTATGAACGTTTATTTTTACTGTGAGTCATTATGTGCCTTATGAAAGATCTTTTTTGTATGCATGAATACGTGCAGTCAGAACATGAAAAAGGTTTTTCTCTACTGTGAGTCAACATGTGAAATTTTAAATATCCCTTTTGAGGACACGAATAGACGCAGTTGGAACATGAATAAGGTTTTTCTCCGGTGTGAATCAGCATGTGTCTCTTCAAAGTTGCTTTTCGAGAAAATAAATAGTTGCAGTCGGTACATGAAAATGGTTTCTCTCGGTTGTGAGTCAGCATGTGTCCCTTCAAACCTCCCTTTCGCGAACAGGAATAGTTGCAGACGGTACATGAAAAAGGTCTCTCCCCACTGTGAATCAGCATGTGTCTCTTCAAATCTCCTGCTTTTGAACATGAAAAGTTACAGTCGGGACATGAAAAAGGTTTTTCTCCACCGTGAGTCAGCATGTGTGTTTTCAAACTTCCTTTTTGAGAACACGAAAATGTACAGTTGAAACATGAAAAGGGTTTTTCTCCAGTATGGATGCGCGAGTGCCGTTCTAACGTTGACTTGTTTAAGCAGGAGTAATTACAAAGAGTACAAGTGAAGCGTTTTCTAGCAGGTTGCGTCTTCAGGTTTGTCATTAAACCTGAAAAAGATTACAAATAATTTTTAAATTATAAATGTACAGCTGATTAATAAAAAAATTAAAATCAATACTTAAAAAACAAGTTTTTTTATTAGAATACATCTATTTTTAAACGTCTATATTTATACTTAAAAAAAAGGTTTCGCTGATTGAACCTTTCTTCACAGGGACTAGCATCAATCGCGCTACCAATCCCATCAGATGCGAACAGGTAGGACCGACATTTATTTCGTATATTAATTGCTGTGATGTCGATCGGATGAAATCTTAAGAAAAGATACAGTACCACTCCAGATATTAGTAACTACCCACACAGTTGACAAACCAGACATCGCCCAGCAGTCAATCGTTAAGTTATACGGTAAAAGAGAATTTATAATTTTTAAAATAAACCAATAACAGATTTCCTTAATCTAATTAATAATTACATGAAATTAACAGAACAAATTGTAGTCTTTTTCAGTAAAATTCACCTTTTAAACCTTTGGTCGATTACGGAACGATTTTTTTAAGACAACCTAAATTATAGAGTGTGTGATGTAAAAAAGAAATCAAATACAGTACTAAACTCTCGTTTGGGGTAAGCGAATTGCACCCGAAATGGGGGTGTTAAAATTATATTCTTTTAAATACGTTAATTTGAATTTCATCTTTGTTTTCGATAAAGAATGAATGCAAATCCTGGAAGCGGAAATTAATCCACTTCCCGCGTGTGTTTCTTGTAGTATAAGAAACAACTATTACGTTGAAGCGAAGTGTAATTTCCATAATCTGCGCCTATTGAAAGTGCGGCGTTTAAGTAAATATTTACAAAAAAAAAACAAAGAAATACCTGCATTGTTTTCGGAAATGGATTCCGGACATTCTTTTGTGATACAAGGATATTCTATGTCGATTTCCGTAAATATCACAGCAACACTCTCTTCCGCATTTGTGCCCGGTTCAACCTTGATAGCAGTGGAATCCATACTTTACGTAAATATCTGGTAGTTCAGTTTTTGACAAAGTAGGAGGATAGGATTTGTTGAGAGAATGACTGATGTTTTTCATCCAAGGTTTACAAATTGACGAAAGGGGTGAGGGCAAAAAAATAACCAACAAAAAAGTGACAGCAAGCATTCGGAGGTGGCATATAAACCACTCTGGGAGGAAGTTTATCCATAGATACTGAAGAAAAGAAAATAATTCTCGAGTTTATGATTAAATCAAAGTGCTGCCATTTTTTTAATGATAAACTGATGTTAATAAGACAAGGTTTTTATGCATAGCACAACAAATTGTTACAAGCATTAAGCTGAAAATATCTCCCGAGCGAAAATAAATGCCGCCGACGGGAAATGAACCCTCACCTTCTAATGTCCGGTCAGGTTTTCTGGACCACTGAGCTACGTCGGCATATTCCCAACCCAAATGTACAAGTACTTCAATCGACTAATAATATTTGACAAGTCAAAATATTTCACCAACAAATGTAGATATAATATATCTCGACGCCATCTAGTGGGAAATTCAGCATTTACAAAGCCTTTCCTACAAAAATAAAGTTGGTTGCTTACATGTGAAAAAACATAATAAGCAGTAATTGTTCCCCTGCCAAATGTGTTTAGCCCTACATTAATGGAGTTGCCTGCATTTACCTTCGTTCAACTTTTTACATCTTCTATTAAAATATAACAAGTTTCTGGTTTTGGTGCCAGTTATAAACGTCTTTTTTCCTGGGAGGCTGCCGACGCTCATGTACGTTATACCTAGGCTTGTCAAATTTTACAGATTTCAGTCATATTGGGTCTAATATTTGATACAGGTACTCTCAATGCTTCGTCTAAATTAATACCTAAGTCTTTCGCATTTCATAGTTTTTTTATAATAATTATTGTCGAGAAACCGATCGCATACAAATATACAATTGAAAACTGTAACAACATTCAATGGCAACTACCGATTAATCAATATTGCTAATTGAGAGCATTGCCACTCGACCACGGAAGACTAAGGAGTAAGCAAGGGTGCCCAGGTTCGTGGGGTGAGGTTTGTCAAAGTCTTGGCGGCAGATGCTTTTGATTTCTTACTGCGTGGTGGGCCGGATCAGGAGAGACTGGTTGAGGGAGACCTGTCGAACTCTCCAGCCGGACTCACTCGACCCCTCACCTTGCACCGCGGTTGGAGGGAGAATTCATTCTTCGTCATTCCTGGACACATTGACCCACTCCTCGTACCTTTTTCCTTCCCAGAACTTACTTTATTTCCTTCCCTCCACGTAGCAACCCTATAGATGATGTAGGACCTGAGTGTGGAACTATATAGTTGGCCCTGTGTGGTATTTAAAACATATATGTACATATATAGCGCCCTTTGAGGTGATTTTTCACGAAAACTGCACTATACAAATATTATTATTTATTCATTTATTTGAGACACAAACAGGACAATTATAGAATGCTTTTATATAATACAAAAATATGAGTATTCGATTATAAGCGTCGCTAGCCTAGGCTATGGTGCAGACGTATTAGTCTAATTTACAATATAATTCACATAAACACAAATATAATTCACATTTGCACAAACACATGAATATAAAATTTGACAGTCGGTAAACGGCGGGCGAATACATACGTATACCGTTTATAATATTATTTCTTATAAGCAAAATCGCCCCAATTGCATTGAAATCGGAATTTTCTTTCAGTTTTAATAAAAAAGATAACGGCACTGACCACATAGCACTTAGGGTTAGAAAGCTATTTAATATACGGACCACAAATGGTAAAAATAAACCATATATTCCCTAAATCAATAGATAATGAGGTATCCAAAGTAAAATTAGGATACCTCAAGGCACGCTCCTTGGACCATTTTTATTTGTAATATACAAACAGGATATTTTCCAAGAAAATTTGTGGTGACTTACTGTATTCTTAATTAAAAATCCAACATAAAAATAGTTAATAAATATATTATGCTTTCAAACCATGTTTCGATAATACTTAATGTAAAAAACAACACATGTGTTAGTCTCATTACAGAAAATTAATATTATAATCAACATAATGTTTATTTTTATAAATATCAACAAAGTAACACGAAGCTCTCTAAGCATTTTCATAGTACCTTAAGAAGTTATTTTGTACTGTTGTTATAATATACAATTATTGAACTCCTTTGTACAACAGCACACTCTCTATGATAACTTGTATTGTTCCTGCTTATATCGTTCGTACTCGTTTACTAACTTTTATTCTATTTACTTATTATTGTACTCCTGAAAACTCACCTATAATTATATATATATATATATATATATATATGTAAAAGATATCAAGGCGTAAATAAATAAATAAAATAAATAAGTTTTTATAACTATGTTATAAGTTTGGTATTTGAAATAAAATTGATTGGTGACAGAATGCCTCTTTCTCAAATAAGTTTATCAAAATAAATTAAAAGCTTATCTTTTTCATGGCAAAAAAATTTTTTTGTGCGCAAGTATTTTGGTAAAAACTTAATTTATTTGTTATGTTTGGAATGCTTCAGCATGACGTGTCTCCTTAGTAGAGCCTTCGTTGCAGATATATAGTTGCATTCGAAACACGAGAAAGGTTTCTCGCCAGAGTGCTTCAGCATGTGAATCTTTAAATATTGCTTTTGAAAAGACGAATAAGTGCATTCAGAACAAATGAAAGGTTTCTTTCCAGAGTGTATAAGCATGTGTCTATTTAAAACATATTTCGAAGAATATGAACAATAACATACAGAACAAGTGAAAGGTTTATCTTCAGAGTGCGAAAGCATGTGTCTCTTTAAGCATGTACGTCGAGAAAAAGAACTTTGGCATTCAGAACAAGTGAATGGTTTCTCACCAGAGTGCGTTAGCATGTGACTTTTTAAATGTCCTTTTCTAGAAAAACAATAATGGCATTTAGAACAAGCGAAAGGTTTCTTCCCAGAATGCGTTAACATATGACTTTTTAAATGTGATTTTTCTGAAAAACAATTATCGCATTCAGAACAACTGAAAGGTTTCTCACCAGAGTGCGAAAGCATGTGTCTCTTTAAGCTTGTATTTCGAGAAAAAGATTTTTGGCATTCAGAACAAGTAAATGGTTTCTCCCCAGAGTGCGTCAGCATATGACGCTTTAAATGCGATTTTTGAGAAAAATAACGGTTGCATTCAGTACAATTGAAAGGTTTCTCCCCAGAGTGCGTCAGCACGTGACGCTTCAAATGCGATTTTTGATAAAAATAACGGTTGCATTCAGAACAAGTGAAAGGTTTCTCCGAAGAGTGCGTTTGTCGGTGTTTCCTTAGTTCGTATTTACGAACACATGAGTATTTGCATTTGGAACATGAGAAACGTTTTTCTACGGAATGCGTCAACATGTGCATCTTTAAATCATGTTCACGAGCACAAGGATAATGGCATTCTGAACAAAGTAATGGTTTCGAAATACTTTCCTTTATCGTATCAACTTTATGAGCAGCCACATAAGATTTGCTTCCAGTAGATGTATGTTGATTGCGTTCTGTTGAAAGAAAAGATTTTTTTTTAAACAAGGAGACTTTTGAATTGTTTAACCTTAATTTGTAATAACGGATGTCAACGTATCATTAAAAATCATAATAAAGTTTTATTCAAAAATATTAAACAAAGCAATTGGAAATTCTCGAATACTGCTGAAAAACTAGACTACGTTCGAAACGCTAAAAATGAGGTTGAAATTACAAAACAAAAGTACTCGTAACTCTGTAGAAAATCCCCTTTATGTCAGTTCTACAAACTTTTTAACCAGACCTGACGGCTCACTAGCAAACACCGCCACCGAAAAGGCAAACCTTTTAGGGAAAATGTTTGCGGAAAACTCGACCCTCGACGACGGGGGTGCTGTTCCGCCGTCGGTTCCTCACTGCGGCTTCTATATGAAAAAGCTGAGGATCCGGCATCGGGATGTACTCCACGTCATACGGGGGCTCGATGTTAACAAAGCTAGTGGACCTGATGGAATACCTGCCTTGGTATTGCAGAGGTGTGCTGCGGAAATAGTTCCAGTTTTGACAAAGCTCTTCAAAATGTCCCTGAAGTGTGGCACTGTGCCCTCTGGTTGGAAAAAAGCGGTAATTCACCCTATTCCCAAGAAAGGTGACCGCTCCAACCCGGCCAACTACCGCCCCATAGCGATCACATCAGTTCTGTCCAAAGTGATGGAACGTGTGATCAACGACAAACTGCTCACATACCTCGAGAAGAACAAAATTATCAACGACCGTCAATACGGATTCCGGCGGAACCGCTCGTGCGGTGATCTTCTCGCGTATGTGACGCATGTTTGGGGGCGGTGCCTGGAACGTCACGGTGAGACCCAAACGGTCGCACTAGACATATCCAAGGCCTTTGACCGGGTCTGGCACCGAGGACTTGTCAACAAATTGCATTCTTACGGACTTCCCGCATCCCTGTGTACGTGGATTGCTGACTTTTTAAGGGATAGGTCGATTCAGGCGGTTGCTGACGGTTTCACCTCTTCCTCGCACTCCATAAATGCTGGCGTCCCACAGGGATCGGTTCTGTCTCCGACTTTGTTTTTGTTGCACATCAATGACCTTTTGACATGTGCACCGATTCATTGTTACGCGGATGACAGTACAGTTCATGATAGCTTTTTGTTTGACAAGCCCCCAAAGGGCACACAAACTCCAACGGCTCGGAGGGCTTTGAAACAGAGAATGGACGGTTATCTCGAGAGTATTTCCTCCTGGGGTAAAAATAATCTCGTCGAATTTAATGTTTCAAAGACCCAATCCTGTCTGATTACGTCTAAAAGGGATCCAAATGATAATCTAGTCTCCTTCAACGGAAGCAATCTTCCGAACAGGCCTTCCATTGATATGCTTGGTGTAACTATAAGTGACCAGCTCAGGTACGGGGGCTCCATCGAAGCCAGAGTAAAGTTGGCCTCTCAGAAGCTGGGCGTACTGTACAGGGCCCGCAGATACTTTAATAGTACACAACTGCTGACCCTGTACAAATCGCAAGTGCGCCCTACTGTCGAATTTGGCAGCCATCTCTGGTCTGGAGCCCCAAAATACCTGAAAAAAACCCTTGACTCTGTGCAGAAACGGGCGGTCCGTTTGATAGATTCCCCAATCTTAACAAACGGACTGCAATCTTTAGAGCACAGACGTCGGGTAGGTATGCTGTCCTTGTTCTATCGGTATTACAATGGAAGATGCTCTGAGGAACTAGCGTCATTGATCCCTTCGGCGCCGGTGCGTAGTCGGGATACACGCCAAACGCGCGCCCAACATTTGTACACAGTTGACGCTTGTCACATGAGAACGGGTAGCTTCTACGATTCGTTCTTAAGTTCAACAGCTCGGCTGTGGAACGAACTGCCGGCCTCTGTGTTTCCTCCCTCCTACAACATGGGACTCTTCAAGACCCATGTTCACTCCTTCCTCTCCACAAAAAGACCCTCCACACAGCATCCCCAAAGATGACATAGGCCCTGAGGGAAATTATTTTCTTCAGGGCCTCCTGTGTGGAGTAAATATATAAAAAAAAAAAAAAAAAAAAAACCTCCCCTCGAATAAGATATGATTCGAGATATTCATGGCCAAAATAAATACATATCGTTTTTTTTATTTTTGCGGTATTGTGCCGTGTTGGACTACCTCCTCATTTATCCAAATATCACATATGCCCAGTACACTGTGCATTAACATCTGCCCTGGACGCCGTAACGCCGTTCGAAACGTTGGCTAAAGAAGAAGGTAGCGCAACACGGCATAAAACCCCCAAAAAATCACGATAATCCTCATGTATTACTTTTTATGCGAGTACCGTATAACAATTCAAAGAGCTGCCAAAAGTCAGAAGCCAGAGAGACTATGTTATTCTAATTGACATATGTTGTGAGACTGAATGAAGTGGGGAGGGTAAGGAGATGGGGAAAAGGAAGGGAAGTACCTGGCTATTCAGATCTGGCTATAAACATGGCTAAAGCAATTTCAAGCAACATTTTGATTCTGAATGGTGGGCTTTCACTAGGGCGATATTGGACGTGCCGCAAATATACAATGTATTATTGGCGTTTTAAATTGTGAAAAAACACGGAATAATCTGATAAAATTCGCGCATGCCGGGATTTGAACCCGCGACCTCCATAATCGTAGCTGAGGATCGTAACCACTCAACCACGCAGGCCGTCGATCAGTTTTTTACCATATTTCTTACCTGCCACCAGATTAACACCTTCGCTGTACTCCAAACACTCTTTCTTAATATTCTGCAGGCCAACATTTATGTTCGTATCCGGCATTTCACCACCGACTCCCTCTAGAGTGCCTGGTTCTATCTTGATGGAAACACTATCTGTGTTAGGAAGGTCCATGACAATGCTTTAAGCTGAAGGTTATGATGACTTGTTTTGTAACACGTGATGATCACAGCGTACAGTAAATACCTAAAACATATAGTTAAATTGCAAACAGCTATCAAGTGGGATGTATTGTATGAATTCTGAAATCTTAGAATGTCACATTGGATACAGTTATTAAATAATTAACTATAATAACGACAAACCATAGAGTTTATTATTAATGGTGCTGCCACACGCAAAGCTCACATCAACAGAATCTGTTAATATAAAGCACAATAGCGCTCGCCATACAATCCCATACAGACCCGACACACGTAAAAAGATAACGCGCTATAAGTGTGGTTCTGAACTTCGCTAACCGAATTTATTTTACGTATCCGCTCCCGAAGCGATATTTGAAAAGTTATGCGTCCCCCTCTCCGCCGTAAAAAGGAGAGGGGGTCATTTTAATTACGGAGCTACCAACTAAGTTCCGTGTTCCCTTAGTAAAGTTGTCACTTTGACAGATGAAATTATGTTCCTCGGCCGCTCTCGAATTCAACTGACCCCCTCTCCTACCATAGGAAGAAATATTTGATAGCGTCGTGTGTCGGTAGAAAAGATGATGCGCTGTACATTAACTTTTGATGTGAGCTTTGCGTGTGGCAGCAGCTTAATGAAGGGTTTTAAGCAATCAACGGCCTCGTTAAAAAACAAAAATTAAAACTCGACCCACGGGACGGTTATTATTTTAGTTTTAGGTATACAATATAGTGGCCGGATAAATCATCACAATGACAATGCAACACACCTATATGAAGTGATATGAAGTCTTGAAAGTGATGAAACAAAAAAAAAGATTAAATAGGTTACGTAGGTTTGCAAGTTGGTTTAAGGGGTGTGAGATATTATGGAAGGGTGTGGGTCAATAAAGAGTACCGTGAAATATGGCTACTTCGATCGATTATATATAGAAGACAATTGGTTGGAAAAAGGATACCTAAATGTTGCACCAGTAGTGCAAACAGAATAAAACTTTCCCAAACTTGTCAAATTCCGCCTCACGCTTAGTAGGCAACAATATATAAATAGCACTTGGTTCGAAGTTAGGCGTTAGACACATTAGGCAATATTATATATTACGAATAAGTTGGGCGTGGCATGTATGTTTGGGGATCAATGGTGAGGCACGAAATGAAAGAAAGTTGTGAAGGTCACATGTGTTTTATTGGTGAGTCAGTTGCCGTGACGAGGAGATGATGTAGGACAAATGTAGAATACTCCGGTTGCTGCTGTGATGTGTTGGCAGGTCAGGCGCGGGTCAGTGAGTCGACGCCGGGCGCTGGTGACCGGGACTCGATGGAGGTCAGGCACTGGCGAAGAACGTAGGCCTTCAGGCACTCCAGTGCTGACGAGACGGCCGAAGGTGCGGCGGACCTTGTAGGCGGTTGAACGGGAACGGCGTGACCAGTGAGGATGCTGCGTGTCCTCGTGGTGGTCATGGTAGCGTGGAAGAAGCGCTGGTCAGAGACACTGGAACCAGGGCGCTTGTAATCCGAGTAGCGCTGGCCGCGGACGTGGCCGAGGCGCTATGATGATGTCCCGATAGAGTCCATGATGATACGGGCGAAGCCGGGTACGTTGTCCTTCGCGCTAGTAAGATTAGCGCGGGTTAACACTCGTTGATCCTTGTAGACTGGCGGCAAAATTATGACTGACTGACTGGCTCGCTGCGTCGGGCTTATTTATACTACTCGGCCGACGGCGGCAGTAGGTAGATGGATGGCAACTAAATTCTAGGCACTCGCACAGACTGTGTGTTTCGGGAACCTTCGACATTGCGGCGATTAAGCATAGGCCGTAGACTCGAACCTTCTGGCGAGTTCTCGTAGTATCCCGGACTGAGTGCGCGTTAGTATTGTCGCGAGTATGCAAGTAGGTCTTGAAACAGGTAGGTTGCTTTGTTTTGATTTCGGCTGCAAATACGTACCTAAGTAGCAAGTAGCAAGTACGTACCTAAGTAGGTCGAACGGTTTATTATTAATTATTCAATGGATTAATATCGACGCTACATATGTATTATATATGCTGTGCTACAGTACGCTATAATATTCTTCAGGAGATGGCGTCAAATGGGACTGCTGCGGAATATCATTTGTTCGTATGGGAGCTGTCACTTTGACAGATGACAGTAAATTGTTCTGCCGCAGGTAGGAGAGGGGGTCGCATAATTTTCAAATAAAGCCTGGCTAGCTGATCACAGCGCATATCGTTGCCACGCCCACACTTATAGCACAACATCTTTTTAGGTGTGACAGGTCTGTATGGGATTGTATAGCGATCAATATGGAGTTATATAAACGCTTTGAACTTGTAACGTAATCTGTCATCCCCTTTAATTACTACAAGAAATAATTATTTATTTGGTGGAAGATGGTAAAAGATGCATTTTTCTCAATCAAAGTTAGGTTTGAAGGTTAGAAAAAATGCACTGATTATTAAAATAACCCAAACTAACACCTTAAGAACCTGTTTTGTTCATTTTTACTTAAACCCCCGACTTAAATAGTTGACTCCATTAGATATTTAAGTTGAAATCAAGTGTTGTCTTTTTAAAGAGCCTTTGAATGCACCGAAAATTGGAATTCGACAAATTTATCGAAAATTTTACATTGCTATATTGATAAACGTGTATTGAAATGGAAAATAAAATATATAATATCAAAGTCACACCCCAGGTTGCCGCTACTTTGATCAATGATGATTTTACGTACATAAGCTCAATTAATTCGGACACAAAATATGTAAAAAGAACAAGATAACACTAGTACTAGTACTATGCTGAAATGACTCTCGGAATATTTCGACAATAAGTAAATTGTACTTACTCACTAGTGGCTTTTCAAAACTCATTTGAAATTCATCTTCATGTTTGGAGATTTAAAATCGGGCCGTAAAACGTCCTGTTCCTTTTTTGACAGCTGGGCCATAGACACACGTATTAAAATAGATGGTTAGTTTATGACCGCACTGCCAACACGTATACAGACCTTTTTGTTATTTCCAAAACCTCACCGTCTTGCATCAAGGCAAAAATACTTGGTTGTGAATGTAAATGATAAGTTTGTAAAATGTTAAATGTCTGTTTGTACTGCATCATATTGACATGTTCTTCTTTATGTGTAACATATGCAGAGATGTGCTTTATCTCAAATAAATCCATTTCAAATGGAAATGCAAAATGCAAAATGGGTATTTTCCATTTTGCATTTTAAATGCTTTTCTAAAAACTATTTTGCATTTGCATTTTAAATGCTTTTCTCAATGCATTTTCAATTTTAAATGCTTTTTTGCAACATTCTTCCTACTATCTCCACTCATCTTTTTTTCATAAGCCCCAAATATCAGTCGGTCCTCAACCTCGCTATGAGAGATAATTTACATTTGTCAAGTTGCTCCCTGGTAGGAGCCCTGGCAATTGAGTGATACCATTACAAAACATACTGATTCAAATACTGAACATGGGGCCATGACGCTGTAATATTAAATGTTAGATAGCAGTTTCTATGTTTTTACGTTGGCAACATTAGTCCCCCGCAAATTTTTTGTGGTTTCATAATCTGTAGTCGTGGTGTTTTTGGATTTACCATCATGTAATATGTTTGTTCTACATTGATGTCCATTATTAAAATACCAAATTTTTTAAAAATTCTTTAATCACTTTAATTGTTTGACCCGAGAAACCATTTTGCATTTTCAATGCATTTTGAAAAGAGGTATTTTGCATTTTGCATTTGAAATGCATTTCTAAAAACCATTTTGCATTTTGCATTTTCATATGGAAAAGTTTTGACCCATTTCCATTTTGCATTTCAAATGGTTTTGGGTACCCATTTTGCACATCTCTGAACATATGTATGGTGTTCTTACACATATACATTCCACATATATACATATATGTGAAATGTATATGTATAGCATCTATATAAACTGCTTGCTTCAGATGTCTTATAGTATTGGCTAACGGATGTATTATTTTAATGAAAAATGTTATTTTTAATTTTCAAGTCTCTGACAGCCCTGAATTGTTGAAGCTACTTTGCCATACCCTCCGGCCATAGTGGCCAAGTGGAGATAAATTTGATTGTAACAATAAACTCACTACTATTTGCGCTATTATAATATTTTGCTAGATTATATCTGTTGGCAAGTCACCTTTTCTGTATATTTTATCCTGTTTAAATGAAGTGTTTTCTATTATTGTAGCATTCTATGCCTTAAGAACATTTCAGCTGTATCACATTCAATGTCGTTTTGTATACATATTGTTGTGTTCTTAAATGTAATACTAATATTCGCCTATGTACCACTGTGTACTTATAATCTCATGTATCACATTATTGTAAAAGCCTTTTATGGCGTTTAATAAATAAATAAATGACTCTCGCAAAACGGTAGGTAGAGAAGCATCAAATTTAAAAATATATATTTTCAAAGTGACACCTAGATATCAATGCCATTACATTTAATCGGTATACACATATTTTATGGAATATAGAGTACTATCTGTTTTACATGACACCTTTTTTCATCCAGTTTGTCTAATCGGGATGAAAAAATGGACGTGTTCTATTCTGGTAATTGGTATTACCAATTGTCGTATATTTTACGCTTTGATTATATAAATGTCATAATCAAAGATTTTACGATGGTGGACGTTATTTGACGTCTGCCACCTGTCACTGTTTTAGGTAAGTATATTACGTGAAAATTTTACATGTAGGTATATTCACTTTTATTAAAAATATTAGAAAAGACTACAATATCTATTTATTACTGTTTGTGTGTGTGAATAACTGTTAGATTTTGTAATTTTCGCGTGTATGTTTGATGATTTGACATTTTGTTTTGAGGAAATAATATACGAGAACTTTACATACGCACAGTCAATTCATAGAATAAAGAATATCTACGAATTCAAGTGTCAAAGCTCACAAATGACAGTGGCAGATGATTTCATGATTGTAATATACGGTTATGTTCAAGGTGCTGCCATTTTTTGACGATTTAGTACCGTCTCAAAATATTATTTCATCTCTAATGGAAACCGTTTATATGATATCGTAAGTATGCTCATCTGTTTAAAAATAAAACAGATAAATTTTATGAAAATACACAAAATATTGTCACACGAGGCACAAAACCGAAGAACTCATACAAACACCTAAAACGAACAACATTTGGACAAAGAAATTTCAAATACATTGCGTCTAAAATATACAATAACCTACCTGAAAAAGGACAATCGGATAATGTTAACAAATACAAAATCATGATCAAACAATGGATCATCGAAAAAGGTCGTACAATAATTAGTCACCTCACCCAAATATAATCCTCTATCTCATTATTGTTACCACTACCTACCAACCTGAAAATTTTTGTCAAATATTTTTGCTTTATTGAAAAATGAACTTTATTTTAATATTATAAAATATTTGTAAACTAGTCTGTCTCGACACAAAGCCAAAAAAATATATGTAAACCTTTTTTAAATAAAAAAAATAAAAAATCGTGTAAAGCGAAAATTTCTCGTGTGTGTCCAGATTTGGGGATCGGTATGAAAAAATTATAGTGTAAAGCAGTCATAAGGCCATCCGCTCACGGGGCAATTAAAAAAAACAGTTATATTTCAACGGCGGTCCGCGCACTACGCATCTTCTTAAAGACAAGTTTTCAACGCCGCACAGTGGGCTGAAAATCGCCTTTCATAGACATAGAGACTTGAATTTTCAAGGGTATGTTTTTTGGCTAGAAATGGATTCTGCTGATCATTACTATGCTATAAAATTTCGTACAAATTTCGTAAAGCAATTGCGTGTACAAATGAACGAGTTTTAATTTTTTTAAGAAAAATTTGTATGGCACTGACATTAAAAATGAGCCTATCTCTGGAATCATAAGGATGGCCATTCAATCCTTACATACATATATATTACTATTTATTTTTATTTTTTTGACATACTTCGTATTGTGGCGCAACTTGCGATTTTTTTTTTAAATCCTCAAGTTGAAAAAAAAACTTTTTTATGTTGATGATTCATTTTAATGCTTAAATGCTTTTAGGCTTGCAGTGTAAATAAAATATGGTAAATTAGACAAAGCATACTCATATGTAAAGCATTTAAGCATTAAATGTAAATAAAATATTGTAAATTATTCATTCCGGTTGGGGATCAAACAAAATTAATATTATTATAAACAATAATTATTATCCTGAAACACCTAAACTAATTGAAAAAAATCTTCCGAGAAAAATAAATGCCGCCGACGGGAATTGAACCAACAGCCTTCTTATTAACTGTCAGCTGCACTGGCCACTATGCTACATCGGCTTATTTTTAAACCGGCAGATAATTAATTAATTATTGCTAATTAGATTTTTTCAATTTATATATGCGTTTCATGCTAATAATTACTGCTCATAATATCTTGTTATCCTTTGTGCTTCGCACAAAAACCTCGTCTTGTAAATATAAGTTTAGCTTTAAAAACAATAATAATAATTCTGTTCATTAGAAATATGGTATTTTTTATTTTTTTGGGTGAAATAAATTCTGCTGTAAAATTTCATGTACAAATATATTTATAGAATGCAAAAGCAAAAACATATTTATGCAACAATGCAAAAGCAAAAAATGCAAAAGCAAAAACATATTTAAACAAAAATATATTTAAAGAATGCAAAAGCAAAAACAAAAGCAAAAAATGCAAAAGCAAAAACATATTTAAACAAAAATATATTTAAAGAATGCAAAAGCAAAAACAAAAGCAAATGCAAAATGCACTGTTGACAAACCTAAGAGAAAAAAAAGGTGATTCCTATAACGTCAAACAAATTTTAGGCCATAATGAAAACCACACAACATCACATAAAAAAGCGTTTTTAAAATATTATTATTAATAATATTTAATGAAATTATTGAATAAATTAATTTAATTATTTATAGTAATAATTACTTAGTAGTTTATTAAATTTCCTAGTTCGAGAAATACACATAAAAAAGTAATAAAAAAAAATCAATACAAATGTAATTTTAGGTATCCTATATTTATTCAGATCACTTTCGTTCAATGACATTCAAGCTTTTATGGAAAATGACCTAGAGACATCTACACCTAAGGAACATCCACAATACATGTTGATCGTGGACTGATAAATACAACACGGTTAGTAATGTATTGATATTAATAGTTTAAAATCATGATTTTTTAAAAACCTTTTCACTATTAATGGAAAAAACAACAGTTGTCTTATTCCCCTCACAGAATATTAATCTTTTAATCACTTTGGAGAATTCAATAAATAGTGAACACATGATCTTTATTGTACTAAAATCAATTCTTCTTTGGAAATTCAAAACCTTCAGTATTATTGATCAAAACCTAAAGTGGAATAGGCACATTACAGAGCTAGTAAAGAGAATAAGGAAATGTATATATATATATATTGTTAGGTTAGGTTAGTTTCAACGTACATGTTCAGTCTTTGCTTATCTACGGCATTATAGGATGGGGAGAATCTTACAAAAAAACAATATAAATTCAGTGAAAGTTTCACAATGATTCATCATACAAGTTGAACAGTGGAACAGCTACATTACAGAGCTAGTAAAGAGAATAAGGAAATGTATATATATTTTTGTTGCAAAACAATGTAAATTTGGTAAAAGTCTCACAAACAATCATCATAAAAGTTATATTTAAGAAAAATTCTACATTTTCAACAGTTTCAGTGCCGGCAACCCGGGCGTTTATTTAAGGTTGGTTCTGTACAGATGTTTTTTTTCATTACCCTCCTCACTAGACAAAGTCTGTTCTGAGGCTGGTAATTAACAATTTATTTATAAACCAAATGTTTAGTAAAAAATAGTAAAATAAAGATAATAAGAAAAATAGTAAAAAAATGAGTAATATAAAAATAGAAAAATAAGTGTAGTACTATATGTGTTGAAAACAAAATCAATTTTTAAGCTGTTTCCAAGAATTTTTAGAATTACGGAATTTTATTTTCTTTATTTTGTTTGCAAGTTTATAAGTCTTATTATTGTGTTTATTTCAGTAACATATTTATGTCAAATAAATTTTAAAGCAAATTTTCATTTGGATTTAATCTCAATTAAAATCACGAATGCTACAATGAGAAATAAAAACCAATTTTATTTAACACCAAATATTAAGACAACCCAAATTAAAAACTGTTATAATTAAAAAGCCATAAATATAATAATATCCTAAATTGCGCTGAATCATTGACCAATCAGAATAAATAAATAAAATTAAAAACACAACTCAAAAATGCACAATAAAATCAAAATAAATATTATGTAACAACCAAAATAAGAATCGTGGCTCCCTTATCGGCAATGACCTAAAAAGCCCAGGACGTAGCGATTCGAGAACAATTTGAAGCCGCGGAGTGACAGAAAATCGTAAGCCGTTATATGCATTAACAGCACAAAAATAAAATAATTATACTTCATTATGCACTACTTTGAATACAAATCAGCTCAAAAGTTGATATAGATCTGGCTTCAATGCAAATCATACAAAATCACACTAATGCTCTGTACAGGGATTTTAATTACATGCTTATTAGGTATGAGAGTTCCTCTTTTCTGTTGGTATATGCAACACGAATGCACAATAAAAGCATACAATATAAATATGTTATTTTGCAACATGCGTAAAAATAATATTTTTATATTATAATAATAAATACTTATAAGTTTTTTAAACATAAAAACCACCAATTGACAAACTACAACAAAGTTCTTTGTTGGGATGTTTTTATAATATATATTTTTTTTTATTTAAGTTTTAATCCAGCAGGACTGGGAGGATAGTGCAATCCCAGTCTGCCATATTACATGAAATGCAGTAAAACAGGGAAACAATAAAATAAAGTAAAAAATTATAAAAATGGAAATAAGATAAAACAAAGAGAAAAAAATATTAGGCAGGTACCTACACATAAAATTAAAATATAAATCAAAAATAAAATAGTCATATAAATAGGTAATACAAAAAAAAAACAATTAGATTAAATTAAATTAAACCGTCCATAAGGGGGGCGCCGCATAATCTGCATCCATCGCACATTGAGTGGGGAACTGAGCCACTCGGATGCAGCAGATGTTGGTTGAGTCCTACCCCAGAAGCTGGCTAGTCATTGGTGAAGTAAGGCGGGGAATGAGTGCACCCTCCCTTCAGTAAACATTGTGGAGGCACTGCAGAAACTCGTTTTTAAAATGAAAATTTTTTTTAAATTACACCGTCCCATTAATAACATTTTGCTATTATGGGGTATGAATGAGACGATTAAAGTTTTGTTAACGAAGCTTTTTTAACTAGCTAGTTGGTGCAACTATATTGGTACAAACATGTTATGTTTGGAATGCTTCAGCATGACGTGTCTCCTTATTTGTGCTTTGCTTACACATGAATAGTTACATTCAGAACAATTGAAAGGTTTCTCTCTGGAGTGCGTCAGCATGTGACGCTTTAAATTCGGTTTTCGAGAAAAAGAATAATTGCATTCAGAGCATGTGAAAGGTTTCTCCGGAGAGTGCATCAGCATGTGACTCTTTAAATATGGTTTTTGAAAACACGAATAAGTGCATTCAGAACATGTGAAAGGTTTCTTTCCAGATTGTGTAAGCATGTGTATATTTAAAATATTTTTCGAAGCACGTGAACAATTACAAACAGAACAAGTGAAAGGTTTATTTCCATTGTACGAAAGTATTTGTTTCTTGAAGCATGTATTTTGAGAAAAAGAATTTTGGCATTCAAAACAAGTGAATGGTTTCTCCTGAGAGTGCGTCAGCAAGTGACGCTTTAAATGCGATATTCTAAAAAAATAACGGTCGCATTCAGAACAAGTTAAAGGTTTCTTCTCAGAGTGCGTCGGCATGTGACGCTTTAAATGTGATTTTTGAGAAAAACAACGGTTACATTCAGAACAAATGAAAGGTTTCTCGCCAGAGTGTGTCCGCATGTGACGCTTCAAATGAGATTTTTGAGAAAAATAACGGTTGCATTTAGAACAAGTGAAAGGTTTCTCCCCAGAGTGCGAAAGCATGTGACGCTTTAAATGCGATTTTCGAGAAAAATAACGGTTGCATTCACAACAAGTAAAACGTTTCTTCTCAGAGTGCTTTAACCGATGTCTCTTTAAATCGTATTTACGAAAACATGAATACATGCATTCCGAACATAAGAAACGCTTTTCTCGAGAGTGCGTCAATATGTGCTTCTTTAAATCATATTTACGAGCACAGGAATATTGACATTCTGAACAAAGAAATGATTTAAACCTCACTTTCTTTTTCATATGATCTTCATGAGTAGCCGGATAGGATTTCCTTCCAGTAGATGTCTGTTCTTGGTTGAGTTCTGTTGAAAGAAGAGAAAATAATAAGGAAACAATTAATTTGGTTGGTTTGACATTTGTACTGAAATATTTGTAATAATTGATGTTCAAGAATTTAGACCCGATAAAAAAATTCTGACGTCAGAAAAAAAAATCAAAAAAATATGAAACAAAGAAATTCTCGAAAGCGATGTTACGCGTTCAAAATGTTAACAAATAAGGTTGAAATTACAAAACAAAAATACTCAAACTCCGCAGAAAGTCACCAATGTCAGTTCTAGGAGCTTTTTTTAACTAACCCTATATTATTTATAACCGCCAGGGTCGAGGGTCCAGACCAACTGCTCCCAATCTCCCAACCGATTCTGATTGGTGGACTATCAGCAGGGCGATAATGGAAGTATCCGCTCGCAAATATAGTATAGATTATTTTCGGTAAATAAATTATGATAAACGTAATAAAAAAATAACACGTCCACGCCGGTATTTGAACCCATGAATGCCGCCGTAAAGTCTATTTTTTCATCATATATTTCTTACCTGCAATCCGATTAACACTTTTGCTGTATTCCAAACATTCCTTCTTAACATCCTGCAAGTCTATATCTATATCCGTATCCGGCATTTCACCGTCTCCTTCTAGAGTACCTGGTTCCATCTTGATGCAACCAACATCTGTTTTAGGAAGGTCCATGACACTGCTTTAAGCTGAAGGTTGTGATGACTTGTTTTGTAACACGCGATGATCACAGCTTACAGCAAATATCTAAAACATATAGTAAAATTGCAAACAGCTATCAAGTAGGATGTATTGTATGCCATGACATTGCTTTAAGCTGAAGGTTAGGATGAGTTGTTTTGTAAAAAGTGATCACAACTTACACTAAACACCTAAAACAGAGAGTTAAATTGCAAAAAGTTAACAAGTGGCATGTATTGTGTGTTTGGGGATGGTAAGGAGACGAGTGAAAGATGAGTGTATGTCACAGCGGCGGCTTTATTGATGTAGTCAGATTACAGAGCCCAATAGAGTAGCCAGAGTAGTTACAGTTGTTGCTGACGATGAATGACAATGTCGTAGCAGTAGTTGATGAGCGTCCAGTTAGCGGCGGGCGCTTCCCTGGGACTGACCGGCTGAGTGCAAAAGATTGACTAGGTACCGCGACATAGCCGCTTTACATAGGAAACACCCGCGCCTAGTAATATCGAGAAACTTCTCAACCACAAGTAGGTCGGCAGGTGTTTCGCCGCTTGTCCGTAGGAAGTAATGCTATGCGCGTTGCATATAACGATGTTCTAGCTTGCAGCTACATATACATTCTGAATTCTTCAAAAGAATGTCACATTGGATGATTTATTAAATAATTATTATTAACGAAGAGTTTTAAGCAATCAATTGCCTAGTTAAAGAACAAAACAAAAAACAACACAACTCGACGGATGGGACGACGGTTATTTTTAAATTATAGATAACAAAAGTAAACTTTTGGAAGTATTCATTCATCGGTGCGCCGACATTTAAAATTACAATTATGTAATAATAATAATATTCCCGGCCACCGGTCGGTGGCCAAGTTGACATCGCGCTTGGGTCCCACTCAGGCGTAGTGTGTTCAATTCCTCGGCTGGCTAAGTCCTCCATCACAACACAAGCAACATTTTCAGCTTACTGTGGTGGTAGTAGGAGATTTTCAAATATTGTCAGGTTATTCGTAACCCGGGAATGTTAGTCTTTCTTTTTAAATTAAAATTAAAAATTAATTAAATTAAAAAATTGACACTTTGGTATGTCAACATTCCAGATATTACAAATTTAGGTTTAATATGTTTCTAAAACCAATGCCTAAATGAGTTTTGTAACAATAACAAAAAGAAGTTATAACAGACAGACGCGGATAGCGACTTTATTTTATAATAAAGTCGCTATCCTTACTTTATTTTGACAACTTAACAACTTTTTCACATTGACAACTTAACAACTTTTTCGAACAGCAATAGACAAAGTATTCTTGGCTCTATAACTATCCCGCGCTGTAACACCACCACAGCCCAACAATTTTATAAATATTTTGGTGTCAAATGGTTTAACCAATTACCTCTTAACTTAAGATTGGAAACGAATTATAAAAAATTCAAAAGCTCAATAAAAACACTATATCAATAGCATATTAAAATCGTTTATACTTAAAAATACAATATAATCTCTCAATTATTATTATATTGAAATCCTTTTCTCTTATTTCTTATTATTATCTCTTTCCTTCTTCTACATTATTTTCTCTTTTCTATTTGATAAAATTTTGTTGCATATAAAATTTTTATTTTGTTATATTAAAAAATAAAAATTCTTTTCATTATCTTGATAAAAAATATGTTAAATTACTATTTACACGCAATTCTCCGCCTTTTTAACACGAGCATCTGCTCTAAAAAAAGGTGTATCACGATGTACTGTAATAAAAAAAAATAAACTTAATGTAATGTAATAACATGTAATTGCAAATTTAATATTAAATAAAAAAAAAAACCTTTTTTATTAACTTTTATTTAAGGTTATTAACAAAATCATGTGTGCTACCCGACTCACTAGACAATATCTGTTCTGAGCCGGGTAGCAGTATAATTAATTAGATATATTTTGTAAACAAATCAGGGCTTAATAAAAATACAAAAGAATACATAAAATAATGTAGATATAAAATCTTACATACATATATAAACAAAAAAGTTCAACAAACTTTAGTGTGAGAGTTCTTATTAAGATGGAGTAACCTATAAAAAGATGTCATATGTATAGAGTAAGGTTGTATTTAAAAGTAAAAATAAGTAGGAAAAATGCTACTAGTTAGAGATACGAAATGTCAGGAATATCAACATACCGAAATTTCATAATATGTACAGAAATTATTGTAAGACAATATGGTGGTCGTCCCAAAAAAATTTTTTTCACATAATTGTTTTAATTAATTATTAATTTTAATTGCAGAATTTTCCATTCCCCCGAATGAAAATATTTTATATTAACTTAGTGCTTTTTCAGAAAAATGTTCGTATTGAGAGCGGCCATCTGTTCCAAAAGTTACTGAAATAACAAACTGAGAGTACCGTGAAATGGCGCACTTTGATCGATTTCTTTTGAATTGATAATGATACCTAAATATTGCACCGGTAGTGCCTGCCAAATAGAACTTTTACATTGCCAATATGATAAACGTTTATTGAAAAGGAAAAAAAACTGTAAATACACAGAAAACAGGGACACGATTAATACGCACTTTAAAAAAACCCTTTCTAGTAGTTAGATAAATGGGACGTAAGTATGTCAGTTTCTGAAAATGGAAAATAACGCATTTTAATGGTTATTTATTTAAAATTAACATGATAGCGGCCATTGTTATTGATGTCAAAGTTTTAAGGCTAGTTATTTCCTTCTCCTTTGAACCAAAATATTAACCTAATAAAAAAAATAAACCTATTTTTAATATTTTTATGTCAAAACATGGCGTGAAGGAATGAAGCAAAATTATAAACGTGCACATTACTTTACAATATCTAAATCACACCGCAGGTTGGGGCTACGTTGACAAATCGTGATCTACATAACCCAATTAATTAGGACACAAACAATCTATATATACTGGAATAATTACATGATAAGGGCACTAACAATAATGACTTACAGGCAAATGTATATATACTGAAGTAACTCTCGGAATAATTCCATAATGGGCACTCACAATAGCTACTTACTCACAGGCAGCTCTTAAAAATTCACTTGATGTTTGGAGATTGACATAAGTAAATGCGATGAGTCTTGTTCCATTTTTTGACAATTAGTCAATAGTCCATAGATGCTGTAATAAAATAGATGGTTATTATACATTTTCAAATGTATGATACAATATTATACCACACGAATTAGTTTGAGGTAAAGTGAACGTAGTTATGCAAACTGGATCGAATGACAAGAGCATAGTTTTTAAATAATTCAGTTTTAAGGAAAAGTCGGATTTAAAAATTATAATAAATTAATGTGTTATTATAAAACTGTCCTTATTTCTATTACTTAGTAGAGGAATATTTGTTATTTAGAAATGTAATATGTAGGATTTTAGCGTTTGCGTGTCTGCATTACGTGCATATGGTCTTCTGAAGTGTATATTCTAATGTGTATCTTCAGTGCCGTATCTATTTGACCAAATTCTGTAAACTATCGGCAGGAAACCAGAAAATCTTTATGTTTCGGTTTTGAAAGCCGCAACTCTCGCTCCAGAAAATAAGTTTCTCAGCACTTATTATGTGTTCATGTATCTAATAAAGCACGACGCCATCTCCTGAGCACCCCTCCTAGCTTCACCTTCAACCCATTAATTGCCAAAACTTGTGTCGTCTGAACCAACATGAATGCTCAGATTGCACACCCACAGCTGTCTCTTATAAAAAAAACTATTCTTGTAAGACGTTATGGTTACACCCTCATGGTCACTTTTAGCCATCATCAAGTCACTTCTTATTTTATTTTGCAAACACTTCCACAAATTGATGTGATGTTTAATTCGCTCAGCAACCGGATGGGGCATTTAGTTTCTGTTGTGTATTTTTTCTTGAACAGCAAGAGCATCATACTTAGGATTGCCAGATGGTATCCAAAAGGAGGACATGTCCTCCTTTTCCATATTTTGTTCTCCCGTCCTCCCTTACCTACTGTAAGTCCTCTTTTTTGCTAAACATCCAAAATGTTAATAAAACAGCCAAATACCCGTGTTTTACCAGCGGGCGAGACTACTTTGACGCCAAAAATGTTTGATATTTAAAACTGTTTACGACTGCCATGTGAATGTGGGCAACAAGAGCACTATTGCTTTAGAAAGACACGTAGCTACGAACTACGTAACTTGATTTCATTTCTTAAATTAAAATCAGATGAAGATGAAGCATATTATGATTTGAAGTTGCACGAGCAGTGAGAAATTTACTTCAAAAGTGTTAAAAACATTGAATTTTTCTTAGAACTGATCAAGATCTGCGAGTTTTATTTTTGTATAAGCGCACATAACGCAAATGTGGAAAGAGTTTTTTCACTGATTAATACTCAGTGGAGCAAAGAGAGGAATATACTAAGTGTGCAGTCAGTTAAATCTTTATTTCTTACTCCATACAACTTCAAAAACATGAAATGTGAAGATTTTTATATTTTTTTGTTAAAAAACCAAGAACTTCTTTCCAAAATTGGCAGCTCAGCTAAATATGATTAAAATAAAGTAAAATAATATAAAAAATTCGTTTAATTTCTGAATGTCCTCCTTTTTTACAGAAAATCCTCCTTTTTGGACCCATCTGCCCTCCTTTATCAAATTATCATCTGGCGACCCTAATCATACTCGTTGCACGTATATTTTGTCAGAGGCTTGGTTCGTAGAACGAAACTAACAAAATGTTTATGTATTTACATAGCGATATTTTTTTAAATGCAGTCTTACATACCATTACCCCCTTACTGTAGTATTTTTCAAATAAGTAAAGCACATATTTTTATATATTTATTTCTTTTCTGGTAAACTCAAATTTCCTCTTTCTGCCTTTTGACGGCCCACCCTAAATAATCGCTACTGATAATTATCAAGGTTATTTTTATAAAAACATAACAACAAAAGAACACCCAGCTCTTAATTTACAGATCCATTGCATTCTACATGAATAATTTGGATCTTTTTTGTTAAAATATGACGATTTGAATTTTGCAATAATTATCAAAGATCCATGCTGATTGGATGTCATTGGAAAAATCAATAATAGTGCTAAAAGGACCCTCGTGGCCTGGATATATTTTGGAAAATCAAATAAAAAATTTGTACCTTCATTTGAAATAACGCGACAGGAATCCATGTGCTTTGGACCCAACTTGAATTTTTAAATCTTTTTGCAAACTAAATTCATACTTCTTGAATTTTTTCTGTAAGTTAAAAAAAGGTCTTTTGACATTTTACACAAGCATCATTTTGTAATGATATAAGAAAAAATATAAGAATATAGAAAAAAAAATATCTTCGCAATGGCATAGTTAACTCGTTTTCAGACTTTTTGTGGGTTGGATCCAGTTTGCAGAACCATGACCAAGTGTACTTTAAGTGAGTTCTTAAAAAAATTACCTTGATTTTCAGCTTTTATTTCTTTTGTGAGTTTTTTTTAACATTTAATGGCTGAGTATATGTAATGGTGTTGTGCAATTGTTGTATTGAGTTCAGGTAATATTATTTGTTCAGTGGTTCTCAAGATTTTACATATATAATTACAACAAGAGATACTCCATAATACATATCATCTTATAATGTACGAGTATGTAAAGTTAAGACAAAATATGTTTATGGGGGATATTTGAAGGTTCTCTGTCTCCTGTCTGGCCATCGGGGGACTCCATTCAGGCGTCCACGCCATTTTGATATTCTTGATCTGAGTCTGCTCCATAGCATGAAAGAGTGTATTTGTCCCTCCAGCAGCCGGATTCTCAGAACATATTATTCACATCCCTTGATTGAGAAATGTTCCGAAAGAGTGGAGCTTCCCCAGGAATTTCTCGGAATGCGAAAGAGTGTGAGTTGGGCGTGTGTGTATGTATTGTTAATACCTGTTTTTATAATCGGCTGATAATGCATGATAGTAAATTAACATCTGGAACACGAGAACAGTAGTTATTACTACCGTGTGCCAGCTTTTTTTGTTTTAACATGCCTTTTGTGGATAAGAAAAATTACATATGGAACACAAGAATGGTTTTCATATGTTGTGATCCAACCAGATCCATTCAGAAAATGTCAATGGTTCTCTTCTCTGTGAGTCTTAATGTGGCGATTTAAGCTCGATTTTCGTGAAGTTGAAAAGTTGCATTTAGAACACGAGAATGGTTTTACTTTTCCGTGAGTCATCAAATGGTTAACCAAAGTGGACTTTCGTAATGTTGCGTAGTCACATTCGGAACACGTGAATGGTTTTTCTCCTCCATGAGTGGCCAAGTGGTTTTTCAAATTCGACTTCCGTGAAGACGAATAGTTGCAGTGAGGACATGAGAGCCATTTTATGGAATTGTGAGTTAGCAGGTGGCTTTTCAAATTCGACTTTCGTGAAGTTGAATAGTTGCAGTCGGAACACGAGAGCGATTTTTTTGAATCGTGAGTCGTGAGATGGCTTTTCAAAGTTGACTTTCGTGAAGCTACGTAGGCACATTCAGAACACGAGAACGTTTCTTCTCTGTGGGTCATCAAGTGTATTTTAAAATCTGCCTTATTTAAGCATAAAAAGTAACATTCGGTACATGGCAGCGGTTTTTCTTCTCTGTGAGTCATCAAATGGCTTTTCAATCTCGAATTTCGTGATGTTGAAAAGTTGCATTTGGAACACGAGAGTGGTTTTTCTTTTCTATGTGTTATCAAATGGATAGTTAAGGTTGACTTTCGTGATGCTGCGTAGTTACATTCAGAACATCTGAAAGGTTTTTCTCTAGATTCTTGAGATTCGTGAGTAATCAAGTGGGCTTTTAAAGTAGACTTTCGAATGGATGAATAGTCGCATTCCGTACACAAGAACAGTTTTTCTCCTGTGTGAGTCATTAAATGGCTTTTCAAAGTCGACTTTCGTGAAGCTGCGAAATTGCATTCCGAACATCTAAACGGTTTTTCTCCATTATGAGTAACAAGGTGACTTTTCAAATTGGACTTTCGTGAAGTTGAATATTTGCAGTCGGGACAGAAAAGCATTTTTTTAGATTCATGAGTCAGTAGGTGACTTTTAAAACTTGTCTTTCGGGAATATGAACAGCTGCAGTAAGGACATGAGAATGTATTTAGTGTCGAATGACCATCAAACTTCGTATTCTTGCTGGAATTGGTTAGTTTTGCGAAATGTTTCTCATTTTCACTCGAATGATGTGGACCTGGAATAAAAGATTATTCTGTTAATAGATGTACCTACATTTTTTATAAGTTGCATCTCACTATTCAAGAAGCAGTGACGAATTTGCCCCGTGTCGTTTTATTTATTGTTATACTTATATTATAACGTCACACCACAAAGCATTTGCTTCATTTGAAAATATATATTTACTTATGTTATGTTATGTTTATGTTATGTTTGGTTTATTTATGTTACGTTATGTTACGTTACGTTATGTTATGTCTTGTTGTGTAATCAATTTTATGCTGTAATTTTTTGTATTTATTAATAAGAAAAATGTTGTAATGTATGGCCAAGATCACTCTTAATGGGTGAAAGCCAATATAAAGAAAAAAAAAATAATATTTAAAAAAAACTATACCACCTTAGTGTGCTAGGGTAAAATGCCGTGCTGCCCGCCGTGTCCCGACTGACTCCATTTGATAAATACTTTATAAGTATTTTTTTTAAACGAAGTTTTCATAAATTGTACTGTCTTACCAGTTAAAGTGTTTTTATAATAATTAAAAAAAATTATCTATCTATGCTGTGTAGTTTTCCCAGAATTTTTATTTTTTATTGTTGATACAATATTTTACAATATTTCATATTCTAATTCAGTAATGTTGGCCTCACTGGGTTGTTTACCCGTGCTGAGGCCCCCATTTTATAATATAAGAATTTATACATTTAAAAAAAAGAAAAACAACATTAAAATAGAGATAAATTTAAACTAAAGATAAAGATTAAAAATTAAAATATAATTATCACACTAAAAGAAAAATATTAAAAGAGAATAAAATCGGCATTAATAATGATTTATGTGTTTGTGCGTGTTGCGTGTTTTATATATTTTTTTGTGTTGCGTGTATATGTTTTATTCTTTTATGTTATAGAATTTTGGTAATTTTGTATTTTTGTTCTTTAATCCATTTTTTTATTTTGTGTTTAAAATTTATTTTCCTCAATGTTTGTTTCAAGTGGAAGACTGTTGAATGCTTTAATAGCGTGGTATTTATGGTGTCTTTGTCCAAAGGTAGTGTTTACCGTGGGAGTTTTTATATTTTCTTTGTACGCTTGTCTGACCGGTCTATTAGTGATATTTTGTGTTTGTTGGGGTTTGTTTTTTGGTCGAAAATGTAGTTTAGTAGTGTTTTAACATATAATTTGCATATATCAAGTACGTCACAGCTTTTAAATATTTGGTCTGTGTCGGTTAGTTTATGTTTTTTGAGTATTACCTTTAATACAACAACAACAACAGTGACACGGTGAGCACATCAAATATTCGCTCTATACAAATTAATAGAAAACCAGTGAATTTCTATACTCAAAAGCAGCGAAAAGTATAATAAAACGTGGCTTCAATTGCCCACAAGTGTAACTGGTCTTACATCTTTTAAAAAAGTGATTTTAAAGTGTCAAAAGTGAAAACAAAATAATAACTAAAAGTGACTCAGTGCGAATATCTGGAAGATTATTATTGCTACCTGCCTTGTCAAACTTACTGTCTCGCAGTGTATTGCCTACATAAGTACTCATAGAAATATTACATAGGTACTCGGAGTAAACCAACTTTCAGGGGAGTGAAACCATTGCAGTTAAATAATTAAATAAAAATAATAACCTTTTTCTACTTGCAATCCAATTTTTACCACAATGGATGTCGAAGCATTGATAACAAATGTAGAAAATGCTGTGGCTGCATTTAATACCTGTTTAACGGATCCAGCAAATAAGTTCACGAAAGACCAAATAACAAAACTAACCCCAATTACAAGTCATTTCTTAATAGCTATTGGTAGATTGGCGCAAACGGTGTCTAATAAAACTGCTAGTCTAGAGGGTGAATTACGGGCTTATAAGGAAATCGGAATAAATATCCCAGCCCCACAAATCAACCTCGACATTTGCGAGGTAATTTCTGAAATTAATGAGCGTAGCGAAAGAGCTAAAAACATCATTCTTTGTAATATACCCGAAAGCACTGAAACGACTGCAGCCAACAAATTAATAGATGACAAAAACAAGGTAACGGTTTTAATCTCTGCTCTCGATGATACCGCAAACCATGATATGCTACGCGTTTACCGCATTGGAAAACCAAGTGTTGAAAAACCAAGGTCCCTTAAAATAGAATTCAATAACTCCACAACATCCAGAACATTACTAAGTAAACGTCATCTTTTAAAAAACAACACAAGGATATACCCCGATGCTACAATTTTTCAACAAAAACATCTAAAAAATCTAAGAGAAGAACTGGAAAAACGAAAGTCAAATGGCGAAAATGATATTACTATAAAATATGTAAACGGAAACCCTAAAATAGTGCAAACACCGCCAAAAAACGATGCAAACTCAAGATATACTACCAGAACGCGCGGGGACTACGCACCAAATTAAATGAACTACGTTCTACAATATCGCTACACCATTACGACGTATATGTGCTGACAGAAACTTGGCTCGACTCGGAAATAAAATCCACAGAACTCGGACTTAACAACTACAAAATTTTTCGCTGCGATAGAAACTCTAAATCCAGTTCCAAAACAAGGGGAGGCGGAGTACTAATTGCAATAAAGAAGAAATTGATGTCAAGAAAACTCAAAACAAAAAATAATACACTCGAACAACTATTTGTACAAATTGATACCACTGTAGAAAAGATAATAATTGCAACTTTATACACACCGCCACTATCTGATGCCGGAAACTATCGAAGCCACAGCGAAGACGTTGAAAATCTACTCTACAAATACCCTAACTCTAAAATTATTATTCTCGGGGATTACAACCTCCCTAACCTAAAATGGAAAACAAGTGATAGTGGTTTCATTGTTAATGAAAGTCAAAATGATCGTGCACGTGAGATATTAGCTATGACAAATTTTTTAAATCTTTTACAACATAACTTTATATACAACATAAATGATCGCTTACTAGATCTAGCAATATCAAATTATCCTAAATTGTTCATTGAGAAATGTAATGATCCTCTGTTACCTGTTGATAATCATCACCCCCCTCTTTATATTAAGTTAAATATATGTGGCGTCGAGCCGAAACCCGTTGAAAAAACTCTCAACTACAAAAAAGCAGATTTTGAATCTATAAATTCTCATCTTTCGCATGTTGACTGGTCTTTTTTGTCTGACGTTAATACTGACGATTCCTTAGAAAATCTATATTCAATATTCTCCACCACTATCAAATCATATGTACCACTATTTACTCCTAAAAAACATACATATCCAACTTACTTCTCATCAGAACTAATAGCCTCACTACAACAACAAAAAAATACTTCATAAAAAATTCAAAAAAACTCTGAGGAAAATCGACTATACAAATTTCAGTGAAAGTAGGAAAAAATGCAAAGATCTCTCTAAAATCTGTTATAAAACATATATAAATTCTATCGAGAACACAGCCTTAAACTCGAACAATCTCTGGAAATTTATTAAAAAAATAAACAACGACAGCACAGACTATCCTCCAGAAATGCACATGGACGACAAATACGCCAACAATACGCAAGACATTGTAAATCTTTTTTCTGATTTCTTTAAAAATGTTTATGATGATGAAACACTAGAAGAAAATATTCCTTCATACACATTCAAAAAAACCACACATTTAACAGACTGCTACATCACCGAAGAATCTTGCAAAAAAAAATTAAGTTCCTTAGACATAAACAAGTCTGCAGGCCCGGACACCATCCCGCCAATTTTCCTAAAACAGTGCTCCTCCGTATTGTCTAAACCACTAACCATTTTATTTAACCACCTACTATCCTCTGGATATTTTCCCGTCTACTGGAAATCCAGCTATATTATTCCAATATTTAGAAAAGGTGACGAGACTGACATTTCAAACTATCGACCAATATGCATACAATCTGTATTACCCAAAATCTTTGAATCTTTAGTTTTGGAAGAAATATATCCCACACTAACAAAGTTAATAAATGACAAACAACATGGCTTCATTAGAGGTAGATCAACTACAACAAATTTACTACTATTTCAAAACTATATATTGGAGTCTTTTTCTAAAAATAAACAAGTTGACTGTATATATACTGATTTTTCGAAAGCCTTTGATAAAGTGTCTCACAAAGTACTGATCCAAAAACTTCATGCTATAGGAATCAGAGCAAATATGTTAAGCTGGTTGAGTAGCTACATATCTGGTAGAACTTTACTTGTTAAAATAAAATCTTTTTTATCTAAACCATTTTTGGCCACTAGTGGCGTACCGCAAGGTAGTCATCTTGGCCCAATTTTATTTATTGTTTTTATAAATGACATAGTCAACTGCTTTAAAAATGTCAATGTACTGCTATTCGCCGACGATATTAAATTATATAAAGAAATAACCTCCTTAAACGACTGTCAAGTTCTTCAATCTAATATAGACGTGCTAAATAACTGGTGTTCACAAAACAATTTATATTTAAATGTAGAAAAATGCAAAATTTTGACCTTTTCCAGAAAAAAAACATCACAATTTTTTGGCTATTCAATAAATAAAACAAATTTAGAAAGAGTAAAGGAAATGCGAGATCTTGGCATAATAATGGATGAGAAACTAGACTTTACGGCCCACATTCAACAAACTGTGAATAAGGGTATGAAAACATTAGGTTTTATATTAAGAACAATTAAAAACTTTGAATCTTTACAAATCATAAAACTATTGTACATATCCCTTGTTAGAAGCCTGATAGAACATAACTCCATAGTTTGGTCGCCCTTCTACAATGTACATATTCATAATGTTGAAAGAATTCAAAGAAAATTTCTACGCTTCGTCAATTTTAAACTTAACATCCCTTTAGAACACATAAATTACCAGTCATTATTGAATCATTTAAATATTCCGACATTAGAAAACAGAAGAAAAATAAACGACCTAACCTTTTTACTAAAATTATTGAACTCTAAATTCGATTGTTGTGAACTCCTGCATTTAATAAATCTACACATACCTACACGAACAACTAGGCAAATATCAACATTTTACATACATACATCTCATTCCAACTATAGTTTTCACTCTCCAATACAACGTTTACACAGTCTTGGTAACAAATACTTAAATAATATAAATGTATTTGACAATAATTTGAACTTGGCCAACTTTAAGCGGAGTATGTGCGAACTATTTTTACCTAATTTGTAAACTATTGTTATATTTTCTTATTATCATTATGGTTGATTTTGTGGGTTTTGGCAGATTTTATATTTTTCGTCTCACTTACTCTATCCATACCTATACTTTTAAAATTCTTATATTTTATGTAACATATTTTGTCAACTCTGATATTTTTTATGTAACCTGTATTTTGTTAACACTGATTTTTTTTTTTTTTAATTTTTTATATGTAATCTGTATAACTAAAAAATAAAGATGTACATTATTATAGGTAAAAGCCCTATGGGCGTTTAAATAAATAAAATAAAAATAAAATAAATAAATAAAATATCGTTTTCTGTGCGATTTCTATTGAGTGATAGCTGCGTTTGTTGCTCCTCCCCAAGCAATTATTCCATATTCTATTATTGATTGGCATAGTGCAAAATATATTGTTTTCAATTGTTTTATTTTATATATGTTTCTTATATTTAGGAAAATGTGTATTTTTCTGAGGAGCCTATTTGTGATTTGTTTGATGTGATGTGTTCATCTAAGATTATGGTCAATTACGATTCCTAGATACTTTATTTGTTCTGTTTTTTCTAGAGGGGGGCAATCGCAGATGTTGGTGTTTATGCATTCGTGTATTTCTATGGTGTTTGTATTGTTTTTTGGCTGTCCTGTGTAAGTTATGCTGTACGTTGTGAATTTTGTTTTCGATATGTTTAGTGTAAGTGTATTTGAGTCCAACCATTTTTTCACTTGCGTGATTCCTAGATTCGCTGTGTTGTATACCTTATTCCAATCCTTAGATTTAAATAGTAAAACTGTGTCGTCTGCGTAACTAATTATTTCTCCATCTATTTCCATGTTGCAAAGTTCATTTATGTAAATTGTGAAAAGAACGGGCCCTAGTATGCTTCCTTGTGGAACTCCGTGTGTAATCGGCAGTGGTTTGCTAGTATAGTTATTAATTTTGACTTGCTGTGTTCTGTCACTCATGTAACTTTTCAATAGTTGGAGTTCTTTGTCTTTGATACCCATATTTTCTAATTTTTAAAAAAGTGTTTTGTGGTAGATTGAATCAAAGGCTTTAGCCAAATCTAGATATATCGCTATGAATAGAATAGCTACTTATATTCGGAAAAGTGATTTTTTTTCTCTCTGATGTAATAAACACATAATGTATTGCAAAAATACTAACATATACTTGAGTTTTATTATATTTTATAATAAAAAAAAAAAAAAAACAGTACTACGACTTTTTAAAATCGGAATTATGACATTTGACACGTAACCTACGACGCGCAGACAGATAAAATAAGTATATTTGAAAGTGATGAAAGGAAAATCTACAATAATATTAAGATATTAATCCTTGCCAAGTGAATAATATCTGTTGCAGTATGCTAGGAACATTGTTCAAAGAACAAAATACAATAAAATTGAGGCACGCATGGTTGGCTATTAGCACATCCGCTGCGTATATGCTGACGCACGACAGGTTACAAAAGTCAAAAATCCGCTACGGATTTCTTGGCATTCGACGGGTTAAGGACAATTTTTACATATAAATTATTATGTTAATACATTTTGATGTGAAAAGCACTTGAAGTGAAATAACACAAAACTGCGCCACATAAATATTTATGAAAAAACAATAATAAAATTAAGTAAACAAAGCCAGTTTCCGAACACAGACACGATAAGACATGAAATTTTTGGTAAAATGATTAATTTTTTTGGTCTTTTCCACATCGTAATTTTTTTGAGAATGTTTTATGTTTGCCTCATTTTTTTATATCGAGTGTAAGATAAAAAAAAAAAATTTTTAAATGAGATGATGAATGAATACGAATGGAGCAAGGGGTGTGTACCAAGACCGAGTTATTTGGAGGACCAATCTCTCTGCCTACCCCTCGGAGAAACGGCATGATAGTTAGTCAATTGTATCAATGAAAATTGGTTTACCTGCCGTTTGGAGATTTTTTTCAGAGTGCTCCAAAAATCCCTTTTTAATAATATCCGAGCGTTCGATATCAATTTCGGTAAATGAAATGTTACTTCCTTTTTCTTTTGCCCCTGGTTCTGATTTAATAATGACTCTCTCTAGAGCAGAGTCCTCCGTTTCATTAATCTTATCTGAAAAGAAAAACCTTTATATAAAATTGGTATAAAAAAAACGAGATTCTTGTATTTTTGTTATTTGTTTTTGGGGTGTTATGCCGTGTTGCGCTAACTCCTTCTTTAGCCAACGTTTCCTTGTAATCCTTGTAATAATAATAATAAATTTCCAAAAATAACACATCTGCCCTGATGATGGACACTGCAATGTTGTCCGAAACGTTGGCTAAAGAAGGAGTTAGCGCAACACGGCATAACACCCCAAAAACAAATAACAAAAATACTTTTGGCCGTGAAAATCTTAAATCATATTTGAGATTCTTGTAGATTTTATTTTTTATTCTTGGTTATTCAAAATACAATACAATTGAATTTGTGGAATAAAATTTTAGACCAACTGATGTCTACACTGTTAGCCGGGTTTTACGCAAGGTGTTTTCGAAATCAGCTGTAATTTTCTCTTGTTTTGAACGTCAAATGTAACTTCCAGCAAAGGTTATCCAAGTGAGGTGATCACAAAACACTTCTACTAACCCACATTTTTAAGATTTTTATATAACTGGTACTGTTCGAACATATATACCGATGGATATTTTCAACAATTATTTTCTACCCTCCCGTCCATTGTAACCCTGCCAGGAGACGAAAGGTTCACGAGTACAGTTTCTTTACCGCCTCTGTAAGGCTGCGCTCCGAGAGAAGTCCAAATTTGCAGTGGAGTTTCTTTACGTGCTGGCCGAAAGAGGAGCGTTGAAAACACCATAACCAAGGTAGGACTTTCATTATTCTGGTAGCATTCTCTTATAGATATTATCGCTATACAATATTTTAGGAATAAATTCGCGGCCGGCAATATATCCGGTTAGAGCTATCGAAATAGGTACTTAGTATGTAAGAGAATAGAAATGGATTAATAAATAAATAAATTAAGCCCCAACTACATTGAAATCACACGGCCCGTGAGGCTTTTTGATGTGGCCCGCGAGTAAGTTTGGTGTGGTCAGCAACCACAAGATTGTAAAAAAAAACTTTCAAACGCAATAATGTTTTTTTCACGGAGTTTCGGGTACATTCAAGACATTATTACAAAACCCAGAGAAAGGTAGAACATAGCTGACAAAAACTTAAGTACTTACTAGAAAGCAGCAATATGCGATCTAACATCTCTTTTTATTTTTTTTAATTTCTTATTATTTTACTAAAAAGAAATGAAATGTGTAATAAAAGTTATGAGTGTAATGCTAATTAAACTGGGGACTCGATGACAGGTAAAATAACAGTTGTGGATCCATCTACAGACGCATTTATGAAGGAAACCAATCTCGTATTTGAAGTGCAATTATAAAATTCTATAAGACAATGTGCTTCAAAAATCGGAGGAAACCATTTTCGTGTTCTACGTGTAGTTTTAATTAAAGTTGGAAACATGCACAAGGATTAACTCTCAAAGATTAAACCAGTTTTGTGGTCAGAATGTAACAATAAAAAAACAGTTCTAGATTCATCAGCTGACGCATTTTGGAGGAAAAAAAATATGGTGCAAAGTGCAATTATAAAATTCAAGATGCAGACTTTGTGCTGTGAAAATTGGAGGAAACTATTTCCATGTGCTGGGTGTAGGTTTAATCAAACCTGGGGACTCGCACAAAGTTTCAATCTTATGTTAAAGCCGTTTTGTCTTCCGAATTATGTGTTAAAATTCCAGTTTGCGGATTTATCTGCAGACGCATTTTAAATTACACCGTTCGCATGTTTAGGGTGAAGATTGAATTTAGTTTCACAACATATGCTGCCAAATTCCGAGGGAAACCATTTGCTTGTTCCGCGTGTGACGATTTTTAAGCTCGTGGTCCCTTATCCAGAATTACTCCCCCGTACGATGACGACCCATCCGTGATTTAGATGATGCGGCTTTACAACAGTCATGTACCAAAGTTATAAAATAGACCATACCTGCATTGCTCTCAGAAATGGATTCCGAATATTCTTTCTTGATAAATGAATGATCTATATCGATTTCCGTAAAAATTACATCAATACTTTCTTCCGCACTTGTGCCTGGTTCTACCTTGATGGTGGTGGAATCCATGCTTCTATGTAAGAGAGTTTTATTATGGTTGTCTGAAACTAATACAAAATTGAAAAAATATATATTTATTTTACTGCTGAATACACACAATTTTTTTAAGTAACACTCCATTTCAAATTAACTAGTATAATAAACAACTATTTATGTCGGGGGACACGCACTTAATAGGTTCTCAGTTTGGGTTATTTAAATATTTTTGTGTATTTAAAGTGGAACCTTCCGGAAAATGTCACTTCATAATAACAAAAACCAAAATAGCGGACAAACGTTTCTGACAAGGGATTTTTTCAAACTTTTATTGATAAAATTATATGTAGCGGTAGTTACTGGAAGGTTCTAGAAATTCAATGCATGCAACGCGCATCACAATGGAACCTACTATTAAGACGGCGAATGTACAGGGCATCTATCTATTCGCGATTTTCCGATTTGTTTTCGTAACGAATGCGCCCTATATAACGCAGCCACATCTTAAACAGCAAGTGAGTGTCGTCTGCAACGATTTTGCAACAAACTCAAAACACATAAGCAGTACGAATATATTATTGCGTGGTATATTCAATACTAATTTAGGATATAATTTAGAAAACACCGCTGACAGCATTTCAGCGCTCTGTCAAAACAAATGGCGGCCGTTAGAGATGTTCGATATTCACAACCCGATTACCTGGAACCGGTTCCTGCTGTCACTGGAACCGTCGATGTTATTTCTCCGAGGAACGCGTTATTGTTGGAAAGGGTTCCTCTTGGAATGTTTAAAAAAATGTGTCTCTTGTCTATCGTGAGAGAAAATTTAAAGTTATTATAACTGATGGAAACTCTTCTAGTCTCTTCTAAGCCAATATTTAAACACACAATTAAGAGTCAAATCAATTAAAACTGGTGCGTTTTTTTACAAAAATCTGTTATCGTTTTGCAAGATGCTCTTTCATTCATAACCCTAAAATGGACGTAGTTCTGCAACTATATGTAGATCCTGTGAGTCTTTTGGGATAAGAGATAGTAAAGATTTCAAGTCTTTGAACTTTGGCTCCGGTAATTGTTTGCCATTCCGTTAAAGAGGTATTAATTAGCATTTCCAAAGTAAGCATGGCAGGACGACGACCCCTTTTATTAGTTATGTCCACTTCAACAAAGACTTCCCAAAACGAAGATCTCATCAAAATGGAGAAAGCTTTTTCTTTCTGCAAGAGAATTTCTTTAGTTTTCAACCGTGAAATTTTTTCACAAATGTGTTTATTTTTCTATACACAATATTCTTTCTCGACGCGACAGAGCAGAAAAATGCGAAGGGTCCATTTCATTGTGTGTTAAGGGTTTTTTGCGTTTGCATGTCTGCAATGCGTGTGGTCTTTTTGAATATATATTCTAGTATTTATCTTCAGTACCGTATCTATTTGTCCAAAGTCTGTGAACTATCGGCAGGAAACTATATTTATGTAAGTTTTGATAGCGCAATTCTCGCTCCAGAAAATAAGTTTCTCAGCACTTATTATGTGTTCATGTATCTAATAAGGCAAGACGCCATCTCCTGAGCACCCCTCCTAGCTTGTCCTTCAACCCATAAATTGCTAAAACTTGTGTCGTCTGAACCAACACGAATTCTCACATTGCACACCCACAGCTGTCTCTTATATAAAAAACTATATTTGTAAGACGTTATGGTTTCAGCCTCAGGATCACTTTTAGTCATCAAGTCATTTCTCATTTTATTTTGCAAACACTTCCTCAAATTGTTGTGATGTTTAATTTGCACAGCAACCAGATAGTGCATTCAGTTTCTGTTGTGGATTTTTTTATTGAATACCAAAAGCATCACACTTGTTGCACGTATATTTTGTTAGAGGCTTGAAAGAAAATGTTTTTGTATTGTGATGGGGATATATTTTTAAATGCAGTCTTACATACCATTACCTCATACAAGTCATAACATTTTTGGTTTTCATCTAGGATCTAGGCCATTAGAAATTTTCCATCACAATTTTCGCGTCGTATTATCTTTTTAATTAGTATAGCGCATATTTTTGGATGTTTCTTTCTTTGCTAGGAAACTCAAATTTCCTCTTTCTGCCTTTTGACGGCAAACTCTAAATAGTTTTCACTGACAATTATGAAGGTCCATTTCATAAAAACAAAACAAAAGAAGATCCAGCTGTTAATTTAAAATATCATTGCATTTTACCGTGAATACTTGGATCTTTTATTTTAAAATAAGACCATTTGAAATTTGCAATAAAGATCCATGCTGATTGGATTTCGTAGGAAAAATTAGTAAAAGGATCCACGTGACCCGGATCTATTTTGAAAAATCAAATAAGTTATTTGTTCCTTCATTTGAAATAACGCAACACGAATCCATGCGCTTTGGACCCCACTTGAATTTTAAAATTATTTTTGCAAATTAGATTCGTCCTTCTTGAATCTTTTTGTAAATTACAAAAAAAAATCCTTTTTGATATTTTACACAAGTATATGTTTGTACTGATATATTATATAGCCTGGATCTAATTAGTAAAATATGAAGAAAAAAAATCTCTTCGCAGTGGTATAGTTTACTCATTTTTGGACTTTTATGGGTTGGGTGTGGGTTTGCAGAACTACGTCTAAATATGAATGAAAGGTGCATATTAATATCTCTATGTTATCTCCATGTTTCATCTCGGCAAATAGAGGCTATTTCTAAAATACATAAAAATATTTTGATGTATGATAGTTTGGCGTAAAAAGTCATCTTCAAGCGGATGACAGTACAGTCCATGATAGCTTTTTGGAATGGATGCGGATACTTTAATGGTATACACAACTGCTGACCTTGTACAAATCGCAAGTGCGCCCTACTGTTGAATATGGCAGCCCCCTCTGCTTTGGAGCCCCAAAATACCTAATAAAAAGCTTCATTCTGTGCAGAAACGGGCGGTGCGTTCGATAGATCCTCATATCTTAAAAACGGATTGCAATTTTTAGAGATAGGTATGTATGCTGTCCTTGTTCTACCGGTATTACAGTGGAAGATGCTCCGAGAAACTAGTGTCATTGATCCCTTCGGCATCGGTGAATATTCGGGAAACACGCCAAAAGCGCGCCCGACGTATGTACACGGTTTACATTTGTCTTCTAAGAACGGGTCGCTTCTACAAATAATAATAATAATAATTGGATAATTTGTAGAGCGCCGTTTTTGTGAAAAATCACCTCAAGGGCGCTGTGGCGCTACGACTCGTTCTCGAGTTCAACAGCTCGGCTATAGAAAGATTTGCCGGCCTCTGTTTTTCCTCCCTCCTACAATAAGGGTCTCTTTAAGACCTATGTTCACTCATTCTTCTCCTCAAAAAGACCCTCCACACGGCATCCCCAAAGATGATAGGCCCTGAGCGAAATTATTATCATCAGGGCTTCCTGTGTGGAGTTAACATAAAAACAAATACCATAATAAGCTCCATAAAATGAAGGTTATGTTTTATAAATTTTATTTTTTCGTATAGTAAAGTCACAAGGCGGAAATCCATAATCGGTTTTACTTTTGCTATTTATTCAATAGTGGCTATTACACGTCCACTTTAGATTGTGGGAGAGGAGGATTAATAAATATTTACAGTCGAAACAAGAAAACAGTTTTTCGTCTGTGAACCTGCATGTGCCTTTTCAAAACTTCCTTTCTAAAAGATGAATAACTGCAGTCGGAACATGAGTACGGTTTTTCTCCACTATGAGACAGCATGTGTCTCTTCAAAACTCCTTTTCGAGAAAATGAACAACTGCATTCTGTACATGAAAAGGGTTTTTCTCCACTGTGGGTAAACATATGAATTTGTAGATGTCCCTTTGTAAAACACGAATAGTTACAGTCCGTACATGAAAAAGGTTTTTCTCCACTATGGTTTAACATGTGAATTTTAAGATGTCCTTTCGTAGAACACGAATAATTGCAGTCCGTACATGAAAAAGGTTTTTCTCCACCGTGGGTAAACATGTGAATTTTAGATGTCCCTTTGAAGAACATGAATAGTTGCAGTCCGTACATGAAAAAGGTTTTTCTCCACCGTGGGTAAAAATGTGAATTTTTAGATGTCCCTTTGTAGAACACGAATAGTTGCAGTTGTAACATGCAAAAGGTTTTCCACTGTGAGTAAACATGACGTGTACCTTCAAAGCTCCTTTTCGAGAAGATGAATAACTGCAGTCGGAACATAAGTATGGTTTTTCTCCAGTATGGGTGCGAAAGTGCACTGTTAACACTGACTTTTGTAAGCAGGAATAGTTACAAAGAGAACATGAGATCGGTTTTTTTCTAAGATGCGTCTTCGGATCTGAAAAATATGGCGGATTTTTTTTTTTTTTTTTTATTAGTAGCTATATTATACATTTTTTTTACATTTTTATAAGAATATATATATATAAAAAATAGATGTTGATTATATTCATAGTCCTCCTCACTAGGAGATCCTGTGCTGAGGGGGACTAGGTTTTGGATAAGTTTTCAGCGACTTCTATGGTATGACTCCATGTTTTGGGTAAGGGTTTCCAGAAACTTCTACGACGATGTTTTAAATATGCTAGTAAGTTCTTTTTCCGGTAATTCCTTAAGCCAAGATTTAATGTTCTTAATGCAGTTGTTTTTTGTTTTGATTTGTTTGATACTAAGTGGGAGTTTGTTATATACCTTTACTGCTAAAAATTCAGAGCTTCTTTGTCCAAAGGTAGAGTTACACTTTGGTATAGTTAGTATCTCTGTTTGTTTGGCTCTGGTTTTATGAGTATGTGAGGTGTTTTCCTGAGAATTATTTTTGAGGTGTTGTACCAAAATGTTTTTGGCATAGATTTTCTGTATGCTTGGAACGTCAAATTGTTTAAAAATTTCTGTTGTTGACGTCCTTATGGGAACCTTTAGTATGGTCTTTATGATGCAATTCTGAGTTACCTTCAGATGTTTTATATGTTTTGATACTGCTGAGCCCCATCCTATTATTCCATTTACCAATTTGGAGTGGCATAAAGCATAGTAAACTCTCTTTAAATCCCTAGCTGACAAAATGTTCCGTAATTTTTTGAAGAAGTAGATGAGTTTAGTTAACTTTTTTGAAGTTCGATCAATGTGTGAATCCCAGTGTAGTTTATCGTCAATTTCAATACCAAGATATTTTATGCTTTTGGTTTGAGTTATAATCGAGCAGGAACATTGAGGAAATTTTTTTTGACATTCATGTAGTTTGAGTATATGCTCATTCATTGGTTGTCCTCTTTTGTTTTTGGAGAAAATTAAATATTTGGTTTTATTCACATTTAATGTAAGGGAGTTTGCTTTAAGCCAGTTTTGAAGAACAGTTAGGCCTTGTTCAGCCTCCTTATATGTGCTTGTCCAATTTTGTTCATGGAATAAAATTACAGTGTCATCTGCAAAGCTCATTATGTTTCCTTTGATGGGAAGATTCATAAGGTCATTTATGTAAATTAGAAATAGTATAGGTTAAATAATTATCTAAAATTATCTAAAAGTATTAGGTTAAATAATTATCTAAAATTAATCGATAAAATATTAAAAAGAATTCAAACAAATAAATCACAGTTTTACCTGATATTGAACTCTGGGTAATTCTTTCAGAATGCTCTAAGCATTCCTTTTTAACATCTGGGAGATTGACGTCTATTTCCGTATAAGGAATCCCCTCTCCATCTTCTCCTCGGGGTCTTGGTTCTTCCTTGACAGAGAATTTTTTTTCGACAATACTCCCTGGAATAACAAAAGAAATATACAATACATTGAAATGTTGAGACACACCCACAAGGACGGTCGTCAGTTTCGGAGAGAGAACTAGAATAAGATGTAATCAAACAAATTTTTCTTTAAATTATAAGATTCCAACTATTAATTTGATTTTGTTCAAAGTTATCGCTTGTTTTCTGCTGTAATTTAATTTCTATTAACTATTTTATAAATACTAATCCATCATATACATACTGGACACGTTTCTAATTCCTTCAGTGCAAGGACGATCGAGGGTCATTTTTACATAAATGTAGTTTTGTTTAGTGAAAAATAATTAGGGTCCTAGTTGTACTCCTTGAAGGAGTAATCATTTTTAACAAAGCATGAACCTAAAAAGCGATGTGCCCCCTCAAGTGTTGGAATGCAACTTACTCGGTGTCAGAGCACTCTCCGCTTTCTGCGAAAAATCCTTTTTCACATCCGAGAGGTCGATATCTGTATCCGCGTACGGCATTTTAGCTCCACCATCTTCCGGAGACCCTGGTTCAACCTTAATGGAGACCCTCTTCGGGTTGGAAAGATCCATGACCTTCTGTGATAGCGTTCCGTAATGATGTTAATTAGTACCATTACAACATAAATTAGACCTGCAAGACTATAATAATTCATAATCCTATTTACGAGTGATTAGAAGAGGTCGTAACCATAGCCATACACTGTGAAATTCACTATTTTGCTGTTTTGTAGGGATCGAACTAGTTGACAACTGACGTAGGTAAAGCTTTGAAGAAGGGTTGCTTTAAATGGTATCGTGTAAAGCGCATTATCCACGATTGTTATTAATTTACATACGCAAAAGACGAAGCGCGAAGGTCAATTCCAATGTCAGTCACAGAAACGTCACAAAAAATGTTGGTTATTGAAATCATGCAAAATTGTATAAATGGTACAATTTGTTCACTGTATACATTATTACAACGGTATTCTGCAACACAGCAAGACGCATTGGAAATTGGAAACGTCAATGATATTTCCATAGAGAACGGACTGTTGAAGAAAATAATTACAAAAGTCAGAGAGTTCCTACTTTTGACAATTTTACATTATCAACCATTCCATTTCCAAAATGTAACAGCAGAATACCACGCTCTAAAACTGCAATATCTCCTTGAATACATTTAACATTAAATCGATATATTAGATATTACAAAAACACATATTTTTGAATCCATCAAAAATTCTTGAAACATTGTGAGGATCTGTAAAAAATAATAAAAAATGTTTTTTTTATTTTGACATTTCGATGTCAGACGAGACAGCAAATTTCTTTGGGATTTACAGAGATACCAATATGTTATGGCGTTCCAACTTCGTCAACGGAACGGACGTTCAATGTGACAATCCTTTTAATTATTTGTGAGAATGAGATGTCATATAAAACGTTAAAATCTGCTGCCAACTAAACAGACAACTTTACGTATCTAAGTTAACATAATATTATATTATAAGGTTCGGCCGTCCAACTATTTAATCGTCACACCAATGTCATTATTATTTTAATCCCTTTCCATGTATGCATGTTTCCTTCAAATTGGCGGCAAAAATCAGACAAGTTAGATCAGGCAAACAACAATCGACACAATATTGTGCACGTGTTTTTTGTTTAGTTTTTGGGAAGGTCACCATTATACAGCTAGGATGAAATAAATAAATTATTTATTAATATATGTTATTTTTTATCAAATCTTGATTTACAACGACAATATTTGGCATTAAACAGACAGAATCATGAATATAGACTTAATGCTGTAGAAATAAGGCGTTTGTGTGTTAAAACCATGTACCTATGACCTAAAATTATATAAACCATGTTCATATGAACTAGATATATACTATGTCTTAAAATTGCGGTGATCCGGAAAGAATGCAAGGCTGATGTAAGCTTGGACATGTCTTTACGAATAAACAAAGAAAAGAGAATATTTGTCGTGGAAGTAAGTGGTTCAAACTGGTTCGGACCAGTTTGTAACACTCGCCTACAGTCTACCGACAGACAACCTCACAGTAAGTCACCACTGCAATGTCATATGATAAAGCTACCAGTGGAATTAGTGTGATCAATTCGTGAACTCCTGCAAAATGCTGTATTCTCCCGGATCAAATATAACAATTGACGAACGATTTACTACATTTAGCGGAAATTGTCCATTTCGAGTGTATATGAAGAACAAACCAGGAAGATACGGGATTAAGATTTATTTATTTACGCCTATTAATGCTTTTACATACATATATAACAATATTTAAGAAATTATACACATAAATAGTGCAGGAAATGACTGTTTAAAACACATATATATAAAAAAATATTGTTGAATTTGATCCACACAGTATGTAGGTACAAAATATAAATATAAAAAATCCAAAATAATTTTTTTCTTTCAGTCGACAAAATACTGTTAACGTGCAAAATACTGTACTATTTGACACTATTGTCAATTTAAATAGCTTTATCAAAATATTCCCCTACTTTATGCAAAAAAAACTTCAGTAAGGTATGCTTGTATAATGAAATTTATGTACTAAATATATCAACAACATCGGAGTATTTGTTTCCTAGCTGTTGAATCCGTCGCATAGGAGTGTGATATTGGGACGTTGATATAGAATTGTTACAATAATATGGTAGGTACTGTCTTGTAACCGACCTGCTTGGAGTATGAAAAGAGATTAGGTACATATAATAAATCAAGTTTATCAAACATTGAATTAATGATTTTATACAAACAGGTTAAATCGGAAATGATTCTACGATCAGATAATTTTATTAAATTTAATGAACAAAGTACGTTATCGTAATTTAGGTTTTCTCTAGGAATGTCCATTTTAAAATTTACATATCTTAAAATTTTATTTTGGATTCTTTCAATCGCATGTGAATGAACCTCATAATTTGGGGACCAAACCGTGGAATTGTATTCTACATGACTCCTCACTAGTGACATATATAATGTTTTTACAGTATTGACATTATTGAAATCACTAGATACCCTTAAAATAAATCCCAACATTTTCAAAGCTTTATTGGTTATTATTTCTATATGATTGATAAAATTAAGTTTCGTGTCAAACCCAATACCTAAGTCATTAATTTCCGAGACAGATACTAACGACATATTGTTAATGGAATAATCAAAAAATATTGGATTCTTTATTCGATAAAACCTCATAATTTGACACTTATGTTAAGTTGCAAGCGGTTATCACGACACCATATAATAAATCTTGGCAAGTTATTTGACAATATATGGCAATCGTTAATGTTTCTGATTGCTTTGAATAATTTCAGGTCGTCTGCAAACATTAATACTTAAACATCATTGAAAATATATAACACATCATTAACAAATAATAAAAACAGGATTGGACCTAAGTGTGACCCCTGGGGAACACCACTCGTAGCAGTGAATTTGTATGAAAATGTACCATCAATTTTAACAGCCAGTAATCTGTTGGTCAAGTAACTATTAAACCACCTATATAATGAACCACCTATACCGAATTTATGGAGTTTATTCAGCAATAACTCATGATTGACTTTATCGAACGCCTTGCTAAAATCGGTATAAATAGAGTCAACTTGACATTTACTAGACATGGAATCAGATATATAGTTTTGATACGTTAAAGTTAGTAAGGGTAGATTTTTCAGTAGAGAAATCATGTTGTTTAGGAGAAATGGCGTGGTTTAATCGGAAAATAATTTTTTTAAGAAGAATTTTTTCAAAAACCTTAGGAATTGTTGATAAAAGGCACAATGGGGGGAGAGGAACAAGATGACCTTCGCTCCCCACAAGACAATGGGTCTCCTGATGAAGGGCTCTCTCAGTATAAAAAGAAACCCTACCATCCGGATGGGAGACACCAACATTAAATTTGCAGACACGGTCAAGTACCTAGGTGTAACACTCGATCGATCGTCCTCATTTCTGGCTCATGTTAAAGATGTTTCAAGCAAGGCTCAGGCGCTGTTCCTAAAGCTGAGGAGACTCTCCACCGCTGAATGGGGACTACGTAGTCCGGCACTACGTGCTCTGTACAGGGGCGTATACGTTGCGCAAGTTTCGTATGCTGCCTCTGTTTGGGAGCACCGCCTGGATAACTGCCATAAACTCCTCGCTTTTACTAGGGGCCAGCGAACTTCTTTGCTGGCACTATCTGGCGCATACCGTACTGTTGTTTCGGACGCTTTGCCAGTTTTGGCCGGCATTTTGCCAATCGATCTGGAGATTAGGGAAGTCTTAACCAAGCAAAGACTTTCCAGAGGATCCCCGGCAACCCATATTGGTGTCGTTCTGACACCAGGTGGACCGGGAACTCTCCCTGGACTGCTTCGGACGATGAGGGACCTTTCGCTTAAAGAGTGGCAGGTCCGTTGGGATAGGTCGAGCATGGGAAGATGGACCTTTTCCTTCTTCCCATCAGTTAAACTCAGAATGGAAGGGGCCTTCCTCAAACTGGACCATCACAATGTTATGATGCAGGGCTAGACTCTTTTTGTTTTAATATTTTATTCATTAATTTGTTCTGCATCATCACATTTATCCTCGCCGATTCTCTAACCTAGTTAGGAACTGGGCGATTGTCGCTGGTATTGGTTTTGGTAAAATTTCGAATCATAATTTAAAATTTAACATCTGAACCGGGCGGAAACAAAAATCACTTCTTGGCTGGACAGTCAACGTGTGGGTTCGTGGACTGTACAGACGATGGTCGCAGTGCTTTTCGTTTTTGAATAATTAATTGTACGGAATGTAATTCCCCTTTTTGTCGCCGATGAGTGCGATTTTGCTTACGGGCACGGCGGTAAACGTTTTTGTGACCGAAAAATAACCATTCCCGAAGTGGGTAATAGTGATTTCGCTGGACGGAAGTTGTTACGGACGGACCACGCGACCGCCGTTATACGATTGAACGGGAATCCGTAAAGTAACGGTCAATCCTGCGTAGGATTGGATCATACGCGATTTATATTTTGTGCCATGCATGGCTGTCAATCGGGAACTTCGTTCTTTTTTATTTCTGGAGTTTGAATCCCGACATCGCACGTGTTCGACGGGCCGAGAAAGAGCCCTATGTATGGGTTGCAGCATCCCCAGGAACGGCTACGCGCTTATAGATAGCTGGAGTTTATGGATGTGGCCAGGAGGAGTATATCCACCTTTCCAGAAGACGGATCACGCTTCTACGGAGTTACGTCCGCCGCCGAATGGGTGTGCGGGACGTTCCGTCGCTTCTCCCATCAAGAAAAGCAGTGTTCGGCATTAGAAAACGCGATGTTCGGCTCCCATAGTTTAGATACAGATAGCTAAAAACTGGTCGGTCTTTGGGGTAAGTCAAAATTATATAATTCTGTTAATCTGTTGAGCTAGGGCTCATCAGCAAAATGTTCAAAAGGTTTCTAATACATGTAATATCAATCCATGCACCGCCTTTTATTTATGTACATTGAGATAACTTCCTAAAAAAGAAACTATCATGATACTGACACGCAACCTTGGTTGCGAACTTTCACACCTGATATTATTGAGTATAAACATTCTAGATGATTAATTCTAACCTAGATTGGCGCGTTCTACCGAACAAAGTTTATACAATTATTATTATTTGTACCCTGGGTCAAACCCAACTTAACAACATGACGCAGCTCCTCTCAGGACATGGGGAATTCAGGGGGAGGCTTCACAGCCTTGCCCTGTCTACCCATCCCAATTGCGCTTGTGGCAGTACTTACCAGTCGGCCGAGCACATTCTGTGGCACTGTGAGATCTTGAAGGATGCCAGAGACGAAATGATAGACGGTCTGAATGTCCCCATTAGACCGGTGTGGAACACCGATCTTGTTTGAGTCTGAGGAAGTTTACTAGGATCTGGGTTGAGAGATGGTCTGAGCTTAGAGTCGCTGACTAGCGTGATAACTGAGAACCCCTGGTGTATTGCTCCTGCTCCATGACTTATTCTTTTACAATTCTCCGATTATTGTTTATGCTATTCTGTTCTTCTTATTTTTATTATTTTTCTTTCCTTACTGTACCAGCTGCTGCAGATGATTTTCTTTCGTTTACATTTCTTTTAAATAACTTGTCTCTTATTTTTCTTCTTATTTTCAGTTTTCTTTTCTTATTTTACTTTTTACGTTTTACTTTTTTGTTATCTTATACTTCACATGCTGTCCTCTTTACAGACTATGCAGATTTTATTTTTACACTTTCTACTTTGTTTAACTTAATCTACCGATGTCCTTAAGTGGCACTTTTGGATTGTTTATTGTTTTCCTTTTCTCTTTTCTTTTCTCTTCTTTTTATATGTATTTTTTTTTCGGTTTTTTTTTCTTTTTTCAGTAACGGCAACGAGTTTACAGGCTAGAACTGAACTCCGTTGTTTGTCTTGTATTGTTTACTTCTCCCCAATAGGGGTTGGACAACGGGCCTCGTCCCCGCATACTTTGCTGGAGCTTCTTTTATTTCCTTGTTTTTACCGGGGGACTCCGCCAATCACCTGCGCCACCCCTGAGGAGCGTTGGTGGTCAGAGGGGCGACTGTGCGGATTGGGGTAACCTCCACCCTGCCTCCGACCTCCTGACGCTTCTTTCCCCTAGGTTCTTTAGGGTTTATCCCTCTTTTTCCCATACTTATCTTCAGGGCTCCACCGGGTGGTCGGCTAAGGGGTGTGGAAGTCCTGACCTGCACCAGTCGCCCCAACCACCACCAATCTCTCAACAGGACTGCCAGTCGTGGTTCGGCGAAACTCCCCCGTCACTCTATTATGTCACTTATTTCTTCTTTGTGTTTACGGGTACTGGAGTGTGGGTTCCCTCCACCAACTATTTGCCTGACACTTGTTACCTGATTGTTTGATGCTTATTGTTCTGTGTTGTTCTTAGACTAGTACCTGTAAGCGCTCGCATTACCGCTTCCTAACACCGTATGCGGGGACATTGAAGGTCTAGCTTCATTTTTATACTTTATAGAGCCGTTTATTCAAAAAAATTAGATTCATGCGAGAGCTCCGAAGGGGTGACCATAAGTCACCTATACCGGGGTGGGACAGGGTGGGTGTAACCTTCAAAGTTCCAAAAATACTTTACATTATGATTTATTGAATATTATATTGATCGTCGCTCTAGTTGGACAAAAACGAACTAGAGCGACGATCTTATAAATATTATTTAAAGAATAACAAATTAAAATATTAAATATTATTGCCACAGAACTAGAAGTTATTCAAATTATCTTGCAAGGGTTTGATATAATTTTCACAGCGTTGCCGTCAGCAAACATCGTGGAAAATGCTGGTTAAATCGGAATAAGGTACTTACATGATCAATTCTGGAAAGGTTTAAATGACCTTGTTTGATGTAATCGTGGCCTTGTTCAGCAGTTTTAGCATCCTAATACGTGGTATGGGATCGCATCGGAATACGGATAGGTCTAAAAAGGAAAAGAAATTAAATTATTAGCCAATCAAGTACATTCAGGAATCAGGAACATTGTATCAAAGAACGAGAGGTTGGCATTTGTATTCAACAACGGCAACGAGTCCTTTTTTCGATTGGTGGAGATATATTGGTGTATTTTAAGATGTCTGGAAGATTAAGCGTTGGCAACGCATTTTTTTTAATCCCAGTAGTACCATATGTTTGCTTTCAATCGCGAAATGACACACACACACACAAACGCACTTCTTGCTAGCACCGGATTATCGAATCGGTCGAATAGAATATCCGTCTGAGCAACCTTTAACACAACACGGCATTAATTTATCACCTTGAAGAATTCTAACACCCAAACTTATTCTTAGATGGTTAAAAGAAAATTCAAAATATTTACGCTTAAAGCGTAAATATCCGAAAACTTGTACTGACTTTAGGCTGGCCGCATACATACGTTTTCCGTATTCGATTTTCGAATTCGTTTTCCGTATTCGGAATTCCGTGAGACTAGCGCAAACGTTCGTTTTTCTCCATTCGGAATGTATAAACGTCAGTACCAGTGTTGCCAACAAGGGCGATATATCGCCATTTAGGCTACTCAGTGCGACAATCGGCGACGAAAAAATCTAAAAGGCGACTGGTCGCCAATTAAGCTACTTCAAAAACATCAATTTTAAAGATGTCCCGAAATTCTCTAGCCCACCCCCCCCCCACCCCCCCCCCCCCCCCATGAAATTTATTTTTCTGGGGACAAATTTTATATTTTCTTGAAACTCTCTACCCACCCTCCCCATGAATTTTTTTCTATTTTCTGGGGACAAATTTTATCTTTTTGAAATTCTCTAGCCACCCCCCCCCCCACGAAATTTTTATTTTCACGTAAAAACATCAATTTTAAACATGTCCCACCTAACAGCAAATTCGGCTACTTTACGCTACCTTATGTATGAGAAACGGCGATATTAGGTCAAGATCCGTTAGCAACACTGAATTACGAACGGAAATTTCCGTGCGTTTGCGTCGGCACAAACAAACTGTATGCAATAGCTGCGTTCCACATGACGTCATTAGGTTTTTTCCATTCGTTTTCTCCGAATGCGCCGGCTCGCATTCGGAACGTGCGTACGGAATTTGTTCCGTTCGGAACTAAAACGAACGTGTGCGGCAGTTAATGTATTTTCTACTGATTCCTTGCATTCGGATGTCCGAATACGGAAAACGAATTCGGAAATCGAATACGAAAAACGTATGTATGCGGCCAGCCTTAACGTTCGAAATGGCGTCTTTGAAATTACCGATAATTTTTATCGGAGCATAACCCATGCATAGCTTCTCTCTCTGTTTCACGAGTCGCTACGGTAGAGAGCGAGAGATCAAACTACAATTTTTGATCTGAGCCAATGAGATGTGATCTTTCAGTCACGACAGCTTTGTCTAAAAGAAAATGGGCTGAGGACGACTCGTCCCATCAGGGTTACAAGGTCAAACGGGAGATATATGCCCCTGGTCAGATGAGAGATATATGCCCCTGGTCAGATGGGAGATATACGCCCCTATTGTCAGCCAAACTCGAAACAGCTGTTCATCAGTGTAGCCAGATATAAGGCGTCAACATTAAATATTAAAAATAACGGGGTACTTGATTTATCTCAATAAAAGTTTTCTTAATCTAACTCATTACGCTTATGTAGGCCTTGCATTCTTTTCTGATCTCTTTATTTCTCACACGATCATTTATTGTTACCACACATGCACCTCTGGGATCTTAATTCTAGAGTATTCAGTATGCAGCGAGAAATTCGCTTATTACCCGTGCGATCACGACACATCCCCAGTACAATTTTTTTTTCTATTTACTGATTTCATACAGATAATTTTCATTATAATAGAAATAGAATAATAACGAAAAAATTATATGTATAAGTCTGCATATTGTTATCATTTATAATGTTAAATAATAAATAAATATATATCTTGGGATGGTACTAAATCGTCAAAAAATGGCAACACTTTGAACATAACCAAAGATCACATTTATGAAAGCATCTGTCACGGAAATTTTCAAGATTGATCAAATTGAGATTATCACAAGTTATCAGTAAGTTCGAATGCCGATATATTCCTCCCAAGTATTGTGTGTGGTCAAATGTAGAACTGCCCTGTGTCTAACGCGAAGTAACTTTACTTTTACCTGGCTATATCGATATTTTGTCAGAGGGAATGGCGGATTGACTATACGATAATGTCACTTTAAATAGAGATACGGAGGATTAAATCATCGGATTCTGCCAAATCGTTGTCAATTATCTTAACTTTAAGTTTGATTCAGTCAAAATTATATATTTTTTAATAATTATTTATTATGCATACACCCAATTAGGTTACAATACATCAAGACTCGTTATTGTCTGACAAAGTCTGAAAATCTGTCTGACAAAGGCTGATAAAATGTGACAAGTAAAAACACTCCTATGTTTAAAGTAAATTCTTAATTCTAACGCTGTACATGTGTGGCTAAGATGTACACTCAAAGAATATTTCCGAATAAAACGATAGCGGTTGGCGTTTTGAAATTTGCATCGGATATATTTTACGTCACGGGCGTGACTAATATACACTTACTCGCTTACACTATAAGATGAACATGGAATACTGTATGAGATCGACTGCTATTAGGTTGTCCTCATTATACTTATGTGTTGCTACTTTCACTATTTCACTTTCTCGTATGGCGCTGAAAATATTAATATCTGAAAACAATCGAAATATATATTTTTCCCTGTCCTTGTTTCCTTGTCCCTTCGATTTCCGGTCGACAGCTCTGACCACTGAGCTATGGCGGCTTATCTCTTATCCGCGAAATAATTCAATCTATACTAGTGTATATAGCACATAGCTCAGTGGTCAGAGCTGTCGACCGGAAATCGAAGGGACACGGGTTCGGGTCCCGTTGGCGTCATGTATCTTTTATCAGGAGATTTTTCAATGTGGATGAGTGTTTCAGGCGAATAATTATTGCTTGTAAAATAATTGTTACCCTTTGTGCTATGCATAAAAAATCTTGTCTTAAACATTAGTTTACCAAAAAAAAATAATAATATTTGACAAGTTCTAGTATTTCACCTAAAAATGTAGACAATTTGTCTCGACGCCATCTAGTGAGAGAGTTAGCACTTACAATGCCTTTCTCATATAAAATAAAATTGGTTGTTTTCAGTTGAAAAAATGTAACAAGCAGTAATTGTTGAATGAAACACTAGTATATATTGAATTATTTCGCGGATAAGAGATAAGCCGCCATAGCTCAGTGGTCAGAGCTGTCGACCGGAAATCGAAGGGACACGGTTTCGAGTCCCGTTGGCGTCATGTATCTTTTATTAGGAGATTTTTCAATGTGGATGAGTGTTTCAGGCGAATAATTATTGCTTGTAAAATAATTGTTACCCCTTGTGCTATGCATAAAAAATCTTGTCTTAAACATTAGTTTACCGAAAAAAAAATGTTTTACGAATGAAATTTTATCTGTTGGCTTTTTATAGTGGTTGTGGGATAATAAAAACATCTTCTCATCACTCACAAAGGTTTTTTATAATGTTTGTCGGGTAATAAAAACATTTTCTCATCACGTATGGGGGCATAATGGCACTTTGTAACTCCATTTACTTAGATGTTGCACACGACCTACGTGACGCGTAGCAGTTTAGTACTAATGCTACAAAATTGAAAGCAATACAGTTTCGCTTTTATCTTGCCACTTTGAGATTTCTACAGCGCGTCTATATGTTTGCATACACCTCATTGTTCTTACAAAATATTCCAACTGAAATAAAATATTCAAATATCTTCCAAATAAGATTTTCGTTCTTAATGTAACGTTCTAATTCTGTAGGTTTCAGTTTTATTGTTGGGCTAGAACCAAACTATACTCTTACCACAGTCTTACCATGGATCTACTGAATCCAGAGCGTGTCTACATCAAGAAGGAACCAGGGCTACAGGAAGAAGGCGGTTGTGAAATGCTGTATGGGGATATATGTGGCCTGTGGTGATCTGGGCCCATAACCTGTTGTAATCTTTTGTGTTTATTAAATTAAAACATATAACACTTTTTAATAACTGGTTTTATTGACGATGTACGTATTACAAGAAGGATGACAGCAGTGTACAGAGCATAGATAAAAGAAACGAAATCCAAAAGGGTTGCCATACACAAGATGTTGCCAACTTTTAAACTAACATTATTATTATAGAAAATAATGTATTACATTGTATGTTTTAACAGGGTGCATTAAAACACATGTAATATTGATTCGAGCATCATTTCTCTAACAATACAAAACTGTGTATAGAATATGCTCAAGAGTAAATAGTATATCCTCCTTGAAACGAACATTTGCGGTCCTTCTTATTTCCTAAATGAACCCTAAAAGCCTGTTCTCCGGATTCCCGTTTTTAAAGGGTATTAATCAATCGTGTCATTTATCGTACATTTTAAAAATAAAAGTTTAAAAAAAAAAATGTAGTACTCTCCAGGAGATGGACGACTGTAATTGTACTATTTTATAGTGCACTTCGTCTGGACTTATCAATTGAGTATTGTTGATTGGTTTTTAGGTGGCATTAAAGTGGAGACTGTTAGCTTCAAGGTAGAACCAGGAACTCAAGAAGAAGATGGAGAGGGAATCCCTTTTACGGAAATTAACATAGACCTTCCGAATGTTAAAAACGAATGCCTTAAACGCCTTCAAAGTAAAACACAGAAAACAGGTAAATAAAGATTCGTGTTTTTTTTACATTTATTGAATTAATGATGCTTATACTTATACTTATTCGTAATGTTTTTCAGACTCGTTGACTGATCAAAATACACGTTCTTTGAACAAACCATTCTCTTGTTCCCATTGTAAGTACTCCTGCAAGTCAAAGTCAAACTTAGAACGTCACTTCCGGACTCACAGTGGAGAAAAACCTTTTTCTTGTTCCGACTGCAAATATTCATGTTCTCAAAAGGGAGCTTTGACGACACACATGCTAACTCACAGTGGAGAAAAACCTTTTTCATGTTCCGTTTGCACTTATTCATGTTCTCAAAAGGGATCTTTGACAAAACACATCCTGACTCACAGTGGAGAAAAACCTTTTTTATGTTCCGTTTGCACTTATTCATGTTCTCAAAAGCGTTATTTGACGATACACATGCTGACTCACAGTGGAGAGAAACCTTTTTCATGTTCCGTTTGCAATTATTCATGTTATCAAAAGCGTTATTTGACGATACACATGCTGACTCACAGTGGAGAGAAACCTTTTTCATGTTCCGTTTGCAATTATTCATCTTATCAAAAGCGTTATTTGACGATACACATGCTGACTCACAGTGGAGAGAAACCTTTTTCATGTTCCGCTTGCACCTTTTTTTGTTATCGAAAGGGAGATTTGACGAGACACATACTGACTCACAGTGGAGAGAAACCTTTTTCATGTTCCGCTTGCACCTTTTTTTGTTATCGAAAGGGAGATTTGACGAGACACATGCTGACTCACAGTGGAGAGAAACCTTTTTCATGTTCCGTTTGCAATTATTCATGTTATCAAAAGCGTTATTTGACGATACACATGCTGACTCACAGTGGAGAAAAACCTTTTTCATGTTCCGTTTGCACTTATTCAAGTTCTCAAAAGGGATATTTGACGAAACACATACTGACTCACAGTGGAGAAAAACGTTTTTCATGTTCCGTTTGTGCTTATTCAAGTTCTCGAAAAGGAGTTTTGACGACACACATGCTAACTCACAGTGGAGAAAAACCTTTTTCTTGTTCTAATTGCAACTATTCTTGTTCTCAAAGGGGAGTTTTGACGAGACACATGCTGACTCACAGTGGAGATAAACCTTTTTCTTGTTCTAACTGACAATATTCTTGTTCCATCCTGGAGAATTCCTTAATTACGCATTCCTAAAGAATGCCTAAATAACGATAACGTACTTTGAACATTTAATTTAATAAAATTATCCGATCGTAGAATAATTTCCGATTTAACCTGTGTGTATAAAATCATTAATTCATTGTTTGATACCCCTGATTGATTGTATGTAATCTCTTTTAATACTCCAAGCAGGTCACTTACAAGACATTACCTACCATATTATTGTAGCAATTCTACATTTATGTCCCAATATTACGCTCATATGCAACGGATTCAACAGCTAGGAAACACATACTACGATGTTGTTGATATATTTAACACATCAATTTCAATGCTTAAGCATACATATGTACAAGTTAATAGTTATGAGTCCTCTTCCAAACTTGTCACATCTGGTGTCCCTCAAGGATCCCATTTAGGACCACTACTCTTTATTTTATTCATAAATGATCTAACGGCAAAATTTTTTTCTAAATGTTTATTATATGCGGATGACTTAAAAAATTTTCATCCCGTGAATTCACAAGAAGACTGCGAAACTTTGCAAAAAGACCTCCTCACATTGTCTCAATGGTGTATAGATAATGCAATGGAATTAAATAATAGCAAATGTAATATCATCTCGTTCACGAGAAATGTAAGTAAAATTAATTTCCCTTACACGATCTGTGATGAAATCCTAAAACGAGTAGACTCCATTAGAGATCTGAGAATCTTACTTGAGTCGAAGCTAACCTTCAGAAACCATTACCAAAACATTGTCAATCAGGCCAATAGAATGCTCGGTTTCATGACTAGAATCACTAAATCATTTAAGGAATCTTGTACTATTCATATGTAAGAAGCATCTTAGAGTACGGCTCTGTGATTTGGTCACCACATTATGCAATTTATAGTAGGAAAGTGGAGTCCGTTCAAAAAAATACTAAAGCTTACAAATCTGGAGTACATCGGAATCTCGGTAACAATGCTGAAAGACTTACCCACTTTAAAGAAGTCTCACTCGCCAAAGGAATAAGCATACCAGATATAATCTCTGTGTTTAAAATCATATATTTAGCGAAGTATTTATTGAAGTTTCAACATTATTATTAAAGAATTGTAGCACATTTTTGATAAGATTTTACAATCTTTTCTAACGTTTTTAAATTCAATATAATTTGATAAAGACCTGTCTTCTTTATATTTCTTATGTTAAACTTTTTTAAGGGCAGTTAATTAGACAAGTTCTTTATTGAACCATCTCGGATATTTTGATTCTTTAAAATGAATGAGTAGGATGAGATATGAAATAATTTTATCCAGCAAATAATAAAATGATTCAATATTTTGATTAATATCGCCTTCTTTAAGAAATGACCAATCTTCCTTCTGTAGACGATCATTTATGTTGAAACATATAAACAAGGTTACAATTTTATAACAATATAAACACCAATATTTCAATCACTCTCCTAATAAAGCAGCTGCTTATGTTTAGGAGAGGACAACAAAATATTTTTACATTTGTTTAAATTAAACAAAAAATATTAGTAATTTAACAAAAAGTAATAATAATATAGGTTAGTTAATAAATGATTCAAAGAATTGAAAAGGCAAAAACATATTTCTAAACAATAAGTAAAGTTATGAGGTGGTACAAGGGTATTTTAATTTAATTTTTTTAAATATTTTTCGTAGTTTTCTTCCGATCGTATATCAAGGGGTAATTTATTAAATAATTTTACACCCTTGAATATATAGTGATGCTGTGCTGTTGTGGTTCGTGCTAGTGGCACGGTTAGTCCTCCAACCACAGACATAGGAATTAATAGACGAGAAGATAATGGCGGGGGGTAAAATCAACCGTTGAAGAACGAAGGGGGTGAAGCTGACTGTGATTCGTCAATAAATCAATCTGACAGTAAATAGACATCTCGCATTATAATATCACCATTTACTTCTTAAAAGTAAAATCTGCTTTTGAATGAATAGACATTTTCACATGGGAGCGCAAATTACTCGCCACGTTATGAACAAATTTGCGAAGTCCAAATTCGGCAAAAAAATTCGGTTCTATTTTCAGAGTCGAATATTTCGTTTAAGTATTTAGTTAAGACACTTTTATAAATGTTCATAATTTACTTCCCAGCAACCAACCAGCTTTGTGTTTCGCGTCCAGACATGTTTCTACAACTGATCCATATTATACGATGTGAATATGCTTAAAATATAGTAAAATAATGCTTATATATGGAATGTAATACGACAATTGGGTTTATTCTCTTTTTCACATCTATTTTTACAAGTTTTCATAGCACAAGTCAACATTTCGCCGTGTTATTTCGTAAAATGAACCGATGATGCCTCGACCATAGTTCGCACAAGAATGATGACGTCACGTTTTCAAATTTCACTTGAGGCCATACGCGAGCACAGCCGGCTCCAATGGAACCGGTATGGGGAGTGGGGATAATACGCTTTTAATCACTTAGGGCAGGTCTACTAATATTCATATGTCTATGCCTCCAACAGATATTATTCTTTTGCTAATATTCAATTGTGGTAAATTATTTTTATTAAAGAAATCTTTATGTATTTGTAGAAGTGCAATTTTGTCATAAATTTTTGTAAGTGGGGGAACCGGGAAATCTTGAAAAACATTTATAGTTGGGTAGTAATATGGCTTTTTAAGATGATTTTTACTAATATTTTTTTAATAGTTTCCAATGGGAGTAGGGATGATTTATATGCACCCCCCCAAGCCACGATTCCATATTGTAGTACAGAGTGCGCCAGTGCATAATAAATATCTTTTAGTAGTAGTCCCGATAGTTCGCATTTTTAAAGTTATACGTAGGAGTTGAATTATTTTGATCGCCTTCTTTAGTACAAGGGATGAGTATTGCTAGTGGGGGATGGTGGTTGTCTATCGGAAGAATAGACTAATGATTCATACGTTGCTCTCATTTGACAAAACTAGATCAAGAACACGATTATTAATATTACGTACATGGGTTAAATTAAAAAGTAAAGACATATCTAAAATTACTCGTTCGCAGACGGTTGCTGGTATTGAATTAAAATTACTGTCTAAAAATTGCAATTAGGTAGGTTATAATCACCGCAAATAAGTAAAAAAAAAAAAATTGCTACATTTAGAGGAAATTGTCCATTTCAAGTGTACATGAAGGGCAAACCAAGAAGATACGGGATTAAGATTTGGAGTGCTGCTGCTTCAGACACTGTATACATACTCAATTTAAAAATAGAGATACCAGCAGATTTTTTTTTCTGCGTCTATCTGTTTCGTGTTTTTCTGTGTCTGTCTGTTTCACGTATTTTGTCTGTGTCTGTCTGGTTCATTCTTTTTTGTTTTCTATGTCTGTCTGTTTCATGTTTTTTTGGAGAGTGGTTGATATTATCTTCAGTCAAATGATTAAGTATAATTAAGAACCTCCCTAATGTGCGTCCTTGTCTTTATGTTGCTGCTATATTTTCACTTTGCTTTGTAAACTTTTTCCTCTTATAATAATTCTATAATAAATAAATTATATAGAAATATTTTTGTAATATATACTATTATTATTATGGTATATTTCGTTTCTCTGGTTTGAGTGCAACTTTAATGTAAGATTGTTTAATCTTTTTAATAGTAATGAAGGGTCAAATAGAAAATGTAAAATCAATGTCTTAATATTTATTCATCCTTGCCCTTTCTTAAATAATAAGATTTTATATAAGTCCCATTTGCTAAAAATTGAATGTCACCCTAGCTATCTTTATTATCGACTTGTTTCTTCTTGGGAATAATGATTAATAAGTTGGTATGGTTCAAATATTGTTACAACTACTCTTACTGTAAAATTACCCATCTGGTAACTCATCAAATACATATCTTTGTCATTATTTTTGAAATAATAATAATAATAATTTTCCAGAATGTGGGGAGGTTAGTGCAATCCCACACGTCCCATATAGATATACATTTTTTTTGTATAATAGATATAATAAATTAACAAATAAGGACAACTATGAAAGGTGTGGTCTTGAGTGCGCTTGGGCCCAGCGCTCACTCAGGAGTGGCGCTTGGTGCTGGTAGGCTGCGGTCACCAACGTGTTGGCTGAGGCCATTAGCGATGTGTAGGTTCAGCCGGATTGAGTCCTTGAGCCCGAGTCCTTTGCGGGAAGCGGGTCCTACTCCCACTCCTTTTCGTAATCAACCACTCCCAGAGAACTCGGTCTGGGACTCGGACCCGAATGCCTCCAATCAACGACTCCCAGAGAACCCGGACCCGAGAATGCCTCAATGTTATTCTTGTTTTACAAAAAGATACCTCTGTATTATAACTGTGTTGTATTATAACTCTATGGTTTATACCTGATTGTAAAATTTTATTTTCCGTTTCGGAATGAATGAAAAAAAATCTTACTGATTTTATTTTTCAATGCTTTTTATGTCTTATGAATAATACGGGGGGATTTTGCGATATTGCTGATTCTTTTAACTGTTTGTAACAATTTGTATAATTTAATTTTTCAATTCGCAATTTAAAAAAAAAAAATTACATTTTTTTATGTTCATTTTTTTTTTATGTTTTATCTTGATTTAAAAAATTCAATACGAAGATATTTTGAGTTTATTTATGATTCTTTTGACTGTTATGCCTATTAGTACATTTTTTTTTTCGGATTCAGAATTTAAAAAAAAACTTACTGATTTATTATTTTTATGTTCAATTCTTATGTTTCTTTTGTTTCATGATCTTGTTTTAAAAATCAACACGTTGGCATTTTGAGATATTGCCGATTAGTTTAACGGTTTTTATGTAAAATCTCAATGATTTATCGCAATTCTTTGATGTTTTATATTTTTATTTTAGCCCCTCATATTTGTAGGCGCTAGGTACCTACTGTAAGTAAAAATTAATGTTTTATTTTAAAGTTTTATTTTAATTATCGTTCACTATTTTTATTTTTTGTGTTATTAAAAATACAAATTTCAGTGGTGTCTGTCTGTGTATCCGTAACTCTGGTTCAATGAACTCTAGAATATGGATTTGCTTTGATTTTAAAAATTGGAACTGATTGTCAACTGGTATTGGAAAGATTCAGACAAGCGATAAATTAGGTACCAAGATTATTTTATTCAATAATTGTTTATTTAAAATGGCTATCTTTTGTTAAAATTTTTTAGCTATGTCGTAATAGTGTTCATTCGAAAGGCAAATTTCTGGCAAATGTTTATTTTTAATGATCCTGAGACATATATATGTATATATTTGTGAAACCAAAAGGAAAAATATACAAATCAAGTATATAATATACACAAATCCTACAATAATATATTGAACAAAGTGTGTATGTATTGTAAAAGTAAATAAAAATGGACTGGAATAAATATATATTAAAACATGTTGTTAATTGTTAAAATTTTAATAGTTCAATGCTGTACCTAACTACTTCCTGACTTTGTTTTTAAAACATCTCGCCTTTACTGAGTTTCATTTGATAGAGGCTTCGACCAAGTACCTTTATCTATATCGATGGACAGAGATTATGAAAACGACAAATTCTCAACGACAACCGAAATTTATGTTACTACATTTGATTTATTACTGCTTACGCGTGTGCTAAAATTATCATCTGGAACTTGGAACCTAATACTACATCCGTTACGGCCTCGCATTAGCCGTAGCCCAATCAGCTGGAACACGACAAGACACGAATGGATTTCGTTGAACTTCGCCAAAATGTAAACTGCACAACGGGTGACGGGATTGACTCCGTGTTCTCGTGTGGGTCCGAGTTCTTGTGCGGGTCCTTGTCCTGCTACGGGTCCGAGTTCTTTCGCGGGTTCTATCCGAGTCCGAGTGCCGAGTCCTTGGCCGGACCCGTGCGTCCCGGTAGTCGCCCAGTACCCAGTCCGCACCCAAGAACTCGGACCCGGGACCCACTCCAAGAACTCGAGTTCTTTTAAAAGGAAGCAGTCCTCGGATGCCTCCGGAAAAATGCAGAACTCACCCACCTCTAGAGGCCATTAGCCGCAACCCGCCTCCAGTGACCCGGCAAATCCATTCAGTCCTAGTTCCGTGAACATTGTCGATGCGCTGCTGTATCTTCGGTATCCAAATATAATTCTACAGGCGTCATTACTATATTGAATTCGGAGTCGTTCACGTGACATGTATACACGCCAGTATAGAATGCGTTGAACAGTATTTTTTTAACAGTATTGCTGCATTTGCAAAATCTGCCGCAAATCATATTAGGCACTATGCTTAGGCTTCTCCATTGTCGTTCGATATCGCCATCGTCCGATAGGTCTTGATTAATATTTTGTAAATATTAAATATTTTGTGTTTGTATGTAGTATTACTTTATGTTTGTGACTACTCTATGTTTGCTTCACTCAAATGTAAATTGTTAACCTCGATACAGGCTTAGTCCTAGTGAGGTTGATTTTGTGTAATATTGTAATCTTTTTAATAAAAGTGTGTTTATCTCAAGTGACCAGCCAGGTAGGTATGTTTTTTCTGTATATGTTTGTAAAATACAAAATTAGGTAAAGACTTGGAATTCGTAATAAATTGAAATTGTAAAAAATGGCGATATACAAATTATCCAATTATTACTATTATTTTTAATCGAGTTTTTTTAAGTATTGTGTATATCCTGTAACTTTTCATAACTAATGTTCCGAAATAAATTTATCTACTTACAATTATTATGTGATCGCAGTAATGCAGAGATAATTATACAAAAGATAAGTAAAAACTGTGTTTTATTTGTTTATCAAAGGAGAATGTACTTTTGACATTCTGTACCTATATAATATGTGTAAAATGTAAAACTTGTATCCACCCTCCGACTCTGTCGTCTCCCAGGTGACGCATTTCACAAACACATACGGCTTGCTGAATGCATGACGGCGAAGCCAGCAGAATTGTAAATTATATTTTATTAAAAAATTACCAAAACTCATAGATTAACGCTGTGTTGCAAGACGGCAGAATTGGTTAGAAGCAGAGATGTGCTTTATTTCAAATAAATCCATTTCAAATGGAAATGCAAAATGGGTATTTTCCATATTGCATTTTAAATGATTTTCTAAAAAACATTTTCCATTTTAAATGCTTTTTTGCAACATTCTTCCTACTATCTCCACTCATCTTTTTTTCATAAGCCCCAAATATCAGTCGGTCCTCAACCTCGCTATGAGAGATAATTTACATTTGTCCAAGTTGCTCCCTGGTAGGAGCCCTGGCAATTGAGTGATACCATTACAAAAAATACTGATTCAAATACTAAACATGGGGCCATGACGCTGTAATATTAAATGTTAGATAGTAGTTTCTATGTTTTTACGTTGGCAACATTAGTCCCGCGCAAATTTTTTGTGGTTTCATAATCTGTAGTCGTGGTGTTTTTGGATTTACCATCATGTAATATGTTTGTTCTACATTGATGTCTATTATTAAATGACAAAATTCTATAATTATTTTTATTGTTTGACCTGAGAAACCATTTTGCATTTTTAATGCATTTTGAAAATAGGTATTTTGCATTTGAAATGCTTTTCTAAAAACCATTTTGCATTTTCAAATGGAAAAGTTTTGACCCATTTCCATTTTGCATTTCAAATGGTTTTGGGTACCCATTTTGCACATCTCTGGTTAGAAGGCAGAATATACGACTGAATATGTAAGTATAAAACAGCAATTTATTGAAATATGATTCTGAACTAGTTGCCGGAGATGCAAACGAATATGTTACAACACATAAATTACTAGTAAAAAAGTCATGGAGTTCGATAAATTTTGTTCCAATTGCGGTTGGAACCTTTGGTTTCATAAAAGTATATTTTAATTCTTCTATGGTTAACTTCTAGATTTGAATATAAAGCGTGATGTTTTCTCTTTCTAACACCTTTAGAACTTATTTCTACCCATGACAGTAAGGCAGACCACAACGATTTGTACGAGACAAAAGCAAACAATTTACCCTAAGGACTTAATTATTAATCATTTCTTAAATAGTAAAAAAATCTTCTTAAATCTTGAATAATTAAAATGAATATGTAAATAACTTTGTATCCACAACTATTTAATTTATTTATTTTTATCATTATACCTACGTTTATCCTGATGAAGAAATGAATTTGAAACACGTTATTTATTTATTTATTCATTTTCGGGAAATCGACAGTTTACAATTAATCAGTTTGTACATAAGTATTATATAGTAAAATAAAACCAATTATGGATTTCCTCCTTGTGACTTTAACTGAGACAGCATACTATGGAATAAGTTATTTAAATAAATTATACAAAACAAAGATTATATAAAACGAAAAATTTACAAAACAATACATTTATAGCCATGGAGAGGTTGTAGATATAAATCAAATGATAATAAGAGATATAAACAATAGAGACATAAACATTATTCACAAACCATCATATTCTTTTATGGACCTCTTGTATTTGGTAAGTTCGGAACTGAAAATGAATTCTGCTTAGAGTTCGTTCTGCTTTGATCAACCCTGAACAGGACACAAGAGCGTGTTGAACGCGCAGGTACATTGAATGGAATCTTGTTTAGCAACTCTGGGCATTGAATATTATTGTTAACTACTTTATACAGGAATAGTGCATCCTTATGATGCCCCCGTACACTCAGTGAATCAATTTTAAAGTATGAAGCTGCCTCTGCATAATTATTAAATCTTATAAATTATAAAGAGCTGCATAAAAAAGTTATTAATTCTTTGTTCTAAAGGTGTATTTTTAGTTTAAAAACGTTCGACAGATGCTTATGTGAATTGATTGAGTGAAGATTGTTTATTAAGATAACACGGACGTGGTTTCACTGAACTAGATTCGGTGGACACGCTTTAGCAGTACGTTCATATACATATTCTTTTGGCTATCCTCGTCATAAGCGCAGGGCCGGACCCTTGGGCGCAATTGGAGCAGTCCGCTCCGGGCGCCGACATCTCAAGGCGCAAATAATATATACCACCTAACAGTCCCAACACAGCGCCCTCGAGATGATCTAAGCGTCGACTGGTTTTGACAAAGGGAGTCAACATTTTAGTAGCGCCAGGCGCTGCTTTGAATTAAAGGCTAATATATTTTTTAAATATTTCCAAATTCAACAAATCTTACAATTATAATGTCGCGTGATTTTTCACGTGTTTGCGCTGGTACTATACTGCCTCTGTAACACATTGTCTTCCGTGAATAAGCTGTGTTTTTAGTTACCGCAGCAGTTTAGTGATTCATGATTCACTGACAATGTTAAAATTGTTCAACCTTTGGGTAATAAACTTACAAACATTAATATTGATGAAGAAAACCTCTTCCTCTGACTGAAAAACTATTGACTCTGTTTTTACATATGTAACTATTAAACTTAGTTTTTGTTTCGTCACTTTTAGTGACTCTATATCACTTTATAGGTGTGTTGAATTTTCATTTTGATGAAATATCGGAGAACCAAAATATATATATAATATAAATTTAATTTAGGTACTAATAGGAAAAAAATTAACTGTTGCTCTTTCCTATGTGAAATGCATTAAAATAATTTGAAAGAATATATCAAAAGATTGAAATATAGAGGAATTTAAAAAAAGTATAGAATATAAAAGTAAAGGAAAAAAGAATTAAGAAATGTGTATTTAAGTTACTAAAATTATATATATAGCATCAAAGTGAGTATGTATTACTAGGCAAGCAAATAAGAAAAATATGGTATTTTTTTTGTTTTATATATTCAATAATATTGATATTGGGTTTATAAAAACAGTTTATTTTTAAACAAGTTCTGCTGTGTAATTACTATTACGCGTGACAGCTGTTTCGCCTTCTGAAGGCATTATCAAACTGTGGCTAGCCCACTTATAGACTTACAGAATAAAAAATAACGGCTTACCTAAACAAATGACCTCAGATATCTTGAGAAAAACTCTGAAATCAACCAGTAAAAATAAAAATAAATTCAATATAAAAGAAACGGAAATTTTAAATGATATTAAAGCCAAAATTAAAAATAGCGACCTCACAATTAATAAGGCAGATAAGGGGAATTCCGTTTTTTTTATAGTGAATACCTCACAAGAGTGCCAACTGCTCCCGTCTGGAGCCAGTGAGACTATGGCATCCCCAATTGGGGGATGTTGTGAGGCTGAAGGTAAGTGGGGAAGGGAAAGAGGAAGGTGGGGAAGTACCTGGCTATTCAGATCTAGTCACTAAACACGGCTAAAGCCATTTGGAGCAATGTTTCAATTCTGAATGGTGGTCTTACACCAGGGCGATACTGGTAGTATCTTCCACTCTGGAACGTGCCGCAAATATACTATATATTATTTTAATTAATTAATTGTGAAAATAACACAAATTAATCAAATAAAATTTATTTGCGCACGCCGGGTTCGAACCCGCGACCTTCGGAATGGCAGTCCAATGCGTTACCACTGGACTATGCCGGCCGTACGTTGTTATATTAAACAAAATTGATTACTTAAAGTAGAAGCATTCCTAAAGCCAGAAGACTTAAAAAAGGACCCAACGGACAAAATTTCAGTAAACGTAATAAATAATTGCCAATCAATATTCCCAAATAAATACGCTAGAAGAAGTGCAATGGTGATGAATCCAAGGGCTCCTGCATTATACGGACAACCTAAAATTCACAAGGATAATATCCCCATACGTCCCGTTGTTTCTTTTATAAACGCCCCAACGACAATACTCGCCAAAAAACTTAACTTTCTTTTCAAACAATATACTAAATTCTACCCAAAACATAGCGTTAAAAATTCTCTCGAACTTATAAATAAAATAAAAAACATAAATCTACCGCACAATTGCCAATTCATATCTTTAGACGTAGTAAGCCTCTTTAGCAATATCCCTGTTCAAGAATGCCTTAAAATCATTGAGAATCAAGATATTTTAGACGAATCTAATATAAACCCAGTTATTAAAAAAGACTTATTCAATCTATTTAAAATTTGTGTGGAAACCAACTACTTATAACTGAGTATAACGATAAATTCTATCAACAAAACGACGGATTACCAATGGGATCGGCCAAAGATATTAGAAGAACGAGATATGCTATGTTGGCCGCCGGACCGTAGGCGGAGTACTAACTAATTAGGGTACTTTGAACGGTATCGGGACGTGTACGCACAGAAATCTGTTCTATGTATTAGTGCGGATACCTTAGCGTAAGCGAAGGTGTGCAGTAGTATTGGTGAACAAAACCGGCGACACTCGGCAAAACAATTCCACACAGTATGAACTGCTCATAGCACATCTCGTTCTTCTAATATCTATGGGATCGCCCCTCAGTCCACTTCTTGCAGAAATATTCATGGATTATATTGAAAAACAAATTTAAAATTCAGCATTTAACAAATACATAATTTACTATGTTCGTTATGTTGACGACATTCCGGTCTGTTGGAAAGGTACCAACAGACAATTAGATCTTTTTGTCACATTAGCTAACTCCATCAACCGTAAAATCTGCTTTACGGTTGAAAGAGAGTGAAATAAGAAAATTAATTTTGTAGACTTAACAATCGGTAGAGAAAATAATAAACATACGTTTGAAATTTTCCGTAAGCCAACATTTACAAACACGACCATTAATTATAAATCTTTACACCCATGGTCACATAAATTATCTGCCTACCACTCAATGATACATAGGCTTACTAAGAATAGCAAACACAAAAATAACCTTAAATTAATTTACCCAGTGACTAATAATAAGATGAATAATAAATTTGGGTGTTTAGAATTCATCGGACCGACATCTAATAAAATTGCCAAAGTCCTCAAAAAGTGTGGCTTAGATATTGCCTTCTGCACAAATAACAACTTAGGATCATCTCTTAAAAACTCAAAAAGTAAAGTACTCAAATTACAAAATAGCGGCATTTATAAACTCCAGTGTGAAGAATGCAACGCTGTTTACGTTGGACAAACTGGCCGGTCCTTTAATACTAGGTTCAAAAAACATATAAGATCTTTTAAAAATAATAATAAAATACAATCACAATTTGCCAAACATCTCCTAGATGAAAATCACTCACTTAGTGATAATAATAAACCAACTCCGTTACACGTACAAAATAAAGGCCGTAAACTGAATCTTTTAGAGCAGTTAGAAATTAACAAAAACTATAATAATCCAAAAGCTATTCTAATTAATGAACAAACAAATATAATTCGTTCACCCCTACTAGATATCTTCAAACCTAGTTCAAATATGAGTGCATTATGAAGTACTTAATTATGTTATTAAAATAACCCTATGAGTCATCTTTTGGGAATAACTAACATTAAGACCTTCAGTCAAATTTAAACATTACAGTAATTGGGGAAACTTTACTGGGGTGATAACCATTAATAATTTCTAACATTTTACTCACAAATCAATTAGGAAATCAGTAATTGAAATTAAAATACCTATCTAGAAATAACATAAATGTATCGTCTGTAAGTGGGCTACCCACAGTTTGATAATGCCTTCAGAGGGCGAAACAGCTGTCACAGGTAATAATAATTACACAGCAGAACTTGTTCAAAAATAAACTGTTTTTATAAACCCAATAACAATATTATTGAATATATAAAAAAAAATTAATTAAAAATTGAGTTCTACAAATTAAACTTGATAACAATAAAAAATATGGTAATTACAGTGACATATGTGGATACATTATTCTTCAGCATTTGTTGTATAGATTCTTGTTTAAACTCCGGCTAATAATACTAGTGAAAAAATTATTGTCACATTACTGTTCTTAACAAACATGAAGCGTCTCTAATGTACATGAATGTAAATAAACACACTTATCAGTGGTGTTTTGCCATTTTCAATAATGAATGCTAATATAATTGTTATTTAAATACAAACACTTTTAGTGGTAAGATTCTGCGAGGAACCAGCATCATTGCAGTCGGGAAACATGCCAAACACGCGTCCAACATATGTTGTACGCAGTTGACATTTGCCACATGAGTTCAACAGCTCCGCTCTGGAACAATTTCCCGACCTCTGTGTTTCCTCTCACACAACATGGGTCTCTTCAAGACAAAAAAAATAATAAAACAATTTTTTGTAATTCTGTAAAAACAAAATTTTTTACTTTTTATCTTGACAACTCAACTTAGCAACTAACAAAAAATAACCCTAATCGCATCCCCAAAGATGACATAAAACCTTAGGGAAATTATTACATGTAGTTAATGTACAAAAATAAATAAAAAGATCAAGTTGGGCTTAAAATATAATTTATTTTATAAATCAACAGTTGTAACTTAAATCAGTTGATACAATATGTTATACATATATTCATTGTTACTAATCTATACAGGGTGTCCGGAAACTCGTAGTACAAGCGGGAAACTGGTGAATCTACATCACATTTGGAGTCGATTTTGTAGTATATTTTTTTTTTATTTGAGCTTTCGTTATCGAGTAAATCGAGTTTGAAGTTGATTTTTTTTTTTTTTTTTTTTTTTTTTTTTTAATCAAATTCTTATAAATTATTACTGAAGATCAAAGTACCCAACTAATTAAAACTATTTGAAAGTAAAACAAATGAAGAAACTCGGATTTGAAGCATTATTTTGAAATCACCCTTCATTTAATCCGGTGTTATCATAAAATATTTCTGCTCTGCAGGGTTAAAACATCTGTTGTTCAACCCTAAACACCAGAAAAAACTTTAACCCTAAAATAGCCGAAAAATATTTTTTTTTGGTTTTTTTTTTTTTTTTTTGAAAATGCTCAAATCAAAAAACTTTATGTTTTTTTGGGTTCCCCATGTGGTGTAGATTCTCCAGTTTCCCGCTTGTACTACGAGTTTCCGGACACCGTGTATATAGTATATATTCATATGAAACATTCTAAATAAGCACAACATACTAATAACAAGGACGACCTTTCCATTTCAGAAAGCATCACCATTTTAATTTCGTAAGATTGACAAAAATACAAAATTTTTTTGATGTTATTGTTTAAATTCATAATTGGGATGCCTTAATTTAAATTCAGACAAACAAAACCGAATTGAACTTTCACGGACGGACGCTCCTTTATCTATCATGGACTGCACTATGGACCATTGGCTGTGTCGTACAGCCTCAACGAGAGCTTCACCGCCACATGCGTTGACGTCAGCTCCTCGCTCGAACAGGACCCGCACCACATCCCACTGCCTGTATTCCGACGCCCTCGTTAGTGCTGTACCCCCACGTGCATCTGCATTGTCGGGGGCCGCCCCCTGCTGCAGGAGGTATTCCACTACTGGGAGAAAGCCTCTTTCTGCAGCGTAATATAGTACAGTATTCCCGAGGTAGCATACGGCATTGACATCAGCCCCGCGTTGCACCAGATATTCTACAGTCGGTAAATGGCCTCCATGTGCTGCTAACCGTAACACTGAAGGCCCGTCTTTTTTTGTATAGTTAATATTAGCACCATGCTGTACTAGATATTCTACTGCCGGCAGACGCCCCAGCCGTGCTGCTAGGTGCAGTGCTGACAAGCCCTCCTTATTTGTACAGTTGACATCAACACCGTGTTTCACTATATAGTCTACAGTCGGTACATGGCCTCCACGTGCCGCCGTGTGAAGTGCAGTTTCCCCGTGTTCATTTCTAAAGCGGATATCGGCACCATGTTGTACGAGATATTCTACTACAGGCAGATGTCCTTTTGCTGCTGCTCTTTCAAGTGTGGATAGACCGTATTCATCTCTACAGCTGATCTCGAGGCTACTTTGCATGAGATATTGTACGACAGATAAATGTCCTCCTGTTGCTGCCCTGTCCATTGCGGTATCAGAGTCTTCGTCTCTATGGTGGATGTCAGCACCGCTTTGTACAAGATATTCCACTGTCAGAATGAACCCCGCGCCTGCCGCATACATTAAAGCGGACCTGCCTTGCTTACAACGCATATTAATGTCCGCCCCGCGCTCTACAAAGTACTTGGTGATATTCAAAAAGCCGAAGCACGCAGCGGTATGAAAAGGATTCTCCCCGAAACTACCTCGCTGCGCCATCAATACAGCAAAGGGGACAGAAGTTTGCTCCGCAAGCAGCTTAGCAACATCGAGGCGGCCAAACTGTGCAGCGTAGTGAAGTGCAGTCGGCTCCAGTGGTTTTTCTATATTATTAACCAATAAAAAGTAGTAACGTTCTGTATCATTTTGTAACCGGTTAAATAAAACTGTCCTCACCAATTCAATGTCATTTTTGAATATGCCTTCGAAAAATGGAATCACTTCTAAAAGTATTTGGTTTAATCTTTCAAGCACTCTTGCGGTGTCACAAAGTATATCGACAGATTCTTTTAAGTAATTTGTAATATGTAATGTTGGCTTAGTACGAGACAGTAAACTAGAGAAAACAACTTTTTCCTTAAGTTCATAAGAGCAAGTTTCGATACTTTGTAAAATTATTTTTAATATTCTATTGAATAATAAGTAATCTTTACTATTATGGAAAATTTTTGACAAATACTGATCTACTATATTCAGAGCCGTGTTATTATTCATGTCGTATTGTACAATAAAAGAGACAAAGGAATCCTGCGTTCTTTCTATTTTCATTCCGCTGAGTAGAAGCGTAACAATGTGTTCATTCCTTTCATGAACTGCGATATGAAGAGCAGTCTGGTGCTCCTGATTCCCAAAAACGACACTGTCTTCAAGCCACAGTTGACTAATATTCTCAGCGATGCATTCAAGCGCAATTCTTGACATTTGTTTTTCATTTAATTCGACATTCATAAACAATCGGATGGTCTTTCCAGCCGGGTGCATCAGTATTTGTGGCAAGAGTATTTCTTTGACAAGCCGATACCTGCAATGGAGGGCTCGTTGATTGAGCCAATAGACGACTATTTGTGCACAGCAATACTCTGCGTATGTTCTGTGTACAAATAGGAATTCTCCATTCCTCGTTGAGTGTACCAAGCCGTGTCTGTTTAATTTAATTAGCCACTCGTCCGAAATAGCATCAAAGTTGTCATTGTAAAAATCAGAAAAGAATGTCCTGAAACCGAGTTCACCGTGTTTTTTGGTTAGAGATTCGTAGTATTCCAGTATTTCATGTTCGTCTAACGCTTTACTTTTAGCAGTTTTATCGTGCAAATATATTTCAAACTTCATTTTAATAAACCTTTTGTAGAGATTGGGTGCACTGGCGATGTTGATCTGCTCATTTAGAACATTCGGAGACTGGAGCAACAGATGACTCTGTGGTCTGAAGACTTCAGCCAGCATCTTAAGTTGCAGCGGAATCCCCATGAAACAGTTCATGTCGGGCCCCAGTACTTTCTTGGCTTCAAGGAGCACCTCTGTTGCATATGCCTCGAGTGCCCCTTCCTCTTGCTTTCCATAATATCTCAGCTCCAGAGAGAGGCAGGAACGCCAATACACAACTAAAAACTGCACTTGTTCTTTTAGATTGATCGGTTCAAATGATGTAGAAAATTGCCTTAACCGTCCTTCTAGCAAATCTTTCAAATATTTGCGCGTAGTCATGTATATTTGAACGGAAGGTTTGCTTTGTAAGAAAACCAAGAGCCTGACGAGTTTTTCTTTAGCGCTATCTTTCTTTTGAATGTAATCATCTAACTCGTCAAATCCGTCAAACATCAAAATAACCCGTCTGGAACACGTCTCATTTTCTAACAAATACTCCAACAACCTGTGAGCTGGACTAGAGCTGTCAGCCTTCGTGTAACACTCGCTCAGAAGAAAGGTGGCCACGTTTTGAGCAGTAAGCTCTTCTGATAATCTGTCAATATGCGCTGGAAAGTGTTTCAATTCTATATGTATGACCCATGCTGATTCAAAGAGCCTCGACAAGCTGGCCAGAGATGTAGTTTTCCCCATCCCGGGCTCGTCCATTATGATCACCAAGTTACGTTCTGTTCGGCTCAAGGTCAGCTCGTCCATGGATTCGCAGTCTGTGGACACGCAAGGACGCAAGCTCTCTATGGACCCGTGGGAATATCGCCACTCCAAAATAAGTTCATCATTTGCACAGCTATTATTTGAGTTTTGAAAACTATCATCACTTGCGCAGTTATTACTTGAGTTTTGAAAACTATCATCACTTGCGCAGTTATTACTTGAGTTTTGAAAACTATCATCACTTGCGCAGCTTTGAAAACTGTCATCACTTGCAGAACTTTGATCACTCTCATCACCATCGTTGCTTTCACGTCTTTCAGCGATCTTACAAAAATGAATATTTTTGTTAAAATGTCTTTGAATAATTTCTAACTCTCTTTCCTTTGTGGGCGCAATAAGTACACTCTCTGAGAACTCTGCCCTCTCTGTACAATTCTCTATGGATGCCAAGAGCGAGACTTTATCTTCTTCACTGTAAATAACAAACAGATCATCGGCATGTTTATTTTGTGTGAACTCTCGCAGGTCAACATACGCTTGATGGTGAAACATCCTAGGCAAATAAAAATCTATGTTGAATATTCGTTTGCAGTAAACATCTCTCCCAAACACTTGGAGTAGATAGATAGTTTTGTGTTGGTTCTTGTTGCACGTATTTTTAAAAGAGAGTTCTGCGTCTCCCTCGGAGAGGATGATCTCTTTCCCCGCGAGCCACTCCCAATCGCCCCCTATCTCCAGCTCTTCGTGGCTCAAGCCGCTCATCACCACGAGAACATTAGGCGACTCTACGCAACGTAAGATGCATTCTATGCTTGTTTTGATATTTGTTTTAAACAGCGGCATTTGCAGATCACCGGGAGTGGGACGCGTGTCTTTGATGAAAATAACATAGTCTTTGTTCGTGGCAATGTTTTTTATGCAATCTGAACTCAGAAACTGGATGGAACAGTTTTCTCCCAAAAACTGTCGAAAGCCATAAACTTTACCGGCAAAATTTATAATGTTTCGTTCAAAGAGTTTGTTTTGTGATTCCTGAGTAAAGTCCATCAAGGTAATGCTTTCTTCAATCAATGGCGTTTTTAGAAGTGAAGAGTTATTTACGGTTATTGGCTGTGAGGTGCAAATCACAAGTTTTTTGCCGCTGTGAATGTGGTATTCGATGAAATCATTTAAGGCCGTGCCTCGGATAGCGGCTGAAGCGCAGTCCAGGAACAGAAGGTCGTCTTGGCAGCTTGGCGATCCGTATATATCCTTCATTGTTTGGAGTCGTGACCAATCCATAAAGGTGTGACTGCATTCAGAGAGGTATTTAGCACGGCGATCTGAAGAATTTGCATCAGTCATTTGATTGAATATGTTTTTCACCCTGGCCATCTGGAAGTTGCTATCTGTATTTAATATGCATAGAACTCGGTCAGTATCGGAAAGCAGAAAGTCGCGGAGGCCGATGGAGTCTGCAAAGTCTAATGCATATTTCGGTATGGACAAGTTGACGTAGTGCTGTCCCTCAGCGCGGTAGAACGAGTCAACAGCTTGAGGAAATGCCGCAATCTGCTGCTTCACTGCCTCCGTGAACTCGGGCCTCAGCCATCGCATCAACTGCTTCAGCCTGTTAGTAAGTTCAGCTAACATCAGTTTGGAATTGCAGATTATTGTTCCTTCAGAATGATCTATTTCAAAATCAGGAAATAATTCTACATTTTTCATTTCGAGATTTTTCCTCGAAACAAATTCATTTAAAATCTTAGCATTCGTTTGTTGCTTTTGAATAATCAATAACTGATTAAGAATGTTTAATTCGTCTTCGGAAAAATCCTTAAAATGACTTTTAACAGTGGATTCTAGTTCTGATTGCGATCCGAAAGCGTCCACCTTGTACCGTTTTGTAATTTTTTCCAAGCGGGGTTTTTTAGTTTCCTGTTCAAAATCTGCGTGGTAATTATTGTCATGGTTCAATGCTTGTTTCCCAAAGAGTGAAGAAAATTCGGCACCATCCTTAGCCCAGTCCGATACTTTGCTGATATTCAATGGAGTTTTGCTAAAAGCGTCCACGAAATTAGACATTGCGTGAGTCTTGACGTTATAAAGAGCAGTTCTCTTATCTTTCCAGTCCAAGCTAGATACATCATTTAAAACACGAAAGACTGCTCCGAGATGAGCGCCGCACGTGTTAATACGGTTTGGTGCCGACACGTAAACCGTGATATCTAACCTGTTCAAAATGTTGGTCCTGTATCTGTCGTAATAATTGTCACATACTTTGTCCAACATGGCCTTTGCGCCCGGGCTGTCAAACACCACAGTCTTAGCGTGTACTCCGCCCCCGGCATCCTTGGTCAACGCTCCGTCTGACACTTTCAAAAACTTGACGGTGAACGCGGTTATCTGCGCCAGCCAGCCGCCGAGGGAGTGCCCCGTTATGGTTAGGTTGTAACTCCTCCCATTTTGAGTATTTGCAGAAAGCATCACTTGGCTGATAAGTGCCGTGAAAGTTACTGCGGAATTCATGCAACTAGTGTATTTGGTTCCGTAGATTCCGAAAGCGTCGGTGAACAGCGCTCCTGTGCTGGTTGGAATGGTCCCTCTGTGGGCAACCACCACTTGCTGCAATCCAAAGTGCGTAAAAGCTGCACCGAAATATCCGTTGGTTAGACCCGAGTTGGAGCCAGTAACCAACAGACGCCAACCCGGCGGTAGAACCATCCTTTCCCCGTAAACTAAATCCGTTTCCCCGGAATCCTTCTGAGTGTAGGCCAGGGCTGCAAGCAGCGCCAGGGTGGGGTCAGTGGGGTGGGGTTCTGTATGAAGGATGTCCAGGGGATGCTCTGCCGGTGACTCCAGAAGGGAACGAACCAACAGATGTAAGTTTGAGAACTGCAGTAGTAATTGTTTGTCGACTTCCATGGCTGTGAAGGCTTCCTGTACCTGAAACAATTAATCAACTATTTGATGTCACAACATTTCACAGGAATGACCTATCAATAGAAGATCGATCAAAGTGGACCAACTAATGAACTAAGCGGACAAACAGACAAGACGCGGATAGCGAAATTATTATAGATGGATAGCAACAAAGTTATAGCCACGTACAAAATAATCTAATTGATTAACCCCTCGGCCTCTGACATATTGACCATTACATTTATATTGTCCATCACTATCATAAATTTACACCGTGCAGGGATGTACGCACTCGTAACTAGGTACCTTCATAATCGTATTTATAGGTTTTTTAAATGATGAGTTGTGATACAAAAGAAGATGTAAAAAGGGAACAAATTTCGCATGACTTGTAACAATATTACATTGTGCTTGATGCATAGCAATGGTTCACATAGCCGACAATCTTACACAGGTAGTGTCATAAAAATATGAATCCGTCCCCAACGGGATAGGAAATTCTCGAATAATTATTAACAACTATTTTTTCAGACCAAATTGAGTTGACAAAATTCAGTAAATCGACCTCGTTATAACAGTCAACATATAGCGGTGAACTCGCTATTGCCGTGATGTGTTCGTACACGCTAATCTCCCAAACCGCCCAACTGATTTCAATGAAGTTTTGTGAATACATACGGTTGGTTCCATCTTGAAATATAGGATACTTTTGTACCCGATAGGTGGCGCTGTTGTTTAGATATAAAAAAAAATTTACGATTTTTTTCTTCAGATTTCTCATCCAAAAATACATACAAACTAGTATTTTATAAATACTTTCAGCAAAACAAACCCTACAATAAATTAGAATATCCGTGATTTTTCACAGGTCGTGCTAGTAACACCATTTGTGTATAATAATTTTAATATTTGCTGTTAATAAACTTACCTGTCTAGATCACGCGTCGCACGCCTCTCCGAGTCAGGACTTGGCTAATTAAGCAGAAGGTGTATCGAGGCCAAGTTGTGTGGATGACTATTCCCTCTGCTTGTCCCTGAGGGAAAATGTCGCAATGGTTAGTTCAAATGATTAAATAATGTGGTCAAACTGAAATATTTGAATTTTGGCTAATATTTGGGCAAGGAACCGGATACCACCAAATTTTATCTTGAAATGATTCAATTTTGTGGTTTATTCCTTATAGGAAAAAGTGGTCATATAATAGAATTTTCAAATTAAATAATAATCTATCTACATTTGTAAATAAAAATGTAAATTTTCGTTTATTCAACATCTTAAAACTCTGAAGGTTCTTCACCGATTGCTTTGAAATTTTAACACAACGTTGCATTCGAATACGCGTGTGTTTTTATATACCTTTATTATATAAATGTCACCTGTAACAAGTAAAAAAAATGTCACTGTTGGACACAAAAGCAATCCGCACTATTGTTTCTCTATCTGCACAACATTCATATATCATACAACTGTTTCTCCGCAGGGACAGGCAGAGAGGATAGACCGCCACACAACATTCATATATCATACATACTGTTTCTCCGCAGGGACAGGCAGAGAGGATAGACCGCCACACAACATTCATACATCATACATACTGTTTCTCCGCAGGGACAGGCAGAGAGGATAGACCGCCACACAACATTCATACATCGTACATACTGTTTCTCCGCAGGGACAGGCAGAGAGGATAGACCGCCACACAACATTCATATATCATACATACTGTTTCTCCGCAGGGACAGGCAGAGAGGATAGACCGCCACACAACATTCATACATCATACATACTGTTTCTCCGCAGGGACAGGCAGAGAGGATAGACCGCCACACAACATTCATACATCGTACATACTGTTTCTCCGCAGGGACAGGCAGAGAGGATAGACCGCCACACAACATTCATATATCATACATACTGTTTCTCCGCAGGCTGAGAGGATAGACCGCCACACAACATTCATATATCATACATACTGTTTCTCCGCAGGGACAGGCAGAGAGGATAGACCGCCACACAACATTCATATATCATACATACTGTTTCTCCGCAGGGACAGGCAGAGAGGATAGACCGCCACACAACATTCATATATCATACATACTGTTTCTCCGCAGGGACAGGCAGAGAGGATAGACCGCCACACAACATTCATATATCATACATACTGTTTCTCCGCAGGGACAGGCAGAGAGGATAGACCGCCACACAACATTCATATATCATACATACTGTTTCTCCGCAGGGACAGGCAGAGAGGATAGACCGCCACACAACATTCATATATCATACATACTGTTTCTCCGCAGGGACAGGCAGAGAGGATAGACCGCCACACAACATTCATATATCATACATACTGTTTCTCCGCAGGGACAGGCAGAGAGGATAGACCGCCACACAACATTCATATATCATACATACTGTTTCTCCGCAGGGACAGGCAGAGAGGATAGACCGCCACACAACATTCATATATCATACATACTGTTTCTCCGCAGGGACAGGCAGAGAGGATAGACCGCCACACAACATTCATATATCATACATACTGTTTCTCCGCAGGGACAGGCAGAGAGGATAGACCGCCACACAACATTCATATATCATACATACTGTTTCTCCGCAGGGACAGGCAGAGAGGATAGACCGCCACACAACATTCATACATCGTACATACTGTTTCTCCGCAGGGACAGGCAGAGAGGATAGACCGCCACACAACATTCATATATCATACATACTGTTTCTCCGCAGGGACAGGCAGAGAGGATAGACCGCCACACAACATTCATATATCATACATACTGTTTCTCCGCAGGGACAGGCAGAGGATAGACCGCCACACAACATTCATAAATCGTACATACTGTTTCTCCGCAGGGACAGGCAGAGAGGATAGACCGCCACACAACATTCATATATCACACATTAATGAATGAATGAAAGCAATTTGCGCTAACAAAAAATTTTCCAAAGAAGCGAAGCTAGCAGTTCATAATGGAGTGTTGGTACCCACCCTGATGTATGGTAGTGAGGCATGGAACTGGCAGAGAAAGTTTGAAAGTAGACTGTATACTGTAGAAATGAGATTCCTGAGGCGTATGTGGGTAAAACTTTGTATGATCGTGTGAGAAATGTGGAGATCTGCAAAGAGTGCAAGACTGATGTATGCGTAATGAGTAAAATTAAGAAAGGGACGCTTAGATGGTTTGGGCATGTAGAGCGAATGAGCAAAGAAAGAAGTGTAAGGAGAATATATGACGTAAATGCGAATGGTGGCAGAAGTCGGGGACGCCCGAGGAAGACAATGCACGATCAAGTAGTAGATACTCGAGTCGGGCCATGTCAAGAATCGAGAAGAATAATTTAAGAGTATGTATGAATGTGAATGAGGAAAGGAAAGTTTTTGGCCGTCCTTCCTCTCTGCCTACCCTGAGGGGAAACAACGTGATAGTTTGTTTTTACTAGGCAGACATTATGGAAATTACACCGTGTTTCAACTGAATTACTACAAGAAACAACGATTTACATCGGTATAGATGGCAAAAGATGCATTATAATTATATTTTACAACAAACAACTAAATTGACTTAAAAAACGATAACTTAGCCGCCATTTTAGTTTCGATTGGGTTTTGTTTCTTTCAGTCCAAAAACCTAATATTTACCTAACCTATTTTGTGCGTGTAAATAGTTGTTAATTGTAGTAATTGTTGAAATAACGTGTAATTTCCATATAATCTGTGTCTAAAAGCGTGGCGCTTATGGAAATAAGGTAGTGGTTAGATAATAGAGGTGCCTATGAAAAATTTCAAACTCTGATCACCGGGATTCATGTAGACCAATTTTTAAAAACCTTAAACTTCTGACAATGACGGACATATATATAATGGAATTATGCCTGTTAGTACGATCATCTCCAGAAAAGTTCCCACAAAAAAACTCAACACATAAACACGCTACAAGGTTCACAGAAAACCTATTAATCCCAAAAGCAACCAAAACTATATTTCAAAAAGGACCACACTACATGGCCATTAAAATATATAACAACCTTCCACGTAGCATCAAACAAATAACCGACACACTTAAATTTAAATCAACACTAAAAACATTTCTTTTAAACAAATGTCACTACACCTTGAATGAATACCTTACATGAATTAAATACCTCTGTTTTTATTTTATTTTTTATTTACTGTTATTTATTTTTATTTATTGGTTAACATGTAATTGTTGGGTTATGTGATATAATGTGTATTTGTTGGGTTAGCTGGAAGAAATAGGATGTAACCTATAAGTTATACCCTTTGTACTCTTTTTGTGCAATAAATATTTGGTAAAATTTCGATCGCGCTGGCCTCGCTTATTATGAATATTTTTTAGATAAAACCTTTAGATTCACCTTAATTACTGTACGACACAACTTTTAACCTTCGGGGCGGTGGAAAATATTGCAATAAAAATTTCAATTACGTAAAATTAAAATTAGCTTTCGATTTGTGAAGCGAGACCGTCCATTTTCAAACTTTATTGTCAAATGTCATTTTGTTTTGTTGGTATTTCTGTTACTCTAGGACGAAACGAACGGCTAGAAGTGGCTAGAAACATAATCGCGCGGGCGTTTTTTTTTATGTTAAAAAATTCCATCAAATTAGTATTTACCTAATATGCATGCATTGTGTGCGTTGTGATTGAATTTTATTAGCTGGATTTTATTTTTACATGTTCAAATTTTATTTAAGTTAACTATTTCTGCGATGTTGAGCGGCTACGCTAAGTTTTTGTTACATGGTTTAGGATGAAAAAGAAAATGCCCCCTTTATACCGCCTGCTCGCGTCAAGGCAAGAAAAACATCCCAGTTTTCAATTAGTTTAGCGGCTACGCTAGGTTTGTGTAACATGGTTTGTGATTCAAAAGAAAGTGTCCCTTTTATACCGCCTGCTCGCGTCAAGGCAAGAAAAACATCCCAGTTTTCAAATAGTTTAGCGGCTACGCTAGGTTTGTGTAAAATGGTTTGTGATTCAAAAGAAAGTGTCCCTTTTATACCGCCTGCTCGCGTTAAGGCAAGAAAAACATCCCAGTTTTCAAATAGTTTAGCGGCTACGCTAGGTTTGTGTAACATGGTTTTTGAGATGTATATATATATATATACCATGTTACACAAACCTAGCGTAGCCGCTAAACTAATTGAAAACTGGGATGTTTTTCTTGCCTTGACGCGAGCAGGCGCTATAAAGGGGGCACTCTCTTTTGTATTACAAACTTAGCGTAGCCGCTCAACATCGCAGAAATAGTTAACTTAAATAAAATTTGAACGTAAAAAAATAAAATCCAGCTAATAAAATTCAATCACAACGCACACAATGCATGCATATTAGGTAAATACTAATTTGACGGAATTTTTTAACATAAAAAAAAACGCCCGCGCAATTGTCTCTAGCTACTTCTAGCCGTTCGTTTGGTACTATAGTAACAGATATACCAACAAAACAAAATGACATTTGACAATAAACAAATAAAGTTTGAAAATGGACGGCCTCGTTTCACAAAACGAAAGCTAATTTTAATTTTACGTAATTGAAATTTTTATTGCAATATTTTCCACCGCCCCGAAGGTTAAAAGTTGTGTCGTACAGTAATTAAGGTGAATCTAAAAGTTTTGTCTAAAAAATATTCATAATAAGCGAGGCCAGCGCCATCGAAATTTTACCGTTTTCAGTAGTAATTATTGGTAGGTAGTTGAAAACACGTGTCATTTTTTTATTGCGTAAAACGTGCAACGTAATCAGTCAACTTTACTAACGTTTGGGGATCCATCCTCTCTACCTACACCTGCGGGGAAACTGCGTGACGGTTAGTTAAATAAAATGATCATGACTTACCACGCCTCTGTGTAAGATGAAATAATAAACAATATGTGGTATGAAACAAACGAATGACAGCTCTATTCGTGCTGCGACGACGTATAACTTTGAAACTTCACAATGAATTATGGCAAGATTCACTTAGCACCCGGCTTTATATACTATATTACGGAAAGAAACAGGAAATTTGTCGTGTAAACTAGTACTAAATTATAAGATGACACGCGGTGGAATGGCGTCTCTAAATAAATAGTGACGTCATTGGCGTCAATGTCCAAATAGAAACCCAAAGAAACCGTTATGCCCGTTATCTATAGAGGTGAGGCGTATTTATCGTACCCAGTAAAAGTACCGGGTATTTTCATGCGATACTTTGTACTTGCGACAAATCTCTAAAATACTCGCAAGTATTTTATACTAATAACAATAATAAAACTAAATTATCTCTGGTGAGTTGTCCTGTTGTTCTTATATTTATTTTGCTTATATAATGCACTTGCATAATGTTGATTGACTAGATCAGCGGTCGGGGAACCGGGGTAAATTACCCCAAATGGGGTAAAAATAGTTTTTTTTTTGGGGTAATAAGGAAATTTTTCTGTTTGCTATTTTGAAAGACTGAAAATATTACTTTTGATGACATCAAGGATACAGTTATAAAACATTTTACCAAACTCAGAGAGCGGTTCTCTGACCACTTTCCAGATCTTGATACAAATACTTTCAATTGGGTTGTAGATCCTATTAAATGTGAAATTGCTAACATACCAGAAGAACCTCTGGGTTTGGCAGAAACAATACTTGAACTTCGATCTAATACTGAAGCATGTATTCATTTTGAGAGCAAAGCCAATCTGTCGTCTTTTTGGATGTCAAAAGCTACGAAGGCTTTCAAAATTGCACATGAGGAGGCGGTATAAAAGTTTCTGCCATTTGCAACAACCTATTTTTGTGAACAAGGCCTTTCCACTCTAATGAACATAAAAACGAAGAACAGAAATCGATTAAAGGCCGAAGACTGTATTCAAATTGCTCTTACATTAATTCATTCATTCGTAAATTAATTCAATAAATAATGTTTATTTAAATAAACATCGATTGTATTCTTTTCAAAATGGGGGGAAGGGGTAATATCGACTTACGCAAAAATATTTTGGGGTAATGGTTAAAAAAGTTCCCCGACCGCTGTCTTAGATGATCATTTGTGGAAAAGTATGTGGAAGGGTTTAGTTTTTCCTATCGGGAAGATTTAACCCGGACATACAATCAGACCGAACGATTAGTCATAATAGACCCGATATAGTTTTACATGACAAAATTTTAAAAAATAACTTATATCATTGATGTCGCTATTCCAAATTCCTGTAATATTCAAAAATCTGTTAATGAAAAATAAGAAAATACACAGATTTAGGAAATGAGATAAAAAGAATTTGGCATTCTCAGACTATAAAAATATTACCTTTCGTTATTTCGGCTACTGGCATTATACCTAGCTCTCTCATTCTAAATTTAGGCGTATTGGATCTATCAAAAAAATTATATATAAAAATGCAAAAATCAGTCATTTTAAATACGTCATGTAGGATAACGAAAGATTTTTAAATATTTATGATGAGTGATCAGTAGGATTTATAGGCCCAGTTAGGAGTTCTACCGAGCCGAACCCTCTGATATGAAATATCTGGAGTCGGTTAATTTTTTTTTTTTCTTTATTCATAAAAATATATTTTGATACAGGTTTTTTACATGCTTTTCGACTACCACACTAGACACATGTCCGTATTATGGTAGTCGGTGGTAATTATTTTCCCATTTGATCTCTGGTGAGTTGACGTGTTGTTCTTGTATTGTTTTGTATTTATTTTGCTTATATAATGCACTTGCATAATGTGGATTGACTAGATGATCATTTGTGGAAAAGTGTGTGGAAGGGTTTAGTTTTTCCTATGGGGAAGATTTAACCCGGACCTAAAGTCGAAAAATAATAATTATTATTTTTTCCGGTATGTGGGGAGGTTAGTGCAGTCTCACACATTCCATATAGAGATATAAAAAATATAATCAAAAACAAAAAAAATTAGAACACGAAAACAAAGAAAGAAAAAAAACAGATGAATTGAACATAAAATAAAATAAAATGATAAAAATAATAGAATAATAGAAAGTTGAAGCCTTTAGAAGCCATGAATTTGAAATTTTGTGGGGAATTGCACATCAAAAACTTTTTTTGTGGGGAGTTATGTATCACAGAAATTTTACAACCCCCCCCCCCCCATGGATTTAGATTAATTATTGGGGGAATCAAGCTTACGTAGAAAATTTTGGGGAATCTGTGGGCAGAATTTATGTGAGTGCAGTTTAGAAAAATTACTTATTCTGAATCAATCCTCAGGTCGGTATTAAATACTTTTGAGTATTTTGTCACCGGTTTTTTTACCAGGTATTTCTTTGTACCTGTACTCATTGTACCCAGTAACGAAAAATACATATAGGACCCACCTCTATTATGTAATCAGTGTCCAGTGATGCCATATCAAAAAATAAAAATAAAACCATGTTTCAAGGGTAAAAAAACATGTTTACCATTATTATAAGCAATAATTAGTCGCCTGAAATATCAATACAAATCGAAAATATCTCCCGAGTAAAAATAAATCCCGCCGACGGGAATTGAACCCGCAACTTCTGTTGTTCGGTCAGGTGCTCTGGATCACTGAGCTATGTCGGCTTATTTCCTCCATGCCAAATAATTCAATATGTACTAGTACTTCAATCAACAATTACTGCTAATAATTATATTTTTTCCACATTTAAACAACCAACTTTATTTTTGTAGGAAAAGGCTTTGTTAGTGCTAAATTTCCCAATAGATGTCGTCGAGACATGTTATATCTACATTTGTTGGAGAATTAGTTGACTTGTCTTTGATAAAACAAGGTTTTATATTGATATTTCAGGTGACTAATTATTGCTTATAATAATTTGTTATCCTTTGTGCTATGCATTAAACCTTGTCTTATAAACATTAGTTTATCATTAAAAAAAGAATAATTTATTTATTTATTTTGTAAGAAACAAACAGCTTTTATATAATATACAATGATAAATATAAATATACAAGTTAACTGAAGTCAAGCCACAGAAGTTTCTTATGCTATAGTTCATTGGAAATGAATTTTTAATATCTTAAAAATTCATTGGAAATGAATTTTTAATATCTTAAAATTAATTTGGTGTTAAAAGAAGGGGAGAGGAAGGGGAAAATAGGAAGAGGATAGGAGATGCTCCCGATACATTCCATACTCTCATATTAATAATCGATCGTACGCGTTACTTCATATCGATATTTCTTTAGGTTATTACCAAAAATGTCAATGCTGTAAAATTTTGTATTATATTGTGCACATATACGAGGAATTGGGGAATTTTTTCGAATGTTTGTTCTACACGAGGGTAGATAAAATAAATCAGATTGTCGGGTTGATCTAGACGGAATATGAAGATTTATTAAATTGGTAAGTTCTGGTGAGTCCAGACCATTATTTAGGATTTTAAATAATAAGATTTGATCAAAAATTAGACGTCGTGTTTGGAGGGAATTCAAATTATGAAATTTAATGGATTCGGTATAATTTGAGAAGTGTAAGTTTAGTTTATAATTTATGTGTTTAAATTTTTTTCTATTCTTTCGATATGGGCTTGGTATAAAGGAGTCCAGATCGGTGTACAGTGTTCCAGGTGCGGGCGAATATATGAGGTGTAAAGGGAATAAGTGTAAATAATGTTTACCATGTTTTAAGGTATATAATAATCTGCTTTTGATAAAAAAAATATTGAGAATTTATGGTTAAATATGTATAATTTAATTATTTTATCAAAATACACTTTTGCAAGTTATACTTTAAAATATTATCACGAATTATTTGTTTACTCCCGTACATGCGTATTATGAATATGAATAAGTAGTTTTATCAGTAAAAAACAATCAAATCAAATGTCAAATCACAAGTCACGCGTTGCTGTGGATCACTATGTCTGTGCAGATAGAGAAACAATAGTGCGTGTTTCTTTAAGTCCAACAGATGATGTTGTTTTTTTTTAAAAACTGCATGTTTTTACATGTCGCAGGTCACATCTATATAATGAAGGTATACAAAAACACATGCGTATTCAATTGTGTTCAAATTTCAATGCAATCGGTGAAGAACTTTCGGAGGTTTAAGATTTTTAACAAACGAACATTCACATTTTTATTTATATCGATAGATAGATTATTATTTAAGTTTAAAATGCTTAAAAGATTACCACTTTTTCCTGTTAGGAATAAACCACAAATGTGAATCGTTTCAAGATAAAATTTGGTGGTATCCGGTTCCTTGCCTAAATATAACCCAAAATTATAAGAGGAAAAATAGTTCAGTTTGACCACATTATATAATCATTTGAACTAACCATTGCGACAGTTTCCCTCAGGGACAAGCAGAGGGAATAGTCATCCACACAACTTGGATTAATAAGTCCTGACTCGGAGAGGCGTGCGACGCGTGATCTAGACAGGTGCAGATATTAACAGCAAATCTTAAAATGAATATAAACATAATTTAACAAATGGTTTGCTATTGCTAATGGCTTTCCACCATTCCTCGGGCGTCCCTGACTATTCAGACAACTCTCTGAACACTCCTTGCACTAACAACAACAAATGACTACTTTTAGTGTTTTGCGAGCCGAACTAACACAGACTGAATTTTTTATATATTAAGATTAGAAACAAGTTAGAATTTAACTCAACCATTTGGAATGCATTTTATAATATAAGACGTTGTACTGCCACAGACCCCCTTCAATGTAGGGAAGTTAAAATTAAATCGGTTGGGCGGTTTCGGAGATTAGCGTGTACGTCTTCGTTTGTATTACAACTCATCATTTAGTAAACCTATAAATAAGATTGTTGATATCAGTTGACGATATTCAAGAGATAAGATTTCGTGTTATGCAAACTGGGTCTTCATATTGGATCCATTTAGGAAATGCAACGTAAATTAACCAAAACTCTTTAAAAGAATGTTCACAGCCAGGGTTTTCAAGAATTACCCCAAACATTTATAAACTCTATAGCCATGTGGGCTGTATGAAACTGACATGCGGGCCGCAAGAATGGGGCCGCGAGTTGTGCATCACTGGTTTGTTTGTGACAAGTATCTCTTTACAGCCGAAAACCAAAACGATCCCGCAAGCTAGTTACTTGTGACAATTTTACAAGCGCTAGGTACACTACGCACAAGGATAATAAGACATACAATTTAGTGATATTTTTCTTGGAAGCCTTGAACCAGGTTATAATGCGTTGATTGTTTTGAAGAGGAATTTAAGAAGCATGAAAGCGAAATCTTTAATACAATTATTGATGATAAAGAGTATTTTTCTAATTATTTTTTTAATAAGTAATAACTACTGTTACCATCAATAAAATAACCCTGATCTGGGTACCAAGGCATGATGGAATTGAGGGCAATGAGCGGGCTGATGGACTAGAAAGGAAAAGGGCGAAAGCACCACTTGCGGGATCCAAGTCGGTCGTAGGAGTAGCAGCTTGCCATAATAGGTACATATTGAAAGGTGGGTCAAATCCCGATACTGGGAGGAATGGGAAAGGGCACCCGGAATGAGGCAATCCAAAGTACTCATAAACGGACCGGACCCAAGGCGAACCAGACAATAAGGAAGTTGAGTCCATTTTTTTTATCAATGTTCGCATTCAAACTTAAATACTGGTATTTTTTTTTTTTTTTAAGTTTGTTTTCATAATTAAATTAATTCTCAAAGTTTAAATTTTATTAAGCCCGCCAAAACGAGCGGAATCCGAGCGGTTAGAGGCGGGGTGTGGTGTGACGTCATTCGAACTGTGAAAACCACGTCGCTTAAGCATTTTGTATGGAAAAAAATTTAATTCTTCAACAAGGAATTCCAGTAATTTTTTTACCAATGTTAACCGTCTATTAGAATTGATGTTATTAAAAAAAAAGAAAATTGATTAAGATTTCATAGTTAAATTAATTAATTAATATTAATAATTAATATTTTAAGTTAGAATATTTGCTTTTCCCGCCCGTTACGGTATTCCCGTCGATATTTGTTGAGGTGCCCCGCGCGAATTCAGGACCACCGCGCAGAAAAGTAAAGACCAAAAGTAAAATAACGGCTTACAGCCCAGTTCACTGTGAGACTTTTCTGGGCGGCCGGCGGCCTGAAGTGTATCACATGTTATGTGACATGTATAATAGTAAAAACTTCTAAGTTATGCAATAAACAACTATTATTATAAAGCACTATACGAATATGTATCTTTAGAAATCCATTTCATATAATAATAACAACAAATACGTACATATATTTGACATATCCAAATAAACGTTTGGCCTATACACCTCTCTCATCTAAACCGACCATCTCTCATGTAATAGAAAGAGATGCACCATAGGTGATCCGTTGTACGTACAAGTCACGACACATGTGACGTAAGAATTCTTTCGACCAATCGTGGAGCGTATACAGTCTATTGCTATTGAATGCTTTTTCAAGAACGTTTAACTAATTCTAAGAATAATAATATAGAAATATATTTATATATTTAGAATCGATATTTTTTGATCTACATGAACATATTTTTTATAAGTCAAAATATTTTTCACTCAACTTCCTTATTACTGAGGGAACTGGTAGGACTATTAACGGGACACTGCCATCTCAGGAGACACATGCAGTTGTTGGGAGCGGAAAACACCAACAGATGCAGGAAATGTGAAGAGGATGAAGAGACTCCAATTCAATTTTGGTGCCAATGTCCCGCTCTGTTGGGAACAAGGCTCAGATACCTGGGAAGACACAGTGTGGAACCAGAAGACATAGCCACATATCCAATGACAACCAATTTGACGGCCGGCATAGTCCAGTGGTAACGCATTGGACTGCCATTCCGAAGGTCGCGGGTTCGAACCCGGCGTGCGCAAATAAATTTTATTTGATTAATTTGTGTTATTTCACATTTAATTAATTAAAATAATATATAGTATATTTGCGGCACGTTCCAGAGTGGAAGATACTACCAGTATCGCCCTGGTGTAAGACCACCATTCAGAATTGAAACGTTGCTCCAAATGGCTTTAGCCGTGTTTAGTGACTAGATCTGAATAGCCAGGTACTTCCCCACCTTCCTCTTTCCCTTCCCCACTTACCTTCAGCCTCACAACATCCCCCAATTGGGGATGCCATAGTCTCACTGGCTCCAGACGGGAGCAGTTGGGACTCTTGTGAGGTATTCACTATAAAAATAAAAAAACCCTAGTGAACTTCATTAAAGGGACCGGGTGACTGTTAAAGGAATGAGGTCAAATGGGAAATAGCACAATGGGCCAATGGCCTGAGTTCTCACGGGAACTACATGCAAACCGTCTCGGCTCAATATACTGTACTTTTGCAAATATATTGAAATTAAAGACAGGTAGGTAGGTAAATACGACTTATTTTCGATATTATATCGGTAAACAACTCATAAGGAGCAAATTAAGTCAGTCTTTTCGTGCTCGTTATTACCAAGTTTATTATAATAATAACTGTTCAGGCAAAATTGTTAGTTTTTGGAAACAAATCATATGATCTCACAGAAATCATTGTGTCTTCTTTACTGCTGTAATTAGAAAAAAGATCTAAACCGTGTTAGAAAGAAAAAACACCACGCTTTATATACAAATCTTTAAGTTTACCACAGAACAATTTAATGTACACCTTTATGAAACCGACATTTAAAAAAAAAAGATTTTGTGATTTTTAATTAATTATTTTTAAATGAAACACCGAAAAGTGAGTCGACATTAAAGTTTTTCTAAAACAAATTTTTCTAATAAAATTAGCGTGTTTTACAGAGTTTCTTTCTCAAGGTTTCTTTTAAACTTTTTTTTAGGACCTGAAGGGTTAATAAATGTAACGGTCAATAAGTCAGAGACCTGAAGGGTTAATAAGTGTAACGGTCAAAATGTCAGAGACCTGAGGGTTAATAACTGTAACGGTCAATATGTCAGATACCTGAGGGGTAATAAATGTGACGGTCAATAAGTCAGAGACCTGAAGGGTTAATAAGTGTAACGGTCAAAATGTCAGAGACCTGAGGGTTAATAACTGTAACGGTCAATATGTCAGATACCTGAGGGGTAATAAATGTGACGGTCAATAAGTCAGAGACCTGAAGGGTTAATAAGTGTAACGGTCAAAATGTCAGAGACCTGAGGGTTAATAACTGTAACGGTCAATATGTCAGATACCTGAGGGGTAATAAATGTGACGGTATATGTCAGAGGCTTGAAGGGGTAATTAATGTGACGGTCAATATGTCAGATACCTGAGGGGTAAGTAAATGTAACGGTCAATATGTCAGAGGCCTAAAGGGGTAATAAATGTGACGGTCAATATGTCAGATATCTGAGGGGTAAATAAATGTTACGGTTAATATGTCAGATACCTGAGAGGTAAATAAATTTAACGGTCAATATGTCAGATACCTGAGGGGTTAATAAATGTAACGGTCAATATGTCAGATACCTGAGGGGTTAAAACATGTAACGGTCAATATCTCAGATACCTGAGTGGTAAGTAAATGTAACAGTCTATATGTCAGAGGCCTGAAGGGGTAATAAATGTGACGGTATATGTCAGAGGCTTGAAGGGGTAATAAATGTGACGGACAATATGTCAGATACCTGAGGGGTAAATAAATGTAACGGTCAATATGTCAGATACCTGAGTGGTAAATAAATGTAACAGTCTATATGTCAGAGGCCTGAAGGGGTAATAAATGTGACGGTATATGTCAGAGGCTTGAAGGGGTAATAAATGTGACGGACAATATGTCAGATACCTGAGGGGTAAATAAATGTAACGGTCAATATGTCAGATACCTGAGGGGTAATAAATGTGACGGTATATGTCAGAGGCTTGAAGGGGTAATTAATGTGACGGTCAATATGTCAGATACCTGAGGGATAAGTAAATGTAACGGTCAATATGTCAGAGGCCTAAAGGGGTAATAAATGTGACGGTCAATATGTCAGATATCTGAGGGGTAAATAAATGTTACGGTTAATATGTCAGATACCTGAGAGGTAAATAAATTTAACGGTCAATATGTCAGATACCTGAGGGGTTAATAAATGTAACGGTCAATATGTCAGATACCTGAGGGGTTAAAACATGTAACGGTCAATATCTCAGATACCTGAGTGGTAAGTAAATGTAACAGTCTATATGTCAGAGGCCTGAAGGGGTAATAAATGTGACGGTATATGTCAGAGGCTTGAAGGGGTAATAAATGTGACGGACAATATGTCAGATACCTGAGGGGTAAATAAATGTAACGGTCAATATGTCAGATACCTGAGTGGTAAATAAATGTAACGGTCAATATGTCAGAGGCCTGAAGGGGTAATAAATGTGACTGTCAATATGTCAGATACCTGAAGGGTTAATAAATGTGACGGTCAATATCTCAGATACCTGATGGGTTAATAAATGCAACGGTCAATATGTCAGAGGCCTGAAGGAGTCATTAATGTGACGGTCAATATGTCAGATACCTGAGTGGTAAATAAAATAAACGGTCAATATGTCAGAGGCCTGAAGGGGTAATAAATGTGACGGTCAATATGTCAGATACCTGAGGGGAAAATAATTGTAACGGTCAATATGTAAGAGGCCTGAAGGATTAATAAATGCAACGGTCAATATGTCAGAGGCCTGAAGAAGTCATAAATGTGACGCTCAATATGTCAGAGGCCTGAAGGATTAATAAATGCAACGGTCAATATGTCAGAGGCCTGAAGAAGTCATTAATGTGACGGTCAATATGTCAGAGGCCTGAAGGGGTAATAAATGTAACGGTCAATATGTCAGATACCTGAGGGAAAAAAAAATTAACGGTTAATATGTAAGAGGCCTGAAGGGGTAATAAATGTGACGGTCAATATGTCAGATACCTGAGCGGTAAGTTAATGTAACAGTCAATATGTCAGAGGCCTGAAGGGGTAATAAATGTGACTGTCAATATGTCAGATACCTGAGGGGTAAATAAATGTAACGGTCAATATGTCAGATACCTGAGGGGTAAATAAATGTATCGGTCAATATGTCAGAGGCCTGAAGGGGTAATAAATGTGACTGTCAATATGTCAGATACCTGAAGGGTTAATAAATGTGACGGTCAATATCTCAGATACCTGATGGGTTAATAAATGCAACGGTCAATATGTCAGAGGCCTGAAGGAGTCATTAATGTGACGGTCAATATGTCAGATACCTGAGTGGTAAATAAAATAAACGGTCAATATGTCAGAGGCCTGAAGGGGTAATAAATGTGACGGTCAATATGTCAGATACCTGAGGGGAAAATAATTGTAACGGTCAATATGTAAGAGGCCTGAAGGGGTAATAAATGTGACGCTCAATATGTCAGAGGCCTGAAGGATTAATAAATGCAACGGTCAATATGTCAGAGGCCTGAAGAAGTCATTAATGTGACGGTCAATATGTCAGAGGCCTGAAGGGGTAATAAATGTAACGGTCAATATGTCAGATACCTGAGGGAAAAAAAAATTAACGGTTAATATGTAAGAGGCCTGAAGGGGTAATAAATGTGACTGTCAATATGTCAGATACCTGAGCGGTAAGTTAATGTAACAGTCAATATGTCAGAGGCCTGAAGGGGTAATAAATGTGACTGTCAATATGTCAGATACCTGAAGGGTTAATAAATGTGACGGTCAATATCTCAGATACCTGATGGGTTAATAAATGCAACGGTCAATATGTCAGAGGCCTGAAGGAGTCATTAATGTGACGGTCAATATGTCAGATACCTGAGTGGTAAATAAAATAAACGGTCAATATGTCAGAGGCCTGAAGGGGTAATAAATGTGACGGTCAATATGTCAGATACCTGAGGGGAAAATAATTGTAACGGTCAATATGTAAGAGGCCTGAAGGGGTAATAAATGTGACGCTCAATATGTCAGAGGCCTGAAGGATTAATAAATGCAACGGTCAATATGTCAGAGGCCTGAAGAAGTCATTAATGTGACGGTCAATATGTCAGAGGCCTGAAGGGGTAATAAATGTAACGGTCAATATGTCAGATACCTGAGGGAAAAAAAAATTAACGGTTAATATGTAAGAGGCCTGAAGGGGTAATAAATGTGACGGTCAATATGTCAGATACCTGAGCGGTAAGTTAATGTAACAGTCAATATGTCAGAGGCCTGAAGGATTAATAAATGCAACGGTCAATATGTCAGAGGCCTGAAGAAGTCATTAATGTGACGGTCAATATGTCAGAGGCCTGAAGGGGTAATAAATGTAACGGTCAATATGTCAGATACCTGAGGGAAAAAAAAATTAACGGTTAATATGTAAGAGGCCTGAAGGGGTAATAAATGTGACGGTCAATATGTCAGATACCTGAGCGGTAAGTTAATGTAACAGTCAATATGTCAGAGGCCTGAAGGGGTAATAAATGTGACTGTCAATATGTCAGATACCTGAGGGGTAAATAAATGTAACGGTCAATATGTCAGAGACCTGAAGGGTTAAAAATGTAACGGTCAATATCTCAGATATCTGAGGGGTTAATCAATTCGATTATATTGAACGTAGCTCTAACACAATCCATTTATAGTTAATAGTATTTAAATAATGTGGCTATCTGCGTATGTCTGTTTGTGCGCTTAGTTCTTCTAAAATATGCAACGGATTTTGGTAGGATTTTCACATCATTTAGAGAATTTCTTTCGAAAGGTTTGTGTTTAGTTACATTAAAATATTGGAATTTCGTAAAAAATGATTTATTCTATTTAACTTGTACTATCGTGTAGATTTACCCCCCTCAATTAGCGCACTTTACCACCGGACACCCTACAAACATTGGCAGTCCGCATCATTTTGCACACATATTTGTTTATTGAAAAAAGGGTTAATTAGTTCATGAGGTCATTATCATAACTGTAGCGGTTACGTCACCGCTCTTAGAGTCATCAATTCATAACCAGACTGCACGAGTTAAACAGCTGAGACAGCAATCAGTCTTACGAAACATCGAATAAAAATATCGGTACCACAATACGTAAGCTGCTGATTTGCATACAGGGTGATGCAAACGCTCATACAATAAACTGAGTCAGCGGTCCTGCGGGTTCGACGTCCAGACGCTACTCCAACCCGTGGCAGACGAGAACAAAGGAATCAGCAGCTTTATAAGCGGTGGAGGACCTAAGTACGTCAGTCATCATTCCACATCACTCCAGTCAACAAGTTTGACGCGACATCATCCTACTCGAGATCTCCGACTAGGCGTAATGGAGGAATCGGCCATCATGGCCGGTTCCCCCCGCATCACGCTTCGATCCTTCTTCACCTCAAAGCCCTGGCCCAGGCTGTCATTCCTGGCCTGCGCTAACCTCACGCGCTTAGACTCTGCGATCAGCTTATCGCCGTCTGCGCCTCGGCTCCGCGACCATCGTCGCTAGCCTGTAACTCCCGCTCATCTGCCGACCAGGTCCATCGCACCTTCGGCTACCTCGTTCACGCTGAAGTACCCGGAAGACTCCTCGCCTTCATCAGTGCTGAACAAGTCCACGAGTCCGATCTCCATCAATGCGGTGTCGACCCACTGACCCGCATCTCAACCATTCTACCGCAGTCATCGCCGACTACGCCTGGTGTTATCATCATCCTCGACCCAGAGCCATCTCCCAACTGCGCAACTCAACTAATGTATTATCCTGTCTCTCAATAAACACTGTGACAACAACATCATATTTCATTGTCTCACTACCAATTCCCATATAACTTCCAACTTTTTTTTCTCAAAGCTAGGCAGAATCAATTGATCGCGTCCTAGATGAATTAATTAAGTCTATTGATTGTGTAGGATAGCCATTCAAATAATGTGTGTATGAATGAAAAAGCTATATGAACGTCCCGCTAAAGTATGTCCACTGGACCTAGTTCAGTAATACCACCTTCTTTGTCTCAGTAATGTATCTTCACTGCATTAATTCATCGAAGCATCTGAAATCACGCACCCGCAACCAAAATTAGTATGTTTAATAATGGATTCTTCCTGTGAAATGTTGTGGCATCAAATCGTTAATTAATCGCTTCAGGAACGTCGACAAACAATTACTATTGCAGTTCTCAAACTTACATCTGTTGGTTCGTTCCCTTCTGGAGTCATCGGCAGAGCATTCCCTGGACATCCTTCATACAGAACCCCACCCCACAAAAGAAGGATTCCAAGGAAAGGCTGGTTCTGCCGCCGAGTTGGCGTCACTTCGTTCGGGGCTCAAACTCGGGTCTGACCAACGACAGTCTGGATTGCAGCAAGTTGTGGTTGCCCACAGGGGGTTCTTAAAGCGTTCATCTGCTGTGATGTTTACAAATTAAAATCACTATTAAAATTCCCCACATTTTTTTTCGTGTTCTCTGGTGCTTTAGCCGTTAAAAATGCCTGCTAAAAATACCTATCAAAAATATCTTTTAAAAGAACCCTGTTCAACATACCGGTTACAAAATACTCAACGAGTATTTTATACCTATATGGGGACTGGGGACAGAAAGTAATAAATACTTAGTCCCAGTATAAAATTATAGTATTTTGGAGACTACTAGTGTTTAAATCTGCGAAGTTTGTTTAACGCTCGGGATCTGATAAGAAGAAAAAAATTACATTTACTTTTATGAGTTAAACGTCCAATTATTTTTATGGCTCACTGGTGATCACTTTTTATTGGTAGATGGTATTTCTTTTGCCTGTACTCATTAAATGTTTAATTCCGTACAGGTGCAGACATCTGCATTATTTTATGTGACACCTTGTGCAGTGTCTTGAAGAGGCCCGGATTATATGAAGGGGGAATAATAGATGCCGGTAACTCGTTCTACGTGCGAGCTGTCTTTCGTTCGGAGACCGAGTCCAGAGACGGAGATAGGAGACCGCGACAAGTTCACTGTCTATCCGCAACCAACTGTATCAGTATCGCAGAGTCTGTCCTGTCGATGGAGTCAGTTATGTTTTACTGTCATTAATTTACACTGTAATGGAAACCCAAGTAGAGTTACTATTGGAGGAAGAAGACGATGGTTTGTTTTTATATTATCATTACAAATCTAAAAAAAGATTACCTATTAACGAATTATATGAAACTAAAGGCCAAGAAGGATAATTTTTTCTGTTACTGTAGAATCACCTTTTGTTTGTTCAGGACTTATTTTAGGCTGAATAAAACACGTATTAAATTTACTGAAAAAGACAATGCTTACAAAAAGAAGAATATCATTGAAAGAAAAATTAGCACTAACTCTAAGGTAAGTTTGTTTTATTATGGAAATTGTTGTGGGTCAAATTCGTAGTTCAAAATATTTTGAAGGGGTTCACTGGAAATATTTTGTGTTTGGCGAGATGATAAATCAATCAATTCATTTTGTGTTTGGTGTTCTACACTTATTGGTGAAAATTAATTGTACGAGTAACTTGTATAAGAACGTTCATTTTGTCCGTCGATATCTCCGATCATTTTTTGCCATTGCCCTTCAACGTGCGCTCAATTTTCTTAGCGTCATTTCGATATTTTGAGTAAATTTCGATACATCTGGCTGTTGGGATTTTAATAATAATTCTAGCTGACTATTTCAGTTTTCGTGTATTTCTTGAAAATTTTAATAAAATCGTCGTCTTGTCTTCTTCTCTTGGTATTCTTTATAGCGGAGGTTCCTGGTGTAGGCTCTACCTCCCTTGAAGGAGTATAACGAACGGATTAGTCTGAGACTTCGGGAAGAGTATCTTCATGTCCAACTAGTGAGGAGCTATAAATATTTTGTTCTATTACATTGGTGGAGTTTTGTCGTCCCGATGGTGTTTTCTAAAAATCTTAAACTTTCATAAAATTGCCACATTGAATTTTTCGCTGGTGCTGCGGATCTCGTAGAATGTTTTTGTTTGCGCTCATATCTGTTTTAGGAGTTGCTGATTAGTTTCATTTTTTACATTAATAATAAATTATTATTCTTTATTGCCCCAAGTCTTCAATAATTTTAATTTGAGGTTTTACTTATTAAGTTATTCCAAAAAATAGACATCCATTCCATCCTAGACTTGCAGAAAAGTAAATAGATTTCGCAAATTAAAAATAAAAATAGGATAAGTTTATCTAAAGACACTGTCTAGATTTCATTTAGTTCAGGTTGAATCTTGCGATCATACATAAAGATAGTTGCCAATAAAAATATGTGCGGTGAGAAAAATGAAGACAATGTTGGTAGTTCTTATTCGAAGTATGATACAGTTAAATATGACCGAAGGAGATAGGGTCCCATTAGCTCAGTTGGTAGAGCAGTGCCCCGGCAAGGCAAGGGTCCTGGGTTCGAGTCCTAAATGGGACCGTATCTTTATCTGATTTTTCTGTTTAGTTTTTCGTTTAGGAATCGCTAATATTGTCTTCAATAACAAATTATTCTTTGAGACTAGTGCTGTCTTTTTTCTCATATAAAGTTTGATATCCATTCCCACGGGAAACACTTAAAGAATCGGGATAAAAGATTTATTGGGCTTATCTATATTATTTAGCCTGTTATTGATAATCTGGTACATAGTTTGGATTTGAAAAATCTGTGGGGAACGGGAAAAACGGAAACCGTTGTTGTTTGTTTCAGGTTCATGGCAACTGGAGAAAAATATGCTTCGCTATCATTCGCATTTCGTATATCACCTTATATTTCCCAAATAGTCAAAGAGGTATTGAGAAATTAAAAGATTGCTTTAGTGCCAATTCTAATGCCTATTCCAAAAGAAAGCGATTTAAGAGTTATATCTGAAGGCTTTTGGAATAAATGGTAATTCCCCAATTGCCAGGCACTATTGACGGGAAGCAGGTTAGTATAAAAGCTCCTGAAAATAGTGGATCGATGTATTTTAATTACAAGGAATTTTACTCTATAGTTCTTCTGGCTATTGTAGACCATGCTTACAAGTTCATTGCAGTCGACGTGGGCTCTTAAGACAAAGAAGTAGATAGTAAAATATTTATATATTATGTATAGTTCGGTTTGCTGTCTCCTATCGGAATTACGTTTATTATTACAGTTCAACAATAATAAAAACAAATAAAACCTGTCTTCCTGGTTGGATAACAAAAGACTCAAATAGAAAATAGAAAGAAATAAACTGCACTTAAAAATAAATAAAGAACCCTGTAACCTATTACTGAAAACAGAATTTACTAAAATACTTAACCAAATAACTATAAAAAACGAAACTCTAAAAAACAACACTATTAGACTATTTAAAAAATGTGAAAATAATACCAAAAAAACTTGGAACCTAATTAATAACATCACCAAGAATCCAAAACAAACACCCAAAGTAAACCATGTAAAAAATTAAAGAGAGATAATGAAATTATCACAGAAGAGATCAAGAAGATCAAAGGGATCAAGGAGATCAAGAAGATCAGAAGATATGCGAATGCTTTAATAACTATTTTTGTAATATTGGCACTTCTTTGGCTGGTAATATAATTAACAAATACACCCATGAACTGGATGAAAAAATTACATTAAAGTATGAAAGTACGGAGTCAATATACCTACAACCCGCAACTGAACCCGAAATACTAGCTATTATAAAATCCCTAAAATCAAACGCGAGTGCTGGACATGACCAATTAAAATGTGTAACAGTACAAAAACTTGCCCGCTATTAACATCTATACTAACTAAACTGATTAACCTGAGCCTAAAAGAAGGTCAATTTGCGAACAGTTGTAAAATCGCAAGGGTTATCCCAACATATAAAGTTAGCTTGAAAACTCAAACATCAAACTACAGGCCCATTTCTGTCCTACAAATTCTATCAAAAATATACGAAAGAGTAATATACGATAGGCTACACAACTTTCTGAAAAAAAATCATTTCAAACAATACGGTTTCCGAAAAAAGTCTCACACTCTTTCTGCAACTAATGATCTTATAAATAAAATTAGAACTAGCATATATAATAGAAACTATGTCATAGCAATTCTCGTAGACCTTCAAAAAGCCTTTGACCTCGAAGGTCATGAAATACTGATTAAAAAAATAGAAAAAACAGGCGTAACCGGTCAAGCTATCAAATTAATTAAATCATATGTATCGAACAGAAAACAATATGTTAGCATAGGAGATAATTACAGTCAGCTAGAGAGTATAAAGTATGGAGTTCCGCAAGGATCTATACTGGGCCCCCTTCTATTCCAAATATATATAAATGACATCTGCCAGTTGAAACTACATGGTGAAATATTTCTATACGCAGATGACACTGCAATATTTTACTTCGGAAAAAACTTAGAAACTCTATTAGAACAATCTCAAAAGGATTTTAATATACTAAACATTTGGCTAATAAAAAAAATATTAACAATAAATATTAATAAAACCGGCTACATGATCCTAAGCTCACCTAAAATAATAATACCGTCGCATAAACCTTTACAAATAGAAGAAAGGGACTTGCTTATTCTAGTCAGCGAAAAATACTTTGGCTTAGGTACATATTGATAAACATCTGACATTTAAACAACACGTAGAAAAATTAAAAGCAAAAATCATCCCACTAATTGGTGTATTTGGTAGAATTGCCCATCTCCTACCAACAGAGGTAAAGAGGGGCTTAAACTTTAGTTTAATCCAGTCCCATCTAAATTATTTAATAGAAATATGGGGAAACACATACATTACATACCTAAATGATTTACAAACAATACAGAACAAAATTATTAAAAAAACTCTTCTATTATAACCCGGACTTTTTAATCTTAAGTTATCAGAAAAAAATTAGAAAACTACTTGTATGTACATAACTTAATAAATAAATAAAATAACCAGTGTAGAATTTGACAGCCGCCTCTGGGTGGAGGCCTATAGTAATAAACTTTCCTTTAGAGATTTTTTCGCTATGGCTTATCCGCGTTTCAAAAACCCAATTAAATTCGAATATAAGCTGAATGATGAAATATTGTCTTTATTGAAATCCATAAGGGGACCTTCAGGTCCCATTTGATCCCAAACTTACCTTTTAAGAACATATAGTGGAGTCGGCATCATCGTATTACAAACTTCTTCGATTAGTGATAATAACACACGGCCTATGTGGTCGAGGGTAAGCCTCTCGACTAGCAAGTCGAAGGTCACGGGTTAAAATCAATTTTTTTTATTTTTTATTGTTGATACATTTTTTTTTTACAATATTTCATATTTCAATTCAGTAATGTTGGCCTCACTGGGTTGTTTACCCGTGCTGAGGCCCCCATTTTATAATTTAAGAATTTATACATTTAAAAAAAAAAAGAAAAACAACATTAAAATAAAGATAAATTTAAAATAAAAATAAAGATTAAAATTTAAAATATAATTATAACACTAAAAGAAAAATATCAAAAGAGAATGTAAATCGGCATTTATAATGATATATGTGTTTGTGCGTGTTGCGTGTTTTATATATTTTTTTGTGTTGCGTGTATATGTTTTATTCTTTTATGTTATAGAATTTTGGTAATATTGTCTTTTTGTTCTTTAATCCATTTTTTTATTTTGTGTTTGAATTTATTTTTATTTTCCTCAATTTTTGTTTCAAGTGGAAGACTGTTGAATGCTTTAATAGCGTGGTATTTATGGTGTCTTTGTCCAAAGGTAGTGTTTACCGTCGGAGTTTTTATGTTTTCTTTGTATGCTTGTCTGACCGGTCTATTAGTGATGTTTTGTGTTTGTTGGGGTTTGTTTTTTTGGTCGAAAATGTAGTTTAGTAGTGTTTTAACATATAATTGGCGTATATCAAGTACGTCACAGCTTTTAAATATTTGGTCTGTGTCGGTTAGTTTATGTTTTTTGAGTATTACCTTTAATATCGTTTTCTGTGCGATTTCTATTTGAGCGATAGCTGCGTTTGTTGCTCCTCCCCAAGCAATTATTCCATATTCTATTATTGATTGGCATAGTGCATAATATATTGTTTTCAATTGTTTTATTTTATATATGTTTCTTATGTTTAGGAAAATGTGTATTGTTCTGAGGAGTCTATTTGTGATTTGTTTGATGTGATGTGTCCATCTAAGATTATGGTCAATTACGATTCCTAGATACTTTATTTGTTCTGTTTTTTCTATAGGGGGGCAATCGCAGATGTTGGTGTTTATGCATTCGTGTATTTTTATGGTGTTTGTATTGTTTTTTGGCTGTCCTGTGTTAGTTATGCTGTACGTTGTGAATTTTGTTTTCGATATGTTTAGTGTGAGTGTATTTGAGTCCAACCATTTTTTCACTTGCGCGATTCCTAGATTCCCTATGTTATAAGCCTTATTCCAATCCTTGGATTTAAATAGTAAAACTGTGTCGTCTGCGTAACTAATTATTTCTCCATCTATTTTCATGCTGCAAAGTTCATTTATGTAAATTATGAAAAGAACGGGCCCTAGTATGCTTCCTTGTGGAACTCCGTGTGTAATCGGCAGTGGTTTGCTAGTATAGTTATTAATTTTGACTTGTTGTGTTCTGTCGCTCATGTAACTTTTTAATAGTTGTAGTTCTTTGTCTTTGATACCCATATTTTCTAATTTTTTAAAAAGTGTTTTGTGGCATATTGAATCAAAAGCTTTAGCCAAATCTAAATATATCGCTATGCATTTAAACCCTTGATCTAAGTTGCTATGTATATAATCTATTGTACTTGCTAAAGCTTCTTTTGTGCTTCTTTTTTCTCTAAAACCATATTGTTTGTCCGAGATTAATTTGTTTTCTTCCAGGTATTTTATTATTTCGTTTTTTAATAGTCTTTCGAAAATCTTTGATAGAGAGTTTAACAAAGTGATTGGTCTATAGTTAGTTATTTCCATTTTATTTCCGGATTTATACATAGGGATTACCAGTCCTTTTTTAAGAGTATTAGGAAAGCAGGCATGTGTTATGCTAAGGTTGATTAGGTGTGTTATAGGTTTTAATATTTCATTTTTTATTATTTTAATGCAATCCGTTGTTATCTCATCTAATCCAGGAGCAATCTGGTTTTTTAATGTATTTATTATTTTGTTAATTTCCATTTCTGAACTTGTTTTTAATATAAATCTGTGTTGTGTTGGTTGGGTATCGATGTTTGATCTGTTTGTTTGTGTTAGTGTGTTTGTGCTGTGTTTTTTACGATTCGCTAAAACTTTCCCTATAGTTGCAAAAAAGTTATTTGCGTGGTTTGCCATCATTTCTATATTTGTTTTGGCATCTATTTTTTTCGAGTTAATATTTAGATGTTCGATAGTATTTTTTTGTTTGTATTTTTGTGTGTATGTAACTTCCTTTAATATTTTCCATATTTCCTTTGGGTAATTGTTTGCTTTTTTAAGTTTTTCTTTGTAGTAAAAAAGTAAATTTGATTTGATTCATTTGTTATTTTGCAATTTATTAATTTTGTAGTGACACGTCACTGATAACACGCGTAGCTACGGCATTCTGCCTACCTACTATCGTATTCGGAACATTCCAGCAGTCGACGATGAATCAGCATTATCATTCCAGACAGCCCGGCGACATCTTTGCGAACCTTCGAATAAAGCACTTCTTAGGTTACACATTGTCTGGGTGGGAACTATCACGACTGTTCTAGCCTTTTCTACGAGAATAATCTAGATGCTAGCTTTATATATAAACAGAAACCCGCCGCGCTTCGAAGTAGTGTTTATTAGTCATTCATTCACTTCATGACTCAGTCTGGTCTCCGCTTTAACACCATCAAGCTACCGACTACATCATATATGGTCACCAAACACGGCTAAAGCCATTTCAAGCAACGTTTAAATTCTGAAAGGTGGTCTTACAACAGGGTTGTTTAATTTAAATTGTGGGTGTGGTTTTGAGAGACGAATGAAAGATGAGTTTAGTGCGGCTATATTGAATTAGTAATAATACAGATATATATAAAGATGGCTATATATACACTAGCTATTTTATATATAGAAATAGAGTACATATATTTTTTTTTAAAAGAAAGACAAACATTCCCGGGTTACCAATAACCTGACAATATTTGAAAATCTCCTACTACCACCACAGAAAGCTGAAAATGTTGCTTGTGTTGTGATGGAGGACTTAGCCGGCCGTATATATACATTCTTAAGGATACGCTAGCGGTTAAGAGGTTGAAGTTTATGCTTTAGTGTGATGTTGTGCCAGTATTTAAGATCATGCAATTTGCTAAACTTAGCAGTGGTGCGCAGTCCATGAAAGCTGGAAAGTACCCTGACAAAAATTAACGATTAGAGAAAATAAAAGAATTTTTGACCAAAAGTTATTTTATGCCATAAATTTATAAATATTTTCTAAGTTACAATTGTTCTACATTAATCATTTTACTTTCGAAGAAAACTATACACTTTTCAGTTAAATAATAAAGTGTTAATTCAAAACGGAATTCACAACCGAACTTGCAAAAAAATACACAGCCTACTTTTGGTCATAGATCGAGGCACGTCACTAAAGCAAAGAATGCTTTTAAAAAATAATGAAAAGATTTTATAATATAACTGTTTCTTGTCAGAAATTAATGAAACGGAGACAGAAAAACTAGCAGATTGAGGATGAAAGTAGTCTGATTGCTGTACAAATTTGTATGTATGTGAACGAATTAAGGAGTGGGTGCCTAGAAAGAGTTGTGTGCATCCATCCTACATGCCTACCCATGCGGTGTTGCAGTAACAACACAAGAACGGTTTACCTCCACTGAGAGTCAGCACTTTTTAAGTAAAAACCCACTTTCTTAAAAAAGAAAACTAGGACACTCTTATTTACTTTAACATTAACATTCTACAAACTGTGAGATAACATGTGCCTGATTAAAACAGATTTTCGAGAACATAAATAGTTACATTCAGAACAAGAGATTGGTTTTTCTCCGCTGTGAGTCTGCATATGCCTCTTTAAATTTGACATTATAGAACATGTATAGTTGCAGTTGGGACACGCGAAAGGTTTTTCTCCGCTGTGAATAAGCATATGACGCTTTAAATGAGACTTTCGCGAACACAAATAATTGCAGTAAGAACACGAAAATGGAATATCTCCGTTGGGGGACAGCGCCAATTTCTGTAGTAATTGAGACCTTGGTGAATACGAGTCGGAACGCGAGCGTGGTTTTGAGTCGCGGTGAGTTAACATATGCTTCTTTAAATTGGCTCCTATTGCACATGAATAGTGGCACTCTGAACATAAAAATGGTTTTTCTCCAGTGTGGGTAAACATATGCCGCTTTAAATGCGACTTACGTGAACACAAATAGTTGCAGAAGGAACACGAAAATGGTTTTTCTCCACTGTGAGTAAGCACGTGCGAATTTAAAGCGGTCTTTCTATAGCACGTGTAATTGCAGTCGGAACAGGAGAATGATTTTCCTAGAATATGAGTATCAATGTGCTTCTTTAAGTCCGTCTTCTGTGAACAAGAATAATTGCAGTCAGAGCAGGAGAATGGTTTTTCTCCACTGTGAGTAAACATATGCTTCTTTAAATCAGACTTTTGTGAGCAAGAATATTTGCAGTCCGGACACGAGAATGGTTTTTCTCCGCTGTGAATCAATCTGTGCCTCTTTAAACTGGACTTTAATGAACATGAATAGTTGCATTCGCAACACAAAAAAGGTTTTTCTCCGCTGTGAGTAAACGCGTGTTTCTTCAAATCCGACTTCTGCGAACATGAATAAGTGCAGTCTGGACAAGAGAATGGTTTTTCTCTAGTAGGTGTCTGAACTTCTAAAGTCGTATCCCAACATTTCTTGTCTTTATCTTTCATACCAGTTGTCTTATCAATTTTCTTGGAAATTTCTACAGATTCTTCCTTTATTTCTGAGAGGTTCATATCTGTATCTTTTTCAGGTGTTTCTCCCCCGGTCCCAGAATCTATCTTGGAGGTAACAGTTTCTTGGTTAAGAAGGTCCATGGCAGTGCTATGAAAGTAATGCAGTGATGCCCTCTATACTTGTAACTGAAACAGAATATTGATATCAGTAAACGTTGGAGTGCAGCTTCCCTCATATTATTTTTCGTTATGTTTTCATACGAATAATATAACATGTAACATTATTACAAAATGTTCAAAATATTGATGATAATTTTCATACTTTTGCTTGCAATAAAGTTTCGAAATTAGCATTAAGTAGTGAACTTTATAATATTTGCATTAAGCCGTCGACTAGCTGAATTAGCATTTCACTTTGACCTCCACCCTACGAATGTTGATAAACTTTAAGAATAGCTGACCACGCTCAACACGAAAAGGTACGTCAAACAAGAAAACAAAAGATGGCTGAACTGTCAAAACACGTAAAACTTGAAAAAAAATAGCATTGTAGACGCAACAATATGCATCTCCCTTCGACACACGTTCCTGCATTAATCCACCCAATGTTACCCAATTACCTGTCTTTGTCTGTCAGTGTGGAGTACCTACATTCAGTGACACTGCACAAAAAAATTATACATTATAAGAAAACTGGTGTAGTGCACATGTTTCCTTATTGCGTTTAATTCGAGTATATTACGGAAGCTTGTGCAGTGATAACTAGCATCATCCCTCAAGGCCATAATATCGACCGAAAAGATCTAGGGTAAGTCAGAATTCTTTTCGAACTCTGTTAACCACAGCTATTTGCGTCAAAAATTGACTACAGTCCAAAATAAAACCACAAACTGATTCGATTTTCATATTTGCACTATTTAACATCTCCCCGGGGTTAATTGTTATCTTTTATATTAATAATATAGTTGAACCAATGCGTTATTTAAAAATCTTTATTCATATTAAGCGTGTCCAGTTTTCCTTAAAGATTGCAAAAATAACTTCAGAATATTAATAAACCTGCTACAACCATCTTTATAGTGTATCGCGACCATGTTGCTTGTGTAATGATGGAGGACTTAACAATTAAAGAAATTGAAACCATAACGCATGAATCCGATACATATGCTCAGCTACTAACCGGTAAATAAAACAATGAATGGTAAACTTGTCGAATTCCGCTGCTTGCAAAGGCTTTTAAAACAACATTTGATTTCCACTTAAATATCGAATGGAGACCACTATTTAGGTCGGGGGCTTAAGTAAACATGCAAAAATAAGTTTTATGGTTTAGTTTGGATTATTTAAGAATTTTTTGGCGTATTGAACATGCAGCGGAATTCGACAAGATTAAGAGTATATACTCACGTACAAGGCAAATTACTGAGGTTTCTAATTCAATGTTTTTCAATACGAAAATAATGTTATTATCGAAAAGTGGAAGAGAAGTTTCCATTAACGTTAATTTTAATAACAGCTTTGTAAAAATTCACAGCTTGTTCCAATGAAACAAATTAACATATGCAAAAAGCAAATAAATACGTAATTTATACAATATTGTGTACAAGTTCAACAGTCAGTGACGCGCTACGAAAAACATGTCAGACTTTTTCACCATAGAAAAATTTAAATGCGTATAATTACGTAGACAAAAAATTAAGTATTAACAGTACCTACTTTCGAGGGGGTATTATGGCTAATGAGGAAATATATTTACAGATCGACACGCCTAATTTTACACTCGGGTTTGGACAATAAAATATTATATTATCGTAAACGATCCATAAACATATGTCAATTCAAATAAAACCGTTTTTTTTAAATTAATCTATTCTCGCTTTTTTTTGGAGTTTCTTTCCAATCTATCCAAACCTAATATTCAAATATAATGAAATATAATTTTTAAAAAAAACATGGCAAAAAGGCGTTTATTGAGTCGGAATTTAAAATTGATATACTACAACTTTAAGTTCCAACGTAAATTGGTCGTTTGAAAATTAAATGTAACCCCTTCAAAATAGTTTTTTTAACAATTCATTTTTTTTATTTTATATTTCATTGTATTTGCAAAGTAAGAAAGAAAGATTATTTTTATTGTAATTACCATTAACTCACAAATAATTGAACAAACTTATCACTACAATCATGCATAATTTCTTTTATTGCCTATCTTAATAGTATAAAATATCCGTTCGTGTCTGTTTGTTTGTGCGCTTAATTCTTCTAAAGCAGCGCATTTTGATAGGGTTTTCATTATCATTTAGAGAATTTCTTCCGGAAGGTTTATATATATAATAAATTAATATTATATTTGAAGAAAGAAGAGAAAAGACAATGTTTTGTAATACAGTAATATTTCTCCTGAAGGGTGCTTCCAAAGCCGGTAGAGTGTAATTAAAATTAAAGTGGTCTAAAACAAATTTATATATTTTTATTGTAAATTATGATGAGCCACAAATTTAATGCTTATTACAAATAAGTAAAATATATTTTCGGGCGATTACATTGCTAATGCTGGCTAAACCTCATGAGATACATCAAAATAATGTACTACGGAATTGTATATCTTAAAAAGTCCGCTACGGTAAATGTCTATCTCCTAACGCCGGGTACACGTCAGCTAGTATTTTATAAATTGAAACGCAAATAAATGATTGTATTAGATTTTTGCTAAGTCTTTGATTTAAAAAAATATTATTAATTATGATTGGTTATTTTGACCTCAAATCCAAATTTAAGTTTTGTATGAAAAAAGCCGCAATACCGTTCTTTGAAAGCAGCATTAATCACATTTGTGGACTTGAAATGGCGCGTAAATACCTTAGTGAGCTTCCTTTTGTATCTCTCTTTGTGACCAACTCAAACTTGTGAACTTAAATAGTACATAAAATAGGTTATTTTTTACAGAGATATATTTCACAAAGGTTTATTTACAACTAGCTGTAACCCACCACGCGTTGCTGTATCTCAGTCTTTCTGTGCAGATAGAGAAACAATAGCCTAGTGCTTTTACGTCCAACAGATGGCGCTGTTATTTTTTAAAGCATGTTTTTACTTGTCACAGGCGACATCTATATAATATAGGTATATAAAAACATACGCGTAATCAAATGCAACGTTGTGTCAAAATTGCAAAGCAATCCGTGATGAACTTTCGGAGATTTAAGATTTTGAACAAACGAACATTTACATTTATGTAGATAAAAGATAAATTAAGTAGCGTTTAAAAAATTAACGTAAGGAAATGAAATAGTTTTTTTTAATAAATATTCCAGAACGTTTATTTAAAAAAAATAAGTATTAAAATATAATATTGATCATTTTTTTGCTATTCCTAAAAAGGTTTATTTCAAATCAAGTGAGTTAATAAAAAAGAAATCAAAAATATTTATTTAAAATTAAGTAACAAGAAATAATATAGGTACCTACGTACATTCAATAGGTATACATTTTCTATAACATCCTGAACAAAATCACGTCCGCTGAACGGATTCTGGCCGAGCCATCGGCTTAGGCATTTTCTACACATAGCCGAGCCGAGCCACAGCCGTGTGACTCAACTTGGTGAATTTTGGACCGCAAATCAAGCGAGCCTTAGTTACGCCGAGCCATCTTCCCTCCGGGTTTCCCCACAAACGTTGCGTTTTGGCTCGGTCATTTGGTTCGTTGGCTCAGTCGTGTGTCTACAATTAGATCGCATCCATAACTCTGTTTACTCTGCATCCATTTACTTGTAGTTTGTGAAGGTTTGCTCAATTAGCCAAATTTTGAGAAAAATCAAATTAATCTTGCCTCACAGACCCGAATAACAAACGACTAGTGAATTAAATGTGTACTTTTGTGAGTGAGTTATCTATACCTCTGTGTGATTTAAACCAAACGAGAAGAACAAACGAGAGTGGCAGAGGGGGATAATTGCAATATAAGTTGTTATTTAAAAAGGTTTTATTTCGTCTACTTTTTGCTGGTTCTGATACATCCACAAAAGGTGCTTGTAGTAAATAAAAAAAAATATATAAATACTTTTCGTTAAATAACAAAAGAATAATGTTGAATTATGTCGATATTTAGCATAAAAGATATATTATTTTTTATATTCAAATTGTTCCAAACAGTTTTCCTTCACATTCCGGAGCGGGTTTTGCAAGTCGACGAGTCAATTTTTGTTGTTTTTACTTTGAGTTAGCAATACTTTAGGAAAAGTGGAGTAGCTGAAAGTAGAAACAGCCGCGTATTAATGTTTGATTTTGGCTGTACTAACAGAACTGAAATGATTTGTTACAAACAATCCTTTCTACGCGATTTGCTATACATGGGACATTGGAGGGTATAGACTCGTTGTATTCAATGTAGCTTCCTTTCACAAAAATTACAGTGGTTAAGTGTGCGGCAAAGGAGGTAAACTACCTATTACCTTAATACGTCGTCGTGGAAGTGTTGGGTCCTTTTCATTGTGAATTACCATGTGACGTTTTAAGTGTTCCTTTCGAGAACATAAATAGCTGCAAAGGGAACAAGAAAAAGGTTTTTCTCCGGTATGGGTAAGCATGTGACGATTTAAACTTCGTTTTTCAGAACATGAATATCTGCAGTCAGAACACGTAAAAGGTTTGTTTCTACTATGAGTCCGTATGTGGTGTTTTAAATTTCGCTTTTTAGAACACGAATAGTTGCAGTCCGAACATGAAAAAGCTTTTACTCCATCGTGGGTAAGCATATTATGACGTTTTAAATTTCCCTTTTGAGAACATGAATAGTTGCAGTCCGAACATGAAAAAGGTTTTTCTCCAGAATGGGTACGCATGTGAAGTTTCAAATTTCCTTTTCGAGAACATGAATAGTTGCAGTAAGAACATGAATAAGGCTTTTCTCCAGTATGACTAAGCATATAACGTGTTAATGTTTCCTTTTGAGAGCATGCACTGTGAGTCCGAGTGTGGTTTTTCAAATATTCTTTTAAAGAACATGAATAGTTGCAGTCGGCACATGAATAAGGTTTTTCTCCAGTATGGGTAAGTGTGTGACGATTTAAATTTTTCCTTTGGGAACTTGAATAGTTGCAGTAAGAACACGAAAAAGGTTTTTCTCCAGTATGGGTAAGCAAATGACGATTTAAATTTCTCTTTTGAGAACTTGAATAGTTGCAGTAGGAACACGGATAAGGTTTTTCTCCAGTATGGGTAAGTATGTGACGATTCAAAGTTCCTTTGTGAGAACATGAATAGTTGCAGTAAGAACATGAATAAGGCTTTTCTCCAGAATGGGTAAACAGGTGACAACTTAAAGATTCCTTTCGGGAACATGAATAGTTGCAGTCGGAACATGAAAAAGGTTTTTCTCCAGTATGCGTCTTTGAGTCTATTGTTAAGTCTGAAAAAGATGGAGGATTAAGCTGAATAAGTTTAATAAAAACCAAAAATTATTACTACGAATTCAGATTAAAAAATCGTTTTTACCTGCTGTTGGGGTTGTTTCAGAGTGCTCTAAGCATTCCTTCGTAACATCCAGCCTGTCTATGTCCATTTTCAAATAAGGAGTTGCCCCTCCAACTTCTTCTCGGGGCGCTAGTTCTGCCTTGATTGTGACAGCATCCACATTTATGCTATCTGGAATAATAATCGTTACATATAGGATACATAACTTGGGAACCTATATATAAGGCAAAGTTATATAAAAGCAGCCGTCCCACGGGTCGGTAAGGCGCTGATAAAAACCGAAGACGGTAAGGATGAGGGAATTATTGCGCGATAAATACTACATGGTCTCTGCACACGGTAGATATTAAGAAATAATGTTTAGCTTGTAGCCCAGTCAACTGTCGTTATTGTAGATTTCTATTTTCTCATTTACCACCTTTTCGCTGAATTTCGTTATCTTATTATCGACAAATTGATATTTTTGAAAAAAATTATATTTTAGACTAATCTTTAAATGATATTCCAATGAAATTTATAGGTGTAGGTAGGTACCTATCTCATGATTTCGGAGCTCAAATTATACTTTATATGTTGTACATAACTACAGTTTCATTCATAAACAGGTCACTTAGCATTATTTCGTCGTACGAGAAGTAATTAATCACCTACTAGGTATTAGAAATGCATAGCAGCCCTGTAATATTTATTTGGAAGTAAATACACAAATAATTTACCTACCTAAGAAAAATGTGCAATATTTAATATTTATTGAATCAGCTATTATTTTTTTACACAAATAAAATTAATAAGAAAACACTAATGATTTAAATGAAGCCATTTTTGTATAACCGCCGAGAAGTGGTTAGTAACACAATGCTTATTAAAATTATCTTTTTCTTTTAATGTGACATCTACCGATTTCGAAAAACATAATAATAATTCGTCACAAATTACAGACTACTTACTAACGACAAAGATTTTTCCAAAATTGTCCAAATTCAAAACAACGTAATTTCACGCGACATTTATACTTGCTATAACTGCCCGACCTGCGTTTATAACAACTATCTCTTTCGATCACATAGTTATTCACCGTATTGTCTCTTTCAGTCTGAGTCGGACATGACGCATAAATCCCTTCCTACAGCTCCTACCTTACCACCTCACAACGCTGCCCAGCCGGGTAGCGACAGAGTTCTCCTGATAGTTCACTGTACAGACATGGGGAGCTCTTGTGAGGTGTCACATTAAAAAAGGCAGCTGGATGAGTCATCAACGATTCTAAGATAACTTATCAGATTCAAATCAAACCCATTCAAACTCGTTTTTGTTAGTATTGTTTTTGATTCCTTTAATTAAAAAAATGTTTTGGTGTATATGTTACCGGAAATGTAAGATATCTAGGAATTGTATACAACTCCTAGGAAATGTATTCAATTCCGAAGCTATTTAGGAAATGTATAAAATATTGTTTTAAAAATTATTTAATACATACATGTCCTGGGAAATGTATACATTTCCTATGAATTGTATATAATTCCAATATCGTATTAGGAAATAAAAATAATGCTTTCTGTAATAAAATAATATTCTTTCATTATTGGTAAGTAATCAGTCTGTTATTTAAGTAATTATAAATGTCACAATATTGAAGTAAAGTCTTTTGGGTTGGGTTAGGATAGGTTAGGTGAGGTTAGGTTATGTTTACGCCGCACTAACGCGATCGCCTGATCAGACAATGCAATACCCTCCCCTTGCCCCGCTATCCCTGGGTACCCATTGATATCTTAAATGTTTTACATTTCCGATTGCTATTTAGGAAATGTATAGATTTCCTAGGAAATGTGTCTAATATAATTTATTTCACACATTTCCGGGCGATTTTAGGAACTACATACATTTTCTAGGAATTGAATACAATGACGGATTACATACATTTCCGTTAACATATATAATAAGAGATGATTATTTAGTGGTGTTTGTGGAGTTGGAAGTGTTTGCGGGCATGATAACGTTGGACGACAAGCGCGGAACTAGAAAACAAGCAGCTATCCTGACTGTCACATGAAACACCTTTGTGAAATGGGTAATGAAACCTACTAGTTGGCTGAACACTCTCGGCATAGTGCAAACATTCCATCTTTACATCTGGGAGGCCGATATCTATATCCTTATACTGCATTTCACATCCACCTTCTTCTTGGGACCCTAGTTCCGTCTTCATGGAAACATTCTCTGGGTCGGGATAATCCATCGCACTGCTGTGATAGCGTTCTGTTATGTGATGATAACGTATCGGTCCCAGCTCAAAATAAAGTAGACCTGTAACACAATATGAATTAATTCATTCAAATTTAGTGGTTAATTACATAGGAGCTTTTAATACAGATAACAGAAGGAAAGCTTAACAGTTTATCATTAAACGTACCACTCTGAGTTATACGGCCGCGTTAACAATGAAACAACAGAAGAGCAACAGCTCATTTTTGTTGTTTGGTTTTGGGGTGTTATGCCGTGTTGCGCTTACTCCTTCTTTAGCCGACGTTTCGGACATCGTTGCAGTGTCAATCATCAGGGCAGATCCGGTTGATCCGAAGATCCACATCACGGCATAACACCCCAAAAACAAACAACAAAAATGCTTTTGGCCGTGAAAATCTAAAAACTTACCCAGCGACAGCTCAGTTAACCTATCATTATCTGTGGTGTGTATTTACTACACATTGCTTCTAATAACTTTAATTACTCTATAAATATAATAAATTCTGGGTTCAGATTTTAGGTATTCCTCCGTTATGCATTTATGCACTGAATTAAAAAATAAAATTTTACATAGTTTTCAAATTTAATTAAAAATCAGAGATTTTTGTTAAAAATCGGAAACAAATACACCAATACAATCAACCGTGTGACACTGTTACGCGAAGAGTGTGTGAGGAAATGACACGCTATTGATGTCCCGCTTTAGTTCGTTATGCGGGAACATGAGAAATCTATACGTCCGCAGTTGTATTTTGATTTAGACCATCGATAACTACGACCGCATAGCTGTGTGCTAGCCGCCACCCAGTCGGTCGCGGACCGTCGTTAGATGTACACCCCTCGCACGTTTTTTTAGCATCTGCCGATGGTTTTTTAATGTTTTCAGCAATTAAATTACAATTATTATCACTTTTGATATTAAATATAATAAACATAAGCGATTAGCTATGAATATTCATTTTATTCCGATATTAAATCGCTTATTTTGAGATGTGTATTAACTACACAGCACCGGAACGCGTGGATTTTTTTAGCACAGTAAGGGAAAGGTTTTAAAGAGTTGCCAGAGAAAGTCGAGGCACTGTAAATAAATATGACCCACGGAAGTTATTGGTAAACGGTACACTTCCATTTCACCCCTCCAGCGTTTTGGGGTCATATATGACTGGGATTCCATATTTTATAAAATTATTTTTATATCATGAGGAAATAGGTAATTTTTGACTTTAGAATAACAATTAATAACTCTTTCCAGTTTGTCTCAAATATTCATACCGGAATCCCTTGATAAAATCCTAAAACTAGCCCAAATTAATAATTCATATTTTGCTATTGTAACAATAAGATAAAAGTGAAGGTACAGTTTTCTTAAAAATTCCTCAAACAAAACGAATGTGGTTTCGAAATATCGAGTTCTCTAAATTTTTCTATGATTTGAGAAAATAAATAAGTAAAAATATGGTTGGCGTTTTTGATGACTTTTTTCACGTTTGATATTAATTAAGTGTTCCTAGGGCGTCCCACTTTTCTGCCTTTCACTACTGTAGAACATATTGATACTGTTATAAAAATATGTATCGACTTAAATTGGACTTGTATGTAAAAGCAAATAAATAATATCGAAATAAACTTAGATTTTCCAAAAAATAATATTACATACCTAGCGTAACTGGACTACGAGCTACGTCACGAACTTGCTAGCGGTCCGATGAGAAAAGTGCCTGTACGAGTCAACTTTGTTAAATACATTTTCTGGGTATTGTGTAGCTCGACATCACGAATAACTGATAATTCAGTATATTCAGTAATTTCATAGGTTTTTGACAAGCTAAATACCTAATTCGTCAGCATGGCACCGATATTACAAGTTTTGTCATTCATTTATTTGAGGAACTTGTTCTTTCGAAAATCAATGTCAATAATAAACAAGGACCAATGAGCTTAGTTAAGAATTTACTTAGTAAATATAGCAATAACTACTTACGTACAAGACGACTCCAGAGTGAATAAGGGACACAAGAAGCGACACAGAAGCGCTTGAATTCGAAGATTTTGCTATAAAAAGTGATGGTTATTGAAATAATCTGAAGTCGTACAAATTTAACTTAATTATTGTGTACTTTGTACACAATATAGATGGGTGGAGCAAAGGGAGACCAAAGATATTCGGAAACGGCCAGACGACGAAAATTGACATGAGCCATGAACGGTAAATGAAAATTGACATATCCATAGAAAATGAAAAATAAATAAATTAAAATATTCAATAGTGATGGGCAGGATCGAACCATTTTCGTGATCGAAACATAAAAAGAATCGAGTGATTACTCAATTTAATCGCTCGGGTTTCAGCGGGACCAGTAGCTGCGGACAGAGGCAGATTTTTGTTAGGTTTGGGAGGGGGTGGGAGGCACATAGACAAATCATGGTACATTATTGTGGCAACATTTTGGTAGGTAAGTACTTCATTTGCAAAAATTGGTTATTGTTTACTTGCAGATAGCAACGTAATTATCCTAATATTATTAAAATGAGGTGAATTACTGCGATTTTTTTTTGCGTTTCATATAACGTTAAATTTTTAATATCTATATTTAAACTGAATAAATAATGCACATATGTTTGATACCTACTTCCAATTATAAAGATATACTATAAACTTGAATATTCCTGCTAGAGGTTTGAAACTCATCACATTTCTCATTATTCCGTGAAGTCATTCTTCAATAGAAGAAATAATGAAAATATGTTCATATCCGTGGACATAAAACCTGAAAATTAAAACAATACTGAATAATGAATTTATAATATAGGCCGATTGCATCTTTCACACAAAATACATATAAAACCTTAAGAATTTTTATGAAGCGCCTTCGAGGTGATTTTCACAAAAACGGCGCTATAAAAATGATCAATTTATGTTTATTCATAACCTTCCCAAATTATTATAAGTCAAAATACCATTTTTTAAACACACTAAATGCACGGACGTCGTAAATATGAATGAATTGTTCACACACTCGTAGCTTCTTTGGTTGGTAGATAATATCATAATTAAACATTTGACAATCAGAAAGGAAAAATTGCTTAATCTCAGTTCCCAGAAGATATCAAATCATATAAGGTAGTATGTAACACAATTCACTAGTTAAATTATTAGCTCATAAAGGCACAATGTTCCATACCTTTATCAGAATCTTAAAATTTTCTCAGTAAGATCAATTCTGTGGTATAAAATTATATTTCAGCATATGAATAGCCCTATGTGCATATGAATAGCCCACACTTACAATACTCGTTTTACGTTAAATGAAGGACTAATTGTACCTAAGAATTTAAACAAATATGGACAAAGAACACTGGACTACATGATACCTAGTTGCTTAAATATGTTACCTGCTGAAATAAAAAATGTACAAATGTAAAAACAAATATTATGTTGAAAAATTGGCTCGCTGAAAGAAATAGTTTGTATTAGAGTCTAATACAAACTATTGGTAGATACTATCACTGTTGTGTATATGTTTTTATATTTTTAAAACAAATTGTTATTTTTTATTGTTATCACTGTTGTCATTAAGTAAAATAAGTTTTAAATTTTTTTAATATTTTTTATGTGAAAAGTTGCCATCGACAAACTACTGAAAAGTAGTTTATTGGAACTTTTCTGTTTTTTCTGTATTTTATTTTATTATTTACTGTAATATTTATTTTTGTCTTGCTTTCTTTAAATAAAAATAAAAATATAAAAAAATGTACCCCGGAAAAAATATTTCGTGCCATGATTTCGTTCCTCAACCAATCCGAGATATTTTTGACGTTTCTCGGAGTTGGGGATTACGTTTTCGAGTGAATTCTGACCAATCACGTGACGGCTGTGGTTTCGAATGATTTTTTAAACGATTGTCTCGGACTGTGTGATGATTTTTGACAGAATCGATTTGTCCATGATAATAAATAATTCATCGATTGTGCCCATCGCTAGGTAACTCACCGTTAAAATTTGAGTAAATATCGGCAGATCTATGGTTAAATGGTGTACAAACTTTTTCCATACAAAAACTCGGAGTTATCAATCTAGTAAGTGGTTTATTTATAGCAACCATAGACATATGAATATTAGTAGATCTGCCCTAAGTGATTAAAAGCGTATTATCCCCACTCCCCATACCGGTTCCATTGGAACCGGCTGTGCTCGCGTATGGCCTCAAGTGAAATCTGAAAACGTGACGTCATCATTCTTGTGCGAAGTATGGTCGAGGCATCATCGGTTCATTTTACGAAATAACACGGCAAAATGTTGACTTGTACTATGAAAACTTGTAAAAATAGATGTGAAAAAGAGAATAAACCCAATTGTCGTATTACATTCCATATATAAGCATTATTTTACTTTATTTTAAGCATATTCACATCGTATAATATAGATCAGTTTTAGAAACATATACTATCACATCGAGAAACGTCTAGACGCGAAACACAAAGCTGGTTGGTTGCTGGGAAGTAAATTATGGACATTTGTAAAAGTGTCTTAACTAAATACTTAAACGAAATATTCGACTCTGAAAATAGATCCGAATTTTTTTGCCGAATTTGGACTTCGCAAATTTGTTCATAACGTGGCGAGTAATTTGCGCTCCCATGTAAAAATGGATATTCATTCAAAAGCAGATTTTACTTTTAAGAAGTAAATGGTGATATTATAATGCGAGATGCCTATTTACTGTCAGATTGATTTATTGACGAATCACCGTCAGCCTTACTCCCTTCGATCTTCAACAGTTGATTTTACCCCTCGCCATTATCTTCTCGTCTATTAATTCCTATGTCTGTGATAGCAACGCATTTTGACATAATATTGTATGGAAACTACACAATAATTGGGTTCAGCTTATGCGATTTGAGATTAATTTAATAACAATCAAAAAATTTTATAGCAAAATCTTTAAAAATTCGACTACTTTTTTGTCGTTTCTGTACTTTGGAATCGTTGTCTATGTAAGTAAGCTCTTGCTATATTGATTGTTATTGTGTTATACTGTAAGACCCTGCACAGAAAAGTTCCACATTGATTTGCGCTGTATACCGTTGTCTCACTATAGCGAACTTCGTTTTTTACTCAGCACTCGGTTTATGGTGATTGCTTACTGACAGGGTAAAGTAGAGTGGTTTTACCATTATAAGATCCTCGTGTGCACGATGATTTCTGACTTTCACCCCATAAGGTTCTACAGCCACCGTTTCAAATTATAGAGAGAGGGAGGGTAAGAAGATTGGAGTAGAGTTCGAAAAAATAATTAATCATAAAAAAAACACAACATTAAACTTAACATAATTTACCCAGCGGCTAATAAAAACTAATAATAAATTTGGACGTTTGGAATTCGCCGGATTTACGTCTAATAAAATAGCAAAAATACTAAAAAGTTGTGGCTTGGATATTGCTTTCCGCACAAACAATAATAATTAATATTTAGGATTTCCTAAAAATTCAAAAGAAAGTTACATAAACTAATAAAAAATAGCAGCATATATAAACTTCAGTGTGATGAAATGAAACGCTGTATATGTCGGATAAGGTGAATGGATAAATCAACACATCGACGTTCAACACACATTTTAAAAGTGATATAAAGTCATTAAACAAAAACTTTATTAACTGGGGTAAGTATGTTAGGTTAGGTTTTTTTTTTCATCGTTTCTAATGACTTTATATCACTTTTAAAATGTGTGTTAAATTGTCGATGTGTTGATTTATCAGGGAACCGTCGCGTCGGACAAACTACTCGGTACTTTAATACTAGATTCAAAGAACCCGTGCGATCGTTTAGAAATGATAATTAAATACACAATATCACAATTTAAAATGTGTGTTAAATTGTCGATGTGTTGATTTATCTGGGAACCGTCGCGTCGGACAAACTACTCGGTACTTTAATACTAGATTCAAAGAACCCGTGCGATCGTTTAGAAATGATGATTAAATACACAATATCACAATTTAAAATGTGTGTTAAATTGTCGATGTGTTGATTTATCTGGGAACCGTCGCGTCGGACAAACTACTCGGTACTTTAATACTAGATACAAAGAACCCGTGCGATCGTTAAGAAATGATAATTAAATACACAATATCACAATTTAAAATGTGTGTTAAATTGTCGATGTGTTGATTTATCTGGGAACCGTCGCGTCGGACAAACTACTAGGTACTTTAATACTAGATTCAAAGAACCCGTGCGATCGTTTAGAAATGATAATTAAATACACAATATCACAATTTAAAATGTGTGTTAAATTGTCGATGTGTTGATTTATCAGGGAACCGTCGCGTCGGACAAACTACTCGGTACTTTAATACTAGATTCAAAGAACCCGTGCGATCGTTTAGAAATGATAATTAAATACACAATATCACAATTTAAAATGTGTGTTAAATTGTCGATGTGTTGATTTATCTGGGAACCGTCGCGTCGGACAAACTACTCGGTACTTTAATACTAGATTCAAAGAACCCGTGCGATCGTTTAGAAATGATGATTAAATACACAATATCACAATTTAAAATGTGTGTTAAATTGTCGATGTGTTGATTTATCTGGGAACCGTCGCGTCGGACAAACTACTCGGTACTTTAATACTAGATACAAAGAACCCGTGCGATCGTTAAGAAATGATAATTAAATACACAATATCACAATTTAAAATGTGTGTTAAATTGTCGATGTGTTGATTTATCTGGGAACCGTCGCGTCGGACAAACTACTAGGTACTTTAATACTAGATTCAAAGAACCCGTGCGATCGTTTAGAAATGATAATTAAATACACAATATCACAATTTAAAATGTGTGTTAAATTGTCGATGTGTTGATTTATCTGGGAACCGTCGCGTCGGACAAACTACTCGGTACTTTAATACTAGATTCAAAGAACCCGTGCGATCGTTTAGAAATGATAATTAAATACACAATATCACAATTTAAAATGTGTGTTAAATTGTCGATGTGTTGATTTATCTGGGAACCGTCGCGTCGGACAAACTACTCGGTACTTTAATACTAGATTCAAAGAACCCGTGCGATCGTTTAGAAATGATAATTAAATACACAATATCACAATTTAAAATGTGTGTTGAATTGTCGATGTGTTGATTTATCTGGGAACCGTCGCGTCGGACAAACTACTCGGTACTTTAATACTAGATTCAAAGAACCCGTGCGATCGTTAAGAAATGATAATTAAATACACAATATCACAATTTAAAATGTGTGTTAAATTGTCGATGTGTTGATTTATCTGGGAACCGTCGCGTCGGACAAACTACTAGGTACTTTAATACTAGATTCAAAGAACCCGTGCGATCGTTTAGAAATGATAATTAAATACACAATATCACAATTTAAAATGTGTGTTAAATTGTCGATGTGTTGATTTATCTGGGAACCGTCGCGTCGGACAAACTACTCGGTACTTTAATACTAGATTCAAAGAACCCGTGCGATCGTTTAGAAATGATAATTAAATACACAATATCACAATTTAAAATGTGTGTTAAATTGTCGATGTGTTGATTTATCTGGGAACCGTCGCGTCGGACAAACTACTCGGTACTTTAATACTAGATTCAAAGAACCCGTGCGATCGTTTAGAAATGATAATTAAATACACAATATCACAATTTAAAATGTGTGTTATATTGTCGATGTGTTGATTTATCTGGGAACCGTCGCGTCGGACAAACTACTCGGTACTTTAATACTAGATTCAAAGAACCCGTGCGATCGTTTAGAAATGATGATTAAATGCACAATATCACAATTTAAAATGTGTGTTAAACTGTCGATGTGTTGATTTATCTGGGAACCGTCGCGTCGGACAAACTACTCGGTACTTTAATACTAGATTCAAAGAACCCGTGCGATCGTTTAGAAATGATAATTTAATACACAATATCACAATTTAAAATGTGTGTTAAATTGTCGATGTGTTGATTTATCTGGGAACCGTCGCGTCGGACAAACTACTAGGTACTTTAATACTAGATTCAAAGAACCCGTGCGATCGTTTAGAAATGATGATTAAATACACAATATCACAATTTAAAATGTGTGTTAAATTGTCGATGTGTTGATTTATCTGGGAACCGTCGCGTCGGACAAACTACTCGGTACTTTAATACTAGATTCAAAGAACCCGTGCGATCGTTTAGAAATGATGATTAAATACACAATATCACAATTTAAAATGTGTGTTAAATTGTCGATGTGTTGATTTATCTGGGAACCGTCGCGTCGGACAAACTACTCGGTACTTTAATACTAGATTCAAAGAACCCGTGCGATCGTTTAGAAATGATAATTAAATACACAATATCACAATTTAAAATGTGTGTTAAATTGTCGATGTGTTGATTTATCTGGGAACCGTCGCGTCGGACAAACTACTCGGTACTTTAATACTAGATTCAAAGAACCCGTGCGATCGTTTAGAAATGATAATTAAATACACAATATCACAATTTAAAATGTGTGTTAAATTGTCGATGTGTTGATTTATCTGGGAACCGTCGCGTCGGACAAACTACTCGGTACTTTAATACTAGATTCAAAGAACCCGTGCGATCGTTTAGAAATGATAATTAAATACACAATATCACAATTTAAAATGTGTGTTGAATTGTCGATGTGTTGATTTATCTGGGAACCGTCGCGTCGGACAAACTACTCGGTACTTTAATACTAGATTCAAAGAACCCGTGCGATCGTTAAGAAATGATAATTAAATACACAATATCACAATTTAAAATGTGTGTTAAATTGTCGATGTGTTGATTTATCTGGGAACCGTCGCGTCGGACAAACTACTCGGTACTTTAATACTAGATTCAAAGAACCCGTGCGATCGTTTAGAAATGATGATTAAATACACAATATCACAATTTAAAATGTGTGTTAAATTGTCGATGTGTTGATTTATCTGGGAACCGTCGCGTCGGACAAACTACTCGGTACTTTAATACTAGATTCAAAGAACCCGTGCGATCGTTTAGAAATGATAATTAAATACACAATATCACAATTTAAAATGTGTGTTAAATTGTCGATGTGTTGATTTATCTGGGAACCGTCGCGTCGGACAAACTACTCGGTACTTTAATACTAGATTCAAAGAACCCGTGCGATCGTTTAGAAATGATAATTAAATACACAATATCACAATTTAAAATGTGTGTTAAATTGTCGATGTGTTGATTTATCTGGGAACCGTCGCGTCGGACAAACTACTCGGTACTTTAATACTAGATTCAAAGAACCCGTGCGATCGTTTAGAAATGATAATTAAATACACAATATCACAATTTAAAATGTGTGTTGAATTGTCGATGTGTTGATTTATCTGGGAACCGTCGCGTCGGACAAACTACTCGGTACTTTAATACTAGATTCAAAGAACCCGTGCGATCGTTAAGAAATGATAATTAAATACACAATATCACAATTTAAAATGTGTGTTAAATTGTCGATGTGTTGATTTATCTGGGAACCGTCGCGTCGGACAAACTACTAGGTACTTTAATACTAGATTCAAAGAACCCGTGCGATCGTTTAGAAATGATAATTAAATACACAATATCACAATTTAAAATGTGTGTTAAATTGTCGATGTGTTGATTTATCTGGGAACCGTCGCGTCGGACAAACTACTCGGTACTTTAATACTAGATTCAAAGAACCCGTGCGATCGTTTAGAAATGATAATTAAATACACAATATCTCAATTTAAAATGTGTGTTAAATTGTCGATGTGTTGATTTATCTGGGAACCGTCGCGTCGGACAAACTACTCGGTACTTTAATACTAGATTCAAAGAACCCGTGCGATCGTTTAGAAATGATGATTAAATACACAATATCACAATTTAAAATGTGTGTTAAATTGTCGATGTGTTGATTTATCTGGGAACCGTCGCGTCGGACAAACTACTCGGTACTTTAATACTAGATTCAAAGAACCCTTGCGATTGTTTAGAAATGATGATTAAATACACAATATCACAATTTAAAATGTGTGTTAAATTGTCGATGTGTTGATTTATCTGGGAACCGTCGCGTCGGACAAACTACTCGGTACTTTAATACTAGATTCAAAGAACCCGTGCGATCGTTTAGAAATGATAATTAAATACACAATTTGCTAAACATCTCCTAGATCAAAAACACTCATTCGATAATAATAATAAACCAACCCCTTTACATTTACAAAATAAAGGCCGTAAACTCAATCTTTAAGAAAGTTGGAAATTAATAAAAAATCAATTAATCCTAAAGCTTGTTGGACAAATGAAAAAACAAATATAATTCAATCGCCACTTCTAGATATGTTCACACCGAGTTCAATTATTATCAAACAAATATAATTCAATCGCCACTTCTAGAAATGTTCACACCGAGTTCAATTATTATTAAACATTAAAAGAAAAAAAAAAATCTGTAAAATAATACATGAAACCTTTTAACCACCTTTATTCAAATTTAAACATTAGAATAATTTTTTTATTTAGTTACTAGCTGTTCCCCGCCACGCGTTTTGTGACATTGGCGTTTGCGTCCAACAGATGGAGCTGTGCATTGTCTATATGATATATGTATATAAAAACACGCGCGTATTCTAATGCAACATTGTCTCGAAATTTCAAAGCACTCGTGAAGAAATTTCGGAGACCTAAGATTTTGAAAAAATTAACATTTACATATTTATTTTTATATCTAGAATAAACTTTTTAACAACTTATTTCTATGACATTAAGAACACTTTACAGTACATCTAATACTTATTCTTTATAGTATTTAGGAATAACCCAGGAAAAGCAGCAAGTCTTTTAATTAAATAGAGATTATTTTGGTTTCCCGACAAATTTGTTTTTCGAAGTCTATAATCTCCAAAGTTTCTCGTGGGTGGCCATTAGGGTGTCCCAGGACATAAGGAAGATTTTTTTTTCCATGAATTTAAATATGCATACCCTCTTATTTTATTTCATTTGATCCCAATAACTCATATAATAAATATTATTTTGATTAAACACCGGCAACCCGTGCCGAATTGATGCCAAACATATGGTACAGAGTTAATATGGAAGGATTTTCAACTTTCATTTTTGTCGGATAAATAAAATTTAAAAATGCACAAATATTCAATTATGTAGTATTTTATATTTAACAATGGTTTATTGATTAAATTTTTTCTTCATAGTTTGTTTTTTACAGTCAGGATAAATCTTCCGGTGTTCCTGAACGCATCGTAACAAAAATTATTTTTGTTCCTCTTTGACCGTGAGATTAAGCCATGAAAATCTTGAATTAACTTAACAGTTCTTTCAGCTGTATCATTCATTACCCTCAGCGGCGACACCTTCTTTCTGACTTCTTGATACGAAGCATTATTTGACCACATCGTAGGGAATTCGTTAAGAAAACTGGCATCTGTGTGTTCAGACGTTCAAACAAATACTTGCTCTTAACTGAAATGAAGTCGTAAATATTTTTCTCTGAAACAAAAGTCACTAAATTATGATATGAACAAAAACCTCAATACAAAACATAATTTAAACTACTTAATAAACTTACCATCAAGATCTTCCTTCGATGGAATGTAACGTTTGTCATGGGTTGATAATTTTTTTTTTTTTTGATATTTCGAGCATTTTTATTTTAGTTGTTTGATCCACAGCGTCGTCAAACAGCGATAAAATAGATCCTTCATCGGTCAAATTCCATAACTGCTTATTGAACAGAAATAAAGCTGCCATTGAGATGTTTTCATCAATTTTTTCTCAAGCCTTCATCGATTTCAAAAGTCCTGGTAAGGTGCTTTAACTGCTATAATACATTGTAACCATGGCTTGACATAGGATATTACTATGAACAGGCAAACGTCTAAAAGTGCCGCCTTACCCTTCCCGGTAATTTTAAATTGCGCACAAATTAATGATATTTTCAAGGAATAAAGCGCCTTTGCCATCCATCGAGCACCTGGAGGCCGAATCTTAAATTTTCTCGCTGTATCTCCTCCTAAAACTATCACACAGAGCTCTAAAAACTCTCAATAGTCATCTAAAAGTATTTTTGTTGTCAGTGCAGTACGGTAAAAGTCAAACAAATCATTGATTTCGGAAGCGGTTAGGTGCAATGTGAGATTTTCTCTGTAGCACTGAATTTTATCGGGATCAAAATTTTTACAGTTATCTCGAAACTTTTTGAAGAGTGGTATGTCAGGGCTTGTAGTCACTTGACTGATTTTTACTTCAAACACAGCTTTAAAAAACCAACTATGGCTATATTTGGTATATATTGACAGTTAAATTCACTTTCCGGATATTGCAGAACAAAACTTCAAGAACTTGTCCATTAGATGGCAGTTTAGAACCCGATATTTGGTGTTTTAGTCACGGAATGATGTACCAACTTGCCCATTGTTAAAGAACGTTATGTAATGTTTGATTATTCTTTTATATATTCAATAGTACCTATTATTATTGAATTAAAGAAAGTTCTGCTTCGTAGTAACTATTACGCGTGACAGCTGTTTCGCCCTCTGAAGGCATTATCGAACTGTGTTGATTTTTAATTTCGCAATACATGGCCACTAGGGTGTCCCAAAAAAATTAAAGTTGATATTTTTGAACGCATACCCTCTAATTGTGTTTCAATGATGACAAAACACTTATAAAAAAAAAATCGTTTACTTTGGACAACTGCAACCCGTGCCGACTTGCATCGAAAGATGTCATTACTTGTACATTAAGACGCCAGCGAGCAAACGTGTTGATGAGCTTGTAGTAACTTGCTATAAAGGCCTTACGTAAATCAATGAAAATGCCAAGGCATTTATTTTTTTTATCTAATGCACGGTATATAGTTGAAGTTAGTTCTGCAATGGCATCATGAGTGCCTAGTTTCTCTCTAAATCCAAATTGGCTAGGACTAATTATTTTATTATTTTCAATATAGTACAAAAGTTGCTTTTTACGATCTTTTCGAAAATTTTTGCAATGTTTGAGACAAGAGATATTGGTCGATAATTTGATATTTCTTCAGGGTTGCCAGATTTAAAAACAGGTGTTACAATAGATTTTTTATAAACGGAGGGGAATATTCCACTATTTAAACTAATATTTACAATGTGTGTAATTGGAATGCTTAATAATTCATTATAATTTTTCAATATTTCTACTGTGACTCCATCAAACCCTGGTGCAGATGCACCTTTTAATTCACTAATAATATTTTTTATGTCATCTGTTGTTACCGGTTTGAAAACTGACAGATTATATTGTTTAAGACAGTCCTTTTCGAAATTATCTATTTTATAATTTTCATCGATCCGTGTAGCTAAATTTTGACCGACGTTAGCGAAATATTTATTTAAGGCATTAGCACATTTTGTCGGTTCCATTAAGGCATTAGTAGAATTTTTTCCGATATTAATTTTTTTAATTTGAGTTTTTTTGTTTTTTCTACTATTTATTTCATTTATTGTTTTCCATATATGTTTTACATTTTGTTTAGCCACATCAATTTCATTTTTGTAAAAGTTTTCTTTAGTTGTTTTTAGTAAACAGGTTAATTTGTTCCTAATTTTTTTATCTAAGGGAAATTTCTTTGTCAAGCGATATAGCTATAAACATATAAACAGTATTACTGTTTAACATTCAACTGCTTAGGTTATTTTAAAGTTATTGTTGCTAAATCTAATCATATGCACATGTTACACAATCCCAAACGCCACATAACGGTTAGTATTGTGTAACACCAATCAAGACCACCTTACTAAAAACCTGTTTTAAATTTTATACCATGATGAAAAACCATTTGACCTACATAATGGTTGTTTATTAGTTGTGTAAAATTTAATTAAAACACGTTTATTAGTAAGTAGTAATTTTCGATGGCGAGGATCGAAGTTTTGTTTATATGTAGATTCTGAAATCTAACTCTTAAAGCCGGGTCTCTTCCGACCGTTTCCAAGAACTTTTATTCATACATTACCACAAATAATACCACAAATATTACTACAAACATTAACACAAAAATTACCATAAAAATTACCATAAATATCAACACAAACATTACCTCAAACATTACCACATACATTACCACAAACATTACCACAAACATTACCACAAATATCACTACAAACATAACCACAAAAATTACCATAAATATCAACACAAACATTACCTCAAACATTACCACATACATTACCACAAACATTACCACAAACATTACCACAAATATCACTACAAACATTACCACAAAAATTACCACAAATATCACCACAAACATTACCTCAAACATTACCACATACATTACCACAAATGTCACCACAAACAATTCCACAAATATCACCACAAACGTTACCACATACATTACCACAAACATTACCACAAATGACACCACAAACATTACCACAAATGACACCACAAACATTACCACAAATGACACCACAAACATTACCACAAATGACACCACAAACACATCAACAAATATCGCCACAAACATTACCACAAATATTACCACAAATATTGCCACAAATATCACCACATACATTCCCACAAATATTACCACAAACATTCCCACAAACATTACCACAAACATTTCCACAAATATCACCACAAACATTACCACAAATGTCACCACAAACATTACCGCATACATTCCCACCAACAGTACCACAAATATTACCACCAACATTGGCGAAAACATAAGAAAATGGCGCTAAGTTATGCTGCAGTAGAATAATGTATTTTGTCGTGTTGTTCTCGTGGGTATGTTTATAAGTTGCAGAAGTTCATAACCACTGAAAAACCACTTTTTTCCTATATCTTTATTGAAGGCGTTTGTGCAAGATTGAGAATACACCAAATCGAGATTTGGAGGTATATAAGCGTTAAAAATAATTATTTTTTAATGATGAACTAATGTTAATAAGACAAGGTTTTTTATGCATAGTACAAAGGATAACAAATTATTTATTATTATAAGCAAATAATTAGTCAGATGAAAGAATTTTTAAAACTTGGTATTTCTATATAAAATTCTAAATGATAGTTGATAGTTGATAGTCCGGTATTGCTAGAATTGATAAGCTTTCGGATTCCACAACGTAATACTAGAAGTCAGGATTTTTGTTCAGTGCAGAAATTCTGGGACTAACTACCATATTATGTATTCCTCTTTGTCCAGAATACTAATGGGGGGAATCAATTATACCAAGTCAGTCAACATCTTCAATTTATCTTTTAAAAAATATAAAATATGAAAATGTATAAGAATATTTTCATACATAATAATTTATGTATTAAAATATTCTTTTGCGTTTGTCATACAGAATTAACATTTTTCTATGGTATCCCCAATTGGAATGGATGCCTTCGTGGTGTGGGTGAGTGAATTATGAATTATTATATTCACAAACACGTGGTATAAGCGCCGCAGGTGAAAAAATTTCTAGGTCAAAGCTCAAACAAATAATTGCTTTTAATTTTTCTAAACGGAACTATTTATGTAAAAATTCAAACCATTAAAAAATATCAGTTTAATCTGATTCCACCGAGAGTCGCAAGTTCAAATCACTGCTACCTAAGTCCTCCATCATTGCACAAGTAACATTTTCAGCGTCGTATGTCCTAAATGTGTAAAAAATTAAAAATTAAATCAATTAATATTATAAACTATCATTGAAGAAGAAAATAATACAAATAAATCTTAACAAAACACGCAACAGAACAAGACACATAAAATAAAGAGATAACGGTCATAACTAGGAATCGAACCCAGGATATTACCGGGACAACGCCTCTAACTAATCGGCCATTGAAACCTTATTATTTTTGTCAATCTTATAATTTTCTTTCTGTGTCTTGTTCTGTTTCATGTTTAATTTAGATGTATTACTTGTTACAGTTGCTTTATTTTTAAATTATCATAATGGCAAACTTTTCTTTACATTTTATTTCATAGAGCAACACCGAGAATAATTTGTAAGGTGCGCATGCGTATTATTATCCTTCACAATAACAAGTCAGCGAATATCAAACATTTTTGTACCAATAATTTACTAGCTGGTGTGTACCCGGCGTTGCTGGGAGTTATCCTTAAGAGATAGGCATATACCACCCAGGACTTTTCTGTAGACCTTTTTAAGATATACAATTCCGTAGTACATTATTTTGATGTATTTCATAAGGTTTAGACAGCGTTAGCAATGTAAGCGCACGAAAGAATTTTATTTACGACTTGATTACGAAACATCGACTTTTCTCTACTTTCTATAAATATATTATACACGTGTTATAGTATATATAAATCTTCCGGAAGAAATTTTCCAAATGATAGTGAATACCCTATCAAAAACTTTTGCTTAGTTTAGAAGAACTAAGCGCACAAGCAGACAGACGCGGAAAGCGACTTTATTTTATACTATTTAGAGATATACTCGTATATAGAAATAGTTTTATTTGTTAACCTCTCATATTCTGTCAAAAGATCTAGAAAGAAATCCCAAAAAGGAATATTTCTGAACGTATCCTAAAACTAAAAATTGTTTTTGAATGGTGCGCTGATAAGAATACGCTATCAAATTTTTTTTTTCCGACTTTATGTCCGTGTTAAATCTTCCCCACAGGAAAAACTAAACTCTTCCACACACTTTTCCACAAATGATCGTCTAGTCAATCAACATTATGCAAGTGCATTATATAAGCAAAATAAATACAAAACAATATAAGAACAACACGTCAACTCACCAGAGATCAAATGGGAAAATAATTCACCGACTCCAGATATTTTCATATCAGAGGGTTCGGCTCGGTAGAACTCCTAACAGGGCCTATAAATCCTACTGATCCCTCAACATAAATATTTTAAAAAAAATTCGTAATCCTACATGTGTTTAAAATGACTGATTTTTGCATTTTAAAAAATAGATATAAATATAAACTTTCGAAATATTAAAATTTTTAAAGAAAACAATATGTGACTAAAATTACTTATAACGAAAAAAAATCAAAACACACAAGCATTTCATCAGAAAAATGTATTACAAACGTTTTTGTCACCCCACTTTTAACCATTTCGTATAAAAATAATTACTTGGTGAAAAATTCTCGGCTTTTTTTCAAATTGCGGTCGGACATTTGGATTCATAAAAGTGTACATTTTTATTCTTCTATGGTTAATTGCTTGATTTCAATAAAAAGCGTGAAGTTTTCTCTTTCTAACACTTTTTAGATGGTATTTTTCATCATGACATTAAGGGAGATACAAATATTTCTATGAGATCATTCACTCCCAATTTTATGAGCTGTGACGAGGTTCGGTACACCATTTTTATACCGCTAGAGTTTGCACAATCGTGGTTCTTACTGCAAGCTGTCAAATGGAATTCCGTGGCCGAGGGGTAGCTCTTGACTAGCTTGCTGGAGGTCTCGGGTTAATATCCCGGCGTGCGCAAGAAAATCTTATTTGGTGTATATTTTTTTTAAATATTCCTGTCGTTAAAAACTTCAAGAGTGTTCTAGAGCAGCGTTTCCCAATTTTTTTTCCCCCCGGAACCCTTATCGATAATACTTTTCTAGGCGGAACCCTATTTTTATAAGAAAAAGATAAACTTGTAGTTTGAATACTTTCATGTTTACCATGAAAAGAAAGATCAAAAGATTTGTGTAAAACTTAATTTAATGTGAAGAGTGATATTTTTTACATTTTTTGTTAAAATAGCATTGAAATCAGGCTTTATGTCAGACAGCTGAATACGAAGATCTGGAGCTGCATCCAGTCTGTTTCTGTATTTGTTTTTTGTGTAAGCGTAAACCGAAAAACCAGTTTCACATCGGTAAGTGGTCACAAACGGTAACAAAACTGTGATAGCCTTCTCGACGACTTCTGGATATTCGTTTTTAAGTCCAATCCAAAACTCATCCAGATTAGTTTTTTCTGAATTAAACTTTTTTGTAAGGAAGAAGAACACATAATATCAATCAAAGCCTCGTTCTCTGTTGCTGTAAGAGTCGACGGTGTCCTGTGAACTAGGAATGGATTCTGTACCCAGTCAATGTCCTGCAGGTTTTTTTCAGTAAAATACTCTTCCAGAGATTTGTTGAGGGCCATCAAATGTTCGTAAATACATTTTTCATCATCTGAGGTTACTTGCAACTCATTTATTTCCAGAAACTCGTTTAAAAGAGTAAAACATTGGTACTGTTTCTGTTCAACACATTCTATCCAGAAGACAAGTTTCTTTCTAAGAGAAGAGATTTTGTCGCTTACTGTAAAAGTATTTGTGTTTCTTCCTTGCAATGACTTGCAAATTACATTCAGTTTATCAAATATGTCTGCCAAATACACCAGTTTCACTAGCCATTGCTTGTCATGCAATAGTTGAACAAGACCACTCAAAGATGAAGAAAGCGATTCTTTGGAAAAAAATACCACTAGTTCGTTGCGCAATTCAAACAATCTTGATAATACTTTTCCTTTGGAAAGCCATCTTCTTTCTGTGTGAAGAAGAAGTGATTGATGCTGACTTCCTATATCTTCACACACTTTTTTAAAAAGTCTCAATTGGAGCGGACGTGATTTAACGTAATTCACAATTTGTACGGCTTGATCGAGAACTTTCTTTACCTCGTGTGGTATTTTTTTTACGACAAGGGCATGTCGATGTAAAACGCAGTGACTGCTGCTGCATTTAGGTGCAACATTCTTAATTCTTGTTACAGTACCTTTTATTTTGCCAGTCAAAGCGGCAGCTCCATCGCTACATACATCGACACATTTGTTCCAATGAATGTTATGTACATTCATTTAATTATCAATGACTTTGAAAATTTCTTCTCCAGTGGTGTTGGTTCCAAAGGAGCACAAATAAACAAATCCTCTTCAATAGATCCCCCGAAGGGGTATCTTACGAAAACAAGCAGTATTGATAGTCCAGCGACATCTGTACTTTCGTCGAGTTGCATTGCAAACATTTCACTACTTTTCAATCTACAAATCAATTCATCTTTAATGTGGTCAGATATTTTATGGATTCGATCAGATATGGCATTATTGGAACTCTGAACTGCTGCAACTTTCTTCGCTGCGTCTTCGCCAAGTACACACTTGACAATTTCTGTCATACAGGGTTTTATTAAAGTCTCTGCAATCGTGTGTGGTTTGCCAGCACGAGCAATCCTGTAACTTAACAGGAATGATGCTTCGGTGGCATTCTCGTTATAAGTTTTAACATATTTATGTAAAGCAGCCCTACTGGTTTTATGTGCATCTTTGTATCTTTAAAAAAAGTCTAAGCTTTTGTCTTTTAATTGCGGGTGGTTGGTATTAAGATGTCGTTTTAGCTTTGCAGGTGCCAGATAGCTATTACATATGATTTTGTTGCAGATAATGCATTGACCATCCGGATTCTCAAATAAATCCAAAGGACAAGTAAGATTCGTCATATTTTGTCTTTTTTGAAGTAGTGTCGTCCTGAGATTGCCCAGCCCTTTTAGTCGTTGGTGTATTTTGTATCTCCTGCTCAGGACAATATCCTTCAGTATTTACGGTATCCTGGAATGAAATAAAAAACATTAGTAATGTGACGGCAAGATGTAGTTTGGTGTTGGCTAAAAAGAACAGTCCCACCCCAAATCTTCCTTTGGCACAGTCTGGAATTTGACCCCTTTTTCGGGCGTGATTCATTTATATCAAAATTAGATGGCATTTGCTGTTTAAAAGGCTAGAGTCGAACACCCATGCGTCAGTTATACTACATTAAAGTAATTTGTCAGGGTTGTCACGGTTGTCACCAATCAAAATATGTTCATGAACTGGGCCTAAATGATAACTATTGCTAGGTAAGTATAATTTATTTACGGATAAATCAACAGCTTCTTCTGAAATACTTTCATTATTTGCTGACGATGAACTTGATGAAGCACTTATGTCACTTTGTAAGCGCCCTGTTTTGAGCCAGTTATCCATTTTCTAATAAAGGCTGAAATAAAAAAATAACATGAATATGAATAAATCGTTTTTATTTGTTTTGGCACTATCTGCAATTGGTAACAAATAAAAAAAATACTTACCTAAAACGGATATCGTAAGTACAAGATTATAAGAACAGGAATAACAATATCACTGGAATGTCACCTTTGTAAGTTCACACGAATTAAAAAAGAACGAGAACACAAACGTTCTCTCATGTCACAGTCATAGACTCGACTGAGCTTGCGGCGGGCGATACGGGTCGCGGGTGGCGGAAGGAGGCGACGGCGGTCAAGCGCGCTGGATCTAGCTCCCTTATGGTGCTGCCACACGCAAAGCTCACATCAACAGATAATATAAAGCACAATAGCGCTCGCCATACAATCCCATACAGACCCGACACACGTAAAAAGATAACGCGCTATAAGTGTGGTTCTGAACTTCGCTAACCGAATTTATTTTACGTAACCGCTCCCGACGCGATATTTGAAAAGTTATGCGTCCCCCTCTCCGCCGTAAAAAGGAGAGGGGGTCATTTTAATTACGGAGCTACCAACTAAGTTCCGTGTTCCCTTTGACAGCCATGACATAAGCAGCCATGTGTGCTAGTAAATTTAGAAACATAAAAAAAAACTTTATTTGGCAAACATACTTAACATATATTTAAAATATAAATATAATCAATATTTGAATTTGAAGTAAACAAATTTTCGCCCTTTCAAAATTAATCATATTTTTAACTCAGTATGTTTATTTGGTAATATCATTCGGTTTTTTGATAAAGTTGGACGGCCCGATACCTACATAGAGAAGCTTCTAGTTTGTTCGTTTGTTGATTGTTTTCCTGGGTAATCTGGTTTGCTCTCGTCAGCTCTCGTGCTCTCTTCTCGTTCCCTGCCCTGGTGTTGGTCCTTGCCGCCTTTGCCTTCGACATTTTTGGAAATCGACGTGAGCTTATTTTACAATAATTTATTATATGTCGCTTTCGTCGATCGGCGTGCGAACTGCGAATTTCCTGATTCGACGGAGAGGTTATGTCAGGTTATATGAAAATGCGCTATTTACGCGCAGATTGTTTAAAATCTAAAAAGTTTATAAATAGCATTTATAATTATATAGTTGGCGGCATCATCATCTGAGGATGAGCTGTCCAACAGATCCAGCAATAGGCGACAAGTATCATCCATTTCGAAAACGTGCTCAAGCTGTCAGTAAGTAAAGTTGTCATTTTGACAGATGAAATTATGTTCCTCGGCCGCTCTCGAATTCAACTGACCCCCTCTCCTACCATAGGAAGAAATATTTGATAGCGTCGTGTGTCGGTAGAAAAGATGATGCGCTGTACATTAACTTTTGATGTGAGCTTTGCGTGTGGCAGCAGCTTTATTGTTAAATACATACGTTCAATCCGGACGGAACCCTTGTGATGCTTCTACGGAACCCCAGGGTTCCGCGGAACACCTTTTGGGAAACGCTGTTCTAGAGTGTCCTATACAATTTTGTTCATTCTTCTTCTTCTCTCGTATGGTGAGGGGATCAGAGGGGGACATCTAGCTCTGCGAGCCAGTCTAGGGCCTCAGGCGTCGCCATGTGGACCCCATCATTCCCGCCGGGGAACGAATGGAGCGGGCATTCGTTGACCACATGTAATTTTTTCATTAAAAATAATAGATACTCCCTGTATCGCCCTGGTGTAAGACCACCATTCAGAAGTGAAACAGAAGTGCTTGAAATGGCTTAAGTCGTGTTTGGTGACCAGATCTGAATAGTCAGGTACTCTCCCGCCAATCGCTTCCCCATCTCCTTCCCCTCCTCAATACCTTCAGCCTCACGACGTACCCCGATTGGGGATGCCATAATCTCATAGGCTCCAGACGGTTGGGAGCAGTTGGGACTCTTGAGCGGTATTCTATTAAAAATTATAAAATATATTTATGGTTAGTAATTAAGTATGTAGGTATTTTAGTACCTACTTATAAACTTAGAAAATTAGAAACAAGCATTTTTGGACGCGAGGTCTACACTAACTGTAAACGGAGAAAAATGAGTATTACCGATTTATTAAAATCGGGATTGCAGGTCGTTTCCTAATAAACTTTTAGTCCATTCCTAGTATATCGGAACACGTGCTCATGCTCCTGCGTTAGTCCTGATAATATACAATGACGAAATGCGAAAATATTAGAATTTTTATGAACACGTGTTGCAACGTTGTTTTACTGAAAGTTTATTAAGAAACCTATCAATTCATTCGTCAGAGGCCTTTAATCCCGTTTTTAACCGGATTACGAACAATTTGATGAGGTTCTTAATAAATTAGCAATATTTGATGGTTTTACTTTAATTGGAAGTTGAGAGTGGTTAAAATTAATATGAATGAATTAAATAAAACATATCTCCACAGTTGAACATTCGCTGATTTGCTCCCACTCGCGACGCTGCCCGTGAGGCGCCCCGACGCCAGTTTCCCAGTTCAGTCAGCCCGGGCGTCGGGCGGGGATCCTCTTTGTTCGACGTCGACGCGCGGCATACTAATTTAAACTGATAATCGTGAAAATGACATTCGTGGAACTGCTTCTCCCCAGACATTCCCTAGACCACGATAACCAAGTACAATCCAACCCAAGTCACCAAGTAAACCCAAATTCTTAACCTGTCTGCTGTGTGTTTTATCGACAATCTACTTGTTTTTTAATGTCTGTATAACACATTTTTAGATTCAGTGAACGTCTTTTAACGTGTTATATGATTTTTTTGCTGAAACAGTGTATTTAATACGTATTTTCTTCATTCATACACAAATTTAAAACATTTTCGTACTAGGCACCGATATCAAATGTTGATTTTTAGATCCGTAATTATTTGACAACATCTTGTTGTGATAATCGCAATGTATTTAATAGATATATTTGACATCATTTTGCTGTGTAAATCACAGCGTATTTAATAGATATATTTGCAACATCTTGTTGTGATAATCACAGTGTATTTAATAGATATATTTGAAAACATTTTGCTGTGATAATCACAATGTATTTAATAGATATATTTGCAACATCTTGTTGTGATAATCACAGTGTATTTAATAGATATATTTGGAACACATTGTTGAGATAATCACAGTGTGTTTAATACATATATTTGGAACATCTTGTTGTGATAATCACAGTGTATGTAATAGATATATTTGACATCATTTTGTTGTGATAATTGCAGTGTATTAAATAGATATATTTGACAACATCTTGTTGTGATAATCACAGTGTATTTTATAGATATATTTGACAACATCTTGTTGTGAAATCACAGTGTATTTTATAGATATATTTGACAACATCTTGTTGTGATAATCGCAGTGTATTTAATAGATATATTTGACAACATCGTGTTGTGATAATCACAGTATATTTAATAGATATATTTGACAACATCTTGTTGTATATTATAGATATATTTTTTCTCATCTTTACGTCATGTTGCATAGCCATGTTTTGTAGTGAGTTAGATTAAGAAAGGGACTCTTAGATAGTTTGGGCATTTATGGGCATGAGCAGATTAACAAATAAAGCAGTAAAAGAAAATATGTGGTAGAAGAAGTCGGGAAAGCGCGAGGAAGATGTAGGTAAGACTCTCGACTAGGAATCCAGGGGTTCAAATCCCGGTGTGCGCAAGTAAATTTTATTTGATTAATATGTATTATTGACACGTTCCGGAGTAGAAGATTCCTACTCTCAGTATCGTGTAAGACCACCATACATAATTGAAACGTTGCTTTAAATGGCTTTGGCCGTGTTTGGTGACGAGATCTGAATAGCCACCTAACCTCCCCATTACATTCAGCCTCACAACATACCACAATTGGGATGCCATAGTCTCATAGGCTCCAGACGTTTGGGATCAGTTGGGACCCCTGTGCTGTTTCACATTAAAAAGTGCAACAAAAACATGGGCTGTAGTGAACAGATGCGTACGTATAAGACGATGTATGAATGTAAATGAAGCAAAGAGTTTTTGCCAAGACTAAGTTCTTTGGCGGTCCGTCCTCTCTTTTTATAGAATTTAATATACATAAATAATAACAACCAACGTTATTTTTAGTCATTTATACGAGATGCTATATATTTTCACTCATTTATACAAGATGCTATATATTTTTAGTAATTTATACTAGATGCTATATATTTTTAGTCATTTATACTAGATGCTATATATTTTTAGTCATTTATACTAGATGCTATATATTTTTAGTCATTTATACGAGATGCTATATATTTTTAGTAATTTATACTAGATTCTATATATTTTTAGTCATTTATACGAGATGCTATATATTATTAAATCAACGTAGGCTATTATCATCTAAGTATATTTTGTATTTAACTATTTTTAGAATGGTCGGATATCACAGTTTAGTCCTAAAAGGAAAAATTTCTTGAAGATGGCGACATTACAAATTAGCCAAATATTCTAAATTGAGATTTGTTGTTAGGCTGAAAATATTAAAAGGTGAGAGGAAGGTGGGGTACTACCTGGATACTCAGATATTGTCACTAAACACGGCTAAAGCCATTTCAAGCAACTTTTATAATTTTATGTCTGTAGGCATAAATTTATTTATTTATTTAAACTTCCATTGAGCTGTATTCATTATATTTTTAAAATAAAGAAGATAAGTACATAATAGTTATAAAAATAAAATGACCTTCTAGTTAAATATGTCGGCAGAGCAAGTTTCATTCCTCACAAGAATTGTACATAAAATAAGTGCGAGAAACAACTACATCAAATTGGACTGTTGTAAGTGAAATTAATTGTCTAGATACTATGTTCAATTACTGTATTTGAAGAAAAAATTACATTTCTAGTTAAAATAAGAAAAAAAATTGTAAAAAATAAATAAGTGTGTTTTTAAATAAATAAAGGTAATGAGGAATTAAACAGCTTAAACAATATCGAGTTAAATTTGAAAACATTTAAAGATATTCAGTTATAATTTAAATAGTGATTTTTTAAAAGCTTAAGTTAGTGAAAGGCTATAATATTTTATAAAAATTACATTTTGAACCAAATAATTTAAAGTGTAGTAGTTAATTACTAATCCAAATGAAAAGTCGGGTTGTGACTTAATGGACGTTTTAAAATACGTGGTTGAGTTATTAAACAAACAAACAAACAACAACAGAATGTTAAACTTGTGATAAGTTAGGTTAGGTTATATTTATTCGTCAAGCCAAACTATATAATTAAACCAAATTTAAAAAAAAGTAGATCTCTGAAAGAAAGAAAAAACGTACATATATACTTGGATATAACCTAACCAATAGGGGTGAATTCTCAAAGACATTTTTCAGATATATCTGCAAAATTGTGAATCAAAAACGGCATTGAAAACGTACAGTTTGGCCAAATTATTGACAAAATCGTTTTGAAGACAAAGGACAAAGTTAACAAGGACATCTAACAACATCTGGCAACTCAAATGTATAATCCCAATGATAAAGATTACAAAAAGCAAAGACTCGACTTAGGTGCAATACTTACCAATCCAGTGATATAAGTGTTTAAACTTGACAGACGAACCATTGAAAGATCAAGAAAGGTAATTCAATCAACCGGCAAAGTTATTTTTGAACTGTTATATCAGAACAATTAAAGCTATTCAATCCAAGGTTGGGTTAGATTTGGTTAAAAATCAGACTAATCTTGAAAACAAAGGACTTCAAAGGCTACCTACTCAACCCAAGAAAGTGTTAAGTTAAGACGTGCACAATTGAAGGACTTTGAAAGCCAAAACGCCTGGTTTTGTCTAAGGGGGGACACCAGCAAAAAGCAGTGAAATGGCGACCCCACCAGATTCTCCTATGGAGGAGGTAGTCTACGAACTGGACCCTGTGAGGGTCCCTAAACCCATTCCGGTAGCGCTTGACGACCTCTGCCGACAGACCAAATTCTCCAGGCAGGAGATCCGCATCATGTACCGGGGATTTAAAACGGTGAGTACAATTTCATCTCTTTTACTATAAAACTTATTTGCTATCAACTCATCCAAAGAAATTCACCGATTGCTTTCAAATTTTGACACAACGTTGCATCGAATACGCATGCGTTTTCATATACCTATATTATATAGGTAACAACAGCGACATCTGTTGGACGCAAAAGCAAGATGCGCTATTGTTTATCTATCTGCACAGACAGACTGAGCCACAACAACGCGTGACTTGGTTCAGCGAGTGTAAACATAAAAATGAATGTTTCTTCGTTTGTTCCTATATTATTCATCCGATTTATCTGAAAATTTCAAAATTTTTTCTTATTAGTGTCAGGAATATTCAGAGAGCGGTTTTAATGGTAGAAAAAGTCGGAGATGTTCGAGAAAGACTAAACACATTATCTCTGCACTTGAATGAGATACAGAGTCGAATTGAAGTCGAAATAATGTAGTTTTTTGAACAGTTACAATGTGAATGATATTACATGAAGTGAATAGTAGAAAAATTAGATAAGGGGGATATCTGAGGAAAAATGAATTAAATAATTAGTTGTGGTAAAATGTTAGTTATGAAAGAGGCGTAAGGAGAATGTATGACTTGGAAGTGAATGGTTTAATAGGTCGAGAACGCCTGAGGAAGACATGGCACGATCAAGTGAAACGAATACGTTTATGTTCGGGTTAAATCTTCCCTATAGGAAAAACTAATCCCTTGCACACACTTTTCCACAAATGATCATCTAGTCAATTCAAATTATGTAAGTGAATTATATAAGCAAAATAAATACAAAACAATACAATAACAACACGTCAACTCACCAGAGATCAAATGGGAAAATAACTCACCGACTCCAGATATTTTCATATCAGAGGGTTCGGCTCGGTAGAACTTCTAACAGGGCCTATAAATCCTACTGATCCCTCAACATAAATATTTAAAAAATCTTTCGTTTTCCTACATGTATTCAAAATGACCGACTTTTGCATCTTTAAATATAATTTTTTGATAGATCTAATACGCCTAAATTTTGAATGAGAGAGCTAGGTACGAGTATAATGACAGTAGCCGAAATAACGAATGGTAATATTTGTATAGTCTGAGAATGCCAAATTCTTTTTATCTCATTTCCTAAATCTGTGTATTTTCTTATTTTTTCATTAACAGATTTTTTTAATATTACAGGAATTTGGAATAGCGACATCAATGATATAAGTTATTTTATTAATTTTGTCTTGTTAAACTATATCGGGTCTATTATGACTAATCGTTCGGTCTGTTAGTATAGTTTTATCATAATATATTTTATAAAATTAGTTTTCTAAAAATGAATTTGGTTCGTATTAATAATATGGTACTATATTACGGCAGTCAATCAAGTTATGTTTAATTACCAAACTTTGGTGAATAATTTTTAAAACTTGATTGTGCCTAAATGTATACTCGGACGGTGCTAATATAGAACATCCCCATATAATATGTTCTATAGTTTCCGGAATAATATTATTATTATGTCCACCTTAAAATTGCACCCAGCCGTCAATTACCCCAAACCATTTATATGTGTCCGAGCAACTCCGGGTACACTTCAGCTAGTGCTAACTTAAATTGTGTTCGCTTGGTAAGAAAATAATGTACCCTAAAATAAAGCCAGAATCTTAACAACGTAAGTGAAGCAGCCGTGCACAATAATATGCGACGCGTGCCCCTGGTGTATTGGACAGACCCACAGACATAGGAATTAATAGACGAGAAGATAATGGCGAGGGGTAAAATCAACTGTTGAAGAACGAAGGGGGTTAAGCTGACTGTGATTCGTCAATAAATCAATCTGACAGTAAATAGGCATCTCGCATTATAATATCACCATTTACTTCTTAAAAGTAAAATTTGCTTTTGAATGAATAGACATTTTTACATGGGAGCGCAAATTACTCGCCACGTTATGAACAAATTTGCGAAGTCCAAATTCGGCAAAAAAATTCGGTTCTATTTTCAGAGTCGAATATTTCGTTTAAGTATTTAGTTAAGACACTTTTATAAATGTTCATAATTTACTTCCCAGCAACCAACCAGCTTTGTGTTTCGCGTCCAGACGTTTCTCGATGTGATAGTATTCTACAACGATGTGACAGTTTCTACAACTGATCCATATTATACGATGTGAATATGCTTACAATAAAGTAAAATAATGCTTATATATGGAATGTAATACGACAATTGGGTTTATTCTCTTTTTCACATCTATTTTTACAAGTTTTCATAGCACAAGTCAACATTTTGCCGTGTTATTTCGTAAAATGAACCGATGATGCCTCGACCATAGTTCGCACAAGAATGATGACGTCACGTTTTCAAATTTCACTTGAGGCCGTACGCGAGCACAGCCGGCTCCAATGGAACCGGTATGGGGAGTGGGGATAATACGCTTTTAATCACTTAGGGCAGGTCTACTAATATTCGTATGTCTATGGACAGACCCAAGTTTCAATTTGCCCTATCAAATCTCTAAAATAAAGTGGGATTCTAAACGACATAAGTGAAGAAGTCGTGTAAAAACAATATTCAGTGCGAGACCCGGCGTAATAGAGGGACTTACGGTCGAATGTGCCCTATCAGCCCTAGAAAATCGATCTTTCCGCGGGGCTTGTTTTGATAATTTCTAATGAACGTATTACTAAGATCTCCAATGTTTCTAGAGGAATCGTGTATAAAAACAATCTGGTGATTATCGCTTATTTTGTAGTTGAAAAACGTTTTGTAATAATATTTTATTGATCTTAAATATAAATAACTTACATCCGTAAGAATACATCTAGACATATTTGAGATTTTAGTAATTTGTTCATCAGAAATTGGAGTATTATGTCGCCTTAATATTATTCCAACTTGTCGTTTCGTCACTTGTAAACATGTTTATTTTATCTGTGAAAAAGTCAAAGTAGAGTATAGTAAACGTTTATTTAGTTGGAAAATATACTAAAACTCAAGTACATTTCCATATAACTTCATTTTATATTTTTTTATCATTAGATGAAAATAAACATTTCTCTGAATATAAGTAGCTATACTGAAGAAACTACACGTTATAGATATATATAATTTTTATAAATATATTAACACATTATCGGGTAAAATTCTACAATTTACAAAAGCGTCATTTTGCTAAAAAACAAGTAAGTTATTAGGAAAATAAAATCAGCTGGCGCATCACATATATTATAAAAACATACTAATTTCGAATGCCTGTGATTTTGAGCTGTGTTAATTTATTTCATGTTCAATGAACTCTAATTTGCTTTGAATAAGTGTCACATTCATAATTGGTACTGATTGGGTGAAAAATAATTAAGACAAGCTTTAGAGTAGGTACCTACCTAAAATCAGAAAATTCTTGTATTTTATTGAATAATTCTATTTTTGTAAAGTGTATTTCTTTTGTTTAAATTTTTGAAAGATTTCGTGATTTTTCATGTTTACTAAAGGTGTTTACGTCTTCCTAATTTGTCAACAAAAAAAAATATAATTATATATTATACCTAGATCTAAGTATTCGGACACTTCCCCACCTTGCTCTACCCATCTCCTTCCCCTCCTCACCACTTTCAGTCTCACAACATGTTCCAATTGGGGATGACAGTCTCACTAGCTGCAGATGGAACTCGATTATCAACATTTCTAAACAAGAAAGAAGATTAGTTGAGAAAATGATTCCCCCATTTTATAGAACCACACAATATGTAAATTTTCCCACAGAGGTCGATATTATAAATTGTCCTGTGTCGATTTGATATTGTCGACTAAATAATGTAAAGCCATCCGTATCGATTGTAAGATGCTAACTAGCCTATATACCAGAATGGTAGACAGGTATCGGTATGGATGCCATACATGGTGGCCTAAAACTAGTGGCAATTATACCTACGTAGATGCCATACATGTTTCCGAAAATTAGTGGCAAATATACCTACGTAGATGCGATGCGTAGAAAAGCGGAAAACTGGTGAAAATTTTCATCACACACGGGTAAAAATGAGTATTGCTGATATATTAAAATCCTTTATGTTAAAAACGTAATGGCACGCCATTTCCTATTAAAACATTAGTACATTCAGAATATATCGGAACACGTGATATTTGTTTTGAATTTTATGAACATCTATTCTGACATCATCATTACACATTCGTGTTTACTGATAGATGGTTAGGAAATATTTAATAATGAATAACTCATTCGTTAAAAGCCTGCAGTCCCATTTTTAACAGGAATACGACTAATGTGACCCAATACAAAAGTCGGTATGGGGGATAGCAGCCGTTTATTGTTTTTTTGAGTTAAATTAAAAAAAAAATTAATGCAAATTTAAAAGTAACAATTGATACTGCCAAATCACATTGATAATTGAAAACATTCATTCGTGTAAAATCTCATCTTTTTGTAAAGTGAAATAAAACCATCATTTTTCCCTTTGGACTGGAGTCGGTTGTAATTTTGGTTGTTAATTCAAAACGCGGGGAAAAATGCTGTCATACAGCAGCTATTAATAAAACCTAGTGGGGTTGCAGCTTGATTGCCGCTAAGCCCAGTGCGGCCACTTGTAATGGCCCACTTGTATGATCATGTTTTTAATATTTTTTTCGGAGAAGATTGGATTTCTGAAGCATCAAATTTTTAATTGTATTTTCATATCGCTGATTTTTTTTAAATCTTTTTAAATGAGGCTTTTTTTCCAGGTAATAGTTCTTTTTTATGTTTAATTTTTTTTTATACTTATTAATTTTTTTCTGGTTCCAACCGTTCCAGCCATTGAGAGGATGTCATCCCCAATTGGGAATTGTTTTGATGCTGAAGGTACTAGGGAGGGGAAAGAGATAATTATAATAATTGTAGCGGCAGCTACTAGAATAATACCTGGTACTCCTTCGAAAGATCTAGAACATTAATACACGGAACTTACATCGAGAACGGCGTAAGTACATTGAGAGCCCGAGATCTTCGAGAGCAGCGTAGTATTTATGTAGTCGCGGTACCTAGTCTCGTTCAAGTGCCCAGCTGAAACTATTGACGGGCGCTTCACCTGTACCGGACTGTCTGTAGGTACCTACAAGCGTATCTGGCTTCGCCCGCGGTTCGGGCTCACAATCATCAGCCAACCAGGCACACTGTACCTTTGGTTTACTTTAAAATGGAGTTCCAGGAAGACCCGTGGTCTTCACCAGCGATGAACGTCAACTTTCGGTATCCACTGACGCCGTGTCGATACACCGATTTCATTGAAGTGATCATGGACCACGGACCTACATGCATCCCATCGTGATCAGAGATAAACCATTTCAAATGGAAATGCAAAATGGGTATTTTCCATTTTGCATTTTAAATGCTTTTCTAAAAACCATTTTGCATTTTAAGTGCTTTTCTCAATGCATTTTCCATTTTAAATGCTTTTTTGCAACATTCTTCCTACTATCTCCACTCATCTTTTTTTCATAAGCCCCAAATATCAGTCGGTCCTCAACCTCGCTATGAGAGATAATTTACATTTGTCAAGTTGCTCCCTGGTAGGAGCCCTGGCAATTGAGTGATACCATTACAAAAAATACTGAACATGGGGCCATGACGCTGTAATATTAAATATTAGATAGCAGTTTCTATGTTTTTACGTTGGCAACATTAGTCCCGCGCAATTTTTTCGTGGTTTCATAATCTGTAGTCGTGGTGTTTTTGGATTTATCATCATGTAATATGTTTGTTCTACATTGATGTCCATTATTAAATGACAAAATTGTTTAAAAATTCTATAATTATTTTAATTGTTTGACCTTAGAAACCATTTTGCATTTTCAATGCATTTTGAAAATAGGTATTTTGCATTTGAAATGTTTTTCTAAAACCCATTTTTCATTTTGCATTTTTAAATGGAAAAGTTTTGACCCATTTCCATTTTGCATTTCAAATGGTTTTGGGTACCCATTTTGCACATCTCTGCATATATGCAAGTCTTCCTAAAATATACACTGTCAGTTTTCAATGCTCAGCAAGGCTGATAACCGGTGTTTCCAAATATTCCCACATCTCACAACATCTGTGGAACCTTCATTGGCTTAAGTGCCCTGAAAGAATCCAATTCAAACTCTGCTGGATGGCTTTCAAAGCCTTACATGACATGGCGCCACCCTACTTGTCGGAACTTTGCATTCCAAACGATGTTAATATTAGGCAAGTAACCCTTTGATTAGCATCTTCAACAGCCACAGGTAGATTCTCAATACCTAAGCGCAATCCCAATACTAATTTTGTAGACTGGCCTTCTGCAGTAGCTGGCCCAACAGCTTGCAACAAACACTAATTCCCTTCATATTTGCGAAAGATCGACAGCTCATCTGAGTTAAGAGCAAAACTAAAGACTCACCTTTTCAAATTGTCGTATCCAGAATAATAACCGTATCCAGTTGTACAGGGTTTTCCAAAAAGAGGTGGTATCAAAATATTCAATCGTAAAAGATCAATGGTTTCGTTGCTTGTGTGGCACATAGCGCCGCCTTGTTGAAAGTAAACGTTGTCCAGATTAATACCATCCAATTCCGGCCATGAAAAATCATTAATCATCTCTCGATAGCGCAATCCATTCACCGTAACTGTTGCTCCAGCCTCATTTTCGAAAAAGTAAGGTCCAATGACTCCGCCGGACCATAAACCGCACCAAACAGTCACACGTGGAAGATAGAAAGGCTTTTCAAAAATAATTCTTGGGTTTTCCGAGCCCCAGATGCGACAATTTTGCTTATTGACGAAGCCACCGAAGTGGAAATGGGCCTCATCACTCAAGATGATTTGCATTTGATTCACTCAAGTGAATTTTAATAATTTCAATGCGCTGTTGAAGCGTGTATCGTTCCATTTTTATTAATAGCGTAGTTTCTACTTGTCAAATGTTAAAAAATAACACCTTCAAAAGTAACATCTACCGAAATAGCGGACTATTCAAAATAACACCTCTTATTGGAAAACCCTGTATTTCATTGCTCAGTCCAGGGGATTTTTCTCCTTGACTACCCACATTAATCTAACAACCATTTACTATGCGTAAACTATGTTTGAAATTACCCACTGACACCACGGGCAGAAATCATAACAATCTATATTATTTGTAAACGTAAATAATATGTATGTTAGTCTTAAATCTCTTCTTTAAGCCGTAGTTGTGAGTCATATTATAGCGGAATTGTGTAAATACCCACTCGGTCATAAAAATATGTATGGTTTTAAGTCATCACATTCCACACGCTTAATTATAATTAACCGAGCTCTTCATACTCTAAATAATAGTTGACATTTTATCGGATTCACTGCCCAAATTCAAACGTGGCATCATGTCAATAATTTAAACTATTTAATGCGCATACATACAGACACACACAAACACTCACACATACATTACACACGTCACACACACACACCTATATACTAGACACGTCACCTGGAAATTAAGGAATAAACATACCACTTAGCAGACATTACAAGGAAACATATCATAGGTACACAACACGAAATATTTTATTCCTGTTTATTTTGGATAATCTCTGTAAATCATGTACTTTTTGTTTCTATAATATTAAATTAAATTAAAAAATCAGTTAGTTGTAAATCACTCGACATTCATCTTTGTTATAAGTCACTAGTTATAATTCACTAGTTATAAAACTTAGTTATAAGCCAAATTCTACATGATAGGAATTAATTAAATGCATAAATTAAGTTGTTAAGCGCCCTCAAGGTGATTTTCTCACGAAAACGGCGCTATACAAATAATCCAATCATTATTCTTTTGTATTTATGAGTATAAAGGATTATTGATTTAGATTAGAATAGGTTAATTGACATGATGAGTTCTTAGAGGAAGTCTATAGTCAAATTTTGTCATTCATTTTTCTATCGGGGCCCCTTGAAATCCGTCACCTAAGCGCTTAGGTAGTTAAATACCTCACCCAACCTCCCATAAACCTCGCTACTTGGGAGCTAGAACCTACCCTCATTTCTAGCCCCCGCTTGCAGGGGGTATCGATCCACCCCACCTATAAGCAGAGGGAGTGAAGAACGTAAATATGAGAAAGAAATATGAAATTTGTTATCTAATTCGCTACAAGCTTCAACATTTGAACATTTTTTTTATTTTATTTGGCATTTTAATTACCCTACATCATAAAATTTATAATTTAAGGCGATGCACTACGTCGTGTAATATTTTGAGGCCGCTATCAATAACACACCTTACGTAGATGGCGATAAGGCTTAAATTCCCGCTTAACACAATCCACCTTTTTTGATTTAAGCAAGAAAAAAACATGGCAAAAAGTGCCGTTTATTTTATTTTGTGGATCTTCAGGCACTAATATTTTAATGTTTTCGATCATTTTATAAATAACTTAATTTGCCACATTATACAATAAAATTATAACCGAAAATGGGTTCCTAAGTAGGAGATTTTGAACTTTAAAGCAGTTTTCATAGACCTTTACATTATTTTTTTCTAGGCATATAAAAAGACTTATCTAAAAAATACTAGATTCTTTCAAAGGCCAATATGTATTATACTCGTAGTATTTAATTAAATCATCTGAAACATTTCTAGGTGACCAAATTTTCAAACCAAAAACACGTGATTTTGCATTACTACGTATGGCATCGCCTTAAAATAATAAAACATATACCCGTAACACACAATACACACTAAAATATTAAAAAAAAAAAACTGCGGTGATTTTTTTCAATACTTTCTCTATTAATTTATTTTGTTTCATTTCACTTCGGTTTTATAATAATTTATTTCATATTATATTTTTGTTGAATTTTATTAAATTGTAAAACGCGCCACGTCATGAATCAGGCCACTAACAATAACAGTCTTCATGTAAATGGTGATAAGGTTGAAATTCCCGCTTAACACCAGCCGCCTGTTTTGAAATATGCAAATATAAAACTAAACCAAAAAGCGTTTTTTTTTCTTTATGCAATAAAAAAAACATCGCCAAAAAGTGTTTCTTTCTTTGTGCAATTAAAAAACATCGCCAAAAAGTGTTTCTTGCTTTATTGAATAAAAAAATATCGCCAAAAAGTGTTTCTTTCTTTGTGCAATTAAAAACATCGCCAAAAAGTGTTTCTTTCTTTGTGCTATTAAAAAACATCGCCAAAAAGCGTATTTTGCTTTATTTTTGAAGTTCAACAAACAAACGCAATTTGCCAAAAAGGTGTTAATAAAAAGAAATGTTCAATTTATAAGCATCTATAATATTTATAAGCGATCACATTTTTAAACCAAAAACATCTGATTTTGTATTACTTCGCTTCGCCTAATTGTGGGAATTATAAAAGCCAACAAACTTTTTGATTTAGTCGCCAATTTGTTTAATTTAATTTCCATATATCTCCGCAATACAAAACGCATTTTAATCTGCCTTATTTCTTGGCAAATTGGCTGAATGCAAAGTGTTTTTGGTTTTCTGGCCAAAATGCGGCCATTTATCATTCTGGCGTTATGGTGCCAAGTTTGTACCGATAAATTCCACAAGGCTGGAATTGTTTTATTTGTTTGAATACCGCACACAAATGCCGACCTCCCGGAGCCAGTGGGGCTATAACATTCATAAACTCTTTATATAAAGACAGGCAATATTGTACGTACCAAATCGGGGTCTCATCGGGGGCTCCGTTGAAGGCCAGAGTAAGTTAGCCTAACAGAGCTGGGTGTACTGTACTGCAGATAGGACACAACTGCTGACCCTGTAATCGCAAGTGCGCTCCACTGTTGGATGTGGCAGCCACCTCTGGCCTGGAGCCCCAAAATACCTGAAATAAACCCATGACTCTTTTTTGTTAGATAGATTCCCCGATCTTATCAAGCGGAATGCAATCTTTAAAGCACTGGCAACAGCTAGGTATGCTGACCTTGTTTTACCGGTAATACAATGGAAGGTGCTCGAGAAACACGCTAAACGCGCGCCCAATGTATGTACACGATTGAAATTTGTCATATAAGAACAGGTCGCCTCTGCGACTCGTTCCTGATTTCAACAGCTCGGTTGTGGAACAATTTACCGGCCTCTGTGTTTCCTCCCTCCTACAACATGGGTCTCTTTAAGTCTCTTCAAGACCCATGTTCACTCCTTTCTCTCCTCAAAAAGAACCTCCTGACAGCATCCTCAGAGATGATATAGGCCCTGAGGGAAATTATTTTCTTCGGGTATGGATGTAATGTATTAAATTGTTTATGGATAAATTTGTATTTCACCTTCAACGCTTTCCTGTTTGTCATTTATTATTGCATATTTAGCCAATTATTGTCTTAGACATGTTTGTATTCCACCTTCAAGTCATTCCTGTTTGTCATTTATTAATGCATATTTAGCCAAAAATAGCCTAGCGTTTCATCTCACTTACGCCTGACATCGTAGATATCCATCTCATTCGAATTTCGTAAACACAATTTTGTATTGGAAATTTAAGCCCCGATTAGGCAAATATTTGTATCACCAAACAATCCCACATTTAATTTCGATGGGAATTCTATGGGAAGACTCATACACGCAGATCATACTGCTAAAGCCATTTGAAGCTTTTTACTATTCTGAAGAGTGATCTTTAACCATACGATAATGCGACTATTTATTTTAACCATACGATAATGCGACTATAATTTAGTTTTTATAATTTATCTAATTTAATCAATCTAGTGAAAAGCGGGATTGGAGGCTTACAGGGATTAATTAATAGGTTTCCTGAAAAACTTTTAATTAGTGACTATTATCACGATGTTGGAACACGTGTTCATAAAAATCCTAATAATACGTGTTTAGTTTGTGTTAGGAATTTACTAAAAGTTTACCAGGAAACGGCCTGTAATCCCGTTTTAACCGGATAACCAATAATTTGAAGATATTCGGAATACTCGTTTCTCTCCGTAATAAATGTAGGTTTGTTAAAAGAATTGCTTTTCATTGGACAATTTCATTTAACGTCTAATAAAGGCTATGCAAGCCTTCTTTATCGAAGGGTAAGGCTCTCGACTATGAATCCTGTGGTCGCAGTTTCAATTCCCGGCGTGCGTTCACGGATAACACCTACTGATATGAAATACTGTTTATTTATTAAAAATCTGGTCAAATTATTAGTTTTTCTGTTAAAAATGGGACTACAGGCCTATAACAAATAAATTGAAAGAGTTCCTAACAAAATATCAGGCAAAAGGGTATCTAATTAAATAAGTGATATTTCTTAAGATCACAGCGTCATCCATTTTTCTAGACTTTCTATACGGACTATAAATAGATACCTTCTCCGTCATTGTTTAAATGCCGGAAGCTGGCAAATGCGCGCGCATCTGTTCCGGATGTGCATCCGCTTCCCCTCCCCTACCAGATCCGGTTGGCACCAATCCCTGGCACTTCCGGCTGCCGATGTCGTGTGGCAGAGAGATATATATTGCACACAAGCGATTTTACTTTTTCATTGCAAGACTGTTTTCAAGATCTCTAATTAATTTTTATTATTATTAAATAGTATAAAAAAAGTCGCTTTCCGTGTCTGTCTGTTTGTGCGCTTAGTTCTTCGAAACTACGCAACGGATTTTGATAGGATTGTCACTATCATTTAGAGAATTTCTTCCGGATGGTTTATATATATAATACATGCATATTATATTTATAGAAAGTAGAGAAAAGTCGACCAACGCCGGGTACACTTCACGTATCTTGCATATGTTCTTAAAATTACATAAAAATTAACTAACTAACCATTACGCCGTTTCCCCGCAAGGGTAGGCAGAGAGGACGGACCGCCAAACAACTCTGTCTTGGCACACACTCCTTGCCTCATTCACATTCATACATCGTCTCATACACACTCTTCTATTATGGCCCGACTCAAGTATCTGATTCACTTGATCGTGCCATGTCTTCCTCTGGCGTCCCCGACTTCTGCTACCATTCGCATTTGCATCTTATATCCTCCTTACACTCCTTTCTTTGCTCATTCGCTCTACATGCCCAAACGATCTAAGCGTCCCTTTCTTAATCTTACTAATTACCCTTACATCAGCCTTGCACTCTTTGCGGATCTCCACATTTCTCATACGATCATACATTGTTTTACCACACTAACGCCTCAGGGATCTTATTTCAACAGCATTATATCTACTTTCAACCTTCATCTGCCAGTTGTATGCCTCACTTCCATACATCAGGATAGGTACCAGCACTCCATTGTGGACTGCGAACTCCGCTTCTTTGGACAGTAAAATTATTTGGACATAAAAAATAATAAAATGTTATAAGATCACGTTATATGTCATCATTGAAGACAATATTAACCAACTTAAACGAAAAATGTGAAACAGATTAGACAGGAAAAGATAATAATAACAGTTTAGACAGGAAAAGATAATAATAACAGTTTAGACAGGAAAAGATATTAATTACAGTTTAGACAGGAAAATTCAATAATAACAGATTAGACAGGAAAAGTCAATAATAACAGATTAGACAGGAATAGATAATAATAACAGTTTAGACAGGAAAAGTCAACAATAACAGATTAGACAGGAAAAGATAATAATAACAGTTTAGACAGGAAAAGATAATAATAACAGTTGAGGCAGGAAAAGTCAATAATAACAGATTAGACAGGAATAGATAATAATAACAGTTTAGGCAGGAAAAGTCAATAATAACATATTAGACAGGAAAAGATAACAATAACAGATTAGACAGGAAAAGATAATAATCACTAATTAGACAGGAAAATTTAGTAGTATTAGTATTTATTGTCAATATATTATCTATTCCTGATCTCCCCATGTTTTGTTCAGTTGAGTGGTTTAAATTTCAGTCTGTATTTGGTGTCAGTATATTATCTATTTCTGATCTCCCTATGTTTTGCATACAGCTTTTTATTTGAGATTTAAAAGTCAAAATATTATTTGAATTAGAGTAGGATTTTTCGGTAGAGTTAAGTACCATAATATAGGAAGCTTTTTGCTCAAATGTTGTATGTTGTTGTTGCTAGGAAGCTTTTTGCCCAAATGTTGTAGATGCTTGTTGGATGTGTTTTCGACGCTGACATATATAGTTTCTAAGTTATGTATTGTTATTTCTTGTATTGTGTATTTATATTTGTAATGAGTATTGTTTTTCGGTCACATCTGGAATTGAATAAGTATTACTTAAAATACACTAAAAAATGACGGTGGTTGATATGGCCGAATTAGCTCAGTGGTCAGAGCAATGCTACGGCAAAGCAGAGGATCTTGTGTTCAATTCCCAGATGCGACACAATCTTGTATTTTGCACATTTTTTGTTTAAAAGTATTTAATTCCTATCTTCAATAATTCAATATTACAACTTGCTTTATATTGTTTACTTCTTATTATCTAGTGTTGGTTACTTAGCTCTATATATTTAACGGCTTCTTGTAAGCTACGATTAAATTGTTTTCTGCATGAAGCCAAACCAAACACTACAAATCCGATTAACGGTTAGAATGACAGAGCATAGGTTTTAATCAGTCTTCCCCTGACGTGAAATCTGGGTATCTTTTCGACGAGTTGGAGTCATACCACATGACCATTTGTTCGGCACCATGACCAGGAGGGTTCGAGAATACTTATTGACCACCGAAGCGTGCATATTGATATAACCACGCCATGTGTCTTACTAAATAGTGTAACAAAATATTAAATTTTGAAAAGAAAACTTCATAAGCACATTTTATTTTCTAGGACAAATGGCGATATTATAATCTGACTCCAGTATCTTTTTTTTTTTTTTAAGTGTTTTACTATCTTTTTTTTGTAACAAATAGATATAATGATATCCTCACTGGGATCTCCCGTGCTGAGGATTTCATTTACATATTAAATATAATTTAATTTTAAGAAAATTAATATTACAGCAAAGTTACATATGAAATTAATTATGGACATTTTTTTTAAAATAAGTAAGATAGTGTTTTTTTGTATGGTTCAGTTTAGTAGATTCTGTTTTAATCTGTGTTTGATATCAGTATATTTTCTATATCAGATCTCCCTATATTAAGTATCCAGCTTTTTATTTGAGATTTAAATATTATAATGTTGAGGTTTTTGAGTGAGAGTGGTATTTTACTGTAGAGTTTAATACTATGTTATAAGAAGCTTTTTTGCCCAAAAGTTGTATTAGTAGTTATTTGTTGGATAAGTTTTTGACCATGAGATCTAGTGTTTCTATTGTACGTGTTTGTTGTTATTTCTTGGGTTTTGTACTTATGAATGTAAATGAGTATAGTTTTAGAATAAAGTTGTTTAATTGACATGGTGTTAAGATTGGTGAAGATTGCTTCAGTGCTAGTTCTTACAGGAACTTTCAGTATAATTTTCATTATGGCTTTTTGAGTTTTAATTAGTAGATGTATTATATTTTTATTTGCACTGCCCCATCCGATAATACCGTATTCTAACAGTGATTGGCAGAATAATTATCTGATTCACTTGATTATGCCATGTCTTCCTCGGGCGTCCCCGACTTTTTCCACCATTCACATTTGAGTCATATATTCTCCTTACACTCTTTTCTTCGTTCTTTCGCTCTAAATACCCAAGCCATCTGGGCGTCCCTTTCTAAATCTTACTCATTATATCAGCCTTGCATTCTTTGCGGATCTCCACATTTATCACACGATCATACATGATTTTACCACACACGCACCTCAGGGATCTCATTTATACAACATGCATCTTTTATCTACTTTTATCCTTCCTCTGTCAGATGCCTCGCTTCCATATATCAGGGTAGGTACCAATACTGCATCATGGACTGCTAGCTTCGCTGGACAGTTTTTTTGCTAGCCCCCACTGCGTTCAGTCCTCCATGAAGGGAGTTACCTGCATTTCCCCTTGTTTCAATATCTCTGTCAGCCTTCCCATCTCTCTAGAACATACTTCCTAAATACACAAACTCATCCACCTGCTCCAAGTATTCCTCAGCAACAACTATATTGCACACTGTTTTCGTACTCTCTCTTACAAACACCATGACTTTAGACTTACTTAGATTCATCATTAACTCATTCTTCATACATACTTGGTTCATCCTAAACAAGATACACAAAGACTGTAGATCTTCCATACTGTTAAAAATCAGCACCGAATCATCAGCATACAACAGGCAACATTTGTCAGTTTTCTGTTAGTTACTGGATATTTCAAGTTAAAAGGGAGCGTATGGTAAACTTTTAAGCGCAAAAACAAAGCTTGGTGCTCTGTCTTTATAAATTGGTTTATATAATATATCTGGGGGTCTAGCACAGTTAAAGCGACAATTTTACAATATTGGATCGATAGGCGTAACCACCGACCATTTTATGCCGTATTCCCGAACACGTTCGCGCTGTTGATAACAAGACCGATAGTGATAATACAATAAATAAGAAGTTGACATACTAACAACACTGGCAACATTGGAGGTAATGATTTTGAATTGACATTAAATGAAACGTCATAGTTACGTAAAAATACAGGGTTTCCCAATAAGAGGTGTTATTTTGAATAGCCCGCTATTTCGGTAGATGTTACTTTTGAAGCTGTCATTTTTTGACATTTGACAAGTAGAAACTACGCCATTAATAAAAATGGAACGATACACGCTTCAACAATGCATTTAAATTATTAAAATTCACTTGAGTGAATCAAATGCAAATCATCTTGAGTGATGAGGCCCATTTCCACCTCGGTGGCTTCGTCAACAAGCAAAATTGTCGCATCTGGGGCTCGGAAAACCCAAGAGTTATTGTTGAAAAGCCTCTTTATCCTCAACGTGTTACTGTTTGGTGCGGTTTATGGTCCGGCGGAGTCATTGAACCTTACTTTTTCGAAAATGAGGCTGGAGCAACAGTTACGGTGAATGAATTGCGCTATCGAGAAATGATTAATGTTTTTTTTATGGCTGGAATTAGATGGTATTGATCTGGACAACGTTTACTTTCAATAAGACGGCGCTGTGTGCCACACAAGTAACGAAACGATTACGATCTTTTACGATTGAATATCAAAATAACACCTCTTATTGGAACACCCTGTATTTATAAATTGAAAATGTTGAGTTGAAATAATAACCTAAATACGCATTGGAATTACACTAAAGGTTGGGTTAATAAGTTATAGAGGCCTTTATTTACATCTTTTTAACTGAACAAATTTCGTATCTGCGAGCCCAAACCAATGAAACGTCATTGGCCCGAATGGATTCAACTCCCCGCGTATCCGAATTCTTTCAATTCTCAGAGCTTCGTTGGTTCAACTCCGTTCTTTAATAAACCAATAATTTTGCGTAACGAACGACATTATTAAAAAAAGATGTGTATATTGACAGGTAACCGAAACTTATTAGATACTATGAAGGCCGTGCTAAAATTTGTCTGTCGTCGGTCGTAATATTTGTAATCAATACTTTATACATATTTTTTACGTTGGTCGTGCTCGCAAATATCGCTTACTGGCCATAGATGATGGATTTCATCAATAAGGTCAATACCTTATTGACTAAATGATTTTATTACCAGAACTATTAATTCAGTGTGGGATGACTTTATTACCAGAACTATAAATTCAATGTGGTGTGATTTTATTACAGACCTATAAATTCAGTGTGGGGTGATTTTATTACCAGAACTATAAATTCAGTGTGGGGTGATTTTATTACCAGAACTATAAATTCAGTGTGGGGTGATTTTATTAACAGAACTATAAATTCAGTGTGAGTGATTTTATTACCAGAACTATAAATTCAGTGTGAGTGATTTTATTACCAGAACTATAAATCCAGTGTGGGGTGATTTTATGACCAGAACTATAAATTCAGTGTGGGGTGATTTTATTACCAGAACTATAAATTCAGTGTGAGTGATTTTATTACCAGAACCATAAATTCAGTGTGAGTGATTTTATTACCAGAACTATAAATTCAGTGTGGGGTGATTTTATTACCAGAACTATAAATTCAGTGTGGGGTGATTTTATTACCAGAACTATAAATTCAGTGTGAGTGATTTTATTACCAAAACTATAAATTCATTGTGGGGTGATTTTATTACCAGAATTATAAATTCGCTATCAATAATCTTTTTAGTATCAGCAATCCTTGCATAGAGTTTTATCGATCATCCATGCTAGACCTCCTGACCATAATAGGAGATTCATGATAATGTATTATTTGGGGAAATAGTTTACTGTTATTAATGAATTTCTCTTCATTTTTAATTTCTTCTCTGACCCTACACCAGAAGAAGATGTGAAATAATAACATTTTCACATTCCCCCTCCCTTCAACCACTCCCCCTACCAGTATAAAGCAGGGGTGTTAAACCCCCCCGGGCGTGTTGATCCCTGTGCCAGATTATTCATACTCTAGGTCAAGTTTTGGCAGGGGCGAATAAGGAATTAGATTGAGAAATATTATATTTTAAATTTATAATATAGATCAACCAACGCTGATTCTGAAAACATAACTTTTATTATAGATCGTCATTTAAGAGGAAGCTACAAGCCAAAAATGTGTATATTCTTGGTATACCTTATATCGTAGGTAATAGGCATTAAAATCTCTTGACAAAAGGAGTCTAGAAACGTTCGATTTCAAGCAAAAAACTGTTTTTCATTTATTTTGTAAATAATTTTATAAGAAAACCAAAAAGTTAACCAAGTGAAACTGTCACAGATAATCTTGGCTATAGTACGGTATTTTTTAAAGTTGTTTCCTTTACGCGTTCATACATTTCTATTGAAAAAAATTGTTTTTAGTAGTTTGCATTTATATTTTTTATTGAGTATTTTTTTATTTTATTTGTATTTTACTGAAGCGAAACGATAGGAAAACCTTCAATTTATCTAAAGCATTATTTTGGTATTCATAATGTACACCAATTCGTTATAAAGATTAATCAAAATAGTGATTTGGCATTAAGCTTCGCCTTAAAAACTATTTACCCCTCAAGCTAATTTGTTAACAACTTTAAACGTTTAATTTTAATGTGGGGGACGCCCGAGGAAGACATGGCACGATCAAGTGAATCAGATACTCGAATCGGGCCATGTCAAGAGTCAGAATAATAGAAGAGTATGTATGAATGTGGCAAGAAGTGTGTGGTGTGACCGAGTTTGGCGGTCCGTCCTCTCTGCCTACCCCTAAGGGGAAACGGCGTGATGGTTAGTTAGTTAGTTAGTTAGCAAAATCACTTTTATTCCAACTGATGCCCTTGTTATTTTGTTGTTTGAGTACAAATCAAATATAAAATGGACAACAATTTGAATCTTGTTGACTCTGTGATTTAACACTTTTCAAATGAAGTTTTGCAAAATGCTATAATTGACTAATCGTAGTTAAGTTAACCCTTTCACACCCGCATTATTGTTTCCACATATATTAAATATGTAATAATTGTTTGAAATTTTTTGGTATTTAATTTTTGTTTTTAATTTATTCTACGTTAATTTGGCTTAACATTGGACGTCAGAGGATATTTTTTAAATAGTAAGGTAAAATAAACATAACACAAAAGTAATACAAACAAATGTTTCATGTCATAAATACACATTTACAATGTAGTGATAATCTCTAAGGTTTGAAATAAATAACATTTTAACTAAAATTCATTCATAAATAAAGAAATAATCTAAGATAATAAATCTTTAAAAAATCGCCATACTAGTCGAAAACATGTCCGTCACTACCAGTGTTAATTTGAATGAAAATTTAAATTCATTTACAATATTTTGCCAAATGACTGTGAACAGTGAATTGAACTGATGTTATTACTATAGAACACGTCTTAATTAGTTAAAATATTTGTAATTTGAGTAGAATTTATTGATATCGTACCTCAAATGAAGTAATCAATGACGGCAGAAACTCTATGAAACTCACAATCAGCAGATGTCAAAATATTTATCGTTTTTGTGGCGGGAATGAGGATTTCAACCGAGCGGAAAAAATAGACGCTACAGAAAAGATTACAAACTATAAGAAAACAAAAACATGGCTTTTCTAAATCGCTACCGTTAAGGTAAAAAAAAACACAAAGTTTGTGTTAATTTGAATTAACACTGGGGTTGAAAGAGTTAACTCGGACTACTCAAGAGTTTTGCTTTTTGTCTTTCGTGCAATTTTATTGTTATTTTCCGATTAAGGATGATGGCTGTTTTAACCTGTCGCGCGCTGAAATGCACGATCAAAAAAATCATTTCTCTGCATATTAAGTAGCTAGGAATTCTGGGGAAAATACTTATAATAGATTGTTTACTACTTTTATAAAAAATAGAATCAGCGCACGTTGTAAATTTAGCGTCAGCAAGTTATTTTACAAACAACTTTATTTATTTATGCGTTTTCGAAGTAGCTCATTTGATTCGTTGTATCTCCCTCACTGTAATGGTGAAACTTATGAACTAAACAGTGTTAGAAAGTAAAATCACCACGCTTTATATTCAAATCCATAAATTAACAACAGTATAAATAAAAAATTTACCTACCTTTATAAAACCAAAGGTTAAGCATTTTTGAATTTTGTATTAATAATTTTTGTATAAAACGACATAAAGTTAGGTGGCAGTGATATTTTAATACATTTTTTATTTAGTTTTTTTAATTGAGTATTTAGATGAAAAAAGTCAGGAAGAGCGTCCACATTGTTACTATTAAAAATTGCATTACGTGAACATTAATTCAACTCATTCTAGTGATAATGCGATTTCTCGACCTTGACTATTTCGACCATTAAAATCACTCTAAACACTCCTGCCAATAATAAGAACAAATTTGACAAAGTGTCATCGCAATCGGATGCATGGTATAGAAAATAATACGGGACAAACAAAGATTTTTTTTATATGTATAGATTGTGTTAAAAAAATCTAAACACGGCCCTGCTACAAATCTACCTGTATATTAGCAGATGGTAGACTCTGTCGTGTTGCCGTATCAGAAACACGTAATAGCGATCGCCATCGCGTGACAATCTGTACTTAGTTCCCCGCCCTTTGACCTAACCTAACCTAACCTACATAAGAAACAATTATTTTTTATTGTTCGTCTATTCTTTTTGTATTTTTTTTCTTATAACTTTAAATATCTTCTTTATTTCCTGAACTGTAACCATAAAAAAATTGTAAGTGGAACATAACTGATTTATTTTATACTCAAAATTTTAACTGACTAATTAATTCACATTTATAACTGTCTGTTTTCAAAATATATTAAAAAAAAATAGGAACACATGGAAGATTTGCAATTTTTGTAAGGCTGAAGGGAAGGATATGAGAGAGAGAAAGGTTGAGAAGTGCTAGGCTATTCAAATGTGGTCACCAAACACGGCTAAAGCCATTTCAAACAACGTTTCAACTGTGATTGGTGGTACTTACCACGTATACGAGGGAATATCACAAAAAATCAACTTTTTTTTCAATAAAAAACATATATTTCAAAACTTAAAAAAACAACTTAACATGCATACAGTTTTTCTATACCTTTAAATTCAGTATAGGGTGATTTTATTACCAAAACTATAAATTCAGTGTGGGGTTATTTTATTACCAAAACCATAAAATCAGTGTGGGGTTATTTTATTACCAAAACTATAAATTCAGTGTGGGGTTATTTTATTACCAAAACTATAAATTCAGTGTGGGGTTATTTTATTACCAAAACTATAAATTCAGTGTGGGGTTATTTTATTACCAAAACCATAAAATCAGTGTGGGGTTATTTTATTACCAAAACTATAAATTCAGTGTGGGGTTATTTTATTACCAAAACTTTAAATTCAGTGTGGGGTTATTTTATTACCAAAACTATAAATTCAGGGTGGGGTTATTTTATTACCAAAGCCATAAAATCAGTGTGGGGTTATTTTATTACCAAAACTATAAATTCAGTGTAGGGTTATTTTATTACCAAAACTATTAATTCAGTGTGGGGTTATTGGTTCCATGATAACTCAACACAGTGACAATTCAACACACTTTTAAAAAGTTACATAAAGTCATTAGAAACGATGAAAAAAAAATTTTTTTAAACCTAACCTAACCTACTTAACTCAGTTAATAATGTTTTTGTTTCATCACTTTTCATGACTTTATGTAACTTTTTAAAGATGTGATGAATTATCATTGTGATGATTTATCCGGTCACCGGGGTTATTTTATTACCAAAACTATAAATTCAGTGTGGGGATATTTTATTACGAACACTATAAATTCACCATCAATATTCTTTTCAGTATCAGCAGTCCGCATTAAAAACCTACACTGAATATTATTGTTGTATTTTTATTATTTACTAGCTGTACCCTGCCACGCGTTGCTGTGGCTCAATTTTTCTGTGCAGATCGAGAAACAATAAAAAATCAAGTTTGTCCAACAGATGGCGCTGTTATTAAAAAAAACATGTTTTTACCTGTCACAGGTGAAATCAATATAATACATAAAAACACACGCGTATTCGAATGCAACGTTGTGTCGAAATTTCAAAGCAATCGGTGAAGAACTTTCGGAGATTTAAGATTTTGGACAAACGAACGTTTTCATTTTTATTTATATAGATAATTCGCCTGAAATCCCTTTTCTCATTATTTGGGGGAGGAGTAACAGTTTTGTAATGTACCTTTTATTCAAACTTATCGGGGTCTGCATTTAAAAAACTTACTAATATTAAAAACTGTTAATTTATTAATCCGATCAAATTATTCGTTTTCCTGTTATAAATGGGACTGCAGGCCCATAACGAATAAATTGAAAGAGTTTCTAACAAAGTATCAGTCAAAATTGAGTGTTAACGAGGACGGCGGAACACGTGTTCATACAAATACTTTTGTTGATATTGACAAACTGATATTGCCGCATTCCGTCATGACATATATTAAGAAGATAACACGTGTTCTCGATATATTCTGAGTGACTAAAAATTAACAGGAAGTTCCTTTTCCTCTCAAGCGTAATTTTCAACATTACGTTATAATTTTACGGATTGGATCTCCTTTTCTTCGGTAATACACTGTTATTTCCAATATTACCGATAGTTTCCACCACACTGAGGTCAAACTGATGAAAAGCACGCGAAATGGAAATAATATTACCTGCGGCGCACACTCAAACTGATTGGAATCCTCGGCGTTCTATTTTTAAAGTTTTGGCGCCAAGCCAAGCGCGGGAAATAAACAGTCTGATGGATTTACGCGGGAAACCGCCCAGAACCGGATGCGAGGCGCTCCGTTCGATTTGCTACATTATTTACCACGTCCTATGACGGGCCAGTACTAATAAACCCTATTTAAACCGCTAATTACACAAGAATATTGATTTTATTAACAAAAAATCTGATGGAAACTGGATAATTTGTTCTGTTTTGGGAACAATCACCTACAGTAGAGTAGGTATAAACATATGTAAAGAGGAAGCTACAAGCCAAAAATGTGTATACTCTTGGTGTACCTTATATTGTAGGTAATAGGCCTTCAAATCGCTGGACAAACGCAGTCTAGAAACGTTCGATTTCAAGCACAAAACTGGGTTTTATTTATTTTGTAAATAATTTTATAAGAAAGCAAAAAAGTAAATCAAATGAAAATGTCACAGATAATCTTAGCTATAATACTGTATTTTTTTTTAAATTGTTTCCTTTACGCGTTCATACATTTCTATTGAAAAAAAGTTTTTTTTAGTAGTTTACATTTATATTTTTTATTGAGTAATTAATTTTATTATTTGTATTCTACTCAGGCGAAGCGATAGTATAACCTTCAATTTATCTGAAGCATATTTTTTGGTATTCATAATGTACACCAATTCGTTTTAAAGATTAATCAAAATAGTGATTTGGTATTAAGCTTTGCCTTAAGGGGACATTTTCACAATCTATGAATACCGTGAAAATTGTGTTGAAAATTTAAATTACGTATATTGATAAATATCATCAGATATGATTTTAATCATTTTACAAAAAAAAACCAATAAAATTAATCGAAAATGGTGAAAATATTAAATCAAACACGACTCGTTTGAAATAGAGCAAAAATCTCTTCATTTAGTTGCATTTAAAGATATACTGTGAATTTGTTCATGCCTATAACATATTAAATAACATAACAAAACGTAATAAATTATTATATGCCATAATTAGTCTCCTGTAATATCAATACAAATTGAAAATATCTCTCTAGTAAAAAGTAATAATGAATTACTAGTACATATTGATTTATTTGGCGTGTTGGAAATAAGCCGACGTGGCTCAGTGGTCCAGAGCACCTGACCGGACATCAGAAGGCGCGGGTTCAATTCCCGTTGGCGGCATTTATTTTACTCTGGAGATATTTTCAATTTGTATTGATATTACAGGCGACTAATTATTGCTTATAATTATTTGTTATCCTTTGTGCTATGCATTAAACCTTAGTCTTATAAATATTAGTTTATCATTAAAAATAATAATATTTGACAAGTCAAAATATTTCACCAACAAATGTAGATATAATATGTCTCGACGCCATCTAGTGGGAAATTTAGCACTAACAAAGCCTTTCCTACAAAAATATTAAAAATATTTTATTGATTTTTTTTCCATGAAATCATTTTTCTTTAGTACGTTGTCGTGTTATTTTTCCTCCACTATTTCTTATCTTCACATCGTAATCTCGAATAATGACCTAAACACAATGAAACTTGGTGATTTAGTATATATGTGGGTACCTCCTCAACAAAATGTTACTTTTACAAAGAAATAAATAACATTTATTGGTTTTCCCAAGTAAGATATGCGTCTAGAACTTTGGTCGCCAGTTCTTGTGGCCTGACTTCAATCATGGCTACAGTTGCGGTTACTATCAGAAACGCCATTTTTATTCTAAATATTTTAAAAAGACACACATTATTTGACGGCCTACATGGTCGAGGTTTAAGGCTTCAAATCAAAAAAAAAAAAGAAAATTTATTCAATTAATTTGTTTCATTTTAGAATGTATTCATTCAATAATATATAATGGATTGGAATATACTCTCAGTATCGCGCTGGTCTAATACCATCATTCAGAGTTGAAGCATTGATTGAAATAGCTTTAGCTGTGTTTGGTGACCAAATCTAAATAGCCAGGTACTCCCCATCTTTCTTCTTTCCCATTTACTTCCACTCCCCACAATCTTCAGTCTCACAACGTAACCCAATTGAGGATGCCATAGTCTCACTGGCTCCAGACAGTTGGGACTCTTGTATAGTATTTATCGCGGATATTGACATAATGAATGCCTTCTGCACAAAAAGGCACTTGAGTCTTTTACTTGAACCAAAACTCTTGTAACACGTAGCAAGTGTGTAGGACGGCCTGCTCTATTGCGCTATCAAAATCTCTCTAATACTAGAAACTAGACATCTGCTATCCCTCCTCGGTTCTGATAATGGAGGGGCGAACCTACACGCTATCGACATCTTTCGGATAAGTCAATAACCTCTAAGATCTATCTACACTAGAGTCATCTATGTCTGGTAGCGCGAACTATCGATTTTATTTTTAGCCCTAGTGACAAATGGTTTAAAAAAATGCAGTGAAACGTAATTTATGTGGAAAATTAATAAAGTAAATATATTTTAACGAATGTATTTTGTTTTTTGTCAATCTTACAATTATGTTGAATTAATAACAGTCTAGAGAAATATAGTTCATATTATCTGTAATATCCTTGATATAATGTATGAGCTCACCCGTAGATGGCACCAGATTAGTTTAATAGGTTACCCATAGATGCAAAACCTTCTAGATCAAAAGGAGGTTTTGATAGTAGACGTTATCTGAAAAAAAAGATCCAAGTGTTTTATTGAAGCCGGAGTTTTATTGATTAATAAAATTTGCGAGAAAACCCCGGAGATTTAAACATTATCTGAAACAGACGAGATTTTTTCTCATTGTACTTATTAAAGCACCTCAAGACCTACACGACGACGCACAGATAACTCATATGCAACTTAGAGGCTCATATCTGACCCCCCTCCCCGTAAGATGACCTGGTCTATTTTTAGAATAGATAAGCCACTTTGCGCCACAACCCTTAGGCCACGAGATATATTTTAAAATACTGCCTCTAACTCTGGCGTGACTTTAGTATAGGAGCCCTTTTGAAAACATTTTTACGTTAGCTACAGAATTGTAGCGCCCTTCGTGGCAGCCGGACGCGTCTTAACGCGTCCTAAGCATCAACCGCTTTGTGTTTTTGTAGTATTTTCAATGGAAATGAAGCAACATCCATTTGAAATTATTTTTAAATCAATCAATCAACATTTTAAATAAACTTATCAACTATATTATTAGAACGTTATAATATGTGATTTGAGTGCAGTGTGTTAAAAGTGAATATTCGGCTATTTTGCTCAAAATATTCAACATTCGAAACGAACGTCGATCGGTAAATGCACCCCAGATGTTTTCAACGGAATTCTCGGAAACTCTGAAGGGCCTAGCAAGTGTTATTAAGCTAAGCCCAGGGTAATTTATTATCCCGACCGTCGCGTTTTATTGCGGGCAGAATGCACTGCTTCAATAATCACCAGGATGGACTCACCGAACGTCTATGTGAGGTGTCAGCGCTTTATTAGCAGCATAAACATACATCGACGGATGACGAACCTCGTGCTGGCACTGTTGGTGGACGCGGTTTACTCTCTCGCTGCAGCAGCTGGTCCAGTTTCTTCACCACCTAGGATTCATGCTGCAGAGTCTCCATCTTTTATCTTTTTCGAACGTCACAGCGGTGCTACCAAGGTCTGGTATCTGTGAGAGGATATTCTGTCAGCGCTTTATTAGCAGCAGGCATATACCTGGATGGATGATGAACCTCGTGCTGGCACTGTTGGTGGACGCGGTGGACTCTTTCGCTGCAGCAGCCGGTCCAGTTTCTTCACCACCTAGGATTCTGACTGCAGAGTCTCCATCTTCTATCTTCGTGTCACCTGTTCCTATACTTCATTTTACTTTACTTAAATTCACTTTATTTTTGTAATATTTATATTTTTTGTAATACCTGCATCAACTGTAAAGCGCCCCTGAGGTGATTTTTTTTTTTATTTTTTTTTTTATAGTGTCTCCTCACAAGAGTCCCAACTGCTCCCGTCTGGAGCCAGTGAGACTATGGCATCCCCAATTGGGGGATGTTGTGAGGCTGAAGGTAAGTGGGGAAGGGAAAGAGGAAGGTGGGGAAGTACCTGGCTATTCAGATCTAGTCACTAAATACGGCTAAAGCCATTTGGAGCAACGTTTCAATTCTGAATGGTGGTCTTACACCAGGGCGATACTGGTAGTATCTTCCACTCTGGAACGTGCCGCAAATATACTATATATTATTTTAATTAATTAATTGTGAAATAACACAAATTAATCAAATAAAATTTATTTGCGCACGCCGGGTTCGAACCCACGACCTTCGGAATGGCAGTCCAATGCGTTACCACTGGACTATGCCGGCCGTGATATCTCATAAAAGCGGCGCTATACAAATTGTCCAATAAATAAATAAAACATGAATAAAAACGTATTTCTTAATAAAAGACAGTGCAATTTATAAAACAATCTTGAGAATAAAACGGTTTACAAGTTTTTTTTCGTTTTAAAGGCAATTCAAAGCCTGCGAAACATAACGACGGCTCCTAATAGGCAAGTATTTATAAACGTTCCGGGTTTTGTAACATGGCCGTTTTTGCTTCAGTGTATTTCCGGGTAATTGTGATGCGAGCTTTGAGCCCTTTCCGGGTTCGGAGTGAGCTTTGTCACGCCAACTTGAGTCTGATTTAATAGAAAAGGAAGACGTTTTGTTTCGGTGGCGGGCGTAAGACGCGCTTGAGTATTTTAAGGGAGGAAAAAAATTGACACACCTTCAAAAAGCATTAAAACGTCCATTTTTCTATATATTCGTAGAACAAACATTTGTATCATGATTAAAATTGTAATCGATTCATTTATCGTATGATTAAAACTGTTATCGCTTCCAATTTTTTATTTATTAAAACTGTTATTTCTTGTTTATTTGTTCTGCTCTGGAACGCACTACGAAAATCTCCAATCTAGGAGGAGTAGAGCGCATAGAGTAACAGCATTTAAAATAACAAACTATTTTATTGACAGTCCATATATAGTCTTCTGGAATACTTTAAAATTTTCTTTGGATAAATTGGAATAAGTTTTCTTATTTAAGAAAACGTATTCCAATTTTGAAAATGAAACTTAAATTCAAAGCAAATTTGCGTTCATTGAACCAGATTTCACGCAGGACTAACCAGCGCACAGTACAGACAGAGGCGGATTTGCCCTTAGGCCTATGTAGGCCCGGGCCTAGGGCGGCCAGATATTAGGGGCGGCCAATCGTGACAAAAAAGTCACAGATGATAACAAGAAATTACTACCTAAGTACCTCAATATTCTACGTACGAAATAGCAATATGCAAGAGCGTGTTCACACACAGCACACAGCGCGCCCCCACGCTCCGCAGCCGCCCTCGCCACACCTATAATGCTCCGTCGCTCGCCCGCTCGCGTATTTCCAATCCCTACCGTGATTCAGTTGCGCTAGTGACTGAACCGCGTTAGGTATTGTTATGCATAATAGCGTGTTCACACACAGAGCTATAATATGCGTGGGATGGCGTATTTCAGCATATCGCTCGCCATACCTGGACAAATCTCACCCCATGATCCATGAATGATAATAGCAGGAAAATTAAAACGGTTTTGACCCTAGGAACTTACTGAAAAGTTTGGATACTCCAGGTCAATATGATGGGTACTGAGAAAGGGGCGGCTACATGGTCTGGGGCCTAGGGCGGCCAAGACTGCAAATCCGCCTCTGAGTACAGATAACGAAATTAGTATGTTTGATGATTGAAATATTCTCAAATTTTGTCAATTAGAAACTGTTATCGCTTTCAAACTGTTATCGCTTGTTGTATGTTTGAAATCTTGGATCGAACCGGTTATCACTTGAAATTTATTGTTGTACCATTAGAACTATTATTGCTTGCGGTTGTCGAATCAATTATATTGTGTGATTTAAATTGTTATCTTTATCTATTGTGTGATGAAAATTGTTATCTTTATCTATTGTGTGATGAAAATTGTTTTCTTTATCTGATTAAAACCGTTATTGATGCAATGATTGTACGATTGAAACGGGGCACCATTGAAATTGTAATCGCTTTCAATTATTGTGTTATTGAAAGTGTTATCGAAAATTTTGTAATTAACTCGTAAAAAATGAATCGTCGGAAGCTTACATTGCTAACCCTGGCTAAACCTTACGATATACATCAAAATAATGTACTACAGAATTGTATATCTTAAAAAGGCCTACAGAAAAGTCTAAGATTGTATATCTCTATCTCGTAAGGCTAATCCCTAGCAACGCCGGGTACGCGTCAGCTTGTATGAGATAAACGGTGGATTCATTGTCTTTTTACGAACTTATTTAACGTTATTTTATTTTGTTACAGGAATGTCCCGAAGGAGTTGTACACGAGGATTCCTTCAAGGACATATACGCAAAATTCTTTCCACATGGAAGTAAGTCATTATTTTAAAATACTTCTTTTTCATTATCAGTGTGTCCAGAAATCAGTGTGTCCAGGAATGAGAATCAGGTCGGAAGAGTTCGACTGGAGAGGTCAAACGGTCAATATGTCCGCGTGTTGATAGAATGCATTCTCATCGACAACGAGTCTATCTGCCGAGCTTAAGCTCGATCGGACATCTGGAATTGGGATAATTTACACTTCCGAGATTTGCATGAATTGTTTAATTTCATTCAGGCTTTGGCCCGTCACGCACCTGGTGTGCAAACCTTATACCATGAACCCATGAACCCTTACTAATTCACTTGGGGTGACCTAATACAATATATGGTTGGTTATACAATAAATGGTCGATTGAAGAAACAGTATTCATAATTTAAATCAATATTAATTATAAAAACTTACAGAAAATAAAATTGATTGCGACTAAGACTGGTGCTATCGATGTGAACCGAAGAGTTACAACTTCTAAGTTGTTCTAACAAGGACTTTGTTTAGAAACAATTATTTAAAGCGATGCCATACGTGGTAATGCAAAATCATGTGTTTTTGGTTTGAAAATTTGGTCGCCTAGAAATGTTTCAGATGCTTTAATTAAATACTGCGAGTAGAATACATCTTGGTCTTTGAAACAATCGAGTATTTATTAGATAAGTCTTTTTATAAGCCCAGAATAAAATAATGCATAAGGCCTATGAAAACTGCTTGTTCAAAATCTCCTACTTAGAAACCCATTTTCGGTTATAATTTTATTGTGTAATGTGGCAAATTAAGTTATTTATAAAATGATCGAAAAAAAAATAAATATTTATGTCTGAACATCCACAAAATAAAATAAAAGGCACTTTTTGGCCATGTTTTTTTCATGCATAAATCAAACCAAGCGGATGGTGTTGAGCGGGAATTTAAACCTTATCGCCATCTACGTAAGGGTTGTTATTGATAGCGGCTCAATTTAAAATATTACACGACGTAGTGCATCGCCTTAATAGATTTCATCTGGAGTAAACTTGCCCCGCTATCATTCTGAGGCACTCCACTCCCGAAATAGCTCTGCATTCCTCTGCGGTGACAACACTAGACATGAATCTGCTGAATGTGACGTCACACCACATTACTTATTGGAATCTCTCTGCCGGGTCATGCAGAGGTCAACAGGCCGCACACAAGACTTCCAACTGCTCCGTTTCGTCTAGTGCCCGTGTGACTATGACGTCCTCAATTGAGTATGTGGTGAGGCTGAAGGTACGTGTGAGGGAGAGAAGATAGGAGAAGTATCTGGCTGTTCAGATCTAGTCACCAAACAAGGCTAGAGCCATTTCAAGCCATTTGATTCCGTGACATCCGAATTCGTAGCCTAGGATTGTATCCGCTTAACCACACACATGGATCAACGAACAAACTAAAACCTTAACCAACTTAACTCAATCCTTGATGAGCTACAAAGTAGTTTTTTTAGACTATGTGAAGATTATAAATATAGAATAGCAAAGCAATAATTTAACATTCACCATTTGACATATAAAAACAAGCAAAAAGCAAATCTAAACATGATAGTTTGTAGGTATAAGCCTGTTGTAAGAAAATAAGAATTTGCCTACTTCTAAGGTATAAAGACGAAAAATGTTTATAAAAATGTTATGTTTATATGTACATACTAGGTAATAGTTCTATTAACATAATATCTATGCGACACATAAAAGCTAGTGAATATATTTATTCATTCATAATATTCAATAATATTCATTAATATAGTTTGAAACTCAATATAAAACAGTCAGGGTAAGGAATTTTAAAAATTTTCCAATGAGGTATATATAGAGAGAGCCAGCTTTATCGTTCGATGTATGGGCCACGCTTACCACCACGGGCCACGGTTACAAGCGCTCGCCGGGCACAGGTCTCCGGCGATAACCACAAAATGCCGGCATGCACGCTGAGATATTGTACAAGTCGCACTGGAAAATATAGGGAAAGCAATGGTACATAGACATATGAATATTAGTAGACCTGCCCTAAGTGATTAAAAGCGTATTATCCCCACTCCCCATACCGGTTCCATTGAGCCGGCTGGGCTCGCATTTGGCTTCAAGTGAAATTTGAAAACGTGACGTCATCATTCTTGTGCGAACTATGGTCGAGGCATCATCGGTTCATTTTACGAAATAACACGGCAAAATGTTGACTTTTGATATGAAAACTTGTAAAAATAGATGTGAAAAAGAGAATAAACCCAATTGTCGTATTACATTCCATAAGTAAGCATTATTTTACTTTATTTTAAGCTTATTCACACCGTATTATATGGATCAGTTTTAGAAACATATACTATCACATCACAATGTAGCGATTCTCAAGTGTGCTCATCGTTGTTTACTGGGGTAAGTAAATTATGAGACATTTGTAAAAGTGTCTTAACTAAATACTCTGAAACTAACTACGACTCTGAAATAGAAGCTGCCTTACTTTGCCGAATTTGGACTTCGCAAATTAGTTCATAACGTGGCGAGTAATTTGCGCTCCCATGTAAAAATGTCTATTCATTCAAACGCAGATTTTACTTTTAAGAAGTAAATGGTGATATTATAATGCGAGATGCCTATTTACTGTCAGATTGATTTATTGACGAATCACAGTCAGCCTTACTCCCCTCGTTCTTCAACAGTTGATTTTACCCCTCGCCCTTATCTTCTCGTCTATTAATTCCTATGTCTGTGCAATGGTATAATAATTCGTCTGTAAGTAGGGTTTTACCATAAACAGTAGTCGTGTCGATTGACTTATTAATGTTAAAAACTCGTTCGTTAAGTTCGTTCGCGGTCGGAAGGATTCGGGCGACATCGACAGCCGCCACACCCCCTTCCTGCTTTTCGCACGGTAACAATACTTCACACTGATATTGAAAGGAATGTAGACTCTATTTATATATATATAACTCAATGGTTAATACTCTATGGTTAATACACACACTATTATAAAAATCTACTCAACTTCAGGAGACAACAAATAAAAATACAAAATTTAGTAAAAGCTCCCTCCAATGGCCTATTTAGTACAAAGAGAGACAAGAGACAAAAGAGAGACAAGGGACAAAACAGAGACAAGAGTCAAAAAAGAGACAAGAGATAAAAGAGAGACACGAGAGAAAAGAGAGACACGAGACAAAAGAGAGACAAGACACAAAAGAGAGAGACAAGACAAAAGAGAGACATGAGACAAAAGAGAGACACGAGACAAAAGAGAGACACGAGAAAAAAAAGACAAGAGACAAAAGAGAGACACGAGGCAAAAGAGAGACACGAGACAAAAGAGAGACAAGAGACAAAAAAGAGACACAAGACAAAAGAGAGACACGAGATGTATGGGTAACGAGACAAAAAAAAGACAAGAGACAAAAGAGAGTCAAGAGACAAAAGAGAAACAAGAGACAAAAGAGAGACACGAGACAAAAGAGAGACACGAGACAAAAGAGAGACAAGAGACAAAAGAGAGAGACAAGACAAAAGAGAGACACGAGACAAAAGAGAGACACGAGAAAAAAAAGACAAGAGACAAAAGAGAGACAAGAGACAAAAGAGAGACGATACAATAGAGATATAAGAGACAAAAGAGAAACACGAGACAAAAGAGAGACAAGAGACAAAAGAGAGATACGACACAAAAGAGAGACACGACACAAAAGAGAGACACGACACAAAAGAGAGACAAGAGGCAAAAGAGAGACATGAGACAAAAGAGATACACGAGACATAAGAGAGACACAAGACAAAAGAGAGACAAGAGAAAAAAAGAGAGACAAGATACAAAAGAGAGACACGAGACAAAAGAGAGACAAGAGACAAAAGAGAGTTAAGAGATAAAAGAGACACAAATAGAGACATAAGTAATATATATACGGCCTCCGGGGTCGGGGGGTAAGGCTCTCCACTACCAATCCAAAGATTGCGCGTTTAAGACCCGGTAGTAAGCGCTCAAAGATGGTTTGAAAGAGAGATATGTAAATACGAATGTTAGAGGGAGAGCCCTAATATTAAAAAACGATAATAATAAAGCGAAAATGGTGCAAATATTTAATAAAACACGACTCGTTTGAAATAGAGCAAAAATCTCTTAACAAATGCTTTAGTAGCATTTAAAGATACACTGTGCTATGTCTATAACATATTAAATAACAGAACAAAGTGGATTTTTAATAATTTGCCATTTTGTCTATCGAGGGAATTTCATATAATTAACATTTCGGCAGAAGTTCAAAAAAAACTAATAGGAATTAAAATCGCTTGACAAACGTAGTCTAGAAACGTTGGATTTCAAGCAAAAAACTGGTTTTTATTTATTTTGTAAATAATTTTATAAGAAAGAAAAAAAATTAATCAAGTGAAACTGTCACAAAAAAACTTAGCTATAATACTGTATTTTTTTTTTAATTGTTTCCTTTATGCGTTCATACATTTCTATTAAAAAAATATATATTTTATTAGTTTACATTTATATTTTTTATTGAGTAATTTCTTATTTAATTTGTATTCTACTCAAGCGAAACGATGGGAAAATCTTCAATTTATCTAAAGTATATTTTTTGATTGGTATTCATAATGTACACCAATTCGTTATAAAGATTGATCAAAATAGTGATTTGGCATTAAGCTTCGCCTTAAGGAACTGATATACTGTAAACTTGCACCACTATAGCTTTAAGGCAATTGAAAGTGGTACGTACAAAAATAGTTTCTGAGCGGCACACATAAATCGAGTTAGTCATGCCACCAACCAACACTCTGTCGTCAGACCTTTTGTTGATGTTCTCACAACACAACATGACAAGCTGAAGTGTGCTCCTAGTGTATGGACTTCACACCAAACAAATAACTCAATATACAATAGACATATCAACAGACGAGCCAATCAGGTAAATGGGAACGAACCAATTTGCTCTTATCTGGAGGTGGTGTAACCGTTCTACTTTCGGTAATTTGCCAATAAATTAATCTGACTGATTATATATTAATTAATTAATTGAGGCGATGCACTACGTCGTGTAATATTTTAAATCGAGCCGCTATCAATAACACACCTTACGTAGATGGCGATAAGGCTTAAATTCCCGCTTAACACCATCCACCTTTTTTGATTTATGCAAGAAAAAAACATGGCCAAAAAGTGCCTTTTATTTTATTCTGTGGATGTTCAGGCAAAAATATTTAAATGTTTTTCGATCATTTTACAAATAACTTAATTTGCCACATTATACAATAAAACCATAACCGAAAATGGGTTCGTAAGTAGTAGATTTTGAACTTTTAACAGTTTTCATAGGCCTTATACATTATTTCTTTCTGGGCTTATAAAAAGACTTATCTAAAAAATACTCGATTATTTTAAAGTCCAGGATGTATTCTACTCGCAGTATTTAATTAAAGCTTCTGAAACATTTCTAGACGACCAAATTTTCAAACCAAAAACCCGTGATTTTGCATTACTACGTATGGCATCGCCTTAATATATAATAAGCAGAAATTGTTGATTGAGGTACTAGTACATACTGAATTATTTGGCGGGTTGGAAATAAACTCGGGAGATATTTTCAATTTGTATTGATTATTCAGGCGACTAATTATCGCTAATAATTATTTGTTATCCTTTGTGCTATCCATAAAACCTTGTCTTATAAACATTAGCTTATCATAAAAAATAATAATATTTGACAAGTCAAAATATTTCACCAAAAAATGTAGATATAATATGTCTCAACGCTATCTAGTGGGAAATTTAGCACTAACAAAGCCTTTCCTACAAAAATAAAGTTGGTTGTTTACAGGTGAAAAAAATATAATAAGCAGTAATTGTTGATTGAAGTAGGTACTAATACATATTGAATTATTTGGCGTGTTGGAAATAAGCTGACGTAGCTCAGTGGTCCAGAGCACTTGACCGGACATCAGAAAGTACCTACTGGTTCAGTTCCCGTCGGTGGCATTTATTTTTACTTCATATAGAAAGATATAGATGGAGAGATATTTTCATTGATTCCTTAATTAATTCATTCCTTAATTAATTCATTAATTCATTCCTTAATTAATTCATTCATTCATTCCTTAATTAATAAATTAAATCATGACTTAATTTATTGATTCATTCATTCCTTAATTAATTTATTTATTCCTTCATTAATTAATTCATAAATTTCTTAATTTATTTATTCCTTAATTAATTAATGCATTCATCAATTCATTCTATCTATCATTCATTAATTAATTGATTATTTCTATAATTAATTCTATTCTATCTATATAATTAATTCTATTCTAATTAATTCTATTAAATTCATTAATTAATTAATTCATTCCTTGATTAATTAATCAATTCATTAATTCATTCGGCCATTCATTCAGTTGATGTTCAATCATTCTTTCAATAATTTATTTATCAATCCTTTCATTCATTAATTCAACAATGCTTGTATCTACGCATTTATTAATTAAATAATACATCAATTTATTATTCCATCCATTCATTAATTCATTCATTAATTCATGCATTCATTCAAGCATGCACGTACTGATTGAGTAATTAATTAATTCATTCATTTATTTATTTGTTAACTAGCTATATCCCGAAACGCGTTACTGTGGGTCAGTCTGCCTGTGCAGATAGAGAAACAATAGTGCGTGTTTGTTTTACCTCCAGTAAATAACGCTGTTTTTCAAAAAAAGCATGTGTTTACCTGTCACAGGTGACATATATATAATATAGGTATATAAAAACACACGCGTATTCGAATGCAACGTTGTGTTAAAATTTCAAAGCAATCGGTGAAGAAATTTCGGAGATTTAAGATTTTGAACAAACGAACATTTACATAGATTTGTTTTTATTTTTATTATTCGTTCATTTATTTGTTGTGATTATTTGGGTTCTTAGATATTATGATACACACTGAGTAGTGTTTATCATAAAGAATTATCCTTAAGATAGGTACGTTTCTTTGGACAAATTGTATAATACCTTACCTATATTAAATTTAAAAAAATAAATTGTTCAAAATATATGGATTATAATTATAAGTAGGAACTCCTACTTAGAAATCTAATGATTTCGAGGGAAATTTTAGTTATGGTTTATTTAATAAGAGAAAATTAGTCAGATAAATTTTTAGACGTGAGTTGTGCTGTTCGCAGAACTACTAGTATTTTATAAATATGTGTTTTTAATGTTAATTTATTTATTTCAGACTCAACAATGTACGCACACTTTGTCTTCAAGGCCTTTGACGTCAATTGCAATGGAGCTATCAGTTTTCGAGTAAGTCGTTGAGTATATTTATTTATGCACGAAATGTAGGCTTTTACAAGCATACAATGTTTAAGGTAAGGAGTACAATAATGAGTGTATATTACATAGCGCAATAGGCCGAGTACAGACAATGTAAGCAGGTACAATACTTATTTTACAAGCAATAATTATTCCCCTGAAACACTCATCCACATTGAAAAATCTCCTGATAAATGATACATGACGCCAACGGGACTTGAACCCGTGTCCTTTCGATTTCCGGTCGACAGCTCTGACCACTGAGCTTTGGCGGCTTATCTCTTATCTGCGAAATAATTCAATATATACTAGTGTTTCATTCAACAATTACTGCTTGTTACATTTTTTCACCTGAAAACAATAATTATTGCATGTAAAATAATTGTTACCCTTTGTGCTATGCATAAAAAATCTTGTCTTAAACATTAGTTTACCAAAAAAATAATAATTGATATTTGACAAGTTCTAGTATTTCACCTAAAAATGTAGACAATTTGTCTCGACGCCATCTAGTGAGAGAGTTAGCACTTACAATGCCTTTCTCATATTAAATAAAGTTGTTTGTTAATTAATTAATAAATTAATCCACTTGACTCCTCATAGAGTATAAGGTCTTAAACATACGACAACTCTAATTTTTTCGCTAATACATTTTTTGTTCAAATATAAAAACAAAACTTTCTTACAACACAACTACACCACCGGAACAATAACCAACGGTCACTACAAAGTATCTTCACTACATACCACGTCAGCTCAAAGACAATTTTTCTTCCTAGCTCCTAAAATCTTTAACCTTATCCCTGAAAACCTAAAAACCGTGAGTCAACCCCATTCCTTTAAAAAACAAATTACGAAATGGATCCTTACACACGGAATACATTACAACTACAATACCCATTCATTCTACACTCTAGCACGGGATATCCCAGTGAGGATATCATTATCTCTATATGTTACTAAGAAAAGAAGACAATAAATATATATATATTTTTTAAACTTCCGATTTTATGTCCGGGTTAAATCTTCCCCATAGGAAAAATTAAACCCTTCCACACACTTTTCCACAAATGATCATCTAGTCAATCAACATTATGCAAGTGCATTATATAAGCATAATAAATACAAAACAATACAAGAACAACACGTCAACTCACCAGAGATCAAATGGGAAAATAATTCACCAGATATTTTCATATCAGAGGGTTCGGCTCGGTAGAACTTCTAACAGGACCTATAAATCCTACTGATCCCTCAACATAAATATTTAAAAAATCTTTCGTTATCCTACATGTATTCAAAATGACCGACTTTTGCATCTTTATATATAAAATTTTTGATAGATCTAATACGCCTAAATTTTGAATGAGAGAGCTAGGTATAATGCTAGCAGCCGAAATAACAAATGATAATATTTTTATAGTCTGAGAATGCCAAATTCTTTTAATCTCATTTCTATTATTATTATTATTATCAATTTAATCACCTTTCAGACAAAACATAATAAATCCTTATTCCCTAACTCAGCGGTATAGTATGTACATAATCAATTAGTGTGATCTATTTACTAATAATTTCTCAAATTTTTTATCTTCTTATAATTCTCTAACTTCTTCATCCTCTTCTTGCAACCCAAACTAGCTATACATCATTTTTCTTATTTCTCTATTTTATATTATAGTAATGCATAGATTCTATGTCCGTAAACTGTAAAATTCACACGCCATAACACAGTGTCATCCCTAGCATGGAGGGTGAAAAATCACAAAAAAACCACATGTACTCTTTAAATCATGTATCAATAAAATAAAATAAAATAAATTTTGAGTCTATAAACATTTATTACGCCCGATTGGGTGTTTTTTGTAATATAAAAGAAAATATATAAATATAAAGTGTTGCATGTAAGAAAAAATATATTTTGTGGATCAGTTATAAATATTATAATATATTAGTAGTGGTGGTAAACATTGAATTATTACCTAGTCTGTATAGCCTCTCTGATTGGGCGAATTTACGAAATAATTATTAGCAGACTAGTAAATAATATCAAGTACTTAGTATCTAACCCTGGGATGCTGTGTGGAGGTTATTTTCAAGGAAATGAAGGAGAGAGCATTTGATGAAGCAATAGAGCATGAGGGGTGCGTAGAAATCTGGGGGTCAGAGTGTCCAGGAGTCCCAAGCTGCTAAAAACGTACGCGAAACCGGATCGTCCATTTTGTGGCAAAAGTGTTGTCGTAATTTGTCACGTGACAATTATCTATGAGGTATAAATATATATTTTTTAAATATTCATTTACATAGCTGATTATATTGTTAATGATAAAGTCACAAAGAGTACCTACCTAAAATATTCCTAACTGTGTCAAATTCGTGTTTGAAAAATAATCTTATCAGCTTATTGAGCGTTGGGATGATCTTGGTCCATGCAGACCATTGATGTATTATACTCAATGATGCAGACCAACAAAAGGTAGTCAATGCTTCTTCCAATTGCACTTTATTTTTTATACATGTTTTTAAACCAGTATGTTGGTTTCGTCATTAATTTCAAGGTTCACATGCCCTGTCTAGATCATTTTAAGTTTCATATGCCCTGTCTAGTTCATTTTAAGGTTCACATGCCCTGTCAATATAATTTTAAAGTTCACATGCCCTGTCAAGATAATTTTAAAGTTCACATGCCCTTTCAAGATAATTTTAAAGTTCACATGCCCTGTCAAGATAATTTTAAAGTTCACATGCCCTGTCAAGATAATTCTTAGTTGATGACGTGTTGTTATTTATCTACACCTCGGAAAGCTTTTTATTTTATTTTTTTATGTGAAACCGCACCAGATTCCTTACTGCTACCAACCAACTGGAGCCAGTGAGACTATGGCATCCCCAATTGGGGTATGTTTTGAGACATAAGGTAGGGGAAGATGGGAAGATGAAGGCGGCAAGTATCTGGCTCTTCATATCTGGTGATCAAGCACGGCCAAAGCCATTTCAAGCAACGTTTAAATTCTAAATGCTTACACCAGGGCGATACTGAGAGTATCTTCCACTCTGGAACGTGCAAATGCACTATATATTATTTCAAATTGCATTATCTAACCTAACATTAGCTGTTACATAATCTTACTTGTGTTGCAGGATCTGCTGGTGACTCTATCCACACTCCTTCGAGGCAGTATCTACGAGAGACTGCGGTGGACCTTTAGGCTGTACGACGCCAATGGGGACGGGTGCATCTCACGTGGTGAGCTCGCAGATATAGTGCAGGCCGTACACGAGCTGATGGGTCGACGAGCTCAGCACGTTGAGGACGATAGGCGGTGCAGGGACCAGGTAAACACAATCTGGATTTATTAGATTTTTACGCGTCGGTTAAGCGTTGGAATAGTTAAGACCGATCCAATTAGTTAGGGTACTACTTACTGTTGCATCTTTATCGCTGACGTTAGGATAACAATCTGTTTATTTATTTATTCACGACATGAAGGCTTTTATTTATTAATTTTTGGAAATCGACAGTTTACATTTAGCAGTTTGTACACAAGTATTATATAGTAAAATAAAACCAATTATGGATTTCCTCAATGACACGAGACATTCTTTGCAATAGTTCCTTCCCTTTATTAATAGCCAATTCTGAATATTTTTTTATATAAATATGTTCAATTTCCGATTTTCTGGTATCTATATTTATTTATTTATTTATTTAAACGCCCATTGGGCTTTTACATACATTGTTATTAGTGTTATTACATTAATTATGTGACATTTAAAAGTTTACGTACATATATAAATAAAATAGTTATTATATCTGTAGTACATAAATGTTTTACAAATAATACAGAATACCATTATGGAGAAAAGTTTTTTTTTTTTTTTTACTTACTTAGAAAAATAAATGGATTGAAATTAATCAGCATTTATAGGGACTTAAAATCATATTCGAATTGTTATTTAAATTACAATATTAATTTGTAAAGTTAAAACATATATATTAAAGTTAAAAGTCATAAAAGAAAAGAGTGAAAAAACAGAAGCTAAAAAATGGGTTTTTCACTATGGAGTGGAGAAGTCATACATTTCAGCAAAGTGTTTATGTAGATTTCGTTTAAGCACTGCTACGGAATCTCTAAATATATCAACAACATTACCAAATTTATTACCAAATTTTTGTATTCGATTTAACGATATGTGCGCTTGATAATTAGATTTGAAATTGTCACAGAAAAAGGTGGAATTTTGTCTCGTATTTTTGGAAGGTACAAATAATTTTATTGTGGCAAGAATTTCAGGGCTGTCGATTCTATAATTAATAATTTTATTTAGTAGAACAAGGTCGGAGATAATTCGCCTATCTGACAGCGTAATCAAATTTAGTTGATGCATGAGTTGGATATAATTTATATTTTGGATTGGAATATTCAGTTTAAAGTTAATAAATCTTAAAAATTTGTGTTGTACCTTTTCAATATTGTTGGAATGTACTTTATAAAAAGTATTTGGGGATCAATGGTGAGGCACGAAATGAAAGAAGGTTGTGAAGGTCACATGTGTTTTATTGGTGAGTCAGTAGCCGTGACAAGGAGATGATGAAGGACAGATGTTGTAGACTCCGGTTGCTGGCTGATGATGTGCTGGTCAAGCGCGGGTCAGTGAGTCGACGCCGGGCGCTGATGACCGGGACTCGATATAGGTCAGGCACTGGCGAAGAACGTAGGTCTTCAGGCACTCCAGTGCTGACGAGAAGGCCGAAGGTGCGGCAGACCTTGTGGGCAGTTGAACGGGAACGGCGTGACCAGTGAGGATGCAGCGTGTCCTCGTGGTGGTCATGATGGCGTGGAAGAAGCGCTGGTCAGAGACACTGGAACCAGGGCGCTTGTAATCCGATGTAGCGCTGGCCATGGACACGGCCGAGGCGCTAAGATGATGTCCCGATGGAGTCCATAATGATAGGGGCGAAGCCGGGTACGTGTTGTCCACCGCGCTAGTAAGAAGAGCGCGAGTGATCACTCGTTGATCCTTCCTTGTAGGCTGACGGCTGAACGGTAACTGATGACTGACTGACTGACTCGCTGCGTCGGGCTTATTTATACTTCTCGGCCGACGGCGGCAGTAGGTAGGTGGATGGCAACTAAATCGGAGACACTCGCTCGATCTGGATCATTCGCGAACTTTCGACGGCTTGGCAATTATGCCTAGGCGGCAGACTCGTTCCTTCTGGCGAGTTCTCGTAATGTGTAAGACTGATAGCGTGATAGTATTGTCGCGAGTAGATAGAGTACGTAGATTACTTTGTTTACGATTTAACGAGCAAGTAGCAAGTAGGTACCTAAGTAGCAAGTAGCAGTTTATTATTAATTATTTAATCTGGATAATTCGACGCCACAAGTACATTCAAAAATATTGAGTGAATTGAATATCTTGGGAGCAATATAAGAGAATTGTAGCTGGGCGAATGCTGTTCTTGCTGGAGGAATTACACATTTTAGGTGTGACGAGTAACGGGTGTGAATATTTTTTTGTGTTTTTTTCGTGATTTTTTTCCATATGTATATAAGAATGATCTTAATGTTTAATTGACGAATATCTAGGATTTTTTTAAGTGGCTCTGATGGGTGTGACGGGTGACATTTGAATATTATCCTTAGCAATAGTTTTTGAGTTAAAATCATGGGACGGAGAATCGAAGATGCACAAAATCACCATCCCACAATCTCATATGTAACAATTGCTTGAAATAGTGCAAAGTAGACACATTTTAATGTTTTTAGGTTAAAGATACATCTGAGAGATCTGAGAATGTAGCATAATTTGCGTAGTCTTTTGTTGTATAATTTATATGTCCCTTCCAGCGCAGTTGATCATCTATAACAGAGGTTCCCAAACTTTTTTGCCCCGTAGACCACTTGCCAAATATGTTTTTTCCGTAGACCCCCTGCCTGTCAAATATTGAATTTTCCTAAAACTATTAACGTCCCATGTGATAATCATTTATTTTTTTAGTAAAAATTTTCCCTTCCCTTGCCTGTCCTACAACCGGGTGGCGATATAGTTCCTCTGTTTATGCATTGTGCAGCCAGGGGCGCCCTTGTGAGGTATTACACCAAAATTGTGCAGCCAGGGGCGCCCTTGTGAGGTATTACACCAAATGAAAATGAAGCAGGATAAGCAACGGAAATTTCTTTCTGTAGCTGGCCCTACAGAACTGTTCTTTGTCAGTGCTTATTCCGGTCAGTTCTTCTTGTCACATGATTTCAGATTCTTCAACCTTCCATTTCCATAGTCAAAATGTCCTCAAACTTAGTTTTGAAGTCTGTGTAAAGTAAATTTAAATGTTGAACGTCATTATTACCCTGGACGTTTTTCAAAAACAAATTCGCGGCTTCCAATGTGCAATTTTTTGCTTGAATATATTAATTCTGACGAGAAAAGGAACGCAGACACTATTTATATACCTCAATTAACAACTTTACGAAATATAAAAATACAACTAAGTAATTTCTCAGTGTATTATATTTGTGTTAGGTCTATTGTGTCATTTATGGAACTCCTAAATGTTGACTTGAGGTAAATGGGGGTCCGCTCGTATGTACCCCCATTTGAATCTCGTGGATTCCCAAATTTTATTCTCGCTGACATAGACCCCCAGCAAGCCAATATCGACCCCTGGGGGTCCATATAGACCACGTTGGGAACCTCTAATCTATAATAACACTTAAGTACTTGATTTCGTTAGATATGTATAGGTTCCCGCATGAGCAATTATTGAGTAGGCATTGTGAGATCTTTTGAGCATGAATGGATGGTAAGTTTATGACAGTTTTGAGGGAGATTGGGAGGTATGGAAAAAAGTAGGTATTTTGTTTTATCAATATTGAGAGTGAAAACGTTGGCATATAGCCAGTGTTTTATTTTATTTATTATTTACCAGATTGGGTATTATACAGAACATAGCTTAACATCAGTACAGGATTAAACAATAACAAAATTGTAATCAACAAACATTTATTACGCCAGATTGGGTGTTTTATAGAACATAGAAAAATTTATATAAAGATAAGATGCTTGTAAGAATAGAGAAGAAATTTTGTGGAAGATATTTACAAATATTCTAATATATTGTTCTTTTAGTCGCTGTAAACATCGATTGAACTATACTTATTACCTAGTCTGTGTAGACTCTGAATTGGCGAATTTTTAAGAGCAGTCTGTCTTGCCTTATGCGTGGGTACACGATAAGTAATAAGGTTCGTTAAATCCATGGCGTCTTATCTGCCATTCGCTATTTTAAAAAGACAATCTAAATCAGCAATTGTGCGCCTTGATGATAAGTTGGTCAAGTTTAGTAAGTCCTTAAATTGCTCGACTTTTTTTAGAATAATGTTATTGATGGTTTATTGATGGGATTTTTGATACGGGCAAAAGTAAACGTTTGACATTTTTCAATATTTAGGAATAGTTCTTTTAACCTCGCAATATTTAATTGTTATTAACATTTATTTCAACAATACTCCTAAACACATCATGTATACCTACAAATAGCTGTAATTTTCTGTTTTTGTTTCTTGTGTTTGTATGACTTGTTGCATAGCTTTTATCAAATGTAATTTTATTCTTATTTTTTATGTTTCAAAATATCTGTCAAATTAAAATTATACTACCAACCATGTAAAAGCCCTCTGGGCGTTAAATAAATAAATAAATTATAATGGTCATTGAGATTATAAATAGTTTTGTAAATTTTAAGATCATCAGCAAATAGGAGTATCGTAACAAAAACGGTAGTTATGTCGTTGATAAACAAGGAAAACAATATTGGTCCCAAATGAGGCCCCTGTGGAACGCCGGTGAAGACTTCAAACTGGTGAAAAAAGTATGAATTGAGTTTAACTGATATTTTATTAATTTATTCCAAGGGTATTAATTTTTTAATTCAAATTTTATTTGAGACTTTATCAAAATCCTTACTAAAGTCGGTGTAGACTACGTCTGTTTGAAGACGTTTTTTCATTGTATTAAATAAATATTTTAATTGAAGAAAACACACTTTGTAATACACCACTTTATTTATTAATAATGACAGCCAACCGGGTTTCGCTTATCGAAAGCTTCGTCAAGGCTTATTATATTAAGTAAAGATAATTTAAAAATAAAATTTAATAAAAAGTCATTTTATGTTTTATCACTGCGCACTAGTCCCAACTGCCCGCATCCAGTAAGACTATGCATCCCCAATTGGATAGATTTATGATATGATCCATTCAGTTGGACTCACCATATCGAGTGAATCAATTCACTATATCAAGTGAATTGATAAAACATAATCAAAATAACAATTGACCAAATCAACATAACAATTCACCATATCAAATGAATCAATTCACCAAATCAATAGAACAATAAGGAAGTTGAGTCCATTTTTTTATTTTATCAATGTTCGCATTCAAACTTAATACTGGTATTTTTTTTTTAAAGTTTGTTTTCATAATTAAATTAATTCTCAAAGTTTAAATTTTATCAAGCCCGCCAAAACGAGCGGAATCCGAGCGGTAAGAGTGTCAAACTGTCCAAACCACGTCGCTTAAACATTTTGTATGGAAGAAAATTTAATTCTTCAATAAGGAATTCCAGTAATTTTTTTACCAATGTTAACCGTCTATTAGAATTGATATTATTAAAAAAAAAAAGAAAATTGATTAAGATTTCATAGTTAAATTAATATTTTAAGTTAGAATATTTGCTTTTCCCGCCCAGCACGGTATTGAAGACGCTATTTGTTGACCGCCGCGCAGAAAAATAACGGTTTACAGCCCAGTTCACTGTGAGACTTATCTGCGCGGCGCACAGTGGCTTAAATTTGAGCGCTGGCGCGACATTGACCCCAGATCGGCATGTTCCCGAAATGAATATTTTTTTTACCAATGTGTTCTCAATTAATCACTGACATTAAAAAAACCATTGAAAATAACATCCGAAGCTTACTTACTCGGTAATTACGCACAGAACTGAGATGTTCGGGCGCGCAACTATGCTGCTGTATCTAGGCGAGTTAGAAGGCGTGCGAAATCAGGTTGTTTGTGAACTTATTATACAAAAAAGTACTTTTAAAAATCAGTTGAGATATTTTTAAGATACGTGCTTTATTTAAATAACTCAAAAAAAAATTTTTTTTTTTCAAAAAATATAACTGTTGCCTTGGTTCAAAGTTTACCTTTTTTTCAATTTTTTTTGCCAATTTTTTGCCTTTAATGGAGTAGGAATAAAAATCTTCACGAGTCTTCACGCTAATTTTAATAGGATATTATTGCTGTGTCTTTTTTGTACACGGTAAAAAAAAAATCACCACCAACTTTAGCCAGCCACTCCAGTAATTGCATTTTTAAGAAATGATTGTACTTAATTTTCGTCATTTTTTTTTCAGAATCCAATATTTGAATCCGATATGTCAAAGAAAGATCAACTGTATGTAATATTTAGTTCTGCGTACCGTTAGAATAAAATTTAAGTTATTCACAATTATTCACTGTCAATTTAAATTAACATCTGAAACTCAATTATTATGTAATTAGTCGCAGAACAGGGGTACACTGATATTCGGGCGCGCAACTATGCTGCTGTATCTAGGCGAGTTTGAAGGCGTGCGAAATCAGGTTGTTTGTGAACTTATTATACAAAAAAGTATTTTTTAAAATCACTAGAGATATTCTTTAAGATACGTGCATTCTTTAAATAACCGAAAAATTATATTTTTTTCAAAAATTATAACTGTTGCCTTGGTTCAAAGTTTACCTTTTTTTCAATTTTTTTTTTCCAATTTTCCAAAACAGTTTACCCAAATAATTATAAACATAGGGTAACTACTGGAAATCACATTTTGTATTTATGTTAAATTATGTAATAAATATTTAGTTTTCAATATGTAATTTATCTGTTTTTTCAATGAATTATAATCCATAAAATTATTTAGTTTTCACTGTATTTTTATTATCTGTTTTATAAAGAATTTTAATCTATAAAATAATTATTTAAAAATGTTATTAACTGTTTTTTTTAAGTATTATAATGTACAAAATTGTTCACTGTATTTTTATTATCTGTTTTCTTAAAGAATTATAATCTATAAAATACAAACTTAGCGCCCAAGTTACACGCTACTTTTTATAAAAGCATTAAAATCATTATCAACATTTCAACTAATAAGAATTAACAAAAAATAAGTGGTATTTCTTATTAAACTTTAAAAAAACATCAATGATGCCAAATGGTCGAACGCCGAGAGCGATGTCGCGCCAAATCATCAAAATTGGCCACTGTGCGGCGGCCTGAAGTGTAATCACATGTAATGTGACATGTATAATAATAAAAACTTCTAAGTTATGCAATAAACAACATATTATTATAAAGCACTATACGAATATGTATCTTTAGAAATCCATTTCATATAATAATAACAACAAATACGTACATATATTTGACAAACCCAAATAAACGTTTGGCCTATACACCTCTCTCATCTAAACCGACCATCTCTCATGTAATAGAAAGAGATGCACCATAGGTGATCCGTTGTACGTACAAGTCACGACACATGTGACGTCAGAATTCTTTCGACCAATCGTGGAGCGTATACAGTCTATTGCTATTGAATGCTTTTTCAAGAACGTTTAACTAATTCTAAGAATAATAATATAAAAATATATTTATATATTTAGAATCGATATTTTTTGATCTACATGAACATATTTTTTATCAATCAAAATATTTTTCACTCAACTTCCTTATTTGACTTTGATTCAGTTTGACTGGTGATTAATTCAATTTCTATTCAGTTTGACTCACCATATCAAATGAATCAATTCAGTATGACACAACATATGCAATGAATCAATTCGCTTTGACTCAACATATTACATGAAGCAATTCATTTTGACTCAACATTTCAAATTAATAAATTCAGTACTACTGACCATATAAAATGAATCAATCCAGTATGACTCACCATATCAATTGAATCAATTCACCGTGTTGATCGAATCAATTTCATTGAATCATCTCTTATTTCCACTTTCAGGTAGAACGCGTCTTCCGCAAACTCGATCTCAACCAAGACGGGGTGATCACCATCGAAGAGTTCATGGAGTCCTGCTTAAAGGACGAAGTCATCACCAGGTCATTGCAGATGTTCGACGCCCCCCTGTGATGAAGCCCGACCCTGTCCCGGGCGGCCCTTCATCGTGCTGATGAGAAAAAGCCCCCTCGCTCCGTCGGCGACTCAGTAAAACTGATGAAAAGTTCCATTTCATCGGCATTAGTTCTGGAGCGAGTTTTGCAATTTTCCAAACAACTTTTAATCGACGGATTTAGAATGAGCTTTTGGTATTCTGGCCTACCGGGAAACATTATGTAACCATAAAGAAATATTGCTAACATCCACAGCTATACTTCAGTAAGCCGTAATTCTATAATTGGGTTATTGAGACTTCCCGTTCACGTGGGGAATGGGAGAACGAAAATAATCGCTTCTCTATGCGATTGACAATTTTTTATTCAATGAGGTTTTCTGTTCGAAATTTTATATTTTTTAACAAATATCATATTAATTAAAGTTGCTAAGGGCAGAACTTAAATAAATATTTAGTGACATATGAATCCAACCCTCCCACTGCAGTGCAAGTCGAAGAGAGTCCGGCTGGAGAGGTCAAAGTGTCTCCGTCAACTGGCCCTCACCGAGACCTAGACAAACCTCACCCAATGAACCCTGGAACACCTGCTAAGTTAACTAACGTAGCTTGTCACTTGGACTGACCAATGATAAAGGTGTTGGTTATTGAATTCGTTGAATGTTGAACACCCGCCAAGTAAAGAATACAAACAAATAATTGTTTGTGATGCAAAATCAAGCAATTTTTTTCTTTTATGACTTACAGCAGTAAAGTTGTGGATATGCAAAGTATGGTTCAATGATTGAACAAAATTGAAGAAAGAGACAACGCTTTATTACGATCGGTAAATGATTTTTTTATGTGTTGTAAGAATCCCAACTGCCCAGAACCAGAGGTCTTTGGCATACCTAATTTTCTGAGAATGTTGCGAAGCTAAAGTTACTAGGTATATATTAAAATCACCTATGAACCTAGCCAAAACCATTAAGAGGCTTTTTTGCATAGTAATTTTTTTTTTTAGTTGACGCCAAAATACTCAACCAAACTGAATATGTTTTTAAAATCAAATATCTAACATTATTATTTTTTTTTTAAATAATTTTAAAATATTGGTCAATTTTTATTTTTTATTTTAGAGGAATTTTTTTTGTTAGTTAATAGTAATTATTAAAAATCACCTTTCTAAATCTACGATATTAAGTGTTCGCTATCTTCTCTTCTATAGATGGCGCTAATTTCGTTATTTAAGAAAAAAACATTTTTGCAAGTTACAAGGCCTATGAAAACTGTTAAAAGTTCAAAATCTCCTACTTACGAACCCATTTTCGGTTATGGCTTTATTTTATAATGTGGCAAATTAAGTTGTTTATAAAATGGTCTGAAAAAAATTTAAGATTTATGCCTGAACATCCACAGAATAAAATAAAAGGCACTTTTTGGCTATGTTTTTTTCTTGCATAAATCAAAACAGGCGGATGGTGTTAAGCTGGAACTTAAACCTTATCGCCATCTACGTAAGGGGTGTTATTGATTGCGGCTCGATTTAAAATATAACACGACGTAGTGCATCGCCTTAACTCTTTAAGTTTTTAAGTTCCAAAAAAATATATGTTATTTTTTAAGCCGAAACGTTAAATATTTGAAATTCCCTCGATAGAAAAATTTCGCGAAGTAAGCTCCGAAAATTATTAAAAACACGTTTTGCTCTGTTATTTAATATGTTATAGATATGAAAAAAATCACAGTGTATCTTTAAATGCTACTAAATCATTTGTCGAGAGATTTTTGCTCTACTTCAAACGAGTCGTGTTTTATTAAATATTTTCACAATTTTCACTTAATTACTATTATATTATAATTTAAAATACAAATAAATAAAATAACTCACATCCTTACTAGATATTTGGTGTACGTTTTGATTTTTTTAAATTGTTAGTTTGTTCGATTAATGCTCGAGTATTTTGGCCTCAAATAAAAAATTAGGTTTGTATAAAAAAATGCTGCGTGGCCTCTTTTCGGTTCGCAATGGAGGTCTCAATGAGATTACTTTGGGTGGTCTTTAACAAGGGCAATTTAAACGAGATTAAATATAAATATTTGAAATAGATATGTGATTTTGAGCCCATATAATATAGGTCATTAACGTAAATAAGCTGCGAATATTCAGGATTGAATTAATTCTATTTTATTAAAAAAACGAATAACTTTGTTTACATCGCTTTATTTAAAATGGGTTATTTTTCTTTTTAATAAAATACATAATTACGTCACAAGAACGATGTTTGGTTTAAAGATGTGTTGTCACAGCGCCATATTTATTAATACTGCATTGACTGAGGCCTGTTTTCAGACTTCTTGCACTGGGTTTAGCGTGGTTTAGTACTAAAATCTGCTAAACCTAGTGCAAGCGGTCGGAAAACAGGTATCTTTAACTGACAATGCAGTTTCTACAGCATACAATAAAACGCTGACGGTGATTGTGCAAATCCCGCTTAAGTTTCCGAACATTCGCGTAGGTGCGTAGTCAATCACTCGTTAGGTTACGGTCGATCAAACAGATTTCGCACTTATCGAGCAAATAGCGATCTGTACTAGGTCGTGGGTGGTACAATGTTTATTGTATTGTAAAGTATCTGCTGCACAAATACTTCATTTACCGAAGATATAACATAAAATTATTCGTTCAGGTCGACTAACAGAAATTTAAATCTAACATTGACATCAAATTTCATTCAAAAGTTTGAAATACAAGATGGCTGCCAGACAATTTCCCCAATCTCTGTTCATGTTTCTATTTGAAGATGCTGACAGGTATTACAACATTTATTTTATGAGACACTTCACAAGATCGCTCCTGTCTGTACAGTGTGATGGCAGGATAGCTATTGCGCCACCTAATAGACAATATGACAGTTGCTGTTTTCTAAGGATAACAATTTTTCCAAGAGCTGAAATAGCCTAGAATTTATACGGGAACATTTCAAACGTTTGCAATTTGATGAAAATGTTACATTTGAATTCCTCGTGGAGTTTCGTCAAAATTTGTATATTAAGGGTAAAAAAAAAGTTTTTATTTTGTGTCATTTTAAATACAATGGACAGCAAATTGAATGAAAGATGTCAGATATACGCCTGTGTGTATGTATGGTCTTAAATCTATGAATAATAATAATTATCTTAAACCTAAATAATATTATAAATGTGAAAGTGTGGTTTTTTGTTTGTTTGTTTGTCCTTCTTTCACGTCGTAGCGGAGCGACCGACCGACGTGATTTTTTGCATATGGATAGTTGGAGGACTGGGAAGTGACAAATGCTACTTTTGACCGCGGACTGGGAAGTGACGTAGGCTACTTTTGACCCCGGACTGCGAAGTGACATAGACTACTTTTGATCCCGGACTGAGAAGTGATATAGTCTACTTTTGATCCCGGTCTGGGAAGTGACATAGCCTACTTTTGATCCCGGACTAGGAAGTTGCATAGGCTACTTTTGACCCCGGACTGGGAAGTTACATAGCCTACTTTTGACCCCGGACTGGGAAGTGACAAAGCCTACTTTTGACCCCGGACTGGGAAGTGACAAAGGCTACTTTTGACCCCGGACTGGGAAGTGACGTAGGCTACTTTTGACCCCGGACTGCGAAGTGACATAGACTACTTTTGACCCCGGACTAGGAAGTGACATAGTCTACTTTTGATCCCGGACTGGGAAGTGACATAGCCTACTTTTGACCCCGGACTAGGAAGTGACATAGTCTACTTTTGATCCCGGACTGGGAAGTGACATAGCCTACTTTTGATCCCGGACTGGGAAGTGACATAGCCTACTTTTGATCCCGGACTAGGAAGTGACATAGGCTACTTTTGATCCCGGACCTGGAAGTTGCATAGCCAACTTTTGACCCCGGACTGGGAAGTTACATAGCATACTTGGGACCCCGGACTAGGAAGTGACATAGTCTACTTTTGATCCCGGACTGGGAAGTGACATAGCCTACTTTTGATCCCGGACTAGGAAGTGACATAGTCTACTTTTGATCCCGGACTGGGAAGTGACATAGCCTACTTTTGATCCTGGAAAAACAGTAAGATCTCCCTAATACAAAAAAATTATGCTATATAAAATAATTAATGTTTCTTTACTTGCTCCGTAAGCGTTCCTATACCACTGATCCGATTTGAGTGAATTTTTCAAAATTTGTTCTTATTAGTGCCAGGAGTGTTTCGAGATTGGTTTGAATAATATAAAAGGTCGAGGACGCTCGAGAAAGGCTTAACGCATTATCTCTGTACTGGAATGAGGTACGGAGTGGAATTAATGACGTTATGTAGGTTTTACCGGTAACAATGTGAATTTCGCGATACCACATGAAGAGAATGTTAGAAAAAGTCGAGGATGTCCGAGGAAACAACGAATCAAATAATGATTTGTGGTAACATGAGACGTAAGTGACGAACAAAGAAAGAGGTGTGAGGTGAATGTAGGATTTGAAAGTGAATGGTTGAAGAGGTCGGGGACGCCCGAGGAAGACATGGCACGATCAAGTGCAACGAATACTTATTGCAATACAATAATATTATTATTTCCACCTTAAAATTGCACCCAGTTGTCAGGTTTTTTTCACAACCTCAAACCATTAGTCTGCTAGGTAAATATATAAATATAAATAAATTACAACTATAGGGTTTTCCAATAAGAAGTGTTATGTGTATTTAATTCCGGCCATAAAATGATTTTTTATGGCCGGAATTGGATGGTATTGATCTAGACAACGTTTACTTTCAACAAGACGACGCTACGTGCCACACAAGCAACGAAACCATTGATCTTTTACGGGAAAAGTTTCCGGGCCGTGTTATCTCTCGAAGAGGTGATCACAATTGGCCACCGAGATCTTGTGATTTAACACCTTGCGACTTCTTCCTTTGGGGCCACGTGAAAGAGAAGGTCTACGCCAACAGCCCAGCGTCGATTCAAGACCTCAAAGATGGAATTCGTGAGGCTATCGAGGACATAAGGCAGCCACTTTGCAATTTGGTTATGGAAAATTTCATGAAAAGGATATGGTCCTGTAGGCGTGGTCGTGGTGGTCATTTGACTGATGTTATTTTTCACTATTAACGGCATACTTTCTTCTTTATAATGAAATAAACATTTGATCATTTATATTAAAATGTGGCATTTTTCTTTGAATATCAAAATAACACCTCTTATTGGAAAACCCTATATTACCCGGGCTTTGCTAGCGTAGCATTACGAAGAATTGACTCACAAGGTATTTTCCCATGGAATTGACGTTTTTCCACAATGAAAAGTAGCCTATATCACTTCTCAGTCCTTCAACTATTCTTATGCAAAAAAAGCACATAGATCGGTCGCTCCGTTGCGACGTGAATGAAGGACAAACAAACAAACAAACACTCTTTCGTGTAATATTAGTTAGGATTGTAATAAACAATGTTTTTAAACTTAATCATAATAAATAGAATTAATACGTGTTAGAAGTTTATTGAAAAATTTTAAAAATGTTAATTTTTCCTTCAATTATTAGGTTTAGTAAAAACAGTATTTTTTATAGTTATTTTATTAATTTCTATGATGTTTTTAAAGCTCAAACATTATTTTTGTTTTTTTTTGCGGTCATTGTATAATTTATATAATCTTAAATTACATCTTTGGTACATTTTTATTGTCTAGAATATGTAAATGTCATATTTTGTAAGTACCTACCTACTTTGAGTTACCGTGATTAATTAAATATCCTTTTTTCTTTAGCCAACGTTTCGGGAGGTGTTGAAATGATATCGTGTTGCGCGCGTTAATCTTCTTAGACCCGGTATTTCTGTATAACAATTAATAAAATCAACGTGGTTTTCGCTGTTTAGTTTTGGTGTAACCGTCAAATTACAAATACCAAGAACTATTGAGCTTATCTAGCGTCGTCTCTATTAGTGTTGAGGGGTTTTATTCGATTTTAATTGCCTTCGTAACTAGACGTGCTCGATGCGTTTTGGGTATTCCAGTACTTCAGGAGAGAGGGAGAAAAAAACTCTCAAGTAATGGCCGATTTCATTTAAGTGCTCGGCGATTGCCGATTTGTCCGGATGGCCGAGTTTACACGCTGGAGAGTGTTCTGACAGAACGAATACTTCAAGAAAAACGAAATCAATCAATCCTAAAAGAACAAAGTTTTTTTACCATAATCACCGCCATCTTTATTACAGGCCATGCTTTAGAATCTGACAGTTAAAGAGGCCGGTTTTCGGACTTCTTGCACTGGGTTTAGCAGATTTTAGTACTAAGACCGGTTAAACCCAGTGCAATAAGTCCAAAGGTCTTCCTCTGGCCTGTATTAAATAAAGATGGCGGTGCTAAAATACATGTATTTAAAATGTTCTACCTAGTTGCAGTATTTCGTGGGCCGGTTAGTTTGACTGAGGATTAAACCTTCCTCCCCAGGGACTGGACTCAACACCGATAATACCCAAGCCAAATCGTAATTGGACGGTACCGACATTTATTTCGTACGTTAACTGAAATACATTTTTAAATGTCATCCAATTTCAGAGAAATGAGTGATTCGCGTTTTTGTGTGTGCATGAGTACCACCAAAAGTTGACAAAATGCATTGTCATCGACAACGAGTCTTTCTGCCGAGTTTCAGCTCAATCGGATGTCTAGAAGTGGGTTAATTTCCACTTCCAAGATTCCATTTCATTCATTAATTAAAAAAAAGAAATCAAAATTAAAATATTTAAGTTAGAAAATACTAATATTTATACTAAATACTGACTTAAAATACTAACATTTATACTAAATACTGACTTAAAATACTAATATTTATACTAAATGCTATCTTAAATACCAGTATTTTAAAAAATGCTGATATTTAAGTTAGAAAAGGTGAATTTGGTGCGATTTCTGAGAAATGCGTATATGTCCATGTGTGCGCGCGTTATTGACAACAAAATGACAACAGAATGCATTGTCATCGACAACGAGTCTCTCTGCCGAATTTCAGCTCAATCGTATATCGGGAAGTGGGTTAATTTCTACTTCAAAGATTGCACTTATTAATTCAATCGAGAATACATCCATCTTACAATACACACAATCCTAAACAGTCGTTTTATATCACATAAGATTTTAAGTAACTTCAAATAATATATGTTCATATCTTTCTATCGATTCTATTCTATTCTATCATCCGTCCTTCTCAGTTGAGTGTGCGCAGAAAACATGCATAACTCAATTTTGCACATTACCACGAGAGTACCTAATTACTTACTGATTATAATTCTACTAACTTCTTATTTATTTATTTATTTATTCATTTTCGGGAAATCGACAGTTTACATTTAATCGGTTTGTACATGAGTATTAAATAGTAAAATAAAACCAATTATGGATTTTCTCCTTGTGACTTTAACTGAGACAGCATAATATGGAATAAGTTATTTAAATTAATTATACAAAACAAAGATTATATAAAACAAAAATTTACAAAACAATACATTTATAGCCATGGAGAGAGGCTGTAGATATAAATCAAATCATAATAAGATATATAAACAATAGAGACATAAACATTATTCACAAACCATCAGAGAAATATTCTTTTATGGACCTCTTATATTTGGTAAGTTCGCAACTGAAAATATCATCCTTGGATAGTTAAATATTGCCTCAGAAAAAATAGACTGCACTTCTTTTAAATACCTTTAAAATATAAATACTCGAGGATCGACGAAGTTCGCATTCTAGTCAACATAAGAGTACCTACTCGACACACTGGGCTTGTGGACCTATTACAATGTCAATACACTGTTTGCAAACAAATTATGCAGCAAGCTGTATCAAGTACGTTAGATCGATAAAACCCCGTATCACTACGATATTGACGAAATCAGTTAGCGATATTTGCGAGTACGGTGAGAATATGATTCCGACAGATGGATGTAAACTACCTATGCAATTAGAATTGAAATAAATCGTATACACGATCCATAGGATTAATTAATTCATTTAAGACCCGATCAATTATCAATTATGACATTACTAAAGCCCACATGAACTAATCAACTCCCTTTTTAGTGTCAAGAAGTTCATGCGAACTGCCAACACATAATTAAGTTAATATTTCAATTCTACATTGTCAATTTATTAGTACAAATGCACCAGTGTTGCAATCGCACAACGCTTTCCTATTATTTTTATATATTTTTTTTATATAGGATACGGTTGACGTAAGGTTCCCGTGAGCACTTAGGCCATAAGCCCATTGTGCTACCTCCCATTTTACCTCATTCCTTTAACAGTCACCCATCCCCTTTTATAAAGTTCACCAGGGTTGTCATTGGATATGTGGCTATGTCTTCTGGTTCTACAATGTGTCTTCGCAGGTATCTGAGCCTTGTTTCCAACAGAGCGGGACATTGGCACCAAAGGTGAATTGGAGTCTCTTCATCCTCTTCACATTTCCTGCATCTGTTGGTGTTTTCCTCTTCCAACAATTGTTTGTGTCTCTTGAAATGGCAGTGTCCCGTTAGTAGTCCTGCCAGTTCCCTCAGTAGTTGTCTGGTTCGCCTTGGGTCTGGTCAGTTTATGAGTACTTTGGATTGCCTCATTCCGGGTGCCCTTTCCCATTCCTCCCAGTGCCGGGATTTGAGCCACCTTTCAATATGTATTTAGGTGTGGCAAGCTGCTACTCCCACGGCCGGCTTGGATCCTACAAGTGGTGCTTTCGCCCCTTTCCTTGCTAATCCATCAGCCCGCTCATTGCCCTCAATTCCTTCATGCCCTGGTACCCAGATCAGGGTTATTTTATTGATGGTAACAAGTTCTTCAAGAATATATGTTATCCTGTGCACAAGCTAAGATGGCCTCCATCTCAGCTTGAAATACAGTGCAATGTGTTCCTAGAGGTATACTAAGTTCCATCTTTGAACCCTGTAAACAGACTATTAAATTTCGTGTCAATATCGGTTCAGATATCGACGGCACAAACGTGCTTGAGACATTGATATAAAATCTGTCGATCCAATATTGTAAAGTTTTTTCAAATTTTATCTAAAAGATTCCAAGTTTGTTCTCGGTTTGCTTGAAAAACGAAAGCTCAAATCAAAAAAAAAGATTTAACACAAAATCGGCCACAATTTTTTTGTTGATTCGCCCGTTTCCCGCTTGTACTGCATGTTTCTGAACACCTTGTATAATAAAGGTAGGTACTTTTTTCGCTGTTATAATATTTTAAAGACATGCTGTATTTTTCTGGGCATTTAATTTTTTTATTTTCATTTTAATAAATATTAATGATTCATAAAACGAATTTGATACTGATTTATTTAGATACTGTTAAAATAGAGTTGATTTAAAGTACAAATAGAGTTAGATTTAGACAAAAATGTGTGTGGATTTCAAACTGCCGAAGCAATATTTTTATCATATCACGGAAAAAATGATATATGTATTTATATTGACAAACTTTTTTTTAAAGCAATATTTATTATAATATTTTCAAAAATGTATTGTGTACATTCATACTTTAAAAATTCTCTTATAAAGGGTTTTCCAATAAGAGGTGTTATTTTGAATAGCCCGCTATTTCGGTAGATGTTACTTTTGAAGCTGTCATTTTTTGACATTTGACAAGTAGAAACTACGCCATTAATAAAAATGGAACGATACACGCTTCAACAACGAATTGAAATTATTAAAATTCACTTGAGTGAATCAAATGCAAATCATCTTTAGTGATGAGGCCCATTTCCACCTCGGTGGCTTCGTCAACAAGCAAAATTGTCGCATCTGGGGATCGGAAAACCCAAGAGTTTTTGTTAAAAAGCCTCTCTATCCTCAACGTGTGACTGTTTGGTGCGGTTTATGATCCGGCGGAGTCATTGGACCTTACCTTTTCGAAAATGAGGCTGGAGCAACAGTTACGGTGAATGGATTGCGCTGTCGAGAGATGTTTAATGATTTTTTATGGCCGGAATTGGATGATATTGATCTGGAAAACGTGTACTTTCAACAAAACGGCGCTACGTGCCACACAAGCAACGAAACCATTGATCTTTTACGATTTAATATCAAAATAACACCTCTTATTGGAAAACCCTGTATCATGTTATTTTCAGTTAGATTAAATAAATAATTCACTTCATGAGCATGTTGCGTTTTTGCATTTTTTCCCAGTAATTTAATGAATTTAAAAGCTGTTATAAAATTTAAGTGTTTTCAGGGGACAACACAAGTTGTTCCGACAAATAAACGTCCATTTGCGATACCATTACGTAAAAAAATATACACAAAATTCAAAACAGGGTTTAATTTCACTTGTAAAATTGATGAATTGATAACAACAACTGTTATTTAAATATAAACTGATCAAAATTATTAACTAAGAAATATTATTTAAAAAAATAATTATAAACTTTTTTGCATTACATTATTTAATAATTATTATAACTGCTTTGTTTGATCCAGTGAACAGAAAACCAATAGAATTGTAATCTATACCAATTTGAAAGAAAATAGCAAAATGTTTTAAAAATCGCTTTCCAATGGTTTTTTTCTTGAAAACTTTATAGGTATGAAATTTAAAAAAAACATATTGTAAAGTTTACAGTCACTTCATTTTTTTCCTCTTATATTAAAATAATTATTTCAAAAAATGGCAAACACTGACTTGTTTTTTTGTGTACAAATTATACGGCAGCGTTTAAACTGGTAAAAATTTAAATGCAAAGACAAAGCTTGGTGTTCTCTCTTTCTAAATCTATTTATATTGTATGTCTGACCTTAATAAGAAAGGACATATAACGAGTTTCGTAAGGATGTGTTCGAGTGATTTTAATTCTACTATTTAAATATAACTGAATGAAAGTAACGTAATATTAAGTGATTTTTATTAAAATTAATATTTAGATATTAAATAAACGGGTAATAATGCAAAATGAAAACTTTCCCGTCCTAAATAAAAACTTTTAAACATTTTTTAAAAACAAACATGGCGAACTCACGATTCCTTTTTAAAAAATAAATTAGTATTAATTAATTAACACATTCGACAATCTTAATGAATGAATTTTGGAATTTTAAATATGTCATTTTTTTAACCTGTGGAAATTGTTTTTAAAAAATATATAGGAAAACTGCTGAATACAAGTTTTTAATATTTTTTTTAATAAGTGTTCCAATAATTGTTGAATAGTCAACTGAAGATTGTATATTTTAAACTTGTTTTCTAAATAAATAGCTGTGTTCAACGCACGTGAGCCGCTCTCAACCAGCAAGTTAGAATAAATATTTGCACATTGATGGAAAGACCCAAATACACAATTTGTTTAAGTATTTATTTGCTATTTGAGAGCGACTGTCTGTTAAAGCTTTATAATAATAATCTTTTGAAATATTACCATTTGTTATTTCGGCTACTGGCATTATACCTAGCTCTCTCATTCAAAATTTAGGCGTATTAGATCTGTCAAAGAATTTATACATAAAAATGCAAAAATCAGTCATTTTAAATATATGTAGGAGGAATACGAAAGATTTTTGAAATATTTATATTGAGAGATCAGTAGGATTTATTTGTCCAATTAGAAGTTCTACCGAGCCGAACCCTCTGATATGAAAATATCTGGAGTCGGTGAATTTTTTTCCCATTTGATCTCTGGTGAGTTGACGTGTTGTTCTTGTATTATTTTGTATTTATTATGCTTATATAATGCACTTGCATAATGTGGATTGACTAGATGATCATTTGTGGAAAAGTGTGTGGAAGGGTTTAGTTTTTCCTATGGGGAAGATTTAACCCGGACATAAAGTCGGAAAAGAGAAAAAATATGTGCTTGTTTTTTGTAATAAAAGCAGTTATTTCCATCACAGTCGGGTAGAATGCTTTCACTAACAACGCAAGTATTGCAAAATCTATGATTCATTTGAATAATATATTTATAAATCACAGTAAAATAGAAATATACCTAATACTGCACCTAATAGATAAATACATTATTTTTCTAACGATGTCCATGTTAATTATAGTATATTGGTTAAATGCCTTGCAATCATTTACACGTACGTGGGGACATTCCGAGATGTTAGAAATATTCCTTGAATTTATTTCTCAATCCTAAGCAATTTCATGTGGTTTGGGGAGAAACCATTAAATCCCCTCGTGACAAATATTATTGGGGAGAAACCATTAAATCCCCCCCTCGTGACGAATGTTATTGGGGAGAAACCATTAAATCCCCCCCCCCCCTCGTGACGAATGTTATTGGGGAGAAACCATTAAATCCCCCCCTCGTGACGAATGTTATTGGGGAGAAACCATAAAATCCCCCCCTCATGACGAATGTTATTGGGGAGAAACCATAAAATCCCCTCCCTCGTGACGAATATTATTGGGGAGAAACCATTAAATCCCCCCCTCGTGACGAATGTTATTGGGGAGATACCATTAAATCCCCCCCTCGTGACGAATGTTATTGGGGAGAAACCATTAAATCCCCCCCTCGTGACGAATGTTATTGGGGAGAAACCATAAAATCCCCCCCTCGTGACGAATATTATTGGACCCACAGAGGAAGGTTTTTGATTTGACTGAGCTGCCCGTAAATACGAAGTCGCGCGTAGCGTGTCCCTGTCCCCGATTTGTCAATAAATGAATCTAACAGAATACAGGCACCTTGAATTGTAATATGACTCTTTCATAAATATGATATAATTTACCCATTTAGCGATACGTTTAAGATCCTGTGTAGAAAAGTCCTACATTGGACCGCGCTGCAAATCGTTGCCTCACTTCTAGGTCTGGCTATTTTAATGTGGGCTCTTCGGCGTTTGACATACGTGTGATGTCGTAGATTATTCAAAACATTCTCGAACCCTCTTGGTGCTAAAAATATGGTCACGTGTATCTCCAGCTCGTCGAAGTGACACCCAAATTTCATCTTAGGGCGAGTCTATCTCTTCCGATGTCAGTATTCTTTTAGTTCAATATTATAAATTGGCGTAGAGATTTTAATGTATTTTGTGTGGAAATCTGATAGAGAAATTTGTTATATTCTGCATTTGATTTCAGTACAAATTAAAAATGTCTGTCCCCACCATCGACAAATTGCTTCGCCGTTGTATTTGCCTGACTGATTTTGCAACGTAAAAATAGCAGTATGTTAACAACAACCTACATTTTAATTTCATGTAGTTTTGTTTAAATTTACTGGAATGCTAGGACTGGATCGTCTAGACCAGAGGTTCCCAAACTTTTTTCCCCCGTAGACCACTTGCCAAATATTTTTTCCGTAGACCCCCTGCCTGCCGAATATTGAATTTTCCTTAAACTATTAACGTCCCATGTGATAATAATTTATTTTTTTCGTAAAAAGATTCCCTTCCCTTGCCTGCCCAACAACCGGGTGGCGATATAGTTCCTCTGTCTTTACACTGTGCAGACAGGGGCACCCTTGTGAGGTATTACATCAAATGAAAATGGAGCAGGATAAGCAACGGGAATTTCTTTCTGTAGCTGCCCCTTATTCCGATCAGTTTTTCTTGTCAAATGATATCCGATTCTTTAACATTCCATTTCCACAGTCAAAATGTCCTCAAACTTAGTTTTGAAGTCTGTATGAAGTACATCTAAAGTCATTATTACCCTGGACGTTTTTCAAAAACAAGATGGGGAACTAGGAAAATTCGCGGCTTCCAATGTGCAATGTTTTGCTTCAATATATTAGTTCTGACGAGAAAAGGAATGTAGACTCTATTTATATACCTCAATTAACAACTTTACGATATATATATACATACAAATATCAAATAAGCAATTTCTCAGTCTATTATTAGTATTACGTAAACTGTGTTATTTGTGTTAGGTGTATTGTGTCATTTACGGAACTCCTAAATATTGAGTTGAGGTAAATGGGGGTCCGCTCGTATGTACCCCCCTTTGAATCTCGTGGACCCTCAAATTTTTTTGTCGCTGACATAGACCACTTTGGGAACCTCTGGTCTAGACTCTAGCAATGGTGTTAGCAGTACATAAGCTGGTCAATGGACACATCAGCAATCCTGGAACGTGTTACGTTTTATGTCACCGATAACTTCACCAGCACAGGGTTTTTATTATTCCAAGAGGGAGGACCAACCTACCGATGATCGTGCCTCTGGGGAGAATGACTACGCTACTAAACCACCTTTCTTCTGAGTATTTCAGTCAAAACTCTTTAGCAGGAGGCTGTAATGCAACTAATGTACTCGTATGTATGTGTGAAATGTTACTTGACTCACTGTTTTTTAATTTAGCAAATTTGAATAAAACGAAATTAAAACATGGAATCGCTGGAATAATGTATTTATATTAGGGTAATAAGACTGCACTGTCGATTATTTTTCGATTGAATCATAGAATTAGTACGATTCTCTGCTCTTCGATTAAAAATGAAATTTGATAAACTGGTGAGAATTACTTTTAAAATAAAGCAGAAAATATTTAATGTTAAATCAAAAATAAATTAAAAACCGGAATTGAAAAATAACTGTCAGATAACTTTGCAGTTCATTTCAGAGATGGCTTTTTGATCTGTCTAATTTTAATTGATTTTATGAAACTACATCTATTTTTTGATTAGGTTTTAAATATATTTTAAAAAGACCCTTCAATTTGTAATTTTATATAAATATTATGTAAAAATAAGGTCAGATTAATTGTTCAAAAACGTTTCGCTATCTAAAACTCTCCAGCACTAAAAATGGCGCTAAACGCCAAACTGTAAATCTTTTATTAGGTACAAACTTAATATTGGTTTAGCTCTACTGGCTGGTAGTTTTTTTCGTTTATTAATGTTATTGACATTTCGTTTCTTCGCAGAAAATCACGTGTGACTGAGTCATCAAACGGTGGCACCCAGCGCCATTGTGTTTTTTTGACAGTTGACAGGTTCCCGTTAAATGCCGATTCTAAGTTCGTTTCAGCTTTTGAACAAATTGTGATCAGCAGAAAATGACAAGTATCAAGTTGTTAAGCTTGTCAGCTTGTTAAATTTGATTGAAAGCTGAGACGCACCACAGAATCAGCGTTCAACGGGAACTTTACAGATGTCAAAAAAAAACAAAATGGCGTTGAACGGCCAATGACAATGCTGCATTTGAATTGACAATGTTTCATTAATTTGAATATCTGCGAAACAAACCAGGTCTAAATGTCAATAACGTTAATAAAACAAAAATATCCAGGGTTTTCAATGTGTTTATACATTTCAGTTGTCTGTGCTGTGCGTTAATCTTGTGTGAAATGTGTTTCAATGAAGTGTCATTTTCAATATTGGAACTGATTGTGTCAAGATTCAGACAAGCGATAAAGAAGGTACTAGGTACCTACCAATAATATATTATTTTAATGGTCATTTTCAAAATTGGAACTGATGGCGTCAAAAATTCATACTATCGCGTGATTTATCAAGGATTGGCGCTAGTACCCATATACTAAAGGTTTGTAATAGGTGAACTTTAAAACATTGTGAACGTTTTACTTGAAATGCCAGTACGCCATTTAAAAGAAAATAGATTTAGGATTTTATTAACTGGAACTATTCTTTTAGAACTTACGGAGACATCATTTATTATATCTCTTACATTTAAGTATTACGTTGTATATTATTTACAAACGTGTAAATTTGAGTGCTGATTCTAACTAATTCGGGATTTGAAACATTTGATTTTATTGTCTGTATTAGCAAAATTTTATATTATCTAATTAAAACTACAAACTTAATAAACACCCATAATTTTATAGATGTTGGTTGAATCTTTTTGAACAGAATAGTTTTGCTTCATTAGCTAGCACTGAACAAAAAAAACATCGTGGGGTTACTGCCAAAAGTTGGTAACAATTTTTTTTTGTTTTTTGAGTCAGTGATGATTTTAATGTATATTATGTGTTATAATCTATGTCTGGAATAAGTTTGACCCACCTCTCTAATATCGGAGAGTAGATTTTTAGTTACTGCTTTTTTTATACAATAAAACTTCATTTTTTATGATTGAGAGGAAGCTACAAGCCCAAAATGTGTATATTCTCGGTATACCGTATATCGTAGGTAATAGGCATTAAAATCGCTTGACAAACGGAGTCTAGAAACGTTCGATTTCAAGCAAAAAACTGTTTTTCACTTAATTTGTAAATAAATTTATAAGAAAGCAAAAAAGTTAATCAAGTGAAACTATCACAGATAATCTTAGCTATAATACTGTATTTTTAAAAAGTTGTTTCCTTTACGCGTTCATACATTTCTATTGAAAAAACATTTTTTGGAGTAGTTTGCATTTATATTTTTTTATTGAGTAATTTATTTTTTATTTGTATTCTTCTCAAGCGAAGCGATAGGAAAACCTTCAATTTAATTAAAGCATATTTTTGGTATTCATAATGTACACCAATTCGTTATAAAGATTAATCCAAATAGTGATTTGGCATTAATCTTCGCCTTAATTAATAAACAAACAAAACAATATTATAAAATTGAGTTTACTCCAAAACATGTTTTGTAAGTTGCCAACTTTTGGCTGTACCCCACGAGTATAAGTGATTGGCCTTCCCGTGTCATCTTTATTAAAATTAACTATTTTTAGGTTAGTTTATTAAAATAATTGATGTGAAATAATTTTACTATTGAATTTGACTATTGTGAGCAGTGGGCAAATGCGTTATTTACTGTTTTATAAGAGAATATTGTGAAGTTAATAATTAAGTAAAAATTTGTAAACGCATTGAAATATTGGCATAGATTGACGAGCTTTCGTGTGATTGTGGCGGTTTTGGTTTGAAGAAAATATTTACTATGTAGTACTTACTAAAATAATTTAAAAACATCTCCACAAAAGATATTCACTGCGGCAAGTGAATCAATTCACCAAGTCAAACGATTTCATTCAGTCTGATTCAATGATTCACCACACAACGTTATTCAATCGATTCAGGAAAATATTAAGGGTTAAAGTGCACTAACTTTGAGATATGATTCTTCTTGCTGGTAGAAGTTTAATAAAAACATTTTTTTCGACATTCCATTGTTTTTATGACATTTTTTACTAAAAAAACTACATTAAAACGTTGGAATTTAAAAAAAAAGTTATTTCTCCCATTTACTTGTACTATCATATTATAGAATCACCTCTAGAATTTAATGCACTTTATCCCCGGACACCTTGTAATTGCTAGCTCTATTCATTCTGCACGAATGTCTCTTTCTTATTCTAGTTCATTACGCTTACATCAGCTCTGCATTCTCAGGGATATCATTTAGTTCGGCCAGTTCCACATCTTTACCGGCCTGATTGAAATAAAAAGTCCATTGTGATCGTCAACAAGTGCTCCCAACCCGGGAGCCATTGAGACTATCGTATCCCGAATTGGGGTATGTTGTAAGGCTGAAAGTAGTGGGGGGGGAATGATATAGAAAAGAGGAAGGTGGGCAAGTACCTGACTATTTAGATCTGGTCACCAAATACGGCTAAAGGCATTTAAGTAACTTATCAAATCGGAATGGTGGTCTACTACCTAGAAGATTCTGATATATACCATAGGTATATTATTTATTAATTTCCAAACAACACAAATTAATTAAATTAAATTGACATTTGCATGCCAGGATTGAACCCGCATCCTCTGGATTCCCGTCACATGATTTTAGCCCACATACACCTCAGGAATCACATATTATTCAACTTTCCTCCTTCCTTTGCCAGTTCCGTGGCTCACTGCTATAAATCCGAGTTGGTATAAGAACTGTAATTATTCTTCTTCGGGTTATATCTCTTATCGGGGGTTGGCTATCATCAATGGAACATTCACCAATTTAGTATTCTTCAAACCAATAGTCGCCGATTTGATGTTATAATTTAAGATTAGAGTGCGATGCTGTTGCTTATAATAAATAATATAAAAATTTATATTTAAATATGAATAATTATTATAGTGTTAATTGTCAACGTCTGTGTGAATTCTTCGATGTAATTAATAAAAATATTTAATAGGCAACAATACAAAAACCAATTATACAGTCTGTCCGTTTATTCAAACAATCCACCAAATGTGGTTTTTTTCCATGAATTTCTTCGTTTGTTTGGTATTTGTAAAAGAAATGATATATAATTTAATATGTTGAGCGATTTGATGCTGTCTGATTCACGGAGGTAAGCACATCCATTCATTTTGATTCACAACATCAAGCGAATTAAGTCAGTTTGATTCACCACTTCAAATGAATCAATTATCCGGGTGAAGAGTATTAATTCATCGAGTCAAGTGATTCAATTCACTTTATGAAGTGATCACAATTAAGTGTAAATCATTACGTCGAGTGAATCGATTGAAAACGCCAAGTGAATTGAATTAACTCTCCTTGTCAGGCCAATCGATTCAGTCTGATTCACTTAATAATTCGATTAATTCTGTATTTTTCACTAGTATATTCAGATCGATGATTGTTATTAATGCATATTATAATAATCAAAGATATTTATAGACTTGTTTCCTTGAAATATATATATATATATAAATTCATTCAACTGAATATACTTTGACCGACTGATCTAGAATACCAAGTGAATGATATGTCTGTAAATGTATATTTTAAAAAACCACTGTGGTTTATACACAAATGCAAGAAGTTACTAATGCATTTTGTCTGTGTAAATGGAAAGAATTATAATGTAGGCCACACATGAATAAATACAGAAAATTGTAAATCTTGATATCTGTTATAGAAATCTATGGAGAATCCTACCTACGTGTGTTATTTAATGAAATGTGAAATAACGAAGGAACCGTGTTTGTGGAACTTTATTAGCTACTAAAAATATTGTTACGTCATAAAAAGCTATAAATATTGGTGTCTGTTATAGATATTTATGGAATAGATGGGTATCTGTATAGAAAACTAAGGAATAGATGCGTGTCTGTCATTTGTCACAGAAATCTATGGAATATTTATTTATCTTTCTTAGAATTTTGTGAAATAGACAGATATCTGTTATAATAGATGGGAAACTGTCATGGATATCTATGGAATACCTACGTATCTGTTTATATAAATCTATGGAATAGGTAATTCTGTCATAGAAATCTATGGAACGGATGGGTATCTGTCACTGAAATATATTGAATAAATATTGTCTGTCATATAAATCTATGGAAATGATGGGTATCTGTCATTGAAATGTGTGGAATAGATTTATATCTGTCACTGAAATATATGGAATAGATAATTGTCTGTCATAGAAATTTATGGAATAGATACTTGTCTGTCATAGCAAGCTATTGAATAGATACTTGTTGTCATAGCAAGCTATTGAATAGATACTTGCCTGTCATAGAAATTCATGGCGTGTCTTTTTGCTGAAAATGGACGTGACGGAAAAACAATGTTTGAATAAGTTTAATTGCTACTAATAATATTGTTGTGTCATATAAAGCTGTAAATTTTGGCGAATTCTTATGAGACGTAATTAAAATTCTCTTGTAATTTGAGAAAAAAAATTTGTGAACCTTTAAAAAATGTATTTTAAAATAATAATATTCGTAAATTAATTGTACTGTATAATATAATGCTAGTGTTTCTACTTATTTAATCCACTGGGTGAGTCAGAAGAAACGAAACAATACCCTCTCTTTTAAAGTCTGTAAATTGGTCGAAATTCACATGTAACATTATCATATTGTTTTAGACCATTTGATTGCCCGAACTCGAAAGAATTCAAATATCGCTAATTCTGACTCGCCGTGTGTAGAACAAATCAGTCAGTGTATTAATTTATGTATTTATTATATATTAAAAATATGTCCACAATCTTGTTGAAAAATAATAATAAATGTGACGTTTTAATATAAGAAGGTGGTTAGGCAAAGCTGGCACCGGTTTTACTGTTAACATATATTGTAAATCCCTTTTTACTTGTGTAGGTTATTTGTTCAATAAATATAGAAATATTTCTCACTGTTGACACATCTTTTATTCGTTTATTTTCTTTGTAATAACCTGACATGCGTACTGTACAAACTTTTACCATCCATAGAGGGAAAATATTGAGTCCCCACATCTCCAGCCACAAGTTGTAGAATCCATCCGTAGGGGGAAAATATTGAGTCCCCACATCTCCAGCCACAAGTTGCAGAATCCATCCGTAGGGGGAAAATATTGAGTCCCCACATCTCCAGCCACAAGTTGCAGAATCCATCCGTAGGGGGAAAATATTGAGTCCCCACATCTCCAGCCACAAGTTGCAGAATCCATCCGTAGGGGGAAAATATTGAGTCCCCACATCTCCAGCCACAAGTTGCAGAATCCATCCGTAGGGGGAAAATATTGAGTCCCCACATCTACAGCCACAAGTTGCAGAATCCATCCGTAGGGGGAAAATATTGAGTCCCCACATCTCCAGCCACAAGTTGCAGAATCCATCCGTAGGGGGAAAATATTGAGTCCCCACATCTCCAGCCACAAGTTGCAGAATCCATCCGTAGGGGGAAAATATTGAGTCCCCACATCTCCAGCCACAAGTTGTAGAATCCATCCGTAGGGGGAAAATATTGAGTCCCCACATCTCCAGCCACAAGTTTCAGAATCCATCCGTAGGGGGAAAATATTGAGTCCCCACATCTACAGCCACAAGTTGCAGAATCCATCCGTAGGGGGAAAATATTGAGTCCCCACATCTCCAGCCACAAGTTGCAGAATCCATCCGTAGGGGGAAAATATTGAGTCCCCACATCTCCAGCCACAAGTTGCAGAATCCATCCGTAGATGGAAAATATTGAGTCCCCACATCTCCAGCCACAAGTTGCAGAATCCATCCGTAGGGGGAAAATATTGAGTCCCCACATCTCCAGCCACAAGTTGCAGAATCCATCCGTAGGGGGAAAATATTGAGTCCCCACATCTCCAGCCACAAGTTGCAGAATCCATCCGTAGGGGGAAAATATTGAGTCCCCACATCTCCAGCCACAAGTTGCAGAATCCATCAATAGAGGGAAAATATTGAGTCCCCAAAATATTTTCAATTATAAGTGTATTACAATTACTCTACAGTAGTTAACTTTATCTAATTAAATATGTTAGTGTTTACAATTTCACTAAAGAGAAGGGCATTTTAAAATGTCAGAGGTTGTAGGGGATTAAAGTTCTTAAGGGTTGTAATATATATATAGTAAGTGCATTAAAAAGAATTCAAGTAATTTTCATGTATAATTTATTTATGAATCCAAGTTTGTTCAGACGTTTCACAAAACTTCCGTTTGTTATAATTTCTAACTTCCTCTATATAATACAGTAAATAATCAATTATACAGCAAACCTTATTATCAACTGGCCGGTAAATAGTATTATAAACTGGCCAGTAAATGACACTATCGGCTGGCCATCAATTGGCCAGTAAGTAAATGGTATTATCAACTGGCCGGTAAATAGTATTATAAATTGGCCAGTAAATGATACTATCGGCTGGCCATCAAGTAAATGATGTCATCAATTGGCTAGTAAGTAAATGGTATTATCAACTGGCCAGTAAATGATACTATCGGCTGGCCATCAAGTAAATGATGTCATCAATTGGCCAGTAAGTAAATGGTATTATCAACTGGCCAGTAAATGATACTATCGGCTGGCCATCAAGTAAATGATGTCATCAATTGGCCAGTAAGTAAATGGTATTATCAACTGGCCAGTAAATGATACTATCGGCTTGCCATCAAGTAAATGATGTCATCAATTGGCCAGTAAGTAAATGGTATTACAAACTGGCCGGTAAACAATACTATAAACAGGCCAGTAAATAATATGATCAACTGTAAAGTAAATAATAGCTCAACTTTCAGTACATAACATCACTATCTATAATTCAGTAAGTAACTTTATCAACTTTACAGTAAATAATAATACAATAACTAATCAATCTTACTAATCTTCAAAATAATAATGCTTTTTAATAATACAAAGTCAGCAACAAACAAAAGTAGCCTATTTCTAAAAAATACAAAACAACCGTTTTTTAAAATCAATTGTCTATCCATTATTGCTGAAGAAATCATAAATTAATAATATAATTTATTATATACGGGAAAGTATTTACATTTTTTAAATTAATATCTTTAAATTTAACATAAAATATTAATATTAAAATTACAAATAAATGGTTAGAGGGAGGAAAAATGTCTAAAAAATTATTTTTTAACTTTGGGTAGATTATTTTTTTTTAAATTTTTTATTGGGTATGCGCTCATGAGAATTTCCAAGTACGTTTTGATATTGAACTGTGGTGACGATATTACACCGGGCAGTACTGAAAGTAGATATTAGAAAACAATATTTAATTTCTCTTGGACATTTTCCTCCAACATTAGAAACGAACAAAATATGCAATAATTTAAATTCTTAAATAAATAGATTTTCATAATTTCACATAAAATGGCACAATACATGTCTAAAGTAAGATAATCACTACATCTGTGAATTCTCAGCTAAAACTAAAAGAAATAATATAAAAATTAAATACAATAAAAAATAAATACTTTTAGCAGATCTGATTTCTTTCCCAAATTGAAAATACAATATAATTAATTTACACATTTTAAGAAAGAAAAAAATAATTAATTGAAACACTGGTCTTTCAAAACCTGTTAAAAAAATTATTTAGATATTCAATTTTTTTTTCTTTAAATGCTAATAAATAGTAAGTTTCAAAAAGCCTATCCGTCTGAATAAGAAAATAATTGTTTAAAAAAGTCTGCACAATAAAAAACAGGAAGGTAAAAATTATATTTCTTAAATATATATTGCTTAAAAATGACTGATATTATAGCCCTAGTATTTAATTAATATTAAAAAATATTTATTTTGCGTAATTCCATATAAATACAACAGTTGAAAAGTTTTAAAATAATAAATATTTGTGGTTTTTTTAAGTGTTACCTTTAACAATGCCACTACTTGATGTGGCAACATATTTGAAAAATTGCTAATAATTGACAAGGACATTATTTGATGTGGCAACACATTTGTGAAAAGTGGTAATTTAGACAAAGTTATTATTTGATGTGGCGACACATTTGTGAAAAGTGGTAATTTAGACAAGGCCATTATTTGATGGGGCAACACATTTGTGAAAAGAGGTAATTTAGACAAGGTTATTATTTGATGTGGCAACACATTTGTGAAAAGAGGTCATTTTAATAATGCCGTTATTTGACGAGATAACATTTTCGTGAAAAGTAGAATATTTTTGACAATGCCACTATTTGACGAGGCAACATATTTGCGAAAAGTGGAATTATATTGATGTGGCAACATATTTGTGAAAAAAACAGTTTTACAATATGAAATTACGCAACAAATATAATACTAGGAATGTTCAAACATCGTTTTAAAAGCCAACTTAGGGTAGTAAATTGTGGAAATATTTTTTAATTATCATTTATTTTGGAATTAAGGTAAGTAATAAAATAAATTGTGACCAGATTGCGGAGCAATTCCACAAAACATAATTATTACAAATGGTAAATAAAATCATTTGTTAAATTTCTTTTTTTTATATATTTACATCAGTCTCTACTAATTATTTTTACTATCTAGAAATATCTAGACCGATTCTTGCAGTACTTGAATTCTATATAATTTCAGGCTGAGCAATGTTAAACTTTAACAGATTTAACTTTGAGCATGGTTAAATTAACAACAAATGACGGGGTCCCACAGGGATCAGTTATGGGTCCGCCAATATATTGTTACACAGTTATGGATTGTACAGTCCATGAAAGCTTTTAGGTAGACAAACCCCCAAAGGGAACAAACACTCCTGTATCCTACTATATACATGAAATACATTCTGGCAACTGTGTGTAATACATAATATACTGCAGTACAGTCCATGAAAGCTTCCAATTAGATAACCGACCAAGACAGAAAACTACAAAATCTTGAAAAGCTTCCATACTTTTAATAAATTTTGGCTTCCCACAGGGGGCAACTTTGGGCCCACATTAGTTTTGTTACACATTAATGACCTTTTCTCTTTTCTAAAAGAAAAACTATCGCGTTACGAATAACCTGACTTGATGTTGCTTGTGCAATGATTGAGAATTTAACTAACAGAGGAATTGTACCCACCCACATTTCTAACAATGACATGACTTATGAGACCACCAGCTGTTCCAAAACACTGATGTGTTGGGTAGCTTTTAGGTACCTGATAAATCCCAGAATGAAATGCTGTGTTTTATTACCGATATTTCAATAAGAGGTACTCGGGAGTAATGTGCACAAGCAATCGGACAAGCGGCAAAAATTTTACAAAGATCAGCCCAAAATACAAAGAATTATTACAAAAGCATTTAATAATTATAGAAGCCGTTTAATTTTCATTCAAGTCTTTCTCAATTACGCGTTACGCACCATTCTCAATGATAATTACAATACATTAATAATAATTGCATCTTGTCTTGCGGACAATAAAGGCGAAATGACTCTAAACTAAGTCGGGTTACGACATTTTAGGCATGCGCAAAGCGTCATATTTATAATAAATGACTCGAATACAACCGAATTTCAAAAGGATTGTAATAGACAAAAGCTATAAAACTTAAATACAAGAAAAAAATAATAAATATTTTAAAATAATAAAAAGATTGAATTGAATTTAATTTCCGTTTCTAATTGAATGATCTAAAAACATCTCATTTTATATTTTTCACAAATGATCTAGAAATAAGAACTTACCGTTTGAGAGATTTTGCTGCTACAAACAAACTGATTTCCATTTTATAGTTACAGGATTGCAAGCGACGATGAGGGGTGGACGGTAAAATGATCCTTATTAAGTACTTGACGCTCTGAATAAACGTCTACATTTAACAAAAATTATTCCTCCTCGGTGAATTTGAAATCTGACAGAATTAAAAATGAAAATAAATCATACAACATTATCGTGTTAAAAAAAATATAAAGAAATATATTTTTCGTATTTGTATACAAAAATCATTTGGTTAATCGAATGTACATTTCATAAGCATAGTAATTAAATTAAAGTTATTTTCATTTACCTAAGTTTTTTATATTTATTTTAAATTACGCTACGCAACGCTCAATATACTTTAGCACGTTTGGGAATTACAAAAATATATAGGTTTGGCGACGTGCTCTGCTCCATTCGCGTGCATACACATTGTATCGAGCTTTCTCCGCCCTACGAGGAAAACCCGACGAAAATAGCCGAAAATCATTTTAGATAATTTAGACAAAATTCAATAATTTGTACAAGTGGTCTCAACCGATAGAACAGAGATATATAATTTAGACAAAGATGACAGATTTTTTCTCGACTGAGAGTCCGAAATACACAATTATGAACAAAATTGTTTTAACAAAGAAACGGCACCAACCGAGTGAAATAATTACATTTTTTCATATTTTTTTATTAGCCCCCGTCCTACCAACCGACCATATATCTAGATATGGATAAATATTTATATAGTCTTAGGTAGCAATATGATAACGGCAAAAATTACAATTTTATGATAAGTTTTGAGACGGAAGGTAGTCTTTAGAAAGCTCTGGCTACTGGCTATTCAGATCTTATCACCATCACAGCTACAGCCGGCGATACTGAGAGTGTATTTTGTGCCGCCTTTCCGTCGACACATTAACATCTCTCGATTACTTCCCGAAACTTAGAAATTTAATTCTGCACTCGTCATATTCATACCTAACACTGCGGAATTGACTTGAATGCACCCGAACCCAACCAATGAACATAATATACATTATAGACGAGTCGAGGACTGTTTGACAAGCTTACCGGCTCCCGACATAAACTGCCACCATTATATAATACGATATTCGTACAAAACCGACCGATACGTTTTACAAATCAACACAACGGCATTTTTATTTTACAATCGTCTAACCTGTTTTGTATTTCCAGTAAAACTCAAGCACGATATATTGCTAATATCTAATGGACTGTTTCGAGGACAAAATACATATCGCCGATACACATACATAGTCACAGTACAGACGACGAGTGTGGTAGAATCACAGTACGAAGATTATCACCACGCAAAAAGTTATAGCAAGTTAAATCGTCACAGTAAGATGGAGTGACTCGTGACGATAAAGTGTTGAATATATTCATTGTAATATGTTATTAAATGCATTGAAACAAAATATTACGACAATTCCAGCCAAGTTAAAAGTTATAACAACTTAATCCATCACAATCAAGGTAGAATGTGTTACAATTTAGAATGTAGTTATTGTAATGGGTGTTATCACAAAATTCAAACAAGTTATATCGTCTCAGTTAGAAATGTACACAATCACGTGTGACTATTTGTTCACAAGTTAAATCGTCACAGCCAGAACTCGGTGACTATATTTACCACGCTAAACCTTTTAACAAGTTAAATCGTCTCAGTTAGAAATGTACACAAACAGGAGTGACTATTTGTTCACAAGTTAAATCGTCACAGCTAGAACTGGGTGACTATTTTAAGAACGCTAAACCTTTTAACAAGTGAAATCGTCTCAGATAGAAATGTACACAATCACAAGTGACTATTTGTTCACAAGTTAAATCGTCACAGCCAGAACTCGGTGACTATATTTACCACGCTAAACCTTTTAACAAGTTAAATCGTCTCAGTTAGAAATGTACACAAACAGGAGTGACTATTTGTTCACAAGTTAAATCGTCACAGCTAGAACTGGGTGACTATTTTAAGAACGCTAAACATTCTAACAAATTAAATTGTCCCAGTTTGGATCGAGTGTTTGGCGAGTTTCGAGTGTCTCCGTGTAGCACTGGTCCCCGGGTGTCACTCGGTATAGGTGGAGGACAGACTGGAGCGCGAGGAGTACAGGTGGGGGGGTCCCGAGACCGCTATTGACGAGGTGCGGATGAGCCCGAGGGCGCAGGGCCCGTGGATCTTGTCCTGCTCGTCCAACTGACTCGCAAACTCTTCCTCCAAAGCCTGGAAAAAATAATAAATAATATATACCAAGTTTCAGTTTCATGAAAAAGTAGAACATATCTGAAATAACCTATCCTGATTTTAAATTTTCACAGCATAAGTATTATTGTCACTATTTTTTTGTTATTATAGAGTGTTGCGCTTCCTCTTTCTTTAGCCCACGTTTCGGAGAGTCTTACATTGTCCATCATCAGGGCAGATGTGTTTGTGGCAAGTAATAACACATCAATCCTTTTAGGCCCAGTATTTTTTTATTTGTTTATTTTTTATTATAGCGTCCATTGAAACATTGTTCATACAAAATATGATATTAAATATATGTATACTAAATTGTATTTCTCAGTTCTCCTCACTAGGGTGACCTGTGCTGAGGTGGACTAAAGTTATACATTTCTGTTTTATTAGTTTTCTATGTCGTTTTTCTTGTTCTTAGTGTTTTTTTAATTAATCTCTTTCAGCCAGATTTTTATTGTTGATTTGTAATCATTCAAATTTTCTATTCGCTTTTTATCAGGGCGAAGGATGTTGTGGAGTTTCGTAGCAAATTAAATATAATACCTCTGTCCGAATGTGGTTTTATGACCTGGAATATTTTTGATGTCATTGTGATTTGACCTTGTTTGTTGAATACGCGGTATTTTAGAGGATTCAGTATCTTTGAATAGTTTCAATAATATATTTTTAGCATATATTTATTGTACATTTGTTACATCAAAACTATTGAAATTTTCAATCGAAGGCGTTCTTATTGGTACTTTCTGTATGGTCTTTATGATTCCTTTTTGAATTGTGTTCAGGTTATGTATATACTTAGATACAGCTGATCCCCATCCTACAATTCCATATTTAATACGAGAATGACATAAAGCGTAATAGATTTTTTCATGTCCTTTTTATTTACCACATTGCTTAGATTTTTAAAGAACTATATAAGTTTTTCCGTGATACCTTTGATATGTAGGTCCCATTTAAGATATTACTACCCCGAGATATTTTATGCTTTGTGATTTTTTCTATAATTGATTTATTACAGTATAACCATTGGAAAGTCAGTAGATGCGCAACACGGTATCGCTTCTACACACGTAAACACGCACATCACCGCAATCTAAACATCTGACTGTTGATGGACACTGTAACGCTCTCCGAAACGTTGGCTAAACAACGAGAAAGCCCAACAATACGTAATAACCCAAAAATAAATAACAGTAATACTTTTAACTGTGAAAACCAAACATCAAACATACTAATTTCTGTCTTATGGGTTATGGGTCTGTCTGTGATGTCTGTCTGTGATGTCCTCTCTTGGAAACTGTTGTAAAATGAACCCAGATTTGTTTGAATTTAGTTGTTATTTTTTTCATATTTGAACGGATAATTTTTTTAAATCAATTCTACATTTGAAATGTGTTCATATTGCTTTGAATAATAATAATAAATAATTTTTGTTAAAGCCAACATGAAGACAATACCATACTTGATAAAGTGACATTTTGATTTGTGTCTTCAACAAGCCCAGTAGAAGACAAAATGAGTGCGTAAGGTCGACACTGTAATTTTAGTACCTTGTACAATTCTTCAAGTAAAGTCAGATTTTGTCATTTTTCAAGGGTCTGGCGCTTTTTAGCTAACATGCAATCCTGCAATTTTAATATCCCTTGATTTTTCACGGGTTATGGGTCTGTTGCGCTAATATACAACTACTTAATTATTTAAGACAATATTACATAGCGATTCTCAAACGAAAATTTGAACCAGAAAAAAAATACAGATGTGCGTTAGGAAAATGAAGAAAATGTTGGTAGTTCTTATTTGAAGTATGATACAGTTAAATATGACAAAAGGAAATAGGGACGCATTAGCACAGTTGATCGAGCAGCGCCCCGGTAAGGTAAAGACCTTTTTTCTGAGTTTTCGTTTGAGAATCCCTAATAAAAATTTATTTTTTGGCTTATTACGCCGTGCTGCGCTACCTCCGTCTTTAGCCAGCGTTTCGGACAGCATTTAACTGTCCACCATCGGGGCTTGATGGACACTGCGATGCTGTCCGAAACGTTGGCTAAAAAAGGAGGCAGTGCAACACGGCATAATAACCCAAAAATAAGGCGGTGAAAATCTGAAATGATATTTGATTAAAAATTAATTATTTAGAAGAACATACCGATGTTAGAGACAGTTGGCATGCTTTCTCGGATAGTTCCATCGGAAGTGGTTAGTGGGAAGGGAGCCAAGAGGGGAAAATGCACCTTATGCCAAGCACCGTTGAGTTGAGACGGTCGATAAGATTAATTTGAATGTTTCATCGTTACTGCTAAACCGGATTTCAATACTTTTGATGATAATAATGAGATAATGTGACCTGTATTCATTTATTCTATTAAATTAGTAACTGTGGGACTACATCTCTAAATGCTGTAAAAGGTATATTGATATATTAAGACGACACACATTTAAACAGTAAATAGACAATACATGACTGAAACAATTACACCTTTTCTACAGCACATGTTCAAATAATATTCATGCCTAACAATGCCTGCATGAATACAGAGAATGATTGAAACAATGCCCGCTCTAAGACAGGACATAATCCAGAAAGCCTGATTAAGACTGCACATGATTGAAACAATGCCTAAATTAAGAAAGCGTATGTTTGAAACAATGCCTGCATGAATACAGGGAATGATTGAAACAATGCCCGCTCTAAGACAGGACATAATCCAGAAAGCCTGATTAAGACTGCACATGATTGAAACAATGCCTAAATTAAGAAAGCGTATGTTTGAAACAATGCCTGCATGAATACAGGGAATGATTGAAACAATGCCCGCTCTAAGACAGGACATAATCCAGAAAGCCTGATTAAGACTGCACATGATTGAAACAATGCCTAAATTAAGAAAGCGTATGTTTGAAACAATGCCTGCATGAATACAGGGAATGATTGAAACAATGCCCGCTCTAAGACAGGACATAATCCAGAAAGCCTGATTAAGACTGTACATGATTGAAACAATGCTTGAATTAAGACAGGGCACGATATAAACAATGCCTGAATTAAGACAGAGCATAATAGAAAAATATCTGAATTAAGTAAGCATAATTGAAAAATGCCCATATTACGACAGGGCGTGATTAAAACAATGACCAGATTATAGGACAGGCGTTATTGAAAAAATACCCAAATTAAGACAGGGCACGATATAAACAATGCCTGAATTAAGACAGGGCACGATATAAACAATGCCTGAATTAAGACAGGGCACGATATAAACAATGCCTCAATTAAGACAGGGCACGATATAAACAATGCCTCAATTAAGACAGGGCACAATAACAACACCCAGATTTACACAATTTTTTTCACAGATGTACACAGACAGATAGACATAGCACATACGGAGCGTGACAAAAAAAAACAGTGATAATGGTGTCGGTATTGGCTGAATTTGGTGTAATTTTGTTTAATTGTGTGAGAAATGAGAGAGAATTAATAAAAAAGACGAAAAAGGTGAGGAAAAAAGGACTGGAATTATTCAGACAGCATAGAAAGTAAATCTGTTCAAATGGAGTTGAAGAGTAATAATCTAGACGAAAGATTAACATGTTAATTTGGTAAAATGGAGGAAGAAAGGGAGATCAAACAAAAGCATCTCAAACATAGCACAGTTGATAACTTAAACAGGATCGGACTTAGACGTAAACAAAGACATAATACCACACAATACATCTACAAAAAATACAAATTAAACATATTCATTTTTCAGACTGTCGCAATTTGGTGACATTAATCTATCAATCAGGATTATTACTTCTTTTTATCAAACAAAAAAAGGGGACAGACACCGAACTGGCCAGTTATAGCCAAAGAATTCAAATTAATTTACACATATCCAATTTATGTTCGTTGCATACTGACGTGACCACTTATTGACATCATCACATTGTGGCGACATCATTGCATAGTGACTTCATAAGGTAGTGCAACATAGCTTAGTGACATTATCGAATAGCAACATCGTCACTACAAGACTGCATCACTATCACATGGTGACTTGGTTACTACTAGACATCATCATATAGTGACGCCACTACATTTAGACATCATCACCACGAGACTTCATCACCACATATACCCAGACAACATCACCACGAAGGAACATGACATAAATACGAGGCGACAACATAGAATATTACGACTTACCTGTGATTTGTATGATTTAATCCAGTTTATCTAATTTTTCTAATCATATACAGCCCACCACAAAAAAGCATTCCAAATTATATGTATTATTTAATATTAGGTAAGTGCTAAAAAAGATTTGTATATAATTACATAATATTTGGCAAATGTGATTTAATCATAGTAATACATAATAATTATATTTAACATTTTCAATACAGACCTTTCAACGCAATCTATAAAAATTTCGCATATAATTTTTGACACATCGTGTGTTTTACCAAAATGTATCATAAAACATGCGTCACCCGCGCAGTTAAGGTTAAAATAATATAAAATAAGCAATATGAACCAAAACCCACGCAAAACACAAAATACATGCCTTGGGAACGAAGCAACACGTCCAATGTGACAATAATTTTAACCCCTTCAGGCTAATCTGTTCGCTTTAGGGAACATCTCTTATATATACTGTCTTGGTTAGAAATATGCTCTAAACGGTGTTAGAAAGAGAACACACCATGCTTTATATTCAAATCTAAAAGTTAACCACAGAAGAATTAAAATATAGACGACATCTACGAAAACAAAGGTTCCGACGGAAAAAAATGAGATAACAGTAATGTTTGTAATACATTTGCCTAGTAAAATGTGATTTTTTTCTTTATCAGCAAATTTAGTTCAGTATTTATATGAAAAAACGCAAGATTTGCAATTTTTAAAACTCTAATAAAATTTGAAAGCGTATTTCTTCAGATACATTTAGAATGATTCCATTTATTTGGATTTTATTGTAAAGCGGAAATACTCGGACATTCTGACAGAATATGCCAGGCCTCAGGGGTTAGTAAGAAAGTGGAGGAAGACAGCAGACGTAAAGACGTTGATGATGAAAGAATATTATGTCACATCGGTTTGTTGCCGGTCCAGCTATATCTATACATATAAGATAAATGTCTTTAATTTACGAATATATACATTGTATTCCTCTCTCATACGACGAAACTTGAAATTTTGTATTCATCTGTTCGCAAAGATATGATAAAATTCTTATTTTACTTAGCTTGTATAAATACACATTTATAATTATTATTTATCCGCGCCCGGTCAGCTGTTATATAGTTCTGTCGAAAACAAATTACATTGATTTTGAATTTACACTCTATTTATATTTTAGACGATAATTGGAATATGTTATGAATAACCAATGTTACCAGGCGCATGTAGTGTTAAGTACATTCGAGTTATTTATATTTAGTTTATGTAGTTTTAAGATATTTCCATAGGTGGCAGTAGTAATGCCACATGACAGAGACAACGTGTTGGCCATACCCGAATGGTTACGAGCACAGCAGATGCTAGCCGATCTCCAGGTTAGCAGCTCAGTACGAGTTCCTTCTATCAACAAGAGTCTCCTATAGAACGGATCGTTCTAGATATTCATTGTAAATATCTAACACAGTCGAAGCCGCCCAAAGAATACTTAACGCAATATTTCTGCACCAGAATGAGTTACGCAGTCGAATTAACATCGATGTAATGTAGTTTTTTAACGGTAACTTTGTGGTATACAGTAGTAAACGCCCGAGAAAGACATTGCGGCGTCCACTAGTAATCTCAGACGAACTCGATCATTGAGTGTATACCTAATTAAGAAGAGAATTGACAGTAAATGAATTGAATTATGTAGGAATATCATTGTTGCCTCTCAGATGTTATCCGAACTTGCAAAAGTAAAAATACGGATACGCTAAACAATGTTTTATTACAATACATATATTTTTTAGGCAACTTTACTAGGATAATCACCCCACAAAGTTTTGTAGTATGAGCGTGGAAACGGTGTATACACGTTTTAAACATAATTATTAAATTTCAAAGCCTAGAATGTGGCCCCACAAAATTATAAAAGAAATGACTGACAATTAATAAATTAATACAGGATTTAAAATCGTTCATAACGTAAGCATCTTAAATATATAAAATGAAGAACAATGAAAATTAGAAAATCATATTATCTATATTGCAATTTAATTTAATTTAAAAATATAATAATTTTTTAACCGCATGAATATTAACTTCTTTTTGTTTCAGACGGCCGACACATCTTGATCATCGTCGACTGTATCAATTTTCAAATCTAGAGAATCGGACGACATTTCGGTTGTTTGGAATCGGTTGGAACCACCGCCGAGTCGGAGAACTGAAGGTCCTTCAACCCAAGTATCCGTCCCGCTATAAGTAGAAATGTTGTCATCCGGGTCGCTCGTACGCTTCCCGTCGACTAACGACTTCTCGCCGTTGTAACCACCGACATTCTCGATTACAACAGACGACGATTTGTTGTGGCCATCGCCGATTTTAACGACAGTTTTGTATTTGGGAGCGGTGGCGTTGTCGGTTCCGAATACAAGTTCGAAATCAGTTGGTTTTTCTGACGAATCGTTACTTTTAACTGACCTACGATCGTCTATGGGAATATCGACGATGATTTTACTACTACCGATGTTTGATTTCACGTCTGATTCCGGTTTTAAATCCGAATGGGATTTGACTCGAACTTTACCGGCGGGTGTGGATTTATTGAAGGGGAAAATAGTGGTTGAAATGCTCTTAGCGTTTCTTGCGCTTCTTTTCGAATCATCAGCGTTGCGTCGCTCAATGAAATCTTCGTACGAGTTGACCGATTTGACGCTGGAAATGCCGCTATCGCGTTCCTCGTCTAGATCGCGATCGTAAGCCATAATCGGAATGTTGGGATTTCTGGCGATCGAATCGACGGGACTGATGCTACGGCGCCGAAGTTCAGACGTAGAATCCCGGGAACTGCTCGTTCGGGAGAAATTGAGTGCGGTACGGGATCGGGTCATGGTGAAGGTGCTTAGTAATGAGGAACGGGATTGATTGAGGGAGACTCGGGTGAGCGCGTTGGTCGGGAAAGGTATTTCTGTGAAGTGTCTCCGATCGGTTTCGGCAAGTGGGCCAAACTCTTTCTCGTGTTCCTCCCAGTCTCTCGCAAAGAGGTCCAACAAACCCTAAATAGTAATATTATACATGATTGGATATATTCATAGATAATAGAAACAAAGGGAGATAACAACCAAACTGCACAAACTATACGTCCTAAGCCAAAAGGGCGTTAGTGACATTTTGCTTCAGAAGAGCAAAATTAAAGATTTTCTTTTATATAGTCAATAATATTATTATTAAATTGACAAAAAAACTGTTTGTTTATAAACAAGTTCTGCTGTGTAATGATTATAACAAGTGACAGCTGTTTCGCCCTCTGAAGGCATCATCAAACTGTGGTAAAGCCACTTTATGGATGACATATTTATATTATTTCCATACAGGTATTTTTAATGAAAAACAAATTGATTCCATTTTATTACCAAAGTCATTATTGATTACCGAATAAAACATCGTAAATTATTGATATGTAACTACCTTTTAATGTTTCCCCGATAAGATATTTCCAATTGAATAATATGGAAGACTGGACTTTATTTTAAAATGACAATGCATGGGAAGAAAAGGCGAAACAGCTGTCACGCGTAGTAATAATTGCACAGCAGAACTTGTTTATTTTATACGAAAAACAACTCTGCCCATGGGACACCCCAAGAGACTGGTTGAGGGAGGCCTTTTGACCTCTCCAGCAGGACTCTCTCGACCCATCGCCTTGCAACGCAGAGGGATAGAATCATACCCACCCCTTTATCTTTCCCTGAACTCACTCTCCTTCGTTTCTTAAAAAATACCCTCCACACAGCATCGTCTAAGATGACATAGGCTCTGAGAGAAATTATTTTCCTCAGGTCTCATATGTGGAACAAATTAAAAAAAAAAATTAATAATAACATTATTAAATATATAAAAGAAAAACTTGACATTATATTATTTATTATTAATATGCATACAAATAATATTTTAATTAGTTTAAAATACATTAGAAACAGTGTCCAGAAGGTTGCCCAAAGATATTTTATCAAGTAAGCGTCGAGCATAACTTCAACCTGATCACAATTCGATGAAGAGCCGGAAAGGACCGAGGGTCGGCGCTTGCGTAACAATGACATCGTTTAAATGTTACAAATTCAAAATAGTGATAAAATTTAAATACAATATCTTTGGGCGAACCGGCTAGGGAGAAAGAAAATATTATTATTATTATTGCAAAGTTGAGAAAAAGAAAATACAGTTGTACATGCTCGATTACGTTTCCATGCAAAATCGACAGCTTGGCTTCAAACTTATTTTCTTATTAGAAAAAAATATTTGAACCAAGCCCACGATATAGGTATGTATCTTGGGTCAAAATATGATAAGTGCAAAAATCAAGTCACTCAACTCCTCGGGGTAATTTGTTCAGTTTTGCGAACAAACGGCTATTCCAAGAGTCAATTTGTTAAATCCTCGTCTCCAGCTTACTGTCATGGTGAAAAATATGATCTAATCGATGTTAGAAAGAAAAAACCCTACACTTTATATTCAAATCTTTAAGTTAACTACGGAAGAATGAAACCGAAGGTTCCAGAAGCAATTTCAGAAAAATTTTTGAAACTTTTATAAATTATTTTAAGAAACGACATAAAGTGAGTTGACAGAAATTTTTACAATACATTTTTTGACGAAAAACGTAAGTTTTTTTAAACTTTTTTTATGTTTGCATTGAAAAAATTTTAAACTTATGTTTGCATTCAAAATTTTAATATTTCGAAAATTATTTATTCCGACCTTCTGTCATTGTCTTTAACAAATATAATGGTCAATATGCCAGAGGCCTGAGGAGATAACATAAAATATGTACAAGTGTGATCTAGGGCAGTTTAAAAGACGATGATATCGCAGATATTGACTCCCAGTGAAATTGATTATGTGTTCTAGAAAGAATTTTGATATTTAGAAATGTAATAAGATTTATTTCACAAGTGAGGTAAACTTGACCTTACTTCGGGCACACGGACACGCCCATAACACATTTCTTTCGGTTTATCTCTACATTGGTTTGAACCATTTGGGTACACATAAAATAGATAATTAAATAACACATGCGTTAACTTGTCATCAAATTACAACCGTGCCACTTATAAATATGGTGACCCAAGAATACAGATTCAATTTTAAAATACAGTGTCCGGAAACTAGTGGTACAAGCAGGACACTGGTGAATCTACATCACGTTTGGAGTCGATTATGCTGTATACATCATTTTTTAATTGAGTTCAAAATTGAAATTTTTAAGATCAAATATGAAAAAAAATCAGAATAAATTACTATCAGATGTTTGTCTTTTAAAATGCTTCAAAGCGTAGAACAAGCTACATAAAAATCACTAGAAATAAGTCTTAGATGTAAGTCACTAGTTATTATGAATACTAGTCAGTCAGAATAGCTGTATATGTTATATAATAAATATATTTGTACAGCGCCCTTGAGATGATTTTTCACGAAAACGGCGCTATATAAATTAGCCGAATATTATTATTAGTTTATTGACTTTTCAATTGTTGAAAAAAAAAAAATTCTCTATGCGATGTAGATTTACCAATTTTCCGATTATACCACTAGTTTCCGCATTATACAACATGCTTGTAACCTTACCTATAAAATATATTATACAGCATGCTCAGCCATAAAAAAAAGCAATTAATAAAAATGCAAACAATATACTACTGGTACCTGATTATACATTGTAATAAGTTTATCATCAACCTCTGCTTTGTATGTAACGACTGCTCCGCACTGCATTTTTGGCCCGTTTCAGTCTTGGATCAAATAATGATTTGCGGGCAAGCATAACGACATGGCCGTTATGCTTGACAGCCGATCACAAATTAATTTAAAGCCGAAGCAGGCAGAGAATCCCCGGGAGTAATTTATTATATGTGTTTACATCTGCCACCAGTCACCACAAGTGGATGGATGCATTGGGTTAATGCGGCGAGGTGTGTCCATGTCTTGGTGGCGGATGGATCTGCCCACCAGGTGCGTGGCGAACCAGATCGGGAGAAGCATACGTCTGACACTCCTGGACATATCGACCCATCTCTCATACCTTTTTCCTTGACAGAAGTTCCTCATGTCATGCAGCATCCTCAAAGATAACCTTTCACAGGCTCTGAGGGAAATTAATTTCCTCAGCAGTAATCAGAAGACAATCAAAGATTGCAGAAGGACCGTGGGCAGAGATGAGAATAGTCAGTTTACCTGTTTCCTGGGTTGCAGCACTTGGCGCCACTCGCGCAACTCCTGCGCGTACCGCTCCTCGAGCTCGCGCAGCTTGCGCGCCTCGTGCTCCACCAGCGAACGCCGCTTCTCGTTCTGCAGCTGCTCCAGCTCGCGCAGGGCTCCCTCCCCGGCCGCGCGCAGCTCCTCGCGCTGGCGCTCCTGCTTCACGCCCAGCCGCTGCTGTTCAGCGCGGTATCGCTTCTTCTCATTCTCCTGGAACTGAACGCACAACACAATCATTATTCATTTATACAATAAAAAAACATTGTGAACAGTGGTCAATCCTTGAGTGATAGCTATGCAAATTTGGGTAGCACCGCTAATATCCTTGAGTGATAGCTATGCAAATTTGGGTAGCACCGCTAATATCCTTGAGTGATAGCTATGCAAATTTGGGTAGCACCGCTAATATCCTTGAGCGATAGCTATGCAAATTTGGGTAGCACCGCTAATATCCTTGAGCGATACCTATGCAAATTTGGCTAACACTGCGAGCGATAGCTGCCCAAATTTGGAAAGCTGAAAGTAGGTGACTTTCATGAATTTATTTTGAACTTCCCGCCATCAGCTGACATGGTTAATCGCTAGCTAAACTCTTGGTGAGCCGCCGCAAAATTTTCATTGTGCTAAATATTTTAAGGTATCATTTTTTTTTTGGAACGAGCGAGGTCGAATCCAAAACCCCTATGGAAATCTCTATTGCTCAAGGCATTTTTTTGTTTAAATACACTAACGCTCGAGTGGTTAGGTTAGGACCCCAGGACGGAGCGATCCTGTGTTTACCTTCTTGAGGCGCTCCCGCTCCTCGGTGGGGTCGGCCACGTTGACGCTGATGCGCAGACTCTCGCGGAACATCATCTCGCGCGCCTTCATCTCCTGGCGGATCCGCTTGGGCAGTGACCTCTTCTCCAGCGCCTGGCCCTTGCCCAGCTCTTCTTCCTTGCGCGTGTTCATTCTGCAACAAACAACACCACTGTAACAACGCGCCTGTTCCCCAAGGGGAAAATGTGGAGAGTGCAAGGCTGATGTAAGCGTAATGAGTAAGATTAAGAAAGGGACGCTCAGATGATTTGGGCATGTAGAGAGAATATGAACGAAGAAAGGAGAATATACAACGTAAATGAGACCCCCCCCTTCGGATCGTACATAAATTTTACTTGCGGATATGTAAAGGTTAAAATCAATATATATAGATAGCTTTAAGGCGGCGCATTGATAAAAGTACGTCACGCAACAAATTACGACAACACTTTTGCCACAAAATCAACCATCTTCACTGGTTTCAGCAGCTTGTACATCGAGTTGGGCTGTTAAGTTCATCTCTATATCTTATGATGATAAATTAACACATATTACATAATGGGATTTGAGGGATAACTTGGTGCTCTGTTTTATTTGTACGGAACTCATATCTAGAATACTTTATCTGAAGCGAGGCTTCGGAATTCAACGGTACGAGAGGGAGTAGATATTACCTCTTGATCTGTTCCAACTCCTTGTCGTGTCTGACCAGCATCTGGTGTCGCTGCAGCAGGAACACGTCCTTGAGCTGTCGCTTGCCGAGCTGGAACTTCTCGTGGATCTGCTTCTCTTCCAGCTCCCACAGGGCCGCCTCGCCCGTGCGCATTATCTGCGGGCGTACATCACAAGTCAATTTTATTCTATTACCATTAACCGACGTGCCAGCTAAAATTCCGGCTGACACTATTTTCCTTATAACTTACTTGATTTTTACAAAATGAAATTTTTTTAGATTGTAAAGTCTTACCAGATACCGTGATTATAATCTATCTATATAAATAAATAAAAATGTTTGTTGGTTCAAAATCTTAAATCTCCAAAAGTTCTTCAATGATTGCTTTGAAATTTTAACACAACGTTGCATTTGAATACGCGTGTATTTTTGTATATCTATATTATTTAGATGTAACCTGTGACAGGTAAATATATGCTTTTTTTTAAATTGTAATTAAACTTAATTGTTGTAAATTCCTAAAACTACCAAAATGTTTCCGCGAAAAATGAATTATCTCGGCCCTTCAAACTCGGATATTCAAAATAAATTGGAAAAAATACAACATACCAGTGTAAAACGATTCAGATTTACAAAATAATAATACTAATTAGAATGATGTATAACCAGGTAAAAATATTTTTTTCCGCGTTTTACCGCCATGGCTGTCGAAATTGTATAATTTATTTTCGCAAAAATCGAATTACACGAACAAATTTTCGTGCGCAGACAAAAATAAATTTCGAATTACGAATTAATGAATTTCGAATTAAAAAACCATTTTGAATGAAAAATATTTTCAGTGGAAATTTTTTTGGCGAAAATTACGAAATAAGCATTTTTTGAATTTTCGCAGTTTGAATTAACGGGGTTTTACTGTATAAGTTTCTTCAGGTTGAAGTCCTCAGTTTGACGAGCAATTTTTCCAGAGTATCTTTTAGGATACGCCGCTGGCAGACTGCTGAAATTCTCCATCTGATCCAGATTTGATGGACTAGTGTGAAGTGTATTTGATAGGAGTAGGAAGGTGCCTGAGGAGTGTACCTGCTGTCTCTGCTGGAGGTGCTGCCTGTCCGCCAGGGCTTGCCTCTCGCGGTGTGCGTCCTGCAGGCGCGCCATGCACTGCTCCTGCGCGCCGGCCTGCTCCTGCAGGAACAGGCGCTCCTTGTCCTCGTGCTCCTGGTCGAGGCGTTGTTTACCGGCACGGAACGCCTCCTTGCGACGTTCCTTTGGTAGCAATTCCACCTCCTAAGCAACACAACAGCAACAGTTTTAGTAATTACCAATGCCATATTGACAGAATCGAAAGTGTGCAAAACCAATTTTTTAAACACATAAATTATAAATTTAAATTACTCTTTGCAAATAACACCGAATCCTTAAAATTTCACAACTTTACTCCACTTCAAACACGTAGATTAATATCTGATCAAATATTTTTATACAAAATTCTGAATAACGGCCTGGACTCTCCTGAACTCGTAAATTATTTAAGAATTCACATACCTATAAGACCAACCATACAAAACCATTTTTTTCATTTGCCTGCGTGCAGAACCAACCTTAGAAAAAATTCTCCGATCCCCCGTATATGCGCGCAATATAACACGCAATTTAACAATATCGATATTCTTAATAATACTCTTATGAAATACCGAAACGAAGTCAAGCGCACGACCACAAATGTTAATTAAATTAATGCACAGTTATAGAAAAGATACAACATGAGCGTCTCCTGTCCCCATCCCATCTTCCTCTGCCTCTTGCCCTTTCCTATTCCTTCTAATATATTTATATGATTTTTATTTTTTTTGTTAATTTCATTTTCACTTAATGATTATAACCAATTACAATTTTGTATTATATCACATTAACCAACATTAGCATAAGAAACTATTTTGGCTTACCTCATATTTAACCTCTTGTATAACTTATCCTGTATAAAATTGCTGTTTGTTTCTTACAATAAATAAATAAATAATTATAGAGACTTGGAGACTGGAGTCAACAGCGCTAACAACTGAACCAAATCCCGATTGGGTAGGCCTGACATGAAAGTTAATATTTCGTATATTAACTACTGTAATGTCATCCGATTTCAAAAAAATGCGAATGCTGCGTGTGTATATAATTTCCAATAAAAATATAATACAATGCATTGTCATCGACAGCGAGTCCAGCTGCAGAGTTTCAGCTCAATCGGATGCCGGGAAGTGAGTCAATTTCCGATTCCAAGATTTGCATTCATTCATTATCAAAAAAAAGAGGGAAATTCGAACGGTTGTATTTAAAGATTGAAATATTGATTGTTAACGCAAACATGTTTTTATTTTAAATTAATCCCACTCAGGACTCTCAAGGTCTGGAGGAAAAGGTATGTGGTTTGTTGACAAAACTATTAATCTTCCATTAACATTGTCCTTGAAATTTTTCCCATCCTATTTTAGCTACAAGTACCTGTCATTATCTGACTATACCCACGTGTGTGTTTATCATTTTACAACAATAAAAGCGACTGTCAAAGCTGTTGATGGAGCCTGTTTGATGAACATCTATTTGTTATTAATATCAACTGCTGTTATTAATATCAACTCAGGGTAGAAGGCCTGTGCAGTGAACATATTCGGTTCCCTCAGTGTCTCTCCTAACCAACCTGGATGTTATGGAAGCATATGCGTGAAATATATCATATCTCCTGTGAGTGAAACTAACCATCATCATCTTTGAAGAACATCAAAGGGGTAAGTCGGATTCCTTCCTTACTCCACGTTCACCATCTCTAACCATAGTCCACTCTTGATTCGCCTATTGCAATCACATGGTGTGTGTAGGTATCAAGAGGTCAGTATGCATCCATCCCTCCCATTGCGGAGAAAGGCATTGAGTCAAAGGAGATCGATCTGCAGCCAAGACCTGGTGAAACTGGACACCCCTATAAGTCTCGACAGAGGTGTCGGTTATCCAATGAATGCTTCCCAGGGCGGCGGTACCCATTCTGGAGCGGAAGGAAGCCATCTGCGTACCTGTTTGAGTAGGCGCATCTCCTGCTTGAGAGTCTCGCGGAAGTGTTTGATGTCGCGGTCGTGCTCTGCGCGCAGGCGGCGCTGGGCGGCGCGCAGCTCGGCCTCGCGCTGCTGCGCCGCGCGCTCGGCGAGGGCCCGGCCATGGCGGCCCAATGCCTCCAGCTCCGCCTCCTGCAGCCGCGTCACCGTCTGCAGTTCCTGCTCGCATCTGACAATACACAAACAAACGGAACAATCAGACAGACCACTCTACCAATGCTGTCATCTTACGACCATGTATGTACACACCACACGGCGTATGAATGACCACGTTACCAAAGAATTTAGATTTTTGACAACATTTATTAAACCCTAGAACAATTTTGGGAGATATTTCTCCCAAACGTCAAATACCCTTAGAGAGAGAGAGAAAGAGAACACAACACTTTGTGTTTTCATTTAAAATTTTACCATGGAAGCTACCGAAAAAATTTAAACAAGTCTACGGAAGAACTTTGTCTAATTAAATGTTTTTTTTTTTGTTTCGTGTAAAGTGAAAATAATTACAGTAAGGTACTAAACCAAACCAAAGGTACTGTGTTATGAAATTGCTGACAAGTGTTGATATTTTGAATGACGTGCCGTATCTAGTAGTTTACGCAATAGGTGGTTGCGCCCGTTCTCGTCTTCTCCCCAGATCACCTGCAAAAGCCAACATACCTCTTGTCCTGCTGCTCGCGCAGGGTGGCCTCCTTGGAAGACAGGTCCTGGAACTGCTTCTGCTCCTGCTTCTGCAGCATCTTCAGCTCGCGCAGCTCCTGTTTGCGCAGCTGGTGGTCGTCGTACGTGCGCCCATTCTCGTCGTCTCCCCAGATCACCTGCAGCAGCCCGCAAACAAACACACAATAAGATCAGTCTGTCAATATGTAAAGATTCATTGCAAGGTTTATTAACTTTGTCAATAGATGGCAGTAATGTATAAATTAAATGCAATCTTCCAAGTTATGTCAAGAGATGTCACTCATCCAAGGGGCCTACTTACCGATTCTTCACTTATACTGTGTTTTAGGAGTCAAGAGGAAAAATTCATTAACTTTGGTAAAGTGGGTGATTCTATAAAACTCCCGCTGTTCATTATTATTTGTGTGGTTTTCATATTCATCCAACAAATCCGACCTAACACTACAGATTTTTTTGATCTCCACATTTCTCACACCATCATACACGGTTTTACCACACATACGCCTCAGGGATCTCATTTCTACAGCATTCAGTCTATTTTCATCATTCATCTGCCAGTTCCATGCCTCACTGCCATACATCAAGGATATTCTCATACATCACTCCATTGTGAACTGCTAGTGACATAAAATGTCATCTACGTCAGTAAATCTAAACTAAAAACTTAACTTTTTAAGCTGTCATACGCTTAAATTAAATATACCATTCCTGAGATAAAGTCCAGTTATATCCAATTATGTCCTAAATCCTGTATCTAAATTTCGCTAATAAACAATTAGTTAATGTTAATTAAGTGTTAATCTCTAGTGACCTATTAGGTTAGTATTGTACTGTATATTATCTCCATATATAGTTAGTAATAACATAGATCATTGTAGAAATGTATTATACGTATGTACAGCGACCTTGAGGTGATTTTGCACAAAAACAGAGCTATACAAATCATCCAAATATTATTATTACTAAGTCACTTTCATAAGTGACTTATTTAAGTTTTAAACTATTATTTAACTGCCCGAAACTGGCAAATTTCGCATTATTGCAAAAGCGAATTTTTCAGGCCTAACATGTTTGTACCTTGGATGTGGTGGTGGTGACGATGACTCCGTCGATCTCAAACTTCCTCGTCCTCTTCCTGGTCTTTTTCTTCAGATTGGCGAGTTGAATGTCTTCTTTGGATCTGAAATAAATAATGAGAAAAAAATTACAGATAAATAATGTTTATTGGGGCAGTCACATCTCAGCCAGTCTCGTTAACTCTATTCCGGGCTCGTCTTTAGCGCAAGGACCAGTGTTAGGTTAGGTTACCTTTGCATGCGGCTGACGACGGGGTTGCGGCGTAGTATCACCTGCCCGGCCTCAGGTTCCGCTGGGCTGGGCGCGGTGCCGCCCTTGCCGTTACCGTGACCGTTCGACCCCCGGGAATCCTGAAAAAACATTAATAATTAATACAAGCTGTAGGAGGGAGGAAACGCAAGGGCTGGCAAATCATTTCGTAGCCGAGCTCCTGAACTCAAGGAGTCGTAGAAGAAAATCTGTACTCATGCAACTGTAAATAACCTCAACGTAAATAACCTGTGTTATATTTATGATAATAAGCGGAGATTTCAACGTGAAATAACCTGCGTTATATTTATAACAGTAAGCGGAGATTTCAACGTGAAATAACCTGCGTTATATTTATGATAGTAAGCAGAGATTTTAACGTGAAGTCCTGTGTTATATTTTATGGCTTTTCAAGTTTGTCAAAACCATACATACAAGAAATAAATAGTAGAACCTCGTTAATTCGAAATCCACATCAAAAATTCAAATTAACGAATTCCCACGATGCCAAAAATCGAGTTTCTAGATTCCCATTCAAATGTTAGAAGTAAATTAGGAAAAATTAGGAGTTGATTCGTATTAATACGAATTATCCCGTTACTTTCGCGGCCGATTACCGTCGCGGCCGGCCCTTTAAATTCGTAAAAATAAGATACATTTACACGTAAATCGAAATTTCGTGCGCGGACAAAAAAAAAATACGAATTAACTAATTAAAAAACCATTTTGTGTGAAAATAAATTTCTGTCGATATTTTTTTATGGCGAAACTTTCGAATTATGCGTTTTTTCCAATTATCAGGGTTCTAATGTATTTCTTACTTATTCTAAAATATCATAAAATCAAGAGTAAATTAAGAAAAGTCGCATTATTTTCCTGAAAATGGTGAAATTCCAGTATTTTTTTTTTTTTTTTTTTTTTTTTTTTTTTTTTTTTTTTTTTTTTTTTTTTTTTTTTTTTTATTAACATTCAAACCTGCTAAACTACTTATGTAGTTTGTCAGCAGGTACATAATGACAACATTTTTGCAATAACATGGTACAATGGTAAAACAGTATGTAGGTATGTATAATGTTGATGATAAATTAACAATAAATGACAAGTTGGTTAAATTACAGAATTGTATAAATATAAATATAAATATGTAAGAAGCAGTATAAGCCTCATATAACAAAAACAAGCACAAATGAAATTAATATGAACAAAATGAAAATATCAAGTGAAATAATCAACAAGTACTTCTATGGTTTTAATATACATAAGGTAATACAAAATTATAACGATTTGTCATTTCCCTAGAATGTGAATTCCAATTAGGAAAACAAGGTCTTCAGTATTGCATCAATATAAATCCTCAGTATCTAATAGCCATTTCCTTAGATTATATTTGACTTTGGCTGTAAAAACGTTTATATTTTTAATTGTCATTGGTAGTTTATTAAATATTCTGGGTACAATAAAGTTTAGGGTTCTTTCACCGTATTTATTGGTACATTTCGGGACCACCAATCCTTCATTTTGGGTGAATCTTGTATTATGTTTATGGAAAACTCTTTCCCTATACAAGGAATCAGACAATATAAGATGTTGACTTACAATATTATAAAACAATAATCCTCTGACAGGTAAAACATTCAGAGACTTGTATATTAATTTAGTGTCGTTTCTGTGTGCATTGGTATATTTATGGATTAACAATTTTGTAAGGGAGTTTTGTAATGTTTGGATATAACTTATATTAGTTTTACAAGAATGTCCCCAAGAAGTGATTCCATAACGGATTGTGGATTCAGCCAGAGATAGATAGATTAATTTTAAAGTACTTACAGGCACAAAATATTTTATTTTATAAATTCTACCCACAATAGACCGTAGACGTTTACAAACATTAGTAATGTGTACATCCCATTTCATGTGGCAGTCAATAGAAACGCCCAAATATACATAATTTTTGACGAAATCGATGGTTTCACATGAACAGGGCTGTGCAACATTTCTATGTAAGCAGTCAAAAGTATGTGTATATAACGAAGGGATTAAATTGTATCTGGCGTGTGGTGATCTTATGTGCATAATTTTAGTTGTTTTGGCATTTATTATGAGACCCGCGTCATGAGACCATTTTAGGAGAGCAATAAAATCAAGCTGCATAAGGTTCATTGCAGTAATCAAATCCTCGTGTGATATTACGAGTGCCGTATCGTCTGCGTACACAAAATGTTTAACGAAAGAAAATAATTTACTCATAATTGAGACGTATATAATATACAGGGTTGGCCCTAAAATTGACCCTTGTGCAACACCTGTTGAAATATATTTTCTTTTGCTAAATTTTTTTAGAATTTTTACTGTTATTTGTCGATCTGATAATAAATTTTTTAACAAAACTAGTAGCTTTCCTCGTATTCCTATTGCATCCATTGTTTCTAAAAGTTTATTTGTATCAATGGTATCAAACGCCTTCGAGTTATCTATGAATAAAACCAACACATGTTTTTTTAAATTTAATTCATGATTTACGTGATTTGAAAATTCCTGAAGCAACATTTCCGTACTTTTTTTCTTTTGAAAACCATACTGGTTGGGATCTAGCAAGGAGAAGGATTCTAAATATTTGTTAAGTTTTGTAGAAATGTATTTTTCAAGTATTTTTTCTAGGGCTGGCAAAATGCTAATTGGCCTATAATTTTGTACATCTGTATGTTTGCCGCCTTTGTAAATCGGTCTAATGATACTACTTTTAAGTTCATCTGGAATCACTGCTTGTTTTAAAATTATATTGATAAAATGAGTTATGACAGGCCCTAAAATATGAATATATTTCTTAATGTCAAACATTCGAATGTTGTCAATCCCTGGTGACTTTGAATTGTTTAGTTTGCTAACAATGATATTAATTTCTTCGCAGGTAGCTCTTGGTAGGTACATACTATGTTGAACTTCTGTCGGTCTGATGGTTGAAGCTATATAATCACATTTATGTATCATAGAGCTAACACTGCTCGTAAAATATTCAACAAAATTATTTGCTACGGTTTCTTCATTTTGCGTGTTTAACATATATTTTGAGATTATTTCGTCACAACTACTTTTAGACTTGCGTCCTAGTATTTTATTTACTTCATCCCAAGTTTTTTTGGTATTTCCGAAATAATTTTTAAATTTATTGTTAAAAAAGATAGACTTACATTTAATGATTTCTTTTGTAACCTTATTTCTGTAAGTTTTATATTCTAATTCAAAGAATTTATTGGTAGGAGTATTTTTCCACCTTCTGTACAGTAAATCTTTTTTTTTAATGTTTTCTAAAATATCAGAAGTTATCCAAGATTTTATTGCGAGGGGTCTTTTTTTGGGTTTATAATACATAATGATTTTACTTTGTTCATACAAATCCTGAAAATTATTTTTAATTTTAGTGTATAACATATTGCAATCTTGTTCCTCAAGCAAGGTATGCCACTTAAAATTATAAATATTTTTGTCAATTTTGTTTTGGGATAAGATCGATATTTTTTCCCCGTGTTCTACGACTTTTGTCCTTTCAATATATTTAATATTGACTGCAGTTAAAAAATGATCCGCTATGTTAATATTATTACATACACATGAAGAAAGAGTATTGCTTTGTTGACATCCGCTATTAAAACGTACAAATATATGGTCTAAACAGGAACGAGTAATTTTTCCTGCTAAAACCGCTTCCCTAGTTACGTTACAAATGCATTTGGTTAAATAATTGTCAGACATTATATTTTCATAGGACATAATAAGTGGGTTTTGATAATTTAAAAGGTCTAGGTTAACATCTCCTATAAGTACAATATTTTCTCTGTGTCTTATATTAGACAGAATGGAAGATATTTCATTGAGAAATTGAACTTTGTTGGAGTTGGGGGGGCGGTATATTGCTATGATGTTTAAAATATTCTTGTTTGGAAGTATCATAGAGCCAAGCACACATTCAAAATGATTTGTTTCTATTGACTTCTGTTGAAATGTGAGTTCATCTCGAACGTACAACAATATACCTCAACCTGATTTTTTACTTCGGCAATAATTGTAACATTTAAATCCAGGAATATTATACAGACAGACTAGCTCTGATGTTATAGCCGTTTCACATAACATTAACGCATGAATATGTTTCCAACAAGAATTTAAGTAGACATTCAGAGTATTCCAGTATTTATAAATCGATCTAATATTCAACTGAACAATATTAATATTTTCCATACTATAGTTACTATGAACATTTAGCCAATCCTGGAAATCATTAGTATTATCGAATTCTACCTCATCATCTTCTTCAACATAATTATCGGCCATAATCAATAGTGGCAAAGTCCTTGGAAAGGGCAGCTTTGTAGGCCGGGCATGAGTCCTTGTCTCCAGTCGGATGTGCTGCGGGCTTCCCAAACCTGGTACAGGTAGCACAAACTGGCTCGGCGGCAGCTTTTGGGCAGTTTATCCTGGCGTGACCTTCGCCTGCACAGTGTCCACATCTTTGCTTGTCCTTGCAAAACTTGAAAGAATGTCCAATCAATTGGCACTTGGAGCATATTGTAAGGCCAATAAAATCGCGGACTCGGCACACATTCCAGTCCACAAAAACCTTCTCTTGCTCCACCAACACATGTCGTGTGCGAGCAGGAACCTCGTAGACTCTGTGGCAAGTTGTTCCTGTTCGAGCGCCAGCTAGGTGACTAAGCTTACAATTTTTGATTGTGGACTCTAGGTCTGCTTTGTCCTGTACTCCTGCTAAAGCACTTTTCAGGAAGCACTCGTCTGTTAAATCACGAGGAACGTTGAAAAAAATCACTCGTGGATGCCGTTTTGTAGGTAATCTGGCACTCAGAGTGTCCGAGTTAGTTAGGCAAGGGGTTTTCAAAATTTTTTCTTGATCTTCTTTAGTGGCAGTATGGATCACAACTCCTTTGTTTCGGATATTCCTCATACCCGTAACGCGTATCCCAAGATTTGATGGTCGCAACACGTCCTTTAGAAGCTGCTTTGTACCTTCACTGTCTTTTACAGAGTCCAACTTTGGGAAGATGCATACAGCTGGTTTGGGGGTCCCAACTTTAGGTCCTGAGCGGTTGATTGGTGGTGCTGTCTTCTGAGGATCATTTTTGACCATGTCCGCAAATGAAAGGCTTGCCTCCGTGGCATCAGCTACTCTGCGCATCACCGGTCCCAGATCCGACTCCAGCTGCAAGATTTTTTGAAGCCTATGTTGGTTTTCGGCTTTTTCAATGGTAGTTTCTCCTTTTGCCACCATTAAGTTGGCATTGGCTGTTGCCAGATCAGCTTTGAAAGCCTCTCTTTCTAACAACAGCTGTGATACTGATGGGAAAACTTCAGATATGTATCCGCTTATCCGTAGCTGTTGGTCCTTTGACACTCCAGACTGCTTTTCCGCAAGGACATCTTGGAGTGCTCTAAGACTGGCTTGTGTGTCGTTTAGTATCTGCACTGAGGACACTGGGATACTATGGGTCTCCTTTTCAGATACGTCTGAATAATCAGATTCGCCATCAGATTCCTCGTTTTCAGACACTGGAGAAATCAGTTCCGAGGCTATTTTGTGTGATGAGGACGTTGAGGACATCATGATTCGTTTTTTCCGCCGATGGCTGCACTCATCAGGCAAGGGTTGCACTGGGCTGGACATTTCAAAGAACACAAGAACACGATCCTAGGTTAAGTTGCAAAATGTTGTTAAAAATGTTTAAAATCCAGTGAAACAGATATTTTTTTTCACAAACTCAAAAACGCAAAACCTCTGGCACTTGTATCATCCATACAAACACAACTTTCACACGAATTATTCTGCTTTTTTATGATTTTTTGCGAGAGCAAAGTAAACACGAACAGTTGTCACTGTGATTATTGTTGCATGAAAATAATTATGAATTCAGTGTAAAAATTAGCATTACTGCAAATATGAAATTTAGAGTTCACTGGTAATTTGTATTTGTACGCATCGTATGAGAATGGGACCTATAACTTCTTCTAGTCTGCGTGGTAACGAGTGAAAGGTAAGAGGGGACTGTGATATACCTGACTAATGGTGGTGGATATGCTCTCAGCATCGGAGCGGTCCATAGTCCCCTTGGGGGGGGTGAGGTGACCTGACGAGGAACGTATTGACCCACTGTCTGAGTGGGATCTGCAAAAAAACAAACTGATTTACATATACAGAGAGACAATATGTTACAAAGTTGCGTCTCACGAGAGCGCCCCCGTCGGCATTCTAAAGACAGGGCAACTACATCACCACCCGGTTGGGCAGCGTTGTGAGGCAGGTAAGGACTGTAGGAAAGGGTTTATTAATGCGCATCTTCAAGAGTCCCGGATTACATGAAGGATGAAAACAGATGCCGATAGTTCCTTCCACGTAAGAGCCGACTTACAAAAAAACAAGTAAATGATGGATTTATTGATGAATGAATGGATTGATGGATAGATTGATTGATGATTGGATGGATTGATTGCTGAAACGATCCATTGATTTCAATTCAATTTATTATTTTTAAAACATCACAAAATTAATAGTAGTAACAGAGCCATTGATTGAGTTAGCTAGGCATGATCATTGGCAAGTTAGTCCTGCAGGCCGGGAGATAGAATAGTCTATGTTGTCGGTGACGGAGATAACCAACGGGAACATAGAAATTAATGATCTCCACAATAAAAGAGTTTTCAAACCAACCACGAATCACTCTGATCTTGTAAATTGTTGACTCCGAGAATATTCAAAATAAATAGTATAAAATAAAGTCGCTATCCGCCTCTGTCTGTTTGTGCGCTTAGTTCTTCTAAACTACGCAACGGATTTTGATAGGGTTTTCAATATCATTTAGAGAATTTCTTCCTGAAGGTTTATATATATAATGCATGCGTATTACACTAATAGAAAGTAGAGAAAAGTTCATGATTTGTAAGTCGTAAAAATAATATTTCAGGCGTTTACATTGCTAACGCTTGCTAAACCTCATCAGATACATCAAAATTATGTAGGACGGAATTGTATATCTTAAAAAGGCCTACAAAGAAGTCAATGACGGTATATGTCTATCTCCTAAGGATAACCGCCAGCAACACCCAACGGATAGAGCCACGGGTAGTAGCCATACTCCCTCATGTAGAGAAATGTCAGGATCTGATGAATGGATTGATTGATAGTTTACCTGGAGTCGGGGGTGTTGGAGCTGTCGGGGGAGGAGCGCAGGGGGCGCGGGGGGCGTCCGTTGACCTGTCTCTCCCGAGACCCGGAGCCCCACGAAGACTCCGAACCTAAATCGCACCAAACAAGCTATTTACTATAAATCACTACACATATTGGCATTCGACTCCAAGAGACATTTATAATTTCACTTCATTAAGATATTTTCACTGGTTATTTGCACAAAGATGTCGTCTCCCACCCGGCATGCCGCTTTAAGTCCCGAAAGCCCTTCTGGGCGGAAGGAGAGAGGCTCCTCTGATTACCTCTCACCCCAGAAGACAGGTGGAAACTTGAGTGGCAAACGGCCAACGTGGGAAATGCCCACCTCATACAGGACCCCACCGAGAGACAGCCTGGCTTCTCAACCTGGTCCGCAATCAATAGGTTAAGGTGCTCCCGTAGCCGCTGTGCCCACATGATGCACAGATGGGGCCTTAAAGAGTCGGCGATGTGTGAATGTGGTGCGGTGCAGACCACCGAACATGTGGTCAACGAATGCCCGCTCCATTCATTCCCCGGCGGGATTGATGAGGTCTACATGGCGACGCCTGAGGCTCTAGACTGGCTGGCAGACCTCTGTCCCCCCCACCATACAAAAGAAGAAGAACTGGTTCACAAAAATTGGCTCAATTGCAAAGCTTCTCATCTCAACACAGGACTTTTGTATAAATTAGGACAAGAAGAAGTTGTCTAGAAAGGCTCACCGTCCAGTACAATGTGCGTGGCGCCGGGATTCTGATGCGCCGATGAGTCGCGCACTCGCACGCGCGTCTCTCCCACAGTCACCACCGACACGTGGCTCGTATCCTAAAACAACAACACAGGATGAAGAACACTTTGGATATGGTTTCATTGTATAACGTTACAAATTAAGTTCTTTAAGTATAACGAGGAAAACATTATAATATTTGCGCCTGAACTAAAATAAAATGCATTATTATATGCATTTGGCGATGTTTATACTGGGTGATCAAAACAGGTGGTCAGTGTTGTGCGGGAATTCGAACCATAGCTGGATCAACTTAATCTTATTCTGTTTTATGTAACAGACGGACTGATCTGTTCTGCGGAAATAAACAATACAGTAGAACCCCGTTAATTCATTAATTCGTAATTAATTTCAGTCAAATGTAAATGTTCGTTTGTGCAAAATCTCAGAAAGTTCTTCACCGATTGCTTTGAAATTTTGACAAACATTCACATATACGTGTGTTTTTATATGCCTATATTATATGGACCTGTGACAGGTAAAAACATGTTTTCTTTTTTTTAAAACAGCGCCATCTGTTGGACGTAAAAGCAGAATGCGCCATTAATTCTCTATCTGCACAAAAAGACTGAACAGCTAGTCTAGATATATAATCATAAATCTGAATCTGACAGCCAGCCGTACAGGTAAAACGCGGTTCCAGATCGTCCTAATTCCTACTATTATTTCATAAATCTGAATCTGATGATCTGATGCCGGCCGCGATGATATTTACTTGGAATATATGAATTTGAAGAGCCGGCCGCGATAATATTTACTTGGAATATATGAATTTGAAGAGCCGGCTGCGATGATATTTACTTGGAATATATGAATTTGAAGAGCCGGCCGCGATGATATTTACTTGGAATATATGAATTTGAAGAGCCGGCCGCGATGATATTTACTTGGAATATATGAATTTGAAGAGCCGGCCGCGATGATATTTACTTGGAATATATGAATTTGAAGAGCCGGCCGCGATGATATTTACTTGGAATATATGAATTTGAAGAGCCGACCGCGATGATATTTACTTGGAATATATGAATTTGAAGAGCCGGCCGCGATGATAGTCGGCCACAACATTTTGATTTACACGGAAATGTGGTATTTTAACGAATTTACTATGAAAATCTTAATTTTTTCAACGATTATCGGCTGCGAAATTTAGTTCTGTAAGAAACGTCATATTTTTACGAATTATCTTTGAATATCTGAATTTGAAGGTTGCAAAATTTTGATTTAAATGAGAATAAGTCATATTACCTGTCCGCAAAACTCAAAATTTAAACGATTTTTTTTTTGTTTTATTTCGAAACTTCGATTCCCATGTCTTGTGGATTTCAAAACTGTTTGGACTTGTACACTATTACAACATGAAAATAGGAAAGAGGCAACACGGGGGCTCACCTGCAAGTTGGTGGTGGCGCTGTCGTCAAACACGCCCGAGTCCGAGGTGGCGTCCGTGGGAGACACTATCAGCACTTCACTGCTGTCGAGGCGCCGCATTTCTCTGCGGTCAACTGGAACAAACATACACGATATATCATTAGCTTCGTCCAGACAGCCGACACAACGTACTACACATTCCCGACTGCCAAACAATAGACCCGCTATTGCCTCACAAAATAAACAGCCTCACTAATGAAATAAAAACATTTTCCAACTGTTGAACTGAGTTTTAGTTGCGCATTGAATAAAGAATACAATTTCTGTTTCAAAATCATACGGTTGCAAAAGAGCTGGCAATGTTGCATTTTGACCGAGTGACACAAGAGGTTCCAGACTTCCCCCGCAAAAGTTAGCTTATATTTCTTACTTACTATTTTTTAACAGATTACGTGAATTTAACAAGAAATGCCTTAGGCATGTAAATATAAATACAAGAAATCAACGTTTATATTGCAATCTTTAATAAAAATGAATCCAAAATATCAATTTTTGGTTATATCTGGGAAACATTACAATTTATTTTATAATGTTTTATTGTATAAAAGAGAAAAAAAAATGAGACGACAATTTTCTTGCGGATTCCTTAAATAAAAGGATGTGTTTTCAAAATTTCGTATTCTCTATAATTTTTCTATGTTTAGCATTATAGAGATAAAAAATATTCCTATATATAAAGATTTGGTGATATATTTCAAATAAAAATATCTAAAGGGTAATTTTATACAGGGTGTATCGGCAAGTACCCGACAAACTTTAACCAGCTATTCCTCAGCACATTTGGGGTAAAAAATGTTATGGGCGCTTTGCTGTCCGGTAACATTTTTTTTCCATTAAAAACAAAAATAAATTAAAAAATCCACACTCCGTCACTGTCATTTGCATTGTTTCTCCTGTTCAACAGCTGTTATTAGCAAGTGTGTCGAAAAGTGTCCTCGCTCTTTCGTACACACTAAATAATAATAGTTAAAAATGAGACGAATGGTGCCGTGCCATTTCGTTGTGATTGTAAAAGCGCGCCAACGTAGGTACGTACGTACATTATTCAACGAAACTCGAACAAAATATTGCCAGATGGGTTTTCAAACTTTGACAAAGGATAAAACATTGGTGACATGTGGTGAAAATATGAATAATAAATTTTTTATTAAAAAAAACAATGTTACCGGACAGCAAAGTGGCCATAACATTTTTTACTCCAAATGTGCTAAGGAATAGCTGGTTAAAGTTTGTCGGGTACGTGCCGATACACCCTGTATAAAACGGTATTTGTTCAACTCAATCTGGGACACTTTTTGACACGTTGCACGTGTTTTAGTGTAATTTTGTAACAATGTATTCAACGTCTAAATTACAACAGAGAACAGGTTCATCAAGTGAAACAACATGATGGTTGGTTGGTTAACTTTTACAACGCTGTCCTGACATCCGCTGGATAGCCGCCGATGAGTCACACGTGCGACACACAGACGAGCAGGCAAGGTTAATAATAGTGAGAGTTGTGGATCTCACCTCCCGAGCTGCAGTCCAGGCTGTCCATCTCGGTGAAGTCCTCGTCGCTGGAGGAAGCGTGCGGGGGCGCCAATCGCATTGTGCGGTTGGTGCTGTTGGCCAGGATCAGCACTTGCTCCGAGCCGGGGGCCGAACTGATGGTCACGGCGCCCACGGGAATCTGCAAACGCCATTGATTATTGGTTTCAATGGATCCATATGATTTATTGATCTTTAGTTTATACGAAAACGAACAAAACGTCTCAACTGCTCCTAACCATCTAGAGACAGCGAGACTATGGAATCCCCAATTAGGGTGGGTATGTTGTGAGGCTGAAGTAAATGAGGAGGGAAATGAGATGGGGTAGAGGAAGGTGGTAAAGTACCTGGCTATTCAGTTCTGGTCAAAAGTCTTTCAAGCAACTTTTTAATTCTGAATGGTGGTCTTACACCAGGGCGATACTGAGAGTATCTTCCACTCTGAAACGTTCCACTATTATACTATATATATTACTTTTAATGAACAAATTGTGAAATAACACAAAATAATCAAATGTAGTTCTGATTGAACGCACTGACATAATTTATTGAATTGATTGGATTGTTTAGATCAGAGGTTCCCAAAGTGGTCTATATAGACCCCCAGGGGTCGATATCGGCATGCTGGGGGTCTATGTCAGCTAGAAAAAAATTTGGGGGTCCACGAGATTCAAATGGGGGTACATACGAGCGGATACCTCAAGTCACCATTTAGGAGTTCCGTAAATGACACAATAGAGCCAACACAAATATGAGAAATTATGAGATATGAGAAATTACTTATTTGAAATTTGTATTTTTATATTTCGTAAAGTTTTTAATTGAGGTATATAAATAGAGTCTATGTTCCTTTTCTCGTCAGAATTAATATATTCAAGCAAAACATTGCACATTGGAAGCCGCGAATTTTCCTAATTCCCCAACTTGTTTTTGAAAAACATCTAGGGAATAATGACGTTCAACATTTGAATGCACTTCACACAGACTTCAAAACTAAGTTTGAAGACATTTTGACTATGGAAATGAAACATTGAAGAATCGGATATCATGTGACAAGAAGAACTGACCGGAATAAGCGCTAACAAAGAACTTAAGGGGCAGTTCTGTAGGGCCAGCTACAGAAAGAAATTCCCGTTGCTTATCCTGCTTCATTTTCATTTGGTGTAATACCTCACAAGGGTGCCCCTGTCTGCACAATGTAAAGACAGAGTAACTATACCGCCACCCGGTTGTTGGGCAGGCAAGGGAAGGGAATATTTATACTAAAAAAATAAATGATTATCACATGGGACGTTAATAGTTTTAGGAAAATTCAATATTCGGCAGGCAGGGGGTCTACGGAAAAAAAAAAATTTGGCAAGTGGTCTACGGGGCAAAAAAGTTTGGGAACCTCTGGTTTAGATTAACATGATTTATTAAATTGATCAGATTGGTGTATGAAATAACTTGATGTGCTGAATTAATTGGAATGATTGGATTGCATTGGATTGATTGTATTTATTATCAGATTATTGAGACTCACGGGCTGATCTCTGGCGTCCATCAGCACGGGCGGGTGCGTAGTGACCACGGTGACCTGACTGGCACTGCTGGCCAGACTGTTGGAGGGGTCGGCGCCCACGGTGACGCTGCCCGTGTGGCTGGTGTGGCTGGTGGCCGCGGTGACGGCGGCGGCCGCGGTGTGACTGGCAGGGCGGCCGCCGATGGGAATCAGGCGGCCCGTGCTGGCGTCGCGGATCTCAACCACCACCTGAGAGGGGCGGTTCATCTCCTCGGCGCTCGAGTGCCTGCAACCAGAACAAGGCCAAACAATCAATATATAGTAAATACAATATCTATGGCTTTTGAAGGATCCTACTGAAAATAATAAACTATGAACTATTCACACTTCTCAAACTTCTTTATCAACTCCTCAGGCCTGTCATATTTTGACAAAAGGTTGAAATATTTCTGCTTTCCATTAAAATCCAAATAATGGAATTTTTCTGAATGTATCTGAAAACTAAAAACTGCTTTTGAAAAGTAATAAAATACGCTTTCAAATTTTATTACTACGCGTTGCTGTGGCTCATTCTGTCTGTGCAGATAGAGAAACAATAGGCGCTGTTTTTAAATAACATATTTTTACCTGTCACAGGTGACAAATAGCGTGTTTTTACCTGTCACAGGTGACATCTATATAATATAGGTATATAAAAACACACGCGTATTTGAATGCAACGTTGTATCTAAATTTCAAAGCAATCGGTGAAAACTTTCAGAGATTTAAGATTTTGAACAAACATTTACATTTTTATTTATATAGATAGACAGATTACAAACCTTATTGTCACCTCACTTTTTTGTGATTTCATATAAAAATAATTAATAAAAAATTCCATTGGGTTAGGAACCTTTGATTTCAGAAAGGTGAGCATTTTAATTATTCTGTGGTTAACTTCTAGATTGTTAAGAGTGGGTTATAGAGCATTTTAATTATTCTGTAGTTAACTTCTAGATTGTTAAGAGTGGGTTATAGAGCATTTTAAATATTCTGTAGTTAACTTCTGGATTGTTAAGAGTGGGTTTATAGAGCATTTTAATTATTCTGTGGTTAACTTCTAGATTGTTAAGAGTGGGTTATAGAGCATTTTAATTATTCTGTAGTTAACTTCTAGATTGTTAAGAGTGGGTTATAGAGTATTTTAATTATTCTGTAGTTAACTTCTAGATTGAAGAGTGGGTTTTTTCGAAAATGCCATCAAAATGTTTTATTAAGGGCCTTCCTTACTAGCGATCTCAATCGTTGTATGGAGAATCATGAATTGTCAGATTCAAACGACAATCTAAGTTATTAATCGTCAAAATATCGATAATGTAGCCACGCTAGGCTATCATAAATACATTTTTCTGTCGAGATATATGTTTTTACTAACAATTTATTTTCGTTAAATACTATATAATGAACATCTAAGAATTCTCCTACTCATTCGGCTCTATGAGGTGGCCGTGAATGCACGCTTCCTACGGTCGGTCGTGTCAATCTTTTTTTCAAAGTTCGAAATTCCGCGTAATTATTACACTTCCATGTGACGTTTCAACAATATTCCACTCTATGCGTTGCGCGTAGGGACTATAATAGTGTGTCGCCTTTTTTATGTTTCATCTGTGCGTTTCCGTCGAAGCTGTGTAGTGTCAAATAGTATTATTAAGAATTAATTTATTGTTAACATTTTTTTGGGTTTCTAGATAATAAACAATTTGATATTATTAAGAATTAATATATTGTTAACATTTTTTCGGGTTTCTAGGTAATAAACAATTTGATATTATTAAGTATTAATTTATTGTTAACTTTTTTTCGGGTTTCTAATAAATAAAGTAATAAACAATTTGATGTTTTTAAAATATAAAAGTATATAAAATATTCCAGCACTTACAATAAAATAAAAGAAACACATCGTATAAAAATGTTTCAGTCGAAAAGATCGAAGGCCGAAATCACTTACTTCGAAATTACTGCAAAAAACTTAGATCACTGTCAGAAGATACAAAGTATCCCTTAGCATTGAGGAAGATTGTGTCAAGCCGTATTTTACGCCTGAGAACGGCTGTACGTTATGCAACAACGTACCGGAAGGCTATGAATTGTAGTCAAGAGGAAAAATAAAACAGTTTTATTTGGATATATTGAATGGTCCAAAACACGTATTTGGAGACCACTCACTATGCAAGGAACGGGCATACTTTTACAAACGGGATACTGGCGACACTAATTACGTACCCAATATGACTTCGAGCTTGAAAATGCCCAGAATCATGCAGCACGTTCGATTTTTGGCATCTAAGGCTCGAAGTTTAATACGTGATGTAGACAGCAAAAATGTGGAGTGTTATAATAATGATGTGGCTAAATTTGTTGGCGGAAAGCGTATCAACTATTTTCTAAAACGGTCCTACAATGGAAGGTGCGCTGCAGCAGTAGTGGCGTTCAACACCAATCGTCCACACTATTCTTACATAAATTTGCAACTGGTAATAGTCCCGGAAAACTCATAAAGAAATTAGAATTAAAAAGATGGCAGAAAAATAATCAACAAGTATTAAGTAAAAAAAAGAAAAGAAAAACCCTGCAGCTCGCTCCAGCAAAAGATCAGCATTATGGTTCCAATGCAGAAAAACCTGATATGGACCAAGCATCAGTATGAGGCAGCCAAAGATGTTTTTTTAAAAGGCTTTTTACCATAGCCAAAGATAGGCAAGCAATTAAAAGGGCGACAGTACTTCAAGCATCTAGTGGAAAGTGGATCGAGATGCGCCGCAATATGATTACGGCATCGTGGTTTGGAAAAGTGTGCAAACGGCGGCAAAATATCAGTTGCGCTCCATTAGTCAAAAATATACTGTATCAGCAATCCTTATCAAATATTCCTTCAATTCGACAGGGGCAAAAACATGAATACAATGTCCTGAAGGAGCTTGCAGGACTAAAAAGCATTACCATAGAAAGGTGTGGTCTTTTCATAGATGAAGAGTATCCGTATATGGGTGCGACCCCAGATGGAATTTCTTCTGAAGACACCGTGATTAAAATTAAATATCTTTTCGCAGCATGCTCATATATGAAGCAGTATAATCCGAAAAAATTACCTTTTGGAAACTTAGCAAAAATGGAGGAATGCTAGTAAATACATCTCACGACTGGTTTTACCAGGTTCGGGGCCAATTTCATGGAACAAAAAAGATATTTGTATGTTTGTTGTATGGATTGAACTCGAAATAAAAATCGAAAAATTTTACGGGATGACGAATTTTGGCAGACTAATATGGTTAAACAGCTGAAACGCTTTTACAATTTTTGCATGCTACCCGAATTAATTGATCCTCGACATAATCGCTGCATGCCTATTTGAAATCCTGAGTATTTTAAAAAGTGCATAATACCGAAAAGAAGTAAAGTAAAATTGGTTTCAGCTAAAACCAAAACATGTAAGAAGGAATTGTTAAGAAGAAATCAATAACATTTTATTTCATTGAAGTGTCTTCAAAAGAAATTTTATTTATATTCCTAATGTATGTAGTCCACATATTTAGAGACAGGGAAGAGGGGGTTGGAAAGTTCCTGGCTATTCAGTATTCAGATCTAGTCACTAAACATATCTACGCCGTTCTCAAGCAACTTTCAATTCTGAATTATGGTCTCTCACCAGGATAATACTGAACGTATCTTCCACTTTGGAACGAGGTACAGATTCATTATATGTACCTATATAAAAAAAATTGATTTTACAATATGATATACTCATATAAATTAAATTAAATTTATTTTAAATCCGTGACCTCAAATCAAACTAGACAATTTAGTATTAACAGTGCCCGGCCGCACTGCGAAACCAGGCAGGAACAAAGGCCAAGCCTTTTGTCACTCTTTATGTATTACTATGTGTACCTTTGTATGGGTACAATGGTACACATAGTAATACATCTCATCTATGTATGTATCAAAAAAAGTTCCAAATAAAAAGTTATATTAAATGTTGTTACTGAGAACCTCCTCCATGAATCAAGCTATCGTTATATTGCATTACATTCTAAAATATATTTTAACATACTTTTCATAATCACAATATCTTTAATTAATAATAAATTGTTTTGCTCTGTGCGTGTTGATTTTGAATGGAACGCACCTGCCAGCTGCTGGTGCAGCGAGTTCGATATTCGAATTCGAGCTAGAAACATTTAGTAGCGAGGGCCGTTAATGGGTCTAAAAGTAGAATACCGACTCACTTGAAGCATTGCAATAATCTAAGAAAGCTACAAAAACAGTAAGTACTCAAAAATTCTCTTTTTTCATGTAAATTTGTCACATTGTATATTTTCAACTGTCATATTCTTTGAAACAGATAAAATACAACATTAAATGTGCGTTCCTGTTCCGAACGAATAGCACGAATGACATGATTGTTGACTGGCGCGCTCTTTTTGCAAGTGTTTTGTTTCTCATTTTTATTAACGATATAACAAATTGCTTCGACGATGTCGAGGTATTGCTCTTTGCTGATGACATCAAGCTATACAAAAAAACTGATGTAAATCATTGCCAAATACTAGAGTCAAATATTAATAAGTTTAAAGATTGGTGCGTACAAAATAATCTGTATTTAAATGTAGACAAATGCAAAACCCTGACTTTCTGCAGAAATAAAAATCCTGTTTTATTTGAATATTCCATTAATTAACAATACAGCTTTAGAAAGAGTCACGGAAATGAGAGATCTCGGAATTATTTTGGATGAAAAACTAAGTTTCGCCAATCATATCCACCAAATTGTAAACAAAGGCATGAAAACACTAGGCTTCGTATTAAGAACAACTAAAAACTTTAACTCCATACACGCCATTAAACTGTTATACATATCTCTTGTTAGAAGCATAATTGAATATAACTCAGTAGTTTGGTCTCCCTCTTACAAAATTCACATTAATAACTTATGTTTTATAAATTTCAATTAAATATCCCACTAGAAGACTTACAATATCATTTCTTATTAAATACTCTAAAAATACACACATTGGAAGACAGGCGTAAAATAAACGACTTAACTTGTTTATTAAAAATTCTAAACTCTAAATTCGACTGTTGCGAACTTTTGCAACTCATAAACTTACGAAATACCTACAATAACAACACGACAAAATACACTATTCCACTGCAACACACATAACTCCCCAATACAACGGTATCACACTATGGGAAACCAATACTTAGGTGATATTTAATATTAACTTTGCGAATTTTGTGGATTGCGTAAAAGACTTATTTCAACACTATTCCTAAACGGAAGTTATATTTTCGTAAACCAGTCAAATCGCTGTATTTTTTAATTTACGTTCTTGTTATTTTTAATTTTGTTCCTTGTATATATTATTTTTTAATGTAATTTTATTTTTATTATTTCTTTCTCATGTTTCAAAACTGTCATTAAAATTGTACCACCTACATGTAAAAGCCCTCTGGGCATTAAATAAATAAGTGTGTGTGTGAGAATTCATTGTCTTTATGCGCTCTGACTAAGTTGTGAGAGTGAACGTTTTTTCATAAGGCGCGTTTGGTAATAAAACCAAAAATTACCAACTCACGCCGGATTTGGTTTGGTAAAATTGGCCGTTTTAAGTGATACCAAGTAGAGTTTTTCACTGTTCCGACCTTACATGGTAACGGGTATTAATATAATGAGTAAACAAGTTTATAATCGTTTTTTAATTTTATTTTTAGATTAAACAGACAAAAAAAAACTTTTGAGGAAATTAACAATAATATCGCCTATCTGCGTATAAACACGAAACCATTCACACGTTGTCAAATCAAAGATATTCTATCTATGTGTTGTGTTGCAAAGTTCCAAATAATAATATTATTCTACTTTCTAGATCAATACATGATTTATCCATGGCAGCCGGAAAAAATACTGCAAACAAGGTATGCTTCAAGTAACGAATTAATGAAAAAAGATTATTGTTTAGTTGTACTAAATAACACAGAATAATTTAACAAATATATAAATAAACTTTCTTTTATTTCTCGAGGTCAATATTATTAATATGTATAGATATTCTATCAAATATAAAATTTTTAAATTTACCAAAAAAATCCACTTTCGATTTTCTCGAAAACGAAAGCTCCACCCAAAATTGACTTTAAATGAAAGATAGATTCATTCACAAGTTATACCACGAGTTTCCGAACACCGTGTAAAACAAACTTTCTTTGTATCGGAAATGATCCTCAAATGCTTTCGTAAAGTCAAAAGCCATTCAAATCTAATTAGATTTGACAACAGCAAGTGAATGATGAAACATTTATAAAAAATGTCAAATTAAATAGTTTAACAAAATAGTAGTTTCTGCAAATAAGTCATACCTTTTTACTTAGTTATTTGTTTTACTTAATATTTACGATTTCCGATTGCGTATTATGTTCAATGCTATGCGACATGATGAACGCACATTTGACTTTGTATTTTCACAAGTTAATTAATGTACAATTATCGCTCTCTAGCGACAAAAAAAATGAAGACATTTCGACAGTTTTAGAAAATCCGCTGGCATATAACAAGCGCTTAATGCCAAGTTGCGATGCCTGCCCAGCTACTCCAAGTACAATTAATTTAGTGGGTAACAATCAACTCACTACTGACTATTATCATAGACACCTCATACTTCCACTTATGACAGGTCTTATACAAGCCTAGTATAAATTAGTTCAACTGTTGTTACACTGGTATATATTTATTTCTTTTGAATTATGCATTGTCTTACTGCACTTATATTAATAACTGCATCACTTGCAATAGTGTTTTTGTGTACACATTAATTGTTCTGTAATTTATTGTTATTATTATCCTGTTTACCACTGTACGCTTCTAATTCGATTATCACTGTATTGTAAAAGCCAATTTAAGGCGTTTGAATAAATAAATAAATATATATAAAGCGTGAGGTTTTTTTAATACCCCAAAAACAAATCACTATAATACTTTTGGCCGTGAAAATCTCAAAACGTACCAGAGAGAAAGAGTTTAAAATTAGATTTAATGTAAATAGGGTTGATCGTTCCTCTACGCATCGTTTTACCGCATTATTCGTTAAAAGCCCGCAGTTTTTGTATTATTTTACTTGATCGCTGCCGGCAAACGCTTATGCAATAATTGCAACAACAATATCAGGACTATACGATTGCATGCAGTTGGCAATGTTTTCTCAGAAGTAGTAGATGCATTAAATTGAACGGAATATAGTTATAAGAAGGCTATAATAACATACCTCAATCACAATAATCCATGTTAGGAATGATAAAATTCTTCTGCGTGGGTCCTACATCATATTTTACTACATCTAAACTAGTTACTCCAGATATCTTATAGTGTTAGCTATCATATTATGTATTATTTTATTACAAATTATTATTTATTATCCAAAAGCATCATTAAATAGCTGACAGTCCTGAATTATTAAATCCCAATTGCGATACTTGCCCAGCTATTCCAAGAAGAATTAATTTTGAAGGTAACAATAAACTCACTACTAATTACTCTGTTATAATATTTTGCTAGATTATACATGTTAACAAGTCACTTTTCCGCACGTCTCAGTACCTTCAAGCGACCTTTAAACCCGTCGACACGGGGAGGGAGGGGCGGTGTGGCGCAAGCGCTCGCAACGTGAGGACGTGTCAAAGTTTGCGTGGGGTGGTCACGACACCCCGCGAGTGCTTGTGTTATACTTTTGCGGAGGTTACTTTATTAGGTTTGTTACGATAAATAAGAAAATTTTATTAGATTTTGTTAATTAACCCTTATATTTATGATTTTCAATGAGAAAGTTTATATTAAAAACTAAGAAATTGTTTTTTTTTTTTTGTTCTTTGAGGAAAGATCTCAATATTATGATTAAAAAGGCTGATTATTATGTTTAGTAGAACAGTAATAAAGTTGATTTATAAAATTAACGTTTTTTATTTACATACGTCATACAACACTAAATAATAAAAAGCTGGTATAATTCCATTAACTGATACAATATGTATAAAAATGTACTTTGAGTATGTGGGGTGGCCACAACACCCCGCGAGTGCTCACGAGGCTAAAATCCGCGCAAGTGATCGAGGGTTAACAACTGTATCACTTGCAATAATATTTCACATTACTTGTTCTGTAATTTATTACTTACGTTCTCCTGTGTACCACTGTATGCTTATAATCCGATGTATCATTCTATTGTAAAAGCCATTTTATGGCGTTCAAATAAATAAATACTTTCTAGTTTTTGAGTAAACAGTATTTTGTTTTCAGATACTTTCAGATACGTTCGGATATATTCCATTTGAAATACTCTGATTTCTTCAGATCTTCTGTCAAAATATGTCAGAGGCCTGAGGAGTTTAAATTGTTGCCAACTTATCCAATGGTAACAATAAAATTGTTGTCGGCTGTCAGGCATAACAAAATGGCCAGTAGCAATATTACATTTGAATATCGGCGATACAACTGGCCCGTACTGTATAATAAAATTAAAAATTGGAACACTTTCCGATTGGTTCATTCTTCTCACCTCAAGTCACACTCGTGAGCACATCTGAAGTAATAATATATGTAATCTTCCATCGTTCAAACAATACCGTCTTTAACTCTGTTTGCCGAGAATAAATCACTGTCAAAAATAAAATAATAAATTAGATATCTAAATTTACAACCTTCCTCTATCCAATCTCCTTCAACTCTCTTCAGCCGCCTCGCGAAAACGCAGTTTTTATCGATTGTTGTTTTCTGCTTCAAAAGTAAAATGAACAAGAATAATTATTTCCGACAAATATTCATCACGGCAAAACAGAATATTGTTAATACTATACTATACTTGTGCCATATTACTCATAATAGATAATACCAGGGATGCACGCATGCGTACTGCGCAATATGGCAGTTTTGCCCGACCCCCAGGATTAAGGACGTAGAACGCGGACTCTATTAGCAATCTGGTTGATTTGACAAATATCCATCGGTAGCGCAATATTACCAAAGCAAATACGGAACGCATAATCAAATTGGCCGAAAGAAGCAATCCAAAACAGACCGGGTTAATAACAACTAAAATTATTATAGTTGAATTAGCAACTAAACGCAAAATGCGAAAATGTGTTTTTGAGGAAAGGAACAAAGTGGTGAAAGAGTACTAACCCGAGAAATGCAAATTCCACATTTAACAATCGCTCAACTGATATACCTTTACTTGGTTGAGTGGATAACATACGTGTATAGGTTTCAATGCAACACAGATTAACTGTACCCCTTACTGTATCTACGCGTTCCGGTGCTGTGTAGTAAATACACGTCTCAAAATAAGCGATTTAATATCGGAAAAATATGAATATTCATAACTAATCGCTTATGTTTATTATATTTTATATAAAAAGTGATAATAATTGTAATTTAATTGCTCAAAACATGAAAAAAAACTATCGGCAGATGCTAAAAAAACGTGCGAGGGGTCCACATCTAACTACGGTCGGCGACCGACTGACTGGCGGCTAGCAGTGCTAGCACACACACAGTTGTGCGGTCGTAGGTATCGATGGTCTAAATAAAAATACAACTGCGGACGTGTGGATTTCTCATGTTCCCGCATAGCGAACTAAAGCGGGACATCAATAGCGTGTCATTTCCTCGCACACTCTTCGCGTACCATTGTCACACGGTAGATTGTATTGGTGTATTTGTTTCCGATTTTTAACAAAAAATCTCTGATTTTTAATTGAATTTGAAAACTATGTAAAATATTATTTTTTAATTCAGTGCATAAATGTATAACGGAGGAATACCTAAAATCTGAACCCAGAATTTATTATATTTATAGAGTTATTAAAGTTATTAGAAGCAATGTGTAGTAAATACACACCACAGATAAGGAAAGGTTAATAGAGAAATCATAATAAACGAAGCATTTTGATTAATTTTGTTTTAGGTTACGGTTGCAGAAGCATTTCTTCCACTAATTTATAAGTGTTTTAGTTTAAACCAAGGGCCAACGTGATTACGCTGAAAAAAAGAATTTAATTTTTGCGTCTTTTGGCTGGCAAAAGCTAGGAGCCCGTTTCTCTAGCCCGGAGCTCAAATTATTACGGGAATGGCGTGCGTAGTTATTATTTGAATTAACGAGTGTTCGTAATGATTTTTGGCTTTGCATGATATAAATTATCTACTAAACTTGAAACCCAAAAAAAAAAGATTAAAATTTGCTTGTAAACATTTTCACTTTCTTTGTCCGTCCACTCTATGTATATGCCCAGACAATAAAAAACCACAAAACAACTTAAATCTGTACTGTAAATGAATTTAAATAAATTGAAAGTCTCAACGGGGAATGAACAGCACAATTTGTACGTTTACGAAATTTATTTTTCGTTTTTGAAAATGATTCTTCAACAGTGAACAGAATGCTGCACTAGAAACGTGTGTGAACAAATGGCCAGACTGAGGTAAAATGTCAAAGTAAACTAAAAATTATTTTACTTAACAAAGCACTTCTTTGAAAAATTAATTGTCAGCTGAAATAATTAAAGAATTATACAATAACTGAATTCTGCATTCGTTGCTAAATAAATAATAATACAAAATGTGCAGTTTAGAAGGTGTCTATTTTCATTTCGATTGAAAGAAGCGGAATCTTTAAAGTGGAAAATAACCCACTTCCCGACATCCGATCGAGCCGAAACTCGCCAGACAGGCTCCCCGTCGATGACAATGCGTTCCATCAACTTTTGGTGGCAATCACGCATACACATGCAGACTTATACACATTTCTCTGAAATTGGATGACATAGCTGTCGATATACTAAATTAATGTCGGTCCTACTCAATCAGGATTTGGCGCAGTTGCCAAGTTGCGCAGTGCCACGAGAAGTGCACTCGTAAAAGGAGTATTTTACTGGAAAGAGCTGCAACAATGTGTATTTGATTCGCACTCTTTCACATTTTACATTTCTTGATTTCTGATGGACGAAGATGGCTTATGTCCGGTTAAAACAGCAGGCAGCAACTAACATCTAAGTGTTACAGGAAAGGGCAAAAGGAATATACGAGACAAGATAGCTCTGCGATACATGGGGTACTCTAGTGACCCCCTTGGGGTGATAAGTTAGGTTAGGTTAATGTACTATTTTGATTGCTATTTATACAAGTCTCACCTGATGAGTCTATCAATGACGGCCTTCTCCGCATCACGGCACACCTGTTCAACCAGTCGCTGGCCGCTATCTCGACTCTGTTGGGCGTCCGCGTGCGAATACCTTCTGTTCCTGGGCAGCCGTTCCGCGTCTGTCAACACATCTCCGGCGATGTCCTCTCCATTCGCATCGCCGGTAGATGGCGTTGCTGCCTTCACCTCGTTGAGCGACACTGTCGTCGAGACGTCGCCAACTTTAACGACATCAGTTATTCTTGCGCCGTTTGCGGTGACCTTGCTGGGGTAATCTTCGGCGTGTTCGTCGGCGACGTGTTTATCTTTCGTTTCGCTGATTTTGTCTGATTTCACTGCAATGTTGGTGTGATTTGATTGTGATTTTGTTGTCTCTTTGATTTCTTTAATCTGTGGGGTGAGTTTCGGTGGTTTTGGAGCGGGGCTTTTAACATTTTCTTCTTTTTTAATCTTTGGACTCGTCTTTGCTTCTTTCGGAGGGGTTTCTTTTGGTGTCTTAGTAGGGGTGCTCTCTTCGATTGGCCTGTCGGTAGTGACGGGGGAGGGTGCTGGTTGTGACTGTGCTGAGGGGGTTGGGGGAGTGGCGGGAATGAGCTGGACGGTGGGAGGGGGAGGTGCCGGTCCTTTCTCTCGTTCGGGCGTGGATGGCGCGCTGACGATGGAGGGAGGACGGGGGGCGGGGCCTTTCTCCTTCTTGGGGGGCTGCAAAATGAAAACATACCGCTTTATAAATAAGAGCAACTATAACAATCAACAAACTACTGCAATATTAATAAGAAAGGGATTTTCTTTCTGATAATTTATTGTTGGGTTATGCCCTGTCGCGCTTCCTCCTTCTTTAACCAACAGACAGCATTACAGTGTCCATCATCAGGGCAGATGTGTAGATTGTTGTGAAGTGAGCGTTTATCTATGTAGAAGCGGTGCAGTATTGCGCAACTCATTCCTCTTAGGGCAGCTATTTCCGTATAATTAGTTAAATTAATGTGGTTTTCGGCGTTTAGTTTTGGTGTAGCCGTCAAGTACCAGATACCGAGAACTATTATTGATCATATATTTTTTACCTGTTTTTTGTCAGGGGTAGCGGGGGCAGGAGGGGGGAGGGGAGTGCTGTCATTCGCCATTTCCGGCACTGGAAAAAAAAAACAAATACACCACATAAATAAATAGTCACTTTGAAGAAAAAAATTATTTTTTATGGATTGAACGAAAGAATTACCGACAAAAGATTATATTCAAGTCTAATAAATTACTACGTAAGGTAGCGCCACGTCGCGTAACATTTGGAATCAGACCGCTAACAATAAAATTCGTCAAGTCTATGACTAAGCTTTTTAGTCAGTACTTTTTAGTCAATTTGCCTTGCCAAAGATGGTCTAAGAGATATTCTGATTATATATTGTAAAGGTTGGTTGGTACCCTCAAAAAACTTTTAACCCTTACCACTCCTTTGTCGGGTGCCAGCCGACAACACTCTTTGTACGCTACAAATCAGTTGTCGGCTGGCGGTTGACAATATAAGATGTGCGCGCGTGGTGTATTTTTGTGCGCAAAACTTGACACGTGTCGTTGTTTCTTGTGATTATTCGATAAAAAAACACTTAAATTCACGTTTTCATAAGATTGCTTTCCGTTTTTATTTCACCATAAAAATGGCGGGAACTTGGCGTGATATGGCATCTGAATACCAAGTGTTTTCGGAAGATGAATCTTATGAAAGCGACAGTGAGTACGAGCCTTGAAGATCCTGATGATGATAGTGTTAACAGCACAGAAGGAAGACGCGAAACAGTGTGATTTTGTGAGACCTGCTCCAGAAAACTTGGTCCTCCATCCTGGAGAATGTTTTAAAAAGTACCAAACTATGCAAAAATATAAGTAGTCCATAATGTTTTCTGTAAACTGTTTTTTATTTAACTCTTTGCACGCGGCCGTATCAACTGTTGTTACGGCAAAAAGTCTATACTCACACGCGGCTGTATCAACAGTTGATACGGAAACTTTGACGGCCGATATTCCAGCGCTCTTTTGTCATAAATGTATTTCTTGCTCACTTGGACATTCGTAGAACTATCACGATGCTGACATCTACAAGAATTTCTCAAAAAAAAAAATTTATTTCATAAAAAAAGATCGACAATCAAGTGCGCCTCTTCGCGCCTTTTAGTCCTTTAGTTTACATTTTTGTGAACGGATGGCGTTAGTACTATGTAGTATGTTATTCACAACTTTTCATAACTAAAAATGATAAGTGCTCATGGTGTCCCACTTGTGTCTATCACCTAAGTACACACACGCCGAGTGAATGGCCACATGTGACCACATTCAAAAGATACAGTACATCTTTGTATGAAATTTATGTTTTTGTTTTTATAAACATCTAAGTGTGTTGACACACGAGGATTTGTTTTCATATTGTGGAGAATAATCTATTCTGTCTATATAGTCCAATAAATCATGCCAGAATGCTATAATTTGACATTTAATTGCGTGCATAGGTATTTGAAAATATGTACCGCGTACGGGTATAGATAAAACGGAGCAAATTAACGCATTCAAAACGTTAAAGAAAAAATCATAACGAATTAATTTTTAACGATTTTTTTTGAAACTGCCTATCAATAAATTAATATTTTTCCATTATTTAAATAAGAGTTGGCTGACAAAAAATATAATAAAATAATGGAGTGGTATGGGTTAAGTGTTCGACCTCGGATGACCTCCGCTAAGGTCACCATTTTGATAAAAAGTTGCCAAAAATTAGTTTTATTAAAATAATTCTTCAACGGTTGATTTTACGACAAAATTGTGAAACACAAACTAAAAGAAGATAAACATTGTCACATTTTAGGTTTTGTATATTTGCCATTTGGATCTCCATTTGTTCCCGTGGATTGGATTTAACCGTTTTTAAATTTTACTAAATTTACTAAAGCACCATTTTTACCTCAAGTTGGTGTGGAAATGAGTTCATAAAAGTATCTTAACCCGTCGTATCCCGGAACCGCATATGTGAGTGCGGCACATTCGATACGAATAAAAAAAAAAAATATATATATATATTTATGTGCGATTTTGACCCTTATGTATAAAGAATTTGTATGAAAAACAAGGTCACAATCGCTTGGGCTATTCTCGTTCTTTACGCAGCAAATACCGGAATGACTTCTAGCTGTTCAGATTATTTACAAAGAATTTTTCTGTGGAATGCCAACGAAATATTTGCCGCGTTTTACAACCATCAAAGTGTCAAAGCGTCTTCTTTCATTATTTTTGATATAAATTGATTGTGGAAATAATAGATTTGAGGTATCATCAGAAAGATAGTTTTATCTACATTATTTTGATGTAATTTTTATAATATTTCACCCAAGAAAAGTGATGAAAATTAACTTCGTAAGATTATCATAGAAATGTCAAAATTTTTACGTCATAATGAATAATTATATTTTTAGCATTATTTATTTACAGGTTTCTTGTACAAAATAATATTATTAGTAACAACAATTGTATAAACTACCGAAATCTGAAAAAATTGTTATCATATACTTATAGAATGCGACACAAAAAAAATTTAAGTGGACACTTGACGTTTGATTTTGGAATTTGAGCTTTTGAACTTTTTCGTGTGAATTTCCTGGTACACCACAGGTTAATTAATGGACAGATATAAATAAAATGTTCATGCTGTTTACTGCAAATTAAAGCTGAATAAATGACTTAGAGTTTTTCGAAATCAGGTGTAGACAGTGACCTTTCTCTTGTTTTGGAGGTTAAGTGTGCAAAACTTCATTAATTTGTATTAAAAACAAATCCACGCTGCCCGCCCTGTGTCCGCTACAAACACTCTTCTTTGTATAAATAGATTGAAACTCAACAATATGACCGGTCAGTGGCTAAGTTGGCATCGCATCTGGGTCCCACCCTAGCATCGTGAGTTAATTCCTAGGCTAACTAAGTCCTCCATCACGACACAAGCAACATTTCCCGCTTACTGTGGTGGTAGTAGGAGATTTTCAAATTATCGTTAGGTTATTCGTAATCAGGGAATGAGTCTTTCTTTTAAAAAAATATTGATTCGTCAGTGTGCAAACTAATAAACTAAACTGACAAAAATTGGATTTTTCACGATTTAAAAAAAAAAAGTTGATCTCTTCGTCGCTATAACTCGTTATGTATTATACTTAGAAAAAATATATAAAATCTAAAATGTCAGAAATTTTATCTTCTTTTAGTTTGTCTTTCACAACTTTGTTGTAAGGTCAACTGTTGAGGAATTATTTTGAAAAAAACCAATTTTCGGCACCTTTTATACAAAATGACGACCTTAGTGGAGTTCATCCAAGGTCGAAAACTTAACATTTTTTCGGGGTACCAACGATTACTGGTGTGCCTATGTGGTAAGCGTATATGCTTGTGATATATGTGGACTGTGTTATAAATATCCATGTATATATTATTTATATAATCAAATTAGTGAAATTGACGGCTTTGACAGTTTAGTGGATGCTTGTGAATGACTTACTTGGCTCGCTGGAGCGGACCGAAGTGGAGTCATCTTCCATCTCCAGGGGCAGCTGCGAGCTGCGGTGCTCCTGGAACATGACAAAACAATCATCAGCATCAACACGCGCAAAGGAAAGCAAGTCATCATTCCAATAATCTCAGTTTGCAGAATTAAAACTCTAAAGTTGCGTGTTGTTGGCATTGCAGCAAGAGAACAGGTGTTTTTATGACCTATGAAAAAGCCTCATGAAAAACGTCAATAATGTAATAATTGAAATAAAATAACATCAAAAAGGTCAAATAAAATCAAATAAACTAAAAAAGTTTGACATAAAATAATGTATTTTTGACAAAATTCAATGATTTTGAAAATCTAAATCTTTTTAGTGTGTTTAATGATATTTGTCATTATTTGACGTTATTAGACATATTTAGACGTTTTTGACATTATTTGAAATTACTCAATATTTTTGACAATTTCAGACGTTTTCAACACTTTTTAGCGTTTTTGATATTTGTCATTATTTGACATTATTAGACATTTTTAGACGTTTTTGACATTATTAGAAATTATTCAATCTTTTTGACAATTTATTTAAGTTTATTTAAGTTGAATAATGTCAAAAAACATCTATTTGCCAAATACCTCGTGGTAAACATAAAATTATTCATAAACCACTTGTTCATGGATAGCGCTAGTTTAATTACTTTAGAAAAAAACACTTTTTGCAATTTACGCTAGATATTTAAGTTGAATTGTTTGTTTACATAAATTACCTCAATTTAGGCTCTCCGAAGTAGTTATTTAACAAACACTAATTCAATGTTAAAACATGGAAATTGATACAAAAATATATTTTTGCAACGGTAGTAGAAGCAATTTATCACACAAAAGGTAAGAATTACAGTCCTGCACCAAAAATAATTTACAGAAGTGTTGTATGTTAAAAATATTTCACATACACTTCTGTGAATTGTTCGTTCAGTGATTATATTACATAGATATGACGGTACCTTCGACACACCAAGAGGTCCTGGAGGCTGGTCAGATTGGCCGCATGCAATTCAAAGAGCACACAAGATTGGGGTTAGGCGGTGCTTAACCTGCGTTCCGTCCGTCACGCGACCCACATACACTCTATTCTGTTTTTACATCATTTTAAAATAACAATCACCAAACAAACCATCTACTGAATTGTGATAACGGGAACGCTGCGTGTTATCTTGGCAAAAAGAAGCGAGATTTCGAACCCGGCATTAGAATGGTCAAAATCAAATTATAAAATAACACGGCCCACCAAACAATTTATAAAAATGTAATTCACGGGAACGCTGCGTGTTATCTTGGAAAACGAAGCAAGTTACGAATCCGGCATTTGAAAGGTTAACAGTAAAATTTGTTTTTACCCGGTTTTGAAATAACCTGGTTACAAAAGGTAACGCTGAGTGACATCTTGGAAAAAGAAGCAAGTTTTCGAATCCTGCATCGCAACAGTTAAGAGTCAGTGGTGGCTCGTGACTTTTGGGTGAAAAAAAAATGGCATTATTGATGTCGTTGTTTACATCAATAATGCCATTTTGGTAATATTAGCACTCTAGTACACCCAAAAGTCACGAGCCCGCCACTCACCAAACCATCTATAGAAATGTAAAAACGCTAACGCTGCGTGACCTCTTGGAAAAAGAAGCAAGTTTTCGAATCCGACATTGCAAAGGTTAACAATCAAATCTGTTTGTACCCTGTCTAGAAATAACCCAGCCACCAAATAACGGTAATATTCATTCTTATTAATTAATTAATTATAACTCTAGATGAATTCTCCCCTCGTGCATATGGTACCCAATAATAGTGTAGGAATAAATAGAGACGAGGTTCATTTTACGATATTCTGGAGTGATTTTCATACAAAAGAATCAATGTCACATTTTCTTATTTTGTAGAACTTATCCCCCACATAAAAACAGAATCAAGTATATACAATCATTAGTTGTACCAAAGAAGCGTTACAGGCAATAATAATAATATTGTTAAAAGCAACACAGTAAATACATAGTCTATCAGGTTTGTACACGGTGTCCGGAAACTAGTGGCACAAGCAGAAAACTGATGAATCTACATCATGTTTAGAGTCAATTTTCTAATATTTTTTTTTATTTGTGCTTTCATTTTCGAGTAAATTCGAACTAGAAATATTCATGTAAAATTTGAAACAAATCATTTGGGCAATATTAATATCAACTTTTCATTGTCTTTTAAAGTGTGGCGAAGCGTAAACCCAGCTTCAAATTTTTTTAACCCCGTTGATGTTTTTTTTTGTGATATAGATTCATCAGTTGACATCGTGTATAACCTGGTAACGAAAGAAATGAAACAGCAGTTAATGTAGTGGCGTTCAACCTCTGGACGGGAAGTCAGTCAACACAATTTGGTATATATACAGGGTGTATCGGCACGTACCTGACAAACTTTAACGTTGAGTAAACGTAGTAAACGTTGAGTAAAAAACGTTGTGGACACTTTGCTGTCCGGTAATATTTTTTTTTAATAATCACCAATGTTTTATCCTTCGTCAAAGTTTGAAAACCCTTCTGGCAATATACGTTCACAATGAAATGGCATGGCACTATTCGTCTCATTTTTAACTATTATTATTAAGTGTGTATGAAAGAGCGAGGAAGCTTTTTGACACACTTGCTAATAACAGCTGTTGAACACGAGAAACAATGCCAATGACAGTGACGGAGTGTGGATTTTTTATTTTATTTTTGTGTTTAATTGATAAAAAAATGTTACCGGACAGCAAAGTGCCAATAACATTTTTCACTCCAAATGTGCTAAGGAATAGCCGGTTAAAAGTTTGTCGGGTACGTGCCTATACACCCTGTTTATTAAATTGAAACAATATTAATTGACATGATATGATTTAAGAATTTCATGGCCAAAAGGATTATCGTGATAAATTTTTAGGTTATTACACCGTGTTGCGCTTTCTCATTCTTTAGCCAAGGGATCGGACATCGTTACACTGTTCATCACGGGGAATGCGTTGAAGTGCATGTTTATGCATGTAAAAATGGCACTGAGTTACTGCACGTGTTAGCACCTCTCAGCCTAATTTGTTCGGTTTTGGGAACGGCATATATAGGTCTCATTTAAATGGTTGTGTTTCCCTTACCGTCAAGGTGAGAAATATGATCTAAACGGTGTTAGAAAGAAAAAAACAGCACGCTTTATATTCAAATCTAAAAGATAACCACGGAAATTTTTTTACGCACACCTCTGTAAAACCATAGGTTCCAACCGCAAGTATTATCACATGAAACGTGAGAAAACATGAGCAAAAATAATGTTTATAATACATTTGTCTAATAAAATATGTGGGTATGTTTATTTTTTTTCATTATCGGTAATTTTATTTTGAAAAAACGTAAGGTGAACCCTTGCATTAAAAAATTTTATATTTCAAAAATAATGTTTATTTCCAATAATAAAATTTGAAAGCTGATTTCAACACCTTTCAAAAACAGTTTTTAGTTTTCGGATACGTTCAGAAATATTCCATTTATTTGGATTTTATTGCAAAGCGGAAATAATCCAACCATCCGACAGAATATGCCAAAGACGTGAGGGATTAATCTTCTTAGGGATGGTATTTCTCAATTTAATTTTTGGTTAAATTAATGTGGTTTTCGGTGTTTAGTTTTGGTGTAACCGTCAAGTACCCTGTCGTCTATTAATATTAATGGGTTTTTTTTTTATTTCAATTGCCTCCGTAATTCGACTTCTACATGCACAAACGCATACTTCATCACAATCTTAACATCCGGCCTGATGTACAGTGATGGACAGGGTAACGCTGTCCGTAAGATTAACTAAAGAGGGAGGAATCGCAGCATGGCAAAACAACTTAAATACTGGGGATAATAGAATTGAAGTGAAAGGAACAACAGTATGAAATAATGTATCATAAATAAATTAATATTATAATTATGTAGTGTTTGCTAAGAATGAACTAAATCTAATTTATACTATTTTAGGGGTGACATGTAAAAACTGCCCGGTACGCAATTTTAAAGTTAGAGGATTATTTGGACACAAAAATAATCTACAAAAAAAAACAGTCAAGTATAGAAAAGAAAACAATAATACGGCCGACTCAATTTATCGTTAAAAAGATTTCCCGGTTGAGCCGTTTTTCAGCTAAGCTGCTTTCTGGTTAACTGCTTTCTTTTTAAGCCACAATCCAGCTAATCCGTCTAAGTCACTTTCCAACTTAAGTACTTTTCAGTTAGCCGCTTTTCTGCTGGGCCGCTAAGCTACTGGTCGGCTATGCTACTTTCCGGCCAAGCTGCTTTTCATCTAAGTCGTGTATCAGCCAAGTTACTTTCCAACTAAGCTACTGTTCGGCTACGCTACTTTCCGACCAAGCTGCTTTTCATCTAAGTCGTGTATCAGCCAAGTTACTTTTACACTAAGCTACTTTTTGGCCAAGCTGCTTTCCATCTAAGTCGTGTATCAGTCAACTACTTTTACACTAAGCTACTTTTGGCCAAGCTGCTTTCCATCTTAAGTCGTGTATCAGCCAAGTTACTTTCCAACTAAGCTACTGTTCGGCTACGCTACTTTCCGACCAAGCTGCTTTTCATCTAAGTCGTGTATCAGCCAAGTTACTTTTACACTAAGCTACTTTTTGGCCAAGCTGCTTTCCATCTAAGTCGTGTATCAGTCAACTACTTTTACACTAAGCTACTTTTGGCCAAGCTGCTTTCCATCTTAAGTCGTGTATCAGCCAAGTTACTTTCCAACTAAGCTACTGTTCGGCTACGCTACTTTCCGACCAAGCTGCTTTTCATCTAAGTCGTGTATCAGCCAAGTTACTTTTACACTAAGCTACTTTTTGGCCAAGCTGCTTTCCATCTAAGTCGTGTATCAGTCAACTACTTTTACACTAAGCTACTTTTGGCCAAGCTGCTTTCCATCTTAAGTCGTGTATCAGCCAAGTTACTTTCCAACTAAGCTACTGTTCGGCTACGCTACTTTCCGACCAAGCTGCTTTTCATCTAAGTCGTGTATCAGCCAAGTTACTTTTACACTAAGCTACTTTTTGGCCAAGCTGCTTTCCATCTAAGTCGTGTATCAGCCAACTACTTTTACACTAAGCTACTTTTGGCCAAGCTGCTTTCCATCTTAAGTCGTGTATCAGCCAAGTTACTTTTCAGCCAAGCTGCTCTCCGTCTAAGTCGTGTTCCAGCTAAGTTACTTTGGAACTGAGCTACTTTTCGGCGAAGCTGCTTTCGTCCATGTTGTGTATTAGCCTAGTTACTTTCCAACTAAGCTACTTTTCGCTAAGCCGTCCAGGTACAAAACTCTGGTAAATCGAGGGTCTGTTTAATGGGTTGGGAACTGCTGGTTCATCTTCCAATTGCCGGGCAGTTTATACACTTAGCGTAAACACAACATCGGTACTAACCAATCCTTTGATACTGTCCTTTATTTAGTTTCTTGCTTTGTCTCTTGCTTCCGCATCTCTGACTCAACTTAAGCTTCTGTATTTATTTACGATTAGAGATGCAAAAGCAGAAGGCATCGCGAAGACAGGCGGTTAGTTGGTAGCGTGAAAAAAGCACAAAACACATGTGTTAGTCCAATACATAATAATATCATATCTAATTAGTAGTACAATATTATATACAGTACTCTCTCGATAATCGGCCACCCCAAAAACGGGCCAAATGTCGTCCAACTACCGAAAGATTATAATACATTCATACAAAATATGCAAGAAGAAAGAAAACAAACCAACACTGTCGCTTTCGATCTTTCGTAAAAATTTCTACATTTGCGAGAAGTATTTTGTAAACATATTCAAATGTGGCAGAACGAAATGGACGGTAACACACAAAGATATTAGAAGAACGAGATATGCTATGTTGGCCGCCGGACCGTAGGCAGAGTACTACCTAATTAGGGTACTTTGAACGGTATCGGGACGTGTACGTACAGAAATCTGTTCTATGTATTAGTGCGGATACCTTAGCGTAAGCGAAGGTGTGCAGTAGTATTGGTGAACAAAACCGGCGACACTGGGCAAAACGATTCCACACAGTATGAACTGCTCATAGCACATCTCGTTCTTCTAATATCTTTGGTAACACATGAATTCACAAAGGACTAACGGAAATGTTATAAAGCAACAATAACGAGCCCCGGTGAGTGGTTAAATGGTCAGCTCTAGCAAGCTAGCCGGTGGTACATTAACCGAGTGTGTAGTACGAATGAGATAAACCAACCTGTCGGTGTACTCGGCGCTCGAGCCTAGGCAAGTACCGGCAAACACCGGCCGATTATAGAACTTGATTTTGTGCTTTCAACTCGCAAAGATAACGGCAGATTATAATTATTTACGGATTATGAGCGATAATCAAGCGGCGAATTATTGAGAGAATACTGTATATATTGTTAGTATGCAGAGGTATTAGTAAGGTTTCATACTGTCGATGAGTAAACAACATGGTCAAGCAATATTTACGTTAGGCTTTTAAGACTTCTTTACATTTAATTCATCAAATCAGAGCAATTCAGATTTTTTCTTTTCAATTTTCATGATCTTTCAAAAGCGCGATACTGAGAGTATCTACCGCTCTGGAACGTGTGCAATTATGCGCCAGGTTTCGAACCCGTCGCAACCTTCCTGGTACAAGCCTTGGGAGTCTGTCGCGCTGCCGCATGCATTCATTCATATGTGATGTGTAAAATATGGGGAATTCAGTTTTGGGAATTCTCAAGAATATGTTGAAATCGCCAGACTAACCAGTGAGGTTGTTAGTTCACGTCATTTACAAATGTATCTTATTAATTAGAGTACGCTGTAGCAGTTCCTTTCTACCCGCTACATCTCAAGATTATTCGGAGTGTGTAAACACCGGACTCCGGCAAGAAGAGATGGGACGGCAACTCGAGCGGACCCGAACGGCCAGTACCAATACGGCTCCCGCCGGCGGTAGACGCAATCCCGGAAGACGCAGCGAACGCTACAAACGACATTGGACAAATATTTCGAGACATCGATCTTTTGGGGAAGAATGACGCAACATATTATAATTCGTCTTGCTGGTCATTGCATTCTCATCTAAATTTAACGTCATGTAAAATGACGTTTGGCGCCCTCTACTCTTTATAACAGGTCAGAATACTTTTGTCACACACACACACACGTTTCTCATGTTACTTATTCTTAATTTCACTTTTCCAGTCACACCTTTTAACATTGCTACCTATTATTAAAAAGTCCGATGCGGAAGACCTTCGGTCCGACGCACACGCCCTAAGATTAAATTCAAACATGAATGTTTAGAGATCTCTAGTTTGCTCTGGTTTTGTATGCTGTAGAAATAAATAATATGTTGTAATTCATAACTCTTTTTATTACTACTTCTTTTATCATCATGTTACCTAATGTGGGATTAAATCCCGTCAATAAAGGCGCGCAACGTGCCCTTAACCTTGAAATCTGGTTATAATGGCCGCCCAACGTGGTTTTTCTCGGATATTTTTAACATTTTAATTAGGTTAGCATTTTGAATTGATTTTTTTTTTTTTTCATGTGTGACATAGTATTTGGCCTGTTCTTCGTGTTTTTAATGTCGTTTGGAGTGTGTCTTCCTGGATTGCGTCGTCACCTAGCCGAGTTTCTTTTAGAAATTGAAGACAATTTTAAAAATTTTATTATTACTTTTAACCTTTTAAAATTATTTATTGTCCGTTGGTACTCTGCGAGATTGGTGGGTATCTCGTATTTTTTTTTTATTGTTGTAAGTTGTTCCAGATTCCCACATCTGAAATTGTAGTATTGGTGTATGTCCATTTCTGAACTTTTGTCCATTAGATGTGTAGGTACAAATAATTTTACACCCATTTTTTTCCGATTTTGGAAATTTTACTATTTTTGATTATTGCCGTCTTCGGACGTGATTAATGTTGCCTTGTTGTTCTTTTTTTTTCCAATTAATCTTTAGGTACATCTAGTCACAATGCCTGATACAAGGAGTCAAGTAAAAGAATCCGCCATGTCTTCCGTCAAGGTTTCAGACATTATTGTTCCCACATCTCCGTTGGTTCCTCTGCATTTATGGAATATCAAGTACGATGGCACTACTTGCATTAGGAAGTTTCTTGAACGTGTTGAAGAACTTGCCCTGTCTCGCTCTGTAAGTAAGCACAATCTTTTTTTAGGCGCGTTTGAACTTTTTGATGGAATTGCCCTAGATTGGCTGAGGGTCAATCGCTCCCTTTTCGAATCCTGGGATGACCTTGTGGGAGGCCTCAAGGAGGAATATGAAATTCTCGATTATGACCGTAGACTCCTTGCACAGTTGAGGTCAACTATGCAAGCACCTAACGATTCACTTGGTACCTTTATCACTAATGTTCTCATCTTAAATAAAAGATTAAACAAGAAATTGCCTGATGTAGAAATTTTGGAAATTCTCCAGTGCAATATGCTTCCCAGATATATTCAAAAACTTGCATTAAACTCCATTCCGGACATCGCTACCCTCAAAAGATTGGGCAAATTAATTGAATTGGCAGACAGTCGCTCTGATCAGAGGAAAGGTTCAAAGTCCCCTCAAACCCCTTCATCTGCTAGTGAAAAGGCGCCACTAAATACAAATGCTCCTTCTAAACCTAATTCTTTCAGGCATGCGAATTCTTCTCATAAAAACATGTCCTTTAAACGTTACAACGTAAATTCCAGGGAGGAGATTTATTGCTTCCGCTGTGGATGTCCAGGCGTCAAGACTCCTGACTGCACTTGCGTTAGGTCAAAAAACGCGAGAGCCGGACGTTAGCTGTGCCGCTGGCGGAAGACGTCTCCACCAGTATCACTGCTCTCGATCCGGCATGGCAAGAATGGCTTTCGGTAGTCAGGAATTTCTACAGAAATTTAGGAGCATCAGGTTACGGAGGGAAGGCTGACAGGGACGGCCGTCCTTTCGTATCCTTTTCTACACTCGGAACTGTTTTTTCTGGCCTGTTGGACTCAGGCTCACATGTTTCTATTCTCGGTAACAATTTTCATTTAAAACTTTTAAAACTTGGTGCCAGGTTGGCTAAGCTCAATAATTCATTTTCTTTAACCTCTGCGACGGGTCATTCCGTTTGCTGTAACTTGAAAATCTCGCTTCCTATAACATGTAATAATGTTGTTAAAGAGTTTATTTTTGTTGTCATGCCAGATATAAAGACGGATGTTATTCTCGGTATTGATTTTTGGAAATCTTTTAAAATTTGTCCGGATATTTCTAAGTTTATGAATACGAAGGTAGTAAAATCTGCTCCTCGGGTTACTTCTGAAGTCAGAGGTATTGTGGACAAACATCACTTATCCAAATATCAACAAAATTTACTTGATAATGTAGTTAAAGAATATATTTCAATTTCTGGGGACAAACTTGGTCGTACACATTTAGAGGAACATGTCATAGACACTGGTAATAGTATACCTGTAAAACAGCGTTACTATCCGATTTCACCTCACCTGCTCCCGGTTGTACACAAGGAACTTGATAGAATGTTGGAGATGGGTGTCGTTGAACCGAGCAGTAGTGCTTGGAACAGTCCCATCTTACTAGTACCAAAGAAAAATGGCACTTACCGCCTTTGCTTGGATTCCAGACGAATTAATTCGATCTCTAAGAGGGACGCATTTCCGTTACCATACATTTCAAATATTTTAGACAGCTTGGGGGGAGCTCGTTTTCTATCCACTATTGATCTAAAAGATGCTTTTTACCAAATTCCACTAGAACATAGTTCAAGGGAAAAAACGGCTTTTACTATTCCTAAAAGGGGTCTCTTTCAATTTACTTCTATGCCTTTCGGTCTTCATGGAGCCAGCTCGAGAATGATGCGGCTCATGTCTATAATCTTTGGCCCAGAATTTGATGGTAAAGTTTTCTTTTATTTAGACGATATTATCGTAATTTCCAGTACTTTTGAAGAGCATTTAGCATTACTCAAACTTGTAAAACGTAAACTGTTCGAGGCGGGTCTCACGATTAACATTGAAAAGTCGGTATTTTGTAGAGAATCGCTTAAATATCTCGGTTATGTCATAGATAGTAATGGTCTGAGAACTGACCCAGACAAAGTTAAGGCTGTGGTTGATTTTCCGGTACCTACCTCACAAAAGAGTCTGAGACGTTTCATCGGTATTATATCATGGTACAAGCGTTTTATTTTAAATTTTTCTATTATTGCTGCTCCGTTACACAACTTAACCAAAAAAGAGTTCATTGGTAAAAAATTTTCTTGGAATAATCAAGCGCAGGCGGCGTTCTCTAAATTAAAGGAAACTCTTGTCGCGGCTCCGGTCTTAGCATGCCCAGATTTTAATAAACCGTTTACTATTTCTTGTGATGCATCAAACGAAGGTTTAGGCGCAGTACTCTCTCAATTAGATGATCAAAACAGGGAACACCCTATTTCCTTCATTAGTAGATCGTTATCGGCTCAGGAAAGGAACCACTCTACTACTGAGAAAGAACTTAATGCGTTAATTTTTGCTTTGGAGAAATTCAGGGGCTACATTGAAGGGTCACCCATCCCTGTAAAAGTAATTACGGATCATTATAGTCTGAAGTGGCTAGTAAACTTAAAATCACCTTCTGGAAGATTAGCTCGGTGGGCTGTCAGATTGCAGCAATTTAACTTTATTATTGAACACAGGAAAGGGAAGGAAAATGTGGTGCCAGACGCTTTATCTCGCGATCCTTTAGTTATTTCATCAATTGTTCAATCTCCCATTATTAGTACTGATCGGTGGTACAATAAAATGTGTCGTGACATTTTAGCTAAACCTGAGTTATTTTCGAAGTGGAAACTTGTAGAGGGAGTTTTATATAAGCATGTGCAGAGTATGGAAGCCCTGCATAAGCCTAATGATTGGAAGGAAGTTGTTCCTAAGGATCAAAGACAAGAGTTGATTGCGTTACATCACGTACCTCCTACATCTGCCCATTTTGGGATTATGAAAACTCTGAATAGGATTTGTTTGAAATTTTACTGGCCTAGAATGTCCTCAGACGTAAGGAAATTTGTATCTAAATGTCACACTTGTTTAGGACAGAAAAGTTCAAATCAGGCTGCTCCCGGTCTTATGGGAGATCCTAAGTTGGTCCAGCGTCCGTGGCAGGTTATCTCGACAGATTTATTGGGACCTCTTCCCAGCTCCTACAAGAAAGGTTATAAATATCTATTAGTTGTCGCTGATTTCTTCACTAAATTTACAAAAATTTTTCCGCTGAGAAGTGCGAATGGGAAAAATGTCTCTGCTATTATAGAGGATGAAATTTTCCTAAAATTTGGCGTTCCAGATTGCATCATCGCAGACAATGGTCCCCAATACATTTCGAAAGAATTGAAACATTTAGTTGACAGATATCATGTACGTCACATGTTTTTTAACTGTAGATATCATCCACAGAATAATCCTGTAGAGAGAATTAACAGAGTTTTAGTTACAGCCTTAAGTTCGTACGTGGGAACGGATCATCGAACTTGGGCAAATCATTTACCTGAAATAGAGCTTGCTATTAACACTGCTGTACATGAGGTAACGGGTTACACCCCTTTCTTTTTAAATTTTGGCAGGGAAGCCATTATTTCAGGCAAAGATTACAAATCACCTGATTTTTCTTCGGAAGATTTAACATTCTCGAAACGTGACACATGGGCTCAAGATGTTTCTGAGCTTAATGACATTTTCTGCCAAGTTAGGACGTGTTTACGTCAATCCTACGAACGGAATAAAGTTCACTATGACCTTCGTAGAAGGAATGTGGAATTCAAAGTTGGTGACATTGTTTGGAGACGCTCTTTCGTGTTGTCCGATGCTTCTAAGCATTTCTCCGCTAAACTTGCTCCAAAATTTCTAAGAAGCAAAATTATTGATAAGGTCTCGGCCGTCGTTTACAAACTGGCAGATATGAAGGGAAAGCCTATTGGAACATTCCATATTAAAGATTTAATTAGGGCAGAAAATTAATTGTTTTTATTATTATTTTTAAGGCAAAAGTGAACGGGTTTCTGGTACCTACACTGATCACGTGGGTATAGGAAACTTATTTCCTTTTGATTCTTTGTTGATTGGGAGAAATGGTTTTCTTTTCCCTGGAGAACTCCATTCCTCTTTTCAACCTGCTTTGTATGTTTCTATGTCGTCATTTCTAATGATTATTATCTATTGTTATTTGTGTTTTGTCTGAAAATTGTCATACACATCTATTTCTCTTAAGAGGATCCGCTCTCATCGTTATGATTATTGTTTACCGCTGTTTTTCTCAGTATCATTGATTAAGATGTGCTTATTTTGCACTCTACCTTACTTATTAAGTTGTCATGTCTTGTTGAATGACCTTATCATAAGCTTATGAGCTTCGAGCTTTTGTTTTCACACATTAGCATACCAGCTCTTCTGTTGTGTTTCAGTATGTTGAAGGAAATATACCTTTTATCTAGATGCTGTCATTTCAGCACTTACTTTGGGAGAGTTGTTGTGGGGTTATAATGGCTTAGGCTCTTTAGCACATGATAGCCCTCATCAGGCTTACAATTAAGATATTTTTGTTGATTTTTTTATGAAAATTTCAATATCAATAGTCGGTAAGCCATTATCACATTCACAGGTTTATGGTGGTTGGTTCTCTCATGGGTTTTATGTTTTACATATTTAATTGTAGTGCATGTTTTAACATTTTCTTCGTATTTTGATTCCTTCCCTGCTTTTCTAGAGCTCGGAAAAGTATGGAACGAATCATGTGTTTCGTCAATTTTCTACGGTATTCTTCAGTCATTCACTGGTTCGCTCTGTGACGGAAGAATATGTGCTTGAAAATAAAATAATTATGATTAGATTAATTTCTATATAATTGCTCTATAAACTCTAGATTTTTATTCAATATTTTTTTAACAAGAAAATTTATTGATTTTCTATCTAAAAATTTCTACACTACTGCCATCTATTGTCAAGTAGTGCAAAACTTTTAATTACCATTGCTTTTGGTTTGATTATTAGCTTCATTCACTTGTATGGTTATACACTATTTAGCTGTTATCTTCGATATTACGGTAAATTCTTCTTATTTAAGAAAATTTTCCTTTGAATATTAATTGCATTTGTCATCATGACGTTTCACTATTATATTTTTTTTGGGCCTTGGAATTTATTTTTCATTGTTGGTTACCTCGCCTATGTACAACTGTCACTTTTAGTACAAAACAGTTTGTTAGAGTTTTTATTCAGGTTTTCAACTTGAGCTTCACCTTTTCAATTAGTAAATATATTATAATTCTTGCTTGTAAGGTGTGTACCTTCTTTCCTTGAAAAGGGCTTGCTATTTTAATAAATTTTAGCTTCTTTAATCAATGACCAGTTCGGGTAGGCTAGACATCCAACATTCTCACGAAGACTTCTTCTGCTTCCGCTAATCCTACTTCATAATGAGCTCATCAGGATCATCTGGATTGCTCTGCTTCTTCTTCATCTCCGTGCTGTGCTACTGAACAAGTCAATCATCATCTTCCCTCAACGTACTACATGATGCGCTCATCAGGATCATCTGGATTGCCTTGCTTCTTCTTCATTTCCGTGCTGGTGCGACTGAAGTATCACTTATCATCTTAGTATGCTGTCCGTCTTTGCTGTCCTTCTCTGGCAACTTCTGAAACTGAAATGGACGGGCCCTGTTTGGACAACTTGGAACCTGAGGTGCTCCACCACATAGACGTCGGAAACTCATGTCGTCATTTTTGAAGCCCCTTGCTGCCCTCCTTTACGCAACTACTGATTTCTACTGCAGGAGTGGTTTCAAGGCCTGTTGGCCACGAGGTGTCAGGTGAACCTCAGACTTATAGGCATAAGTCTTTTGGCTGAGGGGGCATTGTAGCAGTTCCTTTCTACCCGCTACATCTCAAGATTATTCGGAGTGTGTAAACACCGGACTCCGGTAAGAAGAGATGGGACGGCAACTCGAGCGGACCCGAACGGCCAGTACCAATACGGCTCCCGCCGGCGGTAGACGCAATCCCGGAAGACGCAGCGAACGCTACAAACGACATTGGACAAATATTTCGAGACATCGATCTTTTGGGGAAGAATGACGCAACATATTATAATTCGTCTTGCTGGTCATTGCATTCTCATCTAAATTTAACGTCATGTAAAATGACGTTTGGCGCCCTCTACTCTTTATAACAGGTCAGAATACTTTTGTCACACACACACACACGTTTCTCATGTTACTTATTCTTAATTTCACTTTTCCAGTCACACCTTTTAACATTGCTACCTATTATTAAAAAGTCCGATGCGGAAGACCTTCGGTCCGACGCACACGCCCTAAGATTAAATTCAAACATGAATGTTTAGAGATCTCTAGTTTGCTCTGGTTTTGTATGCTGTAGAAATAAATAATATGTTGTAATTCATAACTCTTTTTATTACTACTTCTTTTATCATCATGTTACCTAATGTGGGATTAAATCCCGTCAATAAAGGCGCGCAACGTGCCCTTAACCTTGAAATCTGGTTATAACGCTAAGGACAGAACTTTTAGAATTATTGAAAAATAGCCGTTGGAACCGAAGACATGACATTGACAAATACAATCCATACATTTTCAATGCTTTAGAACAGAGGTTCCCAAACTTTTTTGCCCCGTAGACCACCTGCCAAATATATTTTTTTCCGTAGACCCCCTGCCTGCCGAGTAAAATTAAATATTGAATTTTCCTAAAACTATTAAAGTCCCATGTGATAATCATTAATTTTTTTAGTAAAAAAATTCCCTTCCCTTGCCTGTCCAACAACCGGGTTGCGGTATAGTTGCTCTGTCTTTACATTGTGCAGACAGGGGCACCCTTGTGAGGTATTACACCAAATGAAAATGAAGCAGGATAAGCAACGGGAATTTCTTTCTGTAGCTGGCCCTACAGAACTGCCCCTTAAGTTCTTTGTCAGTGCTTATTACTGTCAGTTCTTCTTGTCGCATGATATCCGATTCTTCAACGTTCCATTTCCATAGTCAAGATGTCCTCAAACTTACTTGAAGTCTGTGGGAAGTGCTTTTAAATGTTGAACGTCATTATTACCTTGGACGTTTTTCAAAGACAAGTTGGGGAACTAGGAAAATTCGCGGCTTCCAATGTGCAATGTTTTGCTTGAATATATTAATTCTGACAAGAAAAGGAACGTAGACTCTATTTATATACCTCAATTAACAACTTTACGAAATATAAAAATGCAAATATCAAATAAGTAATTTCTCAGTCTATGATATATTTGTGTTGGCTCTATTGTGTCATTTACGGAACTCCTAAATGGTGACTTGAGGTAAATGGGGGTCCCATCGTATCTACCCCCATTTGAATCTCGTGGACCCCCAAATTTTTTTCTCACTGACATAGACCTGATATCGACCCCTGGGGGTCCATATAGACCACTTTGGGAACCTCTGGTCTAGAAACACACTTGTCAGATGCAACGCAAACCTATGTTTCCATTGCTGCACCAATCTGGGCTGTCCAGATCAGCGTGGAACGTGTAAGATGGAGAGGGTGGCGTCACGCCTCAAACGAGTTGATTTCACTTCTACGAGTGGTATTATCTATGCATCTACTGTTTATTTGGTATATATATATTTGAATGTTTATTTCGACAGCTGAATTGCGTCAGCTGACAAGTAAAACGCATAAAAGTAAAATCGGCAGACGCTCCTGTACTTAAGAACTAGAGACCACTTGTCACGTGGTCACACGCGTTGCGTTGTGTTGACCTGGGTACCATCGACCCGGTGTGTTTCCACCTTAAGCGTGTGATGTCACGGAATACTGCAGCACTGCCATTCCAATCATGAATCATGTCTCGACTAGACGACACACTGACTATGTTTTGACCAACTACATTTCGAAAGCTCATAACTCGGTCGTTGTGGGAGATTTTGAAAAACTGATTTAACTGTCGTTATCAACTCCTCAATTATAATACATTTTCATCAAAACCAAACAAATTACGAGACAACCTCATTTTAGAATATTCCCGGTTGCACATCACTAACGCAATAATACTGACATAACATTATTATCAAATTCCGCCACCATAATATATTCTGACACAAAACAGAACAAATAATACAATGAATACACAAAATAAAAATAGGCACTAAGCACCAAAACACTGAAGCTGTGATATGGGAGATTTAGTGAAGACAGAAGGATTTCTATAAGACCATATGAGCTGTTTCCAAAAGTGAGAAAATTAGCCTTAGGACTTAATTCACTAAGGGGGTATTTCACTATCTCTGATTATGTTCTGACTAAGCACTAATCCGCGGATTAGTCATCTTTTCGTTTTCACTATATCTGAATAACGCTAACGCTCGGGTTAAAGTTCGATTTGACTAATCAGTGCTCGAACTTCACGTTAGGCGCTATTCCTCGAATCAAAGATGGCGTCAAAACATTCCGAGTTTGACAGCGGAGAAGTGAGTCGAATTTTGTTGAATGAATTTGAATGCTTGTATGATCCATCCTGAATTATTTGATTGTGTTCAAAATAAGAAACAATGTATTAATTCGACACGAATCTATCTAAAATGACCTGATAATCAACATAACATAACCAAAAAAATGCACACTTCGCGGTGTGCGGACTGTGACGCATGACAGCCGTGGCAGTAGATAGAGTAACTGCAAACATTTTGCGATGTTGCCAGACTATTTCGAGTGTTATCTATCCGGAAGCTCGGAAACAATGGTGAAACGGTCGCCGTTGAATAACGAAGTTATTCTGATCTTTAAAGCCAGCCAACGGATAGCTAGTCAGATATTTAGCCCGACATAGTGAAATACCCCCTTAATCTCCCATAACACAGCTTCAGTTTTTTGGTGCTTAGTGCCTATTTTTATTTTGTGTATTCATTGTATTATTTGTTTTAGAATCTATAATACTATTTAATGGAATACAAAACTTTTAGCCTTATACCAGACGAAATCACGGACATGCGGAACAGCGGAGTGGCCTACCTCAGTATCGTCATCCAGGAGCTCCTCTTCCACCACCTCGGCCCGGTACTCCAGCAGCAGGTCTCGGAGCGACTTGGAGTCCAGCTCCCCGGCTACAAACGGGTGCTTCAGGAGGTCTTCGGCGGTCGGCCTGTGCGTTGGATCCTGTCAAAATGAATATGCAATAAAGTCTCTGTAATCTGAACCATCGAAGCCAGAGTAAAGTTGGCCTCTCAGAAACTGGGCGTACTGTACAGGGCCCGCAGATACTTTAATAGTACACAACTGCTGACCCTGTACAAATCGCAAGTGCGCCCTACTGTCGAATTTGGCAGCCATCTCAAAATACCTGAAAAAAACCCTTGACTCTGTTCAAAAACGGGCGGTCCGTTTGATAGATTCCCCAATCTTAACAAACGGACTGCAATCTTTAGAGCACAGGCGTCAGGTAGGTATGCTGTCCTTGTTCTATCGGTATTACAATGGAAGATGCTCTGAGGAACTAGCGTCATTGATCCCTTCGGCACCGGTGCGTAGTCGGGATACACGCCAAACGCGCGCCCAACATTTGTACACGGTTGACATTTGTCACATGAGAACGGGTCGCTTCTACGATTCGTTCTTATGTTCAACAGCTCGGCTGTGGAACGAACTGCCGGCCTCTGTGTTTCCTCCCTCCTACAACATGGGACTCTTCAAGACCCATGTTCACTCCTTCCTCTCCACAAAAAGACCCTCCACACAGCATCCCCAAAGATGACATAGGCCCTGAGGGAAATTATTTTCTTCAGGGCCTCCTGTGTGGAGTTAATATAAAAAAAATATAAAAACAAACAAAAAAATTGTTTTTTTTTACATCATCACACAGGAGGCCCTGACGAAAATAATTCCCCTCAGGAAGTATGTCATCTTTGGGGATGCTGCGTGGAGAGAGAAGGAAGGAGAGGAATTTGTAGGAAGGAAAAGTTATGAGGGGTGGGTAGGAATCTGGGGGTCAGTGTGTCCAGGAATGATAGACGTAAGAGTCCTGCTGAAGAGGTCAAAAGGTCTCCCTCAACCAGCCGCCCAGAATGCCCTCTACGTAATCTCCCGTGCTGAAGATTTCACTCCTCGGTTATACTAAGTTATACTGTAAAATATGTAACCTTGACCAGCGCCCGGGCGATGAACTGGTTGAAGTGCTGGCTCCAGCGCGAGGGCTGGTCCAGAGTGGGCGGCTCCGACTTCTGTATCTTCAGCAGAACGCGCATGGGGGTCATCTCGTGGTTGGGCGGCTCCGTCTGCGCCAGCTCTATGAGCGTTATACCCAGAGACCAGATGTCCACCTGGTGAATTAAGCAAACAGATTAGTTCAGTCATCTCGCAGCACAGTAACACAGCAATATAGCGCTACTGTGAAACTGACCAAGATATACAAATGCCTCCAGATCTCTGTCTGTCTGTGATAGACTCACCTTAAAGTCGTAGGGGTTGTCCCTAAAGGTCTCACACAGCACCACCTCGGGCGCCATCCAGTACGGCGTGCCGATGAATGTGTCGTGCTTCTGAAGTGTTGACTTGTTCTTGGCTGACACGCCAAAGTCCGCTGCAAAACAAACAGGAAGTAAATAACATGAGAAATATATTTCGCACTCCTTAAGGAAAAGTCTTTTATGAGAGCAAGGTTTGTAGTAGAAGTCACATTGCATTTTTGATGGTGAAAATTCATGGAAAACGTGACACAAGTCATAGACAACTTTCTCCAAGACATGGAGATCTTCCAAAGCCTCTGAAACTTCTTAAAAGTCATGGAAAGTTCGCTACAAGTTACTACAAGTCACGTAGAATGTGATACAAGTCATCGATAACTTGCTACAAGTCATGTATAACATGATACAAGTCATGTACAATTCGCTGCATATTATGTAGAAGATGATACGAGTCATGGACAACATTCTCTAAGACATGGAGAACTTTCAAAGAATCTAAAACTTCTTGAAAGTTATGGAAATTTACTACAAGTCTGTAGAATGTGATATAAGTCATCAATAACTTGCTACAAGTCATGTATAACATGATATAATTCACAGACAACTAGCTGCAAGTCACAGAGAAGATGATACAAGTCATGGAGAACATGATACAAGTCGTTGAGTAGACGATTCAAGTCATTGATAACACGATACAAGTCATGGAAAACATAAGGTAGTGTGAAGCATACCAAGTTTGACGCCTCCAGACATGGTGAGCAGCACGTTGCCCGCCTTGAGGTCGCGGTGGATGACCTTGGCCTCGTGCAGGAAGGCCAGCCCACGGCACATCTGCTGGCAGACGTAGGCGATCTGCGACTCGCTCAGCCCTTTCTCCAGCTCCGCCATGATGGAGTCCAGAGCGCCCCCGTCGCAGTACTCAATCAGCATCTGGAACACCGCAACATTACCATCAGTATAAAAATTGGTTATCTTTACATAGCTTCGTTTAGCGATAAGTCAGTCAGCATTGGTACTGTAATATTTGGCTAATTTATATAGCGCCGTTTTCGTGAGAAATCACCTCAAGGGCGCTGTAAGGAACTGCAGTTCATTTTTTAAAATCAATTAACCGTTTTAGTGCTTATCAATTTTTGCAAATATAAATGTAAATTGCTAAACACATTTTGATTAATTTAGAGGAAAAAATAATGATGTCAAATAAAACACTCTAATTTAGACAAATATCAATCAATTTTATTAATTCTTTTTGCATTATAAAGAAAAAATGTTTATTGATATGAATATGAAAAAATAAACATAAAATATCAACATTATCTGATAGTATTATTGTCCTAGCGTCTGGACGATGTAGGCCCTCTGATTGGTCAAATTAAAATTGTCTGTTTCGGGTAAATTCAGCTAACTTGAAAATTAAGACACGATTTCATACTAAAATAGGATCGCCTCATAATAATACGAGATTTATTCAAAAGCATCGTTTCTGCTCATATAATTTTTGGATAATTTCGAAGAAAATATGTTTTAGAAAGTTCATAATCCATTGGATTAATTACATTACAATGAAAATTATCCACAGTTACGTGATTATGTTTGACGTTTATAAAAAAATCACGCGTTTCTTCAATATGGCCGATACGCACGGCTAGAGATGGCCGACAGAGCGTACCTCTGACGGTATAAAAACGAACCAAATGAATGGCGCGAATATTTAAATATGCAACTCACAATATTTGACCACTTACGATTAACAAGCGTTTAATAAGAAGATTTCTTCTGGAAGCTTATCACTTTGTAATGGCATTTTTCATTATTATTTATATTTTTTTTGCTTATTAATTATATCTGATTTTATATTGACATGTTTTCTAATTTCTAAAATTTCAAAATTATTTATTTGCGATGCTTTGTATCCTGAGGGAAGTATTTTAAGACCTGAATTTTTATCGAAAGTGTGATCATTATTCAAAAGATGATTTGCAAACTCAGATTCACTATTTCCATTTAGAGCCCTGCGATATTCTTTAGTTCTGACTTCAAAGTTTCTATTGGTTCTACCTTTGTAAAAGAAATTACAATCATCCCAATTGAGTTTTTAAACTCCTGATTTTTTTGTTTGAATTTTGCTATCTTTATTATTAAGAATATATTTCTTCATTGTTATTAGTGTAAAACGCCAGTTGAATAGTACCAGGATTGTTTTTATATATAATTTTAGAAGTATCATTATCCACAAACAGAATTCTACGCCATTGTTTATTTATATCTTTAGAAAGACCGTTTGAAGAGAATATGTTTAATTTTTTAATTTAGTATTTCAACTATCAATTTATTAGAATAACCGTTATTAAATGCTATTTGTCTTATGAATATATTGTTTTATGGTTATGTGCTATTTGTTTTTTTCAGGTCTTAAAATACTTCACTATAAATAATTTTGAAATTTTAGAAATGAGGAAACATGTTAATATAAAAGCAGATATAATTAACAAGAATTTTTTTATAAACTCTCTTTTAAATATTTTCCCACTTAACTGGTCTTTCCCGTCTAACGATATTGTAATTCCTAATTATTATAAACCCAGCCTACTCTTACCCCTCCCCCCTCCTTCCACTTTTTCTTTCCCAATTGCAATCTATATTTAATTTTTGACTTCGGTGTATACACAATAAAATGTAAACATTATATTTATTTATTTATTGGACAATTTGCATAGCGCCGCTTTTGTGAGATATCACCTCAGGGGCGCTATATTGTAATAATCTACCTTTATATATAGATTTTTACTCTCCTGATGAAGGTGTATATATAATCTAACTTTAAACTTTATTAGATACAGTAACAGTTGTAGGTAAAGAATTACCACCAGTTGGAGTAAAATTAACACCTTTTAATTAAACCGACTGCTAATCTCATCGCACAATTACCCTCCTTTATTCATAAACACGGGTACAATTAATCAATATTTAATAATCTATTATTTAAGTCAACTTTGTTATAACTATCTTTAATTGTGACAAATTAAACGATATTGATTCAACTTATAGACATTGACGGTTGTAACACATATTTAAGCACTGCAAGTCTCCTATGAGCTAATTATATTAGGTACCTAAGATAACAGTTAATATCAGTTGTAGACATGTAGTCAATAATAGTGTTTCATTTGAAATAATCCATCAGAAATACGTAAAATTTCATTTATTCAAACAACTGTCATTCTTATTATGCGTAAATTTAGCATGTTATTATTAATTAACTCCTTCCTGTTCCATGTTTTAACAATATATATACTTACCCTCTCTCTGTGAATGTCCTAATATCTATCTATTATATGTAACTGTTGTTAATATCACTTAAAATGGGCAAAGCCCAACCTAGAGCCGCCCGCAGGGCCTAACAGAAAAAAACCAGCGGAGCGGGTTTTTAACTGCTAGTTGTATTTTATTTCTTTTTGAAAATAAAAAAATAATCAACAATTCAACAATTATGTTTTGCCGCACAAATAGCGTGTAGGCCTTTCCTACAGCGAACGTAAATAAGGCGGGATCGCTTTATCCCACTCCCTCTGTTGCTACACACCGCGCACTGGCGTAACAATAATTTTTCCAGCGCTAATTTTTTTTTTGATGAAGATGGTTGTGTTGACACGCTATTTTTATGATTCATCCACTCCTTTTCGAGATCCTCAATAATTTGATGTGAATTGGAGCCGGGCATTTTTTCTCGGTAGTGTTGGAAACATACAAAATATAAGAGTTGAGCACCGTTCTTCCAAAAATTTTAAAACTACTTTTTTCCAATATTTTAGGGTTCTTCGCTCGTCCAAATACACGTACAACATTTTGTCAGATCCGTTCACACCTCCCATGTATTTGTGGTAGTCATCAATCATGCTTGGTTTCACCTTTTCGTATTCAAAATTCCATTTCTTTTTCTTAATCTTTTCACATTCAAAATTCCCTTTCTTTTTCTTGATCTTTTCACATTCAAAATTCCCTTTCATTTTCTTGATCTTTTCACATTCAAAATTCCCTTTCTTTTTCTCGATCTTTTCACATTCAAAATTCCCTTTCTTTTTCTTGATCTTTTCACATTCAAAATTCCCTTTCTTTTTCTTGATCTTTTCACATTCAAAATTCCCTTTCTTTTTCTCGATCTTTTCACATTCAAAATTTCCTTTCTTTTTCTTGATCTTTTCACATTCAAAATTCCCTTTCTTTTTCTTGATCTTTTCACATTCAAAATTCTCTTTCTTTTTCTTGATCTTTTCACATTCAAAATTCCCTTTCTTTTTCTTGATCTTTTCACATTCAAAATTCCCTTTCTTTTTCTTGATCTTTTCACATTCAAAATTCCCTTTCTTTTTCTTGATCTTTTCACATTCAAAATTCCCTTTCTTTTTCTTGATCTTTTCATATTCAAAATTCGAGGCTAGCGTACGTCCACTCCCGCGGAGCACCAAAAACACACTGAAACTCGCAGTGCTTCTGCGCTGCGCCGCAATTTTCGATACGAAAATTGCGACGCGTAGCATTCTAAAGGTTAACACCTTCTGACGTAACCCCTATTGTTACAATTGCCTGGCTACATTTATAGTCCAGTGAAATTAGTACTTCCTTGAGGTGCACTGCAGCTATATATTTAGGACGGGTTTGTTTCGGAGAATTTGAACAATTCATCAAATTTCAACATCCACTTTCAAGCTCTGTGAAAGACTTTTTGAAGTTCTGTTATTAGTTTAGTTCTGTCAAGCAACTAGCCTATTATGATATAATAACAGAACTTGAATAGGACTTTCACAGAACTTGAAAATGAACGTTGATATTTGATGAATTGTTCAAATTCTCCGAAACAACTCGTCCTTAGTTTTAACCGTTAAAATAATTTTCAAAATTGTAATTAATCGGGTCTCCAAAAAACGCATCGAATATATGGACGTAATCCGTGACGTCACCGATGACTAGTATCCTGTACTTTGTATGGGAGTCGAGATGTTTTTTTATTATTAAGATTACCAGCATTTAACATCGAAGAACACTAGGTAAAATTCTCCTTACAATCCTTTATTCGTTCATTGGCACTACACGCCCAAACCATCTAAGCGTCCCTTTCTTAATCGTACGTCAGCCTAGCATTCTTTGCGGATCTTCACATTTCTCACTTGATCATACATGGATTTCACTTCTACAGCATTCAAAACTGTAAATAAAAATATATGTATTATAGTAAAAAAGAATAATTGTATGCAAGTATTGAAAGAGGTGGGATTGGGCGCGAATTTGAGTAATCTGAAAGTATGTTGCCTGTTGTATGCTGATTGCTAATAGTATGGAAGATCTATGATGAACGAAGTGTGTATGAAGAATGAGTTAATGATGAATGTAAGTAAGTCTAAATAATGGTGTTTGAAAGAGAGAGTACGAAAACAGTGTGCAATATAGTTGTTGCTGAGGAATACTTGGAGCAGGTGGATGAGTTTGTGAATTTAGGAAGTATGTTCTAGAGAGATGGGAAGGCTGACAGAGATATTGAAACAAGGGTAAATGCAGGGAACTCCATTCATGGAGGAGAACAAAAAATAGTCCAAAGAAGCGAAGCTAGCAGTCCACAATGGAGTGCTAGTACCTAACCTGATGTATGGAAGTGAGGCATAGAACTGGCAGAGAAAGGATGAAAGTAGATTGAATGCTGTTGAAATGAGATCCCTGAGGCGTATGTGTAGTAAATCCATGTATGATCATGTGACAAAAGTGGAAGTCTGCAAAAGAGTGCAAGGCTGATGTGAGCGAATGAGCGAAGAAAGGGGTTTGAGTAGGATATATGATGCAAATGCAAATGGTAGCAGAAGTCGGGGACGCCCGAGGAAGACATGGCACGATCAAGTGAATCAGATACTTGAGTCGGGCCATGTCAAGAGTCAGAATAGAAGATTATGTACTAGACGATGTATGAATGTGAATTAGTCCGTCTTCTCTGCCTACCCGTGTGGAGAAACGGCGTGATGGTTAATTAGTAAAAAGGTTGATTTTTTATATATATTAAGCTCGCGATTGAAAATGTCCACCTTTGAAATGATGTTACTGTAATTATTATACAGTCTGTTCAAGCGAGAGTTTTGTTAATGGTTAGTTAGTTAAGAAAATGTCTCGTTTGAACGGTTTTGAAATGTAGATCGGAGAAATGAGTGTTGGGAGATTACATGACGCGCAAGTGAATGGAACAAGTCACGGACTCACTGTTGGAACATGTTTTTTCCCTATCACTCTGACAGGATGTGGTCACATTTACGGACAGATGTAATATATGTTATCTTTTGATAACAGTTGGAGCCTGTTACTTATTTTGAATGTGATTCATTTACCCAATATATACATATTACGCAAATAATTAATTTTTCTTTATTTCAATGTTTGGGAATGGTAAGGTGAGACGAATGAAAGAGGTTGAGTAGCAGCATCACAGCGTTATTTAGGTCAGTGTAGAGATAAGTCGATGGTCAACACCGGATGAAGTGGAGATGAACGGGGGTGAAGTCGGTGACTCTACGTCATTGCGGGCGGAGACCTGACTCGTTAGTGATGTTCAGCACTGTAGATGAAGAACAGGTGCGCCAGTGAGAAGGTGTGCCGAAGGGACGGTGGACCTGGTCAGCAGATGATGGTAGTGCGGTGAGACGCAGCACTGGCAACGCTTGTACGTAGGGTGCGCGGTGACGAGCCAACCAGCCGCCTCAGTTGTAGCTAGATGCTTGAATAGGACTGACTGAGTGCTAAAAACTGACTAGAAACATTCGTGCCTGGTAGAATCGAAAATCTTCCCGGCCACAAGAAGATCGGCGTGCTTTCGCCGTTTACATATTGATGTTCTAGAACTTGCTACTAGCTTGTCGCGACAAATGTATGAATGTCAATGAGAGTGCAATTTGGGACATCAAATCTTGTTACATTAGGGATTCCGCCATTCTTCCTTCATCTAATCCGACCGCTTCAAGTCCCAAATCCATTCATAAGTGGAAGGGGACTTTAGGAAGATAACCCTCTTGAACGGTACTATCGTCAGCGAGGCGGGAGGCGGTTGTGGGTACAGCCGCCCCGGAAACCATTTATTGGATAACCAAAACTCCTGCCATAGGTCACCCAAAGTGGTTCGCTACGTTTGGTGACTTAGCGGGGGTGCCCGGGTTCACGGGGTGAGTTCTAGGTCTAGGCCCACCTGGATCGGAGAGACGGGTCGTGGGAGACCTTTTAAGCCAGACTATCTCAACGCATTGCCTTGCAACGCATCGGGAGAGATTGATTCATAAGTCCACACATTGACCAGATTCCTAAACACATCTCATACATTTTCCTTCCCAGAACTTCCCCTCAGCATCTCCAAAGATGACATGGTGACCTGTAAGGGGCTAATGTAAAAAAAAACAAAAACAGCGTTGGTGACAGCACAGAACCTTGCGTCACCCTACCTGTAATAATAGAATATTTTATACCAGAAAATTATTTTAATAATAAATTCAGTATCTCTTTAGTTTAAATTTCTTAGGGTTGTTAATCTTGACAGAAAAGTTGGATTTCGTGATTTAAGGGCCTGCGCTTTATCCATTTTAAAGAAAGCGTTATTTACTGACTAGAATTCGCAGTCTCCCGTGATTTTTTATGAGTGTGCGCTAGTTATCTAATATGATCAATATCACTGCCAATTATTTAGGACCTAGGAGTTTTAGGAGAAGGTTTTTATGTGAATAGGCGACACTGGTTGTGTTTCAAATCGATATGTTCATATTCATTTTTGTAAAATCAAACGGCGTTATTTACAAAATACAATTTCCTTTAATCTTTCCTCATCTGTGGTGTGTATTTACTACACATTGCTTCTAATAACTTTAAAATATAATAAATTCTGGGTTCAGATTTTAGATATTCCTCCGTTATACATTTATGCACTGAATTAAAAAATTATATTTTACAGAGTTTTCAAATTCAATTAAAAATCAGAGTGTTTTGTTAAAAATCGGAAACAAATACATCAATACAATCAACCGTGTGACAATGCTACGCGAAAAGTGTGCGAGGAAATGACACACTATTGATGTCCCGCTTTAGTTCGTTATGCGGCAACATGAGAAATCCACACGTCCGCAGTTGTATTTTGATTTAGACAATCGATACCTACGACCGCATAGCTGTGTGCTAGCCGCCAGCCAGTCGGTCGTGGACCATCGTTAGATGTGGACCCCTCGCACGTTTTTTTAGCATCTGCCGATGGTTTTTTCATGTTTTCAGCAAATAAATTACAATTATTATCGCTTTTAATATAAAATATAATAAACATAAGCGATTAGCTATGAATATCCATATTTTTCCGATATTAAATCGCTTATTTTGAGATGTGTATTGAATACACTGCACCGGAACGCGTGGATTTTTTATGCACAGTAAGGGAAAGGTTAATCTATAAAATTTAAAATTCTTTAACGCAGTATCAGAAAAGTTGATTTAGCAATTTCAAATGTTTGTAAAAATATTATCTAGACTCGGCGATAATATTGAAAAAATGTGCAGAGGTCTTTAAATAATTGAGAGTTGACATTTGACACACGCTTCATTGACCTCAAACACCTTGGCACTCAGGAGGTCAATTGACCAACTACATATTAACAACTTCAATTTCACTTTACCTTGTTCCGAGTTATGAGGTGTCAAAGTTTCAAAAGACGAATTCTAATAATCTATTTAGCATTTTCTGCTTTTTACGTTGCTTACAGCGACTGTTAGTTTGTGCGCTTAGTTCTTCTAAACTACGCAGCGGATTTTAATACGATGTTCACAATCAATTAGAGAATTTCTTCCGGAAGGTTTATGTATATAATACAAGCATATTATATTTATAGAAAGTAGAGAAAAGTCGATGTTTTGTAATGAAGTCGTAAAAAAATATTTTCGGACACTTATATTGCTAACGCTGGCTCAACTTTATGAAATTCATCAAAATAATGTACTACGGAATTGTATATCTTAAAAAGGTGTACAGAAAAGTACAGTACGGAATTTGTCTATCTCCTAAGGATAACACCGGGTACACGTCAGCTAGACGTATAATATTCAATTAGGACGTATACTTATCAATTTACAACATACAATCATATGCAACCAACTAGGGCACAACTAGGATCTTAAAGAAACCCATGTTTTAGGAGGGAGGAAATACAGAGGCCGGCAAATTGTTCCAGAGCCGAGCTGTTGAACTCATGAACTAGTCATAGAAACGACTCGTTCTCGTATGACAAATGCCAACAGTGTACATGATGTTGGACGCGCATTCGGTATGTTTTCCGACTAAGCACCGTTGCCGTTCCTTGGATCATCTTTCATTGTAATACCAGTAAAAGACAGCATACCTATCTGACGCCTGTGCTAAGGATTGTAATCCGGGGAATCTATCAAACGGACCACCCGTTTGTGCAGTGCACTTTCCCAATGCCATTCCAAGATAGGCCTACGTCGTATTTAACCGTTTGGGTGCCAATCGTCGATTTTCGTCGATTCGTGTTTTAACGAGGATTGCCGATCGTCGATTTCCGTCGATTGCGTCAGTCGTGTTCTGATTCGCGCGTACGTCTCTACGTAAAATTCTCATTTTTTCGAAACGCCTGGACTTCGGGTTCCTCCTCCGCGTGATTCTAAACCAATATTCTTTAACAAAACACCGAAAAAATCATCGAAATCCTTGAAAATTCAAAGAATTTATGGGGTTTTAAAAAAATATATAGTTTCATAAAAAATAATGTTTTTTTGGTGGCATTTTACAAGCAACTGTATGAATTTTTTTGGCTCTCAAACGGTTAAATATGTTAACTAAAATTCTCTACACAAGATTGAACCTAGAATTTAGAAGATGTTAAATTATTAGAAAATTATTAGGAAATTGTGTTGGCAAACTTTTGACACCTCAGAAGATGTTAAGGCAAAGTTAGAACACTATCCAACCAAAGTGACAAACTACTGCGCCTCATAATTTATATAATAATTCAATAAGGCCTTCACCAGTGCATTCACCCAAATTCGCAGTTATTGAAGTCACCACATTATTGAGCGAATACATCTTAATACAAGTATAGGTATGTTCAAAGGTATTAGGAACTAACACGAAAAATTCTGCCTCAACACAGGCTAGCCTAGTGAGGCGGTATTTGAGAAACCTCAACTGTACTTTTATTTTCTTTTTACCTTCACAATATTATGTTTGTATTAATAGTTCTTCATTTCTGTTAATTTTATAACCTTAAATATAAAAGTTACAAATCAATGTACACCATAATATGTATTTATAGTTGTAATGTGTAAACTTTCCTAAATAAAGATATTATTATTATTATTATAACATTGACCAAAATGCAATTGCAAAAGGTTCAAAGTGATGAACCTTAAAAGCTTGATGTTAGAACGACGTCATACAAGTATCTACAGAAATTGCAAAAATTATTAGAAAATTATTTTGGATATAGAAACGACTTAAGTCAGTTGGAACCTTGTTTAACCAAGTGACCATTTGTCACCAAACCTCTTTGCCGTTAATGACATTACAAACTATAGACGAATGATAGCAACCAACTTCGAATTCAAATAAGTCATGTTATAAACAGAAAACATTGAGATTAGATTGATAAGTATAGGACCAAAATAAATAAAAAGAAAAGACTAAAATAATTGGCAGTTGCCGATTTGTCAGGGTGGCTGAGTTTACATGCTCGAAAGTGTGGAACTGGCCATTACTTTGGAGTTGTTCCTGAAGTTCTGGGCAGACCCAAAACACACAGAGCACGCCTAATTATGGAAATTCATAAAAAATCCCATTATTATTGATGAAGAGGACGGCGCTAAGCTCAATAGTTCTCCAATAGGTATCCGATAATTGACGGCTACACCAAAACTAAATGCGAAAAATCATTATTCTCACAGGCACAAATGCAAGACTTGGGTTCCATATTAACGGACTAAAATTTTGGATAATTACGAAGATTTATGATCTGAAGTTAAATCAATATACAAATCTAAAAAAAGTGGGCGTTGGGGAAAAATCATCATACTCTCGGGCACAAATGCAAGACTTGGGTTCGATCTTTGAAAGCCATTTTCTCAGGATCTATGTAGTCGAATGGACTGAAATTTTGGATACGTTCGAAGATTTATGATCAGAAGTCAAATCAACAACCAAATTGCAGAAAATTTGCATTTGGTATAATGTATTATAAACTCTTAGAGGAGCGGAGTTGGCGACACTGTATCACATTTACACATTTCACCACAATCTTTACACAACTGCCCTGATGATGGACATTGTAATGCTGTCCGAAACGTTGGCTAAAGAAGGAGGTGTACCCCAAAATGAAATCATTATATTCCTTTTTGCTGTTAAATCTCAAATCAAAAAGAAGTATGTTAATTTTCAGAAAGCATTTTTCCATCTGAAAAATAAATTATGTCTCTTAAATTATTTGGCTTATTTGCGTTTTATCTAGTGTTATTTTTAATATTGTTTTCGACAGATAATAACGTACTTATCCACTTATCCTAATCAGATTTTCTTTCACATAATATAAATACTAGTATTACAGGAAAAAAAATTGTCTTTCAATTTTTGACATCTCGCATCGGCACGTTTAGGTACCATTTCTTACGGTAAGCGTCTAACTTAAAATAATAATAATATTTTATCTAGCTCTCTCATTAAAAATTTAAGCGTATTAGATCTGTCAAAGAATTAAAAAAAAAAATGCAAAAATCAGTAATTTTAAATACATGTAGGATAACGAAAGATTTTTTAAATATTTATGTTGAGGGATCAGTAGGATTTATAGGCCCTGTTAGAAGTTCTACCGAGCCGAACCCTCTGATATGAAAATATCTGGAGTCGGTGAATTATTTTCCCATTTGACCTCTGGTGAGTTGACGTGTTGTTCTTGTATTGTTTTGTATTTATTTAACTTATATAATGCACTTGCATAATGTTGATTGACTAGATGATCATTTGTGGAAAAGTGTGTGGAAGGGTTTAGTTTTTCCTATGGGAAAGATTTAACCCGGACATAAAGTCGGAAAATTGTAAATATTGGATAATCACGAAATGCTCTTTTAATCGGTATTAGTCACATGAATTCGAATATTGTAGAAACTCCTAATTTTCGCAACATCAAGGTTCTTCCCACAAAATACTCAGTCGGTTTAAATTCTTAGAAAAAAAATAATAATAATAATATCATGGCATTTATATAGCGCAGTTTAGTATCATTTCACTTCACGTGCGCTTAACTATAACAAACTTAAAAACGGTAATTTAGTATTAGCCGTCATGTTCTTAAAATTATTCCTACAGTGTGCCTTACCCAATACAGATCTAATATTATTATAACACTAAATACGCTGTTTATACAAAGTGATGACAAAATTTAGAATTACAGTAACAGCAGGACAGGACAAAACAAGAATATTAAAACTAAAACATAATATAAAACAGGAGGCGGTTTGTGCTCAGAAATGAGAATCTTCTGAGCAGACATTTTAAAAAGGTACAATAAGGAAACAACCGAAACCAAACAATTACCGGAAGTTTTAGAATATGCCTTATTATAAAATATTGAAAAGAAGTTAAGATTTATGAATGGTAAGATTTTTTAAATAATTTTGTTTTTAAAGCCCGTTTAAATTCAGCCAAATTCTGTAGATTAGTAAGAGCTGAGGGAAGTCTATTCCAGATGAGAGGGCCTGTTACACTAAAAGAACGATCATAGTAAACGGCTCGATTTGATCAAAGTTCGATTAGACGATTACTAACATCTAGATCTGCTGACCTTAGAGTAAGCTGTCTATTGCTTATCAAACTGTTGTAACCAACTCACCCATAACTTCTGGTCGATGAAGAAGGCCTCGTGCAGCTCCACCACGTTGGGATGCTTGCACTCGCTGAGGATGTCTATCTCTATCATGAAGTCGGCCAGGTCGTCCTCCCCCTCCAGGAGGCACATCTTGGCCGCGGCCAGCTTCCCGGTACTCTTGTACTGCGCCTTGTACACCTGCAGACACGGAACATATTACATTTCTAAATAGTATAAAATAAAGTCACTAACCGCATCTGTCTGTTTGTGCGCTTAGCTCTTCTAAACTAAGCAATTATCATTTCTTCCGGATGTTTATATATGATATATGCATATTGTATTTATAGAAATTAGAGAAAAGTCTATGTATATCCTACAAATCACAACCTCAAAACTTTACTATGTCAGCTATATATATATATATCATTCATTAACCTTATAATGAACATTGCGCATTGATTTTAAACATGCCTACAGTGAAATCTTCATCGATCATTTCTCTAGTATGTGTCATTTATAGAACTCATCGATTGTTTCTCTAAGTGTTGCCGTTAGCGGGCGTGTGGTTACTGTAATATCCTTTATATTAGTGTATGAGCTCACCCGTAGATAGCACTATATTAGTCTATTAGGCTACACATAGATGGCGTTAACTGGAGAATAACACGATAATAAATAAGATGAGAACCTCAAGGTCCGGGTTCATATTATTCCAACTGTCTGATAATAATAATAATAATTGGATGACTTGTATAGCGCCGTTTTTGTGCAAAATCACCTCAAGGGCGCTGTACAAACTTATATGAAATACATTTCTACAGTGATCTATGTTATAACCAGAGATGTGCTTTATTTCAAATAAATCCATTTCAAATGGAAATGCAAAATGCAAAATGGGTATTTTGCATTTTGCATTTTAAATGCTTTTCTAAAAACCATTTTGCATTTTGCATTTTAAATGCTTTTCTCAATGCATTTTCCATTTTAAATGCTTTTTTGCAACATTCTTTCCTGTTATCTCCACTCATCTTTTTATCATAGACCCCGTATATCAGTCGGTCCTCAACCTCGCTATGAGAGATAATTTACGTCTGTCAAGTTGCTACTTGGTAGGAGCCCTGGCAATTAACCCATTACCTCCATGATTTATTTTTTTATTTTTATAAACTTGAATCATCATTATAACCCGATAGTATAGACTTAAAGGAGAGCCCAAAATCAGTTTTAGAATTTTCCGCCCGCCCACCCTCTCACCGGAGCGTCTAGAAAATTGATGCCTAAACGCAACGCTTGGAGGTAACCCCCCTAAGCAAAATTTACGTCAAGTATGGGTAAAATGCAGTAAACTGTATGATTTATATTGATAATTTAAAATAAATAATTGCCATTGTTTATAATTCAATGAAAATACAATTTATTAATGGAAAATACAGAAAATAACAAAAAATTCAATATTAGAAAAACCTTCTAGAATGAGAAAAACTAACCAAATCTAACCAAATTATTTTCTAAGTGATACCGTTCGAAGCAGTCAAAATGAAGGGCGCGGTTGCAGGCCCGGCATCGATAGATTGCTGGATTTTTTTTACATAGAGCACAACGAATTCGAGATTCGCCACGATATGTCAAATGAAATTCTTGCATTCGACGCACACGATTCCCATCTTCTGCGTCATGGCCTTCTTCCTTCACACGAGAATCTCCGAATTCGGCATTGACCTGATTTGGAAAAGACAATAAAAGAGTACGGGTAACCTCCACACGGAATGCCTTCTGGGAAGGTTTTCTCTGTCGCCTAGTCATCTGGTTTCCTATATCATGCTCGTACTTCCTAAAGAAGCATAGCAACTTCCATCCATTTAAAAGAGTGCTGCTCAGGCAAGATGCAAATAAAGGCCAGTACCACTTCTTTGACCGAATGTTGACCCGATAATTTTGTACACCATTATCATGGAGGTCTACCCCGCCCATTCCCAAATTATAATTTCGTGTTGGCACGCTGGGCAACCGATTTTTTTTGCATGCTTCCTTCAAAACTTTGCCTTTTTGTCTTTCTTTAATTTCTGCCAAATCTGCACTTGACTTACTGGCTCCATTCGATCATAGTTCGTGGCCACTGTTACTTCACGGTTGTCCTAACCAACGGCATACGAGGATTTGGCTTTCTACGTCTACCACCGCATCAAATTCACCTGCTAGGTAAATGTTCGCCATGCGCAAGGGAAATATAGAAGAAAATGTTACCTTTAGGCAATTACATTCCTGTCTTCAACTTGCCTGAAGCTTCAAGGTTAGGGAAGCGAACTGGCTTACATATACCAGTAGCGCACATTCTCTTATCCTTCAGGATACACATCAAATGGTGAGATGTGAAGAAATTGTCCATAAATAACTCATGGCGTGCGAGGAACTCTATATATTCCATCATAGACAGTACGAAGGATAATCTTTGACCTAATACGGGGTCATATGTATCAGATGCTCGGGTATATGGCATTGCTTGGAAACAGGTAGCCTTTGTAGGAAGCAAGACACCAAATCTCGTAGCCAACTTTGATTGGCTTATTCTTAATGTACATCTTGCAATAATGTCCACCGAAATATGGCACCATTTGCTCGTCGATGGAAAGTTTGTGTGCAAAAACATCAAATACAAATAAAGATGGAACGTTAGTCATTATTATACCTTAGCCATTCTGTCGGTTATATCTAGATTGTTGTTATCGCAAAAATGTATATAGCGCTTTATAAGCTCGAAATGTGGACGTTGGTTCCTTTTTTGATGACGCTTACACCCAAGGTCGGGTCAGACGAATAATAATCTGTGGTAGATGGCAATGTATTGTAGCCGGTCAACACAGAAACCAAGAAAATGCTTTAATTCGTATATATCTTACTGGAATTCGGTATTGGTTTTAAGTCGAGCGTATTTGATCATCCTCTCAAGAATAAACTGAATCACTTCGTCATCAAAGAATAATGAAAACACTTGAAAAGCATTATAAGACTTCAGCTTTTCGTACATATCTTTATGCACCACATTCAGCGGTTCAGGAACGCAACAGTTTACTGTAGTTTTAATTTTTTGGCTGGTGGTGCATTTGAAATAGATTTTCGCAAGGTATTACGACTCGCACCAGAGGATGTCGAAGGCTGATTCCAGACAAGTCGTGATATGCCATCAAATCATCGTCAATCAGCTCTTCGTCCGTCTGTTCATCAACATTCTCTGTTTAAAAATATCCGAAAACTGCAGACTAACTATTATTTTTAATAAAAATCACCCATAAAAACACAACAAAACCGTATTATTTGAAGGCAAGCTAACCAAAAACATATGAAAACACTGTCACAGCTAACCTCCAAACGTTGCGCGCAGGCATCACCTGCTTTCAGTGACATCCAGCGGTCATCTTATGCATATAATACTATGTTGAAACAGTGTTGTCGACTATTTCATTTTTTGATAACAATATGTGATTCACACATGTTTTATTTTTCTGTTTTAATTTTTTTATTTTATTTTCAAAATGGGTCTATTTTCAGGGCTTTAGTAAAAAAAATATGAAAAATAGAATAATTAATAAAATTTATTAAATTATGTTAATTATTGAAAGCTAACATACCAATCTGTAAATGCTGCATAACAACTTGGTGGGATTTAGCTTTATTCACAGTGAAAAAAAATCACACTTGTCATCTATTTTTTTGATGCCTATAGACATCGTCATGGAGGTAATGGGTTAAGTGATACCATTAAAAAAATACAGATTCAAATAGTGAACACGGGGCCATGATGCTGTAATATTAAATTTTAGATAGCAGTTTCTATTTTTTACGTTGCCAATATTAGTCCCGAGCAAATTTTTTACTCTACTGTTAGGCACATGTTCATCAAATGCAATACTTGTCTTCCGAGTTCAGCACCAGTTGAATGTCTCTTTTCAAATGGAGGTATAATCATGAGACCTCATAGAAGAAAGATGAGTGATGATGTTTTTGAGAAGCTCGTTCTTCTAAAATCTAATAACGGCAAAGGCTACATAATACCTACATAATATAGAATATATATTGGTTTTCTCAAAGTTGTATTATATTATCTGTGGGTTTTTTAGTGCGCCTGCTTGGAGTTTTTTGTGACAATCTATGGTCAAATAATGGGTGCGCACTAGAAAACAACATTTTATAATATTGTCTGATTGTCTCACTGTCCTGTATTTCTTTATTGTTCACTGGTGGATGTCCCCTCACTAGAGAGTTACTACACAAATGATGATGGCCCTAAGAAAATGACAATATTTAGTTAATAATAGATTCTATTATATTCCACTCAAATACAATTGTTTTTTACACAGGACATATCAGTATGTATGATTTGTTATTCCACAAGTAGTTCTACATTGATGTCCATTATTAAATGACAAAGTTGTTTAAAAATTCAATAATTATTTTGAACCTGAGAAACCATTTTGCATTTTCAATGCATTTTGAAAATAGGTATTTTGCATTTTGCATTTGAAATGCTTTTCTAAAAACCATTTTGCATTTTGCATTTTCAAATGGAAAAGTTTTGACCCATTTCCATTTTGCATTTCAAATGGTTTTGGGTACCCATTTTGCACATCTCTGGTTATAACTTAACTATTTATGGAGATAATATACAGTACAATACTTACCTGGTAGGTCACTTGAGATTAACACTTAATTAATATTATCTAATTGTTTATTAAAGAAATTTAGATACAGGATTTAGGACATAATTGGAAAATTGAATATAACTGGACTTTCTCTTAGGAATGGTATATTAAATTTAAGGGTACGACAGCTTAAAAAGGTAAGTTTTTAGTTTAGACCTGAATTCTGTTGGACTTGTTATGGATCTTAGTTCCAGAGGGAGTTTATTCCAAGCCTTCGGCCCAGATACTCCGAAAGCGCGATCACCAAACTTAGTATTTGGCTTGCGCTTAGGTTCCATCAGTCTGCCAACAGCTGATGATGTTGCTGATCTAAGAGTTGACTGCCTCAGACCAGTGTTTCAGTTCAGAGATGTAGGGTGGGGCCATTTCATTGATGGATTTAAACACCATCCAGCACAGTTTGTAGTGGATTCTTTCAGGGCACTTGAGCCAGTGAAGGTTACGAAGGTGTTCTGAAATGTGTGAATATTTAGAAACCCCGGTTATGAGCCGTGCTGCTGCATTAAACACTGATTGCAGTTTGTCAATTTGATATTTTGGAAGGCTGGCATAAATGCCGTTGCAGTAATCGAGACGTGAGACGACGTAAGAATTGATGATTAAGATATCAAGTGCAAGGGTTTTCTTGAAGCATTTAATTAGATTTTATTGCAAAGAGGTAACACTCCGACCTTTTGACAGAATATTTCAGAGGCCTGAGAAGTTCATTACAGAAGAATGGTTAGAAAGAAGAAAATTGTGGAAGGAAGAATGCTTCATGATTATTTAATTCAAATATATATATTGTCACCAGTAAAATCCATCGAGGACCTAGGGGTAATCTTTGATCGCAAACTTATGTTTTCAAACCATATATTGCAGTTGACATCATCATGCTACAAGCTTCTAGGACAGTGTTCCGCAAACTTTTTGTGCTCAAGGTACACCTATCAAATAAAGAAATTTTAGAGGTACACCAAAGAAAAAAGCAATATTTATTTATTACTAAAATCAATATATCTAACATGAAAAGATGTTTAGTGAGAAATGTGAGCCTGTTGGAGCAATCGTTGATAAGGCTGCTCTCATCTCTTCATTGATCGTCCTCAGGCGTTCTCTTTTGTTCGATTTAATAGTAGTGAGAGTTGAAAATCCCAATTCGCATAAGTAGGTTGTGGCAAATGGTAACATATTTTCAACAGCACGCCTTTGAAAGCAGTAGATACTCATTTTTTATATGCAGCCAAAAATGTGCTAGCTCTACTTTGGAAAATTTTAGTTTTAATGTCCAATCAGTTTTTAACTTCATGAATTCTTCCTGCTCGTTTATCGGCAAGTGTCCAAGGGAAATGTTATCCGAGAGTGGATTTCGTACGCAGTCCATAGGTTGTAGGTCACACTTAGGAAAATAACAGTTCATTTTTTCTGCTAATAGCTCCAAGTGTTTCATTATCAAAGCCTGCACCTTTTTCTGAATCGGCAGCCATGACATTTGGAAACAATTCATTACTACCATTGACAGCGTGGCTGATCCCTAATACCAACTTAGCGCGAAAGCTTTCAATTTTGACCGAAGACGTTAAAATATAAGAATTCTTGGCTTGCATTTTTCTGTTGAGCTCATTATATATGCAAGTTTTACTACCTATTCTTCTTTTTTAAACTCAGTAGCAAAATCTGAACCCTGGGCTTCTAAAAACGTCTGGGACTCATTTTTTAGCTCGTAAATCCGAAATAGCACTTTTCTGCGAGAAAGCCATCGTACTTCTGTATGAACAGAAGTGACTGATGATCTGCTCCCATTTGCTTTCTTATTATCTTCACGAAACCTTGATTTTTTTCCGCGGCACACCGGTGTACCGTGGTCATCAGTTGGCACACGCTTTGCGGAACACTGTTCTAGGGTATGTAATAAGATGTTGCAAGCAGTTTTCTAAGCCCGAAGCAATGATGGCTATGTATTATTATATTATAAAGTCTAAAATTGAATACGCCTCAGCTGTATGGACCCCAAACCAGCAAAAATACATTGAGAAATTAGAACATATTAAAAAAAAGTTCCTTAGATACTTGTATATGAGAATGCACGGATAGTACCAGCGATTCATGCATTCATGCGAAAACAACTACAGCTAGGGACGGCACCATGATCTGCTATGTTAAGTTTAAGTTTGTTGTGAAATAAGGATCTTCTGTACCTTTCCGAAAGCCCCGTCTCCGAGTTCCCCGATCATCTCCCAATAGAGGTCGGGACTGCAGTCCATGCGGATGTTGGAGAACACCCGCTTCTTCTTGGCATCGTGGCCCCCGCTGCCCCCCAGGAACACCTTCTTCAGGTTGTTGAAGAACGACATGGTGCCGGTGCTGCCTGCAAACAAACAATCCATTAACTCTTCTCTCATTAATCAGGGCGTTTGAATTAATAAATAATTAAACTGTGGGAGGTTGTAGTAAGTTGGGATATGTGCTCTGAGAATGTTAGTTGGGGATCAAAGACGATACCGAAATCGAAACAATATAAAATAAAGTCGCTATCCGCGTCTGTCTGTTTGCGCGCTTAGTTCTTCTAAACTACGCAACGAATTTTGATACGGTTTTCACTATCATTCAGAGAATTTCTCGCAGAATGTTTATTATATTTATAGAAAGTAGAGTAAAGTCCATGTTTTGTAATAAAGTCGTAAAATATATATTTTTGGGCGCGTACATTGCTAGCGCTGGCTAAACCTTAAATGAGATACATCAAAATAATCTAGTACGGAATTGTACATCTTAAAAAGGCCTACAGAATAGTCCGCGACGGTATATATCTATCTCGCAAGGATAATCCACAGTAATCATTTACATATATAATGGATAATTTGTGATACTATTTTGACCAATATAATATTAATCCTTTTCCAATTAAATATGTTAGTTACCATCTGAGCTTAGAAAGGAGTGTAAGGAGAATATATATGACGCAAATGCGAATGGTAGCAGAAGTCGGGGACGCCTAAGGAAGACATGAATCAGAAACTCGAGTCGGGCCATGTAAAGAGTCACAATAATAGAAGAGTATATATGAGACGATGTATGAATGTGAATGAGGCAAGGAGTGTGTGGTGTGACCGAGTTGTTTGGCGGTCCGTCCTCTCTGCCTACCCCTGCGGCGAAACGGCGTGATAGTTAGTTACGTTGGGCATTTAACTTACAACAAAATTTCCCTTTAAAGCATTTCATTTAAATAAATATCCTAAAAGATATTATAGATTTAAAATCAGGCGCAACATTAAAAGACTTACGAAGCGTCTTTGGCTGATATAGTTTTAATCCTTATGCAGTTACTCATTTTAGATACATTTGGCTTAAAACGTAGATAAAAATTGTTTTAATATCTTAGAAGATATTGCAATTTGATAAATCACTCGCAACAAACAGTCGGCCGCACGCACAAATACTATATACAGGTGTATCGGCACGTACCCGAAAAACTTTAACCAGCTATTCCTTAGCACATTTGGAGTAAAAAAATGTTATGGGCACTTTGCTGTCCGGTAACATTTTTTTTTAATAAAAAATTTATTATTCATATTTTCACCACATGTCACCAATGTTTTATCCTTTGTCAAAGTTTGAAAACCCGTCTGGCAATATTTTGTTCAAGTTTCGTTGAATAATGTACGTACGTACCTACGTTGGCGCGCTTTTACAATCACAATGAAATGGCACGGCACCATTCGTCTCATTTTTAACTATTATTATTTAGTGTGTACGAAAGAGCGAGGACACTTTTTGACACACTTGCTAATAACAGCTGTTGAACACGAGGAACAATGCAAACGACAGTGACGGAGTGTGGATTTTTTATTTATTTTTTTGTTTTTAATGGAAAAAAAATGTTACCGGACAGCAAAGTGCAGATAACATTTTTTACTCCAAATGTGCTGAGGAATAGCTGGTTAAAGTTTGTCGGGTCCTTGCCGATACACCCTGTATATATACAACGTAATATGTATATACAACACGATATTTGCATGAAAAATTGCAGAAAGCAAAGACTTATGTCAGACATCACGGTAAAACCGATCTTTAAAGTGCAACATGTAACCCGAACTGGACAGAAATCAAGGAAAATATCAACACCAATTTAACTCCAAAAGACAGATACGATATAGTGAATAGAGAAACTAACTAACCAGAGAGGACAGACCGCTTAACAACTCCGTCTTGGCACACACCCCTTGCCTCATTCGCATTCATACATCGTCTCATAGTGAGTACAGAAACTCTTCATAAACGAGGCTCATATATTTGGTCCAACGAGATGCCGAGATGAATAAAATTAGACCAGATCAAATTGACAGCAGAATTACCCAATAAAAATGAATCCAACCATGTACAAACGTAATTGCAAGAAAACACATGGTCCACGGCCCTTGCGGAACCTTAAATCCTAATTCTCCATGTATACGGGAAGACTTGTGGCTTGAAGAATGTTTTAACTTGACTGGGCTTTGTTCTACGCACTGCAAAGAATTTTAGAGATAACCGGGTGTTTATAGTTTTATTTAATTCCTTAGTAAGGAGTAGACTTGAAAGTGGGTCGGTGATTAGGAGTCCACACCAGGTAAAGTATTCTCTCGTCTTGGAGAGAGTTCAGAAGAAATTCTTGAGATTTCTCTACACGAGGGAGTATGGCTACTACCCGTGGCTCTGGGTTTGCTCGGAATGAACTATCTCCGGGTCAGGAGAGATATGCGCATTGCTACACATTTCTTTAGACTGATTCGTGGATGGTTTGAAAACTCGGTCATCATGGAGAGCATTCATTTCTATGTTCCCGATGGTTATCTACTTCACCGACAATATAGACTATTTTATCTCCCGGCCTGCAGGACTAACTTGCCAATGGTCATGCCTGTGGGGAGAGCAATCTTGCTGTTGAACAGAATCAATTCGGATATCGACATTTTTAGCATCAATGAAGCTTCCTGTAAAAGGCAAGCTCTATTATTACTGGTATAGTTGATATACACACTGTTAATATTAATATAAGAATTCTTATTACAAAAATATTCTAAAAAAAAGCATTGAAATTAACAATTTTGTAATGTTTTTGAAATGAATAAACAGAATTGAATTGAACTTGAGAATATTACTTCAAGTTAGTTTATATAGCCCAATAGCTGGGTGAAGGACCCATCAAAACTGTCCAAAAAGTTACTTATAACACCTATCAAGCAGCATGCAAAGCAATGGGTATCTTAAAAGATGACTTTCATTGGGACAACACATTACCAGAAGTTGCTATTTGCAGTTCAGCTATGCCATTGAGGTATTTGTTTGCTATTGTTGTAGCGTTTTGTCAGACTAATTGTATTCATGTAGCCCTTTCGCCTATCTTTTCCCATATCTATATGGGATGTGTGGGATTGCACTTACCTCCCCACATTCTGGAATAAAATATTATTATTATTAATTTTTTACTTAGCCCTTAGAAGACGGCTAATATTTTGTAAATACAGGGTTTTCCAATAAAAGGTGTTATTTTGATATTCAATTGTAAAAGATCAATGGTTTCGTTGCTTGTGTGGCACGTAGCGCCGTCTTGTTGAAAGTAAACGTTGTCCAGATCAATACCATCCAATTCCGGCCATAAAAAATCATTAATCATCTCTCGATAGCGCAATCCATTCACCGTAACTGTTGTTCCAGCCTCATTTTCGAAAAAGTAAGGTCCAATGACTCCGCCGGACCATAAACCGCACCAAACCGTCACACGTTGAGGATAGAGAGGCTTTTCAACAATAACTCTAGAGTTTTCCGAGCCCCAGATGCGACAATTTTGCTTGTTGACGAAGCCACCGAGGTAAAAATGGGCCTCATCACTCAAGATGATTTGCATTTGATTCACTCAAGTGAATTTTAATCATTTCAATGCGTTGTTGAAGCGTGTATCGTGCCATTTTTATTAATGGCATAGTTTCTACTTGTCAAATGTCAAAAAATGACAGCTTCAAAAGTAACATCTACCGAAATAACGGGCTATTCAAAATAACACCTCTTATTGGAAAACCCTGTATACCATTGAAATAATTGACAGGCATCTAAAATGTCTGGACAATATTGAAATGCGTTTAAAACTTATAAAAACCTGGCTCTATACACTGCACATTGCAGTGCAGCTGAAGGTAGTCATGATTGAACTGAACTGCTATTATAGTTGGTCGTATCCTAAGGGTTAAGATAAACATAGCGATGATGTCTAAGGAAATGAAAGGAAAAATAAATTACTATCACGAGATATACAGGCACGGGAAGAGAAATGCAAAATATTGATTACTCACAAGGAAGAAATCAAACAGCCAGAAAACTCTTAAGGTGTAGTCTGATTAAGATAATACTTTGGTATTAACGTAATCTAATAAGTCATAAATAAAGTCGCTAAAGCTGTGCTAAAAATGTATGTTTACAATAAAATATTAATAATGTAAAAATCATTGACAAACGCACTTTTAGGAACCATAAACTGTCAATTTCAAAGCGCCAAAAAATGTATCGGATTATTATCCTATTACGTGTCTAAATCACTTGGAAATTTATGATGCCACATTAGTGCATTGCACTCGTGCGAAGCCGGGGCAGCTCGCTAGTTAAATACAATAAAACAAAGTGGCTATCCGCGTCTGTCTGTTAGTGCGCTTAGTTCTTCTAAACTACGTAACAGATCAAAACAAATACTTTTTTAGAAAATAGACAAAATTATCTTTCCGGTGTACGCATTTAAAATAAACATAACTATTTCTAAATGATAAAATTTTAATATCAAACATGAAAAATGTTTTCAAAAACGTTAACCACATTTTTACTTAAGGCGATGCACTACGTCGTGTAATATTTTAAATCGAGCCGTTATCAATAACACCCCTTACGTAGATGTCGATAAGGTTTAAATTACCGCTTAACACCATCCGCCTGTTTTCATTTATGCAAGAAAAAAACATGGCCAAAAAGTGTCTTTTATTTAATTTAGTGGATGTTCAGGAATAAATATTTATTTTTTTTCCTATCATTTTATAAATAACTTAATTTTCCACATTACACAATAAAATCATAACCGAAAATGGGTTCGTAAGTAGGAGATTTTGAACTTTAAAGCAGTTTTCATGGGCCTATACATTATTTTTTTCTGGGCTTATAAAAAGAGTTATCTAAAAAATACTCGATTATTTCAAAGGCCAAGATGTATTCTACTCGCAGTATTTAATTAAAGCATCTGAAACATTTCTAGGCGACCAAATTTCCAAACCAAAAACACATGGTTTTGCATTACTACGTATGGCATCGCCTTAATTTTTTACTCCATCGTAGAAAAATTGAGAGAACTCGATATTTCAAAAACACATTCGTATTGTTTGGGGAATTTGTAAGAAAACTGTAACATCAAAAATAAGACACTGATTGTTACGATAGCGGCGCGAAAATATAAATTATTAATTTTGGATTTTATTAATGACATCTAGTATTTAATATTTGAGACAAACTGTAAAGAATTATCAATTATTTTTCTAATATCAAAAAAATTATGTATTTCCGCATGATAGAAAAAAAGATTTATAAAATATTGACAGCCGATCATCATATTTGACCCTAAAATGCTGCAGGGGTTAACCACCCAATTACAAGTAGTAATCACAGTTTATAAATTTGAAATGGCTCTCCTGAAAAGATAGAAATAACAATAATTTAAAATTTGCATATTGCACCTTAAACGTACGTTAAAAAACACTAATAAAGTGAAGGATACGCTTGATCTGAACTGAAGATTCCTCTGACAACCTTTAAGGCGACACAATAACGAGGGTTCGCTCGGGGCTCACATCTTCATTAATTCCGACGAATTCCTAACGATAATATATGCAGTCGAACTTGGTTATATTATAACGATCGGGGCAATAGCGAGTTCAGCGCTATAATGAGCAATTACAAAACGATAGTGTATTTCAGGCACAACTTCATATAATTGTTGACTGTTATAACGAGGTCAATTCGCTGATATACTGAGCAAATAATTTTGTCAACACAATTTCTGAATACAATGTCAATGGGTTCTGAAGAAATAGTTTAATGTTTTGTAATTGCTCATTATAGCCGTGAACTCGCTATAGCCGTGATTAGGGCTGCCACCTCTCCGGGTTTGACCCGGAGTCTACGGGTTTGCACGGTGCATGTCCGGGCTACGGGTTTAACATCGATATCTCCTTCCCCACCTTCCTCTTTCCCTTCCCCGCTTACCTTCAGCCTCACAACATCCCCCAATTGGGGATGCCATAGTCTCACTGGCTCCAGACGGGAGCAGTTGGGACTCTTGTGAGGTATTCACTATAAAAAAAAAAAATAAAAATAAAAAAAAATCTCCGGGTCAGACCGAAGCGACAGACGACCATCACGGCGTGGAGCGCGTGACTGTCTGACTGTGTGAATGCACGATGAATTTTACGGTGCCAAAATAATGAGAAACAAAGTTTTTGGGCCATCTGATCAGGATCAATTAAAAAAAGAAGCCAATGAGGTTTACAGGAGAACTCTTGAATACGTAAAGAAATATTATTATTTTGAGGATTCTGTGTTCAAAATCTTTTCCAAATTCGATCTAACAAATGCAGTGAGTTACTAAGATACTGTGGAAGCTGTCGAATCACTTGGTTTGAAAAATGTCGACGAAGATAAACTTTATGACGAGACCCGAAAATTAAACAAAATATTTCTTCAGTTCATACAATCTAGTGATTCAACATTACTATGAGTTGATTTACGATGGGTTAAGTTATTCAAAGTCACCTCAACGTTCACTGAACTGCCAAAAATAATTGTAATTTTGTTTTCAATCCCTATAAACAATGCTTTTTTTTAATGCGTCTTTTCTTTTATGGGAAATTTGTGGACAGACGAGCGAAACTGCTTGTCAGTGGAGATGGTAAAGGCAGAGTTAATTGTGAAGATTAATTACGATATAAATTGCCAAGAGTTTTGAAGTTTTTGAAGAAACCTGAGCAAGAAAAGATGCTTAAACAATCCCTTCAGAATGAAAAATATAGTTTTAAGTGTCAAGCTGGTCCAAGTCAGCTTAGCACTAACTAGGTCATTTATATTTTTAAAAAAACATTACCAATGGTAATTTAGCATGACCTTAATTGCCTTAGTTAAATAATTCATACTAAAAAAAGTATTATTTTAATAAAAAAAACTATATATCTAAAATCTCCGGGTCTACTGTTTTTGAAAGGTGGCAGCCCTAGTTGTGGTCGTTGTTTTTTTTTTTTATATTAACTTCACACAGGAGGCCCTGAAGAAAATAATTTCCCTCAGGGCCTATGTCATCTTTGGGGATGCTGTGTGGAGGGTCTTTTTGTGGAGAGGAAGGAGTGAACATGGGTCTTGAAGAGTCCCATGTTGTAGGAGGGAGGAAACACAGAGGCCGGCAGTTCGTTCCACAGCCGAGCTGTTGAACTTAAGAAGGAATCGTAGAAGCGACCCGTTCTCATGTGACAAATGTCAACCGTGTACAAATGTTGGGCGCGTGTTTGGCGTGTATCCCGACTACGCACCGGTGCCGAAGGGATCAATGACGCTAGTTCCTCAGAGCATCTTCCATTGTAATACTGATAGAACAAGGACAGCATACCTACCTGACGCCTGTGCTCTAAAGATTGCAGTCCGTTTGTCCGTTTGATTGGGGAATCTATCAAACGGACCGCCCGTTTCTGCACAGAGTCAAGGGTTTTTTTCAGGTATTTAGGGGCTCCGGACCAGAGATGGCTGCCAAATTCGACAGTAGGGCGCACTTGCGATTTGTACAGGGTCAGCAGTTGTGTACTATTAAAGTATCTGCGGGCCCTGTACAGTACGCCCAGCTTCTGAGAGGCCAACTTTACTCTGGCTTCGATGGAGCCCCCGTACCTGAGCTGGTCACTTATAGTTACACCAAGCATATCAATGGAAGGCCTGTTCCGAAGATTACTTCCGTTGAAGGAGACTAGATTATCATTTGGATCCCTTTTAGACGTAATCAGACAGGATTGGGTCTTTGAAACATTAAATTCGACGAGATTATTTTTACCCCAGGAGGAAATACTCTCGAGATAACCGTCCATTCTCTGCTTCAAAGCCCTCCGAGCCGTTGGAGTTTGTGTGCCCTTTGGGGGCTTGTCAAACAAAAAGCTATCATGAACTGTACTGTCTACTGTTTTTGAAAGGTGGCAACCCTAGCCGTGATCGTTGTAAACAAATTCGACTGTATATTTTTAGATTATATATATACGATCCCTGCAGATGTAAGTTATTTATATTTAGGACTAAAAAAACAGTACCTTATGTAACGTTAAAGAATTGTGCAAGTTTGGATTGCCAGGGTAGTGCCCGATTATTGTTTTGTTGAAAGTTTTTTGGGTGGCTGCCCTGCGATGGATGGTACGTGGCGGGCTAGATAACGCGGGAAGGAAGGTCGGGGTGACAATACGGAGGACAAAAAATGAAAAAGAGCACGCGGATACCATGAACCGATCCTTCGGAGAATGAAGAATACAGACTTTACGTGTAAACTAACCAAACATAAAAAACAAACGTATTGACTCCAGCGCGAGATCAGCCTGTTCTTTGTTCGAGTGTTGTTGTTCGGTGAGATTAAAATATACAATCAGTTATTTGGATTTTAAGATAGTTTTATTTGTGAGTGTTTTTGAAGTATAATTCCTTGGAGACTACACTGGATTACCAAGCAAGCTGTCGGGGTGACACAAAGATGAATCCTCATTGTCCCCGCGTAGCCTGCCAAACGTTCAATGGATGCTGGTTAATTGTAGATGGCCTCGCGCACTCCTTCCCACGAAACCTGTAGTCCTGCTCACCGCTGGCGGACTCTCCAGACACCCTCAGACAGGACAACATGATCAAGGTTCTTCAATGCTTTCGCACATTCAGCCTTCCTTGCCTTAGCCCCACGTTGGGCGCCAATGTCACGTCTGATGAGCATGGACCCTTGTCAATCACCAGGGCTATGATGGAGCAGGACGACAGGTCCCTGCGAAATCCGAATGAGTTAGCTCCAGGTAGAGATTCGTGGGAAGGAGTGCGCGAGGCCATCTTCAATTAACCAGCATGGAGCATTCTGGAGTTTGGTACCTACAAGTCAGTGAAAATCTTTCTGGCTGATAGTTTTAGCATATTCGCATCATTTAAATAACATACATTAAATAAAATTAAATTAACACCAGTGTCACAAATTCGTGACTTGGGTGTAATATTCTATGAAAACTTGTCATTCATTGAACACATCAACTATATAATAATAAGGCTTTAAAGATGCTTGGCTTCCTTTGCAGAACTTACTTATTTTAAGTCCATAGATTGTATGAGAACCCTCTATACTTCATTAGTCAGAAGTCAATTGGAGTATAATTCACCTATTTGGTCCCCTTTATATAAAGTTCACTCCAATAATATAGAAAGAGTTCAGCACAAATTTAAGTACGTAAATTTTAAGCTTAGAATTCCTATTGATTACATTAATTATGTCAGTTTGATGAATCAATTGCATCTAATAACACTGTCTGACAGGGGAATTATTTCAGTCCTGGTTGTGTTACACAGAGTCATTAATTGATAGTCCTGCCATCGTTGCCACTATTAAATTCCATGTGCCAACTAGGAATACAAGACAAAATATAACATTCTTCTGCAATACATACACAACCAACTATCAGACACACTCACTGACCAATAGGATGCATGATCTGGGCAACAAGTATGGGGGTGCTATTCATTTATTTATTGACTCCATTTATAGAATTAAGCATAATCTATACCAACACTTTGTTGAATCCTACAAATTAGAGTAGAGTTTTTTTTTTTTTTTTTTTTTTATTAATATCAATAGCAAAATTTGTACATTATGTAGGTTTAAAGTATAATATAAGTATATTTTTTGTATTTTTTTCACAGTCCTCCTCACTAGGGTTTCCTGTTCTGAGGCGGCCTGTAGTTTTTCTTAAATTTTTGTATTTAGTTTTGAATTGTCTTTACATTGTCTTCATAATGTTTGTAAGTTGATTATTACTTTGATCTCTAAGCCATGTTTTGACTTTTGTTTTAAATATACTCATTTCGTTTATTTTTTTGGTTTCATTTGGTAGAGCATTGAACAATTTTATAGCATGGAATTTATTATTTCTCTGTCCAAAGGATGTGTTCAAACTGGGAGTAATCAGGATATTTTCGCTTTTTGCCCTGGTTGTGTATTTATGTTGGGCAGTGGAGTATTCGGATATGTTTTTTTTCAGTTTAAATAAAATATTTTTTGAATATAGTTTCTGTACATTGTAAACATTGAAGTTTTTGAATATTTCTTCTTTCGGAGTTCTAAGCGGAACTTTCAGTATAGTCTTTAATACTCCTTTTTGTGCTATATTGAGCCGCTCTGTGTGAGTGCTCAAGGCAGACCCCCATCCAGTTATTCCGTACTCTATTTGTGATTGACACAAAGCATAGTATACTTTTTTAATATCGTTTATATTGAGGATATTGCGAATGTTTCTAAAGAAGTATATGTACCTGGTTAGTTTTTTTGTAATTACATCTATATGTGAGTTCCAACGGAGATTATCATCAATTTCAATTCCAAGATATTTGATGCTTTTGGAGTGTGCTATAGTGGGACAGAGGCATGATAAGCCTTGATTTTTTTGATAAATTCCTTGGCATGAATGTAATTTGAGATTAAGGTCCTCTGACGGCTGCCCTCTGGCTGTTTTAGAAAATGTCAGATATTTTGTTTTATTGACATTAAGCGTCAGGGAGTTTCTTTTAAGCCAGTTTTGCAGGAGACCAAGTCCGTGTTCAGCTTCTTTGTAGGTATTTATCCAATCTTTTTCTTTAAATAAAATTACTGTGTCATCAGCAAAACTAATGATTTTTCCTCTTGTTTCTAGGTTACAGATATCATTAATGTATATTAAAAATAATATCGGACCTAGTACGCTTCCTTGTGGTACTCCATGGTTGATAAGAAGAGGTTTGCTTTTTCTCTTGTTAATTTGGACGCTCTGTGTACGCTCCGTCATATAGCTTTTTAGTAAGTTTAGTGTTGTACATGACATACCAATTTTTGAAAGTTTTGAAAAAAGTATTTTGTGATCTATTGTGTCAAAAGCCTTTTGTAAGTCTATGAAGATTGCCAAAGTTTTTTCTCCACTGTCTAAACTTTTAGTGATCATATCGGTAATTTTTTCTATGGCGTCACTAGTACTTAAGTTCTCTCTAAATCCATACTGAGTTTTTGATAATTTTTTATTGTCTTCTAAGTAGGATAAGAGTTGTTTTTTTAGTATTCTTTCCAATATTTTTGAAAATGCATTTAGTAGGCTTATTGGTCGGTAATTGTTTATGTCATTTTTACATCCTTGTTTAAATATTGGTATAACAATCGCTTTTTTGAGGGCTGTAGGGAATATGCTATTCGTTATAGACATGTTGACTAAGTATGTAAGTGGTTCGATAAGTTCTTTACAGAGATATTTTATTGCGTTGGTTGAGATTGTGTCCTCCCCCGAAGAAATATTTGATTTTAAAGAAGAAATTGTGTTTTTGATATCGTCAGCTGTAATTTGTTTAAAATTGAGCTGATTTCCTTGCTCAGGTGGTTCGTTTATTTGTACATCTTCATTACATTTTGTAACTTGCTTTGCTAGATTTGATCCTATATTTATGAAAAAATTATTGACGTATTCAAGTATTTGGTCAGGATTATCAGCGTATGTCCTGGGAACATTGTTTATATTCAGCACGTCAATTGATGTAACGTTGGCAGATTTAGAACTGGTTATTTCATTTATTATTTGCCACATTTTCCTGGGATTTTGTTTACAATCTACAATTTTTTTCTTATAGTAGGTTTCTTTTGTACACATAATAACTTTTTTGCAAATGTTTCTGTATCTTTTGTAGTATCTTAACATGTGTATATCGTATGGAATTTTTTTAAGTTTCTTGTGTAACTCGTCTCTTTTTCTTATGCAGTTTATAACATTCTGTGTAATCCATGGTTTAATATGTACATTTTTGTGTGAGATTTTCTTAGTAATTTTTGTGGTATTAGATAGTATATTATTCTGAAGAAGTTCTATGAAATAATTCCATGCATCATTTGTATTGTTCATACTTTGCAGTTTTTTCCAATCGGTACATTGTAGATTATGTTTAATGATATTCCAGTTGATTTCTGTTTTTTCTGTTGTTAATGGTTTTTTCTTCATTTTATTTGACTTGTTTATTTTTATTGAAAGCATAGTTGTATAATGATCGGTTATAGTTGAATTAAATACAACAGTTTGAGTAATGTCTTTTGTTTTACTCATTATATGGTCTATGCAACTTTCACTGTTGTCCACTTTTCCGAGTAGGAACATTTATTAAGCTTTCCAGTCCATGGGATGCTAGCATCTGCAGATATTGAATTCGCTTAGGGTGTCCATTTTCTAAAATATTTATATTTACATCTCCAATAATAAATATGTTTTTCGTTTCTTTAAGAAGGCAGAGTTCCTCGTCTACGGATTTAAGGAATGGGTCGATGTTTTTTGTTGAGGGCGATCGATAGATTGCTAATATAGCTTTTTCTTTACTGATTTTAATTTTTAAACAATTGGCATTTGTGATAATAATTTCTTCAACTTCGGCTTTTATTTCGTTTTTAATGTATATAATTACACCATCGTTTTGTTTTTTGTTATTCAAACTTGAGTAGGTTGTATATCCAGCAATTTCCAATTTCATGTATTTATGATTTATCCAACATTCAGTAAGTATTATTATTTGAAAATTAACTTTTAAATATTTCAATAAAATTTGCAATTCATCAAAATTTTTTCTTATGCTTCTAATGTTTTTGTGTAGTATATTGAAAGAGTTGTTATTTAAATTCGATAGATCACTTGGTTCCGAGGTTAATATAATGTCAGCCATTTTTATCTTTTTTTCGTAATCGTTTTTGTGCCCTTTTGTTATACAATATTTTTTATATCATCTACATGTTTTATATAAATTATTTTTTCGGTTGGCATTCTTCGCGTCATTATTTTTCCATCTTTGAACCAAACGTAGGAGTACATTTTTTCATTGGCAGATTTTTTCGTTTTCCAGAGCAGTTCCCTTTGATATGGGCTCAATTCCTCTGCAATATAGATTGGTTCGGTGGAGATATCTTTTATAGCTGCATAATTAATATTTTTCCTTTTAGAAAGAAGATTGTCTCTTGTCTTTTTTTCCGCAAATTCCACTAGCAGTTTCGGTGGCGCATTGTTCCTTCTATCATGTGTCCTTTTTATATCAATTATATCATTGTGCTGGATTTCCATTCCTGCCGCCGCCGCAACTCTTTTTACTATCTCCATCTGCTGCTCTCCATTTTTTTGAGGAATGCCCGCTATTTCTAAGAAATTAGACCGAGATTTGTATTCGAGGTCTGAAATTTTTATTTCAAGTTGTTTAATAATGATATTCTTTTCCTGGTGTTCCTTTTTTATGTTTTCAAAATCATTTTCAATTTTTTTATTTTGTAGAATTGTTATTTCTAGTTTTTTTATTAGATCATCGTACTGACTACTCATAAGTTGGTAAATTAGTTTTAATGTTTTGTCTTATTTGTAGTGTTGTTGTAATTTCTTTTTTACTTTATGTTACTCTTCGTTTTACTAATATTGCTTCATATTTAGTTTTTTTTTGTTAATCATTTCTTAATATTTTTTCATTATACTTGTAATAACAATTTTACAATTGTGTACTTTACAATGGATTACATCTATTTACTGTCAATATCTCCTGTATAATACAGATATTCTCCTATGTACACTGCATCATGTATCACTTTTATGTAAAAACCTTTTTAGGCGTATAAATAAATAAATAAATTTAAAAGAGTGTTATAGTTCAACGAATACCCATTTGGAAACATAAAAAATTATTTTGTATTCTTTCAATAGCTTTTACAAGAATATTAGTTGTAATGTGGGTTCCAGATGAGAGAATTGTACTCAAGTTGACTTCTGACAAAGGCAATATATAACAGTTTAATGCTCTTAATATTGTTTAAATTGCAGGTTAACCTAGTTATAAATCCCAACATTTGTAAACCCTCGAGTTGACTTCTGACAAAGGCAATATATAACAGTATAATGCTCTTAATATTGTTTAAATTTCAGGTTAACCTAGTTATAGATCCCAACATTTGTAAACCCTCGAATTGACTTCTGACAAAGGCAATATATAACAGTTTAATGCTCTTAATATTGTTTAAATTTCAGGTTAACCTAGTTATAAATCCCAACATTTGTAAACCCTCGAATTGACTTCTGACAAAGGCAATATATAACAGTTTAATGCTCTTAATATTGTTTAAATTTCAGGTTAACCTAGTTATAAATCCCAACATTTGTAACCCTCGTTACTATACCAACTCGTTAGAGATTTAACATACACACAAACTATTGTTATAAATAATATTTTAAAATACTCACCGAAATAAACAGCCGAAGACAAAAAAAAAACAAAATCCAAAAATAAATCTATTTGGCACTATTAATGTCTCATTGTTCACTTGTTTTTGTTTAAACACACACACAACTTTGCGCACGCTTGCAGCGCTGATAGCGGTACGCACGGATCAAGTTTCACCATCCTCCGAGTGTTCACATTATAACAGCGCGGCCGATTGTGGTCCTTGGGACACGCGACATAACTCGAGCGCTTTTCTACGCATGTTTACATCAAGCACGCACAGCGAATCTTCAACACTTTTTTACAATAGTTTGAAATTGAGTTTTCCATGGGTTCTGTTAATTACAATCAAAATTTTAGCATCTCTGAAAGAGAGTAAATTAATTACTTACATATATATATATTTAACTTCACACAGGATCCGCCAAGGGAAACAAATTGTGGGTGGTATCTTTGAGGAAAGGAAAAAGTGAACCTGGGACTTAAAGACACCCATGTTGCAGGAGGAGAAAATCCAGAGGACGGCCAAATAACCTAACACCGGACATGATGTTAGAAATATATAAAACATATGTGCGACCTCTCTTGGAATATGCTTTCCAAATATGGAGTCCTTACTTCGCAAAGGATATAAATCTGTTAGAGAGAGTACAGAGACAAAATACCAAGAGCTCTGAAAGATCTACGATACGAAGATAGACTCAAGGAACTAAGATTACCAACCTTACAAGAAAGAAGAGAAAGGGGTGACTTGATGGAGACTTTTATCTGGACATTACAGTTGCCCTAGCATCCAACAAATCTTCACTACTAATAAAAATATAAATCTCCGTGGACACTATTACCAAAACGCCTTTTGCATCTAATCCTAGAAAACACTTCCTTGGAAATAGAGTAGTGGATGCTTGGAACAAACTCCCACAACATGTCATCCATGCAACAAATATAAATCAATTCAAAGCTCTATTGGATTCACATTTGGAGAGAAGAAAGGACTTAGTTCAAACTTAAAACAACTCAATTACTGGCAAACTTGTTGTCAAATCAGATATGAGCGCATCAGCAGAATGCTGCCTGCTCTGCACATAATAATAATAAATATCTTTCAATAGTTGAGCTGTTCTCAAAAAGTGGTAGACACTACCCGTTCTCATAAGACAAATTATAAATGATGGGCGCGCGTTTGGCGTGTTTCCGGACAATGCAACAGTACCGAAGGGACCAATGACGTTAGTTTCACGGAGCATATTCCATTGAAATACCGGTAGAACGAGGACAACATGATGCCTGTGCGCTAAAGATTGCAATCTGTTTGTTAAGAAAATATCAATCTATCGCCCGTTTCTGCACAGAGTCGAGGGACTTCAAACCAGATGTGGCGACTAATTCAACAGCGAGGCTCACTTGTGATTTGGACAATGTCGGCAGTTTGTGCGGTTCTGGTACAGTACGACCAGCTTCTGAGAGGCCAGCCTCTGGCTTCGATGGAGTCCACCTGCCCGATTTTAAACACACACCAGTGGACTATAGCATCCCAAGATTGATGCATGTTGTGAGACTAAAGAGGAGGATGACAAGTAGGTTCAGATCTGGTCACCAAACACGGCTAAAACCTTTACGATAATAATAATTCTTAACCCCTACAGTGCCGAAAAGCGCCGTGGCACTCATTGGTAGGTGTGCGGTAGCGCTCGTTTCGACAGTTCACTTTTGGCGCGCGTCAGTGACGGTTGTGTTCCGGCGTTCATATTTTTATTCATTAAATTGCATTCTAACTTTCTTCAATCAGACTTTTTTTCTAACACCGTTATTATTATTTTTTTTTTATTTCAGAATGTCGAACACGAGTGAAAGTTCTGATATAGATGTTGAAATGACAGAACAATTTGAAAAGTGCGTTAGTGATTATGAGAGCGATAGCGGTACTGATATTGTGGTTCCCGTCAATGGGAGGTTGCGTGTTGTTAGTGACGGCAACGATAGTGAGGATGACCTTGAAAATGTGACACAATCAAGTACGCAATTCTTGGAACTACCGCCAAATGCTACGTTTGCAATACAATTTCAATATATTTTCTGTAATTTTGCTGTCAATAAATATGTATTATTCAATTTCTGTACTTTTATTATCATGGTTTGAAACCTTCTGAAGAGAATGTTGAAAAAAAATATGAAAATTAGTGTATTGTAACAGAAATGGCAAGTGTTTTTCTTTTTTATATAAATTATCTATAAAAATGCACTTTTTTACTGGAATTTTCAGCGTATTTTGACAAAATATTTATGGCACTAAAAAGGTTAATAGCGGCCTTTCAACGAGGCTAATACTTTGGATGCAAAATGTCCAGTTTGTGGACAAGTGGACAATCGCATCGGATTCCCACCAAGGCATAGTGTCATCCATTATCGCACAAGCAATATTTTTCCGCTACTACGACAGCAATAGGAGAACTTCAAATACTGTCAAATTATTCGTAACCCGGAAATGTTTGTCTTTCTGTTAATTTTTTTTTTTAATTCAATCGTAATATTACAAAATTCTTTCAGTTGTTAATCTTATCAGCAGATTATATAAATAATACCTTATTGTGTGCAAAGGCCTTTCCAATACTTAAGCGATAAAAAAAATATATTTATCAACGGATTGTTACAATATGTAACATTCCCGTCTTATCATCTACATAAATAGTAGAATTAAAAAAAACATGATACAATTCGACTGATTAACTGAGGGGTGGCTTAGGTTTTCGGCGATAATGATCATATCTGAATAGTCAGGTATTTCCCAACGTTGCTCTCCCATCTCTTTCACTGATTCTTTAATCAAAATAGAATGACCAAAGTTATGGGATTTTGTTCTACATCAAAAATAACTACACTCGGCGTAACTAAATTCGCGCATATTGTAAAAATCTTACGAGACACACCTCTGGATAAAAGCACCAGTCTCTTGAAACAGTTGGATAACCCATTGAACGTCAAAACAGTTTAGTTGTAGAGCAACATCACACTATCGCATTCCTGATTGCAGTAGTGCCGCCATCCGAGTTTTCTAACGCTAATTATTCATGTGTGTCCTTTTCAATGTTCGGATCGGGAATGACCTACATCTGACATAAACTGCTCCTTTTATAACCCGGGAAGATGACACAAGTTATGGCACCTGTATATGCGCAAAAAAAATTAACTTCCCGGTGCTCGGAAAATTTGTATCATTTATGAAATGAAACTATTGTCTGATAAGAGGTGATCAAATGTACTTTCAATTGATATCAATGTTGTTTGGTTTATATATAATGTATAAATAGGGCTGTAAGCACCGGTTTTTTTCACCTAAGACAACTCAAGTCTGTCCAAAGAAATCTTCCTACAGAAGCAACCAAAACTACTTATCAACTCTTACGTAGTCTCACGTCTCGATTACTGTAACGGCATTTATGCCAGCCTTCCAAAATATCAAATTGACAAACTTCAATCAGTGTTTAATGCAGCAGCACGGCTCATAACCGGGGTTTCTAAATATTTGTGCATTTCAGAACACCTTCGTAACCTTCACTGGCTCAAGTGCCCTGAAAGAATCCAGTACAAACTGTGCTGGATGGTGTTTAAATCCATCAATGAAATGGCCCCACCCTAAATCTCTGAACTGTGCGTCCCGGAAAGCACTGGTCTGAGGCAGTCAACTCTTAGATCAGCAACATCATCAGCTGTAGGCAGACTGATGGAACCTAAGCGCAAGACAAATACTAAGTTTGGTGATCGCGCTTTCGGAGTATCTGGGCCGAAGGCTTGGAATAAACTCCCTCCAGAACTAAAATCCATAACCAGTCCAACAGAATTCAGGTCTAAACTAAAACCCTTAAATTAAATATACCATTCCTGAGAGAAATCCAGTCCAGTTATATCAAATTATGTCCTAAATCCTGAATCTAAATTTCGCTGATAAACAATTAGTTAATGTTAATTAAGTGTTAATCTCAAATGACCTACCAGATAAGTATGGTACTGTATATTATCTCCATGTATAGTTAGTAATAACATAGATCATTGTAGAAATGTATTATATACTTGTACAGCACCCTTGAGGTGATTTTGCACAAAAACGGCGCTATAAAAATCATCCAAATATTATTATTATTATTTTAGATGTATTTGGAATTTGCAGTTAATTTTTTTATATATGCCAGCGATTTGCGCGTCATTGTAAAAAGGACCAGTAATTCATAAGCAGACTTTATGTTCGAGGACCGAATGGTGATACTACAATGTAAGTTGCCTGTATACTGTCTGATTCATTTATTGATAAATCACTGAAAGGGGGATGGTCAAGTCGTCTCCCGTGCACCGTGCAACTTGGTTTGGTCCCCTTTCCCTGATTGGTTGGTCTAGTAAATTGAATATCTATTGTAAATCATACATTTTATTTCAAATAAGGAATTGTACAATTTATCCAAAAAAACGTCACTATCTCAATGACAATCAATTTTTTAAACATTTTGATGGGTACCATAATATATGCGAATGCAAAAGACAAATATACACTACGACTTCACACCTGAAAAAATAATCTAAAGCTAAACCATTAATTAAATCCATTTGGGAGGCGGGTTTGGGCACCGCCGCCCTGGGAACCATTTATTGGATAACCAACACCTCTGCTATGGGTCACCGCAAGTGGTTGACTATGGCCAGGGATTTAGCAGGGGTAACCTGGTTTGGTAGCTCCAACCGGTCTCTGGACGTACTGATCCCTAGATTCTACCCAACCCTCATACCCTTTACCTTCCCAGAACTTCCTTCCCTTAATAAAGACCCTCCACACAGCATCCCAAAAGACAGAGTGTGGAGTTATTGTATAAAAAATATAAAAAAAATGAATGCTGCCACTATCTTGAAACGAAACGTACAAACAAATTTACAGTCAGACGGAACGCAAAACGGTAGAAATCAAACAGGACTAAGATACAGTCAGACAATTATTTATTTGCAACTAAATTGCAAAAAAATATTGCAACTTCTGAATAATAATAGCAGATATTACATCTTTTAAAAACTGTTGCATTTCAGAAATTTTATAAATAAACTACACGGCGTTACTGGAGGTTATTCTTAAGAGATAGACACATACCAGTGTGGACTTTTCTGTAGGCCTTTTTAAGATATACAATTCCGTCCTACATTATTTTGATGTATTTCACAAGGTTTAGCCAGCGTTAGCAATGTAAGCGCCTGAAATTTTTTTTTCGACTGATTACAAAACATTTACTTTTTTCTACTTTCTACCTTCCGGAAGAAATTTTCTGAATGATATCATAATAAGATCATTGACTGTCTTGCCGGTACAGGCACAAAATATTGATTCAGCATATATTTGACTCCGAATATAAGGGGAAAGTGGAACATGAACACAATACTAGATTCACAAAAAATGAAGGAACGCTTGTACCAAAACATAACAATGACTAAGGACAGCGAACCCTGGAAAACAATGTGTCCAAAATATTCAACACGTTACCAAGCAATATAAAAAATTGCGAATTACCTCAGATTCAGAAATATGCTGAAAACATGGCTACTAAGCAGAGATACTCTGTATTAGTAATACTATTGGCATTATTTACAATGAATATCTTGTTGAAAAACTGCTTAATTGCAGTTTAATGGGATTGTACTTTGAAGAACAATAAAAATAAAAAAAAATTGTGAAATCCAAAATCCATTGCGTTGTTTAACCTTTCCCTTACTGTGTAGTCAACACACATCTCAAAATAAGCGATTTAATATCGGAAAAATATTAATATTCATAGCTAATCGCTTATGTTTATTATATTTTATATCAAAAGTGATAATAATTGTAATTTAATTGCTGAAAACATGAAAAAACCATCGGCAGATGCTAAACAAACGTGCGAGGAGTCCACATCTAACGACGGTCCGCGACCAACTGGCTGGCGGCTGGCAGTGCTAGCGCACACACAGCTATGCGGTCGTAGGTATCGATGGTCTAAATAAAAATACAACTGCGGACGTGTGGATTTCTCATGTTCCCGCATAGCGAACTAAAGCGTGACATCTCATTTCCTCGCACACTCTTCGCGTAGCAGTGTCACACGGTTGATTGTATTGGTGTATTTGTTTCCAATTTTTAACAAAAATCTCTGATTTTTAATTGAATTTGAAAACTATGTAAAATATAATTTTTTAATTCAGTGCAAAAATGTATAACAGAGGAATACCTAAAATCTGAACTTAGAATTGATTATATTTATAGAGTTATTAAAGTTATTAGAAGCAATGTGTAGTAAATACACACCACAGATAAGGAAAGTTAACCAAGCCCACAAAAGTCAGACACAGATAGCAACTTTACTAAACTATGCAGAGATTTAAAATGCCAATGCTATTTGCAAAATTAGAAATGTTGAAAACTTAAAACAGGTTTTAAGTCAAACATTAATAAAAGAAATGTACTTATCAACTACTAAGTATTCTGACCAATAATTTATACAAAATGAATCATGTCTGTAGATTTTTCTACCAGTCCGTATGTTAATGTGAGAGATGACATCATCTTTATAAGTAAGTATTTGTTAATATTGTTATCATCCTTACACAGTATTGTTCAGTTTTGGGAACAGCTCTTACGGTCTCATACAAATCCTTGTGTCTCCCTTACCTGTTAGAAAGAGATGACACCATGCTTTATATTCAAACTAGCTTAACCCATTGGCCTCCGAATTGTTTAGCTAAAAAATTGTCCTTCACATCCGAATTAATTTTGTACTAAAGTTTTAAATCTGCAGCTGTGTACTAAATCTTACATAACTTTTAAAAACATGCAAACGAAACAATTTTTTTAAATTTACATGTGCATTGAATTAAGGTATGTAAAAAATATATGCAGTTTTAAAAAAATAATAATAATATGATTAAACGAGGATATAAAAATATTTTTTTTATAAAAACCATTTTTTTTCTTCTTTTTTTTATAATTGGATTAAGAAAAGTTTTACATTAATCATACTTATAACCATAATATATATTTTTTCAATTTGGGCTGATGTTAGCCGCCCACCACGCGTTTTACGAACAAGCTTGTCAATTCCCGAACCACACGCCATTTTGAAAAAATTCAATGACAATGCTGAAATAAAACAAAATTTCAATCGTAAATATCAGGAAAAAACTGTACCAACGGAGTCCTGAAAATTACTACGAAATGAATGCTTAATTAACTACAGAGCGATTGGCATTTAAAATTTTAAACACAGATGTCAATAATGTATCCTTTTTTCGTTTTTAAGCAGACAGACATCAGACCCGCCGGGACGGCGTCGTTTGATTTTAAGACACATCGCCGTACACACGCCGGAACGGCGTCGTTTGAGGCCAATGGGTTAAGTGTACCCGGCGTTGTTCGACATTTCTCTACTTTCTACAAATATAATATGCTAGTATTATATATATATATAAACCTTCCGGAAGAAATTCTCTACATGATAGTAAAAACCCATCAAATTTCGTTGTGTATTTTAGAAGAACTAAGCGCACAAACAGACAGACGCGGATAGCCACTATATTTTAAACTTTTTAGAGATATAGAAGTTAACCACAGAATAATTAAAATGTACACCTCAATAAAACCAAAGGTTCTGACCGCAATTTGAGAAAATATTATGAAATATAGTAAATTTTTTGGAATAACTTGATCAGTAAAACCTCAAATTGTAATATTTAATTATTAAAGCTTACTTGCCGGGGCGCGACAAGAGTCGTGGGTTCGAGTCCTAGATGTGACTTTTAATTCAGTGTTTAGATAAAAAAAAAAACGGTGACCGGGTATGTCATCAAAATGACAATATAAAGTCATGAAAAGTGAAGAAAAAAAACTAGGTTAAATAGGTTACATAGGTAACTATTAAACCTAGTTTTCGTTTCATCTCTTTTAATGACTCTATATCACTTTTTAAAGGTGTGTTGAATTTTCATTTTGATGAAATATCATGGAACCACAAAAAATGTAGGATGGATGAGTCGATTTTAGAACTTTTTAATGTTTAACTAACTAACTAACCATAACGCCAATACCGCATGGGTAGGCAGAGAGGACGGACCGCCAAACAACTCGGTCACACCACACACTACTTGCCTCATTCACATTCATACATCATCTCATGTATAATCTTCTATTATTCTGAATCTTGACAATGCCCGAATCAAGTATCTGATTCACTTGATCGTGCCATGTCTTCCTCGGGCGTCCCCGACTTCTGCTACCGTTTGATTTCAATAATAAAATTTGAATGCATATATTAGTCACCTTACCCTGTTCTGGGTACCAGGACATAAAGGTATTGAGGGCAACGAGCGGGCTGACGAACTGGCAAGGAAAGGGGCGAAAGCACCACTTGCGGGATCCAAGCCGGCCGTAGGAGTAGCAGCTTGCCACACCAAAATACATATTGAAAGGTGGATCAAATCCCAGCACTGGGAGGAATGGGAAAGGGCACCCGGAATGAGGCAATCCAAAGTACTCATAAAAGGACTGGACCCAAGGCGAACCAGACAACTACTGAGGGAACTGGTAGGACTACTAACGGGACACTGCCATCTCAGGAGACACATGCAGTTGTTGGAAGAGGAAAACACCAGATGCAGGAAATGTGAAGAGGGTGAAGAGACTCCAATTCAACTGTGGTGCCAATGTCCCGCTCTGTTGGGAACAAGGCTCAGATACCTGGGAAGACACATTGTAGAACCAGAAGACATAGCCACATATCCAATGACAACCCTGGTGAACTTCATTAAAGGGATCGGGTGACTGTTAAAGGATTGAGGTAAAATGGGAGATAGCACAATTGGCCTATGGCCTAAGTGCTCACGGGAACTATGTGTAAACCGTCTCTGCCCTATAAAAAAATTAATAATAATAACCTTTCAAAAACATTATTTCAAATTTTAAAATATAGGCCTTTAAAGAAGTTGCTTTTGTAGGCATGATTTTATAAGCAACTTGTTATTGCCAATTATTGTGAGATAACATGTGGCACCCGTGGTTCGTGGGACAGCCGCACCGGATTAATGTCGCCTTACTGGATGCAGGAACTGGGTCTATCCGCCCCCAAGGTGGGGAAATGAACAACACAGTAATTGAACAGGGTCAGCAGTTGTGTACTATTAGACTATCTGTAGAGTACGCCCAGCTTCTGTGAGGTTAGCTCGACTCTGGCTTCGATAGTCTCGTGCCGGCAAGCATATCAATCAACATGCCTTCGTTGGAATACCAACATTATACGGATGTCACCCGTGACGTAAAAGCAACGCGCGCTATTTATTCTCTATTTGCACAGACAGACTGAGCGACAGCAACGCGTGACAAGGTACAGCTAGTTATAAAATAAAACCATAACCGAAAATGGGTTCGTAAGTAGGAGATTTTGAACTTTAAAGCAGTTTTTATAGGCTTATAAAAATAATATTTCAAAGGTCAAGATGTCTTTTACGCTAACTAATTAAATTCTTACGTACCAGTCACAAGAATGTAATGTTATGATAACAAAAAATTATCAATTTTCTTTAGCACGAAAGTGATAACAAAATAAAACAATAAATCAAAAATGAAAGGACATATTTTCAAAATAATCTCATTTGCAAACATAAATATCTGTACAAATAAAAATGTTAATTTGTGCAAATATCTCAAATCTACCAAAGTTCTTCACCGATTGCTTCGAAATTTCGACACAACGTTGCATTCGAATACGCGTGTGTTTTTATATACCTATATTAGATAGATGTCACCTGTGACAGGTAAAACTTGATTTTTTTTTTAAAGAGCGCCATCTGTTGGACTTAAGAGCAACATGCGCTATTGTTTCTCTATCTGCACAGACAAACAGCTAGGGTTCAGCTAGTTTTTAAATAAAATACTTACTATATAACTGTTGTAAAAACAATAGTAAATTTGTTACTGATAATTTTTTTTATTCCCTTATTTACAAATAGCCTGACAATATTAGAATTCATTAATTATAGTTATGCAGGATTTAACATGCATAGCCGCAATGGGAAGCCATGGCTTTGGTCACTCAGCTACTAGCTTAAAGCTGTATAATGAGTTAGAATGCAACACATCTGGACAGGCATTTTTTTTTTCAATTAACCCATACTGACACACTTCCTATGGAAAGGGTAGTTGTACCTTTTACGCCAGTCCTACTTGAATTACTAACACACTTCCTATGGAAAGGACAGTTGTGCCTTTTACGCCAGTTCTACTCGAATTACTAACACACTTCCTATGGAAAGGATAGTTGTGCCTTTTACGCCAGTTCTACTTGAATTACTAACACACTTCCTATGGAAAGGATAGTTGTGCCTTTTACGCCAGTCCTACTTGAATTACTAACACACTTCCTATGGAAAGGATAGTTGTGCCTTTTACGCCAGTTCTACTTGAATTACTAACACACTTCCTATGAAAAGGGTAGTTCTTCCTTTTACGCCAGTTCTACTTGAATTACTAACACACTTCCTATGGAAAGGGTAGTTCTTCCTTTTACGCCAGTTCTACTTGAATTACAAATACACTCCCGATGGGAAGGGTGGTTGTACCTTTTACGCCGGCCCTACTTAAATTACGAATAGACTTCCTATGGAAAGGGTAGTTGTACCTTTTAAGCTGGTCTTACTTGAATGGCTGTAAAGACATTGCTGTCCGATAATTCTATATGAATATTGCATACAAATCTTTTTGTGAACGTCCCAACTATAAATATGTATATGTTTAAAGTCTCCTATTTAGTTATCTTCTTGTCTATTGTGTGGAAGAATATTTAATCAAAAGAAAACTATATAGAACGGGTAATAACATCCTCAAACTTGTGCTCCCGGAGATGAGGTAATCCAAATTTTTCATGTAATGATTTGTGCAAAGGTGAAAACTAATTACTTGTAATGCAATAAAACACATTTTTTAACACATAAAACATCACCAAATGGCCCAAACCGACTTCTTAACTTCAATTTATGGAGTTGTACTACAAAGCAGGTTTTAATTTCAGACAGTTCATTTTTATAGTTGGGGTGTGGTGACTTCTACATAAAAAAAAAAATCATTCCATTCAATATATGTATAGTGGACCCTACAACGCTTCGCTATTGCTGATGTCTTTCTCGGGCGTCTCCGACTTCTTCCATCATTCACTACTGTATACCACAATGTTACTGTTAAAAAAACTACATTACTTTGACTTTAATTCCACTCTGTGTCTCATTCCGGTGCTGAGATATTGAGTTAAGTATTCCTCGGGCATCCCCGACTTCTCTTACCATTCAAACCACTCTCGACACTAATAAGAACAAACTTTGAAATTTTCAGCGATATCGGTCGACTAGTTTTCGAGTTTTGCAAGCACAAACATACGCAGGGTGAATTTTTATATATTAAGATTTTTAAAGATATGGCGGGTTAAAGAAAAATAATTTTTTTCGAATGGAACAGAAAATCTCAAACGCATCAAATAAATGAGTATTTATTTATAACTCATTTCATACCAATAATAGCCAGAATTATTTAAGTGGAAAGGTCAGTGTACAGTCATAATATAGTTAGTTTAGTTAAGTTAGATTAGGTCAAGTAATTAGGTTTCGACTCGAATCCATAGGTTGCGGGTTTGAATCCCACCTCATTATTTCACATAAAATAAATATGTATATATTGTGAATATGTTTATAAATATAGTGTATTTGCGACTCGTTCTATAGTTGAAGACACTCTCAGTATTTATTTGGTTAAAAGACCATCATTTAGAACCGCAACGTCGCTTGAAATAGCTTTAGCGGTGTTTGGTGATCAGATCTGACACCCTTACCATCATTTTCCCCTCCCCACTCACTTCAGCCTCACAATATACCACAATTAGGAATGTCATAGTCTCACTGACTCCAGAAATTTCTTTCAGGTCTCCACATTTGCTAAACCATCTTTACATACGGCTTAGGGATTAAATTTGAAAAGAACTCTGACTATTTTCAGCCTTGCGTTTTTTCTAAGACATAAAAAATAACATAAAAATAAAACTATGTCATTATAATTGTTATTTTCGCGGCGAGGCGGGAGTTGAACCCGCCACCTCTAAACAAGTCAAGTGCGTTTACCACTAAACTACCGAGACACAGTCGTGGGCGAATAATTAGCGACTTAACCGCAGCCAACCAACTTCCCAAACGTCACATTTCACACTTCAATATGCCCCTCAAGGAGTCCTCCCCTCGCACAAACAAAACCGTTTCGACAAGATAAAACCATTCCAAATTGAAAGCCGTTTGTTATTTTATCATTTGAGAGGAACGCACAACATAAATACGAGAGAAACAATCACAGGAGAGGAAAGGAGAGGCAGCACAGCCGTTGGCTGATCACCATTACGACAGGTGAAAGATTGGAGAAAGGGCGCAGGTTCACTGCTAGCATCTCTTTAAAAACACTCACAATGGTCGCAAACACTTCAGATTAACATAACCAACACTGTTTGGCGGATATTTCGCCGTAAAACAACACTTATTGGACGTTTGTAGCGGCCACGCACGACGGCGAATCACGAAAAACGCTATAGTGCTGCGGTATCGGGAGACGGGCGGCCATTTTGAATCTGCCATGTCGGTAAGGAAGATCGCTGCTTTGGGGTATCATTGCAGAGAACTGCTTTGCGGGGATGTTATGAATAAAAAGAAATTTTACCAAAAAATTACCACGAATGTCAAAAATTGTTAAAAGTTTCAAATCGGAAAGTTCATTCTCATTGGAAAAATAAATACCTTAGGCGGCAAAATGTTTTCAAGACAATTGGGCGAAAACATTAGGGCGAGGCCACTACGTTTTTATTTTCCTTGGCCGATGCAAAACAAAAACGTTTGGCCAATGTTTTTTTTGTTGTTGGATGTTTTGAAAACATTTTGTCACTGAAAACCCAACTTTATAATGTACCAAAAAAATAAAATTTTAGCGTATGAGTAAGTGGGTGTTTAATGTTTTAGCATACGTATTAACACTTTCAATCATAAAAATATAAATAGTTTTGTTCCTTTTTATTTCGGTCCATATAATGGAAATTAGTAAGTATGACAGAATCTAGTTGGAAAGGCTAAGGAAAATTGAAAGGTTATAACAACCCTTCAGTACATTTTTCTAGGTAAAAAGCTACGTACGGCAAAGCGGGATTTGAATATCACAAAAATATCAAAGGTAGTCGGTGAGCTTCTGAATTGTTTTTGACATCCTCAGGGCCTATGTCATCTTTTGGGATGCTTTGCGGATGGTTTGTTTTAATGAAAGGAAGGAGAAAATTTTCTGGGAAGGTAAAAGGTATGAGGGTTGAGTAGGAATCTTGGGATCAGTGTGTCCAAAAGTTACGGGCTTATGAATTTATCCCTTCAACTGTGGCGCAAGGTGATGAGTCAATAGACCAGTTGGAGCTACCAAACCAGGTTGGCATGTTGTAGTGAACCTCTTGCGATGACATGTTAGTTATCCAATAAATGGTTCCCAGGGTGGCGATTCCCAAACCCGCCTCCCAAATTTGCTTGGCGAGTAACTTCGGAAACGGCTGATTGGAAAAGGGCGGCAGGAGTTGTAAAGGATTGTTACACAGGCTCAATTGGAGCAACCCGCTCAGGGTGCTGATAATACTTGACCTCCTGACAATCCTAACACATCGTCCCTGTGATTATTTTTCATAAAAACGGCGCTACAAATAAATACAAAGCATCTTTATATTATCGATTACAGTTATCGCCCACCTGGGAATCTACTGATTTTGACAAGGGGCGCTAACATTTCACTCGCTCCAGGCTCCGTTTGATTCAAGGCCGGCCCTGTCTCCGAGTTAAATTCGTATTGTTGGCATTTTTTCATTCCGTGAAAATATTTTTTTTACTTACAAATCGGTCATTTTACATGCAGTTTCTATAGCAATTTATGGCTAGAAATTTAAATAAATTGTTTTTACAGGTGGTAAGCAAGCAATACTATCAATTCGAATTTGCTCCCATATTGCACTAATACTACTTGGGACAACACAAGGATGTATCAATTTTTTTCCATTCTGGCCATTTACAATTATTAATTTTCAACGAATTAATCTTTTTTCCCTACATCTATGGAAATATTAAAAAAATCATATCCTGGTAAGACTAGTTCATCATAGTATGCAATTTTTAGTATGTAATGTGTTGCACAGGTGCAAGGGAGGCGCTATTTCAAGTTATTTAATTCAAAAGAAAATCACCATGGCCTTGATTACTTCGTCCCAATTCTCTTATCCTTATCAATCACCACATGATTGAGCTATTGATGCATGAATGAGGGTGCTAAGATGCCACCTTCACGTTACTAAATGATTTATGGTGTCATAAAATAATTAATAAGAATATTTTATTCTATAATGTATGCAGGGGTAGTGCAATACAATACATTCCATATTTTGAAATAACGAAAAAATAACAATACATAGATGGCACATTGAAAATGTAAATAGAAAACCAATGTTTTTTTAAATGTAAAAATAAAATGATTACAGCTGAGCAGCCGTATATTATGTAGAATATTTGACTGTCTACCATCTCCAGAGGGCCATCAGGTGGAACTCCATCAAGGCAACCATGTGATGATTGTATTATTTGATAGTGGTGATCGCTTCCCGGATCGGTGGCGGAGAAGTATTCCAAAAGAGTGCACTCAAGTGTACTCGTCCCTCCAGGAACATTTCCGTAACGCTGCAGTATCTCGGTAGGCCACCTGACGGCCGGCATAGTCCAGTGGTAACGCATTGGACTGCCATTCCGAAGGTCGCGGGTTAGAATTTTATTTGATTAATTTGTGTTATTTCACAATTAATTAATTAAAATAATATATAGTATATTTGCGGCACGTTCCAGAGTGGAAGATATTACCAGTATCGCCCTGGTGTAAGACCACCATTCAGAATTGAAACGTTGCTCCAAATGGCTTTAGCCGTGTTTAGTGACTAGATCTGAATAGCCAGGTACTTCCCCACCTCCCTCTTTCCCTTCCCCACTTACCTTCAGCCTCACAACATCCCCCAATTGGGGATGCCATAGTCTCACTGGCTCCAGACGGGAGCAGTTGGGATTCTTGTGAGGTATTCACTATAAAAAAAAGGCGGAATAGTTGGTGATAAGTATTATTGTAAGCAACTTTTAGCTTACGTCATTGGGATGTAGTGTAATCTGCCCACAGTTTTGATTTGTACAACGAAGTGCAGAATGCGTTGAATATTATCATTTTGACGTTTGTACTGCAAAAGTGAAAACGACTTAACAGCATATCTGCTCCGACGGAGGATATCGCTCATCTTTGTCTTTCCATATCCTCTATAAATATATTAATTATTAAGATATTGATATTGCTAATTAGAGCTGACCAAAAATACAAACTAGGAGTTGTGTGTATAAGCACATATTATGTATGTACTTCTGATAGTGATGTTTTTACCAAGGGTCGTTGAGAAACAGCCCTTTGTTTTAATTACGTGTCGGGTCGTTAATGTTTTGGAAATTAGTTAGCTTGCGATACTTTTTTTTTCAAATTCAATAAAATAGGTATTGACATGTATTTTAACAAGATGTCTTTGTTGAAAGTAGTTATTGTATAAAAGATTGTCGAAAGTCTGCCTACTTACGTTGGTGTCATTATAAAAAATAGCTATTTTTCAAGCAATAATTATTAGCCTGAAACACTCATCCACATTGAAAAATCTTCTGATAAAAGATACATGACGCCAACGGGACTTGAACCCGTGTCCTTTCGATTTCCGGTCGACAGCTCTGACCACTGAGCTATGGCGGCTTATCTCTTATCCGCGAAATAATTCAATATACCTATTCTAGTGTTTCATTCAACAATTACTGCTTGTTACATTTTTTCAGTCCCGTTGGCGTCATGTATCTTTTATCAGGAAATTTTTCAATGTGGATGAGTGTTTCAGGCTAATAATTATTGCTTGAAAAATAATTGTTACCCTTTGTGCTATGCATAAAAAAAATCTTGTCTTAAAAACATTAGTTTACCAAAAAAAAAAAATAATAAAAATAGCGTTTCAAGAATTACTCGTATAGCTGTAGAAATCTGGAATCACTTCAGCAAGTTATTCTATAGCACACACAAAGTAGAAAATTTAAAACAATTGCTAAAAATGTAATAAAATACTTACAATTAAATGTAATCTGATGCTTTAAACAAACAGTTAGTGAAATACAATTTTGGCGTGTGTGATGAGATATTATTTTAGTAAGTAAGTACCCTCGTCTCATCTTTATAACAAAATTTCTAAGCATTTTCGTCTGACAAATTCTACTTTATCTTTATCTGTCAAACTTCAAAGTATTCAAAGAGACATTAAAAATAATGTCTTCAGTAAATTTATTATAATTGGTCACAGAATGGAATTTGAGGATAAAAAATGAATTTTTCTGGATAAATATTGCAGTGAGTATTATATTATACGATTGGAAAAGTAATTCTACTTTTCTAGCCTCAAAGTACCTATCTGTCAAATTGAATATTCTTTTGGAATTGGTCAGAAAGTACGTGTATTGGCGTTACCATACACTTAGTTCATTCGAAGTGTTTTCCATTTGTATTCCGGCTAAGTGGATATTACTTTTAGTATCGCTCTAATAACTGGCTACCATTCAGAAATAATTAAATTGGAACATTAGTTGGACTGGATTATGTTGTACTTAGATTGGTAAACATACAGATACACTGCACGTTATCATACACCTACCCGAATTCCGCTTAATATGCAAACAAAATTATAAATAGCACTTGGTTTCAACTTAATTACCATAAGAAACAACTATTTTATATCGGGAGTCCATTTTTTCTCAATCACAGTTAAGTTTGAAGGTTAAGAAGTACGCATAAATTATTAAAATAACCCAAACTAACAAAATGAAACCTATTTTGTGCATGTTAATACTTATCTCCATTACATATTTAACCGGTTCTGTGCCATGTACGACAGGCTGGCCATTTATTCCTTTGTTGCTTCGTTATATCATGTATTTAGAATAAATTAACCTGTGAAACACATATAGACATCTATTTGATTGATCGAGAAACACTTTCTTAGTACACTATATTAATATTACCAGAAAATTACGTCCAGCTGTGCACAGCCATACTTATAGCTTCTGGCATTGAAAAGGTTATGTTAAAATCAAGTGTTGTTTTTTTTAAATACCCTTTGCATGAAGCAGATTAAGAAGTCTAATTCAGTGCTAAAACTTTGGCGGATTTTGCTTCTGCTGTGGGTAGCGATACATTGTTGATTTTCGCCTGTCACGTACATGCCGTCTGTGAATAAATACATGCACTGTAATCGTGCGTGACCTGTGAAAAAGGCATCTTATTTTGAAAACATTTACAACTGTATTGCACAGCGTTTTTGTAACCTCTCTTTCAAATACCTTAACATGTACTAATGAGTGACCAGTAAGTAGCCAGGTAGACAGATGCGCTGGCTTCCTAGTGCTGCAGCGCGGATGTAATCCTCTGCTCGCTAAGTCCTACCTCATTGCATAAGCAACGTTTTCCGTCTGTAATAATGTTAGTAGGAGGAATTCAGATACAGTAAATGACTTTAACCTATGGTTCCCGGTGCGGCGGTACCCGTACCCGTAAGATAACTAGAGTAAGTGTACTTAGCTAGGTGCTCCAGTCTAGGCACTCAAAGGACATCAAACATCCTTGAATTATAGAGCTAGATTTTGTTCTTTCAACTTGTAAATATAACGGCTATATAAATAGTAGTCGTTGAATGGCAGATTCCTGACAGAGTACTGTATTGTCAAATAATTAATAACCAGGAAATTTTTGTGACATAAAAAACAAATTATAATAATTTTATTATTTCACAGAAATTTTCGAAGAATGATAAATCTTTGAGCAAACAGAGATGGAGACAAAAAGCATTGTCAACTCTCCGGACATCAAGGGCCAAGTCCTGGACCTTGTGTCCTCAGATGACAGCGACCATTTCGATGACCTTGTTATGGACATCGAAGATGTGGACATCAAGATCGAATCAGACATCGTTACTGACACTCCAGAGAGTCAGGAAACTCCTGAAGATATCCTCTTCATAGAGAAAGCCGAATTAGAAGACAAAAAGATTCCTAAAGATAACACAAATTTAACATTTATGAAGAAGTTTTCTTGCAGTCTTTGTCCAAAGTGGTTTAGATCTAACAGTGGTCTGCGGTCACACAGCATCGTGCATTCGGACGAACGTCCCTTCCACTGCAAGATATGCCAGAAATGCTATAAAGATAGTCCTACGTTACGCAGGCATCTCATGATACACTTGGAAAAGAGGCATCAATGTGATATCTGTCTACGCAGGTTTATCGAGAAATCCTCCCTTCGAAGACACATGTTGAACATGCACGACCCGATGCGAGCAGACGATTCTCCGCTACACTGCCCCATGTGCAAAAAGCGCTTCAAGTCGCTTCTAGCGCTTAAGCGCCACTGTACACACCACGGTGACCCGAAATTTGAATGCTCCACATGTTTCAGAGTTTTCAGTGGCCCGTCTCAATTGAAAATACACACCCGAGTTCACTCCGGAGAAAAACCTTTCTACTGCAACGTGTGCGGGCAGTGCTTCACGTTAAAGCACGTGCTACGCGGTCACCAGGAGCGCAAGCACGAGGTGTATAAAGAATACGCGTGCCATGTGTGCAACATCAAGTTTACGAAAAAAGAAGACCTGGTCGAACACGTGCGTATGCATATCGTCACCGACGATAAAAGAATTATCTCCGTAGAAGAAGTCCCAATAACTGAAATTGAAATACAACCGCTTGGCACAGCAGATTATTACATGGACTTGTTAACCAATCCTAAACGCGTCAATTTGAACTTGAACCAATGCGAACATTGCATGCTGAAGTTCACATCGTTTTACTTTTTACAAGCGCATCTAATTCTACATCTTGTCTACACATTTACCCAGAATGCAAGCAGCGGAGATTCAATAATATACAAATGCGGTTTTTGCAAACGCAACTTCAAATGCGATATCAAATTTGAACAACATCTGAGTCGACACGTTAAAAAACTTCCGCACATTTGCTCCTTTTGCAATCACACTTTTTACAATTATCGAGCATACCGTACGCACTACAAACAAAGCCACGGGCCAGTATACCAATGCGATCAGTGTAACGACGTGTTCCGCAAACGAAGAAAGCTAGTGGCCCATTTAGAATCCCACAAAACTAAACTACACAGTGAAATTGATAGATCTATCAAATGTTTTTATTGTTCGGAGACTTTCGACGATGTTTTGTCGTTTTCGCATCACGTCAGAAGCGAACACAAAGAGATGGTGTCGCAAGGATCGTCTGCGGACGAGCGGGATATGTCAGGAAGCGAAGATGAAATAGTCGATGTGGCGTAGAATAACATCCATTATTTGTACTTAATTCTTACTTTTACTATTTCACCATTAATATTAAGAAGTAACGTTGTTATCTACGCATTCATATATGGTGTTTTAATTATTTCATTAAAAAACACTTTTTTCAAACAAGTTATGCTTCAAAATATCAACTCCCAAGCCTCAGCCATAATCTGTCAGACGGTCAGAGTATTTACGCTTATTTATATAAGTTATAACATAACAACCTGATCAAGAAAGGGACGCTTAGATGGTTTGGGCATGTAGAGCGAATGAGCGAAGAAAGGAGTGTAAGGAGAATATATGATGCAAATGTGAATGGTAGCAGAAGTCGGGGACGCCCGAGGAAGACATTACACAACCAAGTGAATCAGATACTTGAGTCGGGGCCATGTCAAGAGTCAGAATAATAGAAGAGTATGTATGAGACGATGTATGAATGTGAATGAGACAAGGAGTGGTGTGACCGAGTTGTTTGGCGGGCCGTTTTCTGCCTACCCCTGCGGAGAAACGGCGTGATGGTTAGTTAGTTAACATAACTTTTCGTGAATTTTTTATGTAATGTTTTTCGAAACGTAAGTGATAATGATAATGTTTGTAATAAAATAAGTGTGTTTTATATTTTTTTTTCGTTTTCAATTATTTAAAATACAAAAAACGAAAAAGAACCGTTTTATTTTTATTTTTTATGTTTGCATTAAAATTTTTTATATTTCTTAATTTATATGTTTATTTCTCATAATAAAATATGAGAGCGTATTCATCACCATTGTAAAACAGTTGTTAGTTTTCGGATACGTTCAGAAATATTCCATTTATTTGGAATTTATTGCAAAGCGAAAAACTCCGACCTTCTAACAGGACATGCCTGAGGACTGAGGAATTAAGCATATATAAAAAAAATATATTTCTCGTGAATATTTATGTAGCTATTCTAGGGAAATTTCTTATCCACTCGAGCGATGAGACATTCCATTTTGGATTCGACCGCGCTCATTAAAAAAACATTGTACCTCGTTAATACACTTCCTGTGGGAAGGGTAGTTGTACCTTTTACGCCGGTCCTGCTTGAATTACTAACACACTTTCTATGGAAAGGGTAGATCTACTTTTACGCCAGTCCTACTAGAATGGCTGTAGAAGCATTGCTGTCGGATAATTCTACATGAATATTGTATACCAATCTTTTGTGGAAGCCCCAACAATATAAACAATGTGATAAAAGTCTCCAATTTAGTTATCTTCTTGTCTCTTGTGTGGAAGGATATTTGATTAAAAGGAAACTATACTAAACCTAAATCTGTAGAGTGGGGAATAACTTCATAAAACATCATCAAATGGCCCCAAACTGAATTAACCTCATTTGAGTTAGTTGTATTACAAAGTAGGCTTCAATTTCAGACAGTTATTTTATAGCTGGGGTGTGGTGACTACAGTGTAAAAAAGATTATATCAATAAAAGGGTTCAGTTTTATGCAGTAATAACTTTATTCTTCTTCTTACAAATGTACACATTGAGAGGTCTCTTCTTAGTAATAGACAATAGGACAAGGTTAAACAGTATTGCCAACAAAACAATGTTTACAGATACCTTACAGCCAACCTAAGATAATTGCATTTATATTGCCATATTCTAACAATTTATAAACAGGGTTTTCCAATAAGAGGTGTTATTTTGATATTCAATCGTAAAAGATCAATGGTTTCGTTGCTTGTGTGGCAAGTAGAAAAAAAAAAAACTATAAAACTAGTTGCCACACAAGCAACGAAACCATTGATCTTTTACGATTGAATATGAAAATAACACCTCTTATTGGAAAACCCTGTTTATGAATGAATCTTTTTTACACTGTAGTCACCACACCCTAGCTATAAAATAACTGTCTGAAATTAAAGCCTACTTTGTAATACAACTAACTCAAATGAGGTTAATTCAGTTTGGGGCCATTTGATGATGTTTTATGAAGTTATTCCCCATTCTACAGATTTAGGTTTAGTATAGTTTCCTTTTAATAGTTGGCGTCTTGTTGAAAATAAACGTTGTCCAGATCAATAGCATACAATTCCGGCCATAAAAAATCATTAATCATCTCTCGATAGCACAATCCATTCACCGTAACTGTTGCTCCAGCCTCATTTTCGAAAAAGTAAGGTCCAATGACTCCGCCGGACCATAAACCGTACCAAACAGTCACACGTTGAGGATAGAGAGGCTTTTCAACAATAACTCTTGGGTTTTCCGAGCCCCAGATGCGACAATTTTGCTTGTTGACGAAGCCACCGAGGTGGAAATGGACCTCATCACTCAAGATGATTTGCATTTGATTCACTCAAGTGAATTTTAATAATTTCAATGCGTTGTTGAAGCGTGTATCGTTCCATTTTTATCAATGGCGTAGTTTCTACTTGTCAAATGTCAAAAAATGACAGCTTCAAAAGTAACATCTACCGAAATAGCGGGCTATTCAAAATAACACCTCTTATTGGAAAACCCTATATGTGTATTTAAAAATATATATTTATCCATTTTCTCGAACGGGACCTAAATATGGGTAGCCATTGACTGCTTATGATAGAGTAAACGAGTAAATTATTGCGAAAATAAAATCAGTGCTGAAACACGGCAAAATTTTAGTGTCGGTGATCAAAAAGTTATGTTTCTATTGAACACCAAAAGATGTCACCGTTGTTCGTCTCATTGAATATTCTAGATAATGTTTTGCATGCCATTATGAAATGTTTTCTAAAAATTGAACATCTGTTTACATAATCGTGTTTATTTTTGGGGTATTATGCCATGTTGCGCTACCTCAGGGAGCGTTAACATGTGACGTAATGATGTTACAATATATCTAGACTTGTTATTGTCTTACAAAATTAAAATTAAATGTGGAGTAAAAGTAAGAAACATTCTTATGTTTCCAGTATATTCTTAATTCATACATTGCTCATGTATGACTAAGATAAACATTAAAAAAATTGTGTATACATGAACGGAGTAAATGATAGGTCCGGGCGGCGTTTTCTTAATCAAAAGTTGCGTCGAATACTACCTCAAGGCCGACTAGAGTTAGGGACCTGAACGCCTGACGGATTTTGAGGTGTCAAGTGATTAAGTGAGTGCCGTGTCATAATAGAGCAACAACAGCTTGCAATTGTCGGCGATTTTGTTGATACTCGCTGTTACTGATTTGTGTGTTGTTTTACTGCATATAAATAAACAGACTAATTAGACGCGCCCAGATCTCTACTCTAGTCGGTCTTGCATTTTCTCTATGACGCATAAAATCTTCAGATGAGATTTATAACAGTCGAAAAAATACATAATTTGGGTGTATTTACAAATTAAATGTTATTCCATGTCTTTTAATAGTGTTAGTTGAGTAATTAATTAACACAATATAGCAGTGACTATAGACATGTCCAGTATACCGTGGACAATATTCAGAAACAGTAATGTTCAATATTGCAGTGACTATAGACATGTCCAGTATACCGTTGATAACATTCAGAAACAGTTATATTCAATATTGCAGTGACTATAGAAATGTCCAGTATACTGTTGATAACATTCAGAAACAGTTATATTCAATATTGCAGTGACTATAGACATGTCCAGTATACCGTTGATAACATTCAGAAACAGTTATATTCAATATTGCAGTGACTATAGACATGTCCAGTATACCGTTGATAACATTCAGAAACAGTTATATTCAATATTGCAGTGACTATAGACATGTCCAGTATACCGTTGATTACATTCAGAAACAGTTATATTCAATATCACAGTGACTATAGACATGTCCAGTATACCGTGGACAACATTAAAAAACAGTAATATTCAATATTGTAGTGACTATAGACATGTCCAGTATACCGTGGACAACAGTAATATTCAATATTGCAGTGACTATAGACATGTCCAGTATACCGTGGACAACATTCAGAAACAGTAATGTTCAATATTGCAGTGACTATAGACATGTCCGGTATACCGTTCGTAACATTCAGAAACAGTTATATTCAATATTGCAGTGACTATAGACATGTCCAGTATACCGTGGACAACAGTAATATTCAATATTGCAGTGACTATAGACATGTCCAGTATACCGTGGACAACATTCAGAAACAGTAATATTCAATATTGCAGTGACAATAACATGTCCAGTATACCGTTGATAACATTCAGAAACGGTAATGTTCAATATTGCAGTGACAATAACATGTCCAGTATACCGTTGATAACATTCAGAAACGGTAATGTTCAATATTGCAGTGACAATAACATGTCCAGTATACCGTTGATAACATTCAGAAACGGTAATGTTCAATATTGCAGTGACTATAGACATGTCCAGTATACCGTTGATAACATTCAGAAACAGTTATATTCAATATAGCAGTGACTATAGACATATCCAGTATACCGTGGACAACATTCAGAAACAGTAATCTTCAATATTACAGTGACTATAGACATGTCCAGTATACCAAAACAGTCTGTAATATTTGTAGATATGAATTTTGGAAACATCTGGCCGAATCCAAAATCGAACTTCCGGATATCTCTACCACTCGAATGGTTGCCCATTGAATAGATAATTCACACTAAAAATGCCTTCCATTTAGATTTGAATGGAAACCCATGTCTCCATTGTCTTAAGGCGATGCACTACGTCGTGTAATATTTTGAATCGAGCCGCTATCAATAACACACCTTACGTAGATGGCGATAAGGCTTAAATTCCCGCTTAACCACCATCCACCTGTTTTGATTTATGCAAGAAAAAAACATGGCCAAAAACTGCCTTTTATTTTATTTTGTGGATATTCAGGCACAAATATTTAAATGTTTTTCGATCATTTTATAAATAACTTAATTTGCCACATTATACAATAAAACCATAACCGAAAATAGGTTCGTAAGTAGGAGATTTTGAGATGTGTTATCAAACTTCCTTCCTGTGTTTGACTTCTGACAATATTGTCGCATGTATTAAATAAATGTAATCTCTGTGCGATTGTACTTCTTGATTCCTTTCTACAATCCGCGACCCTTTTAGCACTGCGTTGAGGTTAGACGCAGTTATTCACATTGCTAAAATATTTTTAAAATTGATTTTTGTGATAAATTGAATTTTTTCACCTGATTTTGTTAAAATGTTGTGAATGAATTTTTTCACATTTAATTATTATGCAATTTTTTAAAATTTAATAAAATGTTATATTTTTTGTATACAGTGTACAATTTACCATTTTATGTGAAACACCTGTTCTTTCAAATCAAAACATCAAATATGTTCTAATTCTGCCAGTTTAATTCAGGCCTGAAAGGGTTAAACCCTTTGTGTATCTACTTACACATTTGTTAGGTAAAATATTATATAAAACTGTTATTTTATGGAAGAAGAAGATCTTATATAATTATCATTCAGTGAAACCTCATAACGAGATTAATTCGTTCTAGAATCTTTCTTGTTACGTCTATCAATTTAAAATACTATAATGCGTCCCATGCCAAAAAATATTCAAATAAAATTACATACTTGAATGCGAATTCGATTTGCAAAAAACAATAAAAAAAATCGAAATAACTGCTTTATTATTTATGAATTTATGAAAAAAATAAATAATTTTTTTACTAGAAAGCTATCTAGAGACATTTGTTTTTGCCGACGCTTTAAAATTTCGTGAAAATGTGACACAGCATTATCATTGAACGCATAGCCACCTCCTTATTAGGTGCTTCTCAATGTACAATGCAACAGTTTTTCATTTCTCATATCGCGCCGGAAGATTGTTCCTCTGCTACTTCCTCCTTATCCACTAACAAACTCTCCTCCATAACTTTTTGTTGTGCACAAAGCAACTCCATAAGCTCTGGTATTCAGCTCTTGACTGTGCTCTTCCACAAGCTCATAAATATGGTTGTTATCCACCTCCAGTACCATGGTATTGGTCAAAGACAATCTCGTTGACTGTAGACTCCACGGGTATTGTTTCAAACTCCTCAAAATCACATTGGACAACGCTCTTTGGCCAAAGTTTCTTCCAAGCAGAAGTGAGGGTCCTCTTGGTAACCCCTTCCTACATCTTGTCAATCATCTTGAGGCAAGTAACCAAAAAGAAGTGAAAGTGACCTTTCCAAAACTCTGAGATTGAGACTTGTCCCTTCAGTCACCTCAAAAAAACGCTCGAAGAGTGTTTTGGTTTAGAGTTTCCTTAAGTTAGAAATAACCTGCTGGTCCATAGGCTGAATTAACAGAGTGGTGTTGCATCTATCTGCTTAATTTTATCCTTGTTCTTGAAGAATTCGTTGGAAGTAGACCGATTGAATGTGATCGCTAGATCACCCACGCTCACACTTTGTTCTCGCTTCTCAATGATTTATCCTTTTATTTCTACAGTTACATTGATTCTCTCATGGATATCTTCTTTTGATCTTTTCATCAGATATATTAATTTTGGAATCCCACAAGGAACTGTGTTGGGCCCAATACTATTCATATTATATGTAAATGAACTTTTTGAACTCCCAATCATCGGAAAGATTATATCTTATGCGGATGCTACAGTATTAATGATTGAAGAAAACTCTTGGAAAGCGGCCGAAATATCGGCAAATAATGCAATAAATATCATTAAACAATGATTTGACAAAAACTTACTCTTTTTAAATGTTGGGCAATCTCTTTTTCTAATTCTGAGCCTAACAGAGAATATTACAAATATAAATGTAAACATTAAAGTTCACAACAAATTGTCTACTTAAAATCACACCCTGTAACTCAAATTGTATACATATTAGTAGTAAAGAACAAATAAAATGTCTCGGGATAATTATCGACAGTAAAATCAAATAAACTCCACAGTTAACAGAATGAGGAAAATAATATAAATATTCTTCAGACTTATAAATACTATCTCATTAAAAATATTAAAAGAAATTTACTTTACACTTGCGCACTCTGTACTACAATATGGAATCAAAGCTTGGGGGAGTGCATATAAATCATCCCTTCTCCCACTCGTAACAATTCAAAAAATTCTTATGAAAATTATCCTAAAAAAACCGTATTACTACCCAACAATAAATGTATTCCAAGAATTCGCTGTTCCCCCACATAAAAAAATTTACGACAAAATTGCACTACTTCAGCTACAAAATGATATCTTTAATGAAAATAATACCCCACTGATAAAAAATATTAGCATAAGGAATACTTTTAGTGGACTAATGTACGAACCTGAACAGCACAAAATCACTATGTATATAAAGGAATAAAATTATTTAATCAATTACCCACTGATATGCGAACAGAAAAAAAATGACATATAAAAAAAATGAAATCATATTTTTATAGCCTACCACCATATAATTTTAACTTACTCTTAGATATATTCTTGACTGTTTTGTTATTCCTAATGTTCAGAGATGTGCAAAATGGGTACCCAAAACCATTTGAAATGCAAAATGGAAATGGGTCAAAACTTTTCCATTTGAAAATGCAAAATGCAAAATGGTTTTTAGAAAAGCATTTCAAATGCAAAATACCTATTTTCAAAATGCATTGAAAATGCAAAATGGTTTCTCAGGTCAAACAATTAAAATAATTATAGAATTTTTAAACAATTTTGTCATTTAATAATAGACATCAATGTAGAACAAACATATTACACGATGGTAAATCCAAAAACACCACTACAGATTATGAAACCACAAAAAAATTGCGCGGGACTAATGTTGCCAACGTAAAAACATAGAAACTGCTATCTAGCATTTAATATTACAGCGTCATGGCCCCATGTTCAGTATTTTTTGTAATGGTATCACCCAATTACCAGGGCTCCTACCAGGGAGCAACTTGACAAATGTAAATTATCTCTCATAGCGAGGTTGAGGACCGACTGATATTTGGGGCTTATGAAAAAAAGATGAGTGGAGATAGTAGGAAGAATGTTGCAAAAAAGCATTTAAAATGGAAAATGCATTGAGAAAAGCATTTAAAATGCAAAATGGTTTTTAGAAAAGCATTTAAAATGCAAAATACCCATTTTGCATTTTGCATTTCCATTTGAAATGGATTTATTTGAAATAAAGCACATCTCTGCTAATGTTTTATGTACATTCTATATATATTTATTGTTTTAATTACGTTTATAATCTTAAAAATATTATAAGTCTAAATCTCTTATATGTTAAATTCTTAAGTTATTGATAAGTTGTCCTCTCCAAATGACAAGTATCATCTTTTGTAGGAGAGTGTATAAAAATATGTAAGCTATAATATGTTATATTTTGTAAAAATTAAATAAATAAAGGGTTATTAAACATTGCACAATTTTTTTACAATTTTGGAAAAATGTGTTACCCTAATGTGCTAGAGAAACGAGTGCTAACCAGAGACTGAAGTGCTGGCGCGGTAGTCCCGGCTCACAAGTGAGTGACGTGAAATTATAACTTGCCATTTCTTCGTCACTCGTTATGTGAAATTTCGCTCGTTAAGGGAGCATTTACTTCATCATCTGTTTTGCTCGTTATGTGAATTACTCGTTATAGTAGGTGCTCGTTATGAGTTTGTATCACTGTATTGATTATATTTACAGTGTCTGTAGCGGGCGGGCGGCATGGATTTGAATTTTATCTAATTAAGTTATTTTTGACATATTATGGCAAAAACGTTTTGAGCGATCGCTTGTTTATGAATGTGGGATAAACAGATCGCTTCATTGGCTTCAAGCTGCAGTAAGCAGTTCATATGTTCCCACATTGATATTTTGAGGAATGTATATAATGTACATATATCACTCCAGTGGTTAAACAAATCTACAGTTTTATTCCGAGATTGGTGAAGTTTTGTACACTTGACCTTCAAAACTAGAGGATAGTCCCTGTCTACATCAGATTTAGAAAAACCAACCCCCATCCCGTCTCTTAAAGCAGAATTTTGATATTTGATGAAATTTTGCACACTTGATTATTTAATTTTACTATATTATTACTGCCTAATCTGATTTCAAAAAACTCTTTGTAAGGCCCTGGCAACGTCGTGTAGTTAAATAAAAACTATTCATAAGGCCTGGGCAACATCGTATAGTTAAATAAAAACTCTTCATAAGGCCCGGGCAACATCGTAAAGTAACATAAAAACTCTTTGTAAGACCCAGGCAACGTCGTATAGTTAAATAAAAACTCTTCATAAGGTCCGGGCAACATCGTATAGTTAAATAAAAACTCTTCATAAGGTCCGGGCAACATCGTATAGTTAAATAAAAACTCTTCATAAGGCCCGGGCAACATTAGTAACATAAAAACTCTTTGTAAGGCCCGGGCAACGTCGTATAGTTACATAAAATCTCTTCGCAAGGCCAGGGCAACGTCATATAGTTACATAAAAACTCTTTGTAAGGCTCGGGCAACGTCGTATAGTTACATAAAATCTCTTCGTAAGGCTAGGGCAAAGTCGTATAGTTACATAAAAACTCTTCATAAGGCCCGGGCAAAATCGTATTCTATTATTCTGACTCTTGACATGGCGACACTCGAGTATCTGATTCACTTGATCGTGCCATGTCTTCCTCGGGCGTCCCCGACTTCTTTGTAATCTTTTCAATATATAAATAAAAATGTTCATTTTTTCAAAACCTTAAATCTCAGAAAGTTTCTTACCGATTGCTGTGAAAATTTGACACAATATTGCATTCGAATACGCGTGTATTTTTATATACCAATGTTATATAGATGTCAAGTGTAACAGGTAAAAAAATGCTTTTTTTTAAACTGCGCCTAATCTGTTGGACATAAAATCAATATGCGCTATTATTTCTCTATCTGCACAGACAGACTGAGACACAGCAACGCATGAAGGGGTACAGCTAGTTAATAAATGTAATATCAATATTTTTCGCTAAATATCAAAAGAATAATTATTATGATTCTTACCATAAAAGGTATATTATTTTTTAAGCAATTTCAGCGTCCCCTCCGGTCCTTCTGTCTAGAGTTAATGTAGATGTGGAGTTAAAGAACTTTTGAAGAGTTTTTATGTAACTATACGACGTTGCCCGGGCCTTACGAAGAGTTATGTTACTATACGACATTAACTCTAGACAGCGTCCCCTCCGGGCCTCCTGTCTAGAGTTAATGTAGAAGTGGAGTTAAAGAAGTTTTGTACATCCGTGCAATCGGAGGCAATTTCGGGGCAGTGGCGGGGAGCACCACCTTGCTCACCCTGTTAGTAGACAAATCGACCGTAGCTCCGAAATCGGGAGTAATATCAAATCGGCTAGCTTAACAGGAGGCTCTGAGGAAAATAACTTCCCTCAGGGCCTGTGTAATCTCTGGGGATGCTGTGTTGAGGAGATGAGGGAGTAAAGACAGAGGCCGGCAAATCGTTCCACAGCCGAGGTGTTGGAATCAAGAACGAATCGTAGAAGCGAACCGCTCTCATATGTCTGTGTACATATGTTAGGCGTGTTTTCCGATTATGCACCGGTGCCTGATGCCTATGAATGACGATAGTTCCTTGTAATACCAGTAGAACAGGGACAGCATGCATACCTGACGCCTGTGCTCTAAATATTACAATCCGATTGTCAAGATAGGTGAATCTGTCAAACAAGTCAAGGCTATTTTTCAGGAATTTTGGGGCTCCAGATCAGAGGTGGTGGTGACCGACAAACGATAGTATTATGTTGTTTTCAAACTTACATAATATTTGGATGATTTATTGTTATATCTCTGCTTACTAGCAGGTTTAGTGTGTTGGGACCTCTTGATAAAGTAAAAGGTTCTTTACTCTTAATTGCGTGTATTTACGTTACAATAAATTTAGTCTGGATTTGTCTACACTGTTCATTACCCGAGGGTTGGTAATTCTCTGTTTCTGCAAGCTTGAAGTCTGACAAGGATACCCCACAGGCAATTGCTACACTCTAGCGACATCTGTCAGACTCTGGAGTAAGCTTTCTGACTGGTGCCATCTATCGCTTGAATACCCAACTTTTTACCATACATCCATTGATGTATATACACTAGATCGATAATTACCGCGTCAAAGCATTGCCACTGCAATTAAGGCCACAGACAACTTTGCCGCTAACGCCAGTTCAGTGCTCAGTGAGACGCCGACCGAGTTAAACCGAGCGACACGCCGTCAAAACTATTTCCAAAATGGGCAAATGCGTCGTTAAAGAATGCAATTCAAGGTCACAAAAACATAATAAATCAAGCGGAATTACTTTCCACTCGTAAGTTTAATGTTTACATATTCACATTAAGTTAAAAAACGCTAAAATTGGAATAAAATATCGAATACTATAAATATAGGTTCAGTGTTGCCACTAAAAATTCGTTTTGGTTTTCCCACATTAATGGGAGAATACATAATGTATGTAATAATTTACTATGGAGGTAATACAAAATATTGGAACAAAAAATGTCTTTATTATTTAATTAATTATGCTTACTTTTAGTCATCTAATAAAAAAAACACATATTAAAATAATTTTAATTAGTTTATCTTATTACAAACTAACGTTAAAAAAACACTCTATTTTATTGCTTATGTCGGGTAAAATTTCAAATGGTAGGCAACACTGACGCGCCAGCGCAGGTTTGTGTTTCTGTCGTTGTCTAATCGTAGCGGCAGCATTGGTCTCGTGACTTGTGTAAGTGAGACAAATATATGTTTACTTTAAAATGTTTATTGGTTTCAAAGCTACGTCGTCGCGGTTGTATAGTGGTTATGCTTTTTTTGACGCGCGGTAATGAAGCTTGCTTCTCTATTTATATAACCTCATTGAATACATCACATTTATATAGAGCAGTTTTTGTGAAAAATCACCTCAAGGACGCTGTTTGTATCTTTGAAAGTAACTTTAAGTCAACTATGTACTACCTAAGATAAAAGTAAAGTGTTTGAAATTTGAAAATTACCCTGTATATACAATTTACCACTAATTGGCTAATTAAACAAAAAATACCTCAAACTTATGGGAGCCGAATTGTTCAATCTCCAGACGATATGTTCAATATCCAAAATAATCATTCATCATTTTCAAGCTATGTTCAACGCCCAGCTTTACAGTCAAAATATGGACATATTATAGCTTCAATCTTTGAAAGATGATCTTTAAACATTTCCTGTTTTACATATGTATAAAACGAAATGACCAAAATGGAGAATTTTTTAGAATTTGCCTGTAAAAACAAAAAAAACGTCTCCTGTAAAATTTGCTAAATGGTCTATTGAACATACAGGAACTAAGGCAGCGAACTGTCTAATTGTTTTTATAACATTTTGTAATTCCTTATAATGTTTATTATTTATATTTCTTTGTCATTTATAAATATATTGTCTCAACGACTAGAATTAATAGAACATTATTGGTCTAATATTGTAAATAATTGCTGTTTATGCTAAATATATAAATGACTGTTTATTTCATAAATAAAATAAATTCCTCCCTCCTGCAACACGGGTCTCTTCAAGACTGTAGGTAGATTTTTACAATTACGCACGAAACAATTTTAGAATCGGTGAGCTGTTTAGAATCTCTAACAAGTGATACGCATGCTGGGAACAATTTTATCTGGATTGTTAACACTTACGCACTTCCCAATTCTAATTTTATAAACATAATATCAGTAACATGTATATGTACTATCTGTGTAAATATATACAATATACAATAAACAATAAAAACAAATGCAAAGAAAAAATTATATTTAATTAACCATTTTCAATTTGGGTGGTGGCTTTGGGTACCGCCGCCCCGGGAACCATTTATTGGATAACCAACACCTATGCTATAGGTCACGCAGTAACAATCAGAAATAATAATTCTAATAAGCCACGTTTGGGCCGCCATTGTAACGGCTAAAACCACGTTGGGTTGCCATTGTCACAGCTAAAAAGGAACCAACATCGGGTTTGCTACGATTGTAAAATAAAAGAGAAAAGAATTTCAATATAACATTTATTCCAACATCGTAAAGAGCTAGAGTACTTAACAACAATATTAGTTTACATCTCAAGGGGTGAGCGTCAATACGAAGTACTGAGCGCACGGACGGAATTTAAATTGGTAGCAAAAGATTGAGTGTGACATTGTGCGTTGACATAAAATATCTAACCTGTTAACGGGTGAAGGGGTGCCAAACAACACTTAAAGCGTTGTTAAATTTAGAAGCGGTGCAAAACGATGACCAGTGAATAAACTTTACTAGCTGATTGCGTCATCGCTTGCCTGGAAGTCTGTCGACTAGAGTGCTCGCTCGTATCTTCCCTCAAGTCGCGTCGCCCCCAGCTGGCTGCCCAGTTAGTACTGAACTCGCCGCTCTCGAAATTCTGTCTGGAGCTCTCTTCTAGAAGGGGCCATAGAGCATACGTCACATAGATAACTGAGAGGTCTTGTCAGTTGTTAGAAAATTAGTGGCAGGGCAAAATTGAACTGCTACAACGCCAAGTGGTTCGCTACGTTTGGTCATTTAGCAGGGGTGCCCGGGTTCATCGAGCAAGGTGTGTTCAGCACTTCCAACTGGTCACTCTTGGAAACACTGATCCTTAGATTCCTACCCACCCCTCATCATACCTTTTTCCTTCCCAGAACTTCCTCTCCTTAAAAATACCCTCCACACTGCATCCTCAAAGATTGAAAGGAATGATTATGAATTCTTTTGAGTGTACCCTCAATAAAGAAACACAAAACTGACGTTTAAAATATTTTATTAATTTTTTTTATTGTGAAAAGAAAATTTACATAAGTTTCCTGGAAACACAATATACTCTAAATTTCATCTTCTACAAAAATATTGCGCTGTACGCTAGAAAGAAATAATATTAATAACAAATGTATAATTATATAGGAGTAGACGAAGTTGATTGAGGAGTCGGGTTTATCCCAGCTTGGATAGATGCTCGTCGAAGAGGAATAGCGCCAGAGAACTATCAGCGGACTGGTCCTTGATGAGTCTCTTGAGGTCGTTGGTGTGACCCGCCAGAGTGCGGATGGATTCAGCTTGCTCATTCATGAACTCCTCCTCCAGGTAGTGGCCGACCTGGAGCAGAAATACAAACGTAAGATTAATTCCTTTGGGATTGCTTTTCTATCTGCGCAGACAGAGAGCCACAGCAACGCGTGGCGAGGTACAGCTAGTTAATAACCTTTTATTAATAAACATAAAACACAATCTTACAGCCCCATATTAGATATGTTCCCATTACCGTCCGTTATACCTCCTCCCCCCACACTTCACTAATCCTTAGTCAACATCTAATCGATAAATCTAACCGATGGTTTTTATTGTGTAAACTGTAATTATTACCACTTACACAAAAATAAATACAGCTATAATTATAAAAGTTGTCAATTTGTAATACGTTCGAAAACCGCAAATTTATCTGGGATCGAATGAGATGCGAATATATTTCCCGCAGTTGGCAGGTTGCTTAATCTTTGAAACGCCGAGCTCCCGCGGCCCAATACCGCTGTAGCGCGCAGAGGGTGAAAATCTCACAAACAGAAATTATTGTTTCCGATTACCAATTAATTAGACACGTCCGCACTCAACGGATACAATTTTTCATATCAAATTGGTAATTTTGGCACTTAAGGCGATGCACTACGTCGTGTAATATTTTAAATTGAGCCGCTATCAATAACAACCCTTACGTAGATAGCGATAAGGTTTAAATTCCCGCTTAACACCATCCGCCTGTTTTGATAAATGCAATAAAAAAACATGGCCAAAAAGTGCCTTTTATTTTATTTTGTGGATGTTCAGGCACAAAATATTTAAAAAATTTTCGATCATTTTATAAATAACTTAATTTGCCACGTTATAAAATAAAATCATAACCGGAAATGGATTCGTAAGTAGGAGATTTTGAACTTTAAAGCAGTTTTCATAGGCCTTATACATTATTTTTTTCTGGGCTTATAAAAAGACTTATCTAAAAAATACTCGATCATTTCAAAGGCCAAGATGTATTCTACTCGCAGTATTTAATTAAAGCATCTGAAACATTTCTAGGCGACCAAATTTTCAAACCAAAAACACATGATTTTGCATTACTTGGCATCGCCTTAAGAAATTTGAGAGAAATACATTGCAAAATATCAGAGGCTTTAGGACAGTAATGGGCAAGACGCGAGCCATTTCGTACGGCCCACGAGACTTTCTGTACGACTGACTTGACTAAATAAAAATTACGGTAAAAAATGTAACAGTTTCCAAAAGGGTTTACAATTTTTCTATTGACTTGCCTACCAATGGACAATGGACAATATCAGCGGAAACATAACAAGTGAATCGGTTTAATTGTTGGCAGATGAATCATCTAAATGCGTTTAAGATTGACGATTGATTTTATTCATTAATTTCATTCACTTAACATATATATTCAGCTAACAATAAAAACACCCTAATATAATGGAACTTCCTTCTTCTTTTGGCGTTAGTAAGATTAGATTGTTAATATTAATTTCAGTTATAAGTTGCTAAATATGTAAATACTCGTATATATGTCATTAAGATAGTAGTTATAGGCCTTAGTCGTAAGTCACTAGATATAAGTCAGTAGTTCTAGTATTAACTATTTAAGAAATATATTTGTACAGCGCCCTTGAGGTGATTTCTCACGAAAACGGCGCTATATAAATTAGCCAAATATTATTATTTAGCGTAAAACTTTGTTCTGTTTTGACTGTGGGGTACTTGGGTAATAAAGCGCGTAGGTTAGTCTTGTTTAGGTGTTGATATTACATCTCAGGAACTGATATTGTAAGAGAGAAACTGAGATTCATTCCAATCATGCAATCATTCTGCAGGGTTTGCAATCATCATCCTTTGGGCACACATTACACTGCTCTAGGGGTTGGTTACCTGGGGATCGTGGTAGTCGGGGCTCCTCCTGGTGACTTCTCCGTGGATCCTGTGCGCCTCCTCGGCCAGCACCTTCTGCTTGTCCAGCGCCTTGGCCATGGATCCCAGCTCAAACAGCTCGTAGGTCGAGTCCAGCGGGGTGTTGGACTTCTTGCTGCGCGCGTTGAAGTTCATTCGTCCGCCTGCAACACGTCAACATACATTGTTTAGTTATGAATAATTTCCGCCACTACTAGCGGCAGACGGACGGCCCATTAGGTCACCTCTCAGAAATATAAGAAGACAATTAATTTATTAAATATTAACAATCTCGCCATTAACTCGGTCTTGATTTACACTTCTTGTTTCATCCACATTCATTCTGTTATTCTGACTCTTGACATGTCCCGACTCAAGTATTAGATTCACTTGATCGTACCATGTCTTTCTTGGGTGTCCAGATTTCTTTGGTGTCATATATTCTCCATTCATCACAGGAGGCAGGATTTGAGAAAAATAATTTCTCTCAGGACTGTCATCTTTGAGGAAGCTGTGTGAAGGGTCTTTTTTAAGGAAAGGAAGGAGAAAAGGTTCCGGGAAGGTTAAAGGTATGAGGGTTGGGTAAGAATCTAGGGATCAGTCGGTCCAAGATCCACTTGGGACGACCTATGGCAGAGGTGTTGGTTATCCAATAAATGGTTCCCGGGGCAGCGGTACCCATACCCGCATACCAAATTGAACTTGCCTAAACCATCTAAGCGTCCATTTCTTAATCTTAACCATTACATTGACAGTCAATTTGAAGGACACATGATTTTTTTATAGAAATATTTAACGAAAACCTTTGCATAGATCCATAGACAAAGAACCGAAAAATTAAATAAAAACTTTTTTGGAACTGAGGTTTAGATCAGTTAAAAATGAAATTTTATTATTATGCATTGACATACTGACCTCTCTTGGTGATGAACTTGATGAGGTCGATGGACTTGGCCCAGGTGTCGTCGCTCAGCTTGCGGAACAACTTGGCGAACCCGTCGCGGTTCTTCTGGTAGTTTCCAAAGTGCGTGGCCATCAGCAGGTACTCGTACGAGTGCTCCACGTGCTCGTTGGCGTACGCGTGCAGGTCGGACGAGACGCCGCGGAAGGCCGAGTACTGCGCGTTGCAGTTGGCCAGGTCGGAAGCGCTTCCGGTGGGGCCGCAAGCGCTCGTCACGTCATTGTAGCAGAAATTAGCGGCGGACACGGCCAGAATGGCGGCAAACACGACCAACAGCTTCATCCTAAGGGAGATGTAACGAGAGTGTATTAATACGACAATACATTATACAAAGGCCTCGGTATCGCCACCATCCAGAGTTGCAACGTTGCATGAAATGGCTTTGTGACCAGATCCAGGTAATACCCAGCTTCCTAACAACATACACTGATTGGGGATGCCATAGTCTCACTGGCTACAGACAGTTGGTTACAGTTAGGACTCTAAAAAATACAATGAGATTGTTGTTGATCTCAAAACTTACCGAGTTGTGTAAACCATATTGAAAAGTGTCAAAATGACTTCCACACAATATATGTTGAAAAACAGAAAAACACTAGAAACAACGCCAAATTGTTTGTAAGAATGAAATAAAAAATACAATGCAAATTTTCATAGAGTTATCATGGCTTAAATATAACATTGGCTTAAATATTACAGTGATAAATATTATATATGCAGGGATGCAAAACCTTAGGCCCAAATTGCTAAATAAAATATATCCACCATGGAAGATACTCTCAGATATACAAATATTGCTTGAAATGGCTTTAGTGCTGTTTGGTGAATATCAAAGTGAAGTTCGAAGGTAAGGAAATACGCATAAATTATTAAAATAACCCAAACTAACAACCTAAAAACCAATTTTGCGTGTCTACATCTCCCCCGATGTGAATAGTTGCTTCCAGTAGTGATTCAAGTTTAAATCAAGGCGGAATCCGCAACTCTACCAAAGGTTCTGCACATCTGTAGTAAAAGATAAACAGTAATGTATCAAGAATAATTGTAAACATTTCGCCGAATAAAATAAGCCTAATAAAGAGGCTTTTCCTTGAAAAAAGGACTAATATAAAATGTGATGCTAATTTGTACATAAACTTTACAATCTTAATCCAACCTTATTTATTATAGGAGATAAAATTCAAAGTGTATTTAACAATGCACTTGCTGACAACGTTTTAACAATTTCCACGAATAAATAAGCTAATTAAAGCTGAAAATGATTGATATAACTTTGTTAATTTGATGACTCACTTCTACTCCGGTACGAGTCCGGAGATTGAGGGGTCAAATCACATTGTAAATCTAAAATAAACTTATTGGCTTTTAATTTGTTGAAATTATAAAGAAAAGTTACAAATTAATAACATGTTACTTAACACGCAGGCCTCCGTAGTCGAGGGTAAGGCTCTCAACTAGCAAGCTGGAGGTCGCCAGTTCAAATCCATATACTCTCAGTATCGCCCTGGTGCAAGAACACCATTCAGAACTTTAACAGTACACAACTGATGACCCTGTACAAATCGCAAGTGCGCCCTACTGTCGAATTTGGCAGCCATCTCTGGTCCGGAGCCCCTAAATACCTGAAAAAAAACCTTGACTCTGTGCAAAAACGGGCGGTCCGTTTGATAGATTCCCCAATCTTAACAAACGGACTGCAATCTTTAGAGCACAGGCGTCAGGTAGGTATGCTGTCCTTGTTCTATCGGTATTACAATGGAAGATGCTCTGAGGAACTAGCGTCATTGATCCCTTCGGCACCGGTGCGTAGTCGGGATACACGCCAAACGCGCGCCCAACATTTGTACACGGTTGACATTTGTCACACGAGAACGGGTCGCTTCTACGATTCGTTCTTAAGTTCAACAGCTCGGCTGTGGAACGAACTGCCGGCCTCTGTGTTTCCTCCCTCCTACAACATGGGACTCTTCAACACCCATGTTCACTCCTTCCTCTCCACAAAAAGACCCTCCACACAGCATCCCCAAAGATGACATAGGCCCTGAGGGAAATTATTTTCTTCAGGGCCTCCTGTGTGGAGTTAATATTAAAAAAAAAGTAAGAATGCGATACCGAGAACGCCAGGTTCCATTCTACTTCCATTGACCGCACTTTTGCTGTACTAGCGCGATGTTGATTTCATGCCTTTTTTTCATGCATTTCATGCCGGTTGGGATTCTTGTGCAGTAATAAACAATTACAAAGAATATTTAATGATATGCCAAACTGATAATGTCTAATCTAAAAACCTTACTTAGTATATAAAACAAGAATTTGCTTTAAATAAGTCAATAATATTGATACAGCTGTTCCGTACAAGGTGTCGGTTTAGTTACAAAAACCAATTTTCCATACCATTTTACGGACTAAACAATATGTCACCCACGTTCGTCAGATTGTTTAACGTTGTCACTTTATTTTTGCTTTTGACCAGAGAAGTTTTGTGTTCAAACGAATGTAAATTGGACAATAAAGAAGAGTGCGAAACGAGAAACTTGTACCTTGAAGCAGTTCAAAATGGTATGTGTACATTTACTATTAAAATTAATAAATAAGAACAAAAATATGGCCTATTTAATCGCTTGTCTAGATTTTATTTTTTACTTGTAAACCCCGCAATGCTTCTGTCTTTCTCGGATGTCTCCGACTTCTTCCACCATTCACTACTGTATACCACAATGTTACTGTTAACCTCTCAGACAAAGACATTTATGTACTATGTGTTCCTTTGAGAACTGTCAAAACGTGATAATTTTTGTGTTATTTACGAGTTTTGCTAAAAGCATCATAACTCACGTTTTGGGAAACGTAGCCTCATTCTAAAAAATGTTTTGGAAAGATTATGAAATCCACTATCGCATTGTGTTGTTATAAGTAAATATTTGCGTTTCTAAATATATATTTTATGAAAACGTCAAAAATATGTAAGAATCGCTTACCATTATTTCAAATCCGTGAAAAATGTACTTTTTTCTGAGTATCATAAAGAAATAACACTTTATATATTGAAGAAATATATTTAAAAACTATTAGTCACCTCAAAATATTAACCGTCCAAAATAAAATATTTTTAATAAATTATTTAGAAACGCAATAAATTATGATGGAAATAAATCGATTTTTGTAAAATCTCGCGCATTTACGTGAAAAGACGTTCTAATGTCTTGACCACTATTATCATATTTACGTCTTTTGACGTTCTAATGTTCTGAGTGGTTAACACTTCTGGCATTAATAAGAACAAATTTTCAGCGATTTCGGGTTTACTACTTTTCGAGTTTTGAGAGCACAAACATACGCAAAGTGTTCTATGTATACAATAGGTGTATCAAATTGATTCATGGTTGCAGTAATTAACCCGATGAATTTTTCACAGAATTAGGATATAGAGATATCACCGGTAAAAATATATATTTTTTTAAAACAGCGCCATCTGTTGGACGTAAAAGCAAAACACTCTATTGTTTCTCCATTTGCAAAGAGAGACTGAGCTACAGCATCGCGTGACGGGGTACAGCTAGTTGCATACTGACACAACTTCAATAGGACTTTAACGGAACTCGAAAATTAACTTTGAAATTTGATGAGTTGTTCGAATTCGGCAAAACAACAGAGGACGAGGCAGAGAGGACGGACCGCCAAACAACTCGATCTAGGCACACACTCCTTGCCTCATTCACATTCATACATCGTCTCACACATACTCTTCTATTATTCTGACTCTTGACATGGCCCGACTCAAGCATCTGATTCACTTGGTCGTGTAATGTCTTCCTCGGGCGTCCCCGACTTCTGCTACCACTCACAGTTGCATTATATATTCTCCTTACACTCCTTTCTTCGCTCATTCGCTCTAAATGCCCAAATCATCTAAGCGTCTGTTTCTTAATCTTACTCATTAGGCTTGCATCAGTCTTGCACTCTTTGCGGATGTCCACATTTCTCACACGATCATACATGGTTTTACCAGACATACGCCTCAGGGATCTCATTTCTACAGCATTCAGTATACTTTCATCCTTTCTCTGTCAGTTCCATGCCTAACTTCCATACATCAGGGTAGGTACCAGCACTTCAATGTGGACTGCTAGCTTCGCTTCTTTGGACAATTTTTTGTTAGCGCCAACTGCGTTCAGTCCTCCATGAATGGAGTTACCTGCATTTCCCCTTGTTTCAATATCTCTGTCAGCCTTCCCATCTCTCTAGAACATACTTCCTAAATACACAAACTCATCCACCTGCTCCAAGTATTCCTCAGCAACAACTATATTGCACACTGTTTTCGTACTCTCTCTTTCAAACACCATGACTTTAGACTTACTTATATTCATCATTAACTCATTCTTCATACATACTTGGTTCATCCTAGACACGAGAAACTGTAGATCTTCCATACTGTTAGCAATCAGCACTTCATCATCAGCATTTATAAAAATAATTATCCTATCCCGTCCTATGTTACATTTTAAAAATAATTGAATAAATCTTGCGAAACCGTTTAAATTATTTGCGCACACGTGCTAATGTGGTCCGAGAACGTCAGTTAGTCAGATATTTATCGCTATCGACTCCGCATAATGTTTGCCGTTTAAAGCTGTATTAAAAAACTGTGGTGTTCTTGAAGCAGGTGTAGATCATTGTTACTACATATATATACGGGAAGTTAAGAGACGTACTTGACTTATTTTTAACGAGTGATTTCTGACATTATCTGAAGTAAAAAATGTCAAAGATATTTTGGTCTCCGGTGACTAAGTATGTAAGGTTTTAATTTTCGAAATATTTTTTAAAATTGTTACACAATCAATCTGGTAGCTTAGAGGAGTAACCGTCCAGCCAATAGGATGGACCCTAGCTGTCTAATTTTTACTGTGCTCATAAGAATACTTTGTGTTCCAAAAGTCTGGTTATTCTTCGCTTAAATTTCAAATTCAAAAATTCGGTCTGTCTAAACAAATTATAAATGTAATACGCATCTTGGCGACTACCGCCACACATCTGCGTGGACGTTCGTACACGGGCACACGTTGTCCACATTTTTCAAACTCGCTGGCGAATTGTCGACACTGGAATACTCTGTCAGAATTCAACTTTGCAATAAAACCCAAATAAATGGAATATTTCTCAACGTATCACAGGAGTTTTTTTTATAATTTTTTTAAATTTTTTTATAATAATGTTTTTGTTTTAATTGAAAAAAATGTTACCGGAGAGCAAAGTGTCCATAACATTTTTTACTGCAAATGTGCTAAGGAATAGCTCGTTAAAGTTTGTCGGGTACGTGGCGATACACCCTGTATAATACTTATGTACAAACTGATTAAATGTGAACTGTCGATTTCCCGAAAATAAATAAATATGTTCTCCACATTGAAATCTTCAATTTATCACAAAATAAATACGATGGATCTTTGCTGGGACAGTTCGGTTATACGTATATAAAAAGAAAACTGTATAATTTTTACTTTTTATAAGTGTCAACTCAAACTAATAATAAAAATGCGAAAGTGTGTTTGTTTGTATGGCCATGGTAGCTGCGTCGGCCAGGCCTGCGATTCTGGAGTTAAACGATCAATCGTTTTCGTATGCGCCGTCTTTGAGTGAAAAACTACTAGTCGTCGCGACTAACTTTTTCGAATATTTCAATTTTACATATTCTTGAGCGTCGAACGGTCGAAGTTGGTAGAAGAGATGATTATATTGGCACCCCTGTGAATATTGTCTATGTTCCTGATGTTTTTGGGATTTCTATGGTGAGACTGTCAAACAGACAACAGTTATTCGTTATTCAAAACAGAAATGGCTGCGGGACATATTACAAATTGCCAAAAGCAACTCTTAATTGAGCTTGTAAGCTCCGATAAAGACTTAGTAAGTGGGAAATTTTCACCCACTTTTACATTTGCGAAATCCGCGCGGTAAAACAAAAATTGACAGCTAGACTAGATTTTGACAGCCAATTCCATAGAAACGCCAACAACCTACCACTCGCTGCCCTGTTTCTACTGGTTATACCCAGTAGTTGTTGTGTGGAATGACTTTTGACGTTTGGCGTCCGAAGTATGTACCTTCGACCAATTTCGGGAATAGCAACGACGACCAACGTACGTACTTTCGACGGCGATTACGAGCGCCCTCGATTCAGGAATAGAGCCCCAGCTCTGGGTTCAATTCCTACTCTTAAAAAAATTGATATTTCGAAGCTAATTGCGAAAAGAAACAACATTTCATTGCGCATTTATGCGCAAGACACAGAAAAATAAACTAAATTATCATGTTACATTTAAATCAGTCCTCGTTAACATTTGAACGTACAAAATTTAAAACTTCCAAGATTTATGATCTAAGATATTCGCCAGTTTTTTTGAGATGTTAAAATCGGGGAAGCTATCAAACGGACAACCGACATATATATCGTATATTAACTGGACTGAAACACCGAAATAGATGTCTTGTAAATTGATAATCGAATTACAAGCGTACAGTGGTAAACAGGATAATAATAATAATAATAAATTAAAGAACAATTAATGCGTACACAAAGACACTATTGCAAGTGATGCAGTTATTAATATAAGTGCAGTAAAACAATGCATAATTCAAAAGAAATATATACCAGCGTAAGAACAGTTGAACTAATTTATACTAGGCTTGTTTAAGACCTGTCATAAGTCGAAGTATGAGATGTCTATGATAATAGTCAGTAGTGAGTTTATTGTTATCCACTAAATTAATTGCACTTATAATAGCTGAACTTGGCATCAATTTAGGGCTGTCAGCGATTCAATGATACTTATGGATAAGAAATAATAATTATTTTATTAAAACTAAATGGTGGTCTTAACACCAGAACAATACAAAAAATATAATCTACCCTCTGGAAAATGTGGCAAATATACTTTTGATAATTTTAAGTAGGGGTAAGCAGAGAAGACGGACCGACGCATGACTCTGTCTCGGCACACTCCTCGATTAATTCACATTCATACATCTCATGATATACTCTGCTACAGACAATCTATCAGAAGTATATGATATAAATAAACAAATAATACATATTATGTTAGCTAACACTATAAGATATCTGAAGTAACTAGTTTAGATGCAGTAAAATATGATATAGGAAGTCATGCAGAAGAATATTATCATTCCTGACTTTGATTATTTATAGCTTTCTAATAACAATATTCCTACTTCTGAGAAAACATTGCCAACTGCATGCAACCTAGGTATAAGCGAGTATTTAAATGACTCAGTCTTGAGATTTTTGTTGCAATTAAAAATAATTTTGGATCGACTAGTTCTTGTAGGTATATGGAAGGTAATTAGACTTAATAAATCAGGGCTGTCTTTTATACAATTTCTATCTGAAACAAGTCTTCTATCTGAGAGTTTTAATAAGTTTAGTTCTTTCGTATTTGTGGCACGTTCGGTACAACAGATATCAAGGAACAAGCATTTTTTTAAAGATAGACGCAAAATGAAAAGGGAGAATTTATATTGTGCGGTCGGGAGAGATCAAACAATACGAGAGTCCTGGGTTCAATAGCTCGGCTGTGGTATTTCCAACGGCTTGTAAAATGCATAAAATAAGGGAATGTTTGGCTTGCTTTTAAAAAGATAGATTAAATTGCAAATCGTCTACGTACGGCACTATCATTTAGAGAATTTCTTCCGGGAGGTTTATATATGCTAGTTTATTTTAGACACCTACTGAAGTACGAATCATAAAATTCTTTCACCGTGCGATTTTTTGCATCGGGATAGTCGGAGTACTGGGAAGTGACATAGGCTACTTTTCATCCCGGAAAAACATATCGTTCCCGTGGGAAATTTCGGCCAAATACCAGGCGAACAAAGCCGCGGGTAAAAGTTAGTAATTAAATAACTTGTCTCAGATATTTTGCAACAAATCAATCAACAAATATGACTTTATCAAGTATTTTGTTCGAGTACCAGTTTCGAGAATTCAACAACGACACGCGAGTAAAGCAGTCACGTTTACGGACTGTGCGCGACAAGTTGTTTGCGATGTGAGTACATTACATGAGTATCGGATGCTTGCGTATCCATATTTGCGATGGGTTGTGACTAATTTTATTAAGAGCGGCTACAATAAGGCAATATGACTGCCCCGAAATGGCTCCCAGCGTATAAATGATCGTACAACTCTTGTTACAAGTACGCCGCCTCGTAACACGAGATAAATAAGATATTAGGTGACTGTTTAATAGAACCGGAGTCGTACAAAAACGGCGCATCAAAAAGAGCTAGTTCAATCGCTCATGAACCATCGCTTGTTTATGTTAGTTTTTTTTCCATCGCTTTTAATGACTTTATATTAATTTAAAGGTGTGTTAAATTGTCATGGAACTATCAGAAGAGAATATCTAAGAGGTACATATATATATGAGATAATGATTGAGTTCTGATGTTACTTGTTATATTAGTAATGACAGATGACAAATTGACGTATAGTATTTAAGAGTGCACAATAAATTAACAAAGGATTATGATGATACGCGAAAAGTGGAACGTTGGGAACTACCTGGCTATTCAGATCTCGTTTCTAAACATGGCTAAAGACATTTGAAGAAACTGAATTGTGGTCTTTTACTAGATCGATACAATAAAGCAATGGATAAAGTTGTCGAACTCCGTTGCACGTTCAGTAAGCAAAAAAATTATAAATAGCACTTGGTTTCAACTTAATTACTACAAGAAATAAATATTTATGTAGTGGGAGTTCCATCAAATCAAATTAGTTTGAAGTTCCTAACCTAATACGCACAAATTATTAAAATAACCCCCTAAAAACCTATTTTATGCATGTTTACTTAAACTCCCGACTTAAATAGTTGTCGCAATTAGATATTTAAGATGAAATCAAGTGTTGTCTTTTTAAAGAGTCTGCATGCAGCGGAATTCGCCTGATTATGAAATGTAATGTTACCATTTGCTATAAATATTGATTGTAGATATTATTCGAAACTAAACAAATCAATGTACAACTCGCGGAGCTTGAACAGAATTCGGTATTGGGTTCAAATAAACGAAAAAAGAATTAAAATTAGTAATAATAATGAATGATTACCTTGTTTTTGGTATTGTCTGGTATGAAAGAGGAAAATCAGCGTAGAATTAATAGTAGAACTTGTGTCGAGAAGAGTCGTAGAACGATTGAACAATGGAGATCTCTGGCACTAACCTTTACTCGCACTGGAGTAGAAGGTATTAGTCAGTTTGGCGGTTAGACTCCTGCGTTTTATGTTTTATATCCGAATGGATCTAGTCACGGAATGGATGACCGCGATAACACACCAGAAGAGTGTATAATCGATCAATCACAAACAATGTCAGGCCTCTCGTACTAGAGATAACAATAAACACGACGGAATGAAATTTGTCAACACAATGCACATATACTGTCAAACACTGAGGGAAAATTCCTCGTAAACTGCGTCGAACCTTGATCAGCTGATGTCAAGGTTCATTATTAGACGTGCAGCATTGCGCAGAAAAATTACAAAAAATTATTTTATACATAAGGCTACATTAAATTTAAATAAAAATCAATGATTATTCATCGGAAAAATAGTTTAAATTATTTTGCATTTTATTTGTAAGAGTTATATTAACTTTTTGCAATTAACAATTATTGATATTTAGGACGACACCTTTTTATCATTTTTATGACGCACTTACAGCTATCTTCGCGTGTGTGGGCGGTATTTTTCAAAGGTGTCGTATTGTGCACAATGTACAATATTTTTAATAGCATTAATATAAAAGTGTTAATTGGTCTCTTGAGTTCTTCAAAATTATTAAATATGTGTTATAAATACATTTCAATACTTATTTGGTGATACGTTGTAAATAATAATGGACGGAAATGGTGAATCATTTTCGACGACACCTCTAAAGTATTGCACGTTATTTACAGCATACTTCACGCTTATCAGCGAATGACAAGTCTAGAAGTCCAATCGAAAGAAAATGATGGGATGTCTGGGGAAATTTCCTCACTTCTGGGGAAAAAAGTATTGGAAAGCTGACGTCTGAAAAATAAGTAAAATTATTTAGTTCTTACGGCAGAAGAAAACAACAGAAACGTAAAAATAGGATTTAATTGTATAAATTTTTACAAATATGGCATAGTAAGTAATAAATTATTTCTCTTTTGACAGATTATTTATACTGCTATTTTGCTTACTAATCTTTTGCTTATTAAAAATTGAATGATTTCTTCGAAGTAACATATATTATTGAATCTTTTATTAATATATTTATTTTCGTTAGTTAAACAAAAATCATTTCATTGTGTTTTTTTTTATTCTTTCGTATTCCTCTAACTAGTGTCACTTATAAAAAAATGCCTATAATGTTTTCTGTCTTTTCAAATACTTCAGCCTTAGTACTATTACCATAATAATTTAATTACGGTTTTATTTATGTTATTAATTTGGGTCACAGTTTAAAATTTGTTGGCATCATTAGCTTTTCTTTGTTGGCATATTAGGTTCTTTGAATATTGTGGGAATTTGTGGGAAAATTTCCTCTTATCCGAGGGAAAACACACATATTTGGGCATACTTTGACAGAGGCCATTTGTAATTCCCCACAATCACAACACACAACTACAACAGTTTCGTATCGCACGAGTTATCTTTACGTGTATCTTTCGTCGCATGAGCGGTGTGCACAAGAAAATAATAATAACAATTTGATTCGCAATTATAACCGAGCTCAGTCATCTGCCATTGTCAGAAGTCGCCTTCTATTCCAGTGAGAATAAAGGCAATCTTTAGTCAACCCAAAAACATTCGTACTTTGTTGTTCGTACCGTTTAGACAAGCAGACATAACTGAATTAACACTGCGCAGATTACTAAAAATAATATCAACATCAAAATGAAGGCTGTTTTGTGCTTTTTGATCGTCGTTGCTATCGGAGGAGCTACTGCCAAGCTGACATGTGAGTTTAAATTATCTTATCTAAGGTTGTCTAACATCAGGGAAAACTGAAGACTGCTTTGTGTACGTTTCGACAAGCTCACATGTTAGTTATAAACTAACTGTTTGGCTGACTTCTGAAGGAGTAGGTAGAAATGATAAAACGCCACAACAAACTTGACACAGTCCTTGCTTCATTCATACATTACTATATATTCTTTTGTTATTATTCCGAGTCTTGACATGTCCGGATTGGAGTCTTTCTTGGGTGTCCACGTTTACTTTTACCGTTGGCTTTCATGTCATGTAGAATATTCCCCCACGGAGTCAAAGGTCAACTCATTATTATTGTTTATTTATATCATATACTTCTGATAGATTGTCTGTAGCAGAGTATATCATGAGATGTATGAATGTGAATTAATCGAGGAGTGTGCCGAGACAGAGTCATGCGTCGGTCCGTCTTCTCTGCTTACCCCTAATTAAAATTATCAAAAGTATATTTGCCACATTTTCCAGAGGGTAGATTATATTTTTTGTATTGTTCTGGTGTTAAGACCACCATTTAGAGTTGAAATGGCTTTAGCCACGTTATATGCCAGGTACGTCCCCACATTCCTCTACCCATCTCCTTCCCCTCCCCACTAGCTTCAGCCTTAAAAAAGGAGTTAGTACAAAGGTTTTAGAAATTTGGTAATTTGCCAATATTTTAATTTATTTTTAGCTGTTTCTGTGTGACGTTGTTCTCTGTTGACGAGTTAATAATGGCTATGAATTAGTGATGAGTCGTTCACGAACGAGCCGCACAATTCAGCTAGCTCTTTTTGATGCGCCACATTCGTACGACTCTCGGTAAACCATCGTACCATGGCTCAATTGTTACTCTTTTTTATCAGGAGGAATTTTAGAAAAATAGCATCCTTAAAATAATCCAATTCTTCATTTTTATTACGCTCTCAGAGACGTGAACTTCGTCTGATAGTCTGACATCTGTATGTACACCTACTAACCACCTAGCATGTTATTTTTCTCGTGGTACTAGGCGGCGTAGCTGTCGTTCGAAAGATCCGTTCGATCATTCATATGCATATACCAGGTGCCGTATCGGACGAGCACAGTATTCTCATTGCTCGTACGCTCCGAGCTCACGGCTCCCGTTCAATTGATTCCAGTCTATAAGCTGTACGAAAATATTGAACTGGTACCGTTACAGTTCTTGCCTAAAATGTTTAGACCTAGAGATTTCATTTAGCAGAACCATGCCTCTTGTAATGCTATGCCGAACCAGCACTTCTGATCTGCCATGTGAAATTGAAATCATGAAATTGTTGTGTTTAATTGAATATTTTCAATACCTACAATCTACCTCCTGATGAAAGTTTGAAAAAAGACGAGATAGTGACATTTTTTGTACAAATTGTATAATTCCTTATTGAAAAAAAAAAAATGCTGCATGAAATATGTGGTTTTAATTTGGGTAGATTTGTGAGGATATTTGGTTTTGATTTATTTAGTAACTTGCTGACACGTACGCGGCGTTGCTGGGGTTATCCTTAGGAGATAGACATATCCCATCGCAGACTTTTCTGTAGGCCTTTTTAAGGTATACAATTCCGTAGTACATTATTTGGATGTATCGCATAAGGTTTAGCCAGCGTTAGCAATGTAGGCGCCCGAAAATATTTTTTTTACGATTGATTACAAAACATTGACTTTTCTCTACTTTTTATAAATATACCACGCATTTATTATATATATATATAAACCTTCCAGAAGAAATTCTCTTAATGATATTGAAGACCTTCTCAAAATCCGTTGCGTAGTTTACAAGAACTAAGCGGACAAACAGACATGCGCGGATAGCGACTTTGTAGATTTTTTTTCATCTCGGAGGACAAATTCATATGTTTGTATGAATCGCGTATACTCACCAAGCTTTCTCAGCATTTAGCGGTAACCTTTCAACTTTCCCAAACACAAAATGACGCTGACTGGTCATTTGATGACTTTTTTGACAAAACTAAGTAACTAATTAATTATCACGCCGTTTCCCCGCAGGGGTAGGCAGAGAGGACGGACCGCCAAACAACTCGGTCACACCACACACTTCTTGCCTCATTCACATTCATACATACTCTTATATTATTCTGACTCTTGACATGGCCCGACTCAAGTATCTGATTCACTTGATCGTGCTGTGTCTTTCTCGGACGTCCCCCACTTCTGCTACCATTCACATTTGCATAATATATTCTCCTTACACTCCTTTCTTCGCTCATTCGCTCTACATGCCCAAACCATCTAAGCGTCCTTTTCTTGATCTTACTCACTACGCTTACATCACCCTTGCACTCTTTGCGGATGGTTTTACCACACATACGCCTCAGGGATCACATTTCTACAGCATTCAGTCAACTTTCATCCTTTCTCTGCCAGTTCCATGTCTCACTTCCGTACATCAGGGTAGGTACCAGCACTCCACTGTGGACTGCTAGCTTCGCTTCTTTGGACTATTTTTTTGTTAGCGCCAACTGCGTTCAGTCCGCCATGAATGGAGTTACCTGCATTTCCCCTTGTTTCAATATCTCTGTCAGCCTTCCCATCTCTCTAGAACATACTTCCTAAATACACAAACTCATCCACCTGCTCCAAGTATTCCTCATTCACAACTATATTGCACACTGTTTTCGTACTCTCTCTTTCAAACACCATTACTTTAGACTTACTTACATTCATCGTTAACTCATTCTGCGTTCAGTCCTCCATTAATGGAGTTACCTTCACTTACCTTACTTTCAATATCTCTGTTTGAAATATCCGCCAAGTTAAATAAAACAATATCAGCGGATATTAATGAAAACTGTTTTATCGTGTCGTTTGTTTGTATTTTTTTATCGTAATACGCATGGCCCAAATCTTCATTTATTTCAATAGTTATCTCATTGATAAAATATTAAATCAATATATCAAGAAATTTCCAAATATTTACTGAGCGTGCTGTAAAAAAAAGCTTCTTTGTCAAATTTATCTATTATTTACCTTGTAATTTTTGGTACCTTAGATAAATATGATTGAAGAATATAATATTTACCTTCAATATGAAAACATAATCTTGTTGAATTAAGTTTAACGACCTCCTTGGCAGAGCTGTAAGCTCTTTGACTCCTTACAAAATCTTATAAAAGAGGTTTTTTTATTCATTGTAGAAATGTATTAAGGCGATGCCATACGTAGTAATGCAAAATCATGTGTTTTTGGTTTGAAAATTTGGTCGCCTAGAAATGTTTCAGATGCTTTAATTAAATACTGCGAGTAGAATACATCTTGACCTTTGAAACGAGTATTTTTTATATAAGTCTTTTTATAAGCCCAGAAAAAAATAATGTATAGGCCTATGAAAACTGCTTTAAAGTTCAAAATCTCCTACTTACGAACCCATTTTCGGTTATGATTTTATTGTATAATGTGGCAAATTAACTTATTTATAAAATTATCTGATAAAAATTAAATATTTATGCCTGAACATCCACAAAATAAAATAAAAGGCACTTTTTGGCCATGCTTATTTCTTGCATAAATCAAAACAGGCGAATGGTGTTAAGCGGGAATTTAAACCTTCTCGCCATCTACGTAAGGGTTGTTATTGATAGCGGCTAAATTTAAAATATTACACGACGTAGTGCATCGCCTTAAATATTTGTCAGCGCCCTTGCGGTGATCATCCAGATATTACTATTATCAGGCTAATTTTTGTTCGCTTTTCGGAACAACTCGCATGGTTACATCTCCCTTACTCTCATGGCGGGAAATATGATCTAAACGGTGTTAGAAAGAGAAAACACCACGCTTTATATTCAAATCTAGATGTTAACCACAGAAGAATTAAAATGTGCACCTTTATGAAACCAATGGTTCTGAAAGCATTTCGATTTATTTTTTATTAATTATTTTTATATGAAATGACGAAAAAGTGAAGTGACGCACAGTGGGTTGAAAATCGCCTTTCATAGACATAGAGACTTGAATTTTCAAGGGTCTTTTTTTTTGGCTAGAAATGGATTCTGCTGATCATTACTATGCTATAAAATTTCGTATGAAGCAATTGCGTGTACAAATGAAGGAGTTATCATTTTTTTAAGAAAAATTTGTATGGCACTGACATTAAAAATGAGGCTATCTCTGGAATCATAAGGTTGGCCGTTCTATCCTTTCACACAGATATACTACTATTTATTTGTATTTTTTTGACATACTTCGTATTGAGGCGCAACTTGCGATTTTTTTTTTTTAAATCCTCAATGTTGAAAAAAAAACTTTTTTATGTTGATGATTCATTTAAATGCTTAAATGCTTCCAGAAGCTGCAGAAGCTTTGCTTGAATGATCAGCAGAATCCATTTCTAGCCAAAAAAAAGACCCTTGAAAATTCAAGTCTATGTCCATGAAAGGCCATTTTCAGCCCACTGTGTGACAGTGGCTTTTGTAATACATTTGTCTAATACAATGCGGTTTTTAAACATATTTTTGGTTATAAAAAACGCAAAGTGAGCCATTTTTATATTCGCATTTATAATTTTAATATATCAAAAATTTATAATTTTATTTTTAGTAATACAATTTGATAGCGTATTTTATCTCCTTTCAAAAGCAGTTTTTACTTTTCGGATACATTCAGAAATATTCCATTCCAAAGTCAACATAAGCTTTAGAATTAATTCCTCAAATGGCTTTAGATTTTAAAAAATCTATATCAAAACACATGGCTTTATGTAACTTTTAGTCCTTGCCTGAAATGAATCTTAAACTTTCAAGGCTAATACTGAAAATGTGAAGGGACCTAGCGTCATCACACTTTCATTTAGCAGCAACATCCGTTCTGCAATGCGGAATGTATTGAGCAAGTCGTGATGTCGATGACTCGGTACTAATTAACGGATTGTTCGGTACCAAGAATTTATTGTATTCCAGGAGGGTTCCATGATATTTCATACTCACGATAGTTACCCAGTTATTATTTCATCACTTTTCATGACTTTATAGCACTTTTTTATAGGTGTGTTGAATTGTCATTTTGATGTTTGAGTTATCCAGTCACCCTCAATTAGGGATGCCTTAGTCTCACTGGCTCCAGACGGTTGGGAACAGTTGGTATTCTTAATAATAGATTTAAAATACTAAAGAAGTTACAAAAAGTACATTTACATAGAAGTCAGTACAATAATGGTATGAATTCCACAATTCAAGCCTCATCACTTTTTGTAGGTGTGTTGAACTGTCATTTTAGCATCGATGACACTGGGCTAGTTTACGAGCTGCTAGTCGACGATTCTATAAGCTAGCGAGTGTCGATGACACACAAAACTTTCCACTCGCTCAAAGTCAAAGTATCTTTGTCCTTGAACTCTCTCAATAAACGGCTGGAAGCACCATATTCATCGCGTTTTTCTATCCTTGATCTTGCCCATTTTCTTTTCTGCTTCAAGTTTTTCTTTAGTTTTCGTTGTAAATCCTTCTTGACTGCCAAAACGCAAAGATACTCGGAAGTAGTTCACTAGCAGCGATGATGACACACGGCCAGTTAAATAGCTTGTAAGCCAACACGCCAGCGAATGGCGAGTAAATTAGCCCGTCTTTTTATTTTACTCGCTGCTTTATTACAATCGGATGTTTATTACACGGGGCCAGTTTACAAGCTGCTAGCGAACTCGCTTGCTTGTAGCTTGTAAACTAGCCCCGTGTCATCGATGCTTTTGATGAGATATCCACTCACTTTCCAGGAGATATGGACTGTCGATAAAATAGTTTGTTATTTTAAATGCTTTTACTGCAAGGGCACTCCTCCTAGATCGGAGAATCTTGTAGCGTGGTTCAGAGAGCAGATCCAGAATCGCCGGTAGTCCCCATGCTTTCTCCCGTAGATATATCTTAGATACTTTGATGTCATTGCTTCGGACTTGGGAAATTCGAAGTTTGTAACACGATGATGCCAGCTCCGGTAGGACTGACGTTTATCTTTCTTATTCCATCCGATTTCAGAGAAATGCCCATATATCCGCTTGTGTGCGTGATTGCCACCAAAAGCTGATAGAATGCATTGTAACCGACTACGAGTCTTTCTGCTAGAATTCAGCTCGATTGCATGTCAGGAAGTGGTTTAATTTCCGCTTCAAAGATTTGAATGCAAATGTATTTAAAATTAATTACATTTATAAATAATAGTAAATTTAATTGTTAATCCCACTGGGTAAATTAGGCCAGTGACAAATAAAATAATATTCTTATTTTTGCAAACAATCAAAGTAACACGCTATCGCGGTGATCTCTTATCGCGCACGTTCATCGCTGCATGTGTATCGCTTGCGACATGTCAAGAGGCAATCCATCACCACTTATCTTTCAAAGATGACAGCTATATAATATGATCAATGCAATACTGTATTGATTTTATAACTTGACATAATTTAGTTTTTACGAGTTTATCTGATGACATATATATATTATTGTTTTACGTTGATGATTTCTTCCGTGGTGCAAGCAGGTCTGAATTGCAGAGTACTTTTCTACTCCCCACAACATACCCCAATTATTGGGATGCCATAATCTCACTGGACAATTGGGACTCTTATCTTATCTCTTGATTAGTATAGAAAGTTAAATTGGGGCACCAAATAGATAATATACATTATATATGCCTTCCATGTAGATTTGAATAGAAACCGATGTCGCCACTGACTTGGTACCTTTTGAAACTAGCCCATTTAGCACGCGCTCTGCCTCACATCAAACACAGTTCAGAAAAGTTAAAAAAATTATCAGATTTTATTCTTTATTCTATTGTTTGGAGTGTTTAAAAAAAATCATATAATATTTACCCAACTTTGTTGTATTCTTTTTTTAAATTGAAAGGTCTCCGTTAAACGCTGTTTCTAGACCTAATTGTTCATTGGATGACATTGATGTATTTATTATATTTAAGTGACACATAAAGCGAAAAAGAAAGGTCCACTTTTGTACGTCAAATTACGCTCCCAACTCAGAACTGCTGAAATCCTTCTGACTAACTATCTACTGCGTCCTTTGCAGATTAAATACTAGTACACAATCTAATTGTATATGACCTCATTCTAACCTCAGTTTATTTTTATTATAAAACTAGTACACAGCTGCTGACCTTGTACAAATCGCAAGTGCGCCCCTCAATTGAGTTTGGCAGCCACCTCTGGTCTGGAGCTCCAAAATATCTGAATAAAAAACCCTTGACTATCCAGAAACGGGCGGTCTTTTCATAGATTCTCCTCTCCTAACAAACGGATTCTAATCAAGATACAAGACGGGTCTCTTCAAGACCCGTGTTCACTCTTTCCTCAAAAATACCCTCCACACAGCATCCCCAACGATGACAAAATGCCTCGAGAGAGAAATTATTTTCATCAAGGCCTCACTTTTTACGTGTGTTCAATGTGTCGTTTACAATAACATAAAATGTTAGTTTATTAATGATTGGTATAAATTTGCAAGAAATACTTGACAGCTGCCAGATTAACAGCTAATTTGACATCAACTTTGATTGTATCTTGAAATACGCAATTGAGATATGCGACGAACGTGCCAATGCAAAGATCGCTGATTAATTTATGTGCCTTGTTCAGATTGTCAGATAAATCTAATTACATCTGATTTGATCTTGCGATACAATGTCTAATGTGTTATTCGATTGTCTCCGATATGGTTTGAATGTCAACTTTTTAAATGGAAGTGTTTTTTAAAATATCAGGTGTCTACAACAGATATGCAGTACATCTAATGATAATGACATCTTATCTGCTAGTTACCTTTGTGAATTATTCTTGTGTACAACGAGTCTGAAATAAATATTATAAACCAAGGTGGGTATCCGCGCCTGTCTGTTAGGTGTTTACGCTTAGTTCTTCTAAACTACGCAACAGATTTCGATAGGGTTTTCACCATCTGTTAGAGAATTTCTTCCGGAAGGATGGTAGGTATATATATAATAGATGTATATTATATTTATAGAAAGCAGAGAAAAGTCTCCGAGCATCATCGTCAGCTAGTTAGGTATATTATTGATATGTATAGAACATATGGGTTGGTCGGTTACTGGGTCGAGTGACCGGCGACGACATGTGCAAAAATCTTTTATGAAATGTACATATGTGCGTATACAGGGTGTATCGGCACGTACCCGACAAACTTTAATCAGCTATTCCATAGCACATTTGGAGTAAAAAATGTTGTGGGCACTTTGCTGTCCGGTAACATTTTTTTTTCAATTAAAAACAAAAACTGTCATTGGCATATTGCTTCTCGTGTTCAACAGCTGTTATTAGCAAGTACGTCGAAAAGCGTCTTCGCTCTTTCGTACACACTAAATAATAATAGTCAAAAATGAGACGAGTGGTGCCGTGCCATTTCGTTGTGATTGTAAAAGCGCACCAATGTAGGTACATACGTACATTATTCAACGAAACTCCGAGGAAAATATTGCCAGATGGGATAAAACAGTGGTGAGATGTGGTGAAAATATGAATAGTACATTTTTTCTTAAAAAAAAAAACATTACCGTACAGCAAAGTGGCCATTACATCCTGTATACATATATTATATACAGGGTGTATAGGCACGTACCCGACAAACTTTAACCAACTATTCCTTGGCACATTTGGAGTAAAAAATGTTATGGGCACTTTGCTGTCTGGTAACATTTTTTTTTAACCCTTGAGACGTTGTTGATTTGCACGGATCGAACCTTCTACAAGCTTCCATTTTTTCAAAGACAATAACAAGCACTATTTCGTTCTCTTTCTGACATAAAAGAAATAATTAATTTTTAGATGAGAGGAAGAGAGATATATGCATTTTAATAATGTGCGGTCGTTCTGGGACAAATATGGTCTTAGGAGAGTATAATGCGCGCACTGCATTTGGGACTGTTTGGGTCTTAGAAGGGTTAATAAAAAAATTATTATTCATATTTTCACCACATGTCACCAATGTTTTATCCTTTGTCAAAGTTTGAAAACCCGTCTGGCAATATTTTGTTCGAGTTTCGTTGAATAATGTACGTACGTACCTAAGTTGGCGCGCTTTTACAATCACAACGAAATGGCACGGCACCATTCGTCTCATTTTTAACTATTATTATTTAATGTGAACGAAAGAGCGAGAACACTTTTTGACACACTTGCTAATAACAGCTGTTGAACACGAGAAACAATGCAAATGACAGTGACGGAGTGTGGATTTTTTATTTATTTTTTGTTTTTAATGGAAAAAAAATGTTACCGGACAGCAAAGTGCCCATAACATTTTTTACTCCAAATGTTGTAAGGAATAGCTGGTTAAAGTTTGTCGGGTACTTGACGATACACCCTGTATTATATATTATATATGTGAATCGATAGTTCCAACGAATAATGAGTAATATATTTAATTAGAATCAATGATTTCCTCTCGGCACTGTGGCTCTATACATATTTACATGTTATATCTAGTCACATCCTGATGACATTACCTAACAAACATTTGCTTTTCTTTGTCTTTGTGCAATGCATCCAAAGTGCATTTTCACAAAGAACAACTGAGGATTTTTTTTGATTCATGTTCTCTATATGTACGTGTTTACGAAATGATTAATTCAGATTTTCAAAAATCAATATATCGTCACCTCAGTTGGACGAGGTTCCAGATGAAATTAAAAAAAAAAAAAAATTACTTTTGAATGCAAAACTATTTCTTTTACTCATTTTTATTCCGTAGATACTTTAATGATGAAGTTATAACATCAATTTAGCGTAGTAAACATCGAGAATCTTTTGCTAATAGTTATTGTACCCTAGCTGGTTGCACGTGGTTCTATCTGCACGTTTAGGTATGTTCAAAAATAGTAAATATCGCCGAAAATTTGTTCTTATTAGTGCCAGAGATTAGACAGTGGTTTGAATGGTAGAAGAAGTCGGGAACGCCCGAGGAATGCTTAACGCAATATCTCCTCATCGGAATGAGAGACGGAGTCGAATTAAAGTCGATGAAATGTAGTTTTTTAACAGCAACATTGTGGTATACAGTAGTGAATGGTGGAAGAAATCGGAGACGCCCGAGAAAGACATTAATAGCAATAGCGAAACATTGCGGGGTCTAGTAATATTATAAGCGTCTTTTAAAATTCTTCCACAATTGAATTGAGTTTGTTTATCACTAATCATATCTAACAGTTAATTGAATTTTAATTTAAAGATTATTCACTTAAAACTGTGTCTCTTTCTGAAAATGCTTCTTGCAATAGTGAAACTTTTAACTTTGAAGGCTTTGTACACTATTATACATTCAAAAAGATAACAAACAAAAGTATAGGAAAAATTTGTTGAAGATAATCCCAAAACTTAATACAAAGCACACACAAAATACCTATCTCTATCTAGGTATAACATATTTTAACATCCTTCCATTATATCTAAAAAATCTTGAAGATATTCAGGAATTTAAAACAAAATTAAAAAATTACCTAAAACTACTATAAAAGTCAATATATTACTCTTATTATTATTTCCTTCAAATCTTGAAACTGTATTATTGATAAATCTTGCCTATTTCTTACTTATCCCTTTGGTTTTGCAAATATATTATTTTCTTACTTACATGATTCCATATAATTGAGCTAGGATTCACTCACCAAACACAAAAGCCTCGTCTCTTTATGGTGAGGAAAAGCTATTATTATTTACCTTTATAACACTGTATAATATGTATAAATTGTATATTTATTGTAAAAAACATACAAAATATTAAATAAAAAAAAATAGTATTGTTAATTTTGTGTTTGAAATATGACAAAAATTGCCTTAAAAAATAGGTGGAGCGGTTTGAAGCGTAGTCCCGTCAATAAAGAGATCCTGGTTTCGATTCCCAGTTGTGACTGTCACCTTTTCATTTTCTGTTTCTTATTATCTTCTTCAATTTTGTTGAAATATGTTGATTTACTTTTAAACTTACAGCATTTCAGACTAATTTAATTTGTTGTTGTTTATTCAAAATTGTACACAACGATATGGAACGATAGTGGTATTAATGTATCAAATAAACGTGCCCTCTGTAATCTTGTTTATAAAGTATTATCTGATGTGTTCCCGGCGTTAGTTCTGTACACCGTATTATTGTTACTATTAAAAAACTTCATTACATCGACTTTTATTCGACTCATTCCAGTGCAGAGATAATGCGTTAAGTCTTCCTCGGGCGTCCCCGACTTCTTCTACCATTCAAATCACTTTCTAAACACTCCCGACACTAATAAGAACAAACGTTGAAATTTTCAGCGATTGAAATTTTCAGCGATATTGCTCCAGTAGTTTTTGAGTCTATAGAGTACAAGCAAAGACACATTAATTTATATGTACATAAATATATATAGATAACACATATTATTAGATTTGTATAGATGTGATTCCATTCCAAGAAGTGTCGAATTCATACCATTATTGTACTGACTTCTATATAAATATACTTTTTGTAACTTCTTTAGTATTTTAAATCTATTATTAACACATTGTAGTCGGGGCTTCCAACAATAGACTCTAGCCTATAGCCGGTGTTTTTCGCGATTAGCGCAAAAATATATCGCTTTCTTAAAATTGATACAATTTCTAAACCAAATAATATTTTCGATTGAAATTTTCAAAGAAATCATATATGACATTTGATCTTCAAAAATAAATTATAATTGCTTTGATAACATCATAATTTCACCACATTTCAAAGCTGAATATAAAAACCTGATATTAATTCAATAAATAGCATTCAATATTTGAAAATTCCGTGTAAAAGATAACATGTTTATTTAAATCATATAGTTATATGATAAATAATAATATATATTTGCCATGCCCGCAATTTTACAATCGCTGGATGTGTGAAATCTGATCGCTTAAATATTGAACAATGTCGCCTAAGGCCGAATGCGAACACTAAATTACTCCTAAGTTTAATTGCTTCTTTTCAAAAAAGAGTCGGTTGCCTCGCCTAATTGAAGAGCCCATTCCACTTATGCCTAGCACCCAGGTAGCAAATCACCCTTCAAGGCGTTTTATTTCACGCTGATAACAAACCCGTATAATGCCGTTTCCCGCCAAAAACCGACAGTTGACAAAAACGGCATTTGCCGTGTCCCGACGACAATGTGTTAAGAGTCCCAACCGTTCCCAGCCGTCTGGAGCCAGTGAGACTAAGGCATCCCTGATTGAGGGTGACTGGATAACTCATCAAAATGACAAGACGACACACTTATGAAAAGTGCTATAAAGTTATGAAAAGTGATGAAACAAAAACTAGGTTAAATAGGTTACATACGTAATTATTTCACCAATTTTTTGTTTCATCACTTTTTATAACTTTATAGGTGTGTTGAATTGTCATTTTGAGGAGTTATCCTGGATCCCTTATTGGGGTTTGTTGTGCGCCTGAAGGTAGTGGAGAGGGGAAGATGACGGTGGGGAAGTACCTGGTTACCATTTAAAGTAATTTAAGCAACGTTTCAATTCTGAACGGTGGTCTTACACCAGGGTGATACTGAGAGTATATTATTCCAATGTGGAACATGCTGCAAATATACTATATATTATTTTAAAGGAGTAAATTATGAAATAACACTAATGGTTTTGAACCCGTGACCTCCAGATTGTTTTTTATTTTGTTTATGCACGGGTTTGTTTTTACACGAGTTTGTTTTTACACGAGTTTGTTTTTACATGGGTTTGTTTTTACATGGGTTTGTTTTTACACGGGTTTGTTTTTACATGGGTTTGTTTTTACACGGGTTTGTTTTTACACGGGTTTGTTTTTACACGTGTTTGTTTTTACACGGGTTTGTTTTTACACGGGTTTGTTTTTACACGGGTTTGTTTTTACACGGGTTTGTTTTTACACGGGTTTGTTTTTACACGGGTTTGTTTTTACACGGGTTTGTTTTTACACGGGTTTGTTTTTACACGGGTTTGTTTTTACACGGGTTTGTTTTTACATTTTCAGAATACTTTTAAAAAAAAAATACATTAAAGATGTGTAAAATGGGTTGACTTTGTCCTTTGTCTATTGTCCAAGTACCCTGTAGAAGCTTTTCGTTTTTTTTTTAAATATTTGTACAGTCAGGCCTTAAATTTCCACAACAAAAATATTGTACTGTATTATTTAGTTGAGTGCGTTATTTGAAAATAAACAGAAGATAGTAATAATATGTTGTTGCGCAGGTCAGGACAAGCCGGCCGATGTGCCGAAGGCTTGGATCACCATGGAGGATCCGTGCGTGAAGAGCATGCGCGACCAGGTGCAGAGGGAGCTGCACGCCTCCATGCAGTATCTCGCCATGGCCGCACATTTCTCCAGAGACGTGGTGAGCATTGCGACTGTTGTAAATCCTTCCTTACTCTGAACAAGAGGATGTTTGATATGTGCCTATAAGTATGCTTGGGTAAACACAAAGATATTAGAAGAACGAGATATGCTATGTTGGCCCCCGGACCGTAGGCGGAGTACTAACTAATTAGGGTACTTTGAACGGTATCGGGACGCGTACGCACAGAAATCTTTTCTATGTATTAGTGCGGATGCCTTAGCGTAAGCGAAGGTGTGCAGTAGTATTGGTGAACAAAACCGGCGACACTCGGCAAAGCAATTCCACACAGTATGAACTGCTCACAGCACAAATTGGTTTTTCTAATATCTTTGGGTAAACAGAACACACTGTTTAATTGTTTTATGAAAAAACACTTTTTTCAAGTTGTATTTTAAAATATTAAAATTAATTATTTGTTTGCGTCCGTACGTACGCAATGTGAATGTGAATCAATAGTTTTGTTCGTATAAAAACACTATTATTTCAAGAAAGGTATACAATAGTATGCCTTTCTTATAAATACTATTCATTTTGTATATGCACGAGTGCGAACCAATAATTTGTCTTAACATTTAAAGCATAACTTGCAAAAAGTAAATTAAAGCCATCTATGGATGTGTAGATTACAACGTTTACCCTTAATTAAAATAACGCTCACCTGTGGAATGTAATGTGATTATTATTATACTTATTCTATACGTTGTGAATTGTAATTACCTGGAATCCTTGGTATTTGTTTCATGATCGTGCCAAATCTTCCTCGGGCATCCCTGACTTTTTCTACCATTCACTACTGTGTACCATAGTGTTACTGTTTAAAAACTACATCATATCGACTTTGATTCGACTCTGTATCTCATTCCAGTGCAGAGAAAATGCGTTAAGTCTTCCTCGGGCGTCCCCGACTTTTTCTACCATTTAAACCACTCTCCAAAACTCCTGGCACCAATAAGAACAAATGTTGAAATTTTCAGCGATATCGGCTCAGTAGTTTTTGAGTCTATCAGGGACAAGTAAAGATACATTAAGATAATTTGGCTTTAGGACATATTAGTTCTGATCGGGTAAAAACAACAAAATGTGAAATACGTAGAATCTGCCTGTCTTAGCGTGATATTTCTGTTTCAGATCAACCGTCCCGGTTTCGCCAAGACGTTCTTCGAAGCAGCTTCTGAAGAGAGGGAGCACGCCATCAAGCTGATCGAGTACCTGAGCATGCGAGGAGAACTTACTTCTGGAGTCAGCTCTCTGATCACCATGCCCGTGAGTACCGCATTATTCTTTGTACTAGCGCCGGTCAAGGTTAACCCTAAATGTACTAGCAGGATGCATTCTGCTGATGCTGCTAATCTAATCTGCTCTTTCATATATGCAAAAAACACTTTGCAAGTTGTGCTTTAAAATATTAACTAACTTCGGGCGGGAAAGGTAGTTCTACCCGTTCGGTCGATTGATGCTTAACGCCGGGAAGAGTAGTTTTACCTTTTGCGCCGGCCTCATTTCAATGGCATAAAAGACAGAATTATTCAATGTTTTTATATGAATATTATATACCAATCTCTTTGTAAAGGTCCCAACTATATGTACATAATTATCGAATCGTAATGCAAGTCTTCTTTTTATATTTATCTTCGTGCCTTTCGTTTACATCGGTATTTCAACAAAAGGATAGTAGATTATTTGTTATTGTAATAATTCAATTCCTGGAATGAGGGTTTTTACGACCGTGAAACCTGATTCGAACCTCTATCTCTGTTCTGTACCCACTCAACTCCTATGTGCAAGCAAGCGAGAGACGCCGGGCGTATTTAAAGAAAGCATGTATGGGCAAATACCGATAGGCGGACCGTAATAAACACATTACAAGGTTAATTGAGTTGCATTTCAAATAATATTCGATTTTCGTTTAGTACTTTTATAGCTTGGGTATGTTGAGTTGCTACTTAGAAATTTTTATTAAAATATTTTAATTATTTTTGAAGATATAGTTCGCGCGGGACCTTTATTTTCGCCCGTAGACAGCGTAGAGCTAGCGCAAAAAATACCCGCCAAAAATGTGTTAAATGAATTATTTGTTTGCGCCTGTACACGCATTACAAAATTATTTATTCATATTTGCATATGCACGGCCTCAAATAATTAATAATTCATCTTTATATTTCAAAGCATAACTTGCAAACGTGTTTTTCTATGAACGAGAAGATTATGCATCATTTTAAGGGAGATGTCTATGCAGCCTTTTTCATATTAAACCTAAATTTAGATGTGTTTTTTCATTCTAACAAGAAAGTGGTGAGAAATCATATTTCTCACCATGGCAGTAAGGGAGGCCAAAAACGAACAAGTTAGCTTGATATCCTTAACCACTCAGAACATTAGAACGTCAAAAGACGTAAATATGATAATAGCGGTCAAGACATTAGAACGTCTTTTCACGTAAACGCGCGAGATTTTACAAAAATCGATTTATTTCCATCACTAGTATACGGATTGCCATGATTTAAAAAACAGAGTATCGATAATGAATAACGCTACGCGTCTGTATTCAAGAATATCTATGGAACGTAGAGTTGCATTATCTAAGCCGATTGAATCTGTCATCTTGTTCGTTCATAATTTATTGCGTTTCTAAATAATTTATTAAAAATATTTTAGTTTGGACGGTCAATATTTTGAGGTGACTAATAGTTTTTAATTATATTTCTTCAATATATAAAGTGTTATTTCTTTATGATACTCAGAAAAAAGTACATTTTTCAAGGCTTTGAAATAATTGTAAGCGATTTTTACATATTTTTGACGTTTTCATAAAATGTATATTTAGAAACGCAAATATTTACGTATAACAACACAATGCTATAGTGGATTTCATAATCTTTCCAAAACATTTTTTAGAATGAGGCTACGTTTCCCAAAACGTGAGTTATGAAGCTTTTAGCAAAACTCGTAAATAACACAAAAATTATCACGTTTTGACAGTTCTCAAAGGAACACATAGTAGATAAAAGTCTTTGTCTGAGAGGTTAAACATTTATTTTTTATAATATTCATTACATTGTCCTACTAGGAAGATCTCCCGTTTTAGGACAGTAAAATTAACAGGTTTCAAATTATCCTATAGGAATACAGTATTTAAGAATAGAGAAAATAGATCTAATAACCATTTTGTTATTTTTGGACCGAAGGATGACAATTCACACAGTTTCAGCTGTGAAGGGATTTTGTTACATATATTAGGAGCGGGATACGAGAATAGTTTTTGATAAGCCGCTCTGTTGCTTGTTGGAACCATTCCTTCCCTTACTTCTGGTTTGATGTTTGTGATGCATTAATCAACTTGTTTGTAGTTCTCTCCAAATAAGAAGTCAACGGAGCATTAAATTGTTTTATATTAGTATGATGCATTGATGTCATGATAAAGAATGTAATTTGATGCTGATCCTCTCGTCTCCGTGTTCAGGAGGTGGCCAAGTCAGAGTGGGCCACAGGGGTGGAGGCCCTAAAAGACGCCCTGAACCTCGAAGCCAAGGTCACAGACTATATCCGCGGGGTCATCAAGGTCTGCGAGAACAGCGTGGCCTTCAACGATTACCACGTGAGTTACCACTTATTACTATTTCTTACCACATCTTTACTTATTATCCATCTTATGTAGTATTCAATTATTGCGTTGAATAGACAATACACGATACAAATGCCTTGCATGCAGATTTGAATGGAAACTGATTTTGACAATGACTTGGTACCTTTAGGTTCTTATACGGCATGACATCAAACATATGCTTTGTAATTAGAAATTCGTATTCTATCATATAACACAAGTAGTCTTATGTGTAATGCAGTCAAATTCAATTATCTGGACCCTACATCTGGCTGTTCCCATCTATTTATATCCTGGACATGACCAATTACCACTCTCACTACCAATATTTATATCCTGGACATGACCAATTACCACTCTCAATACCAACATTTATATCCTGGACATGACCAATTACCACTCTCAATACCAATATTTATATCCTGGACATGACCAATTACCACTCTCAATACCAATATTTATATCCTGGACATGACCAATTACCACTCTCAATACCAATATTTATATCCTGGACATGACCAATTACCACTCTCACTTCCAACATTTTTATCTTTTATCGATGATGAAACGGATTTCTGTATTTGAAATTTAATTCCGGCCGGTTATACCGTTGATTCAAGAACTTTCTCGTGTTCTTCTTTATGTTTTGCATTAACGCATGTGCACTCTATATACACCGCGTCCGGAATCTCCTAGCACAAGTAGGAAACTGTTAGCTCTGTGAATATCGCACTTATGGAGACTTGGGAATTTATCAAATAAATCGTGAAAAAATAATAATATATATTTTATTTTTTTTTATTAATTTTAAAAACTTACAATTTTGATGATTTTCTCAACTACCATACTAGGCTCATGCCCATATTACGGTAGTCTTACATGATTTATGTAAGAATAACAATAATAAAACACAAGGGAAAAGGAAATTGTTATGGTAAAACAAAATTTTTTTAAATTCATATCATTATAGAAACCATATTAGAAATAAAAATAGAGATAAAAAAGAAATTTGAAAGAAAGTAGAAATAAAAATATTAAAAAGTAAGATATATGCAAAATTATACCAAATTATTTTATATCATTATTTTTTTTTTTTTATCATGGGCGGTCTCCCATTTTACCTCAATCCTTTAACAGTCACCCGGTCCCTTTTATAAAGTTCACCAGGGTTGTCATTGGATATGTGGCTATGTCTTCTGGTTCTACAATGTGTCTTCCCAGGTATCTGAGCCTTCCCAACAGAGCGGGACATTGGCACCAAAGGTGAATTGGAGTCTCTTCATCCTCTTCACATTTCCTGCATCTGTTGGTGTTTTCCTCTTCCAACAACTGCATGTGTCTCCTGAGATGGCAGTGTCCCGTTAGTAGTCCTACCAGTTCCCTCAGTAGTTGTCTGGTTCGCCTTGGGTCCGGTCCGTTTATGAGTACTTTGGATTGCCTCATTCCGGGTGCCCTTTCTTTCCCATTCCTCCCAGTGCCGGGATTTGACCCACCTTTCAATATGTATTTTCTATCTGCTACTCCTACTGACGGCTTGGATCCCGTGCTGGTGGTGCTTATTATATCTTCAAATTGGCTGCATGTTGACCAGCGTAAGCTCGCGGGTTTTGTCCAGCGTTATCTCGCGGGTTTTGACCAGCGTAAGCTCGCGGGTTTTGCCCAGCGTAAGCTCGCGGGTTTTGCAAATGGCTAAAATGTGGCCAAATAAGCTCCAGTGGTTAAAAGGTTATAAAAACTTTTGAAGCCAATTCTATGCTTTGACACTAGACATTAAACAGCTGGTATTAACCCAATAGTAACAGATTTTAAAAAAAAATCAAATTTGATTTAAGTAATTAATTTAATTTACACGGTAATGAAAGCTCAAATCCAAAAAAGTTGTACCACAAAATCAACTTTAAATGTGACGTAGATTCACCAGTTTCCCGCTTTTACCACTGGTTTCCGGACACCATGTAGTGTCAATTTTGTTTTTACACTGTATTTTTTAACACGATTTTGTTATAAAGCGGTCACGTCAAACGTGATGGAATCGTTCGTTCTTATTAGAACTCTCCCATTTTCCTATAATGTACCGATTTATTTTAATTCCGTATTCTGTGAAAAACATCCCAAGCGTACAAAAAGAATTAAGAGGAAGTTTGTGCAAATTTAGGTTGGAATGTTTCCAACTCTCATCGTAATTTTATGATCATCAAATCGATGTTTAGCACCTTTTCACGTTTGAACACGGTCCCGTTGAATGCCGGTAATATTTAGCAAACATAACTGTTTGGTTTGTTTGCGATTCCTGTCAGCCAGTTACAATTTGATCAAAAACTGCAACGGGCGGGGAATTTAATGTTTGGCATAATTTTGACATTTGAATGGTCTGTGTGAAAAGCTGATTGTCAGCCTGTTTCAGCTTTTAAACAAATTGTGATTTGTTGTCGAGCTTTCGTGTTGATACGATCACAAGAACTGGGCTGAGAAACGTTAAACATTAAGATTCTTGGCCTGTTTCGGCTTTTGATTTTGTGTCAAGCCGTTGTCAGTTGTCCGTTGAATCTGCGCCGTTTAATTGTTCTAAAATATGTATTGATGTCCATGTTGTAGTAATTGAAGAAAATGTCTTTTTTTCATGCATATTATCCGTGTTTTTTGCATGCGTGTGTTAATTCGTGCCCTAGCGTTCACATCAAAATAGATAATCGTCGCCAGCTTTATACTTGCAACCCGGCCAGCATGAATGCTAATCTCGCTACGATACTGCACGCGTATTATATTATTCTATGTCATCATTTTCCTTGTTAATTTTCAGCCATTTGAAAATATTTTATATGTATCTGAGCATTTTATATTACTATTTTTCCTATTTTATGTCTGGGTTAAATCTTCCCCATAGGAAAAACTAAACCCTTCCACACACTTTTCCACAAATGATCATCTAGTCAATCAACATTATGCAAGTGCATTATATAAGCAAAATAAATACAAAACAATACAAGAACAACACGTCAACTCACCAGAGATCAAATGGGAAAATAATTCAACGACTCCAGATATTTTCATATCAGAGGGTTCGGCTCGGTAGAACTTCTAACAGGACCTATAAATCCTACTGATCCCTCAACATAAATATTTAAAAAATCTTTCGTTATCCTACATGTATTCAAAATGACTGACTTTTGCATCTTTATATATAAATTTTTTGATAGATCTAATACGCCTAAATTTGGAATGAGAGAGCTAGGTATAATGCCAGTAGCCGAAATAACAAATGTTAATATTTTTATAGTCTGAGAATGCCAAATTCTTTTTATCTCATTTCCTAGATCTGTGTATTTTTTCATTTAAGAGATTTTTGAATATTACAGGAATTTGGAATAGCGACATCAATGATATAAGTTATTTTTTTAAATTTTGTCATGTAAAACTATATCGGGTCTATTATGACTAATCGTTCGGTCTGTTAGTATAGTTTTATCATAATATATTTTATAAAATTCGTTTTCTAAAAATGAATTTGGTTCGTATTCATAATATGGTATTATATTACGGCAGTCAATCAAGTTATGTTTAATTACCAAACTTTGGTGAATAATTTTTAAAACTTGATTGTGCCTAAATGTATACTCGGACGGTGCTAATATAGAACATCTCGATATGATATGATCTATAGTTTTTTTTATTTTTCATTATAATTTATGACAACGGGTCAATTTCTTAGTCACTGCTCTGTATGGTAATTCCTGGTACAAACTTGCATTAACTACATATAACTCTTGTCTCTCTCTCTCGTAAGGGAAGCACTCACGCACACAGTGATGTGTATGCAATACGTTAATAGTGACGACAAATTGACCCGTGACTATGAAAAATAGGGATCGGGAAAGGCCGGTCGAGGGAGACCTTTCCATCTCTCCAGCCGGACTCTCTTGACCCAACGTCTTCCACGTGGGAGGGATGGATTCGTACGTCCATAACTCCTGGATAGCGTAAAAACCCCCGTAAAAATAATTAAAAACAGACAGATTATGTATAGATTGAGTGCTGCTTACAAAATGCTTAGGGCAGAAAATTACAGGTAAGTTTGCGCTTGTTTCAAATATTATGTCGAGTTATATTGTCTTACTATTTGTTAAGAATTTATCTATCAATGAAAGAGACTATCCTAACTAATATGCCATAGTATAATGGGTTTTTTTTTAAATTACAATTAACACATTGTCGTCGGGACACGGCATTTGCCGTTTTTCGCGGACTGTCGGTCAACTGCGGGACACGGCAAATGCCGTTTTTGTCGACTGTCTGTTTTTGGCTTGAAACGGCATTATACGGGTTTGTTATCAGCGTGAAATAAAACGCTACCTGACCTACCTAGGCGGCAGTCTGTCGACGTTAATTGAGATGCCTTGTCCGGATTGGCTAGTTTGCCGCTTGTAAAGGCGTCACCACAAATCTACAGTTTTTATTCAATCTCAATCTCCAGTTTCGTTTGAGTCATTTCAAGTATTGGAATTTTTTTCATACCGCTCGCACTGTCTTGTTTACTGTTTGGTATTTTATTATTTGAATATATTATCATTGTATAGGACTTTATCCCTACAAAAATGTCTTTACAAGCCAATGATACATGCACTTATGGTGTGTGATGGATTATGGGCATATGAAGTGTACTGATTCCTTGAAAGAATAAATACAATCTATCATTCATAAGTGGAATGGGCTCTTCAATTAGGCGAGGCAACCGCAAAAGACTCTTTTTTGACAAGAAGCCATTAAACTTATGAGTTATTGAGTGTTCGCCTTCGGCCTTAGGCGACACTGTTCAATATTTACACGATCAGATTTCACACATCCAGCGATTGTAAAATTGCGGGCATGGCAAATATATATTATTATTTATTATATAACTATGTGATATAAATAAACATGGAATTTTCAAATATTGAATATTGAATGCTATTTACTGAATTAATATCAGGTTTTTATATTCAGCTTTGAAATGTGGTGAAATTATGATGTTATCAAAGCAATTATAATTTATTTTTGATGATCAAATGTCATATATGATTTCTTTGAAAATTTCAATTGAAAATATTATTTGGTTTAGAAATTGTATCAATTTTAAGAAAGCGATATATTTTTGCGCTAATCGCGAAAAACACCCGCTATAGGCTAGAGTCTATTGTTTGAAGCGCCCGACTACAGTGTGTTAACTATAATAAACAAATAATGGATCCCTTAAAAAACAGCATAGTGTGGAAAACATTTCATTTTGCTGGTGGGCAAATACACATTAAAAATCTAATTAAATTATACGTAATAATTAGTTGCCTGAAATATCAATAAAAATTGAAAATATCTCCCGAGTAAAAATAAATTAAAATATTTCATCATCAAATGTAGATATAATTATTGGTCGATGCCATCTAGCGGGAAATTTAGCACTAACAAACCCTTTCCTACAAAAATAAAGTCAGCGGTAATGATTTCTGGTAGCAAAAGTCTGGCGTCACAGTTCCTATGTACGAACCTCCGCACAAACATCGGATGGGATTAGTTGCCGAGATATGATAACTAGCGTATCGTTGTGGAAAAATGACCTAAGGTTTGAGAGTGTTTTAAGATGTTCAGTGCATATTAAATGTTAATCGGGCAACTATTAAACCTAGTTATCATGGAACCCTAAAAGACAATGTCATGTAGAATCGGTAGTCAAGTTATACACATAGATGGAGAGAACAATCCAAAATACTATTTTCGGTTGTTCGTCCGTCCGTTGGTTCAAAGAACTCAAATTTGCTTTGAATAGTGTATTTTTAAGTGCCTTGAAACTTGTGATAAAATACCTAAAAATTAAACTGATTTGTCAAGAATGCAGACTATCTCGTGATTGTTCACGGGTCTGTCCCAGTAATATATGTTTGTCTATGTAATAATGTGGTTGTTTTGTGTCTGGTTCGCAGCTTGTGGATTACCTCACTGACGAGTATCTCACGGAACAGTACCACGGACAGCGGGTGCTTGCCGGACAGGCCTCCACGCTGGGCAAGATGATGGGGGCGCACGGAGCCCTGGGAGAGTTTCTCTTCGACAAGAAACTCCTCAACGGGGCCCCCCTGTAAACTAAACGTCTCTTCCAAACAAACTCCCAACAATATAGCTCTATTTTTTAAATGGTTACGCTGCGTGACATCTTGGAAGAAGGACAAAGTTTTCAAACTTGAGAAGGTTATCAGAATCACTCTTCCGTTTTTCTATCGTGTTTTCTGTTCTCTTTTATTTACATCGCTTCTCGTAGACTCTTCCACAGCCAGTCCACCACGTCTGTTAGTTAAACAAATGAATCCTAACCTAACCTAACCCTTACCGGAGTTTGAAACTTTAAACCTTACTTACACTAAGAAACGCGAATGCTGCTCGTAGACCATTTAGAACTTGAGTTTCGACTTCACAAATATTGTACAATAATTTATTATAAATCACAATCATATGTCTTTATCCTTTTCAAAAATTAATATCTTATGTTATCAAGTATAATAATTATATAATATTTTAACTGTGTGATGTCTAATCATCTTCTGTAATTTAAACAAAATTATTAAAGTAGATTAGATAAAAGAGGACATTGTTTTTATTTCTTCTTTCCGACATTCCTATCATGTTTTTTCTTCTTATTCTTTGCCGTGGAGGTTCTTCACAGCTGGCGGGGACGATCCCCACCAGATATACAGTGCTGGCCCTACGCGGACGCAATTGGATAATAACCTTACACATAACAGTTCTAACACATCGCCCTTGGGATTGTTTTTCATAAAAACAGCGCTACACAAAAACACAAATCATTCAAATATTATTGATTACAGTGATCACCTACCTAGGAATCTACTGGTTTTGACAACGAGCGCCAAAATTTTACTTGCGCCACGCCGATTCTGGATATATAATATCAATGGATTAACCCTCTTATACCAATTTCTATCTAAAAATAGCACCGCCTAAGAGTAATTTCACAAGAAACAGAGCCCAATGATGTAATATTTATAAATTTATCAGCCAATAGCGATCCTGAAAAGCATCACATCACAAGACATAAAGATGAACTTAACAACCCAGCTTGATGTAAACTTGTTGTCCAAGCTTCTAAAAACGCACGCGAAACCATCGAAGATCGTTCACATTTTGTGGCAAAAGTGTTGTTGTAATTTATTGTATAAAGTAGTTGTTTTGCTATAAAGAAAAGTATGGTTTTTATTAATTTTTACTTTTATCGATACGCTGCCTCAAAGCTATCTATAAAGTATAATATATATTTTTTAATGCGTCCACAAGAGCTCCTAGTTGAATTATTTTTAACTGTCTGAATTTCGTGTTTGAAAATTGATCTTCAAAGCTAATGAATTGAGCGTTGGGACAAACTTGCTTAACGACAAATTTGCTCTAAGCAGACCAACCAAAGGTAAAGAGCAATGTTTCCTCCGATTTTTTGACTACGATATAATGCTCATTCCTTTTGATTAACGTTTTCTTAATTCGGTGTTAACCACTCAGAACATTAGAACGTCAAAAGACGTAAATATGATAATAGCGGTCAAGGCATTAGAACGTCTTTTCACGTAAACGCGCGAGATTTTACAAAAATCGATTTATTTCCATCACTAGTATACGGATTGCCATGATTTAAAAAACAGAGTATCGATAATGAATAACGCTACGCGTCTGTATTCAAGAATATCTATGGAACGTAGAGTTGCATTATCTAAGCCGATTGTATCTGTCATCTTGTTCGATCATAATTTATTGCGTTTCTAAATAATTTATAAAAAATATTTTAGTTTGGACGGTTAATATTTTGAGGTGACTAATAGTTTTTAATTATATTTCTTCAATATATAAAGTGTTATTTCTTTATGATACTCAGAAAAAAGTACATTTTTCAAGGCTTTGAAATAATTCTAAGCGATTTTGACATATTTTTGACGTTTTCATAAAATGTATATTTAGAAACGCAAATATTTACATATAACAACAAAATACGATAGTGAATTTTATAATCTTTCCAAAACATTTTTTAGAATGAGGCTACGTTTCCCAAAACGTGAGTTATGAAGCTTTTAGCAAAACTCGTAAATAACACAAAAATTATCACGTTTTGACAGTTCGCAAAGGGACACATAGTAGATTAAAGTCTTTGTCTGAGAGGTTAATAATAATACTTTGTCGATGGGTAGAATATAATTATGTTGTATAATATTGACAAATGTCTATTCCGTTGCAGCTGGTTGACTATCTGACTGGAGACTTCTTGGACGAGCAATACAAGGGGCAGAGACACTTGGCTGGACGTGTGTCCACCCTCGACAAGATGATGGGGGCCCACGGGGCACTCGGAGAGTTCCTGTTCGACAAGAAGCTGCTGGCCGGAGATGTCTAGGCTGCACCCCATCACAACACGCACCTGCTAAAAAGATCAACAACATCAGACCATGATTACCACTGTTCCATGACAAAACAGAACATTGAAGATAGTGAAGGAAAGGAACAAAAGATGCACCTAACCTAACCTACTCATGTTTTGTTTTATCCGGTTACTGATTGTTACTAATCTTGGTCAATTGATTATTCCATTCTTGGTTCAGTCTATTGATCATTCCATTCTTGGTTCAGTCTATTGATCATTTTAATTCTTGGTTCAGTCTATTGATCAATTAAATTCTTTGTTCTATCTACTGATCAATTCAATTCTTGGTTCAGTCTACTGATAAATTCAATTCTTGGTTCAGTCTACTGATAAATTCAATTCTTGGTTCAGTCTATTGATCATTTTAATTCTTGGTTCAGTCTATTGATCATTTCAATTCTTGGTTCAGTCTTTTGATCATTTGAATTTTTTTTTTCTTTTGTATATTACTTAATAAATTTTAGTTTTACTTAGCTAAGTCTGTTGTAGTATTTTTTATATTAGTAAAAAATACAAAAGAAATAAATCCATAATTTAATGAACAATTTATCAATCCTTCAGTAAAAATATATGCCTTTTAGAAACAAATGTAAAATTCTGTAGTGATATTCTACATGTAAATTATATTATATAACTGAAGATAACATGCAATAAAATAAATTAAACGTTCTCTTTGTGAGTTTTATTTCTTCAGTAAACTGAATGCAGTAGAAATGAGATCCCCAAGGCATATGTGTGGTAAAACCTTAATCGACAGTTAACACATAACTGTGATAGCACATTACTGTGTAACACCGATTTTGAAACAAATTTGAGTATATTGCGACAACTATACTATAAATATATTATTAAAGGTTTGTAGTAAATTCTAAATCAAATTACTTTCATTTATGACAAAGATAGACATATTTAATTATTATTTATTGCATCTCACTATACATAAAACACTTTTTTCACATAAAAATCAATCTCACTAGGACTAAGCCTGTATCGAGGTTAACAATTTACATTTGAGTGAAGCAAACATAAGAGTAATCACAAACATAAAGTAATTCTACATACAAACACAAAATATTTCAAAATTAAAGAAAAAATGAGTATTAGATGTGTTACCAGATGGGTAATTTGACAGTATATTGTAACAATATTTGAACCATAAATAATCATTATTCAAAAGAAGAAGCAAAGTAGATAATAAAGACAGATAGGGTGACATTCAGTTTTTAGCAAATGGGACTTATATAAAATCTTATTATTTAAGAAAGGACAAGGATGAAAAAATATTAAGACAATCGTCTGTCAATACAAAAACCTTAATTAACTTTTTAATTGGTAGACTTAATATGATTTGGAAGAATATTAAACATAAGTGGTGCCTGAAATAAATAATTTCTTTGACCAAAAGAAGTTTTAGAATAAGTGTGTATGAATGTAATAAATACAGCACCGGGCAGTGTTTACATGCATAACACATGCGTCGAATAGTACATGGTGGATGTGATTGAGATGCTGGTTGGGAAACTGTAATCATCTCTTCTTCTGGAGTTAAATAACTCGGTGTGATCATTGATCAAAACCTGAAGTGGAACAGCCACATTACAGAGCTAGTAAAGAGAATAAGAAAGTGTATATATATATATTTGTTAGGTTAAGAAATATTTTAAATGTGAAAACAATCAAAAATGTTTACAAGGGCTAATAGGTATTTTGAAAGGTATTTTCAATAGGTACTTTGAATAGGTACTTTTGATGGGTATTTTCTAATGAAACGACAAGGTTGATGGAGATTGACAAACGTTTATTTAGTTTATAGATACATCATAGATGGAGCTAGGCACACTTATCAATTTTGTTATATCATTCTAACATCCTCTCGTAACAAAATAAACTAAATACCATTTTATCAAAACAATATTATGAAAATGGATTTAAATTTCCGATATGCCCATTGAACTTAAAAATTTGTGATGTTTATTCGAACAAATACTTTTTGTTAACCTTTTAACCGCTAAACAAATATACCTAGCGGCACATTTTTTGTCGAATGTTATTTTTAGATCGACCCTTTTAGGTAAACAAAATCATAATCTGGATTATTAACTATCGTAAAATCTTCCTCCAACATCGAAGTATCAATAAACATTCACTTGAGATAAACTGAAATACAGATAATGCCATAATTATGTTAATATAAACACACGCAGTGATTTCAACCCAAACAAAGAATCTCTCACATGGCCGCGTCTAGCGACAAACGATGTAACATAATATATAGGTACCTAACTACTTGTAACCAAAACACATTCATCGCATTCATAGACCTGGAGAAGGCTTTCGATAAAGTAGAATGGAAAAGACTCTTCGAGATTCTGAAGAGAATTGATATAAAATATAGAGATAGACGAATAATCTAGGCGCTATACAAGAATGAGGCCGCTATAATTAGATGTGACAATGAAACAAAAGAAGCCAGTATAAGACAAGGGGTGAGACAGGGATGCTCTCTGTCACCTGTTCTTTTTAATGCTTATATACAGAGTGCGATTGATGACTTGAGAGAGAGAATGAGTCACAGAAAAGGTGTAAAGATACACGGGCAAAAGGTGGATATGATAAGGTTTGCTGACGATATTGCTTTGGTTGCTGAAAGCGAAGAAGAACTGCAAGAGGCCTTAACAACCATGCAAAGCATTCTTCAAAACAACTACAACATGAAGATAAATAAAGACAAAACAAAGCTGCTGACTGTAGGCCGAACGCAACATCAGATGAGAGTAGAGATGGCAGGAGTTCCACTAAAGAACACGAAGGAGTTTGTCTACCTCGGGAGCAAAATAACATGGAACGGTCGGTCTTAGAGCGAGGTCGACAGCCGTATACATCAGGCTAGGCTTGCATTCAATAAAAGGTCGAAAATAATAGAATCGAATAATATAGACCTAAAACTGAGAATACTCCTCATCAAGACCTATGTATGGAGTATCTTGATGTACGGCTGCGAAACATGGTGCCTATCCGAAAGAGATAAACGGAGACTAGAGGCTTTTGAGATGTGGTCCTATAGAAGACTGTTAGGAATTTCCTGGAGAGACCATATTACAAATGAGGAGGTTCTCCAAAGAATCGAAGGAGGAAGGCACCTGCTCAGGACCTTGTCCGAAAGGCGTGCAAGATGGATCGGCCATGTTATACGACAAGAAGGCCTCTTGCATGTCATAATGGAGGGTATGACCGAGGGGACCAACTCTAGGGGACGCCCACGCCGAGAGTACCTGGAGGACCTGCTGGTGGACGTGCGCTGCTCATCATATGCAGAAGTCAAAAGAGCCGCACAAGACAGGGAAGAATGGAAGAGGAGATTAGATGAAATTGCTGCAAACCAATCCCAGGATTGAAACCAGAGAGAGAGAACTACTTGTGTAGAGAAATACGAGTCCTTAGGATGGCCACTGCGCCGACGCTCTGCTTTTAGTTTATATTTCTTTTTTCACTGACTTCACTTAGTTTTTCTTTAGTTGACATTTTACTGACGTTTATGCTGTGAAATTATTATATATTGTTTTCACTGCGATAAATTTGCAATAATATGAAGGTACACTCACGACAATAGTAAAAAATATATACAAAAATACACTTATAATTTTAAAAAAGTTTTAGTAGTTTTTTTTTTTCGTGGTAAATACGGAAACATGGGTAAACACATAATGTCACATTACACTCTGAGCACATATATCACATTACACTCTGAGCACATATATCACATAATGTCACATTACACTCTGAGCACATATATTATCACATAATGTCACATTACACTCTGAGCACATATATCACATAATGTCACATTACACTCTGAGCACATATATCACATAATGTCACATTACACTCTGAGCACATATATCACATAATGTCACATTACACTCTGAGCACATATATCACATTACACTCTGAGCACATATATCACATAATGTCACATTACACTCTGAGCACATATATTATCACATAATGTCACATTACACTCTGAGCACATATATCACATAATGTCACATTACACTCTGAGCACATATATCACATAATGTCACATTACACTCTGAGCACATATATTATCACATAATGTCACATTACACTCTGAGCACATATATCACATAATGTCACATTACACTCTGAGCACATATATCACATAATGTCACATTACACTCTGAGCACATATATCACATAATGTCACATTACACTCTGAGCACATATATCACATAATGTCACATAAATATATACAAAAATACACTTATAATTTTAAAAAAGTTTTAGTAGTTTTTTTTTTTCGTGGTAAATACGGAAACATGGGTAAACACATAATGTCACATTACACTCTGAGCACATATATCACATTACACTCTGAGCACATATATCACATAATGTCACATTACACTCTGAGCACATATATTATCACATAATGTCACATTACACTCTGAGCACATATATCACATAATGTCACATTACACTCTGAGCACATATATCACATAATGTCACATTACACTCTGAGCACATATATCACATAATGTCACATTACACTCTGAGCACATATATCACATTACACTCTGAGCACATATATCACATAATGTCACATTACACTCTGAGCACATATATTATCACATAATGTCACATTACACTCTGAGCACATATATCACATAATGTCACATTACACTCTGAGCACATATATCACATAATGTCACATTACACTCTGAGCACATATATTATCACATAATGTCACATTACACTCTGAGCACATATATCACATAATGTCACATTACACTCTGAGCACATATATCACATAATGTCACATTACACTCTGAGCACATATATTATCACATAATGTCACATTACACTCTGAGCACATATATCACATAATGTCACATTACACTCTGAGCACATATATCACATAATTTCACATTACACTCTGAGCACATATATCACATAATGTCACATTACACTCTGAGCACATATATTATCACATAATGTCACATTACACTCTGAGCACATATATCACATAATGTCACATTACACTCTGAGCACATATATCACATAATGTCACATTACACTCTGAGCACATATATCACATAATGTCACATTACACTCTGAGCACATATATCACATAATGTCACATTACACTCTGAGCACATATATCACATAATGTCACATTACACTCTGAGCACATATATCACATAATGTCACATTACACTCTGAGCACATATATCACATAATGTCACATTACACTCTGAGCACATATATCACATAATGTTACATTACACTCTGAGCACATATATCACATAATGTCACATTACACTCTGAGCACATATATTATCACATAATGTCACATTACACTCTGAGCACATATATCACATTACACTCTGAGCACATATATCACATAATGTCACATTACACTCTGAGCACATATATTATCACATAATGTCACATTACACTCTGAGCACATATATCACATAATGTCACATTACACTCTGAGCACATATATCACATAATGTCACATTACACTCTGAGCACATATATCACATAATGTCACATTACACTCTGAGCACATATATCACATAATGTCACATTACACTCTGAGCACATATATCACATAATGTCACATTACACTCTGAGCACATATATCACATAATGTCACATTACACTCTGAGCACATATATCACATAATGTCACATTACACTCTGAGCACATATATCACATAATGTCACATTACACTCTGAGCACATATATTATCACATAATGTCACATTACACTCTGAGCACATAAATTATCACATAATGTCACATTACACTCTGAGCACATATATTATCACATAATGTCACATTACACTCTGAGCACATATATCACATAATGTCACATTACACTCTGAGCACATATATCACATAATGTCACATTACACTCTGAGCACATATATTATCACATAATGTCACATTACACTCTGAGCACATATATCACATAATGTCACATTACACTCTGAGCACATATATTATCACATTATGTCACATTACACTCTGAGCACATATATCACATAATGTCACATTACACTCTGAGCACATATATCACATAATGTCACATTACACTCTGAGCACATATATCACATAATGTCACATTACACTCTGAGCACATATATTATCACATAATGTCACATTACACTCTGAGCACATATATCACATAATGTCACATTACACTCTGAGCACATATATCACATAATGTCACATTACACTCTGAGCACATATATCACATAATGTCACATTACACTCTGAGCACATATATCACATAATGTCACATTACACTCTGAGCACATATATCACATAATGTCACATTACACTCTGAGCACATATATTATCACATAATGTCACATTACACTCTGAGCATATATATCACATAATGTCACATTACACTCTGAGCACATATATCACATAATGTCACATTACACTCTGAGCACATATATCACATAATGTCACATTACACTCTGAGCCCATATATTATCACATAATGTCACATTACACTCTGAGCACATATATTATCACATAATGTCACATTACACTCTGAGCACATATATCACATAATGTCACATTACACTCTGAGCACATATATCACATAATGTCACATTACACTCTGAGCACATATATTATCACATAATGTCACATTACACTCTGAGCACATATATCACATAATGTCACATTACACTCTGAGCACATATATCACATAATGTCACATTACACTCTGAGCACATATATCACATAATGTCACATTACACTCTGAGCCCATATATTATCACATAATGTCACATTACACTCTGAGCACATATATCACATAATGTCACATTACACTCTGAGCACATATATCACATAATGTCACATTACACTCTGAGCACATATATTATCACATAATGTCACATTACACTCTGAGCACATATATCACATAATGTCACATTACACTCTGAGCACATATATCACATAATGTCACATTACACTCTGAGCACATATATCACATAATGTCACATTACACTCTGAGCACATATATCACATAATGTCACATTACACTCTGAGCACATATATCACATAATGTCACATTACACTCTGAGCACATATATCACATAATGTCACATTACACTCTGAGCACATATATCACATAATGTCACATTACACTCTGAGCACATATATCACATAATGTCACATTACACTCTGAGCACATATATCTTGAATATTTTTTAGCTTTAGTTTTCAGTTTGGAGTTGGTACATACACGACACAGCCGACATGGGTTTGCACGTTTTGCCGTTGAGGGTATTATGTCTGGCATATGTTTCGCTAATCCTTTAGCTGACAAACGGAGTGGATCATCAGAAAAACGTGAAGTAAATTGAGATGGTTCACTGTATTTTTCTATTAATTGTCTTATAACTTTCAAATGAAAATCTGCTAATGTAGTATTTTTCCGGTAACCTTGTTGAAGAGCGTGTGCGAATTTAATAAATAAAGATCTATTATATGGAAAACCACTTTTTTGTACCATTTTATTGACTTCCTCATGCATTTCAAACTGCTCAACATCATGTCGGTTTTGTCGACTGCGCCCATATGTAAATTGTAATCCAAGATACATTTTGGTTTAAATATTGGTTCATTTGTTTCCCTGTTAACTCTTCCTATTGGAGATGAAGAGCTGTCGTGTATAGTTGTGATCATATGAATTTCACGCTTATCTTGCCATTTTAAAGCTAACAGTGGTCCACGGTGTTTTGCCTCTATTTCCCCCTTTTTTAATTTTTCGAAACTTGGCATGGTCTTTCTATTTTTGCGCACAGTTCCACAAGTATTAGTTTTCTTGCTATGAAGAAAATAAAATAGTTTTGGGCTGCTATGCCAGTTGTCGACCCAAAGATTATGTCCTTTTCCTAAATAATTTTCTAGCAATGTCGTTACGACAGCCCCCGAAACGCCAAGGCACTGATTTTCCGTTATGTCCGTACCTTCACCAATGTAAATAATAAAGTCTAAAACAAAACCAGTGTTACAATCACACATAACAAACATATTTATTCCGAAATGGTGACGTTTAGAAGGTAAATATTGTTTAAAAGCTAACCTACCCTTAAAAAGAATCATGCTTTCGTCGATGCACAAGTTCTGATGAAGTACTGGGGTGAGATGGCAAAGTCAAAGGTTCAGCAGAAGAAGTTGATGGCAGAACTGACGGCATTGAGGCAACACTTTCATATTGCTCATCAATAACAATATCTGTGTCGTCATCATTTATTTCAAAATCAATATCCGCATCTTACATTGTTTCATATATTGTAACTCAGCGACACTAGCGACAGCGAACAGTAGGAGTCCTCAGTGTGGACCGAGGATGAAGGTGAATTTCGCTAACATTCGCGGTCTGCACACCAACCTAACTCCCATCCACCACCACCTTCTCTCACAAAATCCCCATCTCCTCTTCCTTACGGAAACACAGATTGCCGAGCCCCCAGATACCTCCTATCCGAACTGCCCAGGATATCATCTGGAAAGCCTTTTCAGGCCCAAAGGAGGTGTCTGCCTTTACAGCCGTGCTGACATCAGCTGCGCTCGTCTCGCAAATATCGAGAGCGCAAAACACGAAGTGTTATCGGTACGCGTGGATCTCACCGGTATGATGAGAATTTATGCGTGCCTATATCGCTCACCAAACCTTGCCGAATCAGACACTGTTGAGTTGTTTAAATACTTGAGTGACACTGTAGATATTCTCTTGCCCCGTTACCCATCGGCCGAGTTTGTAATCCTGGGGGACTTCAATGTTCATAATGAACAATGGCTGAAGTTCTCGGGCCCAACAAACTCTGCCGGTAGATCAGCGGAATCCTTTGCCCTTATCCATGGACTAAGCCAACTCGTAGAATCTCCGACCAGAATACCAGACATCCCATCATATCGAGCCAACCTACTCGATTTGTTTCTCACTAGTGAGCCACTCGGGTACAGAGTGGAGGTGACAGCGTCCTTAGGATCCTCTGACCACTGCCTGATTACCACCTCTGTCCCATCCTCCATGAACCGTCAACCCGACAAACATGTAAAGAGGAAGGTATGGCACTACAGGGCAGCAAAATGGGACGGCATGCGGTCTTTCTTCGGCGCCTTTCCTTGGAGTACTGTATGCTTTAGCTCCGAGGACCCATCAATTTGTGCACGCGAGGTAGAAGAAGTAATCACATCAGCAATGGATTGCTACATTCCCTTCTCCGTCAAATCCTCTGGAGCGGGCACAAAACCGTGGTTTGACCATCGCTGTGCTGAAGCTGTCAGACTCAAAAATACGGCTTTTAATGTACTCCGGAAGATTAGCTCCATGAATAACCTTTCGGAATACCGAAAACGGGCAAGGGATTGTAAGAGAGTTCTAAATAGAGCTAAGAGCGATCACGACCAGAGAATTGCGAAAAAGCTGGCTGACTGCCCCACAGGTAGCCGTGCATTCTGGTCACTCGCTAGCTCGATCGGAAGAAATTTCTGCAGAACCACTTTCCCACCTCTGACCAAGCCTGATGGTCGGCTGGCTAACTCGGCCCGCGAGAAAGCTGAATTATTAGGCAAAATTTTCGCGGAAAACTCAACTCTTCAAGATAACGGAGAGACTCCCCCTTCCATTCCGCACTGCGGTTTTCAAATGGAGGAACCGAAGATCCAGAACAGAGAGGTTCTCCGAGTTTTGAACGAGCTGAAAGTCGACAAAGCCAGTGGGCCGGACGGAATACCTGCCTTGGTCCTCAAGAGGTGTTCTGCAGAAATGACTCCAGTGCTCGCGAAATTATTTAGGCTCTCTCTCAAAGGTGGAAAGGTGCCAGATCTTTGGAAAAAGGCAATCGTCCACCCAATCCCAAAAAAGGGGGACCGTTCCGACCCTTCTAACTACCGCCCCATAGCCATCACTTCCATACTCTCGAAGGTATTAGAAAGGGTGGTTAACAACAAATTGCTCACATATCTCGAGAATAACAATACCCTAAGCGATCGGCAATATGGATTTCGTCGAAACCGATCGTGTGGCGATCTACTCGGATATGTAACGCATATTTGGGGGCGGTACATGGAACGTTTTGGTGAAACCCAAACCGTTGGGTTGGATATCTCCAAAGCCTTTGACAGAGTCTGGCACCGGGCGCTTATCGGGAAATTACCATCGTATGGGATCCACCCAACCCTGCATAGTTGGATTGCGGACTTTCTGAGGGGAAGAACAATTCAAACCGTGGTTGACGGCTCTTCTTCCTCACCGCACCAAATCAATGCGGGGGTGCCACAAGGATCTGTGCTGTCTCCGACGCTGTTTTTATTGCACATCAACGATCTCGTTGAATGTGCACCAATTCACTGCTACGCTGATGACAGCACCGTTCACGAGGGTTATCTTTTTGACAGGCCCCCTTCCACCTATGATGTCCGAACAGCTCGGGAAGTTTTGAAGCGAAAAATTGACCACCACCTAGAGATGGTTCGTGCCTGGGGTAAGGCCAACTTGGTCAGTTTCAACGTCTCAAAAACCCAAGCGTGTCTGATTTCGGCAAAGAGGGAGATCAATGACTGTCTGGTGCAATTTGATGGGAGCACTCTCCCAAACAAAGACTCCATTGAAATGCTTGGAGTTACTATATCAGACCAGCTCAAGTATCGGGGATCCATAGAAGCCCGAGTAAATCAGGCCTCCAAAAAGTTGGGCGTCTTGTACAGGGCTAGGAGATTCTTCAACAGTGACCAGCTGCTGACCCTGTACAAGTCTCAAGTCCGCCCAACTATTGAATTTGGGAGCCACCTTTGGGCTGGTGCCCCAAAATACTTGATAAACCTGCTTGAATCTGTGCAAAGGAGAGCGATCCGTCTGATTGACAATCCGTTGTTAACAGACCGATTGCCTTCTCTGATGCATAGACGCAATGTAGGCATGCTGTGTCTGTTCTACAGGTATTTCAATGGAGCCTGCTCCAAGGAGCAAGCTAGCAGCATTGATTCCTGATGCACCGGTGCACGTGCGCGAAACTCGACGGACACGAACTGAACACCCGTTCACGGTTGACGTTGGCTTCATGAGAACGGGCCGTTTTTACGACTCGTTTTTGTGTAAGTCGGCTCGTATGTGGAACGAGCTACCGGCATCTGTTTTTCCTCCGTCCTATAATCCGAGCCTCTTCAAGGCCCGCATTAACAAATCCCTTCCTACAGCCCCTACCTTACTCCGCCTCACAACGCCGCCCAACCGGGTGGTGACATAGTTCCCCTGTCTGTGCACTGCACAGGCAGGGACACTCTTGTGAGGTGTCACATAAAAAAAAAAAAAAAAAAAATATATATATATATATATATATTGACCTCTTCCCGTAGTATGTTGATCCAGTAAGAAGTTGTTAGACTAAGTTGATCCACCTTTAACACCATATAACTTGGCTATTGTGGAATACATCTGAATGATTTGGCAACAGTGGTACAATAATTATCAATGTTGCCAGTTTGCCAGAAAAACCATTTGATATACTGTTAATAAAATTTTCAAAATTTGTATGGAAATCGGATGCATAATTTATGTTGATCTACCCAAATTGGCATACTTATGTTGATCTCATATATATTGATATATTCCCGTAGTATGTTGATCCAGGTAAGAAGTTATTAGACAAAGTTGATCTGTGTCCCTATATATGGTTTTACTAAATGAACCAATCAAGGGGCAATCGGTGGACTGTTCATCACAAGGTTTTATGTGATTCCGTAATCTTTTGTGATATTGAACTCAAAGCATTAGTCTCTAGAGTCGAATATCGCATGAAATGACTGTGAGATGGTACCGTTTCAAATCAAAATGACGTGTGTTGCTTGAATTGTTTATAAGAAATGTATGCGTATTTAGATTGAAACGAAAATTTCGCAAAAACAAATCCATAAAAAAATCATAACTTAGCAGGGGTACACGGGTTCATAGGGTGAGGTTTGTCTAGGTCCTGGCGGCGGATGCGTTTGCCCATCTACTGCGTGGCGGGCCGGATCGAAAGAAACTGGTTGAGGGATACCTTTCGACCATAAAAATCCAAAATGGCGGCAAAAGGAATAATGTTATGTAGGAAATTTTGAACCTCTATCTTTTACCATCTCTCCTGATTACGCTTCGTGACTTAGTAGGGGAGGCCGGGTTCTTGGTTATAATGGGTAATCAATGGATGATTGGACGCGGTTGGAGCTAACTAAAAACTCTCCAAAGAAGCGAAGCTAGCAGTCCACAATGGAGTGCTGGTACCTACCCTAATATATTGAAATGAGGCATGGAATTGGCAGAAGAAGGCTGAAAGTAGACAGAATACTGTAGAAATGAGATCCCTGAGGCATATGTGCGGTAAAATCGTGTATGACGAAATGTGCGTATGCTGTGTCTATTCTACAGGTATTTTATAAGAGCCTGTTAAAAGGAGCTAGCAGCATTGATCCCCGGTGCACTGTGCACGTGCTTGATACTCGACGGACACGAGCGGAACACAGGTTCACAGTAAAGTTGATGTTATCTATATATGAACGGGTCGTTTCTCCGACTCGTTTTACCGTAAGTCGGCTCGCATGTGGAACGAGCTATCAGCATCTGTTTTTCCTCCTCCATATAATTCGCGCCTCTTTAAGACCAGCATTAATAAATTCATTCCTACAGCCCCTACCTTAACCCGCCTCATAACGCTGCCCAACCGGTTGGCGACATAGTTTCTCTGTATTTAGAGTGTAAAGACAGGGGCGCTCTAGTGAGAGGTGTCACATAAAAAAATCATACCGCCGAATTTGAATATGGAGACTTACAAAACGAAAAACGAGTTGGAAAAACGACCCGTTCTCATAAAGACAACATCAACTTTATTGTGAACGTGCGTTCTGCTCGTGTCCGTCGAGTATCAAGTACGTGCACGGTGCACCGGGTAACAATGCTGCTAGCTCCTTTTAACAGGCTCTAATAAAATACCTGTAGAATAGATTTCGTCATACATGATTTTACCGTACATATGCCTCAGGGATCTCATTTCAACAGTATTCAGTCTACTTTCAGCCTTCTTCTACCAGTTCCATGCCTCACTTCCATATATTAGGGTAGGTACCAGCACTCCATTGTGGAGTTTCGCTTCTTTGGACAGTTTTTTGCTATCTCCAACCGCGTTCAATCATCCATTGATTACCCATTTTAAATAATTACCCATTATAATCAAGAACCCGGCCACCCCTACTAAGTCACGAAGCGTAATCAGGAGAGGTGGTAAGAAGTTCAAAATATACCACATAACATTATTCCTTTTGCCGCCATTTTAGATTTTTATGGCCAAAAGGTATCCCTCAACCAGTCTCTTTCGATCCGGCCCGCCACGTAGTAGCTGAGCAAACGCAACAGTGTACCCCTGCTAAGTTATGATTTTTTTATGGATTTGATTTTTGCGAATGTTTCGAATAGCTCTAAAGATGATTCTTTTAAAATCATCTCATATTTAATACAATATGACCGGAAGTCGGCATATTGTTTGAATAAAATAAAGCATAAACTAAAAAAACAGCTACAAGGTGGTTACAAATGGAATTATATTTAATCAATTTGTTCGATTATATTCTATGTGAAGTTGTTTTCACAGTGGCCCAATGAATATTATATGGGGCCAATTGAACCAATTTGACTTTAAGCATTTTCTACGTCTTGCGATAAAAACTTAGGCTTACGATAAAAATACTCAACGGCAGAAAACTAGTTGTCTACCAAATTCTTATTTTTTTAATCTCATATAAATTAAGCTATATACTCATAAACCGATCGAGTGAAAAGCTGCAATGATCCCGACCCCGGGGTCATTGCAGCTTTTACGGAATGACGAGGAAATTAATATTTTTTAATTAGTTGAAAAAATTACTTTTCAAAATTTCTATTATGTTTAACGTAATACACTATCTGGCCTCAAGTAAATCAGTTTTATCACGAACCGTAACTATTTAATGTAATAAAATAACAAAACAAATTAATGTTACTATGATAGTTTGCTTTAATCTCAATAAAAAAATAAGGAGAAAAAGTTTTTTTTTTATGATTGAGATAAAACTTTCCCCCAAATAACATGTATATATATTGATTAAAATTAAAATAGCAACTTCACATTAGGAAAGAGAGGACAACGAACAAATAAGTACATTGATTAAGTGTTACGGACGGACAAGCACTTGACCTTATAAAACTTGGGAGCTGTACTCACAGAAACTGGAGTTTAGTTGTAATACGGGGTCAATTGTACCGGTATAATCATCCCCCAAAAACATTAACATAGAAACCATATAAACTACTAAATGCGGTTTAAAGCTAAAGAAATCCACCTAGATTTAATCAATAATCCCATATTTTTAGATTCCATAAGTACCCACTCTATTGTGTACCTAGAGGTAAAACTAAGATATTGCACAATATTGGCAAAATATGGCAGAAATGGCTCCAGTGGATAAGTAATAAAACGTATTTTATAAGCACTTTTAAAAAAAAATTGTTTAAAGAAACAGATAAATTTTTAAAACAATTATGAATAAAGTACATTCTGGAATCGTTAATAAGTCGTTTTGAAGTATTTCGTCGTGTTTAGTAATCAATAGTATCGCGGTGGCAAAACGCAGAATTCCATAGCCGTTGATTATGAAAGACAATACAAATAAAATTATAATTATTATATGGGTTAAATGTATTATAATCAGGGTGTTGTCACATCTCGGCAGTCCGCAGGTGCATAGTCTTAACAACGAAGTTTCGGTCTGATCACATTTTCAATACAGTATTATTTTTTAACGAAATTAGTTTTCATACAGAGAATATACAAATAAACCTTTTTGTGTATAAAAACATAGCTGCTTTTAAGTTAAGATGTAGTGCGATATGATTTGTATTTTTTTATTAAACACTAATATGAAACATGAAGGAATTATCAAAATTTAAAAAATATATATTGAAGTGTTTTATCTTCTCTTTTAGTTGGTATTACTATAAACTGCACGTGTTAGTTCTACTTCTGCCATTTGTGTGCTAAAAATACTTTATTCAACTTCTCGAAGCTAGTATAGCTGTGGCTTTTTGTAGGAAATATGATATCTGAATATAATATTGTCAATATATTTATGTTTTCATTTTTTACAAATAAAAACTTGTGTGAATACCGCACCAGAGTCATACAGTCCTAACCGCTCCCGTCTGGAGCCAGTGAGACTATGGCATCCTCAAAGGAGACCTCGAAGGAGATGACGAGGAGGAAGGTGGTAGAGTACCTGGCTATTCAGATATGGTCACCAAACACTAATTGTAAAATAGTGCAAATTAATTTTAATAAAATTTATTTGAACCCGCGACCTTCGGATTGCTAGTCGAGAGCCACCTCAAGTAGTTTGATATGTTTGGTGACTTAGCAGGAGTGCCCGGGTTTATAGGGTGAGGTTTGTTCGGTTCTTGGCGGCGGATGCGCTTGCCTACCAAATGCGTGGTGGGCCGGATCGATTATTCCTCTTTAACGCATCGCCTAGCAACGCAATAGGAGAGTTGGATTCTTATGGTTATCACTCGAACACACTGACCCCCAGATTACTACCCACCCATCATACTTATTTCCTTCCCATAACTCACTGTCCTTCCTTTCTTTCAAAATACCCCCAACACAGCATTCACAAAGATGACATAGGCCCTGAGAGTTACGATTTTCCTAAGGGCCTCCTGTGTGGAGACGATGTAAAAAAATACAAAAAATAAACAACTATCTCGCTAAATCCTTGGCGGTGACTAATGGTAGGGGTATTGGTTATCTAATAAATGGTTCCCGGGGCGGCGGTACACATAATTGTAATAATTCTCGAGGGCTCTGATGTACAGACATTATGGCTCCTGTTGATTGACGAACATATACGAAAACATCGTTGGTTAGAATCGGTGCTTGAAATGACTTTAGCCATGTTTAATAAAAAACAAATTGGAATAAATTTTTCAGCAATTTTAATTTAAAATTTGAAAAATTAAATTCTCACCAATCTAATCGCCGCAATTTTAATAGGCACAAATTATGGATATTACGCTTTGTTTCAACTTAATCATTACAAGAAACTTACGTCGGGAGAGATGGTAAAAGATACATTAAAATAAAATTTGATTCAATCAATGTTCAAAATTTCTCTTTTAAAATGACTCAATGAACCTCACCCCATGAGCCCGGGCACCCCTGCTTAGTCACGAAACGTAGTAAATGATGCATTAAAGTTACATTTTTGTTTAATCAAGTTCAAAAGATTTTTTAAGCATGGATTTGACGTTTGCGAAAGTTCCATTTCAATATAAATACGCGTGAGGCAGTCTATCCTCTTTAAGTAAAAAGTCATTTTCATAGAATATAGATGTTCTAACAGAATCCAAAAAGTACCACAACGCGCGCGAAATCGGCGGTTACAAGTTACAACGATGCAAGCCGTCAAGTCTGTCAGAAATATATAGATCAACAAAATAAATCGTGTAAAATGTATATGCGACCGAAAAATGGGCGTGGCTTACAGCTAAATGTCGATGACACAAGTTGATCTATGAGGATTTACATATGTATGCCAACTTGGGTAATGGATCAACATATCCGGGGTGGATCAACAAATGCAAACGGATCAACATATACCTGGCGTACCGTCGCGCGAGATCAACATAGTACGAGAGGGGATAAATATATATATATATATTTATATATATTTCAATATCAGAGAGGCCACTTTTCCACATTTTGAGGGTTGTTAAAAAAAGTTTTTTAAATTCATACGTAACAGGAACGTAATACAAAACACGAACAAAAAACAAAATATTTTTTAAATCGAATTAGTCACTTTTAAATTATTATGTACACAACAAAATAAAAAATTTTCAAAGTGGATATCGACGCACAAGTCTTATTACGATTCTTCACGCCAGAGACACTAGCTTATTTGCGCGCGTGTTTCAAAACTGTGACTGACGGCAATCGCCGGGCTCTCGGTTTTATTAATTTTATAAGATAAACAATGAAGTAGTATATACAAATTCTCAGAGATGTCGCAACACAAATGAATATTCTTATTTTTAAAATAAATTTCTAACGAATACGGCATACATGTGCTTGGAAAACGAAGTCGAAACTTGAAAATGACTAAAGTCAGCAGCCGCGGGGAAAGAGTTAATAAGTCAGCTGGCATATTGGAAGTTGACACATATTCTTTATTATCAAATACACATTCTCTGATAAAGTGATGTCGTGCATCAATGTGCTTGGTGCGTTTATGAAACAGTGGATTAACAGACAAATTAATAGAACTTCGACTGTCACTATATAAACATACCGGTGTATTTTTATGTATTTCTTTCATATCAGATAATAAGTTATTTAAGTTATTCTTCGCAAGCTTCCGATAAAGCCATATATTCTGCTTCTGTACTAGACAAGGCGACTATTCTTTGCTTTCTAGATTCATAAGATATAACACATCCTGACATTATGAAGCAGAACCCAGTATATGACCTTCTATCTAAGATACATGATGCCCAATCAGCATCTACAAAACCATGTAAAGAATAATCACTTTTCTTATAAACTAAAGAATAGCGTTTAGTTTTTTGTAAATATTTTAACAATCTTTTTAAATGTTTCCAATGAGTTTCATTATAACAGTTATTACACTGACTTAGGTTACAAATAAATTTTCTGACTTAATATTCAATCTATACACTCCATTTACTAGATTTGCTATTCTTTCCAGCACATTCTGTCGATTGCGTATATAGCAAACTTCCCATTCAAAGTTAACCTTGTTTCCATTTTGAATCAGCTGACTTACTGATAGCAAATTAGTTGACAGGTTAGGCACACATAAAACATGTTTAACAGGGATATAAAACTCCGAATTGTCCACTGCGGTCGTAATCATCGTGTTTCCTGAGCATATAACTGATATTTTGTTTTGATTTGCAAATACTACGTCATTTACTTTGTGTCTGTACGACATATTTTGTAAACAATTCTTATCAGTAATCATGTGTGAACTTGTACCCGAATCTACGTACCAATCGGAATCTTTGAATGTTCCATTGCATTAAGCTGCTGCCACACGCAAAGCTCACATCAAAAGTTAAGGTATCCTATTGTGCAAAATACGAGTGTCGGGGAATATTTTCTCCATGTCTCGTGAACTGAGGGTGTAAAGTACCTGGGGGATGGTTTTTTTCTACCCGATGAGTGGGCTGCCTATAGCAACTTATAGGACTAAAATACTATATTTTTTGTATTTTATTTATTAATTTTTTTTTGATTATAGGAATTTTTTTACATATATTTTTTTGTAAATTTTGTGTTTGTTTTTTTTAATTAGAAAATCGTTTTTAAAGTTGATTGTTTGTAAATGTATACTATATTTTTTGTATATTTGGTTGCAATTTTAATTTTTTATTTAAGTCCACTCATCAAGGGGGGAAGGTTATAGAGACTGGGAATGGATAGGTGGGTTCGTCGTCGGGACTTGAGCGCCCGAGACATGCTATGCTGGGATTTGAGTGCATAGGAAGTTTCGCATAGAATGTTTTGGCTAATTCTACCACATGAGTTTTAAATGGGGGGATTTTCGTGCCTGAATTAATTATACTATTACGGACGAACCAAGGGCTTTTGGTGAATCTTCTAAGTGTGACATTCTGGAATGTGGCGAGACTTTTTGTGTTTGCTGTGCCCCAAATGGGTGAGGCGTATGACATGATGGGGCGTATTTGTGTTTTGTAGATGAGTAGTTTGTTTTGTATGGAAGTTTTTGAGTTTGAGTGTAGCAACGGGTAAAGGGCGTTGGATGTGTTTTTTGCTTTTTGTAGTGTAATATTTATGTGTTTTTTCCATGTGAGTCGTCTGTCAAGTGTAACTCCAAGATATTTGGCCGATTTTTCCCACGGTATAGATTGGCCGTACATTGTTATTTCCTCTCGCGGGGCGCGGCTGCCTTTTCTACGAGAGAAAAAGACGGCCACGCTCTTTGAGGGATTCACGTCTATACGCCATTTATCGTACCAATCTTGGAGTAAGTCAATGTTTTTTTGTAGTCGGTACGTAATCATCCTGGGTGAACAGTATCTAACCATAACTGTGGTGTCATCTGCGTACAGAGCTTTGTGAGAATTTGAGTTTTCAGAGAGGGGGATGTCGTGAGTGTAGACATTGAAAAGGATTGGAGAAAGCAGAGACCCTTGCGGGACCCCAGCTGTCATGAAACGTTTTTTTGAGAGAGCGCCACCGTATTTTACTTGAAAAGTACGTTGGCGTAGAAATGATTTGAAGGCACCGAGTAGTTGGGGATCGATGCCTGTTTCGTGGAGTTTGAGAAGTAGGCCGTTTATCCATACTTTATCGAAAGCTTTGGCTATGTCCAGGAAAATGGCGCCAGTTGATCGCTTGGTATTGAAGCCACCGATGATGATTTCGGAGACTCTGAGAAGTTGGTGGAGGGTGGAGTGATTTGATCTAAAACCGTGTTGCTCTTCAGGTAATGTTGAAACCTCGTCAATGTGCTTGAGGAGCCGTGTCAAAAGGATCTGTTCGTAAATTTTACCGATGTTTGATAGAAGGCTGATTGGACGGTGATTTTCGCAGAAGAGGGGGTCTTTTCCCGGTTTTGGGATGAGAATGACGTGCGCGTGTTTCCAGTTTTTCGGGAAATAGCGCAGTCTGAGGGCTGTGTTGATGAGATTTACTAATGCTAGTATTCCTTTTTGGGGGAGAGCTTTAAGAGCGAAGTTTGTTACGCCGTCGGGGCCGGGGGCTTTTTTATTTTTCCGGCTTTTTATAGCGCGGATAACCTCGGCTGGGGTAGTGAAATGTATGTTTGTATTGGGGAGATTATTTAAAACATTATTGATTTTGCGGTTGACATTTGCAATGTGATCTAGATCGGCGTGTTTGAAGCTGGGACTGAATTGATTTTCAAGACTGTCAGCGAACGCCTCCGCTTTGTCCTGATCGTCGAAGACGAGGCCGTTTTCGGCGTGAATGGGGTGGTTAGGGGTGGGGGTGGCTTTTAGAGTTTTGGATAATTTCCACAGAGAGCCGTCCTGTGGATTTATCTCTTGAATTTTCAAATTCCAGGTGAAATTAACGTGCTCTTGAAGTTTTTTTCTGATGAGGGCTTGGATACGGTTTATAGAAGTTTTCAAGGTGGGATTTTGATATTTTTGCCAGTGGCGGCGTAAGATATTTTTTGTTTTAATTAGGTCTTTTACTGAATTTGGGAGGTTTTCCTTGAAATTTATTTGGGGGGGTGGGGGGAGAGGTTTTGAGGCCTCGTCAATTGCGGACATTATTGTCTTCGCGAATTCGTCAACCGCTGTATCTAAATCTGAGGGATTTTTAATGTGGGGATTTATGGATATTTTTTCCCCGACTCTGTGCGAAAAATATGTCCAATCAGTTTTTTTGTTAATTTTTGCAGGGGGGGGGTAGGAGAAATCGTTGAGAGTTAGCAACACGGGGTTATGGTCGGAGGAAAGGTCACAGATGGTTTCGATACTGTATGCCCAGGATGATTTGTGAAAAAGTGCAATGTCGAGTACGTCAGGTCTGTGTCCGATGCTAGAGAAAAATGTTGGCTCTATGGGTCCTGCAATGTTTATGTCGGGGTGAGAGTTTGCAAAGTCATGTAGGATACGTCCGTTTTTGTTGGTGAGCCTACTATTCCAAGCGGGGTGTTTTGAGTTAAAATCCCCCGCTAGAATAGTAGGCGTTTGTCCATCGAGAAGTAATTCAAGATCCGACTTTTGTAAAGTCTGAACAGGTGGGTTGTAAATTGAATTAATTCTCAATGGACCTGAATGTTTTGTAAATACAGTGATAGAGGTACTTTCAATGGTAGTCAGGGGGGGCGTGATGTTGTGTTTGTGGGCGATTTTAGTTTTCACGAAGACGGCTGTGCCACCGCCTCGCGAGTGTAATCGGTCGTTTCGGTACAGTGTGTAGTTAGCGATTTTTGGTGTGTGTGATGGATTTAGGTGTGTTTCATTTATGAGTATTATGTCTAAATTATGTGTGTTGGTGAAAATTCGTAATTCTTGCATGTTTTTGTCAAGACCATTGGCATTCCAGAATGCCAAACGTAGCGCGGAGGGCTTGGTAGAATTAGCCATTTAATTAGTAAAGAGGGCAATGATTTGAGGGGCTGCTACAAAGAGAATCGAGAGGTAGTCTGCCGGCGAGGTGGCAGATTGAAATTTTGGGAGTAGATCAGCGATGAGTTCGCCGATCTTTGTAAAGAAGTTACTTTTGAATATGTCTGAGAGACTAAAGGGGGTAGCTGAGGGCTGGGGGGTGGGGGGGGAGGTTGAGGGTGAGGGGGGGAGGTTGGAGGGGGGAAGGGGAGAGGGGGTGGGGGGGGGATGGGGGATTTGGTGGGGGGGGTTTAATGCCTGAGCATAGGAGGTGGATGGTTGGACTGGGCGGGAGGTGAAAGTGATTTGGGGAGGTACCTCAGTTCGACGGGGCATGGCTGTGGAGGGTGCAGGGCGATTGGGGCATTCTTTATAGTTGGCCGGGTGTGGGCCGGCGCAGTTCGCACAGGTGGCCGGGCCGTCAGTTCTCTGCTTCAGGCAGGTGGCGGTGAAGTGGGCCCCCGCGCATTTGACGCAGCGGGGGGGGAGATGGCAGCCTTTGGCGGAGTGGCCGAATGATTGACATCGGTGGCATTGGGTAGGGGCTGATTTGTGGTCGAGGAATTCTGCTCTGATGCGTAGGTGGAATATGTGAGTAATGTTAAAGATTTTTTTTCCCTCTTCGCCGTGGGTAAGCTGCACGAGGACCATCGGGACGTTTGTGCGGTCGGGTCCCGACCTCATCCTGGAGACGGAGATGGCCGGGAGACCGAGGTCCTGCAGTTCAAGGAGAATCTCCTCCTCCGAGATTTGTGTCGGGATACCCCTCAGAACTGCCTTGGTGGTTTTGTCCTCGTGCAGCTCGAAGGTGTGGAAGTCTGTTTTAATCTCTTCCAGCATTTTAGTGGCTAGTCGGAAGCTGGAGGAGTCGGCGGTGTGGACCACCACACCCGTCGGGATGGCTTTGGCGTGAGAGATGCGCACACCGGCGTTCTCCAGCTTCCTTCTGATGGTATTCCAGTTTGTGTCGGATTTAATGATGATGGGCGGGATTTTGATGGGACGTCGGGCGGGAGTCGGGGTGGTGGTGGTGTTTGTTAAATCTGTGGTGTCTGCTCCGTCAGTAGTAATCGTGTCCGAGTTTGTGTCGTTAAAGGAGGGCGGGGCCAGGGTGTGGAAGCGGTTGGTCGTAGCGAGGGTCTTGGGAGGCGTGGGCGGTTTTTGTTTTATTGGGTTATTCGGGGTGGTCCATAGAGGCGGGAAGTCCTTTGTTGGTGATGGAGGTAGTGCTGTTCAGCTTGCCAGGCTGTGGTCGGCGGAGGTGGAGGCGGTGGAGGTGGAGGCGGAGGTGGTGGGCGGTTGTGTGGCGATGGGCGGGGTTCTACGTGTGGTGCCTGAGAGGTAGGTGGTGGCCGAGGGGTTTACCCCATCTGGGTAAAAGGTAACCTTTCTTTGGGGGGTTTTTGTGACTGTTCTCTGCATATTTTTGATGAAAGTCTGGAGAGCCTCAATTGGAGGATCCAGCTTCTCCAGTTCGAGGAGGTATGTTTCCATGTCTAGGGCGGGCACGGGTAGGTAGTAGGGCAGAGTAGGGTGGATATCGAGGTCAAGGAGCGCAGGTGGTCAGTGGTGTGTGTAGCCAGGATGGGTGGACTGTAACAGTATTAGGTTGACTGTATTGGCTCGCAGAGCGAGTCGGTGGGCTCGGAGAGCGCAAAAGGGGACAATTTACAGTGGGAAGATGAATCTTCCAAGCAAATGTTTTCTTTTTTGTTAATGTACAGCGCTTCATCTTTTCTACCGACACACGACGCTATCAAATATTTCTTCCTATGGTAGGAGAGGGGGTCAGTTGAATTCGAGAGCGGCCGAGGAACATAATTTCATCTGTCAAAGTGACAACTTTACTTACTGACAGCTTGAGCACGTTTTCGAAATGGATGATACTTGTCGCCTATTGCTGGATCTGTTGGACAGCTCATCCTCAGATGATGATGCCGCCAACTATTTAATTATAAATGCTATTTATAAACTTTTTAGATTTTAAACAATCTGCGCGTAAATAGCGCATTTTCACATAACCTGACATAACCTCTCCGTCGAATCAGGAAATTCGCAGTTCGCACGCCGCGGCCGATCGACGAAAGCGACTTATAATAAATTATTGTAAAATAAGCTCAACTTTCGTCCTAGCCGTCCAACTTTATCAAAAAACCGAATGATATTAGCATATAAGCATACTGAGATTAAAAATATGATTAATTTTGAAAGGGCGAAAATTTGTTTACTTCAAATTCAAATATTGATTATATTTATATTTTAAATATATGTTAAGTATGTTTGCCAAATAAAGTTTTTTTTTATGTTTCTAAATTTACTAGCACACATGACGATATGAGCTAACATAATAAATAAGAAATGCATTATTAGGCTGCTTATGTCATGGCTGTCAAAGGGAACACGGAACTTAGTTGGTAGCTCCGTAATTAAAATGACCCCCTCTCCTTTTTACGGCGGAGAGGGGGACGCATAACTTTTCAAATATCGCGTCGGGAGCGGTTACGTAAAATAAATTCGGTTAGCGAAGTTCAGAACCACACTTATAGCGCGTTATCTTTTTACGTGTGTCGGGTCTGTATGGGATTGTATGGCGAGCGCTATTGTGCTTTATATTATCTGTTGATGTGAGCTTTGCGTGTGGCAGCACCTTTACTTTCACTTTAAAGCTGCTGCCACACGCAAAGCTCACATCAAAAGTTAATGTACAGCGCATCATCTTTTCTACCGACACACGACGCTATCAAATATTTCTTCCTATGGTAGGAGAGGGGGTCAGTTGAATTCGAGAGCGGCCGAGGAACATAATTTCATCTGTCAAAGTGACAACTTTACTTACTGACAGCTTGAGCACGTTTTCGAAATGGATGATACTTGTCGCCTATTGCTGGATCTGTTGGACAGCTCATCCTCAGATGATGATGCCGCCAACTATATAATTATAAATGCTATTTATAAACTTTTTAGATTTTAAACAATCTGCGCGTAAATAGCGCATTTTCATATAACCTGACATAACCTCTCCGTCGAATCAGGAAATTCGCAGTTCGCACGCCGATCGACGAAAGCGACATATAATAAATTATTGTAAAATAAGCTCACGTCGATTTCCAAAAATGTCGAAGGCAAAGGCGGCAAGGACCAACACCAGGGCAGGGAACGAGAAGAGAGCACGAGAGTTGACGAGAGCAAACCAGATTACCCAGGAAAACAATCAACAAACGAACAAACTAGAAGCTTCTCTATGTAGGTATCGGGCCGTCCAACTTTATCAAAAAACCGAATGATATTACCAAATAAACATACTGAGTTAAAAATATGATTAATTTTGAAAGGGCGAAAATTTGTTTACTTCAAATTCAAATATTGATTATATTTATATTTTAAATATATGTTAAGTATGTTTGCCAAATAAAGTTTTTTTTTATGTTTCTAAATTTACTAGCACACATGACGATATGAGCTAACATAATAAATAAGAAATGCATTATTAGGCTGTTTATGTCATGGCTGTCAAAGGGAACACGGAACTTAGTTGGTAGCTCCGTAATTAAAATGACCCCCTCTCCTTTTTACGGCGGAGAGGGGGACGCATAACTTTTCAAATATCGCGTCGGGAGCGGTTACGTAAAATAAATTCGGTTAGCGAAGTTCAGAACCACACTTATAGCGCGTTATCTTTTTACGTGTGTCGGGTCTGTATGGGATTGTATGGCGAGAGCTATTGTGCTTTATATTATCTGTTGATGTGAGCTTTGCGTGTGGCAGCACCATAATGCTGTGAATTATTATGGCACTTATTCATATAATGTCCGAGTTGCTTACAAAAAAGCACTATTTGTTCCAGAGCTGCCAACTTCCGAACTCATGTCCAAAAATCGATGTGCAATCCACTATGCCATTACTGGCGGAGCAAACCTGTCTGTTAGCCCCGCCAGTAATAATGAGTCGATGCAGTGATCTGGAAGCGGGTACCTATCAACCATTTGCGTTACATAGGCACCCATTGACTCGGAGTCTTCTAGTCGAATAGATATTAGCTGACTGATGCGAAGAGTGAAGCCACAATCATCATATAGGGCCTTCAAACGCTTCCATACATCTTGTACTGTTTGTTCATTTTTGATGTGAACATAAATTGAAGAATCAATCGTCATAATAAGTTTAGCTTTTGCCTTTTTATCATCCAAACTTGTACAATCAGATGATTCTGGCTTGTGAATATCCACACCATCCAACATAGAAAATGTTCAGCTGCAAACGCCCACTCAACATTATTTTCACGTCCCTTCAATTTAGGTACATTCACTATGTAACTTCCCGCCATATTAAAAAAAACGCACACCGAGAACGCGGTAACAGATTGTCGATCACAAAAACAGTTATTATTGCGGCGATTTACACTGTTTTTATATTGTAGGAAAACTTTGATTTAACGCGAGTTATATATATTAATTCAATAAGTACTTTTGATGGGTATTTTCAACAGGTACTTTGAATAGGTACTATTGATGGGTATTTTTAAAAGGTACTTTGATGGTTATTTTCAATAGGTACTTTTGATGGGTATTTTCAACAGGTACTTTGAAAAGGTACTATTGATGGGTATTTTTAATAGGTACTTTGAATAGGTACTTTTGATGATTATTTTCAAGAGGGAATGTGAATAGGTACTTTTGATGTGTATTTTCTACAGGTACTTTGATGGGTATTTTCAACATGTAATTTGAATAGCTACTTTTGATGATTATTTTCAATTGGTACTATGAAGTGGTACTTTTTATGGGTATTTTCAACTCGTACTTTTAATGGGTATTTCGAATAGGTTCTTTTGGTGGGTATTTTCAACAGGTACCATGAATAGATAGTTTTGATGGGTGTTTTCACCCGATATTTTGAATAGGTATCTTTGATGGGTATTTTCTACATGTAGTTTGAATAGGTACTTTTGATCTTTATATTCAATAGGTATAATGAATAAATACTTTTAATGGGTATTTTGAATAGGTACTTCTGATGAGTATTTTCAATGAGTACTTTGAATAGCTACTTTTCATAATTATTTCAATAGATACTTTTGATGGGTACTTTCTACAGGTACTTTGAATAGGTAGTTTTTATGGGTATTTTCAACAGGTACCTTGAATAGCTACTTTTGATGATTATTTTGAATAGGTACTTTTGAAGGGTATTTTTAAAGTAATTTTAATGGGTATTTTGAATAATACTTTTGGTGAGTATTTTCAATAGGTACTTTTGATGGGTATTTTCAACAGGTAGATGGAATAGGTAGTTTTGAAGGTTATTTTCCATAGGTACTTTTGATGGGTATTTTCAACTCGTACTTTTAATGGGTACTTTGAATAGGTCCTCCTGATGGGTATTTTCAACAGGTACTTTGAATAGGTACTCCTGATGGGTATTTTGAATAGGTACTTTTGATGGGTATTTTTAAGGTACTATTGAAGGTTATTTTCAATAGGTACTTTTGATGGGAATTTTTAAGTCGTACTTTTAATGGGTTATTTGAATAGGTACTTTTGATTGGTGTATTTTACAGGTACTTTTGATGGGTATTTTCTACAAGTACTTTGAATAGGTCCATTTGATGGGTATTTTCAATAAGTACTATGAATAGGTACTGTTGATGGGTATTTTCAACAGGTAGTTTGAATAGGTACTTTGATGGTTTGTTTCAATAGGTACTTTGAATAAGTACTTTTGATGGGTATTTCGAATAGGTACTTTTGAGAGGTATTTTTAATAGGATATTTGAAAATTACTTTGGGGAATCACATATCGATTTTTTTTGTGGGGAATAACATTTACAGAAGTTCTCTTACATCCCCCCTCCCCCCAAGGATTTGAAATATTGTGTGGGTAATTATGTTACACTGAAATTCTCCAACGGGGGAATCAATTTTACCTAGAAAATTTGTGTGGAATCTGCGGGTAGAAATTATGTGAGTACAGTTTACAAATTACTTATTCTTTATCAATCTCTGGTCGGTATAATATACCTACTTTATATAGAGTATTTTGCAACCGGTATTATTATCAGGTATTTCTTTGTACCTGTACTCATTGTACCCAGTAACGAGAAGTACTCACTGGACCCACCTCTAGTTTCCAGTAACAAACGCAATGGTATATTTAAGCAAGGCTTCCATTATAAAAATGTGCAAAGAAAAAAACATCAAAGAATACCAAGAATTTTACAAACTAATGAGAAATGGAAATCAATTTATTACACCTAATTTTAAAACAACACAATTGCAAAACTATTATATTTACCAAGCCATAAAAAACTACAATAATCTCCCTTCTGAACCGCGCTGTATTGTCAACCAATCAGAACAAATAAATGAAATAAAATAAAATAAAAAAAAAAAAACTTAAATTAAACATTAGGTACATTTAAAATTCTATATTCCATCCAAAAATATCATTATAACATAAAACTTACGTACGAATCGTGGCTCCCTTATCAGACACAAGAACTTCTCTTTTCTGATAAGGTAATGTAATATTGATAAATATATTATATTCCTTATATTACAATAAATATATTTACAATTTTTTTTTGTAAATCTCTTGTTTTAACCACTCGCCCGTTGGAACCTAATTATTACCGTCATATTTGTCGATCTCATATTTCAAATTTAGAATTAACAATATTATTTTGCAACTATCTTTTCCACGTTTTTGGCAGCTATAGTATTTATTTATCATCTATTTTACCATTGTTAGTATTAGCTTGTTATACATCGATATTTATAACCATTAAAAGTCAAAAAAAGTTTTTCCAATAAAATTAGAATTCATATCTCTTCTCTAAATAGTATAAAATAAAGTTGCTATCCGCGTCTGTCTGCTTGTGCGCTTAGTTCTTCTAAACTACGCAACGGATTTTGATAAAGTTTTGACTATCATTTAGAGCATTTCTTCCGGAAGGTTTACATATATAATACATGCATATTATATTTTTAGAAAGTAGAGAAAAGTCGATGTTTTGTAATCAAGTCGTAAAAAAATATATTTTCGGGGGCTTACATTGCTAACGCTGGCTAAACTTAATGAGATCATCACAACTTTACGACAAACCATTCATAAGTCCCCGAGCAAAGCCGGGTACACCGCAGCTAGTTTTAATATAAAATGAAGGGTGACCGGATAACTCACCAAAATAACAATTCATCACACTTTTAAAAAGTGATGAAACAAAAACTAGGTTAAATAGTTACCTTCATATTCTATTTAACTAGTTTCAATCAATGTGTTGAGTTACCATGGAACTAAAATGGAGTTCTCAAATTAAACCCGACAATAATAAAAGTAAGTTTTTGTTTTCTTTTGTGTGGAATTTTTTATCAAAAACATTATTAAAAGAAAAATAATAAATTGCTTCTTCTCAATAAAACATTATAGATCATTTATTTAAAGCAACACACGCTATTATTTCTCTCTCTGCATAGTAGACTGAGCCACAGCTATGCATGGCGGGGTACAGCCTGTTAGTTCTCAATAAAATCTTACGAAAAACATGTTTTTGTTCATCCTTCAAAACATGATAAAATATGTTTATTTATATTTGGGATATGGCATCACTGTATACCACGTCAGAGGCCAAAGTAATAATGTTGAAATGTTGTCAACGCATTATTAGACAATTATTCCATATTATGGGTATTTCTATACATGAGTCGTATAGAATTAAAGGCTAAATAAATATTAGCGATAGGCACAATCGATGAATCATCGATGATTTACTCGATCTTTTTTACAATGGAAATATTTCAATAAATTGTCACGGACAAATCGATTCTGTCAAAAATCATCACACATTCCGAGATAATCGTTTTGAAACGTCATCAAACAAGGAAGCGATTCTGTTAAAAATCATCACAGTCCGAGACAATCGTTTTGAAAGTCATTCGAAACCACAGCCGTCACGTCATCAGTCTGAATTCACTCATAAACGTAAATCGATTCCCAACTCCGAGAAACATCAAAAATATCTCGGATTGCTTGCAGTGGCGTAGCTAGGTAACCAAGGGCCCTGGGGCAAATGTAAACTGATTAGGTTTTATCAAATAAAAATATGAAGTATACAAACACTTTAAAAATGCTAAGATACTTAAGCTCTTTTTTGTGCACTGCATACTGCAGGGCAGGTAATAAAAATATTAAACAGTAACAACATAAATTACAATTAATACTTGGTGTAGGTTTGGCTAGTAAAACGACATAGAGAAGATTCAAGGGTTTATTATATAAAGGTAGGGCCTACCAACTGACTAAATAACAATTATATTTACAATTTTTTTCTAGCTTTAGTTTTCGCAAAAGTATCAATGACTTCGTTTTGTTTTCAATTGCTATTAGCGATAAATGTCGGAGTCGAGTTTGGCCCATCTTATATCTTAAATAATTATTTTTAATTTGCTAAATGACCTTTCAGCTGCTGCAGAAGTGACAGGAATTGTAAAGAATAATAAAATTGCAGTAAATACTTCCTTTAGGTCGCATTCTAGCATTCCATATTTGCTCATTATTTCCTTACATAATTGGTGAACGGTCCATGCTTGAGTTAGTTGAGGTAAAACTAGATGTTAAATATTAATAAATTGAAGTGAAAAACTAGGGCCTATTATATCTGAATATTTTCTTTGGAATTCGTCACACTTTTGTAATAAAGTTGCTTCATCAACATGTAATAAAAATGTTGGTGTTAGAAAATCGAATATATGACAGACTGCACTCATACCAATAAAACGTGTATCTAATTGAGATATTACTGTGTCTAGTACATTATTGAAAATCTCAATTTTAAATATTTTTTCTCGGTTTGGAAATCGGTGATCAGCAGCTAATTCATCAAAATGTTTTTAAACTTTTCTTTGCCTTTTTTCTTGAAAATGGGTATCAATACCATATTTTTTGCAGTTTCACTGGCTTTGCACTTGAATAATTCGAAATCATTTCTATAAATTTGCAACTTTGCTTTGGTCTCTGCTAAAACTTTACTCGCCTCGCCCAAATTGATGTCGCATTTTTGTAAAGTTTTCGATGCATAATTGATGTCGTTCAATACACTGTTCATGAATTCGCAAAGCAACACGAACTCGAAATTTAACATTTTTGTTTTAATACTCTCTGCTTCACTACGATCATCTTTATTAGGACTCTTTAGAACTATTTCTGATAATGCTTTGATAATATCAAAATAACGAACTTTTATTGCAGATATCGTATTGACCCTCTATTTAGTCGTATCCATTATAATGGCAAAAAACGGTGACGCTCTAATTTGTTCTAGTAGATGGGTTTCGAGTTTGGTCCCCAAGCTCTCAATTATTTCATTTTGAATTGTTGCACTCAGATATCTTGTAGATCCTAAAAACATAAAAAACACAATTTCAAAAAAGTCAAGTCAAGATAAACAGTTAATAAACAAAATAAAACGATAAAAAAACTTAGAAATAATTATTATTACCTTTGGGCGTATCCAAAACTTGCCGCAAAATGTGATCATATCGGGCGACAAGCTCTACAAAGGACAGAAAATTTCCGTGGTATCCTTCCTGACTTAAGTCTTCTTGATGTCCTCTCAAAGCCAAAGAACTCTTTGCTAGGGTAAGTATGATATCGCATAACCTTTGAAGAACCATTTTCCAAAATGATGCTTCTTTGCGAATTTAATTTTCAAGTTCCTTGTCGATAGTATTAGTATCGTTTTTTTCCAAAATTCATACACAGCACATGCTTCCGAATGGCCGCTCGAATAACTGGGTTGTTTAATTCTTTCTGATAAATGCTTCTAATCTCGAATTCCCGTACACCAAACATTATTCCTTTGTGAAGCAAATAACCAGCAGGGTTGACAATAGGCAGCGTCTAGTATTTTGGAATAACACTACCAAAAACGATTAACTGGACCATATTTAGAACACGAAAAGTAGTACGATTTTGAAAAACACCTATTGTTCTGGTTGATGTCTGTTGGAAAAGGTCCTAAAGGCTGTAAAGGCCCCATATCAAGAATTTGACGTTTTTCGCTATCACTTAATATTTTGTTCGTGAAGTTTCCCAAGTCATAAGAAGATTTGAGGTCTGTGGTTCCTCCAAACCCTCCGCTCTTATGTGTGTCATGCAAACATCATCCACGTTCACATGATCGGCGGCGGAGGTATCTCCAACTGCAATAATTGTCGAATCTTCTTCAGTAGGCTTCTCAACCAACACTGCAGTTACCACATTATTTGAGTCACTATCAATACAAATATTTTGGCCAGATGTACTTGCAGAAGGCTGACTAAAAAACTTGTCAATTTTGGGCAATTTTTGTTAACTATCTTCTCTTTCTTTGCGTTGTTTGCGTTTAAATGCACCACTGGGTTTCTTCTTTCCATCCATATTTTAATACGCTTCAAGTGTCGTTGGGGAATGACGCATATATCACTATCACTGCCAACCTACAGAAAGAATTTAGGGGAATTCCCTAGGCATAACTTTTGAATTTCTCTCAACTGAGTTGTCATGATTAAAGTGGGGTTGCAAGTTGCAACCTGTCATATTTATTTTGAAAATGGGAGAAATTTCCAAAAGTTCAGTTCGATCGAGATTTCTGGTAAAGATTCGAGGGCCCCCTGAGCTAGAGGGCCCCGGGGCACTGCTCCGCGTAGCCTCTAGGTAGCTACGTCGCTGATTGCTTGACAAATTAGATATTTTTCCCGTGGTACATTGTGTTACGTACTACCTAATATGATTTGATATCCACTAGGAACTGAGAACTGGGATTACGCAATTATTCCTTGCTAATAGACAAATGTTTAATTATTATTTTATCTACCAACCAAAGAAGCCACGAGTACGTGAACATATTTTAGGTTAGGATTTATGACGCCCGTGCATTTAGTGTGTGTAAAAACATCATTCTGACTTATAATATATATATATTTTTTTATTAAATGCCGGAAACCCGGGCGTTTATTGCAATAACATGATCAATATTACATGAAAGTATTATAAGAAAGTAACCCGCCTCACTAGAAGATTTCTGTTCTGAGGCGGGTACATATATTTGCTTACACATACATTTATACAAATTCCATCTATAGTTATATACATATATAGTTACATAAAAACAAGAATTTCATAGGAACTTTAAATTTACAAAATGGTAGCGTCTAAATCACATAATAATAAAATTTCAAAAAATAGTTTAAACAAGAGTATTAGGTATTGATAAACTAGGCATGCGTAAAACATAAGCAGTTTTAAAAAGAAAGAGTAAATAAATGTAAATAACACATGTTTGTAGATAAGGAATGAGGATTAGACTAAGAAGGGATTGCTAAAAATTTGTTGATGCATTCCCTTTTTTTATGTAGTAACCATGTGTTGAAATGTTTAAGTAAACTGTTTGGGTGTTTATGAGTGTTGGAGTAGGTGGTTTCTTTTAGGAAGGTGTTGAAGATGTAAGGTGCTAGGAAGGATTCGTGCTTTTTGGCAAAGGTTGAATTAATTTTTGGCACTTGAAGTTGATTCTGTGATTTTGCCCTTGTGTTATGTGGGTGAGTTACGTGGCATGGTGAGGATTTTATGCAGTTTATTTGGATGATCTTTTTAATGAATAGTTTCCTATTATCTAGAATATTATTTTTAATTAGGAGATTTTCTGTTGGATGCATATATGGTTTTTTGAACATAATCCTAATTAATGTTTTATGGGTTGTGTTGAGGGGCTTAAAAAACTTATCAGCGGCTCCCCCCCAGGCTGATAACCCGTACAAATTAATTGATTAATTATTAACAAATTAGTTGATAAGGTTATTAATAAACATAAATTGGTTATTTTTAAAGTTTTGTGAAAAATCACCTCGAGGGCGCTCTATAAAGATTCTTAAGGTTGAATGTATTTTAAGGTTATGTTTGTATTTTTTGTGAAAGATTCAATCCGCCCGATATTATTTTAGTATCCAGGTTTTTATGTCCGTGGGAATGAAATAATTGAATTATTTATTCTATTGAAGAATGAATAACGAGAAACGGGAGGAGATTTCAAACCTCCAGCAGGAATATTCAAGTTTATATCCTTTCAATTGGAAGTAGGTACGAACATTATTTATTTGTATTATTTATTCAGTTAAATGTAGATTTAATAAATTTAACGTCAAAGTAAAATTCGTAATCATTTACATAATAATAATAATATTACTATCATCACGTTGCTATCTGCAAATAAACAATAAACATCATTGCCAGTTTAAAAACACTGGTTTAGTACTGTTCGAGGAAATGCAATACTTACGTACCAAAATGTTGCCTTACCAAAGTAACTTGCTTTTTCCAAGTGCCGCTCCCCTCTTCCCACCTCAACATAATACAATAGTCTGTCTCTTTCCAAGTGCCGCTCCCCTCTTCCCACCTGAACATAATACAATAGTCTGTCTCTTTCCAAGTGCCGCTCCCCTCTTCCCACCTCAACATAATACAATAGTCTGTCTCTTTCCAAGTGCCGCTCCCCTCTTCCCACCTGAACATAATACAATAGTCTGTCTCTTTCCAAGTGCCGCTCCCCTCTTCCCACCTCAACATAATACAATAGTCTGTCTCTTTCCAAGTGCCGCTCCCCTCTTCCCACCTGAACATAATACAATAGTCTGTCTCTTTCCAAGTGCCGCTCCCCTCTTCCCACCTCAACATAATACAATAGTCTGTCTCTTTCCGCAGCTACTGCTCCCGTTGAACTCCAAGCGATTAAATCGATTAATCGCTCGATTCTTTTGATGTTTTGATCAAAACATTTAGATCATATAAATGTTTCATTTTTGCCCATCACTACTAAATAGCCCCATTATTATTTAGGTCATAATGTTTAATTTGTTATTTAAATCATTTCTCTGTGGTATTCAAAATGATTGAATCTCGTGTTTGGTATTGAATTTGTATTGAACGTGGCCAGCGTGACCGTTCAATTTAAGATGATGAACTTTAATTGAATGGCGGGATTTCTAACTAAAAACTTGAGCAACTTTGTCAAAGTTCACACTTGTCAATATGTGCTCTCAAGTGTCGAGTTGATCAACTTAAATTGAAGTTATTTTTATGGCTATTCACCGACAGAACACTGATCTAAAGTTTGAATATAAAAATGATCTATCTTCCGGTTTGTCTTGGGTTGATTTGTCTATGGCATCGTGTCACCCACCTGTCCGCACTCCGCACCTGTCATTACTTCGGAAATGCATGCGGAGTCAGTAAGTACGAAATAAAATATGTGGTGATAAATATGTACCACTGCAAGGTAGAGTGTGCAGCCACAGATATTGAGGCAGAAACGGTAGTAAACGCATAAGCAGTTGCGCACACAGCAACAGAGTAGCGTCGGGCAGAGCGACTAATAGCGAATTGTTAAGGTTTTGAAAGATAAGTTTTTAGAGTACCACGTAGTGTTGTATTCTGTATTAATTACGCTGCATTTAAATATGCAATTTTTGTTTACAAGACTAATGCGCTAACTGTGAAATCAGACAGCATTAATCTGCAATGGATATTATGATCTGGGACGTAGGCGTCATAAAGTCCGAACCCGAGACAATCCTTGAAGAAGAGAGTCTAATATCTCACCGTGATGCAATATTACAGCACGGGATTGTCAAACAGGAGATAGAAGGCGCTTCTGCTATCAAGTATGAATCGGGGACTCTAGCGGACTCTAGTTTACCTGACAAGGATCTTTTGACCTCAGATGTCTGTGTCATTAAGTCCGAACCGGAGACATTGCAGTATGGGATTGTCAAACGGGAGACAGAGGACACTTTTTATGTCAAGCGTGAACCGGGGACTCTAGCGGACATTCGTTTAACTGAAAAGGATATTATGACCTGGGATGTCAGTATCATAAAGTCAGAACCGGAGACAGTTCCCAAACAAGAGAGTCCAACATCTCACTGTGCTGCAATATTGCAGTACGGAATTGTCAAACAGGAAGCAGAGGACGTTTCTGCGATCAAGTGTCAACCAGGCACGCTAGCTGCAGAGGAAAAAGCGCAAGAACATGGTGAATGTTCTGAAATTGATATTCACTCTCCTGACATTAAAAAGGAATGTTTCTTATATCTGGAAAAGATCGACCAAAGCCGAGGTAAGTCATTAACTTATGCATTAAGTTCTCTCTCTTATGGGAGGTTGGTTTACCGTGCAGACTGCTGGCCGAACAGCTCAGAACTGCACTCATACCACTCACAACGCTATGGGGGTATGGTAAAAAGAAAGACCTTTGCCAAGTCTTCAATCAATCTAACCCTAGCATTTGATTTGGGTTATATTGTTATACCCCCGTTGTACTCAATGTTCAATTTTTGTCTGTTAGATGAAGAACCTCTGCGTTCCTCACTCATTTTTCCAAGATTTTAAGTATAATGTGTGTAGATCCACATTTTTGTAGCCTTTATAACACTGATCCGTCCTGATCCCACGTATATTTTACAGGAAAAAAAGGTAAAAGCTTCACTTACGAACGAAATTTGAGTTTAATTTGGTTTCCAAACTGAAGTTTACTTATTTTCTTCTGTTAATAAGCGATCGCTTATAGGTGCAACGATACAAATAATTATAGGGTAGGTATATCATCCGAAAATCGAACTCACAGGTTCAATAGTGGAATCCAAGATGTTTACCATTCTGGAAACTAAAATGTATACACTTTTTTATTTACAAACAATTTTTAACTTGTTTATCACGTTTTGTGTGAAAACTGACTTGCCGTTGTCTGTCAAATACCCTTTATGCCATTCACAATGTTTATTTTGTTATTACAGAATTCGTTTCGTCCAAATCGTCTATTGCTTGCACAAAAGACCAGAAAGCAAAACAATCATTCACAGGAAAGAAATCGTTTTCCCGCCCTACTTATTCCAACAGGTGTAGTAACAAAACTAATATTTCATGGTAAATAATTTAAGATCCCACATTGGAAAGAAACCATTTTCGTGTTCGGCATGTACTTACAGATGCAGTCATAAAAGCACAGTGGTAAGTCATAGTAGACCTCACGCTGGAGAGAAAACATTGTCATGTTAGGAATGCAATTATAGGTGTAGTCACAAAAGCATAACGATTCGTCATATTGATATCCAAACTGGAGAGAAACCATTCTCGTGCTCGGAATGCACTTACAATCTATGTGTCATACTCGTACCCACACTGGAGAGATACCATTTTCGTGGTCAGAATGTACATACAGGTGCAATTATGAAAGCGCAATCGTTCGTCTATGGAACCATTACTGGAAAGAAACCATTATCGTGCTCGGAATGCACTTACAAGTGCAATCTATGTGTCATATTCGTACCCACACTGGAGAGATACCATTTTCGTGATCAGAATGTACATTCAGGTGCTATTATGAAAGCGCAATGGTTCGTCTATGGAACCAATACTGGAAAGAAATCATTCTTGTGCTCGGAATGAAAAAAAGCTCTCAGCAATGGAATAATAACAGAATTTGAATAATACTTTTACAACTTGAATATTATCTTAAAAAATTTGATGAATTGATAAAATTTTGTTAAAAAAAACCGTCCTTAATATTTTTATTTAAAATTTTAAATGGTAGTATAGACAGCCCTGATTGACTTAACCTTACTGAATTTCATGTATCATCGAGAGCTACTCGTTCTAAAATCCTGTTTAATGTATCAATATCTGGACTGAGCATTTCAAGCTCTCGCTTAACCTAGATTACATAGCATAGTACGTGTAATACGTGCGTATTACATAGTAATACGCACGTAGAGGTGGCGGATCTTTAATTTATAATTTGGTAGGCGGGAATGGGTACCGCCGCCCTGGGAACCATTTATTGGATGACCAACACCTCTGCCACAGGTCACCCCAAGTGGTTCGCTACGTTTGGTGACTTAGCAGGGGTGCCCGGGTTCATGGGTTAAGGTTTGCCCGGGTCTTGGTGGCGGGTGCGTCGGCCCACCTTCTGCGTGGCGGGCCGGTTGGGAGATGCTGGTTGAGGGAGACCCTTTACAACCGGTTACCGCTGTCCGGGCCGCTCGATAGTACAGGGGCCCGACCCTCAGGCTCACGACTAAGGGTGGGCTGCCCCATCAGCGAGTGAAAAAACCCCGCCACTGCTGTTGTGCCGGTTCGTGACCGGAGGGGACCCAGCAGCAGCGTTTGGGGCGCATTGGATGCCCTCTCCAGCCGGACTCTCCCGGCCTATCGCCTAGCACCGCAGTGGGTGGGCTGGAACCAAACGCTCATCACTCCTAGACAGCCTGAACCCCAGATTCCTACCCACCCCTCATACCTTTCCTTTCCAGACCTTTCCTTTCACCTCCTACACCTACAAAAAAAAAAAAATTAATTAAATTCATGAACATACAAAACAACAATCTTAACATCATTACAGCGGCGAGTAGCAGGCGTCCCCGGTGCGGGCCAAAACTGTTGGTAAATTTTGCCAACATTCGCGGCTTGCACACAAATTTAAATTCCGTCCATCACCATCTTTTGTCCCAACGTCCCAACCTTCTTTTCCTATCCGAAACTCAGATAGCCGAGCCGCCAGACTCCTCCTATCTGGACTGCCCGGGCTTTACCCTCGCAAGCAAATTCCGGCTGAAAGGAGGAGTCTGCCTCTATAGTCGAGCTGACGTCAACTGTGTGCGACTATTGAATCTGGAAAACTCCAGATTCGACGTAATGTGGGTGCGCGTCAATCTTGCCAGTACGGCAAGATTCTACGCATGTCTATACCGCTCACCGAACCATAGCGAATCAGACACTTCCGAGCTCTTCAAACATTTGAGCGATACTATTGATGATCTCTTGCCCCGCTACCCTTCGGCCGAGTTTGTTGTTCTGGGGGACTTCAACGTTCATAACGAACCATGGTTGAAGTTCTCAGGCCCAACGGACTCGGCTGGCCGACAGGCGGAATCCTTTGCCATTTGCTACGGATTAGAGCAATTGGTTCAGGAGCCTACAAGGGTTCCTGATGTCCAGACTCACCGCTCCAATCTGTTAGACCTATTCTTAACTACTGTGCCACACGGTTATAAGATTGACGTCACAGCGCCTCTGGGATCATCTGACCACTGCCTAGTGACGACATCAATCCCCGTTAGCCTCAGACCAACCAATGAGAGGCTGAGGAGAAAAGTGTGGCACTATAGGTCAGCAGATTGGTTCGGTATGCGGGCCCATTTCAATGCTTTTCCGTGGTCAGCTGTTTGTTTTCGGACTTCGGACCCTTCAAGATGTGCCCAGGAGATTGGTGAAGTCATCAAATCGGCGATGGATGGCTTCATACAATCGACTACTAAAGAAACTGGTGTGGGCTCAAAGCCGTGGTTCAGTCGACAATGCTCCGAAGCAGTTCGACGAAAAAACGCGGCTTACCGAGCCTACAACACATCTCGAACGCCCGAAAGCAGATCAGCATACAACAAATCGGCAAAGGAATGCAAGAGAATCATCAATAGATCAAAATTCGAACACGACCTGCAGATCAGCAAAAAGCTGGCTGCCTGCCCGCATGGCAGCAGAGCATTCTGGTCGCTTGCGGGCTCAATAGGTCGAAATTTTTGCAAACCCAGTTTGCCACCTCTTACCAGACCTGACGGCTCACTAGCAAACACCGCCACCGAAAAGGCAAACCTTTTAGGGAAAATGTTTGCGGAAAACTCGACCCTCGACGACGGGGGTGCTGTTCCGCCGTCGGTTCCTCACTGCGGCTTCTATATGAAAAAGCTGAGGATCCGGCATCGGGATGTACTCCACGTCATACGGGGGCTCGATGTTAACAAAGCTAGTGGACCTGATGGAATACCTGCCTTGGTATTGCAGAGGTGTGCTGCGGAAATAGTTCCAGTTTTGACAAAGCTCTTCAAAATGTCCCTGAAGTTTGGCACTGTGCCCTCTGGTTGGAAAAAAGCGGTAATTCACCCTATTCCCAAGAAAGGTGACCGCTCCAACCCGGCCAACTACCGCCCCATAGCGATCACATCAGTTCTGTCCAAAGTGATGGAACGTGTGATCAACGACAAACTGCTCACATACCTCGAGAAGAACAAAATTATCAACGACCGTCAATACGGATTCCGGCGGAACCGCTCGTGCGGTGATCTTCTCGCGTATGTGACGCATGTTTGGGGGCGGTGCCTGGAACGTCACGGTGAGACCCAAACGGTCGCACTAGACATATCCAAGGCCTTTGACCGGGTCTGGCACCGAGGACTTGTCAACAAATTGCATTCTTACGGACTTCCCGCATCCCTGTGTACGTGGATTGCTGACTTTTTAAGGGATAGGTCGATTCAGGCGGTTGCTGACGGTTTCACCTCTTCCTCGCACTCCATAAATGCTGGCGTCCCACAGGGATCGGTTCTGTCTCCGACTTTGTTTTTGTTGCACATCAATGACCTTTTGACATGTGCACCGATTCATTGTTACGCGGATGACAGTACAGTTCATGATAGCTTTTTGTTTGACAAGCCCCCAAAGGGCACACAAACTCCAACGGCTCGGAGGGCTTTGAAGCAGAGAATGGACGGTTATCTCGAGAGTATTTCCTCCTGGGGTAAAAATAATCTCGTCGAATTTAATGTTTCAAAGACCCAATCCTGTCTGATTACGTCTAAAAGGGATCCAAATGATAATCTAGTCTCCTTCAACGGAAGCAATCTTCCGAACAGGCCTTCCATTGATATGCTTGGTGTAACTATAAGTGACCAGCTCAGGTACGGGGGCTCCATCGAAGCCAGAGTAAAGTTGGCCTCTCAGAAGCTGGGCGTACTGTACAGGGCCCGCAGATACTTTAATAGTACACAACTGCTCACCCTGTACAAATCGCAAGTGCGCCCTACTGTCGAATTTGGCAGCCATCTCTGGTCTGGAGCCCCAAAATACCTGAAAAAAACCCTTGACTCTGTGCAGAAACGGGCGGTCCGTTTGATAGATTCCCCAATCTTAACAAACGGACTGCAATCTTTAGAGCACAGACGTCGGGTAGGTATGCTGTCCTTGTTCTATCGGTATTACAATGGAAGATGCTCTGAGGAACTAGCGTCATTGATCCCTTCGGCGCCGGTGCGTAGTCGGGATACACGCCAAACGCGCGCCCAACATTTGTACACAGTTGACACTTGTCACATGAGAACGGGTCGCTTCTACGATTCGTTCTTAAGTTCAACAGCTCGGCTGTGGAACGAACTGCCGGCCTCTGTGTTTCCTCCCTCCTACAACATGGGACTCTTCAAGACCCATGTTCACTCCTTCCTCTCCACAAAAAGACCCTCCACACAGCATCCCCAAAGATGACATAGGCCCTGAGGGAAATTATTTTCTTCAGGGCCTCCTGTGTGGAGTAAATATAAAAAAAAAAAAAAAAAAAATCTATTTAACTGCACAGAAGGCAGGTATGAGAAGGCTATAGTATCATATTATTTTCTCAAACAATATTTATTTAACCCAAGTCTACTTATATGTTTTGTGTATATCTTTCTATACCTAGTATTCATTTTATACTTTATTTTTCTTTCGATATAAAACAGCTCTGGGCCACCTAGGAAGGTAGAACCGACTCTTGCACGGAACTACGCTTCATTCGCCCAGTCGCGTGACTCGTCGGCTCCCTCCTCATTTATTTAAATCGCTGTGATTTTAAAACCAAGAGCATCGTTTCGAACAGAGCGCCGTTTGCGTTTATTAATACATTGTTTATTGATTTTAAATATGAGTAACATTAAACATGTAAATGCACTGCTCCCTGTTAAAAAAATAACGGTAGATACAATTGATGTTACTTACAACTTAACCTCATTCTATAAATGTATATATTTTAATAATGATAAAATAATTGTTTTATTATCAAAAAACATAAAAAACTTGTTCATTTTTGGTTCGCCTTCCTTCCGTGACGGCTATACATATTTACTCTATCTCTCTTTCACTTAATGAATACGCTCACCCCGTTCTATTGCATATGAGGTTAGCCGTATCAGAGCTGTACAAATATAAGCAAATGGGTAACTTGCTGCGCATGTGTTGGTAAAACGTGGGATTGGTATACCCACGTGCTCAATATCACTATCCTCATTTGCATTGCTCTCTCTCTCTCTCTCCCTCGGGCACGCACGCGCATTTAATTTCAACACTAATTAGATTACATAATTATTTTCAGCGCTCATACTTCACAGAAGATAGGTGACATTATAATTGAATCTAATAACGAGCCAAATCAATCCATTAAATCAAATCAAAGACACAATGTATCAGACAGGTAATGATATTTATGAAACATTTCATCACATACATTTCTTGTGTTTTGTTATCATTTTAAATCAAAATTTCGTAACTTCAGATTGGACAATAAGCAAGCTCTGAAAAAAGCGCGGCAACAAAGATATCGTGAAAAACACCGTGAAGAAATTAACAAGCGCAAAAGAGATAGCAGGATAAATAAAGAAGGCGCACAGTCCGTTCAGAAAGATGCTACGAGGAATAAACGTAATCGGCTGTATTGGGAGCGACATAGAGAGGAAATCAACCAGCGTAAAAGAGATAATAGACTGCACAAAGAAAGTGCACAGTCCGTTCACAAGGATGCTAAAAGAAATGAACGTAATCGGATGTATTGGGAGCGAAACAGAGAAGAAATCAATCAGCGAAGACGAGAACGCAGACAACTTCAATAAAATAATCAGAACAAATTACTGAAGCAACATTAAATTATCAGTTGAGTGCGAATTGTTCAAATGTATACAAGAGATAACACAGAATTGAGCGGTTCACAACAACATAAAACACGACTTCTGGAAGACAGATAAAATATTATTTCTGTTCATACGACTGATCGGTATAAATTTCCATCTCTTTAAACTAAAATAAACGTGATTTGTATTCAATATTATTACATTGTTGTATTTATTTTATTTTAGACGTGGCAGGTATGATCATGGTAGCAGAAGTCGGGGACGCCGGAGGAAGACGTGAATCAGATAGTCGAGTCGGGCCATGTCAATAATCAGAATAATAGAAGAGTACGTATGAGACGATGTATGAAAGTGAATGAGACAAGGAGTGTGTGGTGTGAGTTATTTGGCGGTCCGTCCTCTCTGCCTACCCCTGCTGGGAAACGGCGTGATGGTTAGTTAATTAGAGATCAAACTCATGTTGACAAAGCCAATCATTCTAAGTCAGCAACTGCAACCGCATAAATAAACAGTTCCATGACATTTTTTGGAAATAATCAGTTCGGATCTGCTTGCTCAATCCGTGATAGACTTTGGTTTCAAAGGGATTTAAAGAAACCAAACCAAACAAACACAAAAATATTATCAACAGAATCGCTGTAAATATTTTCATTTGACATTTCACGTTTTGCTGATAACAATTTTCTGAATATAAGACATGACCACAGTCACAGTCTAGCTTTGTTCTACTTGTAAATCAGCTTTAGGTGAGAATAGATTATAATGGATTTCAATATTCGGACAAGGTCGTCGGCAGGCGGGTGTGCCGGGGGGTGTCAGAAGTTGGTGGTATCATTAATATTATAGGTTATTAATTTGATAAAACTAATGATATAAAGGTGAGATGTCAGACGTCGCAGACAAATCAATCAAAAGACATAACGAAGATAAATCATATAAATTTTAGAATATTTTCGGAATGTGAATTAGCGATGGCCACAATCAACAAAACATCGATGATTTTCTCGATATTTTTGATCATAGAAATATTTCGATTCAATGATGGTTATTATGGACAAACGGATTTCGTCAAAAATCATCAAATACCAACATTTGACAATATTAGCAAAGAATAATTGCGTAATCCGAAATGCAATCGTGCATATAATACAATATACCTACGGTATAATATCTCGTTTGTCAAGCAATCCGAGATGTTTTTGACGTCTCGAAATATAATCTCTCGGATTTGACATTCGATTGTGAAAATGATTGTCTCTGACTATCTTTTCGAATGATTTTTGACAAAATTGTTTTGTAAAAAATCATAAATGATATAATATGTGGATGGTCAAAAAAAATCGATGATTTGTCGATTGCGCCTATCGCTATTTGCAAGTAAACCATAATTGTATCATTGTTAGTATGAACACATTGGTTTTGTCCATTGTTACAAAAGCCGTTCTTACCTACCATACAAATGTACTATATTGTACCCTCCCTGAGACATTAAAACGCTGCCTCTGCTCGCAGCTATTGCTCCCGCTGAACTCCGAGCGATTTTAGGGGGTATTTCACTATGTCGGGCTAAATATCTGAATAGCTATCCGTTGGCTGGCTTTAAAGTTCAGAATAACTTCGTTATTCAACGGCGACCGTTTCACCATTGTTTCGAGCTGCCGGATATATAACACTCGAAATAGTCTGGCAACATCGCAAAATGTTTGCAGTTAGTCCATCTACTGCCACGGCTGTCATGCGTCACAGTCCGCACACCGCGAAGTGTGCATTTTTTTGGTTATGTTATGTTGATTATCAGGTCATTTTAGATAGATTCGTGTCGAATTAATACATTGTTTCTTATTTTGAACACAATCAAATAATTCAGGATGGATCATACAAGCATTCAAATTCATTCTACAAAATTCGACTCACTTCTCAGCTGTTAAACTCGGAATGTTTTGACGCCATCTTTGATTCGAGGAATAGCGCCTAACGTCTGGTTAGAGCACTGATTAGTCAAATCTAACTTTAACCCGAGCGTTAGCGTTATTCAGATATAGTGAAAACGAAAAAATGACTAATCCGCGGATTAGTGCTTGGTCAGAACATAATCAGAGATAGTGAAAAACCCCCTTATTCGATTGGTGTTTCGGTCGTGTAAATGTTTCGATCTTGCCTACCGCTGTGTGAATGCAAAATGTAAATAGCCATAAAAGTAGAATACTTATGTTGTCTTCCATGTTTAACCCAAGGTTCGTAGAAAATAATAATAAATACGTGTATTGTAATAGGATTAAATCAATCTGTAATGCACAAAAAAAATGGACGGAATGTAACGAAGCCGTGTTTTAACTAAAATAAAAATCTCCAAGCCTGGAAATTTGTTGGATGTAATACTTACACAAATGTAATTTAAAATAAACCAAATTCTACGCAAAGAAAAATTATAAACATAAAAATGAAATAAAAGCCGAGGTGAAGTAAATCACAATAATATATGCCAATTGTTTCAAAATTTTATTTGGAAAGGTATCAACTATGGTATCAATCTATCGATCAAAGTTTGTCTTATTGGAGATTTACATCATTATTCTGAATAATTGTGATCCCTTATATCTAAGGACTCTCATGGTCTTTTTTTATGCCTTATAAATGAACTCACTCGAAAAATGAACAAAACCCGCATTGACCATTTAGAATAAAACACAAGCAATCTGTAATGCGTGAACTGACAATAACTGACCACTTTATAACAATCCTAGTAATAAAAATATAAAACACAAGCGATCTGTAATGCGTGAATTGACAATAAATTACCACTTTATTTTTTTTTATGTGACACCTCACAAGAGCGTCCCTGCCTGTGCAAACAATCCTAGTAATAAAATTAACCCTTAGAACCTTTTAAGACCAAATACGTCCGAAATTTCATTAAATTTTACCACTGTGCGTCGCTTCGGTACGCAAAAGCGCGCGAAATTTGAAATTGGTTTTACACTCTACACTCTTTATTCGTTGTTTTGTTCATTTACGTATTTTTGGCAAAGAAATTATTGCATGGTGGTTTTTCAAATAGTATTATCATATACATCGACTAAATTAAATAAATTACATTACCTAATTATAGTTAGGAATTATTTGAACAGCAGTATTTTTAATTTTTTTTTAAGGAAAGATTACGTAGAGGCCTGTAAAAAACATTTAGATAAATTATATTACAAAAGACATTGAATGCATCGAAAAAAAAAAATAATTCCTACTCCATGAGTATATCTTACCTAATAGTCTAATCGTGTTCGATAATCGATGATGACCGATATATAATAATTTTTTTGTATATTTATTGTAACTTATTTTATCGTGCGTTCATTTTGCAATGTATATTTGTTATAATTCTTTATGTATATCTGTTTGATTTCTAAATATAATAACATAAAATAAACAAATATTTCTTGCGTTATTGTTTCTAGGTACCGAATTATGAAAAAAATTATTTGAACTAACCCAAATATTCCAGCATGTTTTTTTTGTTTTAGGCCACTGAGCGTACCCAGTTTTTTATTATCTTTCCTCCCCATTGTATAAAAGTAGGAATTAAAAAAAAACGATTACACGTAAACTGATTAGAGTTGCTAAAATTTCACAGAACAGAGCGGCACTAAGATAAAGAACATCTTCATACCACCAGCGCCGGGCGGTAACTAAATACAAAAGCGTGAAACCCTTACTTAGACGGCATAGAGTTTATTTCACAATGGCAAATTCAATTTTTACCTCCCCGAAAATCGATCAATATTCGTGTAAAAATAAACATCGCGAAAATGCACATTTTGTTTTATTTTGTGAAGTTCTGGTACATATATCAAAATTCCCTTCGATAATCAAATGAAAAAATGAATTTCCCAAATTATACAAAAAAAAATATTCGAAAATGGGTTTGTAAAAGGGATATTTTGCACTAGACAGTTTTTTTTTAGGCCTGATACTTTATTTTTTTCTAGGCTTATAAAAGGTCTTATCAAAAAAATGATCGTTTGCCGACAAGCCCAAGATGTGTTCTACTTGCAGTATTTAATTAAAGCATCTGTAGTATTTCTAAGCAATCAAATTTTCAAACCAAAAACATCTGATTTTGCATTACTTGGTATTGGATCGCCTTAACAAGGTTGGCTCATCTCGAAAGTCCTGACGTAGCTTGAAGTTCTTTTTCCACCCGGAGATATGAATTGACTGCAATACAAGTAGTATCAAGCGACTCTGAACGCATCTACTAATGATACTGCATTATGTATTAGCAATATTGAATTAAATGTTCCCAACTCCCATTGTTTGAGACGCCATAGCATGTTTCACCTAAATACATTAACAAATTACCCAAATATGATAATTAGATAGAGTGTGCTGAAGTAGACATTTTCGTCGATAATTTATATGGATTTAGAAAAATGTTCTGCTATAAAAAATATTTTGCGCTGATTATATTACGTATTACTTGCGTCTCTATTTGCGTCTCTATTTGTGTCTCTTTTATTTTTTTGTATTATTTGTCATTTGAGTGAGCTTTCATATAATTTAGTATTTTTATTTGTTTTATCTTTATCAAGAGGAAGCTACAAGCCAAACATGTGTATATTCTTGGTATACCTTATATCGTAGGTAATAGGCATTGAAATCGCTTGACAAACGGAGTCTAGAAACGTTCGATTTCAAGCAAATAACTGGTTTTTATTTAATTTGTAAATAATTTTATGAGAAAGGAAAAAATATTATCAAGTGAAACTGTCACAGATAATCTTAGCCATAATACTGTATTTTTAAAAAGTTGTTTCCTTTATGCGTTCATACATTTCTATTGAAAAAAATTTTTTTTAGTAGTTTGCATTTATATTTTTTATTGAGTGATTTATATATTTATTTATATTCTACTCAAGCGAAGCGATAGGAAAACGTTCAATTTATCTTAAGTATATATTTTTGGTATTCATAATGTACACCAATTCGTTGTAAAGGTGAATCAAAATGGTGATTTGGCATTAAGCTTCGCCTTAAGATGTATGAAAATTAATATATTTTTGTAATTGTTGTACCTATTTATTTAACATAAATTAACTGATTTATAATATCTGGAATGTTCTCATATCTGTAAAAACCCAGTATAAATAAATATTCACCGAATTTAAGATATTTTTTTAATTTGTATAACGATTGGTTCTGTTAATAAATAACTTGTTTTAAAACTATTTACACCTATAGGTCGGTAATTTATTTCTTAATGCTTGTTGATAATTAGTTTTCTCTTAATATTGATACATATTTTTTAGTATAAGTTAAGTATTTATGAATTGAATAAAGAAATGATATTCAGTTATTGGTCCCCTTTCCACAGTTATTGGCCATGCTATTCTATATTTATAGCCCCCCCTTTTCACAGTTACTGGCCCCTTCCACATTATGGGCCCCTTCCACATTATTGGCCCCTTCCACATTATTGGCCCCCTTTCCACAGTTATTAGCCATTCCATGCAATATTGCTTAGCCCCCTCTTTCCACAGTTATTAGCCCCGTTTCCACATTATTGCCCCCCTTCGACATAATTGCCCTCTTTCCACATTATTTGCCCCTTTCCACAGTTACTGGTCCCTTCCACATTATTGGCCCCCCTTTCCACAGTTGTTGGCCCCCTTTCCACAGTTATTGGCCCCCTTTCCACAGTTATTGGCCCCCTTTCCACAGTTATTGGCCATGCTATGCTATATTTACTGACCACCCAAAAGACATTCGCTTCACATCTCTCACTAATTGATGTTTAGTACCAGCCATCTTTAGTTTACCAGTGTTTTGAATGTAATATAAACAAGTTATTTGTAACAATAAATTAAAATGTACAAGACTAAAGAGTAAATAGAAAGAGGCGAATGATAACGCAACCCCTTCCATTGCATTGCACAGATCACCAGCCACCATGAACACAATACATAAGAACATGTCGGGTACACAAGTGTCGTTCTTTGCAATCTTCGACCTTTAGGTATCTTTGACATCAATCTGCCACCACCGTCATCTGTAGGATGAGAGTGAAGTTTGCGCCAGTGCTGGATCGGACTGCTCGATATGGTGATTGGATTATTCTTCATTCTCTTTTCTTACCCTACTGTTGTAGTCTTGCAACACTTGCCTCTTTGCCATCTTGCTTTGCCTTGACGCAACAGCTTATGGAATCTTTTCAGCATCCCTCTTTCAATTTGTCGAAGGTTCTTTGGGGCGGAAGGGGTATTTTTCTAATAACTTTTTGTCATCTCAATGATCTTCACTATCTTCCACTGTACTAGGATTTGATCCAGGTTCTTGGGCATCAAGCGTAATGGAATCCATAATTTTATTTTCGTTTTCTGTGTTATTATTATTCACTATTGTAAAAAAAAAATCATTTTAAACAACACGTTTAATTCATCTTTTTTTATTTCCATGCCATTTCCATTCCATGTCATTTCCATTCCATGTCGTTTCCATTCCATGTCATTTCCATCGTTGTCATTTCCATTACATGTCATTTCCATTCCATATCATTTCCACTCCGTGTCATTTCCATTCCGTGTCTTTTCCATTCCATGTCATTTCCAACCCATGTCCTTTCCGATCAATTTCATTTCCAACTTTGTCATTTCCTTCATATGTTATTTCCACCCCACGTCATTTCCATTACATGTCATTTCCGTTCCATGTATCTATTTCCATTTCATGTCATTTCCATCTTTGTAATTTCCCTCCCATGTCATTTCCATCCCATGTCATTTGCATTCCATGTCATTTCCATCCCATTTCATTTCCATTCCATGTCATTTCCATTCTGTGTCATTTCCTATTCATGTCATTTCCATCCTATGTCTATTCCATTCCATGTAAATTCCATTCTATATCATTTCCATTCTATGTCATTTCCATTTCAGGTCTTTTCCAACCCATGTCATTGCCAATCAATTTCATTTCCATCTTTGTCATTTCCATCTCATGTCATTTCCATCCTATTTCATTTCCATTCCATGTCATTTCCATCCTATTTCATTTCCATTCCATGTCATTTCCATCCTATTTCATTTCCATTCCATGTCATTTCCATCCTATTTCATTTCCATTCCATGTCATTTCCATCCTATTTCATTTCCATTCCATGTCATTGCATTCTGTGTCATTTCCTATTCATGTCATTTCCATCCGATGTATATTACATTCCATGTCATTTCCATTCTATGTCAATTCCATTCCATGTCATTTCCATTCTATGTCATTTCCATTTCAGGTCATTTCTAACCCATGTCATTGCCAATCAATTTCATTTCTATCTTAGTCATTACCATCCCATGTCATTTCCATTCCATGTAATTTCCATTCCATGTCATTTCCATATTTGTTATTTCCAATCCATGTCACTGCCAATCAATTTCATTTCCATCCCATGTCATTTCCATCCCATGTCATTTCCATCCCATGTCATTTCCATTCCATGTCATTTCAATTTCAGGTATTTCCCATCGCATGTCATTTCAATCTTTGTCATTTCCATTCCATGTCATTTCAAAACAATTTCATTTCCATCTTTATCTTTTCCGACCAATGTTATTTCTATTCTTTTTCATTTTCGTCCCATGTCATTTCCATTCCATGTCATTTCCATTACATGTCATTTATATTCTATTTATTTTCCATTTCATGTCATTTCCATTACATGTCATTTATATTCTATGTACTTTCCATATTATGTCATTTCCATAACATTATATTTTCGTCCCGTGTCATTTCCATTCCATGTCATTTCCATTCCATGTCATTTCCATTCTGTGCAATTTCCATCGCATATCATTTCTATGAAATGTCATTTCCATTCCATGTCATTTTCTATCAATATCATATCCATCTTTATCTTTTCCGTCCCATGTCAATTCCATTCTATGTCATTTCCATTCTATGTCATTTCCACCTCATGTCATTTAAATTACATGTCATTTAATTACATGTCATTTAATTACATGTCATTTCCGTCCCATGTCATTTCCATTCCATGTCATTTGCATCCCATGTCATTTCCATTACTTGTCATTTCCATTCTATGTCAATTCCATTTCATGTCATTTCCATTCCATGTCATTTGCGATCCATGTCATTTCCATTCTACGTCAATTCCATTTCATGTCATTTCAATTTTCATTTTCTATGTCATTTTCATTGCATTTCATTTCCATTCCTTGCCATTTTCATCCCATATCATTTCTATTCCATGTCATTTCCTTTCCATGTCATTTCCATCCCATGTCATTTCCATCCCGTGTCATTTCCATCCCATATCATTTCTATTCCATGTCATATCCATTCCATGTCATTTCCGTTCCATGTCATTTCTGATCCATGTCATTTCCGTGTCGTTTCATTTCCATCCCATGTCATTTCCATTCAATTTTATTTCCATTCAATTTCATTTCCATCTTTGTCATTTACATCCCACGTCATTTCCATCTCATGTCGTTTCCATTCCATGTCATTTCCATTCTGTGTCATTTCTATCCCATGTTATTTCCGTTTCAATTCGTTATTCAGTGCCGGTAACTTCCTTATAAGTTTTAAATTTATCTCTTTTAACAATTGTTTAAAACAACGTGATACGATAATTATTTGAAGCATTCTCACGTATTTGCTGAGACCTCTTGGAAAGAAATCTGGATTAAAAGGAAGCAACCCACTCGGCCTGAAACCGTTCATCAAATATTCTGATTTAATTTCTTCGAAATAAGTTCATTTTTACGTGGATATGATTTAAGTACTTCTTTAACAAAATTACAAAAATATTTTCCCTCAGGGCCTATGTCATCTTTGGGGATGCTATGTGCTCGTCTTTTGAGAAGATGAGGGTGTGATTTTGAAAAGACCCATGTTGTAGGGGGAAGGAAACAGCCGAACAATTGAACTCAAGAATGAGTCGTAAAAACGATCCGTTCTCTTGAGATAAATAGAGTCAACTAAGTATAAATGTTAAGCGCGCGTTTGGCATGTTTTCCGACCACGCACCGGTGCCGAATACATAATTGACACTAGTTCCTCGGAGCATTTTCCATTGAAATGCCGGTAGAACCCATTCCCACCTGACGCAGACATGACTTCAGAGATTGGGGTATCCTCGTGTTGCTGAACGGTGGGCTAGTATTTACTCTTCCACCAGGGCGATAAAGAGTATCTCATTTTAATTTCAATAATATTATTTACAGTATTTTTTTATTATCACCAAGAGCGCTGCGATTTAAAAAAATGGGTAAAAGTCATTATTTTTAATTGGTTGTTATCCTTAGGTTACTAAAGTCAAGAGGAAAATGATAAAAATATTATTAATATTAGTAAAAATGCATGATGTCATTACAATAAATGGCAAATACGCCTTGACAACAAACAAATACACATATTATAATAATTAATAACTACACCATTTTAATGTAGCTGCTGATGCTCGACAAATTATAAATATGTCGAATGAATAATGTAGTTAATTCTAATGACTACATTTTAGAGCTCGCATTTAGTATAGTAGTGATCCTTCAGTAAAATGATGTAATACTTTCCGTAGATTTCCACCATCCTTCCTTAAGCATGACCATTATGAACAACCGCCTCAACACACACTCTAACGCTGTTCCTCATTACTCATATAATTATGTCAAAGCAGAATATCCACTGATAATAAAACAATTAGAAAGTGCAGATTAGTCTTTTTTAGACAATAACAACAATATTAACCATAATCTTGAATCTTTTTACTCCGTCATCTACACTAGCGATGTGTAGGTTCAGCCGGATTGAGTCCTTGAGCCCGAGTCCTTTGCGGGAAGCGGGTCCTACTCCCACTCCTTTTCGTAATCAACCACTCCCAGAGAACTCGGTCTGGGACTCGGACCCGAATGCCTCCAATCAACGACTCCCAGAGAACCCGGACCCGAGAATGCCTCTAAGGACTTGGACTCGGACCCGAATGCCTCTAATCAACAACTCCCAGAAAACTCGGACTCGGGGTCTCGAACCCGAATGCCTCCCTCCACCACCGGCCTCGCGAGTCCTGCAGTGAGTGGTAAGTTCTGGTGGTGAATACATCTTCTGTTTACCTGCTTTACAGTAAGTGGATGTTTTGTTTATTGTTTAATATCTAGTACTTATTGGAGTTATTTGGGGTTATGAGTTGCTTTTCTAAACCGATGAGCTAATTAGTTATATAATAATATCGACTGACATGTACTAATAAATCAATAATAGCAATAAATTATTTGAGTGATGTAAAAAAAAATAAGTTAAGTAATATTTAATTTAATTAGGTGTATAAAAATTAGGCTGTGACTGGGGTTTTCACTTTAAAAAAAATTGATTCTTACCCTAGTATTGTCGATAGTTTTATCAATCAATTCTGTTTCAGCAATCAATTCTGCCATTCGATACAATTAACAGCATTCCTCAAAATATTAGTATTGAAACAATAAGAAATGATTATTGCGGCTTATAGCCAATGAATTCACCTAGATTTTACCATTTTTCCAATATTTTTAGACTCACTAAGTACTCTAGGATGTACCTAGAGGTGCTACTAAGATATTGCAATACTTGCAAAAATTTGACGAAAAGCGCTCCAGTGGATGTTTTTATTTATCTTCTAAAAAACACAAGCCACTAAAAAGCATCTTGCCTATTATTTATAATATCCATAACACTTCATTGTAAATATTGTATTTTTTGTTGTCACTGTTAATAACTACAACGACTACAGAAAACAGATAAAACAAGTTCATTGGATTTTGAAGGAACAACCTTGGAAGGCTCAGCCATCCGAAAGTTATTACCTTAAATCAAGCCCATTGTTCGTCCCTTTTTACATATTTTTAAAAAAATTGTTGGCTAAATCAGATAATTCGGGAGTTGCAGCCAAGCCGATTGTTTGTTACAGCGTTTCCCAAATGGTGGGTCTGGAGTCTGGATAAAATAAAAACTCAAATTAATTTATTATTTTACATTTAACTTCATCTCATAACAAAATATTATTGTCTTCTGTTATGAATTACGACTCTCATTTTGTGATACCTATGACATATTACAGCGCCCATAAGGTGATTTTTTCACAAAACGGCGCTATGCCAAATATCCAACATTATGTGCATCCTGTACTAAATAAATAAATAAAGATAATCTTAGGAATTTGATTCAGGTGGTTGTGAAATGGCTTATACCGCAAATCCGAAATACCGAAAAAAAATACCGAAAAAGTCTTCCCTGACTTATACCGCAAATCAATCTTCCATATTACACACACACTAATCTAATAATCTCCTGAAACACCTTTCTCCGCTCTTCATGTCCAAACTATCTAAGCGGTCCTTCGACCAAGTATCTCTAGACAAGCCCTGTGATCTTAAAAATGCCACCCGAACCAAAAACATTGGTTTACGTAAACATTTATCAAAAACAAAGTGCATTTTCTCGCAGTCCAAAGATCATTCAGATTGACAGAAGAGAAAACCCTCTCAGATGGTGGAAAGAACGTAAACATATTTATCCAATATTGTAGGTACCAGCTAGCAATGAAGAGACTTTGTGTTCTAGCCACCTCCGTCCCCTGCGAACGTTTATTTTCGAAAGCTGGACAAATCCTCACCGAGAAGAGGAATAGACTATCTACCAAAAATTTGAGAAAATTTTATTCTTAAACTCCAATCTCGGACTCGAATAATGGATATATTATTGGGTATCAAGATATTTTACATTTGAATATTTAAAATGTGTTGTATTGTTTACTAAATATTTGTATAACTATATATATGTATAACTATATGGGACGTGTGGGATTGCACTATCCTCCCCACATCCTGGAATAAATTATTATTATTATTATTATTAATGTTATTCTTGTTTTACAAAAAGATACCTCTGTATTATAACTGTGTTGTATTATAACTCTATGGTTTATACCTGATTGTAAAATTTTATTTTCCGTTTCGGAATGAATGAAAAAAAATCTTACTGATTTTATTTTTCAATGCTTTTTATGTCTTATGAATAATACGGGGGGATTTTGCGATATTGCTGATTCTTTTAACTGTTTGTAACAATTTGAATAATTTAATTTTTCAATTCGCAATTTAAAAAAAAAAAATTACATTTTTTTATGTTCATTTTTTTTATGTTTTATCTTGATTTAAAAAATTCAATACGAAGATATTTTGAGTTTATTTATGATTCTTTTGACTGTTATGCCTATTTGTACATTTTTTTTTTATTATTTTTATGTTTCTTTTGTTTCATGATCTTGTTTTAAAAATCAACACGTTGGCATTTTGAGATATTGCCGATTAGTTTAACGGTTTTTATGTAAAATCTCAATGATTTATCGCAATTCTTTGATGTTTTATATTTTTATTTTAGCCCCTCATATTTGTAGGCGCTAGGTACCTACTGTAAGTAAAAATTATTGTTTTATTTTAAAGTTTTATTTTAATTATCGTTCACTATTTTTATTTTTTGTGTTATTAAAAATACAAATTTCAGTGGTGTCTGTCTGTGTATCCGTAACTCTGGTTCAATGAACTCTAGAATATGGATTTGCTTTGATTTTAAAAATTGGAACTGATTGTCAACTGGTATTGGAAAGATTCAGACAAGCGATAAATTAGGTACCAAGATTATTTTATTCAATAATTGTTTATTTAAAATGGCTATCTTTTGTTAAAATTTTTAGCTATGTCGTAATAGTGTTCATTCGAAAGGCAATTTCTGGCAAATGTTTATTTTTAATGATCCTGAGACATATACATGGTGTCCGGAAACTCGTAGTACAAGCCGGAAACTGGAGAATGTATACCACACGGGGAACCCAAATAAACATAAAGTTTTTTGATTTGAGCATTTTTATAAAAAAAAAAAAAAACAAAAAAATATATTTATCGGCTATTTCAGGGTTCAAATTTTTTCGTAATTATTTGTTTTACTTTTAAATTTTTAAATAGTTTTAATTAGTTGGGTACTTTGATCTTCAGTAATAATTTATAAGAATTTGATCAAAAAAAAAATCAACTTCTGACTCGATTTACTCGAAAACGAAAGCTCAAATAAAAAAAAATTATACTACAAAATCGACTCCAAATGTGATGTAGATTCACCAGTTTCCCGCTTGTACTACGAGTTTCCGGACACCATGTATATGTATATATTTGTGAAACCAAAAGGAAAAATATACAAATCAAGTATATAATATACACAAATCCTACAATAATATATTGAACAAAGTGTGTATGTATTGTAAAAGTAAAAAAAAATGGACTGGAATAAATAGATATTAAAACATGTTGTTAATTGTTAAAATTTTAATAGTTCAATGCTGTACCTAACTACTTCCTGACTTTGTTTTTAAAACATCTCGCCTTTACTGAGTTTCATTTGATAGAGGCTTCGACCAAGTACCTTTATCTATATCGATGGACAGAGATTATGAAAACGACAAATTCTCAACGACAACCGAAATTTATGTTACTACATTTGATTTATTACTGCTTACGCGTGTGCTAAAATTATCATCTGGAACTTGGAACCTAATACTACATCCGTTACGGCCTCGCATTAGCCGTAGCCCAATCAGCTGGAACACGACAAGACACGAATGGATTTCGTTGAACTTCGCCAAAATGTAAACTGCACAACTCGCGACTCGGGTGCGATGGGTGACGGGATTGACTCCGTGTTCTCGTGTGGGTCCGAGTTCTTGTGCGGGTCCTTGTCCTGCTACGGGTCCGAGTTCTTTCGCGGGTTCTATCCGAGTCCGAGTGCCGAGTCCTTGGCCGGACCCGTGCGTCCCGGTAGTCGCCCAGTACCCAGTCCGCACCCAAGAACTCGGACCCGGGACCCACTCCAAGAACTCGAGTTCTTTTAAAAGGAAGCAGTCCTCGGATGCCTCCGGAAAAATGCAGAACTCACCCACCTCTAATCTACACGGCTATCAATAAATACATACTTTCAACTCAAATCAATCAGGACGGGTTGTTTAATTTTTATTTTTTATTATCAAGTTCTTTTCAACTTTTGTTATTATTTCAGTTTTGTCAAGCAACTGGCCTATAATGATATAATAACAGAACTTGAATAAGACTTTCACAGAACCCGAAAATGAACGTTGAAATTTGATGAATTATCAAATTCTATGAAACAATCCACCTCTAACAAAAAGTGGAAAAAATCTGGCACAAAAATTTCAAGGACAGCAACTTTATCTCAGACTACAAAATATTTCACTACTATAGAATTGACTAAAAATGCTTGTCAACAAATTATATCAAACACACATACTTCCAATATTGAAAAATTATTTTCATTAATCATGAAAATACATTAAACATATTCCTAGAGAAAAATATTTTCCCTCAGGGCCTATGTCATATTTGGGGATGCTGTGTGGAGGGTCATTTTAACGAAAGGAAGGAGTGGAAGATCTGGGAAGGAAAAAGGTATCCTTCTCTCCCACTGCGGTGCTAGACGATGGGTCGAGAGAGTCCTGCTGCAAAAAGGTATCCCTCAAGCAGTCTCTCCAGAAGGGCAGAAGCATCCGATGACAAGACCTAGATAATCCTCACCCCATGAACCCGGCCACCAGGCTAAGTCACCAAACGTAGCCAACAACTTGTGGTGGAGTATATAAATACATTATATGTATTGCAGTGTTATTATAAGTCAGGGGTAATTCATTATAATAATATGTATAACTAATTTATAACTCCTGGTTTTAATTTATTTACATAATTTGAGTGATTTTGATTAGAGGTTTGTTTGCTATTATTATAATCCATTATAATTCTTTATTAATTTACATTTTTGTACCTAATTTCTAAAGTGGAAGATCCTGCGTTTATAACCCCTGGTTAAGTTATTTTCTAGATTGGCAGTACCTGCCTATCTAACTTCACATCGATCAGGTTCCGCAAAGATATGTCAAATATAAAGGATTTTACGTGTGCATTAATTAATAGTAATCATATTAAATAGCATTATTTTCCACAATCGTTAATTCAAAAAATCCTTTGAAATTGTCATTAAATTTAAGCGTAAGTTTGTTTTTTAAATACTGCTAAATATTATCTGCATACAAATAACACTTTGGTTATTATTATTATGTTTAAATGTTTATCGAATTACGTTTGTTGTTATTTGATAAGATATTTAATATTGTTGACGTACTGTTGTTACTAAGAACTATTTTCTGTTATGTTTATAATAGGTACTGTTCCCACAAACACAAGCTATCTGACCTCAATTTACGGAGAGATAAATAATAATGAAAAAAACATAATATTATAAATTTCATCATCCTTTATTAATATGAATTAAATTCAGACAATTTCTGCAATAAATATATTATCATGTAAATACGTAATAATATTTTATGTCTCAAATGGATTTTAAATTGAAGCAGCTAAATTCTACAGGGTGTCCGGGGGTAAAGTGCACTAAATTCGGGAAGTGATTCTACCTACATGTGGTAAAAGTATAAAAGATAAATACTTAACTTTTTTCGAGATTCCATTGTTCCTTTCTATCGAAGAATATTTATTTTTCCATAAAAAAAAGTCATCATATTCACCTGAAAACTACCTTAAAACGTTGGAATTTCGAAAAAAGTTAGTTATCTTTTTTTACTTTCACTTTTAGCTAGAATCACCTCCTGAAGCTGGCGCACTTTACCCCCGTACACCCTGTATAACAAGTTACATTAGAATTACCTGCCGAAGCTGGTGCACTTCACCCCCGTACACCCTGTATAACAAGTTACATTTGAATTACCTGCCGAAGCTGGTGCACTTTACCACCCGTACACCCTGTATAACAAGTTACACTAGAATCACCTCCCGAAGCTGGTGCACTTTACCCCCGTACACCCTGTATAACAAGTTACACTAGAATCACCTCCCGAAGTTGGTGCACTTTACCCCCGTACACCCTGTATAACAAGTTACATTTGAATTACCTGCCGAAGCTGGTGCACTTTACCACCCGTACACCCTGTATAACAAGTTACACTAGAATCACCTCCCGAAGCTGGTGCACTTTACCCCCGTACACCCTGTATAACAAGTTACACTAGAATCACCTCCCGAAGTTGGTGCACTTTACCCCCGTACACCCTGTATAACAAGTTACATTAGAATTACCTGCCGAAGCTGGTGCACTTTACCCCCGTACACCCTGTATAACAAGTAACACTAGAATCACCTCCCGAAGTTGGTGCACTTTACCCCCGTACTCCCTGTATAACAAGTTACATTAGAATCACCTGCCAAAGCTGGTGGATTTTAACCCCGTACACCCTGTATAACCCGTTACAAAAGATAACAATACGTTTTGTTACAAAATGTTATATCCACTATAAGGGGATTTACAAATTACGCTTCGATAGTGACGGAGCCGGTCCTGGGCAGGCGCGATAGGAGCAACCCGCTCAAGGTCAAGGCGCCAAGGAGGCAAGGAACCAAGGCGCTGATACTACCGAGCACCTGACCCAACGCTATTGAGGTTTTTACTAGCGCCAGGCGTCATTAGGCTCAGGACCGGCCCTTCATAGTGAAATAGACCCTAAAACTTTGAAAATTATAATGGTATTAATTCTATTAGTTTCATTATATTGCAAACACATTATCATCAGCAGCTCGAGTCCGCTCGAGAGTGACAGATAACCCCATTGAAAGGTCATTTAAAAATATCATCGATATCACATGCAAAATGTTAAGTCTATTTGTCGATGAGACATTAATATTTATTATTGGAGAATCAAACAATATTATAAATAATGAACTGGAAACGCATTAAAATCATTTACTGATAATTGGACATAAGAAGTCATACGATGAGAGCAATTTAAAATTGGTGGTGACATCATTGAAAATGTTACTGACATGAAATACTAAGATAACGGAATTATATTCGATTCCAAATGTGAAATAACTTTTATGGCTAAGCATAGTGCTAAATCACTATTTTGATTAATCTTTATAACGAATTGGTAACATTATGAATCCCAAATATTGTGCTTTAGATAGATTGAAAGTTTTCCTATCATTTGGCTTCAGTAGAATACAAATGAAAAATAAATTACTCAGTAAAAATATAAATTTAAATTACTGAAATAAATATTTTTTCATTAAAAATGTATGAACGCGTAAAGAAAACAACTTTAAAAAATACAGTTTTATAGCTAAGATTATCTGCGAGAGTTTCGTTTGATTAACTTTTTGCTTTCTCATAACATTATTGACGAAATAAATAAAAAACGAGATTTGTGAATTCTTGAAATCAAGCGATTCCAGACTCCATTTGTCAAGCGATTTTAATGCCTACAACCTACAAAATGACGTTTACCAGGAATATACACAGTTTTGGCTTGTAGCTTCATCTTAAAGCGAAGCTTAAAGATAAATCACTATTTTGATTAATCTTTATAACGAAATGGTGTACATTATGACTACCAAAAAATATGATTGAGATAAATTGAACTATTTTTCTATCGTTTCGCTTCAGTAAAAAAATAATTACTGAATAAAAATATAAATTTAAACTATTAAAAATATTTCTTTTCAATTGAAATGTATTAACGGGTAATGGAAAAAAACTAAAAAAATACAGTTTTATAGCTGAAATTATCTGCGACTGTTTCGCTTGATTTACTTTTTGCTTTCTCATAACATTATTGGCAAAATAAATAAAAACGAGTTTTTTGAATTCTTGAAATCGAGCGTTTCCAGACTCCGTGTGTCAAGCGATTTTAATGCCTACCACCTACAATATGACGTTTACAAAGAATATACACAGTTTTGGTTAGTAGCTTCATCTTAAAGCGAAGCTTAATGCTAAATCACTATTTTGATTAATCTTTATAACGAATAAGTGTAGATTATGAAAACCAAAAAATATGCTTGAGATAAATTGAAGGTTTTCCTATCGTTTCGACTCCGTTTGTCAAGCGATTTAAATCCCTACAACCTACAATATGAGGTATATCAAGAATATAAACAGTTTTGGCTTGTAGCTTCATCTTAAAGCGACGCTTAAAGCTAAATCACTATTTTGATTAATCTTTATAACGAAATGGTGTACATTATGATAACCTAAAAATATGATTCATATAAATTGAACTTTTTTCTATCGTTTCGCCTCAGTAGAATACAAATAAAAATATTAATTAAAGAATAAAAAATATAAATGTAAGCTATTAAAAAAATTTTTTTTTTCAATTGAAATGTATTAACCTGTAATGGAAAAAAAACTTAAAAATACAGTTTCATAGCTAAAATTATCTGCGACAGTTTCGCTTGATTATTTTTTTGCTTTCTTACAACATTATTGACAAAATAAATAAAAACGAATTTTGTGAATTCTTGAAATCGTGCGTTTCCAGACTCCGTTTGTCAAGCGATTTTAATGCCTACAACCTACAATATGAGATATTCCATGAATATATACAGTTTTGGCTTGTAGCTTCATCTTAAAGCGAAGCTTAATGCTAAATCACTATTTTGATTAATCTTTATAACGAATTGGTGTAGATAATGAAAACCAAAAAATATGCTTGAAATGAATTAAAGGTTTTCCTATCGTTTCGACTCCGTTTGTCAAGCGATTTAAATGCCTACAACCTACAATATGAGGTATTTCAAGAATATAAACAGTTTTGGCTTGTAGCTTCATCTTAAAGCGAAGCTCAAAGCTAAATCACTATTTTGATTAATCTTTATAACGAAATGGTGTACATTATGACTACCAAAAAATATGATTGAGATAAATTAATCTTTTTTCTATCGTTTCGCTTCAGTAGAATACAAATGAAAAAATTAATCCTGAATAAAAAATATAAATGTAAACTACATAAATGTAGAATACAAATAAAAAAATAAATTATTGAATAAAAAATAAAAATGTAAACTACTAAAATTTTTTTTTTTCAATAAAAATGTATGAACCTGTAATATAAAAAAAACTAAAAAAATAAAATTTCATAGCTGAAATTATCTGCGACAGTTTCGCTTGATTAACTTTTTGCTTTCTCATAACATTATTGACAAAATAAATAATGACGAGTTTTGTGAATTCTTGAAATCGAGCGTTTCCAGACTCCGTTTGTCCAGCAATTTTATTGCCTACAACCTACAATATGAGGTATACCAAGAATATACACAGTTTTGGTTTGTAGCTTCATCTTAAAGCGAAGCTTAATGCTAAATCACTATTTTGATTAATCTTTATAACGAATTGGTGTAGATTATGAAAACCAAAAAAATATGCTTGAGATAAATTGAAGGTTTTCCGATCGTTTCGACTCCGTTTGTCAAGCGATTTAAATGCCTACAACCTACAATATGAGGTATATCAAGAATATAAACAGTTTTGGCTTGTAGCTTCATCTTAAAGCGACGCTTAAAGCTAAATCACTATTTTGATTTTTTTTTATTTTTATAGTGAATACCTCACAAGAGTCCCAACTGCTCCCGTCTGGAGCCAGTGAGACAATGGCATCCCCAATTGGGGGATGTTATGAGGCTGAAGGTAAGTGGGGAAGGGAAAGAGGAAGGTGGGGAAGTACCTGGCTATTCAGATCTAGTCACTAAACACGGCTAAAGCCATTTGGAGCAACGTTTCAATTCTGAATGGTGGTCTTACACCAGGGCGATACTGGTAGTATCTTCCACTCTGGAACGTGCCGCAAATATACTATATATTATTTTAATCAATTAATTGTGAAATAACACAAATTAATCAAATAAATTTTATTTGCGCACGCCGGGTTCGAACCCGCGACCTTCGGAATGGCAGTCCAATGCGTTACCACTGGACTATGCCGGCCGTCAGATCATTAATCTTTATAACGAAATGGTGTACATTATGATTACCTAAAAATATGATTTATATAAATTGAACTTTTTTCTATCGTTTCGCCTCAGTAGAATACAAATAAAAATATTAATTAAAGAATAAAAAATATAAATGTAAACTATTAAAAATTTTTTTTTTTTCTAATGAAATGTATGAACCTGTAATGGAAAAAAAACTTAAAAATAGAGTTTCATAGCTAAAATTATCTGCGACAGTTTCGCTTGATTATTTTTTTGCTTTCTTACAACATTATTGACAACATAAATAAAAACGAATTTTGTGAATTCTTGAAATCGTGCGTTTCCAGACTCCGTTTGTCAAGCGATTTTAATGCCTACAACCTACAATATGAGATATTCCAAGAATATATACAGTTTTGGCTTGTAGCTTCATCTTAAAGCGAAGCTTAATGCTAAATCACTATTTTGATTAATCTTTATAACGAATTGGTGTAGATTATGAATACCAAAAAATATGCTTTAGATAAATTTATGGTTTTCCTATCGTTTCGACTCCGTTTGTCAAGCGATTTAAATCCCTACAACCTACAACATGAGGTATATCAAGAATATAAACAGTTTTGGCTTGTAGCTTCATCTTAAAGCGACGCTTAAAGCTAAATCACTATTTTGATTAATCTTTATAACGAAATGGTGTACATTATGATAACCTAAAAATATGATTTATATAAATTGAACTTTTTTCTATCGTTTCGCCTCAGTACAAATAAAAAATAAACAAATAATATTATTAATTAAAGAATAAAAAATATAAATGTAAGCTATTAATATTTTTTTTTTCAATTGAAATGTATGAACCTGTAATGGAAAAAAACTTAAAAATACAGTTTCATAGCTAAAATTATCTGCGACAGTTTCGCTTGATTATTTTTTTGCTTTCTTACAACATTATTGACAAAATAAATAAAAACGAATTTTGTGAATTCTTGAAATCGTGCGTTTCCAGACTCCGTTTGTCAAGCGATTTTAATGCCTACAACCTACAATATGAGATATTTCAAGAATATAAACAGTTTTGGCTTGTAGCTTCATCTTAAAGCGAAGCTCAAAGCTAAATCACTATTTTGATTAATCTTTATAACGAAATGGTGTACATTATGACTACCAAAAAATATGATTGAGATAAATTATTATTTTTTTCTATCGTTTCGCTTCAGTAGAATACAAATAAAAAAATTAATCGTGAATAAAAAATATAAATGTTAACTACATAAATGTAGAATACAAATAAAAAAATAAATTATTGAATAAAAAATATAAATGTAAACTACTAAAAATTATTTTTTTCAATAAAAATGTATGAACCTGTAATATAAAAAAAACTAAAAAAATAAAATTTCATAGCTGAAATTATCTGCGACAGTTTCGCTTGATTAACTTTTTGCTTTCTCATAACATTATTGACAAAATAAATAATGACGAGTTTTGTGAATTCTTGAAATCGAGCGTTTCCAGACTCCGTTTGTCCAGAAATTATATTGCCTACAACCTACAATATGAGGTATACCAAGAATATACACAGTTTCGCTTGATTAACTTTTTGCTTTCTCATAACATTATTGACAAAATAAATAATGACGAGTTTTGTGAATTCTTGAAATCGAGCGTTTCCAGACTCCGTTTGTCAAGCGATTTTAATGCCTACAACCTACAATATGAGATATTCCAAGAATATAAACAGTTTTGCCTTGTAGCTTCATCTTAAAGCGAAGCTCAAAGCTAAATCACTATTTTGATTAATCTTTATAACGAAATGGTGTACATTATGACTACCAAAAAATATGATTGATATATTTATTTATTGTTATTAAGTTTAATTTGTAGAACTCCATTTTATTTTTTATTTTTTTATATATTCAATAATATTATTATTGGGTTTATAAAAACAGTTTATTTTTAAACAAGTTCTGCTGTGTAATTATTATTACGCAGTTGACACAGACACAGTTTGATAATGCCTTCAGAGGGCGAAACAGCTGTCACGCGTAATAATAATTACACAGCAGAACTTGTTTAAAAATAAACTGTTTTTATAAACCCAATAATAATATTATTGAATATATAAAAAAAAAAAAAAAAAAAAAAAAAAAAAAAAAAAAAAAAAAAAAAAAAAAAAAAAAAAAAAAAAAAAAAATGATTGAGATAAATTAATTTTTTTTCTATCGTTTCGCTTCAGTAGAATACAAATAAAAAAATTAATCCTGAATAAAAAATATAACTGTTAACTACATAAATGTAGAATACAAATAAAAAAATAAATTAGTGAATAAAAAATATAAATGTAAACTACTAAAATTTTTTTTTTTTCAATAAAAATGAATGAAGCTGTAATATAAAAAAAATACAATTTCATAGCTGAAATTATCTGCGACAGTTTCGCTTGATTAACTTTTTGCTTTCTCATAACATTATTGACAACATAAATAATAACGAGTTTTGTGAATTCTTGAAATCGAGCGTTTCCAGACTCCGTTTGTCCAGAAATTTTATTGCCTACAACCTACAATATGAGGTATACCAAGAATTTACACAGTTTTGGCTTGTAGCTTCATCTTAAAGCGAAGCTTAATGCTAAATCACTATTTTGATTAATCTTTATAACGAATTGGTGTAGATTATGAATACCAAAAAATATGCTTTAGATAAATTTATGGTTTTCCTATCGTTTCGCTTTAGTGGAATACAAATAAAAAATTAATTACTGAATAAAAAATATAAATGTAAACTAATTATTTTTTTTCAATAGAAATGTATGAACCTGTAATGGAAAAAAAACGAAAAAAATACAGTTTCATAGCTAAATTTATCTGCGACAGTTTCGCTTGATTAACTTTTTCTCTTTCTCATAACATTATTGACAAAATAAATATAAACGAGTTTTGTGAATTCTTGAAATCGAGCGATTCCAGACTTCGTTTGACAAGCGATTTTAATGCCTACAACCTAAAATATGAGGTATATCAAGAATATACACAGTTTTGGCTTGAAGCTATATCTTAAAGCGAAGCTTAATGCTAAATCATTATTTTGATTAATCTTTATAACGAAATGGAATGGAATGAATACCAAAAATATGATTTAGATAAATTGAATTTTTTTCTATCGTTTCGCTTCAGTAGAATACAAATAAAAAAAAAATTACTGAATAAAAAATATAAATGTAAACTATTAAAAACATATTTTTTTAAATTGAAATGAATGAACGGGTAATGGAAAAAACTAAAAAAATACACTGTTATAGCTCAATTATGATTTAGATAAATTGAATTTTTTGTATTCATAATGTACACCATTTAGTTATAAAGATTAATCAACATAGTGATTTAGCATTAAGCTTCGCTTTGAGATGAAGCTACAAACCAAAACAGTGTATATTCTTGATATACCTCATATTGTAGGTTGTAGGCATTAAAATCGCTCGACAAACGGAGTCTGGAAACGCTCGATTTCAAGAATTCACAAAACTCGTTTTTATTTATTTTGTCAATAATGTTATGAGAAAGCTAAAAGTTAATCAAGCGAAACTGTCGCAGATAATCTGAGCTATAACAGTGTATTTTTTTAGTTTTTTCCATTACCCGTTCATTCATTTCAATTTAAAAAAATTTTTTTTAATAGTTTACATTTATATTTTTTATTCAGTAATTATTTTTTTTATTTGTATTCTACTGAAGCGAAACGATAGAAAAAAATTCAATTTATCTAAATCATATTTTTGGTATTCATTCCATTCCATTTCGTTATAAAGATTAATCAAAATATTGATTTAGCATTAAGCTTCGCTTTAAGATATAGCTTCAAGCCAAAACTGTGTATATTCTTGATATACCTCATATTTTAGGTTGTAGGCATTAAAATCGCTTGTCAAACGAAGTCTGGAATCGCTCGATTTCAAGAATTCACAAAACTCGTTTATATTTATTTTGTCAATAATGTTATGAGAAAGAGAAAAAGTTAATCAAGCGAAACTGTCGCAGATAAATTTAGCTATGAAACTGTATTTTTTTCGTTTTTTTCCATTACAGGTTCATACATTTCTATTGAAAAAAAATAATTAGTTTACATTTATATTTTTATTCAGTAATTAATTTTTTATTTGTATTCCACTAAAGCGAAACGATAGGAAAACCATAAATTTATCTAAAGCATATTTTTTGGTATTCATAATCTACACCAATTCGTTATAAAGATTAATCAAAATAGTGATTTAGCATTAAGCTTCGCTTTAAGATGAAGCTACAAGCCAAAACTGTGTATATTCTTGGTATACCTCATATTGTAAGTTGTAGGCAATAAAATTTCTGGACAAACGGAGTCTGGAAACGCTCGATTTCAAGAATTCACAAAACTCGTCATTATTTATTTTGTCAATAATGTTATGAGAAAGCAAAAAGTTAATCAAGCGAAACTGTCGCAGATAATTTCAGCTATGAAATTTTATTTTTTTAGTTTTTTTTATATTACAGGTTCATACATTTTTATTGAAAAAAAAAATTTTTAGTAGTTTACATTTATATTTTTTATTCAATAATTTATTTTTTTATTTGTATTCTACATTTATGTAGTTTACATTTATATTTTTTTTTCACGATTAATTTTTTTATTTGTATTCTACTGAAGCGAAACAATAGAAAAAAATAATAATTTATCTCAATCATATTTTTTGGTAGTCATAATGTACACCACTTCGTTATAAAGATTAATCAAAATAGTGATTTAGCTTTGAGCTTCGCTTTAAGATGAAGCTACAAGCCAAAACTGTTTATATTCTTGAAATATCTCATATTGTAGGTTGTAGGCATTAAAATCGCTTGACAAACGGAGTCTGGAAACGCACGATTTCAAGAATTCACAAAATTCTTTTTTATTTATTTTGTCAATAATGTTGTAAGAAAGCAAAAAAATAATCAAGCGAAACTGTCGCAGATAATTTTAGCTATGAAACTGTATTTTTAAGTTTTTTTCCATTACAGGTTCATACATTTCAATTGAAAAAAAAAATATTAATAGCTTACATTTATATTTTTTATTCTTTAATTAATAATATTATTTGTTTATTTTTTATTTGTACTGAGGCGAAACGATAGAAAAAAGTTCAATTTATATAAATCATATTTTTAGGTTATCATAATGTACACCATTTCGTTATAAAGATTAATCAAAATAGTGATTTAGCTTTAAGCGTCGCTTTAAGATGAAGCTACAAGCCAAAACTGTTTATATTCTTGATATACCTCATGTTGTAGGTTGTAGGGATTTAAATCGCTTGACAAACGGAGTCGAAACGATAGGAAAACCATAAATTTATCTAAAGCATATTTTTTGGTATTCATAATCTACACCAATTCGTTATAAAGATTAATCAAAATAGTGATTTAGCATTAAGCTTCGCTTTAAGATGAAGCTACAAGCCAAAACTGTATATATTCTTGGAATATCTCATATTGTAGGTTGTAGGCATTAAAATCGCTTGACAAACGGAGTCTGGAAACGCACGATTTCAAGAATTCACAAAATTCGTTTTTATTTATGTTGTCAATAATGTTGTAAGAAAGCAAAAAAATAATCAAGCGAAACTGTCGCAGATAATTTTAGCTATGAAACTCTATTTTTAAGTTTTTTTTCCATTACAGGTTCATACATTTCAATAGAAAAAAAAAATTTTTTTAATAGTTTACATTTATATTTTTTATTCTTTAATTAATATTTTTATTTGTATTCTACTGAGGCGAAACGATAGAAAAAAGTTCAATTTATATAAATCATATTTTTAGGTAATCATAATGTACACCATTTCGTTATAAAGATTAATGATCTGACGGCCGGCATAGTCCAGTGGTAACGCATTGGACTGCCATTCCGAAGGTCGCGGGTTCGAACCCGGCGTGCGCAAATAAAATTTATTTGATTAATTTGTGTTATTTCACAATTAATTGATTAAAATAATATATAGTATATTTGCGGCACGTTCCAGAGTGGAAAATACTACCAGTATCGCCCTGGTGTAAGACCACCATTCAGAATTGAAACGTTGCTCCAAATGGCTTTAGCCGTGTTTAGTGACTAGATCTGAATAGCCAGGTACTTCCCCACCTTCCTCTTTCCCTTCCCCACTTACCTTCAGCCTCATAACATCCCCCAATTGGGGATGCCATTGTCTCACTGGCTCCAGACGGGAGCAGTTGGGACTCTTGTGAGGTATTCACTATAAAAATAAAAAAAAATCAAAATAGTGATTTAGCTTTAAGCGTCGCTTTAAGATGAAGCTACAAGCCAAAACTGTTTATATTCTTGAAATATCTCATATTGTAGGTTGTAGGCATTAAAATCGCTTGACAAACGGAGTCTGGAAACGCACGATTTCAAGAATTCACAAAATTCTTTTTTATTTATTTTGTCAATAATGTTGTAAGAAAGCAAAAAAATAATCAAGCGAAACTGTCGCAGATAATTTTAGCTATGAAACTGTATTTTTAAGTTTTTTTCCATTACAGGTTCATACATTTCAATTGAAAAAAATATATTAATAGCTTACATTTATAGTTTTTATTCTTTAATTAATAATATTATTTGTTTATTTTTTATTTGTACTGAGGCGAAACGATAGAAAAAAGTTCAATTTATATAAATCATATTTTTAGGTTATCATAATGTACACCATTTCGTTATAAAGATTAATCAAAATAGTGATTTAGCTTTAAGCGTCGCTTTAAGATGAAGCTACAAGCCAAAACTGTTTATATTCTTGATATACCTCATGTTGTAGGTTGTAGGGATTTAAATCGCTTGACAAACGGAGTCGAAACGATAGGAAAACCATAAATTTATCTAAAGCATATTTATTGGTATTCATAATCTACACCAATTCGTTATAAAGATTAATCAAAATAGTGATTTAGCATTAAGCTTCGCTTTAAGATGAAGGTACAAGCCAAAACTGTATATATTCTTGGAATATCTCATATTGTAGGTTGTAGGCATTAAAATCGCTTGACAAACGGAGTCTGGAAACGCACGATTTCAAGAATTCACAAAATTCGTTTTTATTTATTTTGTCAATAATGTTGTAAGAAAGCAAAAAAATAATCAAGCGAAACTGTCGCAGATAATTTTAGCTATGAAACTCTATTTTTAAGTTTTTTTTCCATTACAGGTTCATACATTTCAATACAAAAAAAATATTTTTTTAATAGTTTACATTTATATTTTTTATTCTTTAATTAATATTTTTATTTGTATTCTACTGAGGCGAAACGATAGAAAAAAGTTCAATTTATATAAATCATATTTTTAGGTAATCATAATGTACACCATTTCGTTATAAAGATTAATGATCTGACGGCCGGCATAGTCCAGTGGTAACGCATTGGACTGCCATTCCGAAGGTCGCGGGTTCGAACCCGGCGTGCGCAAATAAAATTTATTTGATTAATTTGTGTTATTTCACAATTAATTGATTAAAATAATATATAGTATATTTGCGGCACGTTCCAGAGTGGAAGATACTACCAGTATCGCCCTGGTGTAAGACCACCATTCAGAATTGAAACGTTGCTCCAAATGGCTTTAGCCGTGTTTAGTGACTAGATCTGAATAGCCAGGTACTTCCCCACCTTCCTCTTTCCCTTCCCCACTTACCTTCAGCCTCATAACATCCCCCAATTGGGGATGCCATTGTCTCACTGGCTCCAGACGGGAGCAGTTGGGACTCTTGTGAGGTATTCACTATAAAAATAAAAAAAAATCAAAATAGTGATTTAGCTTTAAGCGTCGCTTTAAGATGAAGCTACAAGCCAAAACTGTTTATATTCTTGATATACCTCATATTGTAGGTTGTAGGCATTTAAATCGCTTGACAAACGGAGTCGAAACGATCGGAAAACCTTCAATTTATCTCAAGCATATTTTTTGGTTTTCATAATCTACACCAATTCGTTATAAAGATTAATCAAAATAGTGATTTAGCATTAAGCTTCGCTTTAAGATGAAGCTACAAGCCAAAACTGTGTATATTCTTGGTATACCTCATATTGTAGGTTGTAGGCATTTAAATCGCTTGACAAACGGAGTCGAAACGATCGGAAAACCTTCAATTTATCTCAAGCATATTTTTTGGTTTTCATAATCTACACCAATTCGTTATAAAGATTAATCAAAATAGTGATTTAGCATTAAGCTTCGCTTTAAGATGAAGCTACAAGCCAAAACTGTGTATATTCTTGGTATACCTCATATTGTAGGTTGTAGGCATTTAAATCGCTTGACAAACGGAGTCGAAACGATCGGAAAACCTTCAATTTATCTCAAGCATATTTTTTGGTTTTCATAATCTACACCAATTCGTTATAAAGATTAATCAAAATAGTGATTTAGCATTAAGCTTCGCTTTAAGATGAAGCTACAAACCAAAACTGTGTATATTCTTGGTATACCTCATATTGTAGGTTGTAGGCAATAAAATTGCTGGACAAACGGAGTCTGGAAACGCTCGATTTCAAGAATTCACAAAACTCGTCATTATTTATTTTGTCAATAATGTTATGAGAAAGCAAAAAGTAAATCAAGCGAAACTGTCGCAGATAATTTCAGCTATGAAATTTAATTGACAATTTGCAATAAAATTTCTGGACAAGCGGAGTCTGGAAACGCTCGATTTCAAGAATTCACAAAACTCGTCATTATTTATTTTGTCAATAATGTTATGAGAAAGCAAAAAGTTAATCAAGCGAAACTGTCGCAGATAATTTCAGCTATGAAATTTTATTTTTTTAGTTTTTTTTATATTACAGGTTCATACATTTTTATTGAAAAAAAAAATTTTTAGTAGTTTACATTTATATTTTTTATTCAATAATTTATTTTTTTATTTGTATTCTACATTTATGTAGCTTACATTTATATTTTTTATTCACGATTAATTTTTTTATTTGTATTCTACTGAAGCGAAACGATAGAAAAAAATAATAATTTATCTCAATCATATTTTTTGGTAGTCATAATGTACACCATTTCGTTATAAAGATTAATCAAAATAGTGATTTAGCTTTGAGCTTCGCTTTAAGATGAAGCTACAAGCCAAAACTGTTTATATTCTTGAAATATCTCATATTGTAGGTTGTAGGCATTAAAATCGCTTGACAAACGGAGTCTGGAAACGCACGATTTCAAGAATTCACAAAATTCGTTTTTATTTATTTTGTCAATAATGTTGTAAGAAAGCAAAAAAATAATCAAGCGAAACTGTCGCAGATAATTTTAGCTATGAAACTGTATTTTTAAGTTTTTTTCCATTACAGGTTCATACATTTCAATTGAAAAAAAAATATTAATAGCTTACATTTATAGTTTTTATTCTTTAATTAATAATATTATTTGTTTATTTTTTATTTGTACTGAGGCGAAACGATAGAAAAAAGTTCAATTTATATAAATCATATTTTTAGGTTATCATAATGTACACCATTTCGTTATAAAGATTAATCAAAATAGTGATTTAGCTTTAAGCGTCGCTTTAAGATGAAGCTACAAGCCAAAACTGTTTATATTCTTGATATACCTCATGTTGTAGGTTGTAGGGATTTAAATCGCTTGACAAACGGAGTCGAAACGATAGGAAAACCATAAATTTATCTAAAGCATATTTATTGGTATTCATAATCTACACCAATTCGTTATAAAGATTAATCAAAATAGTGATTTAGCATTAAGCTTCGCTTTAAGATGAAGCTACAAGCCAAAACTGTATATATTCTTGGAATATCTCATATTGTAGGTTGTAGGCATTAAAATCGCTTGACAAACGGAGTCTGGAAACGCACGATTTCAAGAATTCACAAAATTCGTTTTTATTTATTTTGTCAATAATGTTGTAAGAAAGCAAAAAAATAATCAAGCGAAACTGTCGCAGATAATTTTAGCTATGAAACTCTATTTTTAAGTTTTTTTTCCATTACAGGTTCATACATTTCAATAGAAAAAAATTTTTTTTTAATAGTTTACATTTATATTTTTTATTCTTTAATTAATATTTTTATTTGTATTCTACTGAGGCGAAACGATAGAAAAAAGTTCAATTTATATAAATCATATTTTTAGGTAATCATAATGTACACCATTTCGTTATAAAGATTAATGATCTGACGGCCGGCATAGTCCAGTGGTAACGCATTGGACTGCCATTCCGAAGGTCGCGGGTTCGAACCCGGCGTGCGCAAATAAAATTTATTTGATTAATTTGTGTTATTTCACAATTAATTGATTAAAATAATATATAGTATATTTGCGGCACGTTCCAGAGTGGAAGATACTACCAGTATCGCCCTGGTGTAAGACCACCATTCAGAATTGAAACGTTGCTCCAAATGGCTTTAGCCGTGTTTAGTGACTAGATCTGAATAGCCAGGTACTTCCCCACCTTCCTCTTTCCCTTCCCCACTTACCTTCAGCCTCATAACATCCCCCAATTGGGGATGCCATTGTCTCACTGGCTCCAGACGGGAGCAGTTGGGACTCTTGTGAGGTATTCACTATAAAAATAAAAAAAAATCAAAATAGTGATTTAGCTTTAAGCGTCGCTTTAAGATGAAGCTACAAGCCAAAACTGTTTATATTCTTGATATACCTCATATTGTAGGTTGTAGGCATTTAAATCGCTTGACAAACGGAGTCGAAACGATCGGAAAACCTTCAATTTATCTCAAGCATATTTTTTGGTTTTCATAATCTACACCAATTCGTTATAAAGATTAATCAAAATAGTGATTTAGCATACACCGTTTGTCAAGCGATTTAAATCCCTACAACCTACAACATGAGGTATATCAAGAATATAAACAGTTTTGGCTTGTAGCTTCATCTTAAAGCGACGCTTAAAGCTAAATCACTATTTTGATTAATCTTTATAACGAAATGGTGTACATTATGATAACCTAAAAATATGATTTATATAAATTGAACTTTTTTCTATAGTTTCGCCTCAGTACAAATAAAAAATAAACAAATAATATTATTAATTAAAGAATAAAAAATATAAATGTAAGCTATTAATATATTTTTTTTTCAATTGAAATGTATGAACCTGTAATGGAAAAAAACTTAAAAATACAGTTTCATAGCTAAAATTATCTGCGACAGTTTCGCTTGATTATTTTTTTGCTTTCTTACAACATTATTGACAAAATAAATAAAAACGAATTTTGTGAATTCTTGAAATCGTGCGTTTCCAGACTCCGTTTGTCAAGCGATTTTAATGCCTACAACCTACAATATGAGATATTCCATGAATATATACAGTTTTGGCTTGTAGCTTCATCTTAAAGCGAAGCTTAATGCTAAATCACTATTTTGATTAATCTTTATAACGAATTGGTGTAGATAATGAAAACCAAAAAATATGCTTGAAATGAATTAAAGGTTTTCCTATCGTTTCGACTCCGTTTGTCAAGCGATTTAAATGCCTACAACCTACAATATGAGGTATTTCAAGAATATAAACAGTTTTGGCTTGTAGCTTCATCTTAAAGCGAAGCTCAAAGCTAAATCACTATTTTGATTAATCTTTATAACGAAATGGTGTACATTATGACTACCAAAAAATATGATTGAGATAAATTAATCTTTTTTCTATCGTTTCGCTTCAGTAGAATACAAATGAAAAAATTTATCCTGAATAAAAAATATAAATGTAAACTACATAAATGTAGAATACAAATAAAAAAATAAATTATTGAATAAAAAATATAAATGTAAACTACTAAAATTTTTTTTTTTCAATAAAAATGTATCAACCTGTAATATAAAAAAAAACTAAAAAAATAAAATTTCATAGCTGAAATTATCTGCGACAGTTTCGCTTGATTAACTTTTTGCTTTCTCATAACATTATTGACAAAATAAATAATGACGAGTTTTGTGAATTCTTGAAATCGAGCGTTTCCAGACTCCGTTTGTCCAGCAATTTTATTGCCTACAACCTACAATATGAGGTATACCAAGAATATACACAGTTTTGGTTTGTAGCTTCATCTTAAAGCGAAGCTTAATGCTAAATCACTATTTTGATTAATCTTTATAACGAATTGGTGTAGATTATGAAAACCAAAAAATATGCTTGAGATAAATTGAAGGTTTTCCGATCGTTTCGACTCCGTTTGTCAAGCGATTTAAATGCCTACAACCTACAATATGAGGTATACCAAGAATATACACAGTTTTGGCTTGTAGCTTCATCTTAAAGCGAAGCTTAATGCTAAATCACTATTTTGATTAATCTTTATAACGAATTGGTGTAGATTATGAAAACCAAAAAATATGCTTGAGATAAATTGAAGGTTTTCCGATCGTTTCGACTCCGTTTGTCAAGCGATTTAAATGCCTACAACCTACAATATGAGGTATACCAAGAATATACACAGTTTTGGCTTGTAGCTTCATCTTAAAGCGAAGCTTAATGCTAAATCACTATTTTGATTAATCTTTATAACGAATTGGTGTAGATTATGAAAACCAAAAAATATGCTTGAGATAAATTGAAGGTTTTCCGATCGTTTCGACTCCGTTTGTCAAGCGATTTAAATGCCTACAACCTACAATATGAGGTATATCAAGAATATAAACAGTTTTGGCTTGTAGCTTCATCTTAAAGCGACGCTTAAAGCTAAATCACTATTTTGATTTTTTTTAATTTTTATAGTGAATACCTCACAAGAGTCCCAACTGCTCCCGTCTGGAGCCAGTGAGACAATGGCATCCCCAATTGGGGGATGTTATGAGGCTGAAGGTAAGTGGGGAAGGGAAAGAGGAAGGTGGGGAAGTACCTGGCTATTCAGATCTAGTCACTAAACACGGCTAAAGCCATTTGGAGCAACGTTTCAATTCTGAATGGTGGTCTTACACCAGGGCGATACTGGTAGTATCTTCCACTCTGGAACGTGCCGCAAATATACTATATATTATTTTAATCAATTAATTGTGAAATAACACAAATTAATCAAATAAATTTTATTTGCGCACGCCGGGTTCGAACCCGCGACCTTCGGAATGGCAGTCCAATGCGTTACCACTGGACTATGCCGGCCGTCAGATCATTAATCTTTATAACGAAATGGTGTACATTATGATTACCTAAAAATATGATTTATATAAATTGAACTTTTTTCTATCGTTTCGCCTCAGTAGAATACAAATAAAAATATTAATTAAAGAATAAAAAATATAAATGTAAACTATTAAAAAAATATTTTTTTTGTATTGAAATGTATGAACCTGTAATGGAAAAAAAACTTAAAAATAGAGTTTCATAGCTAAAATTATCTGCGACAGTTTCGCTTGATTATTTTTTTGCTTTCTTACAACATTATTGACAAAATAAATAAAAACGAATTTTGTGAATTCTTGAAATCGTGCGTTTCCAGACTCCGTTTGTCAAGCGATTTTAATGCCTACAACCTACAATATGAGATATTCCAAGAATATATACAGTTTTGGCTTGTAGCTTCATCTTAAAGCGAAGCTTAATGCTAAATCACTATTTTGATTAATCTTTATTACGAAATGGTGTACATTATGAAAACAAAAAATATGATTTAGATAAATTAAACTTTTTCCTATCGTTTTGCTTCAGTAGAATACAAATAAAAAAATTAATTACTGAATAAAAAATATAAATGTAAACTACTAAAAAAATTTTTTTTTCAACAGAAATGAAAATTTTTCAATAGTATGAACGGGTAACGGAAAAAAAAAAAAAAAAAATAGTGTTATAGCTTAGATTATCTGCGACAGTTTCGCTTGATTAACTTTTTGCTTTCTTATAACATTATTTACAAAATAAATAAAAACCAGTTATGTGCTTGAAATCGAACGTTTCTAGACTCCTTTTGCCAAGCGATTTGAATGCCTATTACCTGCAATATAAGGTATACCAAGAATATACACATTTTTGGCTTGTAGCTTCCTCTTAATAATCTGTTGCGTGACCCTAAAAGTCAAAGTGCTGATTATAAACTAATAAAAATGGTAGCCGAGATTTGAACATCGCATTGTGTCTCCAAATCAGAACTGAAGCGGTGCTTTTTGTTTAAATTCATCGTCGTGAAAAAATCATAATGCGTTATTTTCTAGAGATTGTGTTCACGTTATTAATGTTGGATTGTGTCGTGGGACTACAGAAAGGTAATAATTCTATCTATTAACTCTTTTGCGGATGCGTTTCATGTTTTGTGCATTTGATATAATATTAAAATTTATTTCAACTTGTCGATTTCATTTTTCAAATTATGGATCACCTTTAAAAAATACCTTTAGGGACCATAAATTATTATTTTTTTTTAATAGCTTTAAGCATAACATGTAATTTTAATTTTAATCAGACATTTACAATCTTTTACGTTTATTTTTTAAAACATTACACCAAGTCTTTTTTTATTCAGGAACCATAATATATAATATATATTATATTATATATTTTTTTAAAGTTTGTAATCCTGAGCTTCTCATTTTTTTTTTCTAAAATTATCTAATAATCGAGAAAATGTTTTTTTTAATTCATTTTTTGTATTATAAAATATAATAAAGAGAAAATTTAATATAAAACAATTAAAATCTTTTTGTTACATAATTACAAGTAAACATAAAATACCGAAAGAATTAAATATTGAACTGCACAGGTCAGGGGTTCTCAAACTTTTTAAAATATCATAACCAAAATTATTTATTATCTGAATTTAACTTTTTAATAATCACATAAAAATATTATAGAACCGAAATAGTTATTATTATAGAAAAAATATTATACATCCGAAATACATATTATTGTTGAGAAAATATTATAGAACCAAAATAGTTATTATTATAAAATAAATATTATGCATCCAAAATACATATTATTATAGAAAAAATATTACAGAACCGAAATAGTTATTATCATAGAATAAATATTATTAAAATATTAAAGAACCAAAATCATTTTTGGGAAATAATATATATATATTTTTTTAGTCAAATTATTTTGGCACTCGTCGATAATTTAAATTTTGATTAAATGATAATAAAAAGAAAATATGAGCCACCCACTAAAAGTTCTCAAAGTTTTCATAAAGGCATATCCATTATATCCAATCTACAAATATTATAAAATTATGAATGATTTATTTTTCTAATTATTAAATTATTTGCCAAAAATTAAAATTTTCTCTCTTAGAAATATTTGAAACCCTCTAACCCATGTTTTGTATCCCCTGAGGTGAGGTCTCACAAAAGTGGCGCTATATAAATTAGCCAAGAATAAATAAATATACATATTTCATGATATTTTTTAATTAATGTTTTTATAAAAAAAGTCTCCGAAAAATAAATTATTTTATTAAATATTTATTTTTTTCTCTGGCCTGTGTTCTGTAATATTTTTGTTATTTTGTACATCAAAGCATATATTTGGCAAAAAGAATTTTTTTTTGTAAAAAAAATATCTCTTTAAGTAATGTTCGGCAACCGTTGGCCCGTGTTTTAATGTATCTTTTCTTTTGTTAGTCTATATTTTCACGTGTTGTAAATTATATTTTCTCAAATAATAAATTTCTATAAAGTCTATAATTTTATGAACACGAAAAATTTCAATGTTTGAGAGCCCCTGAAATCTGTTTTATAATATTTTCAAATAGATGATTAATATTGGGGAAGTCCTTTTATAATATTTTCAAGTCTAGAGATAGAGAAAGATAATATTTTTGCTTGAACATTTTGGGCAGAAATAGTCATACACAATATGTGTACTAAGTATTTTCGCATTAGCCTGGAAAATACCCATTGAAACGTGTATAGTAATATATTCCTTGTGCGCATAAAGCAGAAAGGATATAACTATGTGTCTTTTCATAATACGTTTCTTGTATTTGTCTTTTGATATGCCACGACTTTCTTCTCTCTTGGTGTATTAAGGTTATTACGCGTCATGGTCTGGTCCATTTCAGCACATCGCTCGGAATCACTACCAATGGGAATGTATGTCTGATAGTGTGTCTGTATGTGTCACCTGTTATTGTGCTATGTTACAGGTGATTCTTGCACCGTGGAGAGTACCAGGCGGCCAGGCATATGCAGGCATATATCTCAGTGCCGCGTCGTCATTGATGCCTTCCAAGAAGGAATACCTCTTCAGGTGAAACCACTACTTGATTCTGTAATAGATCATCGTAACCAATCTGTACATACACTGTACTATACATACATATGACAGATATTAAATGAGATATCTTTCATTGTGAAATAATATTGCCTGCTATCAAACCTTTCTGAATTTTTTATGTTATGTGAAGTATATACATATATTTCTATTACTAAGTAATTTTCGCAAAATGAAATGAAATAGTATAATTTTAGAGTGTTACGGTTTTAGCGTGGTCCCCGGTTTAATTCTCGGTGGCAATCTTTTTACTTGCTCTTTGATATTCTAATCTCAGAAATGGGATAGGTCTATGCCTGAATAATCTAGAAGCTCTGAAATATATAAATACTACAATGAACGGTTAGATAATGCGTTTTAAATTACCATTAATATTGTTTTCAGATATGCGATCATGAGGGCACCGTTCCGATTGTCTGCTGTCCTCGGGAGTCAGTATTAGAAGGTACAGTACTTATCCAGTAGACGATGGTCCTTCCATATGTAGCCTGGTGTATCTTGGTGGTGTATGATTGTAGTAGGCGATGGTTTCTACCTATGTACCCTGGTGTATCTTTAATAATAATAATGATTTATTGTCTTCTTTTCTTAGTAACATATAGAGATAATTACGATTGAAGAATACTTTTTGGACGCGAGGCCTTCTTCAGAATGACTAGTTTAAAATACTAGCTATGTTTTTACAATTGACTGTAATTTTCCTCTTATTTTGAACGTCAGCGAGAGGTATGGATACGTTTAGTTATTTTTTACACTAAAGAACGATTGCAAAATAGACCATCATTTTACCTACCTCAAAATTAGTAGGCTGACAAATAAAATGGATTTAGATAATACACACGGTGTCCGGAAACTCGTAGCACAACCGTGAAACTGGTGAATTTGCCCCTGCAGAAGGTACCTCACTTTCATTTCAAACGCTTTATTCACCATCACCGGTTGTGTTGTATAACCCTGGTATGTCTGTTTGTTTGTAGGTGATAACTGCACGATGGTGGACACGGGAAGGGCGGGAGTGTGCAGTCGATTCGCCAACTGCCAGACAGCGAAGGAGGCCTCCAGTAAAGGCATTTTGCCACAGGTACTGTTCCTCCCTTTGTGAATCTGACAAGATCAAGTTTTCAAATTTATTTTCTACTACATATAATCAAAAATAAAACCAGCAATGAACAAACTGTTTGAAAACAAATATCTTTTCAGCTGTTTTTCCTAAATCACTTTCATAAAAACAAAAAGTGTCCGGTGACAACAACAAAAACAATTTCATATAAATATAGTACCTTTAATAAACAAAGGTATAATAACATATACACAATGCATCAATTCTTAGCGTTCAAACGCAATCGATGTAGACATCTGAAGCGATTCGGCGAGTTAGTCCCACAGGCCGGGAGATAAAACAGTCTTTAAAGAAAAGATATCCATCAGCAACATAGAAATTAATTCAACAATGAATGCAAGTGGAGACTCATAATTTATAATATTTTTTAACTATGAGTTATTTTAACTGTTTTGGCCTCAAATCCAAATTTAAGTTTTTAAAGAAAAAGGCCGAGCAGCTGTTTCTTGATGCATTCCCCTCGGAGCGAGGACAGGTCCCGAGTTCGATTCTCGTACGTGAGCTAATCTTTTATTTTCTGTGCCTTTTTTTCCCTCACATCTAAACAACAAAATCATAAAGAAGATTAATTTTAAAAAGGTAATTTAAAATAATAACAAAAGTGTTTTGTTTTCAGACATGCGACGTAAAGGGCAACGTTCAGATTGTCTGCTGCCCTCTGGTGACAGTGGTTGAAGGTATAGTACCCAGAACTTAATCATGTATATATGTAAAAGCCCTCTGAGCGTAAAATAAAATAAATAAAAGATTCATTACAAATCCAGTAGGCGATGCGATGGCTGTTGATTTCCTTGGCTCACTCATCATTACAATACCATCATTGCAAAAGTCAGCCAGCCTTTGGAATTTTTGATGACACATCTTACGGTAGACCGGAAAACATCAATTGGAATCTGGATTGCGGGTAGAATATTCATCGTCATGTTGGGTTGTATTGCTTAACCCTGGTGTATCTGTTTGTTTGAAGGAATGAACTGCACGATGAAGCAAACGGGGACTATGGGAGTGTGCAGACCATTCGCCAACTGCCAGACAGCGAAGGAGGCCGCCAGTAAAGGCATTTTGCCACAGGTACTGTTCCTCCCTTTGTGAATCTGACAAGATCAAGTTTTTAAACTTACGGCAATTTGATTTTCTACAACATATAATCAAAAAGAAAACCAGCAATGAACAAACTGTTTGAAAGCAATTATTTTTTCAGCTGTTTTTCCTAAATCACTTTCATAAAAACAAAAAGTGTCCGGTGACAACAACAAAAACAATTTTATATAAATATAGTACCTTTAATAAACAAAGGTATGATAACATATAAACAATGCAACAATTCTTAGCGTTCAAACGCAATCGATGTAGACATCTGAAGCGATTCGGCGAGTTAGTCCCACAGGCCGGGAGATAAAACAGTCTTTAAAGAAAAGATATCCATCAGGAACATAGAAATTAATTCAACAATGAATGCAAGTGGAGATTCATAATTCATAATACTTTTGAACTCTGAGTTATTTTAACTTTTTTGGCCTCAAATCCAAATTTGATGTATTCCTCTCGGAGCGAGGACAGGTCCCGAGTTCGATTCTCGTACGTGAGCTAATCGTTTATTTTCTGTGCATTTTTATCCCTCACATCTCAACAAAAAAATCATAAAAAAGATTCATTTTAAAAAGGTAATTTAAAATAATAACAAAACTGTTTTGTTTTCAGACATGCGACGTAGAGGGCAACGTTCAGATTGTCTGCTGCCCTCTGGTGACAGTGGTTGAAGGTAAAGTACCCAGAACTTAATCATCATTCATTACAAATCCAGTAGGCGATGCGATGGCTGTTGATTTCCTTGGCTCACTCATCACCACAATACCATCATTGCAAAAGTCAGCCAGCCTTTTGAATTTTTGATGACACATCTTACCGTAGACCCAAAAACATAAATTGGAATCTGGATTGCAGTAGAATATTCATCGTCATGTTGTGTTGAATTGTTTAACCATGGTGTATCTGTTTGTTTGAAGGGATGAATTGCACGGTGAAGGACACGGGGACTGCGGGAGTGTGCAGACCATTTGCCAACTGCCAGACAGCGAAGGAGGCTTCGACGAAAGGCATTTTACCACAGGTACTTTTCCTCCCTTTATGTGTCTCTGACAATAACAATATGTTTCACTTTGCGCCCCTAACATGACCTTCCTTTGCTACAGAAATGTGACTTAACTAATAACGAGTCGGAGTTGGTGTGCTGCGCGGAGTCTGCCAGTCCGTCGCTGCCGAAGGGACTTGTCACTCAGCTACCGATTGTCTCCAAGGCCGCAGACTGTGAGTATTGCTAAACCTGACCACAAATATTATAAAATTATGTTGCATGTCTGAAAATCTGTTTCAGTTTTTTTTACAGTTTATTTGTAAATACACCTAATACATAGTTTCAAATTTAATAATTATTTTTGTAGTTTCTCAAATTAAAACTATGCAATAGAAGGTTGTACGAAAGAAAACGATAAACACCTACTAAAAGCAATTAAAGAGAAGTTCAATGTAAAAATACCAAAATGATGAAACTGTTTTTTTAATTAATTATAAATTTTAATATTCATAATTACAAACACTAAATATTCTTAATCTTGATGCTCACCACTCTTCTAGACACAAGCGCCAGCTTCTATAGAAGGGGAACATTAAAAAATCAAAAGCAGTGAAAACTAATTGTATGAATTATTTTAGTTAACATTGATTATACTCTCTAATACATTGTACTGTAAATTGATTAATTATTTAATATATAAAAATAAAACTATGTAATAGTAGGTTATACGATAAAACTGTTACTTTTTTTTCAAAGTTCCCACATTAGACATAATAATAGAGTTATTCTAACTTTAAGTAGGGCACTTGCAATTTATTATTTCGAGACCTCCTACTAAACAACACATCCGCAAAAATAATTTTTATGTTTTTCCTTTAGCTTAAGTGTAAAAATTAACGTTTTAATTTTATTAAATCATACGTTCAAATTTACTTGACCGAGGTAATGAAACAAGAGGCATTATATTAATATACACATCTGATAATTTTATTGTTTCCTCTACAGACTGCATAAAGCTGTCGGAAACTCGGGGAAACCTGTGTCCTCTGCACACACCAGACTCCAACATAGTACATCACCAGACTCTCATGAGGACTGTCGCCGAGGCCCCGTACTTAGTAAGTTTCAGACATTAGGTAGCTTTAGTTATTATATATTAATTAGTTTCTTGAAATGACTAACTAGCCTTCACGCCGTTTCCTGGCAGGGGCAGGCAGAGAGAATAGACCGTTACAATACTCTGTCTCGCATTCACTCCTTGCTTTATTCACATTCATAATTCATCTCACATACTCTTGCGTTATTCTGACCTTTGACCCAACCCGACTCAAGTAACTTCCACGTCGTATGTTCTCTTTACACTACTTTCTTCGTTTATCCGCTCTACATGCCCAAACCATCTAAGCGTCAAGATGCCGAGTTGATAAAAAATAATATGAAATTCCCTTGATGGAAAAAATACTCTAGTTCTATTATTTAACGTCCTGTACAAATTCTAAATGAAACAAATTCTGCATCTTTTCAAAATGCTGATTAACTTACCTAATTATACTGGTAAAAAAATACTTTTTAATAAAATATCTGATTTTTGCTGTATTTTAAATAGTCCTAAGCCTCTCCTTAATATACTTCCCAATTAAACAAACTCATCCACCTGTTCCAAGTATTCATCACTCACAACTATATTACATTGCTATTAACATGTGACTATTTTTACACTTTGAAACACCATGACCTTAGAGTTGGGCTGGCTGCTCACCAGGCAGCCGCCCTATAAAGCAGCAGCCAGTTGTAGCTTATAATAATAATAATAATAAATATACAGATTTAGGAAGCAAAATAAAAAGAATTTGGCATTCTCAGACTATAAAAATATTACCATTCGTTATTTCGGCTACTGGCATTATACCTAGCTCTCTCATTAAGAATTTAGGCGTATTAGATCTATCAAAAAAATTATATATAAAGATGCAAAAGTCGGTCATTTTGAAAACATGTAGGATAACGAAAGATTTTTTAAATATTTATGTTGAGGGATCAGTAGGATTTATAGGCCCTGTTAGAAGTTCTACCGAGCCGAACCCTCTGATATGAAAATATCTGGAGTCGGTGAATTTTTTTCCCATTTGATCTCTGGTGAGTTGACGTGTTGTTCTTGTATTGTTTTGTATTTATTTTACTTATATAATGCACTTGCATAGTGTTGATTGACTAGATGATCATTTGTGGAAAAGTGAGTGGAAGGGTTTACTTTTTCCTATGGGGAAGATTTAACCCGGACAACAAAATCGGAAGCATAAAAAAAAAAAAAAATAATAATAATAATTGGATAATTTGTAGAGCGCCGTTTTTGTGAAAAATCACCTCAAGGGCGCTGTACAATTTATTTCCTAGGATCTACATTTGTTATTTAGAAAAGAAACCAAAACATACTTACCTGGCAAGTCACTTCCGACAAACACACTTATATTAAAAAGTTTATGCTTATAAAAGATAAAACTGCACGCAGAGGACACTATATCAAAAAACACTGGTCATCGCATGACCTTAAGTCTGCTATAGTTTTTTATTTTAATTAAATTTAACTGTATTTTAACTGTCTTTAAAAGCCTACAAATTGTTAGTTGTTATCATTTTTATTATTTTTTTTTTTTGTATTTTTTATTTTACATTTTGTTAATTTAAATTGCCGTCGACTGTGAAAGTGGAGGTTTCTGAAATTATGGATACGACTGTCTGAAAAGGTGCGTTTTAAGTTTTGACCTAAATTCTGTCGAGTCTGCGATCATTCTCAAATCATGTGGCAGTCCATTCCAGGCTTTAGGTCCTGACACGGCGAAAGCACGCTCACCGAACTTAGTATCTGGTGTGCGCTTTGGTTCCTTCAACCTTCCGATAGCTGATGACGATGCTGACCTAAGGGTTGACTGTCGGGAATTGGAATCTTCTGGAATACACAATTCTGATAAGTAAGCTGGAGCCATTCCGTTAAGTGACTTAAATACCATCCAGCATACCTTGAACTGGATTCTTTCAGGACATTTGAGCCAGTGCAGATTTTTGAGATTCTCTGAAATGTGGGAGTATTTAGATACTCCGGTGATAAGCCTTGCCGCGGCGTTGAAAACGGATTGTAATTTGTTGATTTGACATTTGGGGAGACTTGCATATATTCCGTTGCAATAATCTAGTCGTGAAACAACATAGGAATTGACTAACAATTTAGTCGCCTCTGTTGGCAGGTTTCTCCGCACTGCTTTAATTTGCCTTAATTGAAAGAACCCCGTGCTTACAGTTCTGTTCACCTGAGTTTTAAGGGAAAAATTAGCGTCCAGATTGACACCCAGTAATTTGATGCACGTTTTTGGAGTGATGTCACTTCCTGAAATGGTTATTGGGGAGTTTTCAATGTTATGCTGATGTCTGCTTATAGCAGTCCACAGAAACTCTGTCTTTGTGGGATTGTAGCAGCCAATATCACCAGTTCTACTGGCTGCCACGACAAGTGCGTGAGGACTGAGGACTGAGGCATCCACACACATGTACCCTAGTCACATTTGAGGCTGGCTTCCACAGCCGACGATATTTGGCTTCCATAGAGCCCTAGGACGTTCCCTTGAATACACATTGCAGATCATGTTGGCTGCCTAGTGCGTGGCCAGTCAAGTATATACAAACTGCATTCATCCTAGACACGAGAGACCGTCGTTCTTGAAATAAGCAACATTCAAACAGACGCGTACTTCCATACTATTTGCAATACGTTTATGTATTTTGGGGATGTTAACTTTCCAAGTGTCATTATTTTGTCCTTTAGTTATCTCCAAACTTGGTTGGTAAAGAAGTGGTTATCAATTTGTAACGCACGTTTCTCTCCAAATCAATATTTGTTTTATTATGTTTAAGAAACGAATTTTCAAGCTTATTTTACGACTTGTTTAGAACACATTATATAAAAAAATTCTTTGGAAGGTTTTTTAAATGTAATTATTAATTATTAAATGAATATTAATATTTAAATGTATGTTGGAGCAAAAATATTTTTTTTAAACAATAATGAAAGACCATTAATAGAAAGGAACTAAAAACAATTTAAATCAAGGCTATAGATCTGAATTTTCTCTGAAAACATCGGCGGGCGGGTAAAATCCTTGGCTCTGGATTTAGTGGTCTCGGGATCAAATAATAAACAATAATCATGTGTATTTAAAATATTTATATTCAATTTAATTTACTGTTTTTCAATTCATATTATACACCCAAACTAACATGTCAATTACTTCTTTAAATTACGGTGATTTCTTTTTGGGGTATTATGCCATGTTGCGCTATCTACTTCTTTATCCAAAGTGTTGGACAGCATTACAGTTTCCATCATCAGGGTAGATGTTATTATGAGGCTGAAGGTAGTGAAGCGGGGAACAGGTGGCCACTAAACACGGCTAAAGCCATTTCAAACCAAGTTTCCATTCTGATGGCCTTTCACCGGGGCAATACTGAGATGTTTTACGATATTTTACTTCAAATTATATAGCCCTACCATCTCCAGCCAGTCCAGAGCACCCGACTAGGAATCCGGAGTACGCGGGTTCTAATCCCGGTATGTGCTGGTCAAGTTGTGTTATTATGTATTCATTTAAAATAGTATATAATATACAAGTACAGTTTAATCATAACTAAAACGCTGCTTGAAATGGCTTTAGTCGTGTTTGGTGACAATTTCCTTATTTTTAACCCGGTCATACGTGATTATATCTGGATAGGCAGGTACTTTTCTCTTCCGCATCTCGTTCCCCTTCCCACTACCTTCAGCTTCACAACATACCGCAATTTGGGATGCCATAGTGTCACTGGTTCCAGATGGTTGGTTGGGATGCCATAGTGTCACTGGTTCCAGATGGTTGGCAGTAAAAACTGAACAAATCAAATGAAAAAATGAAAATCAGCAAATATTTTCTGAGCAATTTAAAACAACACTTGCTTAGAGATTAATATGAAGTTGTGTTATGTTCCCAGGGACGTATTGGATCAGGTCGGAGAGAAGCTATCATCTGGAAGGGGAGTCCAATGACATTACTGAGTGACAGGTGGGTGGTGTGCTCTGCTGCCATCATTACATGGATTGGGTGAGTTTATTGTTTCTTCATTTAAAAATTCAACTCCTTGTAATAATGACTGCCACGATGATTTGATGTTTGATATTTGAACAATCTCACTTTAAAGATTTAAGCGCATTTTAAACGATATTTCACAAACTTGTGGTATACACGGTGTCTGGAAACTCGTGGTATAAGCGGCGAACTAGTGAATTTACCTCACATAATTTAATGAATTTGTTTTTATTTGTTTTTGAATCTTTATTTAGATGTATGCAAATTTTTTCATACATCTAGTAGGAAAATATAAAAAAAATACAAAAAATAACAATTACATTTTAAAAGAAAAAGATAAATACACAAAATTATATTATATAAGATATCTAGATGACTAAAATAATATTGGTGAGTATGTTCAACAATCAAAAATTATTTTTTACATATAAAGCACATGTCCTACGAAAAGTGCCAAGGCCTGGGGCTTCCTTTATGACATTTGGTAGGTTATTATAAAGTTTTTGCCCTTTATAAAACGCGCTGTTTTGTGTGCATGAAAGTTTAGTTTTGGGAAGCCTAAAATCTCAGCGTCTTCTCGTAGGATAATTGTGAACATTTTCATGGTACAAAATATTTCTTTGCAGATAATTTGGGAGCATATTATTTGGAAGCTTATAAATCATTGTTAACGTATTATATATTATATGTTGTTTGGTTGTCAGTAACCAAACGACACAGGGTTTTATAGCACTCGGTTTATTTCGATTCCTTACCGACCCGTGGGACAACGGGCTAAGAAACATATGTAATTTTAGAGTAGAACCATTTATTTCTCCCTGAATAAATCTCGGGGGAGGTACATTAAAAACACTCCACAAAATATTAATAAAAAATATTTTTAATTACCCCACTATCAGACTAATTCAAGACTTTAAAGCCCCTTCCCTTCAAATCTATTTATATAAATAAAAACGAAAATGTTAGTTTGTTTTAAATCTTAAATCTCCGAAAGTTCTTCTGATTGCTTTGTTATTTTGACACAACGTTGCATTCGAATACGCATTCGTTTTTATATACCTATAGCATATATATGTCACCTGTGACAGGTAAAACATGCTTATACGTAAAAGCAACATGCGCCATTGTTTCTCTATCTACACAAACAGACTGAACCACAGCAACGCGTGGCGGGGTATTGCTAGTTATTTATAAAAAATAGCTCTTTTACAAATTTACTTGTTTTGATGATAAAAACATAAAACCACTTTCGAACAGAAATAAACTTAATATTCTTGGCTGAATAACTATCATAACACAACCACAGACCAACCATTTTATAAAAATATACTCGCTGATGTACCATAGGCTTTCCATAGAGTTTTTCTAAATCTTATGTAGACTGTAGCCTTCCTCTTGTTTTGAAGGTAAAGTGTGCAAAATTTCACCGATTTCGGAATAAAACTGTAGATTTATATAAAAATGAAAGTTCCGCCGGTTTCCTCCCGCGGCCGCCCGTGATCGCCAGGTGATCACTCCTTCTTATTATTCTGTTTATATTATATGTCTGACCATAGTAGAAAAGGAGATGAGAAGTTAGTTTCATGAGGATTTGTCATTTGGTGACAGATATAGCACCACATGACCCGACTGGTTTTAAGCCACGCATTCCGTATTTCCACCAATTTATAACACATTTCTTTTGAACACTTTAACATTAAGAGTTCCTAAAAAATATATATTGTTTTTGAAGATAATATTTATACATTTGAGTCGAAACGGTAACTATACGAAATTCCATCGATCGAAAAAAATCTTAAAGTGTGCTGCGAAAATGATAACAGACCAATTTTGTTCTGTTATTTAACATGTGGTAGTTATTGAAAAATTCACAATGTTTCTTTAAATGCAACTTAGGCATTTTTAGAAAGAATTCTTACTGAACGAATTGTGTTTCATTAAATATTTAAACAATTTTCGCAAAATTATTGTCGTTTCATATCTCCCTTCAAACAATTTTCCTTATCTTTTTGAACGCTTACTACGGAGCCTTAAGAACTCTCTCGAACTGTTCGAAGAGTAAAGTTAGCGAGATGAGTCAGTAGTTGAACAGAATCAATTCCGATATCGACATATATATATTTAGTTTTTAAGAAGTTGCTTTTAAACAGCGTCTTTGTTGTCGCTAGTATGGTACGCAGTTATTTTATTTTTCACTCCATGTTTACAAATTATACACCATAGTGTATAGCTACACTAAATTCTGCTTTGTAATACGAGTATGTATGTACCGACTTATATGAATGCAATTTATATTAAGACGCTTTGAAATGAACGATTTTGTAATGTTTTTAAAAGAATGAAAAATTGAATTGAATTGAATCAGCGGTTTTCCTTTGAAATATAAAACCATAACAAATATATTATGGTGGTGAATCTCAGATGACGTAGTGATTGTATTAGACAATTAAACCTACTTAAGATGCACATGGCAATGTTAATATAACCTGCACTTCTTTTGTTTCAGCTCAGAGGATGTCTACTTCGTCGGATTGGGGGGGAACTTTACACCTCAGTACAACCCTGACGCTATATACAATGTGATAAAAATACACACCCACCCACTATTCAACAGGACCTACTCTGAAGTGTATAACAGCATCGCCCTTCTGCAGCTTGACAGACAGTAAGCTTTTCATAATTATACTAAACATTGGTAAATATCACAAAATAAATATGTTCATGGGTGCGACCGGAATTTCAATTAGAGACCATTTGCTATTCCGGCGTTTACTCTAGCAACTGAGCTATCTGCAGAACCTTCAGACCTGCCGCATTTCTGCATTTCATTTTATGCACATTTAAGTGAGTACATATTATTTTATCAACATTACAAATCTGACGGCCACCGTGGTCGAGTGGTAAGGTTCTCGACAAGCAATCCGGAGGTCTCAGGTTCCAAAAGTAAATTTTATTTTAGTAATTTATTCATTTAAAATAATATGTAGTATATTTGCTTTCTAGAGTGGAATATACTCTCAGTATCGCCCTGGTGTAAGACTACCATTTAGAATTGAAACGTTGCTTGAGATGGCTTTAGCCTACCTCCTTCTTTAGCCAACGTTTCGGACAGCATTATAATGTCCATCATCAGGGCAGATGTGTAATCGAATGTGAAATTACATGTTTATTTGTAATTACTGTAATGCTGTCCAAAGTGGGCTAAAGAAGGAGGTAACGCAATATGGCATAATACCCCAAAAATAAATCAAAGTTCTAGAGTTATTACATTAGAACCTATTCGTAATTATTATTATAATGTTACAGTCAATGATAAGTCAATGTTACATGCGTTGAAAAGTATTGTTACGATATTTATTATTTTTATGAAATTTTATAATTTATTGTTACTTTATTACCATTATTTCCAATGTCAAATAACAGGGGACTGGGTCTCAAGAGTGTCATGCGTCATGCCAGAATATCGGCATACCGCTCCTAAAGGGTTAAGGAATATTATTGCATTGCACTACCATTTCACAGTTTTACAGAAATAAATTATATCAATTTCAGGGTAACCTTCACAAGCAGAATAATCCCAGTCTGTCTCCACACCGGCACAACTCTTCCTGGCAGTGGCTTCCTCCTCACTGGGTGGAATCACTTATTCACCACACCTCCCCACAAGGTTAGAACACATTTCTCTGCCTTCAGAATGAACAATGACCGATGATGCGATAACTATATTATGGACAGCTGTGGCTGGTACTAAATGTACATTTGTTTAAATATATATCTAACCATCACGCCGTCTCCCCGCAGGGGTAGGCAGAGAGGATGGACCGCCACACAACTCTGTTTTAACACACACTCCTCGCTTCATGCACATTCATACATAGGTTCTGTTAATCTGAATCTTGAGATGACCCAAGTACTTGCCATGTCTACCTTGGGAGTCCCAGACTTCTTCTACCATCCACTCCTTTCTCCGTACATTCGCTCTACATGTCAAACCCATCTTAGGGTCCCTTACATTATTGAATTCTTTCCCGATCTCCACATGTTTATGGTATTTCTACCACTCTGAAGAGGACAAATGAAATGTTGATTAAAGCACACACTTAGAAGTAGCTGCTTCAAATCCTCGCGTTAATTTCACGATTAATTATTAATTTATTAAAAGTAATGTACATATATATTTGTGGCACGTTCCAGATTGGAAGATACTCTCAGTATCGCCCTGGTGAAATATCTTCATCCGGATCGAATGTATCTTGAAATGGCTTTAGTCGTGTTTGGTGACCAGATCAGGCACTTCCCCACCTTCCTCTTCTTCATCTCCTTCGCCTCCCCACTTCCTCAATTGGGGATGTCATAGTCCCACTGGTTCTAGACGGTTGGGAGTAGTTGAGAGACTTGTGTAGTATTTTCATTTCATTTTTTCAAAACGTCACTTCACATTGTAATACTATACGGATTGTTCTCATTGGATAAAACAATTAGTTGGTACGTTTTTCAACATTTCAGACGACAATGCAGAGAGTATCTCAGGAGGAGTGCTCTAGAACATTCCCCGCTGGCAGCTCAGGACACCGTGAAGGCGTAAAACATGACCTGGAGATTTGCAGCCGCCCAGTCAACACAACTGGAGTATGTCCGGTATGTAACGGTGGGATGCATTGTACACCAAGCTCATTATAACAAGGATGTTTTTTATATTGATAATAAAACATTGATATAACAAGAATTTTATAAATAACAAAAGAGTAGTCCCGCTGCCTGCCCCATGACAGCTTGTCTACAGGTCTACCATTTTTTTTCAATTTAATTAACATAATACATAATCATTTTGCATAAAAAAAATATTTTTAATTTCATAATGATGTTTATATTATGTAATGTAACATTCAATCTCTAAGAACGGGTTGTTTCACAGAATTTGAACAATTCATCAAAGTTGATTTTCAAGTTCTGTTAGTATTTCAGCTTAGTGAAGCCCTTGGCCAGTAATGATATAATAGAACTTGAATAGAACTACACAGAACATGAAAGTCAACTTTGAAGTTGGATGAATTGTTATTATTCCTCGAAACAACCCGTCCTTATTCTTCTTCTGATTGCTCTCTTCTCTCGGAATGTATCTACTATTAAGGAGAAACGACTTCCTTAATTAATTCCTCCCGTGGATTATCATTTGGGTAACTTTTTCATATTATATGATTAAGTAGGTAGGTAAATAAGTACCTACTTACAAATCTTAAGTTTTCAGAGGAAATTTTGATTTAATGAGAGAAAAACGAAAACATACATTTTTTGTTAACAGAACTACTAGGGTTAGGTTAGGTTAGGTTAGGTTAACCAAACCATTTCCATTAACCATGAATGTAAACACTGACTACCTACCGGTTTTAAAGAAGCGATTAATTAATTAAAATGAATTAATAATCTGCCATTTGAAGTGTGTTCACTTTATCACTTTATTTGTTCTCAGATCTGGTTCAGCGGCAGCTCGCTGACTATAACCAACAGCCCCAGGGTGGCCTGTACTCACCTGCTGGTGGGGTTGACATCTTGGAGTAAAACTTCACCCTGCATGGTGACCAATACGCGGATATCTACCTTTGTCCCTTGGATAGAGGGTATTGTGTGGCCTGAAAGTGGTGTTGTTTAGGACCGTGTTTTAAACAATTTGTAAATTTATTTTTTTCATTCTGAATATAATGGTATCAATAGAATTAGTTAAGGGGGACAGTTGTCCTAGTCCCCCTCCCACGTGTATACATGGTGTCTGGAAACTTGTAGAACAAGCGGCAAACTGGCGTATCTATGTCACATAGAAAACCGAAAAAATACTCTGGTTTTGTTCTATCAGAGCAATTCAATTCTTTTGTTACATTTTTTCTATTAAAACCTTTTCTAACCGGGCCGACGCTTCGACACATTTTAAAATACTACCAATTAAAAAAAATATATAAATTCCAACTTCTGACTCAATTTACTCGAAAATGGAAACTCACATAGTAAAAAAATACTTTTGTGATAGGTTCATCAGTTTCCCCTTTGTACTATGAGTTTCCGGACAACATGTATTACACAAATCCCACACAGGCAAGGCCAGTGGGTAGGCATACTTGGGATTAGTTAAAGGTACTTAAACATGACTTATTGTGGAATGTAGGTACATACCTATATTATTTCTATAAAAAGGAGATTTTTATGATTTATTAATATCAAAATCAGTTAGATTTTTTAAATTAGAAACACATTTTACAGAAGAAAAACATATTTTTGTAATATTGTTTCTTATACTTAACTTAAGTACAAAAATGGTGCCCTTAAATTTTTCTTACTTCTATCAGAGTAATAAAGATTAAAATTAAAATGTTATCGACCTTATTCTGCTACTTTAAAGAAACCAGTGTACTGAAGTTATATAACAAATCCTTGGTCAATCGGCCAACTGGTTATTGAGAAATCGTAGTTGCCGATTTGTATTTGTGCGTGTAAAATGGATGTACCATTGGGTGAGATTAAAATGAAGTAATTGATAGTTAGCAGCTAATCAGCCAACCCAGGGCCAAGAACAACTTGTTCCTCTCTCTTGGAAATTGGATTATAGTCAGTTTGGCATTCTGTCCTTCAGTTCTTGTTACTTGTTGCCTTCTCACTACTTGTCAGTACTCATACTTCCCTCTATTCTATTACTTTCTAGACAACAATACCGCATTAAGTAAGGTGGGGATGATGGGTAGATACTGCGTGCAAATTAATCATGAATATGTTTTAGTGTTTTGTGAACACCTCACTAGGAGAACAACATTATATGCTGAGGTGTTCACATGTCTCAATTATGTGAATTATTAGAATATTATTAAGCATTATGTATTTAAATGCCTGAGTTATTTATATTATGTATTGTAAATGTTTTTGACTCTTGTTTAATGTTAATAAATTTTTTTGTAAATTTGTACGTCTTTTGTTTTGATTCAGTTTTCTTTCCATCTTTAGTGTTGGTGTATTCTGTATTACCGATATTTTCGATAAAAGTCTTTACGGTCAATAATGGTTGAAGGTAGACAAATTAACGAAAGAATTAAAACTTAACATAGAAAAGTTTAGCCAGAAAGAAAGAGAAAAATGCGCAAATACATAACAAATATTGATAAAATAAATAGAAAAATAAAAGCACCTGAATTCGGCGGTCACCTCTGGTGTGGAGCCCTAACAAGCCCCTTGACTTTGTGCTGAAACTGACGGTGCGTTTGATAGATTTTCCTTTCTTAACAAACGGAAGAGCACAAGCGTCAGGTAGGAATGATCATGAAAAAACATCTGGAGATTGGCAAAGAAAGCAATAATGAGTAAGATTAAGAAAGGGATGCCTAGACGGTTAGGATTAACAAATCACTATAACAGAAGAATACATTATAAAGGTTGGACGGTTAGTTTTTGGTTTAGTTTGGTTTTACGTGATATCTGGAATTATGTACACGCAACCTGCCAATTTGACTGTCCTAAAACGGGAAACTTGCTAGTTGGACAGTCAAAGCTTCCTTTTATATTTGTATATCTTGTATGTAATAAATGTAATAATAATAAATAAATAAATAAATAAATCTGCACCAAAGACCCAGCTGCCCAGAGCCAATTGTGATATGTCGTTAGCAGAGATGTGCAAAAATTTCTAGTTGTGTGATTGTGTTGTCAGAGTGTTTTTTTATTGTATTTGTACAATAAATGTGTTAGCATAAATTTAAAGGTAGTTGACGTATATTTAAGACATTATACTCAATAATGATCAATATCTTGTCGGTTGCTTGTTGATAACACGTATTACCATTTTTGGTGCTTTTTGAAGAGGATCAATAATAGTTTGAGTACAGTCACCCTAAATGATGATACCATATTCTAATATGGATTAGCAGAGAGCATAGTATACTGATTTAATTGCTGTAGGAGTAAGGATATTTCTACAGGTTGGAAACACATGAGAATGCGGGGAGTTGGCTATGTGCTGATTACAACGTAGATATTGTCAATCAGATATTTTATATTGGTGACTTGTGCCAAGTTTGGGCAATTACAGGAAGAATTAGGTCTTGGACAGGAGTGAATTATTATTTTTTTATTGCTAGTAGGTTGAGTAGCAGAGGACAGACTAAAAGTATTAAATTTAAAAAAACACATTTTTAACAACTTGTGGAATAACTTTCCTAAGTCGGGACTCATTTGAATTCTCCAAACATATCATAGTTACTGATTAGTACTGTGTAAGTGGAATAGAGCAAGTGGATGGGGTGCTTTGTTTTACATATTCATCCTGCCTGTCCTGGACACAGCATTAGTGCAATTTTGTATGAGTGGCATTGAAGCCAAATCTAGGATGAGAGGAAATTTCCTGGCAGCCATCTTGTATGACAAACTTATGAACTGATTTGTGTGCAAAGTGGTGCATAATGAACTATTATAATTTTATTTTTGTATTTTAATATAGTAATAACAGCTTATGATTTTTTGGGGTACTTTATTAGAAAAGGAATGATATACGTCATTAAAAAATTAAAATAGGTTTTTGCATTTTCCATACAACTTCCCCCTCGCCGCGACTTCAAATTGTTCTCAAATTGCTCCGTCCAGGGCTTTTTAGGTCAATGTGCAGTTTGGTATCAGTTATTTAGCCAGGGCTCCTACGGGGAGCAAGTTCATACATCTCTCATAGCGAGGACAAGGACCGACTGATATACGGGGAACATGAACTAAATGCGATAATAGGTAGAATGTTACATAAAAAGTCATTTGAAAATGGATCAAACTTGACTTGACATCATTGACTAAAAGGTCACTAATTCAGCTGCACATTCCCGACTATACTACTGTTGTAACTGTTCTTCTAATTAATGGGAATAATTATCCAGAAACAGAAAACACACTAAACAGGATCGAAAAATAGTTAGACTACCACTCAGTTCAACTTGGCTAGACTATCACTCACTCACACTTGTCTAGACTCTCACTCACTTACACTTGGCTAGACTTCCACTCACTTACACTTAATGCTAATAAAACCAGGATAAAATGTCTCTATTGAAACTTTCAGAGAGAAGAATAAGCACAGATTTAATACTGTTACAAATAACACTACATTTTAAAATTGACTGTCCCGAATTACTTCAATGTATCAGTATCCAAGTTCCCAAAAAATCATGCCTACATTTCTTACCTTTTTACTTAAATAACCCCAGAACATTAGCTTACCAAAATTCTCCGATTCCGAGACTTCACAGTCTTTCTGATCTGGGTGATATATTTCATCTTAAAACTAATCAGTATAAATGTTGTATATTCTATCATTTCTATTCTTCTATGCACAAATAGACCTATGTACCATTATTACGCTTCTACTATTTTGTTTTGTTGAATCTTTTAAATTCAATTATATGCGTGAGGATTCTTAGTTCCTGTTCACATTTTTAATTATGAATTTCATTCTGTGTTTTTTCTCAAACCTTTTTGCCATTATTCTGATGTGTGTTTTATTGTTCATTTGTATTTTGTTCTGTGTTTTTTTTAACCTTTTTTGTCATTTTTATTTATTGTATTAATTTTTAAGTGTTTACTTTGATACAAATAGCTTGTAATTTTTTTAAGAAAAGCTCAATAGGGCGTATAATACCTAAATAAAAACCAAATTCATTACTTTCAAAATTAAAATTACAAAAACTCTGAAGTAACTCTGGATTTCTAAATTCATAGCTTCCGTCACTTAAATGGGCTTTGTAAAAATTGTCCTTCATTGGAAAACATTGACCGTGTTAAAATTGATAAAAATTAATCATGGGATGAGCAAATTAACTATTTAAATAATAGAATAAAGTTATTTTTTCAAGACCATCAGGAAAGTCCTCAGTAAAAAAGACTTAAACAAGATCTACATGGCTCTTTGCCAATCACTGTTAGAATACGGTATTATCGGTTGGGGCAGGGCAAATGACAATATCCTAAAATCACTAATTAATTTATACTGAAAGTCCTGTAAGAACTAGTTCTAATGAAATCGTCAACAATCTTAACATCGTGTCAATTAAACAGCTCTATTCTTAAACAATAGGTACTCCATTACGTTCATTAATTCAAAACACAACAAATAACAACTTACAAATTGTATATTACAAACTATACATCTCAAACATATCCAACAAGCAACTACAACATACAACATTCCTATACTACGGTACTAAACTTTACAATCAAATCCCACTCTCATTCAAAACTCACACCAATATTATATATTGTAAATCCATGACCAATTTGTTGCTAAAAGTATTTTACACTATACAGTGTGGGGAAATGAAAAACACATTTTTTTTATTAAAAAGAAAGGGAATGATGAAATTTTGAAATAAAAAAAATATTTTAATTAAAAAGCAACAAAAAACATATTTTAATATAACAAAATCCATTTACCAAAAATTTGCAATCTTTCAATTTCAGCTTTTTCAATATTATGTTTTATGGAGATATAATATTTTAACTCTAAGATAACTCTAATTTACTGTCACCAAATACAGACTGAAACCAAAAACAATAATGCACTAAAAAAGCACCAATATATTTTTAATTTTTCAGAAAAACCACCGCATAATGATTATATAATTGCTTCATTTTATTCTTACTACAAAATTGAAATAATATGTAAATGAAATCCTCAGCACGGGAGATCCCAGCGAGGATATCATTATGATGATTGACGCCATGTGACAACTAACCCCTAGTTTCTGTGAGTACAGATTATTACTGATAGGTACCTATTTAATTAGTAAAGATTAAGAAGTAGTCTCTTCCTAGATATTGTATGGAGATACGCAATGGGTTCTGTAATATACCTACCTTATCACTTGTAATAAAATGGAATCCCAACTGCTCCGATTGGGCCATGTAGTGGGGCAGGAGGTAGCTTTAAGTTGTTACCCCTTCATTGAAACCAAAACAGTGTCCGATATTGCCACAACGACCCGAGGTGAGCAAATACCTCTATCGGCATAGGATAGTAAGATCATAAATACAAGTTTTGAAAATGGCAACTTTCCCTTTACCTACAAAAAAACTATTATTTCCCCAATTTTTAAATCTGGGGACCCCAATCTAAGTAGTAACTATAGGCCAATTTCTCTCACCTCAAACATTGCCAAAATATTTGAAAAAATTGTAAAAAAACAAATATTTAAATTTGTAAAAGAAAATAATATTTTAAATGCACATCAATATGGTTTTAGAGAAAATATGAGCACTCAAGATGCTATCGTTGACTTAACATTTGAAATATATAAATCTTTAGGTAGTAAAAAAAAATGCATTGGAACATTTGTCGACTTAAGAAAAGCATTTGATAGTATATCACACTCTAATCTTATCTCGAAACTAGCGAAAATTGGTATAACCAACAATGCTTTAACGTGGATCGAAAATGACCTATTTAATAGAGAGCAATTTGTAAAGTTAAATGGCTCTCTGAGTGATTCGCAGACCACAAATTTTGGCATCCCGCAGGGAACTGTTCTAGGTCCAATTCTTTTCATCATTTATGTCAACGATATTTTTAAACTCTCAATTATGTCTAAACTTATCTCATACGCTGACGACACAGCAATTTTAACTGGGGGATTAACTTGGAATGAAACCCAAAAAACAGCAGAGTTAGACATAAACATACTAAAAAAATGGTTCGATAAAAATTTGTTAACACTTAATACTGAAAAAACTTTTATAATACTTTTCACCATTAATAAAAATTCATTCCCTGATAATTTAAAGATAAGTATACACTCATATAATTGTAATAGAATTTCAAATTTATGTAAACCTGACTGCTCTGTACTTACTGTTAAAACTAATGTAAAATATCTTGGTGTAATTATAGATAGTAACCATAAAGTGGAAATTACAAATCAATGCAATAGTAGAAAGGTTAAGAAAATTATTGTACATTTTTCTTAGAATACGAAACATACTAAATTTTAAATTATTAAGAATCATCTATTTTTCACTAATTCAATCAGTATTACAATATGGAATTGTTGGTTGGGGTGGAGCATTCAAAACTTCTCTCTTACCTTTAGAAATCATCCAAAGAATATTAATAAAAATAATTTTGAAAAAACCGTATGATTACCCCTCAATTAGATTATTTCAAGAATTTAAAGTCCCTTTACTTCATAATATTTATAAAAAAATAACTCTTTTTCAAATACATAAAGATTGTTTCAACAATGACAACTTAATAACTTTTTCGAACAGCAATAGACAAAGTATTCTTGGCTCTATAACTATCCCGCGCTGTAACACCACCACAGCCCAACAATTTTATAAATATTTTGGTGTCAAATGGTTTAACCAATTACCTCTTAACTTAAGATTGGTAACGAATTATAAAAAATTCAAAAGCTCAATAAAAACACTATATCAATAACATATTAAAATCGTTTATACTTAAAAATACAATATAATCTCTCAATTATTATTATATTGAAATCCTTTTCCCTTATTTCTTGTTCTTATCTCTTTCTTTCTTTTACATCATTTTCTCTTTCTATATGATATAATTTTTTTTTATGTATATATTGAATGTAAAAAATAAAAATTAATATTTTCATGATCTTAACACTCTCTGAAAAAATATGTTAAATTATTATTTACAAGTGTTTCTCCGCCTTTTTAACACGAGCATTTGCTCTAAAAAAAGGTGTATCACGATGTACTGTAATTATTAAAAAGAAAACAAACTTAATGTAATGTAATAACATGTAATTGTAAATTTTATATTAAATAAATAATAAAAAAAAAAAAAAAAAATAGTGAATATTATATCGAACCGAAGCAAGTTACATCAAATGTACACAATACTTGTTCTCCCCAGACATCCAACTGCTGACTTACTCTGGAATCAAATACCTCTACTAATATTGAAGCTTCTTTAAGCACTGCAGTGAATGCTTGCTGACTGCACAGTCATACAATGTTATGCCGGGAACATGTCAGCTATTACCAAACCATTCATAATCCCGAGCAATGCCGGGAACATGTCAGCTAGTACCAAACTATTCATAATCCCGAGCAATGCCGGGAACATGTCAGCTAGTACCAAACTATTCATAATCCCGAGCAATGCTGGGAACATGTCAGCTAGTACCAAACCATTCATAATCCGGAGCAATGCCGGGAACATGTCAGCTAGTACCAAACTATTCATAATCCCGAGCAATGCCGGGAACATGTCAGCTAGTACCAAACTATTCATAATCCCGAGCAATGCTGGGAACATGTCAGCTAGTAAAAAAAAATAATAAATCCGGAGCAATGCCGGGAACATGTCAGCTAGTACCAAACCATTCATAATCCGGAGCAATGCCGGGAACATGTCAGCTAGTACCAAACCATTCATAATCCCGATCAACGCCAGGAACATGTCAGCTAGTACCAAACTATTCATAATCCCGAGCAATGCTGGGAACATGTCAGCTAGTACCAAACTATGCATAATCCGGAGCAATGCCGGGAACATGTCAGCTATTACCAAACCATTCATAATCCCGAGCAATGCCGGGAACATGTCAGCTATTACCAAACCATTCATAATCCCGAGCAATGCCGGGAACATGTCAGCTAGTACCAATCCATTCATAATCCCGAGCAATGCCGGGAACATGTCAGCTAGTACCAAACTATTCATAATCCCGAGCAATGCTGGGAACATGTCAGCTAGTACCAAACTATTCATAATCCCGAGCAATGCTGGGAACATGTCAGCTAGTACCAAACTATTCATAATCCCGAGCAATGTCGGGAACATGTCAGCTAGTACCAAACTATTCATAATCCCGAGCAATGCTGGGAACATGTCAGCTAGTACCAAACTATTCATAATCCCGAGCAATGCTGGGAACATGTCAGCTAGTACCAAACTATTCATAATCCCGAGCAATGCTGGGAACATGTCAGCTAGTACCAAACTATTCATAATCCCGAGCAATGTCGGGAACATGTCAGCTAGTACCAAACTATTCATAATCCCGAGCAATGCTGGGAACATGTCAGCTAGTACCAAACTATTCATAATCCCGAGCAATGCTGGGAACATGTCAGCTAGTACCAAACTATTCATAATCCCGAGCAATGCCGGGAACATGTCAGCTAGTACCAAACCATTCATAATCCGGAGCAATGACGGGAACATGTAAAGTGGGAAAAATATAAAGTGTTTAAAATGTGGAAAAGGTGGTCCAATCCTTTAGACTACCATGAATTCTGTATCCTTCGATCAAGGCAAAAGAAATTGTCTAGAGAATGTCTTAAACAATTTATAGGCCAATCAATAAAGAGTTTGAGGTATGCAAAAATTCCCCCGTCGATGAAATTTTTGCAGTCACGTGGAGTATCATTTAGGGATGACGAATGACAAGAGATCCAACAAAATATTTAACGGGAAGTTATTTATTTTTAGCAAAAACTGAAAAAAAATTATAACTCTCGCTGGAAAAGTACTTCTTTCGAGAACTCTTCACATATTGTTAGTATTAATTAATATCCACCTGATTAAATAGAAATCCAACAATATTTTTGTAGGGAAAGTGTTTTTTTTAAAAGAGATTTGTTTTTTAATTTTATTGTTGCCGGGAAAATTACTCCCTCCAATTGTTGATAACGGAGTGTCTTAATATTGGTGTTTGCTTTATTTAATCAAAAGATCCAACATTTTTTTCTTTTGGAACATGCTTTTTTGATCCGTCAAAAATATCGCTCCGGAAAAATAGTCCGTCCAATTTTTTTACGAAAAGTTGATGGGATAGCTATGTAAAAACGATTTCTGCAAAGATCCAACAAAATTTTGAACGGCAACCTATGTTTTAAAATTAATTTCGAACCCACGCTCATTTCGCGTGATTTTTGGATGAACGGGAGCCCGCGGGGTAAGGGGAGGGTGGGGCTAGTCGCACGGGGGGCAAGCGAGCCGTTCGGCGCGAGATATAGCTGATCGCTGCCCGCGTAGTAAGCTGCGGTGGGGACTTGGGGAGGGGTGGGAAGCCGACTTGATGTGTTTTATGGTTGTCCGAAAATGTGAAAAATGCATTGAATATTCCTCAATGGAAGAATGAATGTTTTAAACAAAAATTACAAAAACTGTTTCTATTACTGTAAAAGTGTTTTATAGTAACCATTGAATTATATTAAATTTTACTAATGGTTTATATGCGAAGTGTAATATAAACAAACTCAATATATATTTTTAAATTATTGTGGCATTGTAAATAAGGTTGTTTCATAATTCTCAAATTCTCAATAAAAAGCATCACAAACAGGCATTTTCGAAAGCTTTGTTAAAATCAATGAAAGAGACGTAAAGCTTCTATAATATCATTTTTAATTTTAAAATACTTGCATAATATAATGTTATTTTAACCAATTCATTATTTTGACAACTGCCTATTTATGTGACCGAAAATTAAATGGGTGTAGTTAGTGTGGAATAATAATATTAATTATAAGACATTATAGGTAACTACAATACAATGACAACAATTGGGATCAGTTCTTATTTTTAACGTTTTATTGTTGAATAAAAATCTATTATAATATGAAAAAAAGTTTTACACTTTAAAAACATTACTCTGCGAAACTAAAATTAGAGATCCTTTACTAACTGACCAAAAAATAAAACAAAAATACAATAAAATAAGGTACAAAGATTGATATTATTTTTGTTATTATAGAAACAGAAGATAGAAAAAATATAGAAATAGGACTACATTTTAAAATACACATTTTGTTCACAATAAGATCATAAGAAATATTTTTTTTTATTGGTGCCCTTTTTTTACTCATTTAAAGTACGCTCTAGCGTGTTTAAATCGCACTTTATGAAACGCGCGTTTTTTAAAGTTACCATGGTAACATCAACAAATCAACAAAATGTGAAGTCTTTAATGTCAACTTTTAACTATAAATCCAACTATTAATCTTATGTGACAGATTGCAAATTAATGTTTGTGTTTTTCATTTCCATGACAACAATATATTGTGATGTCACATCACGAATTCATTAATAGTTCTTATTTCCAAATTTTTAATAATAATATCAATATTTATGTTTTCAAAGTGTACCAATAAAAAAATAGCGTAAAGTATTCGTGGATAACTGGTCTTTAAAACACTTGCTTTATTTCGAGCACTCGGCTACGCCGTCGTGCTCGAAAAATCGCGCGTGTTTTAAAAACCTGTTTATCCACTTATACTTTAATATACTATTTATACTATCTAGAATCTAGATAAAACAAATAACATGCCCCACATAAAATGTGTTAATTGCGAGGAAAAAAAAAATTAGCTGTTAATATAAAAAAAATCTGTGTTTCTAAAAAGGGTTGTTGAATTAATTCGGATGAAATAATTACGCTGCAAACTTGGATTGTTTTGAAGAAGATGGTTGTTCACTTTGCAAATCATTTTCACTATTATTGTCATAATTTAAAATATTGATGCCAATGTATTTAAGAAAACATATGGGAGGGGATCGAATAATAGGCTTGACTATGGGAAACGGCGGACTAATGACCGAGCCTTTCCACGCGGTGGTTTCGGTTAGTAGTGTTAGTACTGAGCAAACCAATCCGAAACGAAAGCAAAATTAGGGTTGGCACATTGATATTTGGCACTGCTCTAATATTTTTTTACGTTAAATTGTAATGTATTCCGGCAATGTCCTCTATTTGTTTTGATATTGGATATGAAAACCACGGCTCTTTTTATATTGCTCTCTTATTCCGCTCCACGGTTAATACGCAATATTTCAGTTTCAAATAAATGGAATTAGATTTATTAATTCAAAAGATGATTTATTAAGTCGGGGGAGACGAAAAATATGCACTTTTAAATTTTATTTCTTTTATTAATTAACTTACGCGATATGTCAATTAGTATGCGGCGCCGTTGTTGTCGCCGTTGTTAAATAACGTAATTCTACCGAGTAACGTAATTCTATCTATAAAATATTTCATAGACACTGCTGCCAATCACACAAAATTTAGTATTGCCATGTAAAATTAATAATATCATCATATATAATTCATTCATGTAAGTGAATGTATTATTTATAACAAATAATCAACATAAAATTAAATGTAATAATCCGAATTAACAACCAAAAGGAATAAAATGTGATTAAACGTATTCCGTTTGGGTAGTTTAGGTTGGATTAGGCAGAAGAACATGGAAAAAAGCTATTAGAATTAAATCACAAACCAGTCTATACAAACCTAGCGCAGCCCACAAACTATTTGAAAACTGGGATATAACTCTAAATAGGACGCGAGTGGGCGTTATTAAATGGGCAATTTTTTGTTATAGAAAATCACAGTTAGATTAGGTTAGGTTATGTTTTTAATTTTATTTGGTATTAAGGAGATTTTATTGAATTAGTTCGTAGGTAGGTACTGTACCTACACCCGCCCTCTGGCTAGGAAATTAACTAGTAGGTACGTTTGTTTTTATTTTGATAAGAATTTATTTTGTGAGGTTGGTATTTCCAGCAAATGTCATATTACTTTGTAGTTGCTTTGAAATCTCGCGAACAAATGGAATATGGCGTTATGATTTTGGTTGACGACCGGTGTATTATCGTATATGTGAAATAATTTAAACGAAATAAAAATTTGAAGTGTATATTTTTTTAGGTTTTCCCCAACATTAAGAGTCACTTTTAGTAGTAATATAACTAAATTCATGTATCAATTCAAATAAACATTCCATATTTACCGTGAAGCGGAATTCGTAACGTTTATCAAAGTGTGTTATGTTTTGTTATGAATTAAATTATTAATAAAAATGTATTTTAATTATCGTTGAATGTGCCAACCCTTATCATAAAGCAGCATTTTTTTATGGTTTTTACCCGGTTTCAGGGCAAATATCAATTCGTTTCAGAAATGTGTTATTAATTATTAACTGCCAACTTTATTTTAGATTTTAATAGAAGTATTGTCATGTTTTTTTCTTTTCAATGTAACTATGTACAAAAAGTTTTTTGAAAAGTGTAATCAATTTATTGATAAAATTGATGAGTTCAGATTCTTTTTCGAATAAAAATGGTCCAATTTACAAAAAGTCCATATTGGATTTATTAATCCATAAGGAATTGTGGTTTGAAAAGCTCGAATTGAAAGCAGATATACGAAGCGTTGTCAATAAACCATGCAATTTGCCCTTTGTTAATTTTACAGACTCTAAAAGCGGCCGTCAAACGCGTAGCGTAGTCCCGAATGGAACTAGCCCTACCCCTCCCCTTACCCCGCGGGCAGCGGTCAGCTATATCCCGCGCCGAACGGCTTGCTTCCCCCCGTGCGACTAGCCCCACCCCTCCCCTTACCCCGCGGGCACCCGTTCATCCAAAAATCACGCGAAATGAGCGTGCGTTCGAAATTAATTTGAAAAAATAGGTTGCCGTTCAAAATTTTGTTGGATCTTTGCAGAAATCGTTTTTACATAGCTATCCCATCAACTTGGCGTAAAAAAATTGGACGGACTATTTTTCCGGAGCGATATTTTTGACTGATATCAAAAAAGCATGTTCCAAAAGAAAAAAATGTTGGATCTTTTGATTAAATAAAGCAAACACCAATATAAAGACACTCCGTGATCAAAAATTGGAGGGAGTAATTTTCCCGGCAACAATAGAATTAAAAAACAAATCTCTTTAAAAAAAAACACTTTCCCTACAAAAATATTGTTGGATTTCTATTTAATCAGGTGGATATTAATTAATACTAACAATATGTGAAGAGTTCTCGAAAGAAGTACTTTTCCAGCGAGAGTTATAATTTTTTTTCAGTTTTTGCTAAAAATAAATAACTTCCCGTTAAATATTTTGTTGGATCTCTTGTCATTCGTCATCCCTAAATGATACTCCACGTGACTGCAAAAATTTCATCGACGGAGGAATTAATGTTTGGGTTAGCCTCATTTTGAGCCTTTATTGACTGGCCTATTATAACAAACGCTGAACTTAATATATCTCGTGACCCTAAAAACTTTTGGTCTTATGTTAAAGGAAAAAGAAATAATTCTGGTTTGCCTCATGTTATGAAACTGGGCCAAGTGACTGCTGAAAATCCTTTCGCCAAATGTAACCTGTTCTCACAGCATTTCGTCTCCACCTTTAATTACAACACTATCGATGTACACTCTACCAACTATCATTTTGACAATCAAGTTAATATCTCCTCGGTTTCAGTTTCAAAACAAAAAATAGAAAAAGTAATCGATACTATTTCTAGCTCACTGGGTGCGGGTAGTGATAAAATTCCGGCTTTCTTTATCAAAATGTGTAGCAAGGTAATCTCGAAGCCCCTATTATTGCTTTTTCAATCCTCATTGAAAGAAGGTATCTTTTCTGATCGTTGGAAGAGTGCTCTCATCACACCTGTTTTTAAGTCTGGGGCTAAAAATGATGTCCAGAACTATCGACCGATATCTAAATTACCAATCTTTAGTAAAATTTTTGAAAAAAATTGTTCATGAACAACTATATAACTGCATCGAGTCTGTAATACTCGTGAACCAACATGGCTTTATGAAAAAAAGATCGGTTGTATCTAATCTTGCCATTTTCATTGAAAATATTACTAAATCAATGGATGATCAAATCCAAGTTGACGTAATCTATACAGACTTTTCAAAAGCGTTTGATAAAATTGACCACAGTCTTCTTTTGTCCAAATTACTAGCTTTGGGAATTCATGGGGATTTATATAGATGGTTAGTCTCCTATCTTAATGGGCGCACTCAGGGAGTAACAATAAATGGCTTCATCTCTGAGATTGTAAATATACCCTCAGGTGTGCCCCAAGGATCTCACCTGGGACCGTTACTGTTTACAATTTTCATCAACGACATTATAAAATGCTTTAATTATGCAAATGTTCTACTTTTCGCTGATGATGTGAAAATATTCCTGCCTATTAATTCTATAATTGACTGATTTAAACTACAAGAAGATCTGTATAGGCTTAATGATTATTGTATCCGCAATCGTCTCAATATGAACACTTCTAAATGTTATGTAATTACCTTCACTAGAAATAAAAATTAAATTTGACCATAATTATCATATAGCTGGCCAACTACTCAAAAAAGTTACACAAATTCGTGATCTAGGTGTTATACTTGACAGTAAACTTACATTTGAGGCTCATATTGATATGATTGTTAAGAAAGCCCTTAGAATGCTAGGATTCTTATTCCGTATTGGAAAAGAATTTAATAATATCAAAACACTTAAAATATTGTATTTTTCTTATGTTCGCAGTCATCTTGAATTCGCTTCTCCCATATGGAATCCTCAATATAATATTTACATAAATCGCATTGAAGCCATCCAAAGAAAATTTGTCCATCATTTAAATTTCAAATTAAATTCAAACCTTGACGTAAACAGCTCGATGGACCTTTATGGACTTAAGCCATTAAAAACTAGAAGAGACTCCGCAGATATAATATATCTCCATAAAATTATCAATGGCTTTATTGATTGTTCTCCCCTTCTGTCTGAAATTAATTTTAGAGTCCCGAGCGTTAGAACTAGAGAAAAATCACTTTTTCATCTCCATAAATGTTCTACTAATATCAGACAAAATGTGTTTATATTCAGAGCCTGTAGTATATTTAATAAGAATTTTAATGATATGGACATATTCACAAGTAATTTAGGAACCTTTAAAAGATATGTAATAACTAACATTAAATAATTTTAAATATTCTACTGGAAGTTATCATGTTATTGCTCTGAATCCTTTCCAGTTACTTACCTTCCATTTTATACTCATGTGTTCAATTTAGTTGTAGGTATACATTTATTATATTGTTATTATTGCTATTGTGTAGTGCTTTTATTGATTGCTGCTGTGTTGAAATTTTACAATACATTATGTTTTGAATTTAAGCTGGTTATTAATATATCAGTTAAATTTGAATTTTTGAAATTTAGCTGGTTATTAGTTTATTAGTATATCAGTTAACTTTAAATTTTAATTTATTTGTGTTCCTAGATCTGTTATTATTTTTATTTATTATTTACAATATTGTATTTTTTGTAAATCTCTCAGGCCACGGGTACAGAACCCTTAGTTTTTTGTTTTAATATTCTTTATTATTATTATAATTTTAAGTGAAAATCTGTTATTGGATTTTATCTTTATTACTTAGTTTATTCTTATATATGTAAATAATCTGTTGATTTTCCCAAATAAATAAAATAAAATAAAAAATAAAATAAAACATGCCAGCTAGTACCAAACCATTCATAATCCCGATCAACGCCAGGAACATGTCAACTAGTACCAAACTATTCATAATCCCGAGCAATGCTGGGAACATGTCAGCTAGTACCAAACTATTCATAATCCGGAGCAATGCCGGGAACATGTCAGCTAGTACCAAACTATTCATAATCCGGAGCAATGCCGGGAACATGTCAGCTAGTACCAAACTATTCATAATCCGGAGCAATGCCGGGAACATGTCAGCTAGTACCAAACCATTCATAATCCCGATCAACGCCAGGAACATGTCAACTAGTACCAAACTATTCATAATCCCGAGCAATGCTGGGAACATGTCAGCTAGTACCAAACTATTCATAATCCGGAGCAATGCCGGGAACATGTCAGCTAGTACCAAACTATTCATAATCCGGAGCAATGCCGGGAACATGTCAGCTAGTACCAAACCATTCATAATCCCGATCAACGCCAGGAACATGTCAACTAGTACCAAACTATTCATAATCCCGAGCAATGCTGGGAACATGTCAGCTAGTACCAAACTATTCATAATCCGGAGCAATGCCGGGAACATGTCAGCTAGTACCAAACTATTCATAATCCGGAGCAATGCCGGGAACATGTCAGCTAGTACCAAACTATTCATAATCCCGAGCAATGCTGGGAACATGTCAGCTAGTACCAAACTATTCATAATCCGGAGCAATGCCGGGAACATGTCAGCTAGTACCAAACTATTCATAATCCGGAGCAATGCCGGGAACATGTCAGCTAGTACCAAACCATTCATAATCCCGATCAACGCCAGGAACATGTCAACTAGTACCAAACTATTCATAATCCCGAGCAATGCTGGGAACATGTCAGCTAGTACCAAACTATTCATAATCCGGAGCAATGCCGGGAACATGTCAGCTAGTACCAAACTATTCATAATCCGGAGCAATGCCGGGAACATGTCAGCTAGTACCAAACTATTCATAATCCGGAGCAATGCCGGGAACATGTCAGCTAGTACCAAACTATTCATAATCCTGAGCAATGCTGGGAACATGTCAGCTAGTACCAAACTATTCATAATCCCGAGCAATGCTGGGAACATGTCAGCTAGTAAAAAAAAATAATAAATCCGGAGCAATGCCGGGAACATGTCAGCTAGTACCAAACCATTCATAATCCGGAGCAATGCCGGGAACATGTCAGCTAGTACCAAACTATTCATAATCCCGAGCAATGCTGGGAACATGTCAGCTAGTACCAAACTATTCATAATCCGGAGCAATGCCGGGAACATGTCAGCTAGTACCAAACTATTCATAATCCGGAGCAATGCCGGGAACATGTCAGCTAGTACCAAACTATTCATAATCCGGAGCAATGCCGGGAACATGTCAGCTAGTACCAAACTATTCATAATCCTGAGCAATGCTGGGAACATGTCAGCTAGTACCAAACTATTCATAATCCCGAGCAATGCTGGGAACATGTCAGCTAGTAAAAAAAAATAATAAATCCGGAGCAATGCCGGGAACATGTCAGCTAGTACCAAACCATTCATAATCCGGAGCAATGCCGGGAACATGTCAGCTAGTACCAAACCATTCATAATCCCGAGCAATGCCAGGAACATGTCAGCTAGTACCAAACCATTCATAATCCCGAGCAATGCCGGGAACATGTCAGCTAGTACCAAACCATTCATAATCCGGAGCAATGCCGGGAACATGTCAGCTAGTACCAAACTATTCATAATCCCGATCAACGCCAGGAACATGTCAGCTAGTACCAAACTATTCATAATCCCGAGCAATGCTGGGAACATGTCAGCTAGTACCAAACCATTCATAATCCGGAGCAATGCCGGGAACATGTCAGCTAGTACCAAACCATTCATAATCCGGAGCAATGCCGGGAACATGTCAGCTAGTACCAAACCATTCATAATCCGGAGCAATGCCAGGAACATGTCAGCTAGACCAAACTATTCATAATCCCGAGCAATGCCGGGAACATGTCAGCTAGTACCAAACCATTCATAATCCCGATCAACGCCAGGAACATGTCAGCTAGTACCAAACTATTCATAATCCCGAGCAATGCCGGGAACATGTCAGCTAGTACCAAACTATTCATAATCCCGAGCAATGCCGGGAACATGTCAGCTAGTACCAAACCATTCATAATCCCGATCAACGCCAGGAACATGTCAGCTAGTACCAAACCATTCATAATCCCGATCAACGCCAGGAACATGTCAGCTAGTACCAAACTATTCATAATCCCGAGCAATGCCGGGAACATGTCAGCTAGTACCAAACTATTCATAATCCCGAGCAATGCCGGGAACATGTCAGCTAGTACCAAACTATTCATAATCCGGAGCAATGCCGGGAACATGTCAGCTAGTACCAAACCATTCATAATCCCGAGCAATGCCGGGAACATGTCAGCTAGTACCAAACCATTCATAATCCCGAGCAATGCCAGGAACATGTCAGCTAGACCAAACTATTCATAATCCCGGTAATTTTGAGATCGCGATTAACTCTAGAAGCCTAATCTATTTTATATGTACATAAAGCATTAACATACGTCTTAGAGGCGTACACATGTAAATGACAGTACACTTGCTCCCTATTTTTCAATGGAAAGTTAAGGTTGGTATGTAAACTAATAATAAAACACAGTTTTATCAATGAAAACTACTATCACAGGTATTTATTACAACGAATCAAAACATTATGCATATATTTAAACAAAAAAATCATCTTCTTAAAAATCAACTTGAACAAGTGTTTTTTTTTTTAAATAATCTAAAATTTTTTTAACATTGATTACTTATTCTTAGAGCAAACATTAAAAGTAATCATGCTCTTAATTACTTGCTATAATATGAGCAATCTACACAGACATCAACATTGTGCTCAGAAAATACTGTCTTTTTACACTTACAGCACACTAATTTCGACATTATCTTTTTTTTAGCAGCAAAAAGCGCAGCATTTACGTTTTTGGGGCTCTGGTTCTAATGCCCGAAGTTTATTACCTGAATCAGTAGGTTTTGCTAGAATTTGGCTTATATTTTTAAGTCGGAGCTTCAAGTCTCATCTCCATCTAAGGCTTGACCGAATCTGTGCTAAGTTGCTTAGTGAATTCTCTTTGTTTGAGGGTTTATTTGATCATGTTGTGGCCATAAATTACAGTAGAATTGACAAAAGCCATGTTCAAGATGCCATAGAATACAGCCATTGATCATCTATTAGTTTTGCGGCTGCACCACATTGAGGAAGGAGCACATTTGATCAAATGAATCTACTCCTCCTTTTGTTTGGTTGTAGAAATGAATCGTGTCTGGTTTGCCACTTACTTGCATTTTCATCACAAGAAGATAAAGGCTAAAGCATCTTTTCAGGTTTTGGCTTGTACGATAGAAGTGTCAGAGGGCCATCAAAACAAAACGTAAGAAACAGTTTTACAAAAATATGTTTTTCTTCTCTAAAATGTGTTTCCAATTTAAAAAATATACCTGATTTTGATATTTTTAAATCATAATAATCTCCTTTATTATAGAAATAATATAGGTATGTACCTACATTCCATAATAAGTCATGTTTAAGTACCTTTAACTAATCCCAAGTATGCCTACCCACTGGCCTTGCCTGTGTGGGATTTGTGTAATACATGTTGTCCGGAAACTCATAGTACAAAGGGGAAACTGATGAACCTATCACATAAATATTTTTTTTACTAAGTGAGTTTCCATTTTCGAGTAAATTGAGTCAGAAGTTGGAAATTATAATATTTTTTTTTAATTGTTAGTATTTTAAAATGTGTCGAAGCGTCGGCCCGGCTACAAAAGGTTTTAATAGAAAAAATGTAACAAAAGAATTGAATTGAAAACCAGAGTATTTTTTGGGTTTTCTATGTGACGTAGATGCGCCAATTTACCGCTTGTACAACAAGTTTCCAGACACCGTGTATACACGTCATGGACATCGACAGGGGGGCTGAGAGTGGGCAAGGAAGAGGGGGGGCATTAGGGCAACTGCCCCCCTTAACTAATTCTATTGATACCATTATATGCAGAATGAAAAAAATATTAATTACAAAAAAATTAATTTACAAATTGCTCAAAACACGGTCCTAAACAACAACACCGCTTTCAGGCCACACAATACCCTCTATCCAAGGGACAAAGGTAGATATCCTCGTATTGGTCACTATGCAGGGTGAAGTGTTATCCCAGGATGCCAACCCCACCAGCAGGTGAGTACAGGCCACCCTGGGGCTGTTGGTTATTGTCAGCCGGCTGCCGTAGTACCAGTCCTGAGAACAAATAAAGTGATAAGGTGAACACAATTCAAATGGCATATTATTAATTCATTTTAATTAATTAATCGCTTCTTTAAAACCGTAAGGTATATTGCATTCATGGTCAATGGAAATGGTTTGGTTAAGCTAACCCAACCCAACCTAACCTAACCTAACCTAACCCTAGTAGTTCTGTTAATAAAAGTCCTCGCACCCAAAAAATGTATGTTTTCGTTTTTCTCTCATTAAATCAAAATTTCCTCTGAAAACTTAAGATTTGTAAGTAGGTACTTATATACCTACCTACTTAATCATTTAATATGAAAAAGTTACCCAAATGATAATCCACGGGAGGAATTAATTAAGGAAGTCGTTTCTCCTTAATAGTAGATACATTCCGAGAGAAGAGAGCAATCAGAAGAAGAATAAGGACGGGTTGTTTCGCGGAATAATAACAATTCATCCAATTTCAAAGTTGATTTTCATGTTCTGTGTAGGTTGTATTCAAGTTCTATTATTATATCATTATTGGCCAAGGGCTTCACAAAGCTGAAATACTAACAGAACTTGAATAGAACCTTCACAGAACTTGAAAATCAACTTTGAAATTTGATGAATTGTTCAAATTCTGTAAAACAACCCGTCCTAAGAGATTGAATGTAACATTACATAATATAGACATTACATACCTTCTCGTAGACTCAGAAATAAAGAACTGCTATTCCTCAATCAACACTCGACTAATTATGCTTATAATTCACCATCGTCCAGAATATGTAGAATGGTCAACTCACGTCAAGACCTTGATTTTTTTGGTATAAGTCAGAATGTTTTTTGTCGCTCACTATGCAATTGGGGATATTTTGTATCACTTTAGTTTTAGCAAGGTCTTGACTTGACTTGACAGTTCTATTTCATTTCTATTTTCTTATGTTTTCCCCGTTTGTCTCTGCTTTGATATACAATCCTTTACTCTTGCATTGTACATTGTCCCAAATCTCGTGTCACTTTGTAAATAATACGACATTAATAAGGTTCTAAATGGAATAAGGTGCTTGGCTAGGCTGACAAAACGGAAGAGAGTTTATTGCATATCATAGACAAGTTAAGTTTTTTTATGAGAACCTAAATACATGGTATTTTGAGCTTATTATGACAGATGTCCTGTTGTAATTTCGAACCAACCAAAAGTATGTCGTTCAATGACGTACCCGATGATATCTTAGTACTTGCATCAAAAACAACCCTTAAACGAGTGGTAGAGCTAGTTTCCTTTATGATATAAGTATTTAAATGTGAAATATTATTATTCAAGACTTAACATTGTAAACCTACATTTGAAACTTGTAAATGTATTTGTTATACATTTTTTTGTAATTTTTAATGACCGATATTGCAATGTACTGGTTTATACTGTTTTGCAAATAAATAAATAAATGATGCCACGATGGGGTATGAAATAGTTATCAACAAATGATGACTGAAAAGGTATTACAATCATGTGTCCCAATGATGAGTATTCTCTCATAGGTATATTGGTATTTGAGTTCGATCCAGCCTTCTTTCCAGGTGTGTGATACTGTTGTATTACTCGTATTAGATTTTCCCAATTTCTATGGGCACTCTTTAAATGGTAAACATCTTTGTTGTGGTAAGTATTTTCAACGAATACATTTTCACAAGAATTTCATCGGGTGATTGAATTTTTTTTAATCAGGGAACGTTTTCGATTTTAAATTTTTCATCAATTGATTCATGTAGAAGGTAGCGAAGTAAAAAACGAAATAGAATAAATTGACGGTCCTACGCTTCCCATCAAAATCCACCCCAGTGATGTCTCAATGGCTACAGTTTCATTTGGTTTTCCAGTCAATTTACCTGAGCAAAATCAGGATATCAATTGACGCCGGTAAGTAAAAAGAGGGATCTCCTATGTTGAGTCCTACAATATGTGGCCATTCGTGTTCGACGATACGAGACGTCGGCATATTTGTACATATGTTGTTCAAAATGAGGAAAGCTGTCAAACTGCCGATTCCTTCGAGGCGACAGAACGAAATTGTGTTTTTACTAATCCGTTGGAACTAATAGTAGGAACGTTTCCAATACCTATTACAGATAACGGATGCTTCCTCAAACGAGATAAACCAACACGCAAAACACATTCCTACGAAATAAAGTTTTACGTAAAACAACATGCAACAGTATAAAACTCCATTCGTGAACTGGTTAATGCAATGGAAACAAAGCTGCTATATTTTTTTACAATATTGAAATGAATTGTTTTAAATTATCTTGACTTCCGACAGGTTGACATGATAATTATTAATTCTACGAGAATGTCTTCAATGAGACGTGTATTTTCCAATTTCCCTTTAAAAGGTTGTAAGCGACGGTAAATATTTACCTACGACTACCGTTTGAGAAAATATTCCGTACGAGACACTATTTTGACACACCGAGTTCTCGCATACTTCGCGTTTGTTATTACGTAGTGTAGGCCGTGTAGGGCACTGCCAACATAACAATTAAAAAACACAATCGGATAGTTTTTAAAATTTATATGGCAAAACGGTTTTTTATATCATAGACAATGAAAAACATTTTTTTAAATGATGTGTTAATTTATTTATACATAAAAAATATTGTAACTAAAAAATTATTTATTAAAATTAACGTATTAAGGAAAGGTTTTTTGGTAAAGGTTACGAATTCCGCTTCACGGTAAATATGGAATGATTACTTTGAATTAATACTTGAATTTTGTTATATTATTAAATTATTACTAAAAGTTACTATAAATGTTGGGGAACCTTTAATAACGCCTGCTCACGTCCCCTTTAGAGTTATATCCCAGTTTTCAAGTAGTTTGTGGGCTACGCTAGGTTTGTATACACTGGTTTGTGATGTAATTATAATACCTATTTTCCATGTTATTTTCTGTAACAAAAAATTGACCCTTTAATAACGCCTGCTCGCGTCCCCTTTAGAGTTATATCCCAGTTTTCAAGTACTTTGTGGGCTACGCTAGGTTTGTATACACTGGTTTGTGATTTAATTCTAATACCTATTTTCCATGTTATTTTCTGTAACAAAAAATTGCCCCTTTAATAACGCCTGCTCGCGTCCCCTTTAGAGTTATATCCCAGTTTTCAAGTAGTTTGTGGGCTACGCTAGGTTTGTATAGACTGGTTTGTGATTTAATTCTACCTAATCCAACCTAACCTAACCTATCCTATAATAATCCAACCTAAACTATCCTATAATAACCCAACCTAACCTATCCTAATCTAACATATATATTAATCCAACCTAACCTAACCTAACCTATCCTAATCTAACATATAATAATCCAACCTAACCTAACCTAACCTATCCTATAATAATCCAACCTAACCTAATCTATCATATAATAATCCAACCTTACCTATCCTAATCTAACATTTATAATAATCCAACATAACCTAATCTAACCTGTAATAACCTATAATAACCCAACCTTACCTAAAATGAAAACGTTTTATTTAAAAAAAAATCGTAGTAAACCTTTAAATATTAAGAAACTAAATTCAACTGATGTTTGGTATCAAAGTTGATCGCCTAACAATTAACGGGTGCGTGTCTAGCGATTTCGAAAAATTGTCTATTATGCCGATTATGCCTTTCATGTTTCCTACACTGCCACTACACAAACAAACGCGAAGTATGCGAGAACTCGGTGTGTCAAAATAGTGTATCGTACGGAATATTTTCTCAAACGGTAGTCGTAGGTAAATAATTACCAAAATGATTATTTACCGTTTGGTTGCTCAAAAGTCAGATTTTCAATAAACAATTCATTATAATAAGATTGCATGTCGTAATACATATCTTGAAATTGTGAATATTTCGTTTGAAGGTCTGTTATATCTTGTTTCTCTTTCTTCGAAGTTTCATTTTAAGTATGCGATTCGATAATATTTTCTCTAATTTTAATTATCAGAAAAACGAGTTGTAAAGGCTTTTTGATTTTTTTACATTGACGGCTACCGCGTGTCAATTATCAATATCCGACTTTGCCAATTCCTATTTTATCACGTTCGACGCCATTACATGTATTTATTTGTAGTATATTATACCGTGGCTATTAAATAAATAAAAAAAATGTAGTACTAAAATATTCGATCAACAATTAACAAACGATTTGTCACTTTAATTTGAAAACAAACAAAACAATCAAAATGGCTACCGGTGAACAGCTGATCGATTACCGACACAAAACAGATTCCTACTTTACAGATTTGAATTGTGAGTACTTTATTTCATATGAAGGTACCAACTTTCCGACACTAACTGTGATAAATTGGAACAGTACCTACCCAAGTACCTACGAATTGACTGGTAGAACAGACAAATACTGCATGGTTAGTTAGAATCCTACTTTACCGACACTCAATTTGAATTGTACATAATCATTGAGATATTTAAAATGGCCGATGCCAATGAATTTTATTGGTTAATGATTTAAAACTTATTGAAACAATTTTAGCACAGGAATAGAATAGACAACAGCGTTGCCATTTTAAAAATACAATTGTTATCTTACTAATAGAACCGACTGTTTACCCAGCGAAATGGACCAAACATGTTGCGTACCGATCGATTGGTACTCGATAAATGGACTGTATTTTTTAACGAGGAAATAAGATTAAACAATCGTGTTTATAACAAGGGAAATAGAAGTGGGAAAGGATGCCATGATGCACTCGAAAATCATTCATGGAGATCTTGACTCATTTTACATCAATTTTATTTTGTCCATTGTGTCAATAACTTGTATAGTAACTGTTAAAAGCATCTAGTGCTTTTTCGTAAGAATGTTATATTAGTTCCTTAAAAAAAATTGAGCAAAACGGTGAAATGATTTTTTTTTAAATTTCCTCTTAGAAATTTATTTCTCACCTCCATCTCCAACTTCTCAAGTTTCACCAAATCATTTCAAAAATGATCCCTGGAATTGACTTTACTAATTTGTGGTTACGAATAAAGAAATAGAGGTGCCTGGTGAAAAACCGAAATATGTTTGTGAATTGTTATCGTTAACTATAATAAATAACTAACTAGATGTGTTGTATTGTATTGTAGTAAATTACGGATATCTTATTATGATATCAAAACACGTGTTTATAATATTATTATCATCAAAGCAAATCGATCTGATATTCTTAGGGCCAGTTGTTTCGGAAAAAGGCATCAATTCGTCAATCGACGAAATTTTAAATAAATTAAGTTGTTTTATCGCCTTTGGTAGAATGACATAATGTACAGGTTTATTGCCCTCTTCCAAAGCGGTACATGTCTTTGGGATCAAAAACAATACATATTATATTAATGAACAATAAAATAACAACAATAAGAACCATGTACCAAAAGTAATAATGATTAGTTATAATATTTCCCGAGTTGAAGATACTCTCAGTATCGCCCTGGTGTAAGTCCACCATTCAGAATTGAAAAGTTGCATGAAGTGGCTTTGGCCGTGTTTGGTGACTTCACCTCCCCTCTACCTTCAGCCTCACAACATACCCAATCAGGGATGCCATAGTCTCACTGGCTCCAGACGGCCGGGAGCAGTTGGGACTCTTGTGCTTGTCAGATATCTCAATGTTATTTCTAATATATTTTTTAGTAAAAATTTTGACGAGGGTAAAGTTGTGAAATCCGCAGCATTATTAAAAAAAAAAAACCTTTGTTTCAAATTTATTACCTACTACAAGAAACAACTATTCGTTTCGGGGGAGATGTAAAGATGCAAAAAAGTTTTTTTTTTTTCAATCTTGTTTTGAGTTAATTTTGAAGGTTAGAAATATGCTTAAATTCCTACAATAACCCCAACAATGAACCTAATAACCCATTTGTGCACTATTTCTATCTCCACTATCTTCTATCTAATAGTTGTTTCCAGTAGTAATTAAGTTGAAATCAAACAATGTTACATATAAATAAATGCGTATTATGAATTCGGCAACTTTACCAAATGATTTGATATCCTTCAGTATCTTCTAATATTGTAATGCTATCTCTCTCTAAATAGTATTAGAGTCACCTAATCCAATTGTTCTTAGAATCCATTTTCTAACCGAAATATGACGTTTTTGTGCTTTTTCAGTGACATGTTATCAAGTTCGTTGTGCAAAATGTCAGACATTATAGAGACGAACGCACGAATAATTTCAGCTGACGCCATCTTGATTATCAATATCGGTTCGAGTAAAATTGAAATGTCTGAACGAAATCTTGTTCAATTTTTGTCGTTCAATAAAAGTTGCTCAACTAAAATCGAACCGTCTGAACCGCCATCACGTTTGAATAATAATAGGGTACAATCATAAATTTATTTATTTTTACAAAAAAATTAAAGAAAAAAATTAGACACTGGAATATACAAACAAAAAAAGTTGACTGCAGGAATAGTCTGTCAACAACGTTTTGAATATTCACATTTCAAATAACGAGCGAAACGCTTTGTTTGGCGCGGTTTTGGCTTGTGACGTGTATTTACTTCTTCCAGCCGCCTACACTATTGCCTGTTCAGACAGGGCAATAGTGTAGGCGGTTTTAGTTGAACGACTTTTATTGAACGACAAAAATTGAACAAGATATCGTTCAGAGGTTATAGTTTAACTCGAACCAATATTATTAATCGAGATGGCGTCAAGAGAAGTTATCGCTGCTTGTGTCTCTATAATTTCGGACATTTTACGGAACGAACTTGAGAATATGAAAAAGCGTAAAAAACGTCGAATGTGGCAAAAAAATAGATTATAGGAGAAACGAATTGGATGCTTCTAACATTTCTAACACTATATTGAGAGAAGATACCGAAGGCTATCGCAATCGTTTGCCAATTTTTGAAGAACAATTTGATGTACTGTTGTCTAAAATTCAAGAAATAATCCAAAAACAGATTTGCGCGCGGCAGTTCTGGCATAAAGTAAGTTACAAATTACGCTGAGATACCTGGCAACGGAGGATTCTTGTTTAAGCAGGTACCTGGTAACATGTTGGAGGAATTACATTAAGACGAAATAAGATCCCAAAAAAATATCAGTTATGGGCGTGAACGCGCTTTAAGAGGAAACCGGGTGGTGTTTTTTCCATACAAACGTATTCCTCATTTCCCTCTCTGGATTTTGACACTAGAGAAAATATTTTTTTTATATAATATGAATATTGACCGCAAACGTGTCGGTACGTTTTGATTTTTTTGATAAGTTACTTTTTATAGGAGTTATAACCCTTCAAAAATTGTTAAAATTGCCTTTTTTTAACGCCATCAACAAAAGTTCAGTATACAAATAAGAAGATGTATTTAAAAAAAAAAACAAAAGGTTCAGACATAGAATGTTTTCTTCCAATACATTTGGTAAAAAAAATCTTGGAAATCGGTTCAGTTTTGGAGTAGAAAAATGAGGACTACAAAACCTCGATTTTTACAATTTTATTTAGGTATTATCAGGCTGAGGTGCATGTGTTCCTTTCTCTCAGTATTCGGGGGTGAGGGGGGGGGGCGGAGAGGGTTTTGTTGAATACGTATACAGTCAACGAAGTGATGTGACATTCTCAATAATTATATCGATACACTAGTCCACTAGTGTTGTCATGTCCCGAATTATCGATGTTTTTTTAAAATTATTTTTCTGTTTGGTGACTTATCTTGAGTGTGCCAATACTTACCGAGCTTATTTACTAAAGTTATTGTGACAAATTTAATTTGTTTACGTCAAATAAATTAATGGAAAAAAATTGAAAAAAAAAACACCTGTTACAGACAGACCCCGAGATGATTCCGTTCCGTATTGCCGAGTTGGATATGGAACACAAAAATTAATTAAAATATTTTTTGATAACTTTTGAAGGTTGTACTCAACATAATATTATCCCTTTATAGGACACTTTTTTTAAGATACAACTACCGAACCAAAAAAAACTTTTATATTTGACTAAATATATTGTTCTAGATTTTTTTTTCAAAAAAAATATATTTTACAAGAAAATGTGTGATGGTAAGTACATACACCACTGATCGTTTGATGGAATGCTGCTACAGCGTATGTTCAGTTTTACATGCATCTACCACATGTTGTTGAATCGATTATGTTATTATAATATCATATTATACAAATGAATATTGAAATCTATGTATAAGAGGCACCATATTGTTTATTGTGCTACATATTAGGTACATACACATAACTAGTTTAGTTTTTATTTAACTTTTTTAATACGTTATATTATTACAGAAAAATGCACTTTCGGGAATACCTCCTACATCACTTGACATTTTCAATCTTCTTCAATGATCTAATATTTTTGTTTTTAAACGCTTTATTGTAAAAAAAATTACTGTTTAACATCTACACAATGAAATTAAAACAATTTATGGTCCAGACCTTTCCCTCGCCGGTAAATTTCTTGGTATGCGACCGTCAATTATTTCTGGTAAAAGGCATTGGTGGTAGAAATTTTCTAACAGTGGAACGATTTTTTGCCAGATTTCATCGTCCCTCTCAATTTTTTCATACAGCAAACCTTTTGGACTCCACACAACAAAATAACAATAATTACGACGAGTAATATGTAACTGGCCTTGTACTTGGTAGAAGTAATTATGATTCCGTTTTAATGTTAAAGAATGGTCTTCAACATTATAACGGAATCAATTATCTTTTGTGCAATTCCCTCTTCTGGTGACATATTTGCTATACTATAAGGGCATTTAATTTCAATTATAGAATCCTCACCGATTATGCCATCCGGACTTGCCGCTAAAAAGTTTTTGATTTTATCGATAAATAGCCCACAAGCGGATACCTGCAAACTTGTTTTTTTTTTAAATTGCTCTATTGCTAGGCTTTCATTTTCTTTTCCATAATTTGTGGCCATAGTTCCTTTGAATTGTGAGTACAGTAAAGAGTTTAATACTCCCGTAACTGAAGTTTTTTGCCGAAGCTTATATATTTTTCCAAAGTTAGACGCCGTTATCCGCTTACGTCTTTCAATTGCCCACAGATTGTTATTGCTTTGGCCTACCGTATTCCGTTCGAGCTCTTCCTTATTCGTTGAAGATAATTCTTTGAGAAATTCCTCTTTTTTCGTTTCAAATATTTCAGGTGGCATATCTGGTTCTAATTCCAATTGACCATAATTTTCATCGGGCCTTGTAACTTTTTTTCTTTTTTCTGTCGTATTTTCATTATACTTTAGTTTTTTTTTTCGACACATTTGTGTATTCTCCTTCGAACGTCGTTTTCTCTCTATAAAGTGATTCGTGTATTTGCCGGGACTGTGGCCTTGGATTTTCTTTTGTATTCTTGAATGGGTTGCCAATTCACTATTCCAAGAAGCTACTGCTCCAAAACATATTGCTTGGTAAGATCCTCTTGTAGTAAAATTTACCCTTTTTCCACCTATAAATTTGGCGATAACGTTGTTGAATTGCTCCACAGTGTTATTTGTCACGTCAATAATAAGACTTTCTGCATTTGCTATTAGAGACAATAAGAATTGTTGGATATCAGTCCATATTCCACAATCTCGAAGATCGCTTACTAAATTTGGATCATAAGTATACTTCTCCGGCTTGCAATAGTACGATGCACAATTTTTATGATCACCAAACACATGATTTGCGGTATTTTTTATGTCCATTTTCAAATTTTTTATTTTATCACTTTGTACTGTGTTTTCTTGCTCTTTCCTGTAATTTACTGCTCCAACTACAGCTCTTCTCATGCGTAAAACGTTTGCTTCAACCTTTTTCCTTATATGAACTGGTACAAAGCCTTTAGCGTTGTTAGTTTTTTTTCCAAGTGCTTTCATTTTGTTGCAAAAATTGCGGAGTAAGTGATTTTTGCACTCTATTTTTTTACTATAAGGTTAGGACCATATGGCATTTGTTGCATTATTTTTTTCATGATGCTGGAGTCGCCATCACCAACTAGTTTGTTAAATTTCAATCCATGCATTTCCATGCTTCTCGAGAACCCTTCTGCTATAATGTGGGCTTCCATGGCATTAGCACTGTCACGCCAATTTATGAAGCACCTGTGCTCAGAAGCAACTATGTGTAGTTTAGTAGCTCTAGCACATATGCAGCAGTATGAGTTTCGCACTCCCAGAAATAAAACCTTTTTAGTTCGTAGTCCAACTATGCACCCTGCGCCAGATGAGGAGCTAAATCCACTTTTGTACGACCTCTTTGCCCAGGAGCCATCTGCAACCACCGTTACCAAAGGATAGCCACCCTCGTCTACGTCACCGTTTAAAATGGCTAGCCTTTTTTCTTCTTCACCAGCTGCGATCATTTCTTCTAAGGCACATTCTTCAATTGTTGGCGCTAAACATTGTTCTATGTTCGTGTAAGTCTTACAATCCATATTTGGCATATTTAAAACCCCACAAATTTCATTCCATTGTGAATACCCATTTCCTGTACACATCACTCCTTCGACGACAGCAGTATTTATAGACATTTTCCGTTTCGGGTCTTCGGAGTGTACGTATTCTATTTTCTTGCACATTTTGCACTCGAAAACATACTGGCTTTCAATATTCAAGGGGGTTTCAGGGTCAAAATTCGAAGGTCTGTATTTGAGGTAGAATAGTTTCCAGTAAAAAGGCTAGTCAAAAACAGTAGAGTGATGCAGCCAGCGAAAAATAAAAACACTATACAATCACAAAGTACGTGATGTACCTACTGCGCCTATGCTGCCGTTTTATAAAAAAAGATGGTATGAATCTCCCGATATTACTTACTTTACTAATAGTAACAAGATTTTTTTTTTATTTTTTTTTATTTTATTCACATTTAAACCCGCTAAACTACTTATGTAGTTTGTCAGCAGGGACATAGAGACAACATGTATACACTCATAAGATACAATTTGAACGGTACATAATTACATAAATTGGTTACATTGCAGAAAAGTTTAAATAGCAGCATAAAAGCCTTATATAATAAGCAAGTAAAAATAAATGTATGGACAAATTAGTATTATCAACAAGTACATCAATAGTTTCATAAATAGAGTATTACAAAATAATTGTTTTTCCATTTTCTAAGAATATGAATTCCATTTCAGGGGCATCAGTATAGATCATTATTATCCAATAACCATTTCCTTAGATTATATTTAACATTAGCAGTATACATGTTATTATTTTTAATTGTCATTGGTAATAGGTTAAAAATTTTGGGTACCATATAGTTTAAAGTTCTTTCACCATATTTATTAGTACATTTCGGAACTACCAGTCCTTCATTTTGAGTGAATCTTGTGTTATGTTTATGGCAAACTCTTTCCCTATACAATGAATCAGACAATATAACATGTTGACTTACAATATTATAAAACAATAATCCTCTGACAGGTAAAATATTCAGAGACTTGTATATTAATTTAATGTTACTTCTGTGTTGATTGTCATATTTATGGATTAACAATTTTATAATGGAGTTTTGTAATGTTTGTATATAGCTTATATTAGTTTTACAAGAATGTCCCCAAGAAGTAATTCCATAACGTATAGTGGATTCAGCCAGAGATAAGTAGATTAACTTTAAAGTACTTATAGGCACGAAATATTTTATTTTATAAATCCTACCCACAATAGCTCGTAGACGTTTACAAACATTAGCAATGTGTACATCCCATTTCATGTAGCAGTCAATAGTAACACCCAAATATACATAACTTTTAACAAAATCAATGGTTTCACATGAACAGGGCTGTGCAACATTTTTATGTATGCAGTCAAATGTGTGTGTATATAATGAAGGAATTACATTACATCTGGCGTGTGGAGATCTGATGTGCATAATTTTAGTTTTTTTGGCGTTTATAAAGAGGCCTGCATCATGCGACCATTTCAGTAGGGCAATAAAATCATGTTGCATAAGGTTCATTGCAGTAACCAGATCTTCGTGCGATATTACGAGCGCCGTATCGTCTGCATATACAAAATGTTTAACGAATGAAAACAATTTTCTCATAATTGAGACATAAATAATATAAAGGGTTGGCCCTAGAATTGACCCCTGTGCAACACCTGTTGAGATATATTTTCTTTTGCTAAATTTTTTAAGAATTTTTACTCTTATTTGTCGATCAGTTAGTAAATTTTTTAATAAAACTAGCAGCTTTCCTCTAATTCCTATTTTCTCCAGTGTTTCTAATAGTTTGTTTGTATCAATGGTATCAAATGCCTTAGAGTTATCTATGAATAAAACCAACACTTGTTTTTTTAGATTTAATTCATAATTTATGTGATTTGAAAATTCCTGAAGCAGCATTTCCGTACTTTTTTTCTTTTGAAATCCATATTGGTTGGGATCCAACAAAGGGAAAGATTCGAGATATTTATTAAGTTTTATGGAAATGTATTTTTCAAGTATTTTTTCTAGGGCTGGCAATATGCTTATTGGCCTATAATTTTGAATATCTGTATGTTTGCCCCCTTTGTAAATTGGCCTAATGATGCTACTTTTTAGTTCATCCGGTATTACTGCTTGCGATAAAATTAAATTGATAAAGTGTGTTATAACAGGCCCTAAAATATTAATATGTGTCTTAATGTCAAACATTCGAATGTTGTCAATCCCTGGTGACTTTGAATTGTTTAATTTGCTAACAATAATATTGATTTCTTGGCAGGTAGCTCTGGGTAGGTACATACTATGTTGCACTTCATTCGGCCTGACGGTCGATGCTAAATAATCACATTTATGTATCATAGAGCTAACACTATTTGTAAAATATTCAACAAACTTATCTGCTACGGTTTCTTCATTATTCGTATTTAACATATATTTCGAGATTATTTCGTCACAACTACTTTTGGACTTGCGTCCTAATAATTTATTTATTTCATCCCAAGTTTTTTTTGTATTTCCAAAATAATTTTTGAATTTATTGTTAAAAAAGGTAGACTTACATTTAATAATTTCTTTCGTCACCTTATTTCTGAAAGTTTTATATTCCAATTCAAAGAATTGATTGCTAGGAAAATTCTTCCACCTTCTGTACAATGAATCTTTTTTTTTAATGTTTTCTAAGATATTAGAAGTTATCCAAGGTTTTATTGACAGAGGTCTTTTTTTGGGTTTATAATTCATAACGATTTTACTCTGTTCATACAAATTCTTAAAGTTGTTTTTAATTTTACTATATAATATATTGCAATCTTGTTCCTCAAGCAAGGAGTGCCACTTAAAATTATGAATGTTTTTGTCGATTTTGTTTTGCGATAAAAACGAAATTCTTTCCCCGTGTTCTGGGGCTTCTTTCCTTGCACTATATTTAATATTAACTGCAGTTAAAAAGTGATCCGCTATAGTAATATTATTACATACACATGAGGAAAGAGAATCGCTTTGTTTACATCCACTGTTAAATCGGACAAATATGTGGTCTAAACAAGTACGAGTAACTTTTCCTGCTAAAACTGCTTCTCTAGTTACGTCACAAATACATTTGATTAAATAATTATCCGACATTATATTTTCATATGCCATAATAATAGGGTTTTGACAATTTATCAAGTCTAGATTAATATCTCCTATAAGTAAAACATTTTCTTTGGGGCTTATAGTATGCAGAATTGCAGATATTTCATTAAGAAATTGTGGTTGGCTAGAGTTGGGGGGACGGTATATTGCTATGATGTTTAAAATACTCTTGTTTGGAAGTGTCATAGAGCCAAGCACACATTCAAAATGATTTGTTTCTATTGTTTTCTGTTGAAATGTGAATTCATTTCGAACATATAGCAATATACCTCCTCCAGATTTTTTAGTTCGGCAATAGTTGTAACAATTAAATCCAGGAATATTATACAGACAGACAAGATTCGGTGTTATAGCCGTTTCACATAACATTAACACATGAATATGCTTCCAACAAGTATTTAAGTAGACATTCAAAGTATCCCAGTATTTATAAATCGATCTAACATTCAACTGAACAATATTAATATTTTCCATATTGTAGTTGCTATGAAACATTAGCCAATCACAGAAATTATGAGTATTTTCGTAATCTACCTCGTCATCTTCTTCAATGTAATTAGACGCCATAATCAATAGTTGCAAAGTCCTTGGCAAGGGCAGCCTTGTAGGCCGGGCAGGAGTCCTTGTCTCCAGTCGGATGTGCAGCGGGCTTCCCAAATCTTGTACAGGTGGCGCAGACAGGCTCGGCGGCGGCTTTTGGGCAGTTTATCCGGGCGTGACCTTCGCCTGCGCAGTGTCCACATCTTTGCTGGTCCTTGCAAAACTTGAAGGAATGTCCGATCATTTGGCACTTGGAGCACACTGTAAGTCCAATGAAGTCACGAACACGGCACACATTCCAGTCCACAAAGACTTTCCCCTGCTCCACCAGCACGTGACGAATGTGGGCAGGAACCTCGAAGACCCGGTGGCAAGTTGATCCAGTTCGAGCGCCAGCAAGGTGACTTAGCTTGCAACTTTTTACTGCGAAATCTAGGCCTGCTTTGTCCTGGGCTCCTGCTAAGGCATTTTTCAGGAAGCACTCGTCTGTTAGGTCACGAGGAACGTTGAAGAAGATCACCCTTGGAAGCCGTTTTGTTGGTAATCGAGCGCTTAGAGTGTCCGAGTTTGCTAGACATGGGGTTTTCAGAATTTTATCCTGGTCTTCTTGTGTTGCAGTATGGATTACAACGCCTTTGTTTCGGATACTCCTAATGCCTGTCACACGGATTCCAAGTTCTGATGGTCGTAATGTATCTTTTAGTAGCTGTTTCGTATCTTCGCTATCTTTTGTAGAATCCAGCTTTGGGAAGATGCATACAGCAGGTTTGGGGGTCCCAACGTTAAGTCCTGAGCGGTTGATTGATGGTATCATCTTCTGTGGGCCATTTTTCACAATATCGGCAAACGATAGGCTTGCTTCCGTGGCATCGGCTACTCTACGCATCACTGGTCCTAGATCCGACTCCAACTGCAATATTTTTTCTAACCTGTGTTGGTTTTCTGCTTTTTCAATCGCGATCTCTCCCTTTGCCACTATTAATTTGGCATTGACTGTTGCCAGATCAGCTTTGAAGCCCTCTCGTTCCAATAACAGCTGTGAAACTGATCTGAATAAACTATGAATAAACTATGAATGAACTATGAGCGCAGAAGATATCTATTATATAGGAATACGCACGCTCAAGTCGCGACGCGTATTGACTTATCTGTTGCAGCAGGCAGCAACCTGTATACACGCACGCACAAGTCTCATTGACTTGTGCGTGTGCAGAAGATGAGCTCGGAGCAGGCAGTCACATGTATATACCTACGCACAAGTTGCGATGTGACTGAGATGATGAGTCAACAGCAGACGCTCTAGTTGCGAGTTGCGACATGACTTTTTTATGTGTGCAGCAACCTGTATACACGCACCCACAAGTCTCATTTACTTGTGCGTGTGCAGAAGATGAGCTCGGAGCAGGCAGTCACATGTATATAACTACGCACAAGTCGCGATGTGACTGAGGTGATGAGCGAACAGCAGGCGCTCTAGTTGCGAGTTGCGACGTGACTTTTTTATGTGAATACCGCACAAGAGTCCGAACTGCTCCCGTCTGGAGCCAGTGAGACTGTGGATTCCCCAATTGGCGACTTAATTGGACTAGTATTACAAAACCCTGTAAGCTGATAGCTGATTTGGCCGTAACTAAGTCGCCGCGTGTATCATTATTTCTCCAGAAAATTATTTTATATTATATTTAATTAATATTCTTTTTAATGAATATTATTTTTAATATTGTGAAACAACATAAATTAATTAAAATCAATTTACTTGCGCACGCCGTGATTTGAATCCGAGACCTCCGGACTCGAAGTCGAGAGCCTTACCCCTCAACCACGGAGGCAAAATAAATGTATCTACGTACATATTTGTAGTAAGTAATAATAATAATAAAGTTAAGTACAATACAACATTGAATAATGTAGACCTCGCTATTTTATTACGAATATGTACCTAGGCACCTACTTAATTTTTGGAATAAATGAATAACAGTAAATGAAATAATAAGAACTGATCGCGATAATATGACGCGAAGTCGCTATCGGGCGCGGCGCGACGATTCGTGCTTCCAACACCTGCAGCCACGCACACACACGCATTGGGGTTCACCAATACACCGATAGCGCTTTTGCTGTCCCCGCTGAGATGAACGAAATAGAAATAATTTTTACAAATACCTATCGTAAAAATTTCTCGGCGCTCCTGCGCGCCCTTAAAGCCCATCGAATTTCACATCGATCAGGTTCCGCAAAGATATGTCAAAAATATAAAGGATTTTACGTCTGCATTAATTAATAGTAATCATATTAAATAGCATTATTTTCCATAATCGTTAATGAAAAAAATCCTTTGAAATTGTCATTAAATTTAAGCTAAAAGTTGTTTTTTAAATACTGCTATATATTATCTGCATACAAATAACACTTTCGGTATTATTATTATGTTTGAATATTTCTCGAATTACGTTTGTTGTTATTTGATAAGATATTTAATATTGTTGACGTACTGTTGTTACTAAGAACTATTTTCTGTTATGTTTATAATACTGTTCCCACAACCACAAGCTATTTGACCTCAATTTACGGAGAGATAAATAATAATGAAAAAAACATAATATTATAAATTTCATCATCCTTTATTGATATGAATTAAATTCAGACATAATTTCTGCATTAAATATATTATTATGTAAATACATAATGCATATAATTAGCACAAAATGCCCCAATAGAACACGGTGTTAGCAAGTTCACAAGTAAACCTCTTGGAATATTTAATATAATGTAATATGTAGTTATTAACTTAGTGATGATAGATTTGTACTGAAATGTAAATTAGCGTGCAATCGGGTTTACCAAGTGGACTAAAGTAATCATACTCAGTCAACAGTTCTGTGCCATCATCTGTGCAAACTGTATTTTATGTCGTATATAACTTTATAACTGTATTTAAAAAAGTCATCATATGCACTGAAAAACTACCTTAAAACGTTGGAATCTCGAAAAAAGTCTGTTATCTTTTATTTTTATACTTTTAGCTAGAATCACCTCCCGAAGCCAGTGCACTTTACCCCCGTACACCCTGTATAACTAGTTACACTTGCATAACCTCCCAAAGCTTGTGCACTTTATTGGTACACCTTTATAATTACACAAGGTACATCCTTTATATTTGGTACCCCCTGAATAAGCAGTTACACTAGAATTACCTCCCGAGGCTAGTGCACTTTACCCCCGTACACCCTGTATAACCCGTTACACTGGAATCACATACCGAAGATAGTGCACTTTACCCCCGTACACCCTGTGTAACCAGTTACACGAGAATCACCTCCCGAAGCCAGTGCACTTTACCACCGTACACCCTGTATAACCAGTTACACTAGAATCACCTCCCAAAGTAGGTGCACTTTATTGGTACACCCTTTATAATGACACAAGGTACACCCTTTATATTTGGTACACCCTGTATAAGCAGTTACACTAGAATCACCTCCCGAGGCTAGTGCACTTTACCCCCGCACACCCCGTATAACCCGATACACAAGATAACAAAACGTTTTGCTACAAAATGTTATATCCACTTTAAGAGGAAGCTACAAGCCAAAAATGTGTACACTCTTGGTGTACACATTTTTAGGGTATAGAAACGTTCGATTAAGTAAAAAACTGTTTTTTTATTTATTTTATAAATAATTTTATAAGAAAGCATAAAAGTAAATAAAGTGAAACTGTCACAGATAATCTTAGCTATAAAACTGTATTTTATTTAAGTTGATTCCATTATGCGTTCTTACATTTCTATTGAAAATATGTTTCTTTGTAGTTTACATCTAACCCAGCGCCCTTGAGGTTTTTAATAGCGCCAGGCGTCTTTAGGCTCAGGGCCTGCCCTTGATAGTGAAGTACACCCTAAAACTTTTAAAAGTTAAAAAATTAAATGGTATTAATTTTGTTGATTTCACAATATTGCAAACACATTATCATCAGCAGCTCGAGTCCGCTCGAGAGTGACAGATAACCCCATTGAAAGGTCATTTAAAAATATCATCGATATCACATGCAAAATGGTAAGTCTATTTGCCGATGAGACATTCATATTTATTATAGGAGAATTAAACAATATTATAAATAATGAACTGGAAACGCATTAAAATCACTAACTGATAATTGGACATAAGAAGTCATACGATGAGAGCAATTTAAAATTGGTGTTGACATCATTGAAAATGTTACTGACATGAAATACTTAGATAACGGAATTATATTCGTTTGCAAATGCGAAATAACTTTTAAGGTGAAGCTTAATGCTAAATCACTATTTTGATTAATCTTTATAACGAATTGGTGTACATTATAAATACCAAAAAATATGCTTTACATAAATTGAAAGTTTTCCTATCGTTTCGCTTGAGTAGAATACAAACAAAAAACAAATTGCTGAATAAAAAATATAAATGTAAACTATAATTTTTTTTTCAATAGAATTGTACGAACGCGTAAAGGAAATAACTTTTCAAAAATACAGTATTATAGCTAAGTTTATCTGTGACAGTTTCACTTGATTAACTTTTTTGCTTTCTTAAGAAATTATTTAAAAATTATATAAAAACTAGTTTTGTGCTTGAAATCGAACGTTTCTAGACCATGTTTGTCAAGCGATTTAATACCTACTACCCACAACTTATTATATTCTATATATATGGTATACCATAGTACCATAGTATACCAAGAATATACTATATACATACTTTTGGCTTGTAGCTTCCTCTTAACAAGCAAACTGAGAACACACAACAAGTAATTGGGAAGAAGATTTCTTTTTTGGAAAGAATTCGTCAAAATAATTCCAGATCAACAACAATTATTATACTACTCCATTCTTGCTCCACATTGTAACTACTGCTCCACGACTCGTTTCTTGTGTAATGACGGAGAACAAAATAACTTACAAATTTTTCAAAATAGATTTTTAAAAAATAACTTAGGGTAACATAAAACTCTAATAATGGGGGTTGATTATTTCTGATGAACGCATTACTAAAATCTCAATTGTTTCAAGAGGGATCCCTATGGATGCAAATTATTTATATTTAATATTATTAAAAACAGGACCTTACCATTAAAATATTTACCGTAAAACTGATTGAAAATTTTATAAAACGTTTTTCTATCGGTAAGCAACAGATTTTATTTTTTTATACAATGAAATACTAACGTCCCGAGGGATCCCTCCAGAAAAAAAACATATTTTAGTAAAACGTTAATCAAAAATAATTAAAATAAATCCCACGAAAAGATCGATTTCCTAGGTCTGGTAGGGCAAAGTCGATCGAACGAATCCAATATATTATTTGTACAGCAGCACGTACAATACGTAATTCAAACTCTCCAAATGTACCTTTATATTTATATATCCTTTTCTATGTATTTGTACTAGTCATCTAGTATCTTATAACTTAGTGATAGTTTTTAGAAAATAACTTTGTTAACACAAGATAAACACATAAGAACGTATAATTTATTCGTTTATCCTGACGAACAAAGCATTGGTTTTGAAACATGTCAGTCCTTATTAACAAAGTTATTTATTGTTTATTAATTTATTAGTGGCGGCTTCTGACTTTTCAGTGTGATAGAGAGCTAAGTTTCAAAAATTCGACATGACTGATGTTGCTGTAGCTGAAAATGATTATTACTTTTTATAGAAAATTCTTTTTTTTATGAAGATTATCAGGAAATTTCAATTTGGCCGTGCACCGCACGGATTTCCTGAAAATCCCAAAAAAAATGAAGATTTTCAGGAAATTCCAGTTTGGCCGTGCACCGCACGGATTTCCTGAAAATCCATACAAAAAATGAAGATTTTCAGGAAATTCCAGCTTGGCCGTGCACCGCACGGATTACCTGAAAATCCATAAAAATGAAGATTTTCAGGAAATTCCAGTTTGGCCGTGCACCGCACGGATTTGCTGAAAATCCATAAAAAAAGAAGATTTAAAGGAAATTCCACTTTGGCCGTGCACAGCACGGATTTCCTGAAAATCCATAAAAAAAGAAGATTTAAAGAAAATTCCACTTTGGCCGTGCACCCCACGGATTTCCTGAAAATCCATAAAAAAATTAAGATTTTCAGGAAAATCCAGTTTGGCCGTGCACCGCACGGATTTCCTGAAAATCCATAAAAAACAAGATTTTTAGGAAATTCGAGTTTGGCCGTGTACCGCACGGATTTCCTAAAAATCCATAAAAAAATAGGATTTTCATGAAATTCTAGTTTGGCCGTGCACCGCACGGATTTCCTGAAAATCCATAAAAAAATTAAGATTTTCAGGAAATTCCAGTTTGGCCGTGCACCGCACGGATTTCCTGAAAATCCATAAAAAAATGAAGATTTTCGAAAAATGAAAAAATTTGAAATTTTCTTAAATAAATAAAAAAATCGTTTTAAGTTAAAACAAAATCAGTAATGCTATTTTTTGTAATATTAGCACTCTAGTACACCCAAAAGTCACGAGCCGCCACTGGTTCTTAGTGGTAGGCGATTCATCGGTTATCATTATGTTTCATACATTTGTTTTATATCCACAGAAAGAAAGGCTAGTAAATATAATTATTTTATTTACATGCAGTCACGCATTACATAAGTCATAAGATAGTAGGCTCTTTGGTAAGTAAGAAACTTTCAGAATCTCCCTGGTGAAAAATCAGATGCTATTAGTAATAATAATAATGATTGGATTATTTGTATAGCGCCGTTTTCGCAAGAAAATCATTTCAAAGGCTATTACATTATCAAAACACAGAAAGCACACAAAAACCTTTTGCTATCAACAAAAATACAACACTTATATTGAAACAACACTAATTTACTGATGTGTACCCGGCGTTGGTCGGACACTCTTCACTACTTTCTATAAATGTGCTAACCTGTAGGAAGAAATTCTCTAAATGATAGTGAAAACCCCTTTCAAAATACAATACTTGTATTGAAACAACACTAATTTACTGATGTGTACCCGGCGTTGGTCGGACACTCTTCACTACTTTCTTTAAATGTGTTTACCTGTAGGAAGAAATTCTCTAAATGATAGTGAAAACCCCTTTCAAAATACAACACTTATATTGAAACAACACTAATTTACTGATGTGTACCCGGCGTTGGTCGGACACTCTTCAATACTTTCTATAAATGTGTTAACCTGTAGGAAGAAATTCTCAAAATGATAGTGAAAACCCCTTTCAAAATACAACACTTATATTGAAACAACACTAATTTACTGATGTGTACCCGGCGTTGGTCGGACACTCTTCAATACTTTCTATAAATGTGTTAACCTGTAGGAAGAAATTCTCAAAATGATAGTGAAAACCCCTTTCAAAATACAACACTTATATTGAAACAACACTAATTTACTGATGTGTACCCGGCGTTGGTCGGACACTCTTCACTACTTTCTATAAATGTGTTAACCTGAAGGAAGAAATTCTCTAAATGATAGTGAAAACCCCTTTCAAAATACAACACTTATATTGAAACAACACTAATTTACTGATGTGTACCCGGCGTTGGTCGGACACTCTTCACTACTTTCTATAAATGTGTTTACCTGTAGGAAGAAATTCTCTAAATGATAGTGAAAACCCCTTTCAAAATACAACACTTATATTGAAACAACACTAATTTACTGATGTGTACCCGGCGTTGGTCGGACACTCTTCACTACTTTCTATAAATGTGTTAACCTGTAGGAAGAAATTCTCTAAATGATAGTGAAAACCCCTTTCAAAATACAACACTTATATTGAAACAACACTAATTTACTGATGTGTACCCGGCGTTGGTCGGACACTCTTCACTACTTTCTTTAAATGTGTTTACCTGTAGGAAGAAATTATCTAAATGATAGTGAAAACCCCTTTCAAAATACAACACTTATATTGAAACAACACTAATTTACTGATGTGTACCCGGCGTTGGTCGGACACTCTTCAATACTTTCTATAAATGTGTTAACCTGTAGGAAGAAATTCTCAAAATGATAGTGAAAACCCCTTTCAAAATACAACACTTATATTGAAACAACACTAATTTACTGATGTGTACCCGGCGTTGGTCGGACACTCTTCAATACTTTCTATAAATGTGTTAACCTGTAGGAAGAAATTCTCAAAATGATAGTGAAAACCCCTTTCAAAATACAACACTTATATTGAAACAACACTAATTTACTGATGTGTACCCGGCGTTGGTCGGACACTCTTCACTACTTTCTATAAATGTGTTAACCTGAAGGAAGAAATTCTCTAAATGATAGTGAAAACCCCTTTCAAAATACAACACTTATATTGAAACAACACTAATTTACTGATGTGTACCCGGCGTTGGTCGGACACTCTTCACTACTTTCTATAAATGTGTTTACCTGTAGGAAGAAATTCTCTAAATGATAGTGAAAACCCCTTTCAAAATACAACACTTATATTGAAACAACACTAATTTACTGATGTGTACCCGGCGTTGGTCGGACACTCTTCACTACTTTCTATAAATGTGTTAACCTGTAGGAAGAAATTCTCTAAATGATAGTGAAAACCCAAACCAAAATACAACACTTATATTGAAACAACACTAATTTACTGATGTGTACCCGGCGTTGGTCGGACACTCTTCACTACTTTCTTTAAATGTGTTTACCTGTAGGAAGAAATTCTCTAAATGATAGTGAAAACCCCTTTCAAAATACAACACTTATATTGAAACAACACTAATTTACTGATGTGTACCCGGCGTTGGTCGGACACTCTTCACTACTTTCTATAAATGTGTTAACCTGTAGGAAGAAATTCTCTAAATGATAGTGAAAACCCCTTTCAAAATACAACACTTATATTGAAACAACACTAATTTACTGATGTGTACCCGGCGTTGGTCGGACACTCTTCACTACTTTCTATAAATGTGTTAACCTGTAGGAAGAAATTCTCTAAATGATAGTGAAAACCCCTTTCAAAATACAACACTTATATTGAAACAACACTAATTTACTGATGTGTACCCGGCGTTGGTCGGACACTCTTCACTACTTTCTATAAATGTGTTAACCTGTAGGAAGAAATTCTCAAAATGATAGTGAAAACCCCTTTCAAAATACAACACTTATATTGAAACAACACTAATTTACTGATGTGTACCCGGCGTTGGTCGGACACTCTTCACTACTTTCTATAAATGTGTTAACCTGTAGGAAGAAATTCTCTAAATGATAGTGAAATTCCCTTTCAAAATCCGTTTCGTCAGGGCGTTTGCCCACGTGCTGCTTGGCCTCTCCAGCCGGACTCTCTCGACCAATCGCCTTGCGCCGCAGTGGGAGGGATTTATTGATGACATTAATATATTATCAATTATTGTTTCCGCGTTTTTTTAAACAACGTTTTATTTACTATAATACCTCTATTTTTATTAATAGGATGAATTAAAAAAATATCCAATAATATTGTAATTTCCTCCACAGAGACTGGAGTCAACCGAGCTAACAACTGAGCCAAATCCCGATTGGGTATGACCGACATTTATTTCGAATATTAACTGCTGTTATTTCATTCAAATTCAAAGTAAAGCGTATATTTCCGCGGGTGTATGCGCGATTGCAACCAAAGTTAATAATATGCATTGTCAATGACAACGAGTCTATCTGCCGAGTTTCAGCTAGGTCGGATGTCGGGAAGTGGGTTAAAATCCACTTGCAAGACTTTCATTCATTCGTAGACGTATTTAAACTAGATTGATGACTTGTTGACGGCATCTCACAATTTATTAATTTAAAGTAATACATAGTTACTTGTGGCAGGTTCCAGAAACGGCTTCAGTCGTGTTTGGTGACCAAATCTGAACAGCCAGGTACTATCCTACCTCCCTCTCCCCCATCTCCTTTACCTCGCCAACACAACACCTTCGGCCTCACAACATATCCCAATGCGGGTACTATAGGCTCACTGGCTTCAAACCGTTGGGCGCAGTTGATATTGTAAATTGTATTTCGGTCCCGATATAGTTTCCATGCGGGAATCAAAGCGCCCATTAGTTAGGAAATAACGTGTCAATGACAAACGTGGCGAGTGCGCGCGCAATGTCCTCAAGGTGAACTTGCCATCGTGCTCATGATCATCGGTACCTAACCACACTCTTGGTACTAGGTACTAGGTACTCTCAGTATCGCCCTGGAGAATGACGTTGCTCGAAATGGCTTTAGCCGTGTTTGGTGACCAAATCTGAACAGCCAGATACTATCCAACCTCCCTCTCCCCCATCTCCTTTACCTCGCCAACACAACACCTTCGGCCTCACAACATATCCCAATGCGGGTACTATAGGCTCACTGGCTTCAAACCGTTGGGCGCAGTTGATATTGTAAATTGTATTTCGGTCCCGATATAGTTTCCATGCGGGAATCAAAGCGCCCATTAGTTAGGAAATAACGTGTCAATGACAAACGTGGCGAGTGCGCGCGCAATGTCCTCAAGGTGAACTTGCCATCGTGCTCATGATCATCGGTTCCTAACCACACTCTTGGTACTAGGTACTAGGTACTCTCAGTATCGCCCTGGAGAATGACGTTGCTCGAAATGGCTTTAGCCGTGTTTGGTGACCAAATCTGAACAGCCAGATACTATCCAACCTCCCTCTCCACCATCTCCTTTACCTCGCCAACACAACACCTTCGGCCTCACAACATATCCCAATGCGGGTACTATAGGCTCACTGGCTTCAAACCGTTGGGCGCAGTTGATATTGTAAATTGTATTTCGGTCCCGATATAGTTTCCATGCGGGAATCAAAGCGCCCATTAGTTAGGAAATAACGTGTCAATGACAAACGTGGCGAGTGCGCGCGCAATGTCCTCAAGGTGAACTTGCCATCGTGCTCATGATCATCGGTACCTAACCACACTCTTGGTACTAGGTACTAGGTACTCTCAGTATCGCCCTGGAGAACGACGTTGCTCGAAATGGCTTTAGCCGTGTTTGGTGACCAAATCTGAACAGCCAGATACTATCCAACCTCCCTCTCCCCCATCTCCTTTACCTCGCCAACACAACACCTTCGGCCTCACAACATATCCCAATGCGGGTACTATAGGCTCACTGGCTTCAAACCGTTGGGCGCAGTTGATATTGTAAATTGTATTTCGGTCCCGATATAGTTTCCATGCGGGAATCAAAGCGCCCATTAGTTAGGAAATAACGTGTCAATGACAAACGTGGCGAGTGCGCGCGCAATGTCCTCAAGGTGAACTTGCCATCGTGCTCATGATCATCGGTACCTAACCACACTCTTGGTACTAGGTACTAGGTACTCTCAGTATCGCCCTGGAGAACGACGTTGCTCGAAATGGCTTTAGCCGTGTTTGGTGACCAAATCTGAACAGCCAGATACTATCCAACCTCCCTCTCCCCCATCTCCTTTACCTCGCCAACACAACACCTTCGGCCTCACAACATATCCCAATGCGGGTACTATAGGCTCACTGGCTTCAAACCGTTGGGCGCAGTTGATATTGTAAATTGTATTTCGGTCCCGATATAGTTTCCATGCGGGAATCAAAGCGCCCATTAGTTAGGAAATAACGTGTCAATGACAAACGTGGCGAGTGCGCGCGCAATGTCCTCAAGGTGAACTTGCCATCGTGCTCATGATCATCGGTACCTAACCACACTCTTGGTACTAGGTACTAGGTACTCTCAGTATCGCCCTGGAGAACGACGTTGCTCGAAATGGCTTTAGCCGTGTTTGGTGACCAAATCTGAACAGCCAGATACTATCCAACCTCCCTCTCCACCATCTCCTTTACCTCGCCAACACAACACCTTCGGCCTCACAACATATCCCAATGCGGGTACTATAGGCTCACTGGCTTCAAACCGTTGGGCGCAGTTGATATTGTAAATTGTATTTCGGTCCCGATATAGTTTCCATGCGGGAATCAAAGCGCCCATTAGTTAGGAAATAACGTGTCAATGACAAACGTGGCGAGTGCGCGCGCAATGTCCTCAAGGTGAACTTGCCATCGTGCTCATGATCATCGGTACCTAACCACACTCTTGGTACTAGGTACTAGGTACTCTCAGTATCGCCCTGGAGAACGACGTTGCTCGAAATGGCTTTAGCCGTGTTTGGTGACCAAATCTGAACAGCCAGATACTATCCAACCTCCCTCTCCCCCATCTCCTTTACCTCGCCAACACAACACCTTCGGCCTCACAACATATCCCAATGCGGGTACTATAGGCTCACTGGCTTCAAACCGTTGGGCGCAGTTGATATTGTAAATTGTATTTCGGTCCCGATATAGTTTCCATGCGGGAATCAAAGCGCCCATTAGTTAGGAAATAACGTGTCAATGACAAACGTGGCGAGTGCGCGCGCAATGTCCTCAAGGTGAACTTGCCATCGTGCTCATGATCATCGGTACCTAACCACACTCTTGGTACTAGGTACTAGGTACTCTCAGTATCGCCCTGGAGAATGACGTTGCTCGAAATGGCTTTAGCCGTGTTTGGTGACCAAATCTGAACAGCCAGATACTATCCAACCTCCCTCTCCCCCATCTCCTTTACCTCGCCAACACAACACCTTCGGCCTCACAACATATCCCAATGCGGGTACTATAGGCTCACTGGCTTCAAACCGTTGGGCGCAGTTGATATTGTAAATTGTATTTCGGTCCCGATATAGTTTCCATGCGGGAATCAAAGCGCCCATTAGTTAGGAAATAACGTGTCAATGACAAACGTGGCGAGTGCGCGCGCAATGTCCTCAAGGTGAACTTGCCATCGTGCTCATGATCATCGGTACCTAACCACACTCTTGGTACTAGGTACTAGGTACTCTCAGTATCGCCCTGGAGAACGACGTTGCTCGAAATGGCTTTAGCCGTGTTTGGTGACCAAATCTGAACAGCCAGATACTATCCAACCTCCCTCTCCCCCATCTCCTTTACCTCGCCAACACAACACCTTCGGCCTCACAACATATCCCAATGCGGGTACTATAGGCTCACTGGCTTCAAACCGTTGGGCGCAGTTGATATTGTAAATTGTATTTCGGTCCCGATATAGTTTCCATGCGGGAATCAAAGCGCCCATTAGTTAGGAAATAACGTGTCAATGACAAACGTGGCGAGTGCGCGCGCAATGTCCTCAAGGTGAACTTGCCATCGTGCTCATGATCATCGGTACCTAACCACACTCTTGGTACTAGGTACTAGGTACTCTCAGTATCGCCCTGGAGAACGACGTTGCTCGAAATGGCTTTAGCCGTGTTTGGTGACCAAATCTGAACAGCCAGATACTATCCAACCTCCCTCTCCCCCATCTCCTTTACCTCGCTAACACAACACCTTCGGCCTCACAACATATCCCAATGCGGGTACTATAGGCTCACTGGCTTCAAACCGTTGGGCGCAGTTGATATTGTAAATTGTATTTCGGTCCCGATATAGTTTCCATGCGGGAATCAAAGCGCCCATTAGTTAGGAAATAACGTGTCAATGACAAACGTGGCGAGTGCGCGCGCAATGTCCTCAAGGTGAACTTGCCATCGTGCTCATGATCATCGGTACCTAACCACACTCTTGGTACTAGGTACTAGGTACTCTCAGTATCGCCCTGGAGAACGACGTTGCTCGAAATGGCTTTAGCCGTGTTTGGTGACCAAATCTGAACAGCCAGATACTATCCAACCTCCCTCTCCCCCATCTCCTTTACCTCGCCAACACAACACCTTCGGCCTCACAACATATCCCAATGCGGGTACTATAGGCTCACTGGCTTCAAACCGTTGGGCGCAGTTGATATTGTAAATTGTATTTCGGTCCCGATATAGTTTCCATGCGGGAATCAAAGCGCCCATTAGTTAGGAAATAACGTGTCAATGACAAACGTGGCGAGTGCGCGCGCAATGTCCTCAAGGTGAACTTGCCATCGTGCTCATGATCATCGGTACCTAACCACACTCTTGGTACTAGGTACTAGGTACTCTCAGTATCGCCCTGGAGAACGACGTTGCTCGAAATGGCTTTAGCCGTGTTTGGTGACCAAATCTGAACAGCCAGATACTATCCAACCTCCCTCTCCCCCATCTCCTTTACCTCGCCAACACAACACCTTCGGCCTCACAACATATCCCAATGCGGGTACTATAGGCTCACTGGCTTCAAACCGTTGGGCGCAGTTGATATTGTAAATTGTATTTCGGTCCCGATATAGTTTCCATGCGGGAATCAATGCGCCCATTAGTTAGGAAATAACGTGTCAATGACAAACGTGGCGAGTGCGCGCGCAATGTCCTCAAGGTGAACTTGCCATCGTGCTCATGATCATCGGTACCTAACCACACTCTTGGTACTAGGTACTAGGTACTCTCAGTATCGCCCTGGAGAACGACGTTGCTCGAAATGGCTTTAGCCGTGTTTGGTGACCAAATCTGAACAGCCAGATACTATCCAACCTCCCTCTCCCCCATCTCCTTTACCTCGCCAACACAACACCTTCGGCCTCACAACATATCCCAATGCGGGTACTATAGGCTCACTGGCTTCAAACCGTTGGGCGCAGTTGATATTGTAAATTGTATTTCGGTCCCGATATAGTTTCCATGCGGGAATCAAAGCGCCCATTAGTTAGGAAATAACGTGTCAATGACAAACGTGGCGAGTGCGCGCGCGATGTCCTCAAGGTGAACTTGCCATCGTGCTCATGATCATCGGTACCTAACCACACTCTTGGTACTAGGTACTAGGTACTCTCAGTATCGCCCTGGAGAACGACGTTGCTCGAAATGGCTTTAGCCGTGTTTGGTGACCAAATCTGAACAGCCAGATACTATCCAACCTCCCTCTCCCCCATCTCCTTTACCTCGCCAACACAACACCTTCGGCCTCACAACATATCCCAATGCGGGTACTATAGGCTCACTGGCTTCAAACCGTTGGGCGCAGTTGATATTGTAAATTGTATTTCGGTCCCGATATAGTTTCCATGCGGGAATCAAAGCGCCCATTAGTTAGGAAATAACGTGTCAATGACAAACGTGGCGAGTGCGCGCGCAATGTCCTCAAGGTGAACTTGCCATCGTGCTCATGATCATCGGTACCTAACCACACTCTTGGTACTAGGTACTAGGTACTCTCAGTATCGCCCTGGAGAACGACGTTGCTCGAAATGGCTTTAGCCGTGTTTGGTGACCAAATCTGAACAGCCAGATACTATCCAACCTCCCTCTCCCCCATCTCCTTTACCTCGCTAACACAACACCTTCGGCCTCACAACATATCCCAATGCGGGTACTATAGGCTCACTGGCTTCAAACCGTTGGGCGCAGTTGATATTGTAAATTGTATTTCGGTCCCGATATAGTTTCCATGCGGGAATCAAAGCGCCCATTAGTTAGGAAATAACGTGTCAATGACAAACGTGGCGAGTGCGCGCGCAATGTCCTCAAGGTGAACTTGCCATCGTGCTCATGATCATCGGTAACTAACCACACTCTTGGTACTAGGTACTAGGTACTCTCAGTATCGCCCTGGAGAACGACGTTGCTCGAAATGGCTTTAGCCGTGTTTGGTGACCAAATCTGAACAGCCAGATACTATCCAACCTCCCTCTCCCCCATCTCCTTTACCTCGCCAACACAACACCTTCGGCCTCACAACATATCCCAATGCGGGTACTATAGGCTCACTGGCTTCAAACCGTTGGGCGCAGTTGATATTGTAAATTGTATTTCGGTCCCGATATAGTTTCCATGCGGGAATCAAAGCGCCCATTAGTTAGGAAATAACGTGTCAATGACAAACGTGGCGAGTGCGCGCGCAATGTCCTCAAGGTGAACTTGCCATCGTGCTCATGATCATCGGTACCTAACCACACTCTTGGTACTAGGTACTAGGTACTCTCAGTATCGCCCTGGAGAACGACGTTGCTCGAAATGGCTTTAGCCGTGTTTGGTGACCAAATCTGAACAGCCAGATACTATCCAACCTCCCTCTCCCCCATCTCCTTTACCTCGCCAACACAACACCTTCGGCCTCACAACATATCCCAATGCGGGTACTATAGGCTCACTGGCTTCAAACCGTTGGGCGCAGTTGATATTGTAAATTGTATTTCGGTCCCGATATAGTTTCCATGCGGGAATCAATGCGCCCATTAGTTAGGAAATAACGTGTCAATGACAAACGTGGCGAGTGCGCGCGCGATGTCCTCAAGGTGAACTTGCCATCGTGCTCATGATCATCGGTACCTAACCACACTCTTGGTACTAGGTACTAGGTACTCTCAGTATCGCCCTGGAGAACGACGTTGCTCGAAATGGCTTTAGCCGTGTTTGGTGACCAAATCTGAACAGCCAGATACTATCCAACCTCCCTCTCCCCCATCTCCTTTACCTCGCCAACACAACACCTTCGGCCTCACAACATATCCCAATGCGGGTACTATAGGCTCACTGGCTTCAAACCGTTGGGCGCAGTTGATATTGTAAATTGTATTTCGGTCCCGATATAGTTTCCATGCGGGAATCAAAGCGCCCATTAGTTAGGAAATAACGTGTCAATGACAAACGTGGCGAGTGCGCGCGCAATGTCCTCAAGGTGAACTTGCCATCGTGCTCATGATCATCGGTACCTAACCACACTCTTGGTACTAGGTACTAGGTACTCTCAGTATCGCCCTGGAGAACGACGTTGCTCGAAATGGCTTTAGCCGTGTTTGGTGACCAAATCTGAACAGCCAGATACAATCCAACCTCCCTCTCCCCCATCTCCTTTACCTCGCCAACACAACACCTTCGGCCTCACAACATATCCCAATGCGGGTACTATAGGCTCACTGGCTTCAAACCGTTGGGCGCAGTTGATATTGTAAATTGTATTTCGGTCCCGATATAGTTTCCATGCGGGAATCAAAGCGCCCATTAGTTAGGAAATAACGTGTCAATGACAAACGTGGCGAGTGCGCGCGCAATGTCCTCAAGGTGAACTTGCCATCGTGCTCATGATCATCGGTAACTAACCACACTCTTGGTACTAGGTACTAGGTACTCTCAGTATCGCCCTGGAGAACGACGTTGCTCGAAATGGCTTTAGCCGTGTTTGGTGACCAAATCTGAACAGCCAGATACTATCCAACCTCCCTCTCCCCCATCTCCTTTACCTCGCCAACACAACACCTTCGGCCTCACAACATATCCCAATGCGGGTACTATAGGCTCACTGGCTTCAAACCGTTGGGCGCAGTTGATATTGTAAATTGTATTTCGGTCCCGATATAGTTTCCATGCGGGAATCAAAGCGCCCATTAGTTAGGAAATAACGTGTCAATGACAAACGTGGCGAGTGCGCGCGCAATGTCCTCAAGGTGAACTTGCCATCGTGCTCATGATCATTGGTACCTAACCACACTCTTGGTACTAGGTACTAGGTACTCTCAGTATCGCCCTGGAGAACGACGTTGCTCGAAATGGCTTTAGCCGTGTTTGGTGACCAAATCTGAACAGCCAGATACTATCCAACCTCCCTCTCCCCCATCTCCTTTACCTCGCCAACACAACACCTTCGGCCTCACAACATATCCCAATGCGGGTACTATAGGCTCACTGGCTTCAAACCGTTGGGCGCAGTTGATATTGTAAATTGTATTTCGGTCCCGATATAGTTTCCATGCGGGAATCAAAGCGCCCATTAGTTAGGAAATAACGTGTCAATGACAAACGTGGCGAGTGCGCGCGCAATGTCCTCAAGGTGAACTTGCCATCGTGCTCATGATCATCGGTACCTAACCACACTCTTGGTACTAGGTACTAGGTACTCTCAGTATCGCCCTGGAGAACGACGTTGCTCGAAATGGCTTTAGCCGTGTTTGGTGACCAAATCTGAACAGCCAGATACTATCCAACCTCCCTCTCCCCCATCTCCTTTACCTCGCCAACACAACACCTTCGGCCTCACAACATATCCCAATGCGGGTACTATAGGCTCACTGGCTTCAAACCGTTGGGCGCAGTTGATATTGTAAATTGTATTTCGGTCCCGATATAGTTTCCATGCGGGAATCAAAGCGCCCATTAGTTAGGAAATAACGTGTCAATGACAAACGTGGCGAGTGCGCGCGCAATGTCCTCAAGGTGAACTTGCCATCGTGCTCATGATCATCGGTACCTAACCACACTCTTGGTACTAGGTACTAGGTACTCTCAGTATCGCCCTGGAGAATGACGTTGCTCGAAATGGCTTTAGCCGTGTTTGGTGACCAAATCTGAACAGCCAGATACTATCCAACCTCCCTCTCCCCCATCTCCTTTACCTCGCCAACACAACACCTTCGGCCTCACAACATATCCCAATGCGGGTACTATAGGCTCACTGGCTTCAAACCGTTGGGCGCAGTTGATATTGTAAATTGTATTTCGGTCCCGATATAGTTTCCATGCGGGAATCAAAGCGCCCATTAGTTAGGAAATAACGTGTCAATGACAAACGTGGCGAGTGCGCGCGCAATGTCCTCAAGGTGAACTTGCCATCGTGCTCATGATCATCGGTACCTAACCACACTCTTGGTACTAGGTACTAGGTACTCTCAGTATCGCCCTGGAGAACGACGTTGCTCGAAATGGCTTTAGCCGTGTTTGGTGACCAAATCTGAACAGCCAGATACTATCCAACCTCCCTCTCCCCCATCTCCTTTACCTCGCCAACACAACACCTTCGGCCTCACAACATATCCCAATGCGGGTACTATAGGCTCACTGGCTTCAAACCGTTGGGCGCAGTTGATATTGTAAATTGTATTTCGGTCCCGATATAGTTTCCATGCGGGAATCAAAGCGCCCATTAGTTAGGAAATAACGTGTCAATGACAAACGTGGCGAGTGCGCGCGCAATGTCCTCAAGGTGAACTTGCCATCGTGCTCATGATCATCGGTACCTAACCACACTCTTGGTACTAGGTACTAGGTACTCTCAGTATCGCCCTGGAGAACGACGTTGCTCGAAATGGCTTTAGCCGTGTTTGGTGACCAAATCTGAACAGCCAGATACTATCCAACCTCCCTCTCCCCCATCTCCTTTACCTCGCCAACACAACACCTTCGGCCTCACAACATATCCCAATGCGGGTACTATAGGCTCACTGGCTTCAAACCGTTGGGCGCAGTTGATATTGTAAATTGTATTTCGGTCCCGATATAGTTTCCATGCGGGAATCAAAGCGCCCATTAGTTAGGAAATAACGTGTCAATGACAAACGTGGCGAGTGCGCGCGCAATGTCCTCAAGGTGAACTTGCCATCGTGCTCATGATCATCGGTACCTAACCACACTCTTGGTACTAGGTACTAGGTACTCTCAGTATCGCCCTGGAGAATGACGTTGCTCGAAATGGCTTTAGCCGTGTTTGGTGACCAAATCTGAACAGCCAGATACTATCCAACCTCCCTCTCCCCCATCTCCTTTACCTCGCCAACACAACACCTTCGGCCTCACAACATATCCCAATGCGGGTACTATAGGCTCACTGGCTTCAAACCGTTGGGCGCAGTTGATATTGTAAATTGTATTTCGGTCCCGATATAGTTTCCATGCGGGAATCAAAGCGCCCATTAGTTAGGAAATAACGTGTCAATGACAAACGTGGCGAGTGCGCGCGCAATGTCCTCAAGGTGAACTTGCCATCGTGCTCATGATCATCGGTACCTAACCACACTCTTGGTACTAGGTACTAGGTACTCTCAGTATCGCCCTGGAGAACGACGTTGCTCGAAATGGCTTTAGCCGTGTTTGGTGACCAAATCTGAACAGCCAGATACTATCCAACCTCCCTCTCCCCCATCTCCTTTACCTCGCCAACACAACACCTTCGGCCTCACAACATATCCCAATGCGGGTACTATAGGCTCACTGGCTTCAAACCGTTGGGCGCAGTTGATATTGTAAATTGTATTTCGGTCCCGATATAGTTTCCATGCGGGAATCAAAGCGCCCATTAGTTAGGAAATAACGTGTCAATGACAAACGTGGCGAGTGCGCGCGCAATGTCCTCAAGGTGAACTTGCCATCGTGCTCATGATCATCGGTACCTAACCACACTCTTGGTACTAGGTACTAGGTACTCTCAGTATCGCCCTGGAGAACGACGTTGCTCGAAATGGCTTTAGCCGTGTTTGGTGACCAAATCTGAACAGCCAGATACTATCCAACCTCCCTCTCCCCCATCTCCTTTACCTCGCCAACACAACACCTTCGGCCTCACAACATATCCCAATGCGGGTACTATAGGCTCACTGGCTTCAAACCGTTGGGCGCAGTTGATATTGTAAATTGTATTTCGGTCCCGATATAGTTTCCATGCGGGAATCAAAGCGCCCATTAGTTAGGAAATAACGTGTCAATGACAAACGTGGCGAGTGCGCGCGCAATGTCCTCAAGGTGAACTTGCCATCGTGCTCATGATCATCGGTACCTAACCACACTCTTGGTACTAGGTACTAGGTACTCTCAGTATCGCCCTGGAGAACGACGTTGCTCGAAATGGCTTTAGCCGTGTTTGGTGACCAAATCTGAACAGCCAGATACTATCCAACCTCCCTCTCCCCCATCTCCTTTACCTCGCCAACACAACACCTTCGGCCTCACAACATATCCCAATGCGGGTACTATAGGCTCACTGGCTTCAAACCGTTGGGCGCAGTTGATATTGTAAATTGTATTTCGGTCCCGATATAGTTTCCATGCGGGAATCAAAGCGCCCATTAGTTAGGAAATAACGTGTCAATGACAAACGTGGCGAGTGCGCGCGCAATGTCCTCAAGGTGAACTTGCCATCGTGCTCATGATCATCGGTACCTAACCACACTCTTGGTACTAGGTACTAGGTACTCTCAGTATCGCCCTGGAGAACGACGTTGCTCGAAATGGCTTTAGCCGTGTTTGGTGACCAAATCTGAACAGCCAGATACTATCCAACCTCCCTCTCCCCCATCTCCTTTACCTCGCCAACACAACACCTTCGGCCTCACAACATATCCCAATGCGGGTACTATAGGCTCACTGGCTTCAAACCGTTGGGCGCAGTTGATATTGTAAATTGTATTTCGGTCCCGATATAGTTTCCATGCGGGAATCAAAGCGCCCATTAGTTAGGAAATAACGTGTCAATGACAAACGTGGCGAGTGCGCGCGCAATGTCCTCAAGGTGAACTTGCCATCGTGCTCATGATCATCGGTACCTAACCACACTCTTGGTACTAGGTACTAGGTACTCTCAGTATCGCCCTGGAGAACGACGTTGCTCGAAATGGCTTTAGCCGTGTTTGGTGACCAAATCTGAACAGCCAGATACTATCCAACCTCCCTCTCCCCCATCTCCTTTACCTCGCCAACACAACACCTTCGGCCTCACAACATATCCCAATGCGGGTACTATAGGCTCACTGGCTTCAAACCGTTGGGCGCAGTTGATATTGTAAATTGTATTTCGGTCCCGATATAGTTTCCATGCGGGAATCAATGCGCCCATTAGTTAGGAAATAACGTGTCAATGACAAACGTGGCGAGTGCGCGCGCGATGTCCTCAAGGTGAACTTGCCATCGTGCTCATGATCATCGGTACCTAACCACACTCTTGGTACTAGGTACTAGGTACTCTCAGTATCGCCCTGGAGAACGACGTTGCTCGAAATGGCTTTAGCCGTGTTTGGTGACCAAATCTGAACAGCCAGATACTATCCAACCTCCCTCTCCCCCATCTCCTTTACCTCGCCAACACAACACCTTCGGCCTCACAACATATCCCAATGCGGGTACTATAGGCTCACTGGCTTCAAACCGTTGGGCGCAGTTGATATTGTAAATTGTATTTCGGTCCCGATATAGTTTCCATGCGGGAATCAAAGCGCCCATTAGTTAGGAAATAACGTGTCAATGACAAACGTGGCGAGTGCGCGCGCAATGTCCTCAAGGTGAACTTGCCATCGTGCTCATGATCATCGGTACCTAACCACACTCTTGGTACTAGGTACTAGGTACTCTCAGTATCGCCCTGGAGAACGACGTTGCTCGAAATGGCTTTAGCCGTGTTTGGTGACCAAATCTGAACAGCCAGATACTATCCAACCTCCCTCTCCCCCATCTCCTTTACCTCGCTAACACAACACCTTCGGCCTCACAACATATCCCAATGCGGGTACTATAGGCTCACTGGCTTCAAACCGTTGGGCGCAGTTGATATTGTAAATTGTATTTCGGTCCCGATATAGTTTCCATGCGGGAATCAAAGCGCCCATTAGTTAGGAAATAACGTGTCAATGACAAACGTGGCGAGTGCGCGCGCAATGTCCTCAAGGTGAACTTGCCATCGTGCTCATGATCATCGGTACCTAACCACACTCTTGGTACTAGGTACTAGGTACTCTCAGTATCGCCCTGGAGAACGACGTTGCTCGAAATGGCTTTAGCCGTGTTTGGTGACCAAATCTGAACAGCCAGATACTATCCAACCTCCCTCTCCCCCATCTCCTTTACCTCGCCAACACAACACCTTCGGCCTCACAACATATCCCAATGCGGGTACTATAGGCTCACTGGCTTCAAACCGTTGGGCGCAGTTGATATTGTAAATTGTATTTCGGTCCCGATATAGTTTCCATGCGGGAATCAAAGCGCCCATTAGTTAGGAAATAACGTGTCAATGACAAACGTGGCGAGTGCGCGCGCAATGTCCTCAAGGTGAACTTGCCATCGTGCTCATGATCATCGGTACCTAACCACACTCTTGGTACTAGGTACTAGGTACTCTCAGTATCGCCCTGGAGAACGACGTTGCTCGAAATGGCTTTAGCCGTGTTTGGTGACCAAATCTGAACAGCCAGATACTATCCAACCTCCCTCTCCCCCATCTCCTTTACCTCGCCAACACAACACCTTCGGCCTCACAACATATCCCAATGCGGGTACTATAGGCTCACTGGCTTCAAACCGTTGGGCGCAGTTGATATTGTAAATTGTATTTCGGTCCCGATATAGTTTCCATGCGGGAATCAAAGCGCCCATTAGTTAGGAAATAACGTGTCAATGACAAACGTGGCGAGTGCGCGCGCAATGTCCTCAAGGTGAACTTGCCATCGTGCTCATGATCATCGGTACCTAACCACACTCTTGGTACTAGGTACTAGGTACTCTCAGTATCGCCCTGGAGAACGACGTTGCTCGAAATTTCTTTAGCCGTGTTTGGTGACCAAATCTGAACAGCCAGATACTATCCAACCTCCCTCTCCCCCATCTCCTTTACCTCGCCAACACAACACCTTCGGCCTCACAACATATCCCAATGCGGGTACTATAGGCTCACTGGCTTCAAACCGTTGGGCGCAGTTGATATTGTAAATTGTATTTCGGTCCCGATATAGTTCCCGTCCCGATATAGTAACCAATTACAAAATGATGGCGTTATTATATACATAAAAAATCATATACAATACTCTATAAAGGAAATCACAATAACTCACTCAAATTGTCTTAAACTTGAAATAGAAAATATCGTTACTGTTCTAACTATATACCGATCACCGAGCACTTCCAATATAACACCATTTTTAAACTCGCTTAATCAGTTTCTGGCATGTATTAGAAATCATGAAAATGTTCTAATTATTGGTGACCTAAATATTAATATTATAAATACAATGCATCCCCAAGCAAACGACTACATAAATTTATTAACTCTTCAAGGATTTATCCCAGCTATTACAGCCCCTACTCGTGTCTCAGAGTTATCTGCCAGTTGCATAGACCACGTCTTTGTCAAATGTAAGCTAAATATCAAATCTCTCATATATCAGTGCACTGTGACAGATCACTACGCTACTATCACCTCCATTTCTCATAAAATTCAAAAATTACCAGCATCCACTATACAACTAAAGAAAATTTCTTATGACACTCTCTTCAAACTGGTTTCCAATGAAAACTGGTCAAATTTCTACAAAATTAGCGATCCAAACTTAGCGTGTGAATCTCTCATCAACATCCTACATAAGCATCTGAAAAATGCCACATCCCACACACACAACAATCAAAGTAGTCGTACAATTAAACTAAAACCTTGGATAACTACTGGTATCTTACACTGTTTGGGGATCAATGGTGAGGCACGAAATGAAAGAAGGTTGTGAAGGTCACATGTGTTTATTGGTGAGTCAGTAGCCGTGACAAGGAGATGACGTAGGACAGAAGAATACACCGGATGCTGGCTGTGATGTGCTGGCAGGTCAAGCGCGGGTCAGTGAGTCGACGCCGGGCGCTGATGACCGGGACTCGATGGAGGTCAGGCACTGGCGAAGAACGTTGGTCTTCAGGCACTCCAGTGCTGAGGAGACGGCCGAAGGTGCGACGGACCTTGTGGGCAGTTGAACGGGAACGATGTAGACCAGTGAGGATGCTGCGTGTCCTCGTGGTGGTCATGGTAGCGTGGAAGAAGCGCTGGTCAGAGACGCTGGAACCAGGGCGCTTGTAATCCGAGTAGCGCTGGCCGCGGACGTGGCCGAGGCGCTATGATGATGTCCCGATTGAGTCCATGATGATAGGGGCGAAGCCGGGTACGTGTCCCTCGCGCTAGTAAGATTAGCGCGGGTGATCACTCGTTGAGCCTTGTAGACTGGCGGCAAAATTATGACTGACTGACTGACTCGCTGCGTCGGGCTTATTTATACTAGACGGCCGACGGTAGCAGTGGGTAGTTGGATGGCAACTAAATTCTAGGCACTCGCACAGACTGTACGTTTCAGGAACCTTCGATAGTGCGGCGATTATGCATAGGCCGTAGACTCGAACCTTCCGGCGAGTTCTCGTAATGTGTAAGACGGCCCGTGACGTTTTGTCACCTGGTAGACAGGTAGGTACCGTAGTACGTAAATTACTTTGTTTACGATTTAACGATGCAAGTATCAAGTACGTACCTAAGTAGCAAGTAGCAGTTTATTATTAATTATTTAATCTGGATAATTTGACGCCACAGACACCCCCTTCCCAGCAGCTTTGCTGAGGGCTGCGATAGAAGAAATAGCTCATAGACGAACGTCTTTTAAGTGTGACACTTCATAAAAAAAATATTTTGCAAAACACATGTTCACAACACAGACTGAAGATTCACTCAGATAACCATGGTGGCACTACTATCCGCGCTTGTGCGGAGATGGTCTGGTGTATGCTGCTCCGTGGTGCCTTTACTGATCACCCATTTTGAGACGGGGTTACCGGTGAGTCGGGGTAACACTATCACGTCGGGCTGCAGGATTACGTCAGGCTGCAGATCACGTCGGGCTGCAGAATCACGTAGGGCTGCAGATCACGTCGGGGTCAGCACTTTGGGGATCAATGGTGAGGCACGAAATGAAAGAAGGTTGTGAAGGTCACATGTGTTTATTGGTGAGTCAGTAGCCGTGACAAGGAGATGACGTAGGACAGAAGAATACACCGGATGCTGGCTGTGATGTGCTGGCAGGTCAAGCGCGGGTCAGTGAGTCGACGCCGGGCGCTGATGACCGGGACTCGATGGAGGTCAGGCACTGGCGAAGAACGTTGGTCTTCAGGCACTCCAGTGCTGAGGAGACGGCCGAAGGTGCGACGGACCTTGTGGGCAGTTGAACGGGAACGATGTAGACCAGTGAGGATGCTGCGTGTCCTCGTGGTGGTCATGGTAGCGTGGAAGAAGCGCTGGTCAGAGACGCTGGAACCAGGGCGCTTGTAATCCGAGTAGCGCTGGCCGCGGACGTGGCCGAGGCGCTATGATGATGTCCCGATTGAGTCCATGATGATAGGGGCGAAGCCGGGTACGTGTCCCTCGCGCTAGTAAGATTAGCGCGGGTGATCACTCGTTGAGCCTTGTAGACTGGCGGCAAAATTATGACTGACTGACTGACTCGCTGCGTCGGGCTTATTTATACTAGACGGCCGACGGTAGCAGTGGGTAGTTGGATGGCAACTAAATTCTAGGCACTCGCACAGACTGTACGTTTCAGGAACCTTCGATAGTGCGGCGATTATGCATAGGCCGTAGACTCGAACCTTCCGGCGAGTTCTCGTAATGTGTAAGACGGCCCGTGACGTTTTGTCACCTGGTAGACAGGTAGGTACCGTAGTACGTAAATTACTTTGTTTACGATTTAACGATGCAAGTATCAAGTACGTACCTAAGTAGCAAGTAGCAGTTTATTATTAATTATTTAATCTGGATAATTTGACGCCACAACTGTATCCGCAAACGTTATAAACTTCATAAATATTGTAAAAATAACCCCACTGATTACGAATCTCTCTTATTCTATAAAAGATACAGAAATGCCTGTAAAAAAATAACCTGTACGGCCAGAGAAGATTATTATAGGAAACAGATAGAGGAAGCTGCGAATGATAATAAAAAAATCTGGAACATTGTCAAAGAAATATGCTACACCGACAAAATTACCACACCCATAAATAAAATAACCATCACAAATAAAACACTAAATGCAACTGAAAATTCAGAAACAATCGCAAATCACTTCAACCAATTCTTCTCTACAATCGGATCGGATCTAGCAAATAATATTTTAAAAAGAAATAGCAAGTCTGAAAATAATCTTGCAAATACTATCTTTCTCGATAATCTGAGTTATGACCCTTTCATTCTCACACTAACGACAGAACAAGAAATCACTGAAATCATCAATTCACTCAAAAATACACACTCCACGGGAGTTGACAATATATCCACTAAACTAATTAAACACCTTAAACCAATCATTGCTAAGCCCCTTGTATACATCACAAATCTAAGTTTTCGAACTGGCCTTTTCCCAAACACTCTAAAACATTCAACAATTATTCCTATCTTTAAATCAGGGGACAGATCAATCGTCAATAACTATAGACCAATATCTCTACTGAGTCCAATCTCTAAAATAATCGAAAAAACAGTAAAACAAAGGCTCTACAAGTTTCTCGAAGAAAATAAAATCCTGTCAAAAAACCAATACGGCTTCCGCAAAGATCTTAGTGCATCAGATGCAATTGCAGCTTTTACTAAATTAATTTCTGATAACCTCGATAAAAGTCGCAAGCCCCTCGCTGTATTCTTGGATCTGGCTAAAGCCTTTGACACTGTATCTCACCGCATACTTTTGAAAAAACTCTCACAGATAGGAATAAAAGGTGTTCCTCTTAAATGGTTTGAGAGCTATCTAACAAATAGGTCCCAGTCAACTATTATTAACTCCGCTAAAGAGTATAGAAGTACAAGTTTGCCAATCACATATGGCGTGCCCCAAGGCAGTGTGTTGGGCCCACTTCTGTTTCTAATATACATTAACTCGTTATGCAATTTGGATACTGGTGGTACTATAATATCTTTTGCCGATGATACGGTTATCATATTTGCAGATGAAAATTTGAATTCAGCATTTGAAAAAGCAAATCATGGTATAAATGAAATAAAACACTGGTTAGATTCCAACCTCCTCACTCTAAATATTGAGAAAACTAAATACTTACTTTTTTCCATACGCAAACATAATCTCCCTCAAAACTATCATAAACTTACCATACATTCATGTTCACAGAACTTCAACATGGCTACATCACCTCACAAAAATTGTTCATGCGATAACCTTATAATATCAAACGAAATTAAGTACTTGGGGGTCATTATAGACAATCAACTGCGATGGGAGGCCCATATAAATTCTACAACAAAAAGGCTTCGCAAATTATGCTACATTTTCTACTCTCTCAGATCTATCCTTAACCTACAAACACTAAGATGTGTATACTTTGCACTTTTTCAATCAATTACTACATATGGTATAGTAGGATGGGGAGGTTGTGCAAAAACGATTCTTCATCCCATGGTTTTAATTCAAAAACTGTTACTAAGGATAATATTCAAATGTAAGCCAACAAACCCATCAGAACCACTTTTTAGAAAACTCAGAATATTAGATATTCGAGAATTATATGTTAAGACCATTCTCATATACATACGGAAAAATGACTTGGTGAATAAAACACAACAAAAAATTAACACCCGTTACTCGTCACACCTAAAATGTAAAATTCCCCAAACGAAAACAGCTTTCGCCCAGCGGCAGTTTTCTTATATTGCTCCCAAAATATTCAACTCGCTGAGTATTGATATCAGAAAATCAAAAACTCACAATTTGTATGTCATAAGTGTTCAAAATTGGTTATTTATAAAGGGAAGGAACTTTTTCAAGGAATGCCTGACATCATTAAATTAAGCTCATTTTCTTTATTAGTCATTTTTGTTTTTCATTCAATTCTGTAAAGAAAAAGGTTTAATAATTAATTAATTAATCTTTATTTTCATTATTTCAACAAGTTCATTTTCATAATTTCTACTTTATTTTCATTATTTTAACAAGTAAAGTAACCTATTTATTTGCTGATTGTGTTCATTTTATCTCATTAATATCAACAGTTTAAAATACGGTTGATGTACACTTGAGCAATCTACTGAACTGGGAACCAGTAAAAATGTTACCTATTATACACATACATTACATGTAAGAAAAAAAAATACTTAGATTAACAAGTTATCAAATATTACATTTATATAATTATATAAACCTATGTATATAAATTTCGACTACCATAATACGGGCATGTGTCTAGTGTGGTAGTCGAAAAGCATGTAAAAACTGTACACATTAATATTTCATGAATAAAGAAAAAAAAAAAAAAAAAAAAAAAAGTTTCCATGCGGGAATCAAAGCGCCCATTAGTTAGGAAATAACGTGTCAATGACAAACGTGGCGAGTGCACGCGCAATGTCCTCAAGGTGAACTTGCCATCGTGCTCATGATCATCGGTACCTAACCACACTCTTGGTACTAGGTACTAGGTACTCTCAGTATCGCCCTGGAGAACGACGTTGCTCGAAATGGCTTTAGCCGTGTTTGGTGACCAAATCTGAACAGCCAGATACTATCCAACCTCCCTCTCCCCCATCTCCTTTACCTCGCCAACACCTTTGGCCTCACAACATATCCCAATGCGGGTACTATAGGCTCACTGGCTTCAAACCGTTGGGCGCAGTTGATATTGTAAATTGTATTTCGGTCCCGATATAGTTTCCATGCGGGAATCAAAGCGCCCATTAGTTAGGAAATAACGTGTCAATGACAAACGTGGCGAGTGCGCGCGCAATGTCCTCAAGGTGAACTTGCCATCGTGCTCACGATCATCGGTACCTAACCACACTCTTGGTACTAGGTACTAGGTACTCTCAGTATCGCCCTGGAGAACGACGTTGCTCGAAATTTCTTTAGCCGTGTTTGGTGACCAAATCTGAACAGCCAGATACTATCCAACCTCCCTCTCCCCCATCTCCTTTACCTCGCCAACACAACACCTTCGGCCTCACAACATATCCCAATGCGGGTACTATAGGCTCACTGGCTTCAAACCGTTGGGCGCAGTTGATATTGTAAATTGTATTTCGGTCCCGATATAGTTTCCATGCGGGAATCAAAGCGCCCATTAGTTAGGAAATAACGTGTCAATGACAAACGTGGCGAGTGCGCGCGCAATGTCCTCAAGGTGAACTTGCCATCGTGCTCATGATCATCGGTACCTAACCACACTCTTGGTACTAGGTACTAGGTACTCTCAGTATCGCCCTGGAGAACGACGTTGCTCGAAATGGCTTTAGCCGTGTTTGGTGACCAAATCTGAACAGCCAGATACTATCCAACCTCCCTCTCCCCCATCTCCTTTACCTCGCCAACACAACACCTTCGGCCTCACAACATATCCCAATGCGGGTACTATAGGCTCACTGGCTTCAAACCGTTGGGCGCAGTTGATATTGTAAATTGTATTTCGGTCCCGATATAGTTTCCATGCGGGAATCAAAGCGCCCATTAGTTAGGAAATAACGTGTCAATGACAAACGTGGCGAGTGCGCGCGCAATGTCCTCAAGGTGAACTTGCCATCGTGCTCATGATCATCGGTACCTAACCACGCTCTTAGAAGATACTAGGTACTAGGTACTCTCAGTATCGCCCTGGAGAACGACGTTGCTTCCAATAATTATTTGTAGTTTTAGTCGTGTTCTATGGCCAGATCTTAATCCCTTCACTCGCACAGCATACCTCAATTAGGGATGCAATAGTTCCACTGAGCAATTGGGACTCTTGTGCGGTATGTGTAAATATAGTGTCGTCGTGGCTTTGTTATTTATCTGCAGTTTTATTCTGAAATTTTGCACACTTAACGTTTAAAACAGGAGGAAGGTCACCAAACTGCTCCCAACCATCAGCAACCGAAGCCAGTGATACTATGGCATTCTGAAGGTAGTGGAGAGGGGAAGATGAAGGTGGGGAAGTACCTGGCTATTCAGATCTGGTCAACAAACACGACTAAAGCCATTTTAATCAACGTTTCATTTCTGAATGGTGGTCTTGCACCAGGGCGATACTGAGAGTTTCTTCAACTCTGAAACCTGCCGCAAATATACATTGTATCTTCATGAGATTTCGGAAAACCACCCCACCCCTTTTATAACGGAGAATTCAATAGTATGATATTGTAGAATGCACATATGCCTCAGGGATCTCATTTCCCCACAACATACCCCAATTGGGGATTCAGTTGGGCAGTTGGGACACTTGCTCTGTAATCACATAACTTTTAAAACCACATATTGAAAAAAAAAATTAAGTTTCTTAAATAAATTACGTTGGTATTTTATCTCAATATTTATTTAACTTATTATCAGTTCCAAGTTTGAAAATTAAAAGTCCATTGAACTTGAATAATGTAAAGCATTACGCAGGAATATTTCACATTACCCATGCACCGGAATCGGGATGTTTAATTATTCACAAATTAGCGTTAAAAGAAAGGATTGGTTCCACAGACATAGGAATTAATAGACGAGAAGATATGGGCGAGGGGTAAAATCAACTGTTGAAGAACGAAGGGAGTGAAGCTGACTGTGATTCGTCAATAAATCAATCTGACAGTAAATAGGCATCTCGCATTATAATATCACCATTTACTTCTTAAAAGTAAAATCTGCTTTGAATGAATAGAAATTTTTACATGGGAGCGCAAATTACTCGCCACGTTATGAACAAATTTGCGAAGTCCAAATTCGGCAAAGTAAGGCAGCTTCTATTTTCAGAGTCGTAGTTAGTTTCAGAGTATTTAGTTAAGACACTTTTATAAATGTTCATAATTTACTTCCCAGCAACCAACCAGCTTTGTGTTTCGCGTCCAGACGTTTCTCGATGTGATAGTAACAACTGATTCATATTATACGATGTGAATATGCTTAAAATAAAGTAAAATAATGCTTATATATGGAATGTAATACGATAATTGGGTTTATTCTCTTTTTTCACATCTATTTTTACCAGTTTTCATAGTACAAGTCAAAATTTTGCCGTGTTATTTAGTAAAATGAACCGATGATGCCTCGACCATAGTTCGCACAAGAATGATGACGTCACGTTTTCAAATTTCATTTGAGGCCATACGCGAGCCCAGCCGGCTCAATGGAACCGGTATGGGGAGTGGGGATAATACGCTTTTAATCACTTAGGGCAGGTCTACTAATATTCATATGTCTATGATTGGTTCGTTTTTCTTTGGGTAACACGTCACTGTATACCACTAAAGCAGGGGTAGGGAACCTTTTAGCCGTCGGGGGCATTTGAACGTTTGTAGGATCACCCGCGGGCTGCACCTAGTTACTTGCACTAGAGGGGTGGGGGGGGGGGGATCCTAAACATATTATTATGACTCATTTTACCAAATACCGATTTTTTAATATCATATCTGAAAAATTGTTAAATGGTGACCAGATGTCATGTTCATAAACTCCGCATCTAGCAATTTATAACTGCACTCGGAAAGCGAGAGTTGTTTCCCTTGAATTGTGACCAGAGAACCAGAGAAGTTTGATTCCAGTATTTTTAAATGCGTTTAGTATACAATACTGGTTTTAACTTAAAAGTAATTCTGCATAAGAGTCCACAAGCTTAAGTAAAAGGAATATAAGAACAGTTTTCTCCGAAATGAAACTAGAATTTGAACTGTGCATTTGGAATTCAACATTGGTTTAAACTTGATTGAATCTTTATGCCAGTCGCCAGCTTTAATAATAAATACACCCATTTACATTCTCAACACAAAACTGGTTTTAACTGATTGCTTAGTTTTGTGTTAAACATAATATATATTTATGCGTCAACAGATGATTCCACAATTAGATATTTTTTCGTGCATTTTGAACACAAGACTGGTTTTAAATAATAAATCTGCTTTGGAGTCCATCTGTCCTCCAGCTTAAATTATAATTGTACTAACGTTTTATAATTTACACGAATTTAATTATATTAATTAATGTGTCTGACATCATACTGCGAAAGAAAACCGTTTTGTTTCAGCATGACCCGATGCACGCACCAAGAGTGCTCGCGGGCCGCAGTTTCAACACCCCTGCACTAAAGAGTGCAAACACATCATCAGCAATTCATTTATTTACGGAACATTCCATGTATTTTAATTTATCTCGTTTACTCATATCGTAATTAACAAAGCGTTGGTTTTCCCGCAACTTGCTCTGTACAAACACATTACTGATAAAGGCAGCGGTTACGGAATAAACATATTATTTTTCCTGTATTTGATTGTTTGTTATTTAAATGTGACTATAAGCTCGTGACTATTATCTCGGGCCCAGAGGTCAGAGAGGTCAGAGAGGTCAGAGAGGTCGCTGATATAAAACTGTACTAAGGAAAATACAATTTAATGGGATTTGTTCATAAATTATAATTGAAATTTCCTCTGAAAAGTTTTGTAAGTAAGTACTTATGTATATATATTTTAAATTTCAAATAAGGAATTATAAAATTGGTCCATAGAAACAACATCTCTCAGACAGGTAGGTATCATAATATTTAAAAAATGCGTATAAGAAAGACACAATGAAACACGATGTCACATTTAAAAAAACACCTTTACCATTCAAACGGCAACCATCTCGAAACGGAAACGTAATGTACAAACAAAGTTACAGACAGACGGTCGAGTTAAAACAGGAGTGTATTATTTGACTGTCGGTAAGCACTTACAGTCCAGTAACCATGTACATCAGACAGATCCGGAACTGTTTATGATGTTGGTCCAATGAATAATCCAAGTTTCCGACTTCCAGCGTCGAACGCAACATTATCAAAAATCCAACAAACCTCGACATTTTCTACCTTTCTTCACTTTTTGGCGATTTCAACCTTGGAGGACTAGTTTTCGACTATAAATATGTCGAAAACTAGTCCTTCGACATAGTTATAGTCGAAAACGAATATCCTGCTTTGTGCATGACAAGCAAGAAAACATTCTTCCAGCGTTGAAATGTTTGTTCATATTTATCCTGCCCAAAATGTTGGCATTTTGTGTATTAACCGTGAACATGGCAACGTTGAAAGAATGTTTTTCTTGCTTGTCATGCACATTCTGGAGGAGGCCCACCACTTCCCCGCCCTGTTTTAGGTATTGATGGTACCCCTTCAGAGCTCTCGCAAGGACGCTAATTTTTTTGATATGACGAGTCTACATTTAAAATTTCAAAACAAGTCCTCAAAATGTCCATGCATACAATGTTATTTGCAGTATGCAAGTGCTGCGTATTAGTAACTTGTTAATAAGATCCATTCTATTTTGTTAGTTTAAACAAATCATATGTACAAAGTATCAACAAATCAAATAATAATTCACAGCCACCTGCAACATTGGTAAAGTGTGCGCCTCTTTGTGTGGTGGGGGGGTGTCGTCGCCCGCTCACAGGCAGACCTAGGGAGAGAAAACAGGGCATTGGATAGGTTTCACGGGGACCAGGTTGTGCCTCGACGAAAAATGTGAGTTGGGGTTGGGGAAAAAAATCCCGAGGACCATGAGGAGAAGGCGTCGGAGTACCTGGAGGCAGGGCGGAAGGTCACCAATCGACGTTCAGCCCATCCTCAGTCCAGTTCCTGACCCCAGGGGAGGCGCAGCGGGCAGACGACGACACTAGTCCCTCATCGTGATTTGGTCATCCAAGATGTGTATACACAGACGAGGTCTTATGCCACCCCAGAGTTGGGGTAAACCGGGACAGAACAAAAAGAAAACAGTTCAGTACAGCTACCAGCAAGCACGTCACTCTGTGAAACATAGAAACAGAAAAAGAAAAGAAAGAAAATTGCAAAGAAATTTATAATAATCCGGTTTTGTACATGTCGACCTAGAAGAGAGATGGATCAATAAAGCATAGGAACAATAACTATATACATGAGAAAATTTACAACATCCAATAAAATATTACGCAAATATATACAGGAAGATTAAAACAATAACTATATACAAGAAAAAGAAAAAAAAAAAAAAAAAATTACAGCCAGCGACATGTAAAATGAGGTAATCTTGTCGTCCGTTAAGGCCAGGAGCAACACCTGGCATTATAAAGCTATTGAGTTTAATCTAATTCTCGACTCTAAGATCAGACCATCTCTCAACCCAGATCTTTGTGTACTTCCTCAGACACTCGAAATTCACCTTATTCGAAACGAGATCCGAATTACAAACCGGTCTCGTTGGTACATTTAAACCAGCCAATAATTCATCTCTTGCATCCGTCACTATCTCGCAGTGCCACAGAATGTGCTCGGCTGTTTGGTCAGAATTGCCGCAAGCGCAGTTTGGATGTGCTGACAAGGAGAGTCTATGTAATCTCCCTCTGAACTCTCCGTGTCCTGAGAGTAGTTGTGTCATATGGAGATCCAAATTGATGTGATCCCCTTCCATTCTGATCTTAACTGATGGGAAGAAGGAGAAAGTCCATCTTCCCATATTCGATCTATCCCATCGAGTTTGCCACTCCATGAGTGATAACTCACGCATTTGTTTAAGTAGACCAGGTAGAGTCCCGGCTCCACCCGGCGTAAGAGTTACACCAAGATGGGAGGCAGGAAGTCCCCTGGTCATCTTCTTGTTAGTTAGAACCTCCCTGATCTCTAGATCGATTGGCAATATGCCGGCCAAAACAGGCAAAGCGTCCGAAGCTACGGTTCTATAAGCGCCGGAGAGCGCCAACAAGGGGGTTCGCTGACCCCTCTTGAGTGCCGAGAGTATGAGTGAATTCCCCAGACGGTGCTCCCACACAGAGGCAGCATATGAGACTTGAGCCACGTATACTCCCTTGTAAAGTAGTCGCAGCGCAGGGGAACGCAAACCCCACTCGACTGTTGAGATTCTTCTCAACTTCAAGAAGAGGGCCTGGGCCTTGTTGGAGACCTCTTTAACATGTGTTAAAAAACTGGACGATCGATCTAATGTTACACCAAGATATTTAACGGATTCACCAAATCGAATGGTGGAGACTCCCATTTTGATGGATGGGTTTCTTGCTCTACTGAGGTAACCCTTCATTAAGAGTCCCACGGTCTTTTGGGGGGCGAAGTTCATCTTATTTCTCTCTCCCCAGCTGAGTATTACTCGTAAAACTTCTTCAGCCTTCCCTTCCACTTCCCTTCTGCCGTCCCCCGAGACCAAATACAATTTGTCATCAGCGTAGTCCACCGATGTGCATCCTTCAGGCAAGGGCAACCTGGAGGAATCATCAAAGTTAATGTTCCAATATTTAGGTCCCAAAACGGAGCCTTGTGGGCATCCCTTGTCCACCTTACGGACTATTTTTTGATCTCCAAAAGTGATTTCAATTGTCCTTTCATTTAGATAGTCGCAGTTAATTTTGAAAAGATTAGCTGGACATCCTCTATTTTTAACTTTGGTGAGCAACATCGGCCACCACGCATGATCGAAGGCACCAGTGATATCTAAAAATATTCCAATGACATACCTCTTGGGACAGACCTTCACCCACTCAAGCGCATACATGATGGCGTGCTCCGTAGATTTCCCAGGGACGAAGCCAAATTGCCGCTCAGACGCCGGGGATAGAGTTTGCTGCAGTCTATTACTAATCAAAGCCTCTAAAATTTTTCCAAAAACAGGTAACAATGATATTGGACGAAAAGCCTTTACATCCGTTTTTGGTTTGTCGTTTCCCTTTGGGATTATCTTGAGCACGCCTCTCTTCCATTCTGTGGGGAAAATTCCTCTACGCAAGCATGTCTCCATAACCTGGAACAACTCTTCCTTAGCATGGATCCAGACATTCTTCGCTATTATTCCATTAAGACGATCGTGCCCTGGTGCCCTCTTTGGACCTAAACCCTTAATTATAACATCAATTTCAGCTTTGGTTACAGTTAATATGCTATCCTCCTGGGCAAGGATTCTAGGTGGGAGCCGTGACAGAGCTCTTATCTGTTTATGGTGGTCGTTTTCCCCGGTGACTGAATCTAGCGGAACTAATTTACCCAGAAAAGTGTTAAGAGTGGTAGTCACATCAGTACTCTCAGAGTTCCCATTGGGATTATCCGATATAATACTAGTCAAATACCGGTCAGATCCTTTCCCCGTTTTTTCAATAGCGCTGCGGATTTCCCACGGGTTGGCGTTACCCACTTCGTTTACCCAATTATGCCATGCAGTTCGTTTTGCCAAGAGGATAGCATGCTTGAAGGCTCTCCTGGCTCCAGAGACACGACCCTTAAGAAGAGTGATCATATCTTGCGTACCACCACTCCTCTCAAGGGAGCCAAGTGCCCTGAAACCCCTCTTATATTCACCCTTCAGCAAAGTCAACTCACTCGACCACCACGGCGTCCTAATAACAGTTTACGGGTTTGTTCTTCCCAAAGACCGTTCAGCAGCTGACACAACGGCAGCGTTAAAGTAATTCCCTAAATTATCTGGATCATTTGCTGCTACGTTATAAAATCCCCTTAAGGTGTCACGTAGAGCCTCCCCAAAATCATCCCAATTCCCCCTTGTAGCTGTGCATGTGCTTTGTGCTTGTCATGCACAAAGCACATTTCGTTATATAATTATACGAAATTAATAATGATAACAATTCTTTATTGTTTAGCCCCGTACGTTTTAACCCTTCCTCGCCGGTGTCGTTAACTGATTTAGTGAATTGACAAATACAGGATGTCTCGAGGTAAAGTGCACAAACTTTGGGAGGTGATTCTACATGTTGATAAAAGTAAAAAATACAAATAACTTTTTTTTAATTCCGTTGTTTTTTTCCCATAAAAAAATTGTTTTCATTGAAGAATATTATATTTCCATACGAACGATTTCAAATTTTATACCTAAAATGTTTTTTTATTATTTTTTAATGTGAATATCGCCAAATACCATATAATATAATTACTGAAATACACATTGAAATTAATGATATTAAAAAGCATGTAAATTTTTTAGATGCTAGAAAAAGTGCTGGACTTGACAACATTCCACCTGTGTTAATTAAAGGATGTCTAAACAGCCTATCTATTCCTCTTTTTGTAATTTTTAACCAATCATTAAAAACAGGATGTTTTCCTAATATATGGAAACATAGTTTTCTTACTCCTATCTTTAAAAAGGGTGACAAAACGGATGTTACAAATTACAGACCAATATGTATCCAGTCATCGATACCTAAACTTAAAAATAGTACTTGATAAAATATCTACAAACATAAAAAAAATTATAACTCCCTACCAACATGGCTTTTGTTCAAATAAATCTACATTAACCAATTTACTAATATACGAAAATTTTATATCTACATCCTTAGCAAACAGGTGCCAGGTAGACTCAGTAATCAGTATACACTGACTTCAGCACGGCATTTGACAAGGTGTGTCACAAAATATTAATCAATAAATTAGCTAAACTTGGAATTTACGGTAATTTACTAAATTGCTTTACTAGTTATTTGTTCAAAAGAAGTCTTTGTGTGAGAATAAATGGCACGAATTCATACGAATTTATGGCGACAAGTGGAGTGCCGCAAGGCTCTCATCTAGGGCCCATTTTGCTTATAATATTCATAAACGACATTGTTGATGTATTTACTGATATAAACGTTCTACTGTTTGCCGATGACATGAAACTTTATAAAGAGATTAACCACATTAATGATTGAGGATTCATTTTTACCATTATGTTTACATTCTTTTTTATTGTATTAATTTTTAAGTGTTTACTCTGATACAAAATGCTTGTATTTTTTTTTTAAGAAAAGCCCACTAGGTCGAGTAATAAATAAATAAATATTAATAATACCTCCAACTTCTGACGTTTCCCATATTTTCTGGTGGCATCCTGCTACACTAGCGCCTTCTAGCGGCATGAGTTGTGCGCCTTGATTTCTATTACATTTTTTTTATGGATTTAACATGAAATTATTTTATTTATTTTACATTAATTAATTATAGAAATCGATTTTTTATAAATAGATATCCCACATACAACCTTCTATAAATAGATATCCCAGATATAACCTTTTGTAAATAGATATCCCACATACAACCTTTTATAAAAAGATATCCCACATACAACCTTTTATAAATAGATATCCCACATGCAACCTTTTGTAAATAGATATCCCACATACAACCTTTTGTAAATAGATATCCCACATACAACCTTTTATAAATAGATATCCCACATACAACCTTTTGTAAATAGATATCCCACATACAACCTTTTGTAAATAGATATCCCACATACAACCTTTTATAAATAGATATCCCACATACAACCTTTTATAAATAGATATCCCAGATATAACCTTTTATAAATAGATATCCCACATACAACCTTTTATAAATAGATATCCCACATAAAACCTTTTGTAAATAGATATCCCACATACAACCTTTTATAAATAGATATCCCACATACAACCTTTTATAAATAGATATCCCACATGCAACCTTTTTTTTGTTCATTCATAAAAAATATTAAGCGGCTATTAACTGTCTTTAATGGTTTAGAAAGGTAATAAAATACTTATTCAATTATGTAAATTTTTACAAAAAGATATCAATATATTAAATAACACGAATTTATAAAAAAATCTGTCAATTAATTAAAACATTTGTATTAATATAACAAACAAAATTCTGTTTTTGCTCCTTCATATAATACGGGTCAATCCGAGACCCGAATTAATAAATCCTTTCGTAAAGCCCTCACCTTAACCCGCCTCACAAGGCTGCCCAACCGGGTAGTGACATACCTCCCCTACCTTTACAGTGTACATACAGGAGCGCTCTTGTGAGGTGTCACTTAAAACAAATGTGTTTTGAACATCAACATGACGATGATTTATAACATCAACTTGAACACAGAATGCTACATGGAACTAAAACAGTTTTTGCTGAATTAACCATAAAATTTTTATGGTTCAATCCACGTTTTGAGTAATCAAGAATATGTTATGTGTTACTTATAATCTGTCGACATTTTTTGGTATCTTTGAAAACGACGTGGGAGGGAAAACGACCTCACGTTTTTTTAAACATTTGTGTATTTTCTTTAACCAAAATTGCCAAAATACAAATAAGAAAGCGCAAAACACCGCGAACAAATACTTGATAAATTCAATTTGCAGCCAATAAATAATCGGATCAATAAACCCCTGAAACCATTTCGCTGAGATCTAAAAGCCCTAGCGATTACTTTTTCGCCTACCCAACTGTCGACTCGTAAAGACTGCTGTAATCTCCGTTATGAATATTCTTCGCTATGAATACCTATTCTTTAAAATTAATGTATAAGTATTCATAATGAAGCAAAGTTGGGACTACATAATCATACACACCAAATTCATATTTTACAGTGCCTATCGTTAATTTATCTGCTTTTATGACTTTACCTTGATTCCTTAGCCTATCCCTGATTTATATGCTTTGCTAACTTTACCTTGATTCCTTAGCCGATCCGTAATTAACCTGCTTTTTTGACATTATCTTGATTCCTTAGCCTATCCCTAATTAACCTGCTTTTTTCAATTTACCTTGATTCCTTAGCCTATCACTAATTAACCTGCTTTTTTCACTTAACCTTGATTCCTTAGCCTATCCCTAATTAACCTGCTTTTTTAACTTTACCTTGATTCCTTAGCCTATCCCTAATTAACCTGCTTTTTGACATAACCTTGATTCCTTAGCCTATCCCTAATTAACCTGCTTTTTTGACTTTACCTTGATTCCTTAGCCTATCCCTAATTAACCAGCTTTTTTGACTTTACCTTGATTCCTTAGCCGATCTCTAATTAACCTGCTTTTTTGACTTTACCTTGATTCCTTAGCCTATCCCTAATTAACCTGCTTTTTTGACTTTACCTTGATTCCTTAGCCTATCCTTAATTTATCTGCTTTGCTAACTTTACCTTGATTCCTTAGCCTATCCCTTATTAACCTGTTTTTTTCACTTTACCTTGATTCCTTAGCCTATCCCTAATTAACCTGCTTTTTTGACTTTATCTTGATTTAAAATTAAAGTCCTATATCATAAACCAAAAAATTACACAACGTTTGATGGAATTTAATTACAATATAAATACGAAAATATTTACGTTTAAGGTCGTAAATAACGTATTAATTAGTTTAGTACATATGTCTATAATGATATGTAGTACAAGAGAGCTTTAACTAGCTTTCTGTAGTTATCAAAGAAAATAAAGGGTCCAATTTTCATGGAGGCTTATGTGATGTAAGAGAGGAATTTTCCATCCCTACGAACACATATGCAAAGCCTTAGGAAAATATAAATATCAGTCATAGCCAAGAGAGAAGAAAATTCTATATTGTTTTAAACACATAAAAAGAATGGCAAAAAGCATAAAACATCACATGTTTTGAGATAACTGGGGTTGAGAGGCGACTTCAGCAAAAGATTTTTTAGAGGGAGCTATTATTTTAGAAGCGTGTAAGTATGATACGCTATTGGAAGCCATATAACTTATAATGTTTTTTTGGCGTGAAAGTTCGGGGCAGGATGGATTTATGGCTGTGTGAGAGCCTGAGCAGTTGATGCAAGTAGGGGGATTGGAAGGGGAGGGGCATTGTTCTGCTATATGACTTTCTGCACATTTTAAGCAGAGAGGAAAAGAACGACATGATTTCTTGGAATGGCCGAACCGACAACAGTTAAAGCACTGAATTGTCGGGTATGAATAAATTTCCACTGGGAGAGAATTGTGGAAAAGGTACACATGAGAGGGAAGAGATTGGCCTTCAAATGTAAGAACTACAGTTTGGGAGGGTTTCCAAACTATAGAACCGGAAGTCCTATCTTTATAATTCTGCCGCCTAGTCTTTAAAACTTTCCCCGAAGATGCTGGGATAATAAGTTCCGTGATGAGTTCTTCCTCGGATAGGTCTATGGGGATACCTCTCACTAGACCCATGCGCGAGACATTAAATGAAGGGATGTAAACCTTGTATTTTTGGGCAGAGAGGTAGTCATTGGAATTTATAAATTTATTGGCATTGAGTGCAGTTGTGAACTCTACACAAATGCGGAATCTTCCCTCCGATCTGATACCACCTGGGGAAATGCCAAGGGGTTTTTTTCCTACAAATTGACCGAAATCAAGGAGATGCAGTGAGTGGCCTTGTATGTTGTTTTGCACATACACGATGAAGGGAGCTTTTGCTAAAATCGGGTACAGTGAAGCAAGTAGAGGAGCGACAGTCTCTACAGGAACTGTAACCTGAGAAGATTCTTTTTTCGGAAGGACGCTAACTTTTCTTTTTTTGGGAGTAGAGGAATCAGTCATTATTTCAACCTCGCTAGCAATGTCATTTTCAAAATTAACAGGGCCAGGATCAGGGGAGACGGGATCTGGTGGTTTCTTCCCCATGGCAAAGGCCATTGGGGATAAAAGGAATGTATATTAATATAAAATAACACTTACTGGACTTAGTCAGCAATAAAGGCACTCGAAGAGGACATAAAATATAGTTTTAATCTACAAAAGGCAATAAAATTAGATTTTTTCGTATTCGAGAGGAAAAAAGACAAGAGAGTTCTTCAACCGTCAAAGTTCGAATGCAACAGAAAATTGTTTAAGAGGCTATTTAAAAATCAGAACTGATATGTCTTGAATTCAGACTGAATATCGTGTATTAAATTATATTTATTATGCTTAATGAGCAGAAAGTACCGCATCCGGTACTGCTACTCGCGCGATAATAGTGGAGCAAGTTTCAACGAGATATTAGCACGCAATAGCGCCTATATGGCTCTCACGGTATACACAAGTATTGTATAAATATCGTTGGGAAAGAATCGAACCTATTGTCTTCCGACCCAAAGGCAAATGCTGACCGGCAGCAGTTTTACCAAAAAACCCAACAATTATATTTTCAGTCCTGTTTGTTATCAGTTAACAAATAATTGTTTATTTTTTAATCTTTGAAGGTAAGATTAGTGACTCTCAAATAGGGTTGCCAGATGATAATTTTTTTGATAAAGGAGGGCAGATGGGTCCAAAGAGGAGGATTTTCTGTAAAAAAGGAGGACATTCAGAAATTAAACGAATTTTTTATATTATTTTATTTTATTTTAATCATATTTAGCTGAGCTGCCAATTTTGGAAAGAAGTTCTTGGTTTTTTTACAAAAAATTATAAAAATCTTCACATTTCATGTTTTTGAAGTTGTATGGAGTAAGAAATAAAGATTTAACTGACTGCATACTTAGTATATTCCTCTCTTTGCTCCGCTGAGTATTAATCAGTGAAAAAACTCTTTCACATTTGCGTTATGTGCGCTTATACAAAAATAAAACTCGCAGATCTTGAGCAGTTCTAAGAAAAATTCAATGTTTTTAACACTCCTGAAGTAGATTTACCACTGCTCGTGCAACTTCAAATCATAATATGCTTCATCTTCATCTGATTTTGATTTAAGAAATGAAATCAAGTTACCTAGTTCGTAGCTACGTGTCTTTCTAAAGCAATAGTGCCCTTGTTGCCCACATTCATATGGCAGTCGTAAACAGAACATTTTTGGCTTCAAAGCAGTCTCGCCCGCTGGTAAAACACGAGTATTTGGCTGTTTTATTAAAATTTTGGATGTTTAGCAAAAAGGAGGACTTACAGTAGGTAAGGGAGGACAAAACATGGAAAAGAAGGACATGTCCTCCTTTTGGATACCATCTGCCAACCCTACTCCCGAACGAAAATGTAAAATAGAAAAATCAGAAAAAGATTCGGTCGTATCTGCCACTGTCGTGTGTATGAGTGGGAAGAGTGCGCTTGTATTGGTGTACGTCTCTCACAAATGCCGGCCTTACCAGCCAAATCGTTGATGCAATTTTCAGAATACATTAAATTAGTTATGTACGTACTTACCTCAAACATCAACAGGTTGTTGAACGCCACAAATACTAAAAATCAACAACGTTATTTAAGTTTGACTGAGGACTGTATCTTATTTCCAAGGCACTGGAGTCAACCGCGCTAACAACCTTGCCAAATTCCGATCTGGTAGAACCGACATTTACTTCTGTAATGTCATCTAATTTCGGAGAAATGCTTTTGTGTAAGTGTTCGCCACCAAAAGTTGCATTGAGTGCATTGTCATCGATAACGAGTCGTCTGACGAGTTTCAGCTAGATTGGATGTCAGTAAGTGGGTTTATGTGTGTTTCCAATATTTGCTCCAAATTTGATGAATTTGATTCACTCTCGAAAGCAAATGTGAATTTCAAATAAATGTGTTTTAAAATAGAATGTCTGTTTTTATCGCATTGACTTTCTGGTATTGTTATCGCATTGACTTCCTGTTATTGTAATTTGTCCAGTTATTATACTGTTAACATGATTTTACTAAATTTGATTATAATTATGAATAATGCTGGGCAATCAGGGCCGCCGCTAGCCGCTCGAACGCCCGTGTACATATCCGTCAATGCCACCCCCACCCCCCATTCGTACTTTACTTACAATCAGGGCCGCCGCTAGCCGCTCGAACGCCCGTGTACATATCCGTCAATGCCGCCCCCACCCCCCATTCGTACTTTACTTACAATCAGGGCCGCCGCTAGCCGCTCGAACGCCCGTGTACATATCCGTCAATGCCGCCCCCACCCCCCATCCGTATTTTACTTACAATCAGGGCCGCCGCTAGCCGCTCGAACGCCCGTGTACATATCCGTCAATGCCGCCCCCACCCCCCATCCGTACTTTACTTACAATCAGGGCCGCCGCTAGCCGCTCGAACGCCCGTGTACATATCCGTCAATGCCGCCCCCACCCCCCATCCGTACTTTACTTACAATCAGGGCCGCCGCTAGCCGCTCGAACGCCCGTGTACATATCCGTCAATGCCGCCCCCACCCCCCATCCGTACTTTACTTACAATCAGGGCCGCCGCTAGCCGCTCGAACGCCCGTGTACATATCCGTCAATGCCGCCCCCACCCCCCATCCGTACTTTACTTACAATCAGGGCCGCCGCTAGCCGCTCGAACGCCCGTGTACATATCCGTCAATGCCGCCCCCACCCCCCATCCGTACTTTACTTACAATCAGGGCCGCCGCTAGCCGCTCGAACGCCCGTGTACATATCCGTCAATGCCGCCCCCACCCCCCATCCGTACTTTACTTACAATCAGGGCCGCCGCTAGCCGCTCGAACGCCCGTGTACATATCCGTCAATGCCGCCCCCACCCTCCATCCGTACTTTACTTACAATCAGGGCCGCCGCTAGCCGCTCGAACGCCCGTGTACATATCCGTCAATGCCGCCCCCACCCCCCATCCGTACTTTACTTACAATCAGGGCCGCCGCTAGCCGCTCGAACGCCCGTGTACATATCCGTCAATGCCGCCCCCACCCCCTATCCGTACTTTACTTACCAATTTTAAGAGTTTTCACCGAAAATAATTAATAATCTAATACTCACTGATAACATTTATGATTCGGAGGAACTAATTGCATAAATTACTTGAACAAATCGCATATTATAACCGTAAACAATCAACGTAAGTTGCATTAGATGCCGTGTACACCGATTTCAGTAAAACCTTCGACAAAGTTAGTCATAATCACTCTTTGAAAAAAAAACTGGCTAGTTAGTCACGAGTTATGTAGGGCGTACCACAAGGATCGTACCTTGGACCCTTACTTTTTATATTTTTTACTAACGACCATACTTCTGTAGAATTTTAAATAAGAGAGAGAAAACCGAAGAAATATTAATGTTCTCTGTTTTAGAAAAGTAAGTATAATCATGAAGATAGTAATTTAGTCAGCCAAATCAAGTTACATATCAGGCCCATATTCACGAGAAACCCGAAAAGTTATATAACAGGCCTATATCCACGAGAAGCCTTAAAGGGTTATATACTAGGTACCATATTCACGAGAAACCTGAAAAAGTTATATACCAGGCCCATATCAACGAGAAGCCGTAACATTTCAAGTTTTATACCTGGCCCATATCCACGCCTTAAGGGGTTATATACCAGGCCCATACGCACGAGAAGCCGTAAGGGGTTATATACTAGGTACCATATTTACGAGAAACTCAAACAAGTTATACACCAGGCCCATATCTACGAGAAGCCTTAAGGGGTTATATACTAGGCCCATACACACAAGAAGCCTTAAGAGGTTATATACTAGGTACTATATTTACGAGAAACTCAAACAAGTTATACACCAGGCCCATATCTACAAGAAGCCTTAAGGGGTTATATACTAGGCCCATACACACAAAAAGCCTTAAGAGGTTATATTCTAGGCCCATATTCACGAGAAACCCGAAAAGTTATATAACAGGCCTATATCCACGAGAAGCCTTAAAGGGTTATATACTTGGTACCATATTCACGAGAAACCTGAAAAAGTTATATACCAGGCCCATATTAACGAGAAGCCGTAACATTTCAAGTTTTATACCTGGCCCATATCCACGCCTTAAGGGGTTATATACCAGGCCCATACGCACGAGAAGCCGTAAGGGGTTATATACTAGGTACCATATTTACAAGAAACTCAAACAAGTTATATACCAGACCCATATCCACGAGAAGCCTTAAGGGGTTATATACTAGGTACCATATTTACGAGAAACCCAAACAAGTTATACACCAGGCCCATATCTACAAGAAGCCTTAAGGGGTTATATACTAGGCCAATACACACAAGAAGCCTTAAGAGGTTATATTCTAGGCCCATATTTACGAGAAACCCAAATAAGTTATATACCAGGCCCATATCCACGAGAAGCCTTAAGGGGTTGTATACCAGGCCCATATTCACAAGAAGCCTTAAGGGGTTGTATACCAGGCCCATATCCACGAGAAGCCTTATGGGGTTATATACCAGGCCCATATCCACGAGAAGCCTTATGGGGTTATATACCAGACCCATATCTACGAGAAGCCTTAAGGGGTTGTATACCAGGCCCATATCTAATTACGGAAAAATGGTTTGCTAAACAATGCATGCAATAAATCCAATGACATTCTTTATGCTGGAATGATTAATGATAACGAGTTAGAACATTCCGAGTTCAGTGTATTTGCCGCCCCCTGAAAGTGCCGCCCGTGTGCAGTGCATGCCCTGTTCGCACGCTTACGGCGGACCTGTGGGCTAAATCAAACATTTAAGATTGTATTTTTTAAATAGGTAGTTTAGGTACATCAGAATATTGAATCAATTTTTTCTGTCGTATTGTTGTATCGGGAAAGCGACCACCACAAACAGATCAGAAATCTGTCAAGGATTCCGCCGAGTACCCTCTCCCAGGAGGACAAGTTGCGCCTTACTAGAGAAGAAATGGATATCATAATAAAGGGTTTAGGTCCCAAGAAGGCACCTGGGCATGATAGAATCAATGGAATAATCGTGAAGAATGTATGGCTCTATGCCCGGGAGGAGTTCTTCCAGGTCATGGAGACGTGCTTGCGAAGAGGAGTCTTCCCTTCGGAATGGAAGAGGGGAGTGCTTAAGATTATACCAAAGGGGTCCGACAAACCACGCTCTGACGTTAAAGCCTACCGCCCGATCACCTTGCTGCCTATAATGGGTAAGGTCCTCGAAAAACTGATCAGAGAACGCCTGCGTCGGACTCTCTCCACCCCCAGCCCGAGCCAGTTCGGTTTTGTCCCCGGTAAATCTACAGAGCACGCCCTTATGCATGCGCTTGAATGGGTGAAGGTTCGGCCTGAGAGGTATGTGGTGGGAATCTTTTTAGATATCACAGGTGCCTTCGATCATGCGTGGTGGCCGATGATACTTACCAAGCTCAAAAGTAAAAACTGCCCCCCGAGGCTCTTTAAAATTTGCTCCGATTTCTTCAACGACAGAACCATTATACTCACTTTCGGTGACTTTGTCATCGAACGTGAGGTGGATATGGGTTGCCCACAAGGGTCGGTATTGGCCCCCGAATTTTGGAATATTGAGTTTGATGATTCCTCCAGGCTGCCCTTGCCTGCTGGATGTATCTCGGTTGACTACGCTGATGATAAATTGTTCTTGGTTGCGGGGAACAGCAGGAGAGAACTGGAAAGAAAGGCAGGGGAAGGTTTAAACATGATCCTCCAATGGGGGAAGAGAAATAGACTGAACTTCGCTCCCCAAAAAACCATGGGTCTCCTGATGAAAGGATTTCTGAGTAGAGAGAGAAATCCGACCATCAAAATGGGAGATACCAGAATCAAGTTTGTCGAGACAGTAAAATATCTTGGAGTCACTTTAGATCGATCGTCCTCTTTCTTAGCCCATGTTAAGAAAGTCTCCACCGAGGCCCAGGCCCTTTTTCTGAAGCTGAGGAGAATCTCCACCACGGAATGGGGATTAAGGACACCAGCGATCCGTCTCCTATACAGGGGGGTATTCGTGGCGCAAGTCACCTATGCCGCCTGCGTCTGGGAACATCGTCTGGATAATGCCCTCATACTCTCGGCTCTCAAGAGGGGACAGCGAACTCCCTTGTTGGCACTTTCTGGTGCCTATAGAACAGTTGCTTCGGACGCACTTCCAGTGTTGGCAGGTGTCTTGCCAATCGATCTAGAGATTAGGGAGGTGCTCACTAAGAAAAAGCTGACCAGGGGTCTCCCGGCCAACCACCTCGGTATTACGATTACACCAGGCGGTGCCGGGACCCTACCAGGCCGACTTAAACAAATGCGAGAGCTGACACTCAACGAGTGGCAATCTCGGTGGGATAGGTCGAATAAGGGAAGATGGACCTTCTCCTTCTTCCCTTCAGTTAAACTCAGAATGGAAGGGGCGTTCATTAATATGGACCACTATATGGTTCAATTACTGTCGGGCCATGGGGAATTCAGGGGGAGACTTCACAGACTCTCCCTGTCACCCCATCCCAACTGTGCCTGCGGCAGTACGGACCAAACCGCCGAGCACATTCTGTGGCACTGTGAGATTTTGATGGATGCCAGAGATGAATTACTGAAGGGTTTGGATGTTATTACGAGACCGGTTTGGACTACCGATCTCGTTTCGAATAAAGTGAATTTTGAATGCTTGCGGAAATTTACGAAGACATGGGTTGAAAGATGGTCGGTTTTGAGAGTCGAGGATTAGCTAATTCAGCACCCAGGTGTATAAGCTTCTTTGAACACACAGTGTACAGACAAGATAGAAGCAATAGCAATAAAACTAGAGGAGGTGGTGTGTTAATATCCGTAAATAAGAAATTCAACTCAAGAAAACTCAAATGCATCTACACTCATCTGGAGCAACTATTCATCATGGTGTCTACCAATAAGGAAAAAATTATTGTTGGCTGCTTATATATACCCCCTTCTTCTGATGCTCAATTATACAAAGACCACTACCTCGAAGCTGAAACAATACGAAGAAAATTTCCAGATGCCACTTTGATATTAACAGGAGACTAAAATCTACCTAATGTAACGTGGGACACAGAAAACAATAAAACTTCATGCACGGACAACATCAATCATGGTTCCCATGATATAATCGAGATGTCAAATTTTTTAAGTCTCCGGCAGTTAAACTATGTCTACAATGTTAACGCTCGTCTTCTCGATCTAGTGTTTTCCAATTCTTCTTCTGTAAAAGTATCCGCATCTGCTGAAGTTATTCTCCCAATCGACAAGTATCACCCTCCTTTAACGATCGAATGCTACAGTTCAAAAATAGAAAAAAATCCATCTCTATCAACAAAATTAAACTTTTTCAAAGCTGATTTTAAGCAAATCACAAATCTTCTATTGTCTACTGACTGGAACTTTCTTGACTTTGAAGAAAACCTAAATGTAATGGTAGACAAATTTTACTTAATTTTAAATAATGCAATTGAATTGTTTGTACCCGTCACTAAAATCACTGTGCACAACTACCCAAAATGGTTTAGCAACGACCTTATCAAAATAATTAGAGACAAAAAAATTGCTCATAAAGTTTATAAATCGTCACGTGATCCTAAAGATTATGTAAAATTTTGTGAACTAAGAAAGACAACTAAAAATATGTCCAAGTTATGTTACAAAAGGTGTATCGAAAACTGCGAAGAATTGGCAGCAGCTAATCCTCAGAACATTTATAAATTTGCGAACATGCTCAATAATAATGACTCTAGTATTCCGTCAAACATGTACTTAGATAATAAAATGGCCGATACCCCCCAAGAAGTCGTCAATATGTTTGCTGAATTTTTCAGCAAAGTCTATGATACTGCAAACAACTCTCCATTATTCGATACAACTACAGCTAACAATGACAACAGGATCGATTTTAGCCAATGTATATTCAAAGAAAGCGATATTAGAACTAAATTAAAATCCCTTGATATTAATAAATCGGTTGGTCCCGATAACATTCCTCCAATTTTCTTATCAAAATGCTTATCAGCTTTAACATTACCTCTAACTAAACTTTTTAACTTGTCTCTAAAAATTGGTACCTTTCCACAAAAATGGAAAACCAGTTTTCTATTTCCAATCTTTAAGAAAGGAAATAGATCAGATATCTTTAACTATAGACCTATATGTATCCAATCGTCAATCCCTAAACTATTTGAATCTGCTCTGCTTTCTAAACTCTCGCCTGAGATTAACAAAGTTATTTCACATCGTCAACATGGTTTCATGGCAAAAAGATCTACTTTTACAAACTTGATGATCTATCAGGAATACCTATTTAATACAATGCAAAAGCGTCTTCAAACAGACGTAGTGTATACTGACTTTAGTAAGGCATTCGACAAAGTCTCACATAAAATTCTCATACATAAACTTAGTGCCCTTGGAATAACAGGGAATATTTTGAGATGGTTTGAGAGTTATCTGCATAAAAGAAAAATACGTGTTAAACTCAACTCACACTATTCACACCAGTTCGAAGTCTTTACCGGCGTCCCACAGGGGTCTCATTTAGGACCAGTACTATTTTTATTGTTTATCAATGATATAACTTTATGCACTAATTATCTCTTCCTTAACCTTATATGTACCAAATTGTTCCTTGCTATCCACCTTTTAGCCTGACCTCACCGATGCACCCAATCTACTGATCCCCGTCAACTCGTGTACCGGCCGTGAAGCAAACTGATCTCCGTTATACTACCTGTCTGACACAGCTATTTTCATAGCTAAGAAATTTATTTCTTATTTGATGCATCTTACAGGAGTCCTCGTCATCAGCTCATCCTCACCGATCACTAATTTTGGCAACATCTGTAATTTGGTCATACATCCATCGTTCGCTTTAATCTTGTTTTAAATTGTTTCCCTCCCAAAATCTTCTCTTTTCCTCCATCCATCTCGTTCCAATTAATCTTTCTTGTCTTTTTCTAATTGTAGGATTGACATATTAGTTCTTACACCAGTACGTAGAATGAGAGTGTTCTTGCTCCAGATAAGACTGAACTGTTTGTTCTGTTTTGTCCTACTCCCCTTATGGGGGTGGATCTGAACCTCGTCCCCGCGCACTGACTACCGGGCTTCCCCTGAAGAGGCGTTTCTTACTGACCAAACGCGCCACCCCTGAGGACGGTGGGAGGTCAGAAGGATGTCCGATTCGAACTAGGAAACCTTCCGCCACGCCTCCGACAACCCGACGCTACTTAAACTCCCTAGGGTCTTCGGGTTCCTACCCATCTGTTCCCAGTTACACTTTCGTCAGGGCTCCATCGGGAAATCGGCTTAAGGGCGCGGTACCCGAAACTCGCATCGGACAGCCTGATCACAGTCTCACCCAACTCTGGACTGCCGAGAGGGAAGTTCTTAGCTCCTCTCTCAGATGTATCTTAGTTCATACCATTTTAAATATAATGTTCTGACTTTTCTTTTCAAGTGCATTATGTACACAAAACTGGTTTTGGCGGACCTAGTGTCCTCCTATGTGTTTTATTCTTCATCCCTATATCCAATAATCAAAAGGTAAGCATTTACTAATACTATACTAACCTGTACATAACCAAGCACTTGCATACTGCTTGCTAACAACGTATGCGGGGACATTCGAGGTTTAGCTTCGTTCTTTAAATGTAGAGTCGTTCATGAAAAAAAAATTAGAGTCCATGCTAGTGCCCTGAAGGGGTAACCATAAGTTACCTATACCGGGGCGGGTAAGTGGTGGGATCCTCGAATTTCGTATTGTTGTACTAACTTTATTACATTATTTTAATGTTTTGTTTTGAGTTTTTTGCAGAAAATCAACACAGTTTCTTTAATTTAGACAAAATAAAGTACAACACCCATTGTAAGGTTATATATACATATTGATTGAACTGGTAGAAAAACGAGCAATAAATGGCACGATCAAGTGAATCAAGTATGTAGTTACTCGATTCAGGTCATGTCAAGAACAATCATCGTTGATCTCGCATGTCCCACAAACAAAGTTTAATCGTCCCTCCAGACAGCATGCTCAAAGAAGACAAGGAAATTAATTCCTTAAATAATTCGAATAGTTTCCTGTTTGCGGAACTGGCGTTAAGATAAGAGTTATTCGCAATTAATTTATATATGTTTAAAATAAACCAAATCGTTGTCTCTTTCATGCTCTGAGTGTACAGATAAAAACACTCTATAAATATGACTGCTCGGCTGTTTCCAACCATTGCAGACGTAACGTTGTAGAGTGCGGTACATTATAGATTGCGCTTTTTAAAAATAACTTCTCTTCAAAGTATTTTTCAAAATGAGTTTCTTAGAGGAAATCGCGTTCACTGTGTTAGTAATTACATCTTTAGTTTCGGGACAGCGGCAAGGTAAGAATTATAATAATATTTTCATACTTAAAAATTAAATTTTCAATTTAAAATCTGAATAATTGTTTTTTTTAATTTTTCTTTTATTTATTCAAACTGATTGATAATGCCTTTGAAAGGCGTAACATCTGTCACGCTCATTAATAATTACACAGAACATTTATAAATTAGCTTTTTTTAATAAATTAAATAATACTATTGCATATTGAGTAGATTAAAGAAAAACTTCAAATTAAAATGGAGTTCCGCAAATTAATCTTGAAAAAAATTTAAAGAATATAATGTGTTGTCTATTTTTCTGTGTTACGTAGAAATTGGAAATAAGTTATATACCTAACAACTATATAATTTGTGAACTATTAAAACTAGATTAACTGCCATTGATTGTAATATACCTATTTTTACTGAAACCCGTGATTATTATGGTCACCTAGTTTCAACATTTAAATGCAGTTTAATAAATTAGAATGATTAATTGTATTTCAAGTCGTTATAATTTTAATAAGAGGTTTTAAATACTTTTTTTATAAAAAAAACAATTCGACACAAATATTTACAACACTAAACAATAGATTTACTGTCGTTTATTGAATGCTAATTTTTCTTTCTAAAATCCGTCATTTCGACAAATCTTTTTAATCAATATCTTTAAAATTTAAAAAAAAAATGTTTTTCGTGTATATTTTTAACACAAATTTACTTCAATTCCTATTTAACTTCACAAATATTGTTACGTAAATCCAATCTGGTAGAATTTTTAATATTAAATAAGTATTGGAAGATAGTTCAACAGCCAATTGAAAAATGTAAATCGGTTGTTTTTAACTTAACTACAATCACGCACATAGGATTTTGTCTTGTTGCGGCCTACTTTACAGAATTGAAATATGCAATAAATTATTATTATTTAGAAAATTCTCTGTAGGCACGTGTGACAATTTTCTTACTTCAAATTTCACTTTGCAAAGAAAACAAAATTAAGTAACAAATGTACATTGGAAAAAAAAACTCAATAAAACAAAAATGACTAGAAATTGTTACATAGTTAATGCCCAAGAAATCAATTAAACGTGTGAAAAACTCAATTTATGGACAAATTGATTACTTAATTAGTAACATAAATTTTTAGTTATTTTTTAATTCCGCACGATCGATAGTGCCAACTGCTAACATATTATTTGAAGCACCTTTTTTCGGTTTTCTCGAAAAATGCGGATATTTTTATTTTATCAATATAATGACATGTTACATGTTTGCATGAACCAATAAAGTTTCCGCATAAAATACAAAAAACATAAATGATATAACATTTTGCGCAACGTTTTTCAGAAATAATTTGATTTTGAATAACGAACTCGATTTTTTCATTTAAAACGACTGGTGAAAAATATAAGCACGAAAGAATTATTTACTTTTCCTTTGTGAGGTGCAATCTAATGACTTGTGATACACTCAAATATTTAACACACTTCTTTGATCCTCGCGAGGCGTAGTCCGTTCCTGTACTGTCTTCTTGGAAACTCTTCTATAAATGTATATTTTTGTGGTGCGCCACTGGTCTATATACAAAATCCATGCATTGATATCTGCTAAATCATAAATGTTACAAACTGTTGCCAGTGAGATTCTGCTTTCCCGACATATGTTTTCTCCCTCTGACCAACCAAATAAGATTACCTATAATATGAACAACCAGATCTCCTTTTTCTGTCACAAATTGACATATTAAATGACCGTCATCTTTTCTCAATTTTAATACATACAAATGTATTACCAAGAGAACCTCATATTCGTGTGAGAATAATCTGTTAATATAATTCAACAAAAAAATAAGAAATATTATATATATATATATTTATAAAATAAATAAGATGATGAGATCAATAAAATAGGAAATATATCTGATAGTATTATGACGCTAATGCCTGTACAGTTTCGGATTGTTGTAAACGGAATTGGCGCCCTCTGTTATTTACAAAAGGAACCGTTGAAGTTTTCAAACAGAACTCCTGATTAGAAAATGTCAAAAAGAAAAATAACAAATTCTAAGTTTAAAAAATTTTCACACAGTTCCCGACCCTTTTTTAGATCAAATTTCCGAGCAAAATATTTCTGTTTTTTTCCAAATTCTCAACATGGAAAATTGCCAAACATCACATAATATCAAAAAGATAAGTGATTTTGGGTTATTTCCCCGAATGTGTTATATTTACTATATAATTAGATAAAATGGCTTTAAGTTGTGGCATTACTAAATAATTAACTGACTTTAAATTTTCATTTGAAAACCTTAAACTTTTTCCTAAATAATACATATGTTGTGGTCCACTGGACTCATTTTTGTAATCTGTGATTTTTTAACAAAAAAATATTGTTTATTTCGGAAATTTGAACTTAGTTAGTTATTTAGTAATGCCACAACTTAAATCTACTTGTGAAATTTAGCGTTAAAATAACTTTTTGACGCAGGTCGGGGGAATGATTTTTTATGAAAAAATTTCACAATTTTCCCGAAAGGATGTTTTTCACAAAGAATAAAAAATTTGCAACACGTAAAATTTCCAAAAATCACAAAATATGCTTATATAAAGAATTCCCTACCAATTTTCGATTAAACAATTTCCTGGATATTTTTTTTCCAAAAATAGCAATTTCCCAACATGGAAAATTGTTACACATTTACCGAAACATTTTCCGAACTTAAATGTTCCTATTTTCTTGAAAGTATTTTATTTTATTTCCCAAACTTCACGTTATATCAAAAATATAAATTATAATAATTCTTTTTAAAAAATTCCCGACCTCTTTTCTGACTAATTTGTCCCGAGGAAATTTTTTCAGAAAAATAAAGAATCCAGTGAAAAAAATTTTCAGAAAAAAACGTATTTCAGGATGAAAAAGTTCTATTCTTCGCTAGAGGTTACGTTTGTTGTAAGGACTGGTTTTTTCATAGAATTTGAACAAGTCATCAAATGTTAATTTTCAAGTTCTGTGAAAGTTCTATTAAAGTTCCCTTATTAAATCATTATTGACCAGTTGTTTCAAAAAACTGAAATAATAACAGAACTTGAATAAAACATTCAAAGAGCTTGGAAAACAACTTCGAAATTTGATGAATTGTTTAAATTCTATGAAACAACCCGTTCTAAGACTTATACCATAAACTTCAATGCACTGACTTTAGTTGACAAGTCTGTCAATTATGGTTTTGGCATTTTATTTAGAAATACACAATTTCGGCAAATTCTTTAATTGAGTTTATTGGTAGATACTCTGAGTATCTCCCTGGTGGGAGACTAAATGACCTTATCCGTATTTGGTAACTTAATCTCCATTTCCCCCTCCACCCTTCAGCACTTCTGTCAAGTTGCGCCCCGGTAGGAATCCTGGCAAGTGATACCATTACAAAACATACATCGAGTTGATTGTAATATACCCGTTATTGTTATGACTACGTTCAAATGCAGTTTGATTAATTAAACTGATTCATTTTATTTCAAGTTGCTTCATCAGAAGTTTAATATAACATTTTACAAAAAACCCATTCCGCACAAATATGTACTTAAATCATTATACAATACATTTACTGGCACTTATTTAAAGATATATTTTTTACTAAATTCCGTCATTTGGATAGGTAATTAACGCATCCAGGATTTTGTCTTGTAGGAGCTCAGTTAAAGTAATATTTAAGTTCACTCTAGTTATGTGAGAAAAATTCCATTTAAAAATAAATCTAATGCGTAATTAGTGACCTGAATATTTTTTTAATACCGCACAAGAGTCCCAAACGCTAACATTATTTGAATCATCATTTTTCGGTTTTCTCGAAACACGAAACTCTATACACGTAACATGGTTGCATGAACCAATGAAGTTTCCGCATAAAATACCAATAAACGTAAATGATATAACGCTTCGCGTTTTTTAGAAATAATTTGGTTTTGAAAAACGAACTTTCATATGCAAAAACAATGGAACGAAATATATATTTTTTTATCCTAGCAAGACGCTGTCCGTTTCCTTCGTGAGGTGCAATCTAATGACTGGTGATACACGTTTCTTTCGTGAGGTGCAATCTAATGACTGTTGATACACAAAAAATATTTACCAAAATTCTTTGATCCTCGCAAGGCGTAGTCCGTTTCTGTAATTTTCTTCCCGCGAGGTGCAGTCCGTAATAATAGTCAGAGGCAGTTTGCCCATGAATGACTCAATAACTCCCATAATGCAGAGTGCTTGAGGCAGTACCAGTTCCGAGGCTACTTCAGAATAACTAGTATAAAATACTACCTCTTCTAATACCTGTCCCCGGCGTTGCCCGGGCTTAATGCATATTTGACACGAGCCTACTTAAGAATAACTAGTATAAAATACTACCTCTTCTAATACTAGTCCCCGGCGTTGCCTGGGCTTAATGCATATTTGACACGAGCCTACTTCAGAATAACTAGTATAAACTACTACCTTCTCTAATACTAGTCCCCGGCGTTGCACGGGCTTAATGCATATTTGACACGAGCCTACTTCAGAATAACTAGTATAAACTACTACCTTCTCTAATACTAGTCCCCGGCGTTGCACGGGCTTAATGCATATTTGACACGAGCCTACTTCAGAATAACTAGTATAAACTACTACCTTCTCTAATACTAGTCCCCGGCGTTGCACGGGCTTAATGCATATTTGACACGAGCCTACTTCAGAATAACTAGTATAAGCTACTAACTTCTCTAATACTAGTCCCCGGCGTTGCACGGGCTTAATGCATATTTCACACGAGCCTACTTCAGAATAACTAGTATAAACTACTACCTTCTCTAATACTAGTCCCCGGCGTTGCACGGACTTAATGCATATTTGACACGAGCCTACTTCAGAATAACTAGTATAAACTACTACCTTCTTTTTTTTTTTTTTTTTTTTTTATTAACCAATATACATATAATACATAATTAACCAATATATAAAATATATAATATTAGTGGTAACAATACCTCCCTAATTGAGAAATTCTCGTGTTTAGGGAGGGAGCACTATCAAATTGACAGTACTATACATACTTATCAGTTGTTACTATTTGGATGCATGAAGGACTACTTTTTTTATATATAATGAAAATATAAGTTGCAATTTTTTTTTTTTTTTGTTCATAATGAAAAATTATTTTTATACATAATGAAAATTATAAGATGGCATTTGTTTTGTACATAATAGAAATATAGAATGGCACATCGTAAGACATTCTTAAAAATTATTTAATGGTAAAATGTTTTTTGAGTATACTCCAATACTAGTCCCCGGCGTTGCACGGGCTTAATGCATATTTGACACGAGCCTACTTCAGAAAAACTAGTATAAGCTACTACCTACTCTAATACTAGTCCCCGGCGTTGCACGGGCTTAATGCATATTTGACACGAGCCTACTTCAGAATAACTAGTATAAGCTACTAACTTCTCTAATACTAGTCCCCGGCGTTGCACGGGCTTAATGCATATTTGACACGAGCCTACTTCAGAATAACTAGTATAAACTACTACCTTCTCTAATACTAGTCCCCGGCGTTGCACGGGCTTAATGCATATTTGACACGAGCCTACTTCAGAATAACTAGTATAAACTACTACCTTCTCTAATACTAGTCCCCGGCGTTGCACGGGCTTAATGCATATTTGACACGAGCCTACTTCAGAATAACTAGTATAAGCTACTACCTTCTCTAATACTAGTCCCCGGCGTTACTTCAGAATAACTAGTATAAACTACTACCTTCTCTAATACTAGTCCCCGGCGTTGCACGGGCTGAATGCATATTTGACACGAGCCTACTTCAGAATAACTAGTATAAGCTACTACCTTCTCTAATACTAGTCCCCGGCGTTGCACGGGCTTAATGCATATTTGACACGAGCCTACTTCAGAATAACTAGTATAAACTACTACCTTCTCCAATACTAGTCCCCGATGTTGCCCGGCTTAACGCATTTTTTCTAAATCAGATGTAGATAGTAATTTTCCTCTTATTTAACCTACCCACATGCTGCGTAACTTTGATTCAACCAACTCAAATTTGCTTTGAATTTAAGTGTTTTAATTTTTAAATTTCACCGATTGTGTGATGAATTCACATAAGCGAATAGGTACCCACCTATTTCGGATATCTGTGCTGTGCGTTAGTCCTGCGTGAAATCTGGAATTTAAATGTCGTTTTCAAAATATGAACTGATTGTATCAACCATTCAAACAAACGATAAAGTAGATAAGTAGTTCATTTTCTTAGGACAATGCTTTGTCAGGCGAACTTTGCCCTCAGGAAACATTTTGTTTTGTTTTTGCTTCAAGGACATCTTTATTTTTCAAATAGTTTTTTGGGCTAAAGAATTGTATTGTCTATGGTCGCACATTAATGACCTTGAGTTTCTCTACCTTGTCTATCATCATCGCTCCATCGGCTATATCCGTGGTTAAGTAGTGTACAAACTGTATGGCTTTTTGACTTTTGAATAAATGGCATATAGAGCTCCGGGCCAAAAAGGCCCCTTTCTCTTTCATCATGATTTTAAGTTTTGGTTCTAGGAAAAATAGATTTAGGTTTTTTTTGGAAAATTTTTTTTTGCAATATACGTGGCTGCAATATGGGGGGGGGGTAATTTGCGTAAAATTTAAAGTGGTTGTTGAGGGGAGGATGGGTGTTGTTTGGGGATATTATTGGTTGTGGATGGAGTTGAGGAGTGTTTCGACGTTGGTGAGGAGTCGGCTGTTCATTTCTAGCGCGGATCTTAGTTGAGCGGCGGCGTTTGTCAGGGCCTTGATGATATGGGGGGTTAAAGTTGGGAGGTTGGGTGAAGGGGGAGAGGTGAGAGAGTCTTGGGAGAGTGGGGGAGGGGTGGAGAGGACACGTAGGATCGGGGTATTTGTGGGGGCCAGCGGGGTATCTGTTGTTTGTATGTCGTTTTGGGTGATGGGAGTCTGATCGATGTGGTTTTGTTGCGAGAGTGGGGGGGTGGGCGCAGTGTTGAAGTTGGTAAAGGAAGGGTGGGGCCAGGAGTTGGGCTTTGAGATCGGTGTATGCATGAGGGGGCGTAGGTTGGAGGGAAATGCGAAGCGAAATCTGTTTGAGAAACGGGGGGAGGGGCGTTCGGGGCATCCTTGGTAATTGGCCGGATGGGGGCCGGTGCAGAGAGCACATTTAGCTGGTGTATCGGGGGTTTTTGTGCATGAGCTGGTTGGGTGGTGGTCGCCGCATTTGACGCAACGGGGAGTGGCGTTACAGCAGGATGAGGAGTGGCCAAAGGCTTGGCATCGGTGACATTGGCTAACTGAGAGGCGTCTGCGTTGGGGTTCAACGGAAATTTTAAGGTGGAGGATGGATGTGAGCTCGGTGAAAATCTTTTTCGCCGCTTCAGTTTTGGTCAGGTTGACCAGCATGAGAGGTATTTCCCTGCGGGAGGGGCCAGTCCGCATGCGGTGGACTGAAATGACGGGATAGGTAAGGCCAAGAACGTTGCTGATTTCTTGGCTGGTAATCTCTTCGGGGATGCCTCTGAGGACAGCTCTTAGGGGTTTATCTTCTGGTAATTTGTAGGAGTGGTGATCGATATTACGTTCAAGGAGGAAGGTGATAATGCGGGTTTGGTCGTGGGAGGATTTGGGGTGGATGGTGATGGATTTTGTTTGATTTTTGGCGTAAAAGTCAATCCCTCTGTCTGTAAGGGTTTTCTCGAGAGAGGCCCATCCCGATTTGGAATGGAGTACCACTGGGGGGATCTTTTGGGTCGATACGACCACCTGAGGTATGTTGGGGGGGGTGGCAAGATTTACGGGAGTGGTGGCAGAGTCTTGGGGGGAGGGGGTAAGGTCTTGAGAGGGGGTAGTTAGATGTTGGGTGGGGATAGTAGGGTGATGAGGGGAGGTGGTAATGTAGGGGGTGGGGGTGACAAGGCGATTTTTGTAGGGGAGAGGGGAGAGTGGTTCAACGAATTTTTTAGGGGGGGGTGAGGTAGGCGATTTCCTGCCGCGGGATCGTTTGCGTGAGACTTTGGTCGTTTCCCAGGCCATTTCGTCGGTACTTGAGAGTTCGGAGGCTGACGCCTCTGAGCCAGAGAGGTCTGCCTCGGACTCCTCTGCAACCGAGGAGTCGTAGGAGCGGAGGGAAGTTGGCGTGGTGAGGGGGGCGCTGATTGCGGGAGAGGCGAGGAGCTGACCGGCGAAGGCCGTGCTCGGAGTCGGGGTGTTTTCGGGAAGGGGGGGTGAAAGGGTGGTACGGTTGGTGGGGGTAGTGGTCTCTGAGTTGATGGGCGAGTTATCGGGAGAGGATGGAGGGGGGGTAGGGGTGCGAGAATTTAATTATTGGCGATAGGTGAGATTAAAGACGTGGATTTTCTCCTCTAGAGAATAGGTATTTTTGTCGGGGCGCGACTCGAGGAACGATGTCAGTTCCAGATCGATGAGTTCATTCTCGTCGATGATTGATTTGGGGGAATTGACGAGGTGGCAAGACATTTTGGATTTGATGAGAGAGGATCGGAGCGAGATGAGTAGTGATTTTAGATAGAATATTTAAGGTTGGGGTCGGCAAGTGAGTTTAAAAACTTGAAGAGACTATATGCCAAGTATAACAAAAGACAAAAGACTTACTGGTTTTGATGGTAGAGCTGGACTGGTCGGTGGAGTTACACTGCGCTGATTTTGTGGGACGCACAGGTTTGGTGGCTAGTGATGGCCCTACTCTTCTTTCAGGCGGAATGCACTATAGCTACAAACACTGGGGTCACGCACAAAAGTTCAAAGACACTGTATAAAATTGTTTGAATATTGTTTACTTTTCACAAAAATCACTGAGGGGAATGTTTGACGCGTATAAAACAAGCACGGCGTGGGCGCGTGATAATTGTATGTGGCACAAAATGGCTGCGGCGGTTGGCACTTTCACGAAAAAACTTTATGTGGCAAAAAAAAACGTGAAGGCACGATGACTTGATTACTTTGATTATTTAAAAACTTCGATTATAGACACGGGAGGGGCTCGTGGCAATCGGTGGACTGTATGTTGGCACAGAACCAAGCGGCGGCAAACGGAAACGTGTGGTTGGCGGCGCTGTTGTTTGTTTGAATATTGTTTATTTTTCACAAAAATCACTTAGGGGACCTTTGACGCGTATAAAACTGTGGTTGGTAACTTTCACTTTTGTAAAATAAAAAATGTTTTTATTTTTATGGGAATTTGTAGACCGAGTTGGTAACGGGCGGAAAATTCCACGAACTTGTGTTTGAAACTGGATTATCACTGATTGTTACTATGCCAGGTGAGAACGGTGATTAGCGAGCAGGCGGGAGATTTCACTGTTGGTTGCTAAGCCGGGTAGGAACGGTAATTAGTGAGCGGGCGAGATTACCCAGAGTTGCGGTCAGGTTTAACACTTGGAAAAACACAGGTGCACAGGTAATTGCGGAGCGATCACTTGTAAGGTGTTGACGGTAGCGGTGTCAGAACGAGACTGTTTTTTGCTTGTCAAACTGTATGGTCACCTGTTTCCTCAGTGAGCCCATATATAGTGGTTGCTGCTATAAATACGTGTCATACAACTTATAGACTAATTGTGTTATTACAATTGTGCATTTATTTAATAATCCCGTTACAATCGACAGTATCTTCAGATTAGATTCCACCACAGTTCGTAACACTAGAATAGTTGCTTTCTAATGATTTAGAATAATTCAAGAAAGATTTTACATTACATTTCATAGAGTATTTATCTGAAGTTACAGCGCATTGCTACGCAACTTGCGAAATTCAATATAATCATAAATGTTCTCGTTTTTTGAATTTATAATGAGCAATCTTTTTTTTAAACTTAGATAACAAGATCATTACCGAACCATTTAGGAAAAGTTGATATATTTTGTGACGTAACTTAACGTCCATGACTTATAATAGCTAGTTTTATATTGTCATTTATTTTGTCATCATTCAGATATAACCAATCAACCTTAAGTAGGAAGTATTCTGGAAGAATTTCTGTGGCTTTATCGAAGTTATGAGACTATCATTTAATTTTATGATTTTCACATAGAGTGTTGTTTATGTTTACATTTAAAGATTGATGATAATTGACCAAAGGAAGATTCTAATTCTCTTCTGCGGATTTGATAATTACTTAATACAGAGGTTGCGGGTTCTTCTCCTTTCTCTCACTTCGTTCTGGTTTTATGTTGCAGGAGACCTGTGTGTGATGGCTGTAACTATTCAGCCTGGCGTTTGCAGACACATCTTCAAGTGCCCCGCCGCCTTGGAAGCGGCATTTCAAGGAATACCACCTCAGGTAAAGTCACATAGATAATAATTAGTCACCAATGCAGACGTTCTTTTTAAAGATCCAAAGATCGAAAATGTAGATAGGTATTGTTTATTTTGTACTTTACATAATTTATACAAAAATCGTTATGTTATTATTCCTATTATTTTATGTATCTATAGTTCACATTTCTTGCAAAAGGTTGGGTACTTTGAATTTTTATATTAAACTGCCACAGTGATTTTAAAACGGAGTTTTCACCACCGCGCCTGGCGTTATCTGACAAAACAACTCAATTTAGGCTCTTGTTTTTTGTTTTTGCCGTATATTTAAAAAAACAAACGTTTATCGAAAAATGTTCATAAGTTTTTTTAAGCAGAGAGAATTTAAACATAAAATAAGATATACAATATGTAGATATAATCTCAGAAACAACTTTTTATAAAACATATATGTATGGCAGTTTCAGATATACAACTTTGTGTAAAACATATAGATATGGCAGTTTCCGAGATACAACTTTCTTTAAAACATATTTATATATATATATGGCAGTTTCCGAAATACAACTTTGTGCAATACAAACAGGTTTGGAAGTTTCCGAGATACAACTTTGTGTAAAGCGGCATTTTTTTTAATAAATGTGAAAAAATTATCCAGGCCAATGAATAAAGTTTTTTTCACATGTTTCTTTTAAATATCTCCTAAATTATGAGGTGTAGGTAAACGTCATTACGATCTCGAGTAAAAATGATTGTCAATAATTTCAGCCTAAGATGTAAAATGGCCTTGTAAAATATATCGGACATGGGTGGGATAGATATGTGAGCAGATTTTACCTGTCAATTTCAGTCAAGTCAGCAACATTCTTAACAAAATCTAAATTGGGTTGCCACAGTGATGTAAAAACCAAGTTTTCGACCTCAACCAGCCCCCGCGCTACCCTGTAAAAACATCAACATTTTCTTATTTTCATTTGTGCTGTATGTTTTAAAAAAGCCTGTCGTTTGAAAGAAATTCAAATAAGAATTCGAATGTTTTTGAAAGGAAAGTAATTTTGCCACAATTTGAGCACAATTTTTTTAGACATAAATTTTTTATTAAATATCGTCGTCCCTATATAAATCATCTCATGCTTAAATTGTAGCAAATTTACTCTACTCTCAAAAAAAGATGAAATTGGAATTGGAATGAATTTTCGGACGGTCGTTTATTTTTTTCAAATATACGGCAGTAACGAAAATAAGGGCCTGAAGTTTGCTGAAAACTCACTGTGGCAACTCTATTGAGATTTTGCAAGGAAATTCGCTAGATTGACTGGTAAGTCATATTACCAAGAAATAACTTCTGCTCACGTATCTACCCTACCAATGGTAAATATATCTCAGGAAGGTACACGCGAAGGTCATTTTATACACAAATTGAAGCAAAATTTACTTTTTTATCAAAAACGTTTTTTTTTTCGAATTTTTGAAATATACGGTAAAAAAAAAGACAAATGCTAAGTTAAGTTTTACTGTTTTTGTCGGGCAACGCCGGGCGCTGAGTTCGCTGAGGTCGAAAACTTGGTTTTAAAATCACCGTAGCAACTCAAACCATATATCAAGATTTCTACACTATATAAAAGGTAATTAGCAAAGAATTACCACTTTTGTGCTATGTTGACTTTTGTGTTATTATGTACTTGTTAAAATTAGTATCGATCTACGTAAAATGTATCGTATTCATATTGTGTAGGCAAATCAACTCTATCGTCCTTGGAAGAGATTTGCTTCTCCAAAAAGGGACATTGGAAACTTTAAATGCTTTCTGCCACTTTGTACAATACAAAATATAAACTTACGCTGAATATTACAATTTATGAGATTATATAAAAAGTATTAATATTGGAATAAAAAAAACTAAGAGAAATATCTCTTATTTTTTAGTAGCAAGAAAACATACACCAATCAACCATACATACTTCCCCTGGACTTTTTTTTTACTTATAGCTTATTTTAAGTCGTTATTTCGTTGAATGTTCAACGGAAAAAAGGATACTATTTTTTGTAAAAAGATAGTTTTTTTAAACTAACTTAACGAATGACATTTTAAAAGAGCAAAATTTTTATCCCAAATAATCGTGACAACGAAAAATACACGATTACTTTAATAAAATAAATAGAAAATATTTGACATGGCAGTTCTTATGACTTATGACATGTTTTTCACGACCTCAAACTCTTTGTGCACTACACAAAATGATCTGTAAAATTCTTCGTCCTTCTTCTGATTCCAGGAAAGTTTGAATTCTCGAAATTTTCGAAAAAGTGTGTGTTAATATCAGGGTGTTTTATTTCTGTGAACAAGAATGGAGCAGCGATATTTAACGTTGCAGTTATGACCAGCACGTGTTTCAGAGAAGAGAGATTTGACAGAGAGACAGAGCTGCATCTTTTGTATTCTTTTTATTCCAACAATATCAAATAGCTTGAATATGGAATTTTTCAATCTTACCACTCCAGCTCTCTGATAATTCTAGATCCGACCCTGCCTACCACTAGCTCCATTTTACCGATTTTACGGTTTAATATATACATTTCTTAGACATACCACTCGTTTGTTTGATGCCATAAACTTATGCATTTTTTATAGCTCTCCGGCACTAGCGATCATACATAATAATTTTTATGATGTGATAATATTGTATTTGCCCAAAACGTGCTTTATTTGCATACCTGCATAATTAAAGGAAAGACTTTTTGCATTTAACTACTGGAAGAAAGGAGAGGAATAAAAATAATAAATTAATAATTGAAAGTATCTTTATATTGTATATATTCATCTGAGAGTATCTAAATATGATCTTAATACATCTGGCAGTGCTTGTAGTGAAGAGAGGGATCGTGCGAAATATGTTTAAAAGGGGTGCAAGAAAAGTGTACGAATTGTAGTGAAATAACGAAAGAAACGCCTGGAAGAGGAAGGGGGAATCAAAACGACAGACAACTTCCAAGTAACATTAAAATGTTTTGGAAGGAAGACAAATGGTACCGGAGTGGTCCAGAAAACGTGAGAAATGTGGAGATCCGCAAAAAATGCACGGCTGATGTAAGCGTAATGAGTAAGATCAATAAAGGGACGTTTAGAAGGTTTGGGCATATAGAGCGAATGAGCAAAGAAAGGTGTGTAAGGAGAATATATGTTGCAAATGTAAATAGTAGCAGAATTCGGGGACGCCCGAGGAAGACATGGCACGATCAAGTGAAACAGATACTTTGTAACATTTATACACTCATCTGACATATTTTATTACTCATATGTGGGTAAGAATCAAAATGAAATAAATTATGTCAAATTTTAAACATTTATTTGCAAGTGTACATTTACGTGCATTAAGAAATTAAATATGTAATACATAATAAAACCAGAGACTCTACTATTAGGACTGATAACATCTCAGAGCGTGTTCAAGGTTCCTTTTTGGAAACGCCTGAAGGTTGGAGTAATTGCAAAGCATTATTTCGTACATGTGACATTATTAAACCATTAGTACTAACCTTGTTACAAAATGCTGGGCGCCATGTGAGTCAAAGATTGACCTCAAAAAATATAATAAAAACTTGAAACAATATGTCCAGCAACATGCAAGCTAGCTAACTCGTGGTCATGTCGTCTAGAGATCACCCATCGAATCCTTATAAGAATACCGCTTCCGTAGGCTTTCCGCTGAGCACTCACTCGCTCGTTCTCCGCCGGTGGCGCTATTCCGCAGTCAAACAAACGAGTGGCTATACACCTGACAGGGCTAGGTGCTTGTATCAAGTCAACATCAGTTCCCAGTTACTGATCGAGTCAACATTCGATTCATGGGGTAGCAATTATAACTGTTACAACTTGATTCGTTTCATGTCAAGAGTCAGAATAATAGAAGAGTATGTATGCAACGAGAAATGAATGTGAATGAGGCAAAGAGTGTGTGCCAAGACCGAGTTGTTTGGCGGTCCTTCCTCTCTGTTTGCCCCTGCGGGGAAATGGCGTGATGGTTAGTTAGTTAGTTTATCTTAATAAAAAACTATGTCTCCCAGAACCCCCACACTAATTATGTATCTCCCAATAGTCAGTCAGTATGTCCTGTACTGCCGACCTCGCTACTACTTGTATATTTACCAATTGTTGAAATTTTTAGAAAATTTGGTATGTTTCGAAGGTTAAAAAACAATGCATTGTGGAGAGTAAATTTTAAAAGTAGGTATGCCCCCCATGCAGATGTACAAATGCGTAGGTAATTTAATGTGGTGCGTTTTCAGGTGTGCGCCTCCCCGGAGAACAGGTTGATAGTGTGCTGCCCCTGGGTGCCAGGGCAAAACACAGGACTGGAAACCAGACGCCAGGAAAAAACAGCTACCCCTAGAGAAGGTACATCACTTTCATTTCATAAAGTTTTTCAGTCACCATCACCTGTTGTGTTGTATAACCCTGATGTATCTGTTTGTTTGAAGGTGCTAACTGCACGATGGACACGGGGAAAGCCGGAGTATACAGACCATTTGCCAACTGCCAGACAGCGAAGGAGGCCGCCAGTAAAGGCATTTTACCACAGGTACTGTTCCCCACATTATGTGAATCTGACAATAATACCAATTTTATACACTCGCTAAAATTTAATATACTATTAATGATTTGTACACTTGCAATTTTAATTATACTAGCATCGGTTTGAATATTTAAAATCAATCTTCTTAAAATAGGAGTGTCAGGTGAAAATAAGTAAAACATTGCAAAATTTTTAATTTCATAACAAAATTATGTTTCATAAACAATACTATATAAATAGGAAAAAACCTCCCAACCTTGACATTGACAACTTAATCCCTTAGCCGGGAGATGAAACAGTCCATCAAGAAGAAGGTAACATTGAAATGAACGCAACAATAAACGCAACTTGACGCTCGTAATATTAGCCACTGCAGCAAAACCAAAATCGTTTATGCCTTCTCCACACGATGCCAGTATTCTTGTCCGGTGCACGAGGCTAGTATTTAAAACCAGGAAAGCAAGATATTGCTAGTACCTAAGCTAGTAACACTAGCTACGTGTAGACATAACTAGCTTTGCTTTTAATCTAGTAAGTTAGAGGAAGCCAGTAAGCTATCGTCTCAAGACAGAATAGTTTAATAGGATGTGATTTTATTATTTGAGCTAGTAACGTCCCCCACCACCGAAGTTTATATCCTAGCTTTCTAGTAAGCTTCGTGTGGCCGCTCAAATCTATTACACGATCGGCTAGTGCTCGTTGACGATGCGCTGATATTTTTTTGACAGGATACGAATTTAAAACTGCCAAAACCAAGTAACGAGATTAATTTAAAGTTTTTACAGTTGTAAAATAATAAATAACAATCTGCATAATAATGACCACTAAAGACATTTATTTTTCATTATTCCTTATAAGCACCCGCTAAAATGCCAGAGCAGTTTGTTAGCAGGCCATATTCACAATATTAATTATGACACTAAAGCACACATATAATGAGTAGCCGCAATATAGAAAATACATAAGAAAGAACAAAATTTCAAGTGACAATACAAAGACCTAGAATACATAGACAGATAGATATAACACAGTAAACATACTCATAGACATACAGACACTCAAAGGTTCCCATTCCTACTGATTAACCGCTGAGCCGAAATTTAGACTGAATACTGCCCAAAAGCAAAACTACGCTCTTTCCAACGGAAATGTGACGACTAAGCGATCAACGAATTTAAGGAAGCCAAACAAATGGATTAAACTTGCCTCAGTAAATGACTAGTTATAAAAACTATCGACAGAGTTAAAAATATTCGCGACACAAAGACACGGTGGCATTATTTATTTTCAACATATTACATACGTTTTTTTTTAATATATAAAATAGAGGTTAGTGTTTTACAGTATTTGAAAAAAAAGCACTAACAATAAATACAATAATAAATTCGTCAGTATTAATTTAACATTGAAAGTTTTTACTTTGATGTCATTTTATTGTCTTTGAAAGTGGGCGGGGCCACTTAAGAAAACCAACGGTGAAGTTGTTTGGAAAAAGCGAATCGAACGTTACTGAACAAATCATTTGGCCGATCGGAGCATGGGATTGATCTTTGGAAAGGTTGGAAACAACGGCCGTTAAACACTCATAGGCATATTTATACAATTACACGCATTGAATCAATGGATACTAATGTATTTATACACAATAACAATATAGAAAATCTTGATCCATTAACCACTTTTTTGTTCAGTCCTGCAGGTTGATTCGCTTTTTAACTCCATTGGCATTTTATTTATTTATTTGTTTAACATCCACGGTATAAATATACCATACACAATAATTGCATGTTACACAATACAAGCATAATCAAACACTTAATAATTGAAACAAAAATAACAATTAACTGTGGCATTTGATCATAAAATGACGACACAAAGAATAAAATTAATACAAGTCCATAGAAAATATGATAAATAAGTGTGATAATACTTAGGTTTAATTAATAATGATTTAAGAGATATGATAGTATATACAGTATTTTTGTACTTAGCTTCTGTGCAGTTAAACAGATCCGCTAGATAGTTGTGAATTCTAGTGTACCTGTAAACTGCGTGTATTTTAAAAGCGGAAGGATTATCATAAGTATTGGTTTCACTCGATCGTGCCATATCTTCCTCGGGTGTCCCCGACTTCTCAAGACATTCACTTCCTAGTCGTATTGTCCCCACGCCTATTTCTTCCTTCATCACATTCGCCTCATTTTACCACAAATAATTATTTGATTCGTATCTTTCTCGGGCATCTCCGACTTTTTCTACTATTTAATTCACGTAGTATTATTAAATTCACATTGTAACCCTTAAAAACCTACCTTCTGTAAACATTAATTCGACTCCGTATCTCATTCCAGTGCAGAGATAATTAGTTAAGTGTTTCTCGGGCGTCCCCGACTCAAACAACTTTTTAAACCATCCTAGTACTTATATGAATAAACTTTGAAATTTTCAGCATAATGGGTCGCATATTTTTTCGATCTATAGGAGACAAACAAACAAACAAGCATTCATTTTGTATATATAAATATAAATTTTTGGAATGGACATTCTTGTGTTGTGTGTGTGATCTACTTTATATTTATATATGGAATCCGACAAGGGGTTTTGCCATACAATTTTTAATCGTAATACCCATCGAACAAGTTATATATTAATAGACTTATATAATAATTTGATATATCTTCTTTTTACATAAATACTTTTGCTTACCGAAAGCTTAGTCATGGAGTTTAGGATTGTTTGAATTTAACTTATATTTGTCTCGCAAGAGTTTTCCCAAAACGTTATTCCGTATCTGATAGATTCCACTAGCGATAAATATATTATTTTAATTTAAAAGCAATATATCGTCAAGAGTTGTGAAAAATGGAAAATCAACCAGGTCTGGAGCAGGTGCTAAAGAGGAGTAAGCTGTTCATTTTTCCCTATAAACGGATGTAGACGCGAGGTTACCGTAGTCAGTGCAAAGATACTGGCTTTAAATTTCCTAGCAGCGTGTACACCGCTCTGGTTTGTGCCAAACCAGGATAGTAAGCCAGAATCGCCTCATGTGCACCGGATAGTGGTATTGATGGGGGCATCAACTTAATAAATTCACGTTTGGACAGCACTGACTTTACGACTAAACCATTAGCACCGTGTAAAAAAGGCATTAAATAGTGGATTAGAAATCTGTACAACTGTACACGACAGTGTCTGCACTAACGTTAAATCTAAGACTTTTTCAACAATAAATAATATTGCTACAATAATAATACATTAAAAAAACTCTTGGCAAGGATAACCTTTAATAGATATTAATATTAAACGGTTTAGTTTGAGGGAAGATCAGATGACCAAAAGGTTCGTCGGCTAAAATAAGGTTTTTCAGTAGCACAGTGGTTGATGTATTCCTTCCGGAGCGAGTAGCGAACCCGGGTTCGATTCTCGGTTGTGATCTAATCTCTTATCTTCTGTGTCTTTTTTTCTGTTCTTTAAGTCTTAGTAACATTGTTTCATTCATTATTAAAATCACAATGAACACTAAACCAATTCTTTTTCAGATTTTCGCTTTAGAGGGAACGGTTCAGATTGTTTGCTGCCCTCTGGTGACAGTAGTTGAAGGTAAAGTACCCAATATTTAATTTATTAAATTAATCATCATTCTCTCAATAAAATGTACCTATTCTTGCATAAACGGTATTGTTGCTTTTGCAGGTGATCAATGCTCGGTAGTTGAAACAGGGCGGGCCGGCAAATGCCTTCGTATATCAAAGTGCCCCGTTGCCGTAGAGGCTGTCCTGAAGGGAATCACTCCTCAGGTGAACTTTTACAGTCTCTAATCTAATTTATATTTATTGAATTTTATTTAATCTTTTTTTGAGGCACTATTTTTAACCGTGAACTTAATTAAAAAAATAATGGCTTGTCCATCAGGATGCAAGTTTAATGCAAGTTATTTTTCACCGTTTATTTTTTTGCTTTCAGATTTGCGATTCAGATGGCTCTGTTCCGATTGTCTGCTGCGAGGGGGTTGTTGCAGGTATAGTACCCAGAACTAAATCATGATTGATTAATCGTATCAAATCGATTGCGATGGTAAGTTTGGTTTTCTGTACAGTTACACAAACCTGTTATATATTGCAAAAGGAAGAGTGTTTGAGACTTTATCACTACGAATTCTTGATGATAACTCGTACTGTAGCCCAGCAATCATTAACCATAAAAAATTTCATTGACGCACATTATTTCTGTATTATGGGTAGAATCTTCACTGTCATGTTGTGTTGTGTAACCCTGGTGTGTTTGTTTGTTTGAAGGAATGAACTGCACGATGAAGGACACGGGGACAGCAGGAGTGTATAGACCGTTCGCCAACTGCCAGACAGCGAAGGAGGCCGCCTCTAATGACATTTTATCACAGGTGCTGTTCTTCCCTTTATGCATCTCTGAAATTAACAAGTTTTAACATTCACGGCAATTTTACCTTCTATTAATAAAAAACTACTAAAGAAAATATTTCGATCTAATGCGTCGGTTAGGTTTATAAACTCCAATCCCATTTTAGGATCAACTTGTATTCTGTTCGCTCGGGTCACCAACTAATTGATTTGTCCTCTTTTCTGCTCTGGATGTTGATAGGTTCTGCTCTGGTGTGTAGATATCTATTAGATTGGGTCGCTTTTCTAATCATGTTGTTCCTATGGCTAACATTTTGTTTTTGCATCACCTCTTCCTCAAGAAAAGGCAGGATTTTATCTTGGTTTTTCAGTTCAAATTAACCATACCAAATTTAAAGTAGAAAACCACATTAATTACACTAATTATAATAATAACTGAAATACCGACACTAAGAGGATTAGCGCTTGCAATACGGTTTCACTTAAATAACTTAGCGTAATATAAGTAACGTACATATAAGTAACTTAGCGTTCAAACGTAATCGATGTAGACATCCGAAGCGATTCGGCGAGTTAGTCCCACAGGCCGGGAGATAAAACAGTCTTTAAAGAAAAGATATCCATCAGCAACATAGAAATTAATTTAACAATGAATGCAAATGGAGACTCATAATTCATAATATTTTTGAACTCTGGGTTATTTTAACTGTTTTGGCCTCTAACCCAAATTTGATGTATTCCTCTCGGAGCGAGGACAGGTCTCGTGTTCGATTCGCGTACGTGAGGTAATCGTTTATTTTCTGCGCCTTTTTATCCCTCACATCTAAACAACAAAATCATACAGAAGATTAATTAAAAAAAACATAATTTTAAATAATCACAAAACTGTTTTGTTTTCAGACATGCGACGTAGAGGGCAACGTTCTGATTGTCTGCTGCCCTCTGGTAAAAATGGTTGAAGGTATAGTACCCAGAACTTAATCATCATTCATTACAAATCCAGTAGGCGATGCGATGGCTCGTTGATTTCCTTGGCTCACTCATCACCACAATACCGTCATTGCGAAAGGCAGAAAGTCATTGAGGCGGAATGCGAACAGCTTTGAGTATTTGCAATTTTGTAACTAGGAATTCTTGATGACACATTTTACCGTAGACCGGATAACATCAATCCACTGACGCACATTACTTGTGGATTGTGTGTTAAATATTTAACCCTAGTGTACCTGTTTGTTTGAAGGGATGAACTGCACGATGAAGGACTCGGGGACTGCGGGAGTGTGTAGACCATTCGTCAACTGCCAGACAGCGAAGGTGGCCGCCTTTAAAGGCATTTTGCCACAGGTACTTTTCTTCCCTTTAAGTGAATCTGACAACAACAAGTTATTAAACTAAAAGCAATTTGATTTCCTACTACATATAATCAAAAATAAATCCAGCAAATGAAACAAAAAAACTATTTGAAAGCAATTCTCCTACAGCTGTTTTTCCTAAATCACTTTCATAAAAACAAGAAGTGTCCGGTGGAAACCGCAAAAACAATTTAATATAAATATGGTTCCTTTAATAAACAATGGTGTCATAACATATACACAATGCAACAATTCTTAGCGTTCAAACGCAATCGATGTAGACATCCAAAGTGATTCGGCGAGTTAGTCCCACAGGCCGGGAGATAAAACAGTCTTTAAAGAAAAGATATCCATCAGCAACATAAAAATTATTTCAACAATGAATGCAAATGGAGACTCATAATTCATAATATTTTTAAACGATGAGTTATTTTAACTGTTGTGGACTCAAATCCAAATTTAAGTTTTGAAAGAAAAAGGCCGAGCAGATGTTTCTTGATGCATTCCTCTCGGAGCGAGGACAGGTCCCGAGTTCGATTCTCGTACGTTAGCTAACTTTTTATTTTCTGTGCCTTTTTCTCCCTCACATCTGAACAGCAAAATAATAAAGAAGATTAATTTTAAAAATATAATTTAAAATAATAACAAAACTGTTTTGTTTTCAGACATGCGACGTAGAGGGCAACGTTCAGATGGTCTGCTGTCCTCTGGTAACAGTGGTTGAAGGTATAGTACCCAGAACTTAATCATCATTCATTACAAATCCAGTAGGCGATGCGATGGCTCGTTGATTTCCTTGGCTCACTAATCACCACAATACCATCATTGCAAAAGGCAGCAAGTCATTGAGGCGGAATGCGAACAGCTCTGAGAGTTTGCAACTTTGTAATTAGGAATTCTTGATGATACATCTTACCGTAGAACGGATAATATTCATATTCATCGTAAAATATACATCATTAAAATATTCATATACATATTCATCATTAAAATATTCATCGTCATGTTGTGTTGTATTGTTTAACCTTGGTGTATCTGTTTGTTTGAAGGGATGAACTGCACGATGAAGCACATGGGGACTGCGGGAGTGTGCAGACCATTCGCCAACTGCCAGGCAGCGAAAGAGGCCGCCAGTAAAGGTATATTCCAACAGGTACTATTCCTTCCTTTATGTTTATCTGACAATAACAACATGTTTGATTTTGCGCCCCTAACATGACCTTCCTTTGCTTACAGAAATGTGACTTAACTAATAACGAGTCGGAGTTGGTGTGCTGCGCGGAGGCTGCCAGTCCGCCGCTGCCGAAAGGACTTGTCACTGAGCTACCGATTGTCTCCAAGGCCGCAGACTGTGAGTATTGCTAAACCAGACCACAAATATTATAAAATTATGTTGCATATCTGAAAATCTGTTTCAGTTTATTTGTAAATACACCTAATACATAGTTTCAAATTTAATAATTATTTTTGTAGTTTCTCAAATTAAAACTATGCAATAGAAGGTTGTACGAAAGAAAACGATAAACACCTACTAAAAGCAATTAAAGAGAAGTTCAATGTAAAAATACCAAAATGATGAAACTGTTTTTTGAATTAATTATAAATTTTAATATTCATAATTCCAAACACTAAATATTCTTAATCTTGATGCTCACCACTCTTCTAGACACAAGCGCCAGCTTCTATAGAAGAGGAACATTAAAAAATCAAAAGCAGTGAAAACTAATTGTCCGAATTATTTTAGTTAACATTGATTATACTCTCTAATACATTGTACTGTAAATTGATTAATTATTTAATATATAAAAATAAAACTATGCAATAGTAGGTTATACGATAAAACTGTTACTTTTTTTTCAAAGTTCCCTTATTCTAATATCTAATAATAGAGTTATTCTAACTTTAAGTAGGGCACGTCAATTTATTATTTCGAGACCGCCTACTAAACAACACATCCGCAAAAATAATTTTTATGTTTTTCCTTTAGCTTAGGTGTAAAAATTAACGTTTTATTTTTATTAAATCATACGTTCAAATTTACTTGACCGAGGTAATGAAACAAGAGGCATTATATTAATATACACATCTGATAATTTTATTGTTTCCTGTACAGACTGCATAAAGCTGTCGGAAACTCGGGGAAACCTGTGTCCTCTGCACACACCAGACTCCAACATAGTACATCACCAGACTCCCATGAGGACTGTCGCCGAGGCCCCGTACTTAGTAAGTTTCAGACATTAGGTAGCTTTAGTTATTATATATTAATTAGTTTCTTGAAATGACTAACTAGCCTTCACGCCGTTTCCTGGCAGGGGCAGGCAGAGAGAATAGACCGTTACAATACTCTGTCTCGCATTCACTCCTTGCTTTATTCACATTCATAATTCATCTCACATACTCTTGCGTTATTCTGACCTTTGACCCAACCCGACTCAAGTAACTTCCACGTCGTATGTTCTCTTTACACTACTTTCTTCGTTTATCCGCTCTACATGCCCAAACCATCTAAGCGTCAAGATGCCGAGTTGATAAAAAATAATATGAAATTCCCTTGATGGAAAAAATACTCTAGTTCTATTATTTAACGTCCTGTACAAATTCTAAATGAAACAAATTCTGCATCTTTTCAAAATGCTGATTAACTTACCTAATTATACTGGTAAAAAAATACTTTTTAATAAAATATCTGATTTTTGCTGTATTTTAAATAGTCCTAAGCCTCTCCTTAATATACTTCCCAATTAAACAAACTCATCCACCTGTTCCAAGTATTCATCACTCACAACTATATTACATTGCTATTAACATGTGACTATTTTTACACTTTGAAACACCATGACCTTAGAGTTGGGCTGGCTGCTCACCAGGCAGCCGCCCTATAAAGCAGCAGCCAGTTGTAGCTTATAATAATAATAATAATAAATATACAGATTTAGGAAGCAAAATAAAAAGAATTTGGCATTCTCAGACTATAAAAATATTACCATTCGTTATTTCGGCTACTGGCATTATACCTAGCTCTCTCATTAAGAATTTAGGCGTATTAGATCTATCAAAAAAATTATATATAAAGATGCAAAAGTCGGTCATTTTGAAAACATGTAGGATAACGAAAGATTTTTTAAATATTTATGTTGAGGGATCAGTAGGATTTATAGGCCCTGTTAGAAGTTCTACCGAGCCGAACCCTCTGATATGAAAATATCTGGAGTCGGTGAATTTTTTTCCCATTTGATCTCTGGTGAGTTGACATGTTTTTGTTCTTGTATTGTTTTGTATTTATTTTACTTATATAATGCACTTGCATAGTGTTGATTGACTAGCTGATCATTTGTGGAAAAGTGAGTGGAAGGGTTTAGTTTTTCCTATGGGGAAGATTTAACCCGGACAACAAAATCGGAAGCATAAAAAAAAATAAAATAATAATAATAATTGGATAATTTGTAGAGCGCCGTTTTTGTGAAAAATCACCTCAAGGGCGCTGTACAATTTATTTCCTAGGATCTACATTTGTTATTTAGAAAAGAAACCAAAACATACTTACCTGGCAAGTCACTTCCGACAAACACACTTATATTAAGGGCCCACTATTCGAATTTCATCCAATTTCCGACATACTTTCCTTAAAATTTTGAAGTTTTTAAGCTCTTAAAAAAATATATGTTATTCTTTAAGATAGTATCTATTTGTTCCAAAAGCCGAAACGGTAATTATTTGAAATTCCCTCGATAGAAATAAATCGCAAAGTATGCTCCGAAAAATATTATTAACACGTTTATTTCTGTTATTTTACAAGTTATATGTATGAAAAAAATCACAATGCTTCTTTTAATGCTACTCAATAGACCCCAAAAGTGATTTTTGCTATTTTTGAAATACGCCGTGATTTATTAAACATTTTCACAACTGTCGCTTACGCCTATTGCTTTTAAATCATATTTATTATAGCGCGCTCGCTCCGACTTGAAGATTAAACTATCTTTCTTTGAAAAGTTCATTCGCCAACTCGAGGGCTTTGGGGGCAGACGTGTCGTTCATCGTTCTATGATCTACAGACGTGCGATTACGTGCAAATATTTGAATTTATAAAGATAATTTTTACGCGTGTAAAGTTTATGAGTTAATAAATATTGTTTTTTCAAAGATGGGAAATACACGAAAGATATCCCGTATTTCAAAGAAAAAATGTTATCTCATAAAATTATATCCTATCTATTAGGTGAGAAGAAAAAAATACAATTTTTGATTTATAAGCTTATATTTATTATAAACGATAATTTACTATAAAAATTAATAATTCATATTTTTATTTATGTATTGTGTAGTAAAAAGTTATTATTTTTTTTTCAGAATAGGTACTTTGGGAAATAAAACTAATTCCAATGCATTAGAAATTACGGGGTAAATTTTTATTAATTTAGTTTTCTTGTTCCTATACGATCGTGATTTATTTGCGAATTAACTTTCTACGTACACAAATACACACGTCACTTTACATCTGCTCCTTAGAGTAATATTACTCTAAGATCTGCTCTAATGATTCACAATGCAACGATGTCCGAAATATAATATAATATGTAATAATAATATATGGGCCACCTGTTTCAAATAACAATACTCGAACGTGGAATCCAGAAAAATAATGAACGGGCCAGCGAAAAAAGCTATTGAAAGTTCTGAAACTGTGGGGAATATAATTTAATAAAATAAAATACTTTTTTGTTTTAAAACCACGATATTTATTAATTTAAGAACCGACCGGTTTCGCTTTACTTAAGCATCATCAGGGTACAAATTAATACTAAACAAGAAGTACATAATGTGTGCATATATATAACAAAATATAGAGGGAGACAACATGATACAAATATAAGCAACACAAAGACGGTCATAAAATACATTAACATAAGTGCACAAGTAATGGAAAAACCGCTAGATAATTATGTAGACTAATGGGTTATACGAATAAATCGGGAGAAACAAAACATCAACTGGCAAGGTGGTAAGGAGGTAAGGAGAACTGGGAATTTTTTATGGGTTTATTGGAAACAGACTTAATATTGGACTACTTGATATGTCTAATTGATTATTAACTCTTAAACCCTACCACTCTGGGAATGTAATTATTCCTACCACGGGGTACTGAAGTACCCCGCGCAAAAAAAATGAATAAAATAAAAGTCTTAGATATTTTTTTCAAAATTATTTTTATAATGGCAAAGTAATAAGAAAAGACAATAAAATTTATTAATACAAAACTAATAGACATTTTTGTCGTTACATGAAGGACAGCTTTTGTATTGATGGTCAACACAAATATAGCGGCGTCAAGTGTTACAGACAGATCGAGATTTTTTGTCCTTTGTGCGCGGACAAAAGCAGCAGCGACCAGGTTTGGGATTATCAGGGACCGGCCTATGATCTTCACTATGAATATTCAAGACTGCACGTATAGTTTCTCTGATATCCCGGGGTAAACTTGGCTATTGAATTTTGCTCTCATATGAGGCTTTATGAGTGCCATTGACAAACTCTTAAGAAATTTACGCCGCTTGGTTATTTTCTATTCATCAATGTTAGTTGACAGCTAGAATAAGACCCAAAAGTTGACACCAACGGTATTAAGCAACCCGTAGAAGAGACACATGGGCCACCTTTTGATCTTCCTGGACGTCGAGTACTTCTTACAAAGTTGGTCGAACACATCCTCCCCGCATTTGGTTTTATTATGGAAATGTATTATTTCTGGAAGGTACACTTCATTATCCTTGTCAGGACTGTCATGCATGGTGGACAGCATGATTACAACTTTCTTCTTAGCTGACTTCAGAGGACAATACGACAAAAGTGTGAGAGATCCGTCGTAGCCAAACATTGATGTGCATCTTTCTCGATTTTTAGGGTCTAAGAAAACAGGAGGAATTTCTCGTTTATTCTTCTTTTCAGTTCCAACTAATATTATACCTTTTTCCAGTAACTTCTTGGCTGTGGGTATAGACGTGAACCAATTGTCACATGTCAGGTTTCTGTTAAGACGTTACCAGGTGGGTGCAACAAAATATTACGGCGAGGCATTCTTGAGTGAAAAGGCTTAACACTAGTCCACTTATGTCGATTATTATGACCTTTTCCGTACAGAACTAATGGAGAATCTAGCACACCAGCCCCGCCATTGTCAGTCACTAAATACTCTTCATCTCCTTCCACACTATCCAGACTTTCCAGATCCGCATTTCGCTCGAAGCATGTTTAGGGTAATAAGTTTATAGTTTAGGGTTCTTTCACCGTATTTATGGGAACATTTCAGAACCACCAATCTTTCATTTTGAGTGAATCTTGTGTTTGTGATTAAATTATATTTGACAATTTAAACAAATAATATTTAGAGAAGTTAAAAATAAAATTGAAAGTTCACTGAAAGCTTAAACTATTAAAAGTAGTAATTTCATAAAAATGTAAATAAATAGAGCCCCTTTCACATTTTAGAATGTAATTTTATGTTGCTTACATGTTTTATTACTCTTTATAATTATTGAATTGTTTAAATGAATAAATAAATAATTACAAAAAAGTCTTCTGATTTGTAAGTCCTCGGGAAGCACTAAGGATCTTTCTATCTATCTTTATAATATAATAAATTTGATGAGCATAAAAATGTAAACGTGTATATAATTGATATAAATGTACAAAAGTAGATATTACACGTGTATAAATATTATATTGCGCATATTATACAAGATGTCGGGGGTAAAGTGCACAAACTTCGGGAGGTGATTCTAATTGATAGTACAAGTAAAAAAGAAAAAAAACTTTTTTTGGAATTCCAACGTTTTAAGATAGTTTTCGAGTAAAAAAGTTTAATTTTTTGTATAGAAAAAAAAACAATTTCTTCTACGGAAAATAAATTTTTGTGGAAAAAATTTGGAAATTCGAATAATTTCCATTTCATTTTTACTTCTTCTAGCATTTAGAATAACCTCCTGAAGTTTGAGCACTTTACCCCCGGACACCCTATAAAGATAACCATATAAGAAAAACCTTATTGATGTAAAAATATATTTATTGATTTTATAAAAGTTATAAATTACTTTTATAAAAGTGATAATAGTATTTTAGTAAAGTAAAGTAATTTTTATACCTATTCAAATAACTTTCGTAAATGTTTTTTGTAAAATTAAAAAAAAAAATAATTAATTAAATCCGTAATAAAACCCATATTTTGAGAACCATCTTCATTTCGACATCGTTATAATTTGCTCGGTGCTAACTAAAAATGGTTCTGTTTTTCTAAAATTGCAATAGATGTCGGTAATTTAATTTCGTTATTTAAATTATAATCCCCAAAATTATTCCTAATACGAATTCAGACACCTCTGTCGGATTCTTTTAACACTAAATATTGTTTATTTTGAGGGTGTTGCCCAAATCTAAATTCTTTACGCGGAAAGCGGGCCCTTAAAAAGTTTATGCTTATAAAAGATAAAACTGCACGCAGAGGACACTATATCAAAAAACACTGGTCATCGCATGACCTTAAGTCTGCTATAGTTTTTTTATTTTAATTAAATTTAACTGTATTTTAACTGTCTTTAAAAGCCTACAAATTGTTAGTTGTTATCATTTTTATTATTTTTTTTTTTTGTATTTTTTATTTTACATTTTGTTAATTTAAATTGCCGTCGACTGTGAAAGTGGAGGTTTCTGAAATTATGGATACGACTGTCTGAAAAGGTGCGTTTTAAGTTTAGACCTAAATTCTGTCGAGTCTGCGATCATTCTCAAATCATGTGGCAGTCCATTCCAGGCTTTAGGTCCTGACACGGCGAAAGCACGCTCACCGAACTTAGTATCTGGTGTGCGCTTTGGTTCCTTCAACCTTCCGATAGCTGATGACGATGCTGACCTAAGGGTTGACTGTCGGGAATTGGAATCTTCTGGAATACACAATTCTGATAAGTAAGCTGGAGCCATTCCGTTAAGTGACTTAAATACCATCCAGCATACCTTGAACTGGATTCTTTCAGGACATTTGAGCCAGTGCAGATTTTTGAGATGCTCTGAAATGTGGGAGTATTTAGATACTCCGGTGATAAGCCTTGCCGCGGCGTTGAAAACGGATTGTAATTTGTTGATTTTACATTTGGGGAGACTTGCATATATTCCGTTGCAATAATCTAGACGTGAAACAACATAGGAATTGACTAACAATTTAGTCGCCTCTGGCAGGTTTCTCCGCACTGCTTTAATTTGCCTTAATTGAAAGAACCCCGTGCTTACAGTTCTGTTCACCTGAGTTTTAAGGGAAAAATTAGCGTCCAGATTGACACCCAGTAATTTGATGCACGTTTTTGGAGTGATGTCACTTCCCGAAATGGTTATTGGGGAGTTTTCAATGTAATGCTGACGTCTGCTTGTAGCAGTCCACAGAAACTCAGTCTTTGTGGGATTGTAGCAGCCAATATCACCAGTTCTACTGGCTGCCACGACAAGTGCGTGAGGACTGAGGACTGAGGCATCCACACACATGTACCCTAGTCACATTTGAGGCTGGCTTCTACAGCCGACGATATTTGGCTTCCATAGAGCCCTAGGATGTTCCCTTGAATACACATTGCAGATCATGTTGGCTGCCTAGTGCGTGGCCAGTCAAGTATATACAAACTGCATTCATCCTAGACACGAGAAACCGTCGTTCTTGAAATAAACAATATTCAAATAGACGCGTACTTCCATACTATTTGCTTATTCATTGCAATACATTTATGTATTTTGGGGATGTTAAATTTCCACGTGTTATTATTTTGTCCTTTAGTTATCTCCAAACTTGGTTGGTAAAGAAGTGGTCATCAATTTGTAACGCACGTTTCTCTCCAAATCAATATTTGTTTTATCATGTTTAATAAACGAATTTTCACGCTTATTTTATGACATGTTTAGAACACATTATTTTAAAAAATTCTTACGAAATTTTTTTTAAATGTAATTATTTATTGATTAAGTATGTTGGAGAAAAACTAAACATTTTAAACAAAAGTGAAAGACCATTAATAGAAAGGAACTAAACACATCGGCAGGCGGGTACAATCCTTGGCTCTGGATTCAGTGGTCACGGGATCAAATAATAAATAATAATGTAAAACTAACATGTCAATTACTTCTTTAAATTACGGTGATTTCTTTTTGGGGCATTATGCCATGTTGCGCTATCTACTTCTTTATCCAAAGTTTCGGACAGCATTACAGTTTCCATCATCAGGGTAGATATTATTATGATGCTGAAGGTAGTAAAGTGGGGAACAGGTGGCCATTTAAAATAGTATATAATATACAAGTACAGTTTAATCATAACTGAAACGCTGCTTAAAATGGCTTTAGTCGCGTTTGGTGACAATTTCCTTATTTTTAACCCGGTCATACGTGATTATATCTGGATAGGCAGGTACTTTTCTCTTTCGCATCTCGTTCCCCTTCCCACTACCTTCAGCTTCACAACATACCGCAATTTGGGATGCCATAGTGTCACTGGTTCCAGATGGTTGGTTGGGATGCCATAGTGTCACTGGTTCCAGATGGTTGGTTGGGTTGCCATAGTGTCACTGGTTCCAGATGGTTGGATGGGATGCCATAGTGTCACTGGTTTCAGATGGTTGGTTGGGTTGCCATAGTGTCACTGGTTCCAGATGGTTGGATGGGATGCCATAGTGTCACTGGTTCCAGATGGTTGGTTGGGTTGCCATAGTGTCACTGGTTCCAGATGGTTGGATGGGATGCCATAGTGTCACTGGTTTCAGATGTTTGGTTGGGATGCCATAATGTCACTGGTTCCAGATGGTTGGCGGTAAAAAATGATTGAAGCAAATGAAAAAACGAAAATCAGCAAACATTTAGCGAGCAATTTAAAACAACACTTGCTTAGAGATTAATATGAAGATGTGTTGTGTTCCCAGGGACTACTAGGATCAGGTCGGAGAGAAGAGATCTCCTGGCCGGGGATTCCAGTGACATTACTAAGTGACAGGTGGGTGGTGTGCTCTGCATTCACCATTATATGGATTGGGTGAGTTTATTGTTTCTTCATTTAAAAATTCAACTCCTTGTAATAATGACTGCAAAGATGATTTGATATTTGAACGATCTCACTTTAAAGAATTAAGCGCATTTTAAACGATATTTCACAAACTCGTGGTGTACACTGTGTCTGGAAACTCGTGGTATACGCGGCGAACTAAATAATTTACCTCACATAATTGAATGAATTGAGTGTTGTGAAGTCCTGTTTTACCTCGACCGTTTTGCATTTCATCTGTCTGTATGTTTAGTTTTGGGTTCAGAATGGTGGCCGTTTTGATTGTTCAGTCAAGATTACTTTCTATGTAAAATTGTCGTGTTTACTTTTTTATTTGCATTTTTTCAATATTATGGCACCTACCTGCCTGAAGAATATTTGAAAACAGAAATGTCATTGAGACCTTTTTGTATAAGTCCTTATTTGAAATTTAAAAAACGGTACAAAAACCATATATTTGTTTTATAAGTAAACACGTATTAAATATCTACTAATAAATCTTATGACTTCAGAAGAAATTATGCTTACTATTAGCTTCACACAGGAGGCCCGGAGAAAAATAGTTCCCCTCTTTGGGGATGCTGTGTGGGGCGTCTTTTTAAGAAAGGAAGGATGGGAAGTTCTGGGAAGGAAAAAGGTACAAGGGGTTAATAGGAATCTGGGGGTTAGTTATGAATCCATCCCTCCCACTGCGGTGCGAGGCAATGTTCCGAGAGAGTCCTGCTGGAGAGGTCAAAAGGTCTCCGTCAACCAGTCTCTCCCGATCCGGCCTGCCATGCAGTTGGTGGGCAGACACATCTGCCGCCAAGACACCGATAAACCTGCTGAACCGGGCACTCCTGCTAAGTCACCAAACGTAGCGAACCACTTGGGGTGACCTATGGCAGAGGTGTTGGTTATGTAATAAATAGTTCTCGGGGCGGCGGTACCCACACCCGCCTCAATTCACCGCGTATACGACTTCTTTTCCAATTCTAAGAGCTTCGTTAGTTCAACTCTGTTGGTTAATAAGCCAGTAATTTTGCATAACGAACGAGATTATTAAAGAAGATGTGTATATTGACAGTTAAACGAAGCTTATCTGATGCTATGGAGGCCTAAAATATGTTTAGCGGCTGTCGGATCATTTCTTATCAATTGTTGACCATATATGACATATGGCTTTATCGACTGACCGTGCTAGACCTCCAGTAAGTTTAAGAGATGCAGATTGTTTTTGGAGTGTTTCCGTTGTATTTAGGATACGAGTATTACAAGTAAGTACCGGTATTTCAATGGGAGATGCTCCGGTTAACGAGCATCATAGATCCTTTGGCACCGGCGCATAGCCGTGAGACCCGCCAAATATTTTTACACAGTTATCACATTGGTCACATGAGAACAGGTTGTTTCAAAGATTTTTTTGTTTGTTTTTTAATTCTACAGCTTGGCTGTGTTTGTTCCCTCCTAAGATATGGGTTTCTTCAAGACCCTCTTCAAGAAATACTTTCTTTCCTCAAAATGACCCACTACACAGCTATCCCAAAGATGGCATAGGCCCTAAGTGAAATTATTTTCCCGAGGCCTAGTTTAATAATGTGTTTTTTTTTTTAAATATTTCTAATTTTGAATTAATATTTTAAAAATCGTTTTTGTCAATCCTTAGCCATTTGCCAACCACTCTAGCTAGTTAACTGAAAAGGCACGGACCGCCACTGGTATACACTCATATAACTGTAATATACGTTTAATATACATTCAAATGATGTAAGCCTGACTGCTCTGTGATAACCGTTAAACCTAATGTTAAATACATTGGTATTATATGAAGTGGAAATTACAAACAGTACAAAGGATAACAAAATGATTGTATAGTTTTTAAAAGAATAAGCCCGTCGTCCCACGGATCAGTAACCAAACGACACAGGGTTTTATAGCACTCGGTTTATTTAGATTCCTTACCGACCCGTGGGACAACGGGCCAAGAAACATATTTAATTTTAGAGTAGAACCATTTATTTCTCCCTGAATCATTCTCGGGGGAGGTACATTCAAAACATTCCACAAAATATTAATAAAATATATTTTTAATTACCCCCCCCCACTATCAGACTAATTCAAGACTTTAAAGTCCCTTCCCTGCAAATCTATTTATATGAATAAAAACGAAAATGTTAATTTGTTCAAAATCTTAAATCTCCGAAAGTTCTTCTGATTGCTTTGTTATTTTGACACAACGTTGCATTCGAATACGCATTCGTTTTTATATACCTATAGCATATAGATGTCACCTGTGACAGGTAAAACATGCTTTTTTTTAAAACAACGCCATCTTTTGGACGTAAAAACAACATGCGCCATTGTCTCTCTATCTACACAGACAGACTGAACCACAGCAACGCGTGGCGGGGTACTGCTAGTTATTTATAAAAAATAGCTCTTTTACAAATTCACTTGTTTTGATGATAAAAACATAAAACCACTTTCGAACAGAAATAAACTAAATATTCTTGGCTGAATAACTATCATAACACAACCACAGACCAACCATTTTATAAAAATATACTCGCTGATGTACCATAGGCTTTCCATAGAGTTTTTCTAAATCTTATGTAGACTGTAGCCTTCCTCTTGTTTTGAAGGTAAAGTGTGCAAAATTTCACCGATTTCGGAATAAAAGTGTAGATTTATAGATATATGTATGAAAGTTCCGCCGGTTTCCTCCCCGCGGCCGCCCGTGACTCCTTCTTATTATTCTGTTTATATTATATGTCTGACCATAGTAGAAAAGGAGATGAGAAGTTAGTTTCATGAGGATTTGTCATTTGGTGACAGATATAGCACCACATGACCCGACTGGTTTTAAGCCACGCATTCCGTATTTCCACCAATTTATAACACATTTCTCTTGAACACTTTAACATTTAGAGTTACTAAAAATATATATATATTGTTTTTGAAGATAATATTTATACATTTGAGTCGAAACGGTAACTATACGAAATTCCATCGTACAAAAAAACCTCAAAGTGTGCTCCGAAAATGATAACAGACCAATTTTGTTCTGTTATTTAACGTGTCGTAGGTATTAAAAAATTCACAGTGTTTCTTTGAATGCAACTTAGGCATTTTTAGAAAGAATTCTTACTAAACGAATCGTGTTTCATTAAATATTTTAACAATTTTCGCAAAATTATTGTCGTTTCATATCTCCCTTCAAACAATCTTCTTCATCTTTTTAAACGCTTACTACGGAGCCTTAAGAACTCTCTCGAACTGTTCGAAGAGTAAAGTTAGCGAGATAAGTCAGTAGTTGAACAGAATCAATTCCGATATCGACATATATATATTTAGTTTTTAAGAAGTTGCTTTTAAACAGCGTCTTTGTTGTCGCTAGTATGGTACGCAGTTATTTTATTTTTCACTCCATGTTTACAAATTATACACCATAGTGTATACTGTATAGCTACACTAAATACTGCTTTGTAATACGAGTATGTATGTACCAACTTATATGAATGCAATTTATTTTAAGACGCTTTGAAATTAACGATTTTGTAATGTTTTTAAAAGAATGAAAATGTGAATTGAGTTGAATCAGCGGTTTTCCTTTGAAATATAAAACCATAACAAATATATTATGGTGGTGAATCTCAGATAACGTAGTGATTGTATAAGACAATTAGACCTACTTAAGATGCACATGGCAATGTTAATATAGCCTGCACTTCTTTTGTTTCAGCTCACAGAATGTCAAGTTCGTCGGATTGGGGGGGAGCTTTACACCTCAGTACAACCCTGACGCTATATACAATGTGATAAAAACACACACCCACCCACTATACAACCTGACTTACTCTGAAGTGTATAACAGCATCGCCCTTCTGCAGCTTGACAGACAGTAAGCTTTTCATAATTATACAAAACATTGGAGTAATGTTAGTAAAAATCACAAAATAAATAAGTTCATGGGTGCGACTGGAATTTCAATTAAAGACCATTTGCTATTACAATTACCAATCTGACGGCCACCGTGGTCGAGTGGTAAGGCTCTCGACTAGCAATCCGGAGGTCACAGGTTCAAATAGTAAATCTTATTTTGATAATTTATTCTGTAGCACATTTGCAGTACTTTCTATAGTGGAATATACTCTTAGTATCGCCCTGGTGTAAGACTACCATTCCGAATTGAAACGTTGCTTGAGATGGCTTTAGCCGTGTTTGGTGACCAGATCTGAACAGCCAGGTACTTTCCCACCTTCCTCTTCCCCATCTCCTAGGTTAGTTCCTTATAACTTATTAGCAGGAATAGTTCCACCTGTATAGTGCCACCTCAGTGTAGGTCGACCAACAAACACTCCTATGTCCTGTCCTATCTTCCATTCTTGCTACATGCCCTGCTAGCGGAACAGGCCCACTGTTGCTTCACATGGTCTGATGCTCTGTAGGGAACTCGCTTGCATACAAGGGTTAGTTCAAGCAACGCCGGTTCCTTATAACTTATTAGCAGGAATAGTTCCACCTGTATAGTGCCACCTCAGTGTAGGTCGACCAACAAACACTCCTATGTCCTGTCCTATCTTCCATTCTTGCTACATGCCCTGCTAGCGGAACAGGCCCACTGTTGCTTCACATGGTCTGATGCTCTGTAGGGAACTCGCTTGCATACAAGGGTTAGTTCAAGCAACGCCGGTTCCTTATAACTTATTAGCAGGAATAGTTCCACCTGTATAGTGCCACCTCAGTGTAGGTCGACCAACAAACACTCCTATGTCCTGTCCTATCTTCCATTCTTGCTACATGCCCTGCTAGCGGAACAGGCCCACTGTTGCTTCACATGGTCTGATGCTCTGTAGGGAACTCGCTTGCATACAAGGGTTAGTTCAAGCAACGCCGGTTCCTTATAACTTATTAGCAGGAATAGTTCCACCTGTATAGTGCCACCTCAGTGTAGGTCGACCAACAAACACTCCTATGTCCTGTCCTATCTTCCATTCTTGCTACATGCCCTGCTAACGGAACAGGCCCACTGTTGCTTCACATGGTCTGATGCTCTGTAGGGAACTCGCTTGCATACAAGGGTTAGTTCAAGCAACGCCGGTTCCTTATAACTTATTAGCAGGAATAGTTCCACCTGTATAGTGCCACCTCAGTGTAGGTCGACCAACAAACACTCCTATGTCCTGTCCTATCTTCCATTCTTGCTACATGCCCTGCTAGCGGAACAGGCCCACTGTTGCTTCACATGGTCTGATGCTCTGTAGGGAACTCGCTTGCATACAAGGGTTAGTTCAAGCAACGCCGGTTCCTTATAACTTATTAGCAGGAATAGTTCCACCTGTATAGTGCCACCTCAGTGTAGGTCGACCAACAAACACTCCTATGTCCTGTCCTATCTTCCATTCTTGCTACATGCCCTGCTAGCGGAACAGGCCCACTGTTGCTTCACATGGTCTGATGCTCTGTAGGGAACTCGCTTGCATACAAGGGTTAGTTCAAGCAACGCCGGTTCCTTATAACTTATTAGCAGGAATAGTTCCACCTGTATAGTGCCACCTCAGTGTAGGTCGACCAACAAACACTCCTATGTCCTGTCCTATCTTCCATTCTTGCTACATGCCCTGCTAGCGGAACAGGCCCACTGTTGCTTCACATGGTCTGATGCTCTGTAGGGAACTCGCTTGCATAGCGCGGGTGTAAACTGTGCGCCACACTAAACAGTTTAGACTCATATAGATATATACCTAGCGCAGACCCTTGAAACATCGCAGATAGTCTGAATTCTCGACAAATCAGTTCCAATTTTGAAAATGATGACACTTAAGTGATTTATTTTTGGGGTATTATGCCATGTTGCGCTACCTCCTTCTTTAGCCAACGTTTCGGACAGCATTATAGTGTCCATCATCAGGGCAGATGTGTAATCGAATGTGAAATTACATGTTTATTTGTAATTACTGTAATGCTGTCCAAAGTGGGCTAAAGAAGGAAGTAACGCAATATGGCATAATACCCCAAAAATAAATCAAAGTTCTAGAGTTCATTGAACCAGAGTTACGGACAGAGTCACAACCGACATTGGAACTTATTTGTAATTATTATTACAATGTTACAGTCAATAATCTGTTGAAAAGTAATGTCACGATATTTATTATTTTTATGAAATTTTATAATTTATTGTTACTTTATTACCATTATTTCCAATGTCAAATAACAGGTGACAGGGTCTCACGAGTGTCATGCGTCATGCGTCATGCAGGAATATCGGCATACCGCACCTAAAGGGTTAAGGAATATTATTGCATTGCACTACCACTTCACAGTTTTACAGAAATAAATTATATAAATTTCAGGGTAACATTCACAAGCAGAATAATCCCAGCCTGTCTCCACACCGGCACAACTCTTCCTGACAGTGGGTTCCTCTTCATTGGGCAGGATGACTCACTCACCATACCTCCCCACAAGGTTAGAACACATTTCTCTGCCTTCATGATAAACAATGACTGATGATGTGATAACGATAAGATGGACAGCTGTGGCTGGTAGAGGTGGGTGAGTTCTGCATTTTTCCGGAGGCATCCGAGGACTGCTTCCTTTTAAAAGAACTCGAGTTCTTGGAGTGGGTCCCGGGTCCGAGTTCTAGGGTGCGGACTGGGTACTGGGCGACTACCGGGACGCACGGGTCCGGCCAAGGACTCGGCACTCGGACTCGGATAGAACCCGCGAAAGAACTCGGACCCGTAGCAGGACAAGGACCCGCACAAGAACTCGGACCCACACGAGAACACGGAGTCAATCCCGTCACCCATCGCACCCGAGTCGCCAGTTGTGCAGTTTACATTTTGGCGAAGTTCAACGAAATCCATTCGTGTCTTGTCGTGTTCCAGCTGATTGGGCTACGGCTAATGCGAGGCCGTAACGGATGTAGTATTAGGTTCCAAGTTCCAGATGATAATTTTAGCACACGCGTAAGCAGTAATAAATCAAATGTAGTAACATAAATTTCGGTTGTCGTTGAGAATTTGTCGTTTTCATAATCTCTGTCCATCGATATAGATAAAGGTACTTGGTCGAAGCCTCTATCAAATGAAACTCAGATGTTTTAAAAACAAAGTCAGGAAGTAGTTAGGTACAGCATTGAACTATTAAAATTTTAACAATTAACAACATGTTTTAATATCTATTTATTCCAGTCCATTTTTTTTTACTTTTACAATACATACACACTTTGTTCAATATATTATTGTAGGATTTGTGTATATTATATACTTGATTTGTATATTTTTCCTTTTGGTTTCACAAATATATACATATACATGGTGTCCGGAAACTCGTAGTACAAGCGGGAAACTGGTGAATCTACATCACATTTGGAGTCGATTTTGTAGTATAATTTTTTTTTATTTGAGCTTTCGTTTTCGAGTAAATCGAGTCAGAAGTTGATTTTTTTTTTGATCAAATTCTTATAAATTATTACTGAAGATCAAAGTACCCAACTAATTAAAACTATTTAAAAATTTAAAAGTAAAACAAATAATTACGAAAAAATTTGAATCCTGAAATAGCCGATAAATATATTTTTTTGGTTTTTTTTTTTTTTTATAAAAATGCTCAAATCAAAAAACTTTATGTTTATTTGGGTTCCCCGTGTGGTATACATTCTCCAGTTTCCGGCTTGTACTACGAGTTTCCGGACACCATGTATATGTCTCAGGATCATTAAAAATAAACATTTGCCAGAAATTGCCTTTCGAATGAACACTATTACGACATAGCTAAAAATTTTAACAAAAGATAGCCATTTTAAATAAACAATTATTGAATAAAATAATCTTGGTACCTAATTTATCGCTTGTCTGAATCTTTCCAATACCAGTTGACAATCAGTTCCAATTTTTAAAATCAAAGCAAATCCATATTCTAGAGTTCATTGAACCAGAGTTACGGATACACAGACAGACACCACTGAAATTTGTATTTTTAATAACACAAAAAATAAAAATAGTGAACGATAATTAAAATAAAACTTTAAAATAAAACAATATTTTTTACTTACAGTAGGTACCTAGCGCCTACAAATATGAGGGGCTAAAATAAAAATATAAAACATCAAAGAATTGCGATAAATCATTGAGATTTTACATAAAAACCGTTAAACTAATCGGCAATATCTCAAAATGCCAACGTGTTGATTTTTAAAACAAGATCATGAAACAAAAGAAACATAAGAATTGAACATAAAAATAATAAATCAGTAAGTTTTTTTTTAAATTCTGAATCCGAAAAAAAAAATGTACAAATAGGCATAACAGTCAAAAGAATCATAAATAAACTCAAAATATCTTCGTATTGAATTTTTTAAATCAAGATAAAACATAAAAAAAATGAACATAAAAAAATGTAATTTTTTTTTTTTAAATTGCGAATTGAAAAATTAAATTATTCAAATTGTTACAAACAGTTAAAAGAATCAGCAATATCGCAAAATCCCCCCGTATTATTCATAAGACATAAAAAGCATTGAAAAATAAAATCAGTTAGATTTTTTTTCATTCATTCCGAAACGGAAAATAAAATTTTACAATCAGGTATAAACCATAGAGTTATAATACAACACAGTTATAATACAGAGGTATCTTTTTGTAAAACAAGAATAACATTAATAATAATAATAATAATAATTTATTCCAGGATGTGGGGAGGATAGTGCAATCCCACACGTCCCATATAGTTATACATATATATAGTTATACAAATATTTAGTAAACAATACAACACATTTTAAATATTCAAATGTAAAATATCTTGATACCCAATAATATATCCATTATTCGAGTCCGAGATTGGAGTTTAAGAATAAAATTTTCTCAAATTTTTGGTAGATAGTCTATTCCTCTTCTCGGTGAGGATTTGTCCAGCTTTCGAAAATAAACGTTCGCAGGGGACGGAGGTGGCTAGAACACAAAGTCTCTTCATTGCTAGCTGGTACCTACAATATTGGATAAATATGTTTACGTTCTTTCCACCATCTGAGAGGGTTTTCTCTTCTGTCAATCTGAATGATCTTTGGACTGCGAGAAAATGCACTTTGTTTTTGATAAATGTTTACGTAAACCAATGTTTTTGGTTCGGGTGGCATTTTTAAGATCACAGGGCTTGTCTAGAGATACTTGGTCGAAGGACCGCTTAGATAGTTTGGACATGAAGAGCGGAGAAAGGTGTTTCAGGAGATTATTAGATTAGTGTGTGTGTAATATGGAAGATTGATTTGCGGTATAAGTCAGGGAAGACTTTTTCGGTATTTTTTTTCGGTATTTCGGATTTGCGGTATAAGCCATTTCACAACCACCTGAATCAAATTCCTAAGATTATCTTTATTTATTTATTTAGTACAGGATGCACATAATGTTGGATATTTGGCATAGCGCCGTTTTGTGAAAAAATCACCTTATGGGCGCTGTAATATGTCATAGGTATCACAAAATGAGAGTCGTAATTCATAACAGAAGACAATAATATTTTGTTATGAGATGAAGTTAAATGTAAAATAATAAATTAATTAGAGTTTTTATTTTATCCAGACTCCAGACCCACCATTTGGGAAACGCTGTAACAAACAATCGGCTTGGCTGCAACTCCCGAATTATCTGATTTAGCCAACAATTTTTTTAAAAATATGTAAAAAGGGACGAACAATGGGCTTGATTTAAGGTAATAACTTTCGGATGGCTGAGCCTTCCAAGGTTGTTCCTTCAAAATCCAATGAACTTGTTTTATCTGTTTTCTGTAGTCGTTGTAGTTATTAACAGTGACAACAAAAAATACAATATTTACAATGAAGTGTTATGGATATTATAAATAATAGGCAAGATGCTTTTTAGTGGCTTGTGTTTTTTAGAAGATAAATAAAAACATCCACTGGAGCGCTTTTCGTCAAATTTTTGCAAGTATTGCAATATCTTAGTAGCACCTCTAGGTACATCCTAGAGTACTTAGTGAGTCTAAAAATATTGGAAAAATGGTAAAATCTAGGTGAATTCATTGGCTATAAGCCGCAATAATCATTTCTTATTGTTTCAATACTAATATTTTGAGGAATGCTGTTAATTGTATCGAATGGCAGAATTGATTGCTGAAACAGAATTGATTGATAAAACTATCGACAATACTAGGGTAAGAATCAATTTTTTTTAAAGTGAAAACCCCAGTCACAGCCTAATTTTTATACACCTAATTAAATTAAATATTACTTAACTTATTTTTTTTTACATCACTCAAATAATTTATTGCTATTATTGATTTATTAGTACATGTCAGTCGATATTATTATATAACTAATTAGCTCATCGGTTTAGAAAAGCAACTCATAACCCCAAATAACTCCAATAAGTACTAGATATTAAACAATAAACAAAACATCCACTTACTGTAAAGCAGGTAAACAGAAGATGTCTTCACCACCAGAACTTACCACTCACTGCAGGACTCGCGAGGCCGGTGGTGGAGGGAGGCATTCGGGTTCGAGACCCCGAGTCCGAGTTTTCTGGGAGTTGTTGATTAGAGGCATTCGGGTCCGAGTCCAAGTCCTTAGAGGCATTCTCGGGTCCGGGTTCTCTGGGAGTCGTTGATTGGAGGCATTCGGGTCCGAGTCCCAGACCGAGTTCTCTGGGAGTGGTTGATTACGAAAAGGAGTGGGAGTAGGACCCGCTTCCCGCAAAGGACTCGGGCTCAAGGACTCAATCCGGCTGAACCTACACATCGCTAGTGGCTGGTACTAAATGTACATTTGTTTAAATATATATCTAACCATCACGCCGTCTCCCCGCAGGGGTAGGCAGAGAGGAGGGACCGCCACACAACTCTGTTTTAACACACACTCCTTGCTTCATGCACATTCATACATAGGTTCTGTTAATCTGAATCTTGAGATGACCCAAGTACTTGCCATGTCTACCTTGGGAGTCCCAGACTTATCAATTTATTAAAATTAATGTACATATATATTTGTGGCACTTTCCAGAGTAGAACATACTCTCAGTATCGCCCTGGTGAAATATCTTCATTCGGATCGAATGTATCTTGAAATGGCTTTAGTCGTGTTTGGTGACCAGATCAGGTACTTCCCCACCTTCCTCTTCTTCATTTCCTTCGCCTCCCCACTTCCTCAATTGGGGATGTCATAGTCCCACTGCTTCTAGACGGTTGGGAGTAGTTGAGAGACTTGTGTAGTATTTACATTAATGAAAACGCATTCTTTCAAAAACGTCACTTCACATTGTAATTCTATACGGATTGTTCTCATTGGATAAAACAATTAGTTGGTACGTTTTTCAACATTTCAGACGACAATGCAGAGAGTATCTCAGGAGGAGTGCTCTAGAACATTCTCCGCTGGCAGCTCTGAACACCCTGCCGGCGTAAAACATGACCAGGAGATTTGCAGCCGCCCAGTCAACACAGCTGGAGTATGTCCGGTATGTAACGCTGGGATGTATTGTACACCAAGCTCATTATAACAAGGATGTATTATTTAATATTGATAATAAAACATTGATATAACAAGAATTTTATAAATAACAAAAGAGTAGTCCCGCTGCCTGCCCCATGACAGCTTGTCTACAGGTCTACCATTTTTTTTTCAATTTAATTAACATAACACATAATCATGTTGCATATAAAATTATTTTTAATTTCATAATAATGTCTATATTATGTAATGTAACATTCAATTTCTTAGGACGGGTTGTTTCACAGAATTTGAACAATTCATCAAATTTCAAAGTTGATTTTCAAGTTCTGTGAAGGTTCTATTCAAGTTCTGTTAGTATTTCAGCTTTGTGAAGCCCTTGGCCAATAATTATATAATAATAGAACTTGAATAGAACCTACACAGAACTTGAAAATCAACTTTGAAATTTGATGAATTGTTATTATTCCGCGAAACAACCCGTCCTTATTCTTCTTCTGATTGCTCTCTTCTCTCGGAATGTATCTACTATTAAGGAGAAACGACTTCCTTAATTAATTCCTCCCGTGGATTATCATTTGGGTAACTTTTTCATATTATATGATTAAGTAGGTAGGTATATAAGTACCTACTTACAAATCTTAAGTTTTCCGAGGAAATTTTGATTTAATGAGAGAAAAACGAAAACATACATTTTTTGGGAGCGAGGACTTTTATTCACAGAACTACTAGGGTTAGGTTAGGTTAGGATAGCTTAACCAAACCATTTCCATTGACCATGAATGTAAACACTGACTACCTCCCGGTTTTAAAGAAGCGATTAATTAATTAAAATGAATTAATAATCTGCCATTTGAAGTGTGTTCACTTTATCACTTTATTTGTTCTCAGGACTGGTACTACGGCAGCCCGCTGACAATAACCAACAGCCCCAGGGTGGCCTGTACTCACCTGCTGGTGGGGTTGGCATCCTCGAGTAACACTTCACCCTGCATGGTGACCAATACGCGGATATCTACCTTTGTCCCTTGGATAGAGGGTATTGTGTGGCCTGAAAGCGGTGTTGTTGTTTAGGACCGTGTTATAAGCAATTTGTAGATAATTTTTTTTTTTTTTCATTCTGCACATAATGGTATCAATAGAATTAGTTAAGGGGGGCAGTTGCCCTAATCTCCCCCCCCCCCGTGTATACATGGTGTCTGGAAACTTGTAGTACAAACGGTAAATTGGCGCATCTACGTCACATAGAAAACCCAAAAAATACTCTGGTTTTCAATTCAATTCTTTTGTTACATTTTTTCTATTAAAACCTTTTCTAACCGGGCCGACGCTTCGACACATTTTAAAATATTACCAATTTAAAAAAAATTATAAATTCCAACTTCTGACTCGATTTACTCGAAAATAAAAACTCACATCTTAAAAAAAATACTTTTGTAATAGGTTCATCAGTTTCCCCTTTGTACTATGAGTTTCCGGACAACATGTATTACACAAATCCCACACAGGCAAGGCCAGTGGGTAGGCATACTTGGGATTAGTTAAAGGTACTTAAACATGACTTATTGTGGAATGTAGGTACATACCTATATTATTTCTATAAAAAGGAGATTTTTATGATTTATTAATATCAAAATCAGTTCGATTTTTTAAATTAGAAACACATTTTACAGAAGAAAAACATATTTTTGTAATATTGTTTCTTATACTTAACTTAAGTACAAAAATGGTGAACTTAAATTTTTCTTACTTCTATCTGAGTAATAAAAAGTAAAATTAAAATGTTCCTGACCTTATTCTGTTACTTTAGTAAAAACCAGTTGACTGAAGTTATATAACAAATCCTTGGTCAATCGGCCAACTGGTTATTGAGAAATCGTAGTTGCCGATTTGTATTTGTGCGTGTAAAATGGATGTACCATTGGGTGAGATTAAAATGAAGTAATTGATAGTTAGCAGCTAATCAGCCAACCCAGGGCCAAGAACAACTTGTTCCTCTCTCTTGGAAATTGGATTATAGTCAGTTTGGCATTCTGTCCTTCAGTTCTTGTTACTTGTTGCCTTCTCACTACTTGTCAGTACTCATACTTCCCTCTATTCTATTACTTTCTAGACAACAATACCGCATTAAGTAAGGTGGGGATGATGGGTAGATACTGCGTGCAAATGAATCATGAATATGTTTTAGTGTTTTGTGAACACCTCACTAGGAGAACAACATTATATGCTGAGGTGTTCACATGTCTTAGTTATGTTAATTATTAGAATATTATTAAGCATTATGTATTTAAATGCCTGAGTTATTTATATTATGTATTGTAAATGTTTTTGACTCTTGTTTAATGTTAATTAATTTTTTTGTAAATTTGTACGTCTTTTGTTTTGATTCAGTTTTTTTTCCAACTTTAGTGTTGGTGTATTCTGTATTACCGATATTGTCAATAAAAGTAATAAATCTTGCCTATTTCTTACTTATCCCTTTGGTTTTGCAAATATATTATTTACTTACTTACATGATTCCATATAATTGAGCTAGGATTCACTCACCAAACACAAGAGCCTCGTCTCTTTATGGTGAGGAAAAGCTATTATTATTTACCTTTATAACACTGTATAATATGTATAAATTGTATATTTATTGTAAAAAACATACAAATATTAAATAAATAAAAGTCTTTACGGTCAATAATGGTTGAAGGTAGACAAATTAACGAAAGAATTAAAACTTAACTTAGAAAAGTTTAGCCAGAAAGAAAGAGAAAAATGCGCAAATACATAACAAATATTGATAAAATAAAAAGAAAAATAAAAGCACCTGAATTCGGCGGTCACCTCTGGTGTGGAGCCCTAACAAGCCCCTTGACTTTGTGCTGAAACTGACGGTGCGTTTGATAGATTTTTCCTTTCTTAACAAACGGAAGAGCACAAGAGTCAGGTAGGAATGATCATGAGAAAACATGTGGAGATTGGCAAAGAAAGCAATAGTGAGTAAGATTAAGAAAGGGATGCCTAGACGGTTAGGATTAACAAATCACTATAACAGAAGAATACATTATAAAGGTTGGACGGTTAGTTTTTGGTTTAGTTTGGTTTTACGTGATATCTGGAATTATGTACACGCAACCTGCCAATTTGACTGTCCTAAAACGGGAAACTTCCTAGTTGGACAGTCAAAGCTTCCTTTTATATTTGTATATCTTGTATGTAATAAATGTAATAATAATAAATAAATAAATCTGCACCAAAGGCCCAGCTGCCCAGAGCCAATTGTGATATGTCGTTAGCAGAGATGTGCAAAAATTTCTAGTTGTGTGATTGTGTTGTCAGAGTGTTTTTTTATTGTATTTGTACAATAAATGTGTTAGCATAAATTTAAAGGTAGTTGACGTATATTTAAGACATTATACTCAATAATGATCAATATCTTGTCGGTTGCTTGTTGATAACACATATTACCATTTTTGGTGCTTTTTGGAGAGGATCAATAATGGTATGAGTACAGCTACCCCAAATGATGATACCATATTCTAATATGGATTAGCAGAGAGCATAGTATACTGATTTAATTGCTGTAGGAGTAAGGATATTTCTACGGGTTGGAAACACATAAGGATGCGGAGAGTTGGCTATGTGCTGATTACAACGTAGATATTGTCAATCAGATATTTTATATTGGTGACTTGTGCCAAGTTTGGGCAATTACAGGAAGAATTAGGTCTTGGACAGGAGTGAATTATTATTTTTTTATTGTTAGTAGGTTGAGTAGCAGAGGACAGACTAAAAGTATTAAATTAAAAAAAACACATTTTTAACAACTTGTGGAATAACTTTCCTAAGTCGGGACTCATTTGAGTTCTCCAAACAAATCATAGATACTGATTAGTACTGTGTAAGTGGAATAGAGCAAGTGGATGGGGTGCTTTGTTTTACATATTCATCCTGCCTGTCCTGGACACAGCATTAGTGCAATTTTGTATGAGTGGCATTGAAGCCAAATCTAGAATGAGAGGAAATTTCCTGGCAGCCATTTTGTATGACAAACTTTTGAACTGATTTGTGTGCAAAGTAGTGCATAATGAACTATTATAATTTTATTTTTGTATTTTAATATAGTAATAACAGCTTATGATTTTTTGGGGTACTTTATTAGAAAAGGAATGATATACGTCATTAAAAAATTAAAATAGGTTTTTGCATTTTCCATACAACTTCCCCCTCGCCGCGACTTCAAATTGTTCTCAAATTGCTCCGTCCAGGGCTTTTTAGGTCAATGTGCAGTTTGGTATCAGTTATTTAGCCAGGGCTCCTACGGGGAGCAAGTTCATACATCTCTCATAGCGAGGACAAGGACCGACTGATATACGGGGAACATGAACTTAATGCGATAATAGGTAGAATGTTACATAAAAAGTCATTTGAAAATGGATCAAACTTGACTTGACATCATTGACTAAAAGGTCACTAATTCAGCTGCACATTCCCGACTATACTACTGTTGTAACTGTTCTTCTAATTAATGGGAATAATTGTCCAGAAACAGAAAACACACTAAACAGGATCGAAAAATAGTTAGACTACCACTCAGTTCAACTTGGCTAGACTATCACTCACTTACACTTGTCTAGACTCTCACTCACTTACACTTGGCTAGACTTCCACTCACTTACACTTAATGCTAATAAAACCAGGATAAAATGTCTCTATTGAATCTTTCAGAGAGAAGAATAAACACAGATTTAATACTGTTACAAATAACACTACATTTTAAAATTGACTGTCCCGAATTACTTCAATGTATCAGTATCCAAGTTCCCAAAAAATCATGCCTACATTTCTTACCTTTTTACTTAAATAACCCCAGAACACTAGCTTACCAAAATTCTCCGATTCCGAGACTTCACAGTCTTTCTGATCTGGGTGATATATTTCATCTTAAAACTAATCAGTATAAATGTTGTATATACTATCATTTATATTCTTCTAGACACAAATAGACCTATGTACCATTATTACGCTTCTACTATTTTGTTTTGTTGAATCTTTTAAATTCAATTATATGCGTGAGGATTCTTAGTTCCTGTTTACATTTTTAATTATGAATTTTGTTCTGTGTTTTTTCGCAAACCTTTTTGCCATTATTATGATGTGTGTTTTATTGTTCATATGTATTTTGTTCAGTGTTTTTATCTTTACATTTTTATTTATTGTATTAATTTTTAAGTGTTTACTTTGATACAAATAGCTTGTAATTTTTTTTAAGAAAAGCTCAATAGGGCGTGTAATAAATAAAAACCAAATTCATTACTTTCAAAATAAAAATTACAAAAACTCTTAAGTAACTCTGGATTTCTAATTTCATAGCTCCCGTCACTTAAATGGGCATTGTAAAAATTGTCCCTCATTGGAAAACGTTCACCGTATAACGAATCTACGTTTTAAAATTGATAAAAATTAAACATGGGATGAGCAAATTAACTATTTAAATAAAGTTATTTTTTCAAGACCATCAGGAATGTCCTCAGTAAAAAAGACTTAAACAAGATCTACATGGCTCTTTGCCAATCACTGTTAGAATACGGTATTATCGTTTGGGGCAGGGCATATGACAATATCCTAAAATCACTAATTAATTTATACTGAAAGTAATGTAAGAACTAGTTCTAATGAAATCGTCAACAATCTTAACATCGTGTCAATTAAACAGCTCTATTCTAAAAAAATAGGTACTCCATTACGTTCATTAATTCAAAACACAACAAATAACAACTTACAAATTGTATATTATAAACTATACATCTCAAACATTTCCAACAAGCAACTACAACATACAACATTCCTATATTACGGTACTAAACTTTACAATAAAATAGCACTCTCATTCAAAACTCACACCAATATTATATATTGTAACTCCATGACCTTTGTTGCTAAAATTATTTTACACTATACAGTGCGGGGAAAAGAAAAACATTTTTTTTTATTAAAAATAAAAATAATGATTGAATTTTGAAATAAAAAAAGATATTTTAATAAAAAAGCAACAAAAACCATATTTTAATGTAAGAAAATCTAATTTCCAAAGATTTGTAATCTTTCAATTTCAGCTTTATCAATATTATATTTTATGGAGATATAATATTTTAACTCTAATATACTGTCACCAAATACAGACTGAAACCAAAAACAATAACTGCACTAAAACAGAACCAATAAATTTTTAATTTTTCAGAAAAACCACCGCATAATGATTATATAATTTCATATATTTTTTTTTTTTTATTTTTTTTTATTTTTATATTAACTCCACACAGGAGGCCCTGAAGAAAATAATTTCCCTCAGGGCCTATGTCATCTTTGGGGATGCTGTGGAGGGTCTTTTTGTGGAGAGGAAGGAGTGAACATGGGTCTTGAAGAGTCCCATGTTGTAGGAGGGAGGAAACACAGAGGCCGGCAGTTCGTTCCACAGCCGAGCTGTTGAACTTAAGAACGAATCGTAGAAGCGACCCGTTCTCATGTGACAAATGTCACAAATGTCAACCGTGTACAAATGTTGGGCGCGCGTTTGGCGTGTATCCCGACTATGCACCGGTGCCGAAGGGATCAATGACGCTAGTTCCTCAGAGCATCTTCCATTGTAATACCGATAGAACAAGGACAGCATACCTACCTGACGCCTGTGCTCTAAAGATTGCAGTCCGCTTGTTAAGATTGGGGAATCTATCAAACGGACCGCCCGTTTTTGCACAGAGTCAAGGGTTTTTTTCAGGTATTTAGGGGCTCCGGACCAGAGATGGCTACCAAATTCGAGAGTAGGGCGCACTTGCGATTTGTACAGGGTCAGCAGTTGTGTACTATTAAAGTATCTGCGGGCCCTGTACAATACGCCCAGCTTCTGAGAGGCCAACTTTACTCTGGCTTCAATGGAGCCCCCGTACCTGAGCTGGTCACTTATAGTTACACCAAGCATATAAATGGAAGGCCTGTTCGGAAGATTGCTTCCGTTGAAGGAGACTAGATTCTCATTTGGATCCCTTTTAGACGTAATCAGACAGGATTGGGTCACATTAAATTGGACGAGATTATTTTTACCCCAGGAGGAAATACTCTCGAGATAACCGTCCATTCTCTGCTTCAAAGCCCTCCGAGCCGTTGGAGTTTGTGTGCCCTTTGGGGGCTTGTCAAACAAAAAGCTATCATGAACTGTACTGTCATCCGCGTAGCAGTGAATTGGTGCACATGTCAAAAGGTCATTGATGTGCAACAAAAACAAAGTCGGAGACAGAACCGATCCCTGTGGGACGCCAGCATTTATGGAGTGTAAGGAAGAGGTGAAACAGTCAGCAACCGCCTGAATCGACCTATCCCTTAAAAAGTCAGCAATCCACGTACACAGGGATGCGGGAAGTCCGTAAGAAGGCAATTTGTTGACAAGTCATCGGTGCCAGACCCGGTCAAAGGCCTTGGATATGTCTAGTGCGACCGTTTGGGTCTCACCGTGACGTTCCAGGCACCGCCCCCAAACATGCGTCACATACGCGAGAAGATCACCGCACGAGCGGTTCCGCCGGAATCCGTATTGACGGCCGTTGATAATTTTGTTCTTCTCGAGGTATGTGAGCAGTTTGTCGTTGATCACACGTTCCATCACTTTGGACAGAACTGATGTGATCGCTATGGGGCGGTAGTTGGCCGGGTTGGAGCGGTCACCTTTCTTGGTAATAGGGTGAATGACCGCTTTTTTCCAACCAGAGGGCACAGTGCCACACTTCAGGGACATTTTGAAGAGCTTTGTCAAAACTGGAACTATTTCCGCAGCACACCTCTGCAATACCATGGCAGGTATTCCATCAGGTCCACTAGCTTTGTTAACATCGAGCCCCCGTATAACGTGGAGTACATCCCGATGCCGGATCCTTAGCTTTTTCATAAAGAAGCCGCAGTGAGGAACCGATGGCGGAACAGCACCTCCGTCATCGAGGGTCGAGTTTTCCGCAAACATTTTCCCTAATAAGTTAGCCTTTTCGGTGGCGGTGTTTGCTAGTGAGCCGTCAGGTCTGGTAAGAGGTGGCAAACTGGGTTTGCAAAAATTCCGACCTATTGAGCCCGCAAGCGACCAGAATGCTCTGCTGCCATGCGGGCAGGCAGCCAGCTTTTTGCTGATCTGCAGGTCGTGTTCGAATTTTGACCTATTAATGATTCTCTTGCATTCCTTTGCCGATTTTTTGTATGCTGATCTGCTTTCGGACGTTCGAGATGTGTTGTAGGCTCGGTAAGCCGCGTTTTTTCGTCGAACTGCTTCTGAGCATTGTCGACTGAACCACGGCTTTGAGCCCACACCAGTTTCTTTAGTAGTCGATTGTATGAAGCCATCCATCGCCGATTTGATGACTTCACCAATCTCCTGGGCACATCTTGAAGGGTCCGTAGTCCGAAAACAAACAGCTGACCACGGAAAAGCGTTAAAATGGGCCCGCATGCCGAACCAATCTGCTGACCTATAGTGCCACACTTTTCTCCTCAGCCTCTCATTGGTTGGTCTGAGGTTAACGGGGATTGATGTCGTCACCAGGCAGTGGTCAGATGATCCCAGAGGCGCTGTGACGTCCATCTTATAACCGTGTGGCACAGTAGTTAAGAATAGGTCTAACAGATTGGAGCGGTGAGTCTGGACATCAGGAACCCTTGTAGGCTCCTGAACTAGTTGCTCTAATCCGTAGCAAATGGCAAAGGATTCCGCCTGTCGGCCAGCCGAGTCCGTTGGGCCTGAGAACTTCAACCATGGTTCGTTATGAACATTGAAGTCCCCCAGAACAATAAACTCGGCCGAAGGGTAGCGGGGCAAGAGATTATCAATAGTATCGCTCAAATGTTTGAAGAGTTCGGAAGTGTCTGATTCGTTATGGTTCGGTGAGCGGTTTTTTTTTTTTTTTTGTAAAGGTATGAGGTGAAAGGAAGGTCTGGAAAGGAAATGTATGAAGGGTGGGTAGGAATCTGGGGTTCAGGCTGTCCAAGAGTGATGAGAGTTTGGTTCCAGCTCACCCACTGCGGTGCTAGGCGATAGGCTGGGAGAGTCCGGCTGGAGAGGGCATCCAATGCGCCCCAAACGCTGCTGCTGGATCCCCTCCGGTCACGAACCGGCACAACAGCAGTGGCAGGGTTTTTTCACTCGCTGATGGGGCAGCCCACCCTTAGTCGTGAGCCTGAGGGTCGGGCCCCTGTACTATCGAGCGGCCCGGACAGCGGTAACCGGTTGTAAAGGGTCTCCCTCAACCAGCATCTCCCAACCGGCCCGCCACGCAGAAGGTCGGCCGATGCACCCGCCACCACGACCTGGGCAAACCTTAACCCATGAACCCGGGCACCCCTGCTAAGTCACCAAACGTAGCGAACCACTTGGGGTGACCTGTGGCAGAGGTGTTGGTCATCCAATAAATGGTTCCCAGGGCGGCGGTACCCATTCCCGCCTACCAAATTAAGAATACGTAAATCCATACTACATATCCATACTACAAAATTGAAATAATACGTAAATGAAATCCTCAGCACGGGAGATCCCAGCGAGGATATCGATTGACGCCATGTGACAACTAACCCCTAGTTTCTGTGAGTACAGCTCCCAAGTCTTGTAAATTCAAGTGCAGGTCCGTCCGTAACACTTTCAATGTACAAACCCTTTTCGCTTTACTTGTGTTCGTTCAAAACGAAGTTTAAGTTTTTGAAGCGTTGTGTGTTTGGATTTTAATAAAACTTTTGCATATAATTCTAAATTAATTAATAATTTTAACATATTCTAAATTTCACCAAATCTCTTGAAACGCTTTGGTCTTTAATTATTATTACTGATAGGTACCTATTTCATTAGTTAAGATTAAGAAATAGTCTCTTCCTAGACGAAATCACTAAGATATTGTATGGAGTTACGCAATAGGTTCTTAACAATGTACAGAGATGTGCAAAATGGGTACCCAAAACCATTTGAAATGCAAAATGGAAATGGGTCAAAAATTTTCCATTTGAAAATGCAAAATGGTTTTTAGAAAAGCATTTCAAATGCAAAATACCTATTTTCAAAATGCATTGAAAATGCAAAATGGTTTCTCAGGTCAAACAATCAAAATAATTATAGAATTTTTAAACAATTTTGTCATTTAATAATGGACATCAATGTAGAACAAACATATTAAATGATGGTAAATCCAAAAACACCACGACTACGGATTATGAAACCACAACAAATTTGCGCGGTACTAATGTTGCCAACGTAAAAACATAGAAACTGCTATCCAACATTTAATATTACAGCGTCAGGGCCCCATGTTCAGTATTTGAATCAGTATTTTTTGTAACAATTATTTTATAAGCAATAATTATTAGCCTGAAACACTCATCCACATTGAAAAATCTCCTGATAAAAGATACATGACGCCAACGGGACATGAACCCGTGTCCTTTCGATTTCCGGTCGACAGCTCTGACCACTGAGCTATGGCGGCTTATCTCTTATCCGCGAAATAATTCAATATATACTAGTGTTTCATTCAACAATTACTGCTTGTTACATTTTTTCACCTGAAACAACCAACTTTATTTTGGTTTGGCTTTATTATAGTTGGCGTCATGTATCTTTTATCAGAAGATTTTTCAATGTGGATGAGTGTTTCAGGCTAATAATTATTGCTTATAAAATAATTGTTACCCTTTGTGCTATGCATAAAAAATCTTGTCGTAAACATTAGTTTACCAAAAAAATAATAATTAGTATTTTTTGTAATGGTATCACTCAATTGCCAGGGCTTCTACCATGGAGCAACTTGACAAATGTAAATTATCTCACATAGCAAGGTTGAGGACCGACTGATATTTGGGGCTTATGAAAAAAAGATGAGTGGAGATAGTAGGAAGAATGTTGCAAAAAAGCATTTAAAATGGAAAATGCATTGATAAAAGCATTTAAAATGCAAAATGCAAAATGGTTTTTAGAAAAGCATTTAAAATGCAAAATGGAAAATACCTATTTTGCATTTCCATTTGAAATGGATTTATTTGAAATAAAGCACATCTCTGACAATGTAATATACCTACCTTATCACTTGTAATAAAATGGAATCCCAAATGCTCCGATTGGGCCATGTAGTGGGGCAGGAGGTAGCTTTAAGTTGTTACCCCTTCATTGAAAACAAAACAGTGTCCGATATTGCCACAACGACCCGAGGTGAGCAAATACCTCCATCGGCATAGGATAGTGAATATTATATCGAACCGAAGCAAGTTACATCAAATGTACAGCTTGATCAATTGGTAGGTTAACACACAATACACGCCAAAGAGACCATTTACTTGTTCTCCCCAGACATCCAACTGCTGTATTTGAGGATACTTACTCTGGAATCAAATATCTCAACTAATATTGAAGCTTCTTGAAGCACTGCAGCGAATGCTTGCTGACTGCACAGTCAGACAATGTTATGCCGGGAACATGTCAGCTATTACCAAACCATTCATAATCCCGAGCAATGCCGGGAACATGTCAGCTAGTACCAAACCATTCATCATCCCGAGCAATGCCGGGAACATGTCAGCTAGTACCAAACCATTCATAATCCCGAGCAATGCCGGGAACATGTCAGCTAGTACCAAACCATTCATAATCCCGAGCAATGCCGGGAACATGTCAGCTAGTACCAAACCATTCATAATCCCGAGCAATGCCGGGAACATGTCAGCTAGTACCAAACCATTCATAATCCCGAGCAATGCCGGGAACATGTCAGCTAGTACCAAACCATTCATAATCCCGAGCAATGCCGGGAACATGTCAGCTAGTACCAAACCATTCATCATCCCGAGCAATGCCGGGAACATGTCAGCTAGTACCAAACCATTCATCATCCCGAGCAATGCCGGGAACATGTCAGCTAGTACCAAACCATTCATAATCCCGAGCAATGCCGGGAACATGTCAGCTAGTACCAAACCATTCATAATCCCGAGCAATGCCGGGAACATGTCAGCTAGTACCAAACCATTCATAATCCCGAGCAATGCCGGGAACATGTCAGCTAGTACCAAACCATTCATAATCCCGAGCAATGCCGGGAACATGTCAGCTAGTACCAAACCATTCATCATCCCGAGCAATGCCGGGAACATGTCAGCTAGTACCAAACCATTCATCATCCCGAGCAATGCCGGGAACATGTCAGCTAGTACCAAACCATTCATAATCCCGAGCAATGCCGGGAACATGTCAGCTAGTACCAAACCATTCATAATCCCGAGCAATGCCGGGAACATGTCAGCTAGTACCAAACCATTCATAATCCCGAGCAATGCCGGGAACATGTCAGCTAGTACCAAACCATTCATAATCCCGAGCAATGCCGGGAACATGTCAGCTAGTACCAAACCATTCATCATCCCGAGCAATGCCGGGAACATGTCAGCTAGTACCAAACCATTCATCATCCCGAACAATGCCGGGAACATGTCAGCTAGTACCAAACCATTCATAATCCCGAGCAATGCCGGGAACATGTCAGCTAGTACCAAACCATTCATCATCCCGAGCAATGCCGGGAACATGTCAGCTAGTACCAAACCATTCATAATCCCGAGCAATGCCGGGAACATGTCAGCTAGTACCAAACCATTCATAATCCCGAGCAATGCCGGGAACATGTCAGCTATTACCAAACCATTCATAATCCCGAGCAATGCCGGGAACATGTCAGCTAGTACCAAACCATTCATAATCCCGAGCAATGCCGGGAACATGTCAGCTATTACCAAACCATTCATAATCCCGAGCAATGCCGGGAACATGTCAGCTAGTACCAAACCATTCATAATCCCGAGCAATGCCGGGAACATGTCAGCTATTACCAAACCATTCATAATCCCGAGCAATGCCGGGAACATGTCAGCTAGTACCAAACCATTCATAATCCCGAGCAATGCCGGGAACATGTCAGCTATTACCAAACCATTCATAATCCCGAGCAATGCCGGGAACATGTCAGCTAGTACCAAACCATTCATAATCCCGAGCAATGCCGGGAACATGTCAGCTATTACCAAACCATTCATAATCCCGAGCAATGCCGGGAACATGTCAGCTAGTACCAAACCATTCATCATCCCGAGCAATGCCGGGAACATGTCAGCTAGTACCAAACCATTCATCATCCCGAGCAATGCCGGGAACATGTCAGCTAGTACCAAACCATTCATAATCCCGAGCAATGCCGGGAACATGTCAGCTAGTACCAAACCATTCATAATCCCGAGCAATGCCGGGAACATGTCAGCTATTTCCAAACCATTCATAATCCCGAGCAATGCCGGGAACATGTCAGCTAGTACCAAACCATTCATAATCCCGAGCAATGCCGGGAACATGTCAGCTATTACCAAACCATTCATAATCCCGAGCAATGCCGGGAACATGTCAGCTAGTACCAAACCATTCATCATCCCGAGCAATGCCGGGAACATGTCAGCTAGTACCAAACCATTCATAATCCGGAGCAATGCCGGGAACATGTCAGCTAATACCAAACCATTCATAATCCCGAGCAATGCCGGGAACATGTCAGCTAGTACCAAACCATTCATCAACCCGAGCAATGCCGGGAACATGTCAGCTAGTACCAAACCATTCATCATCCCGAGCAATGCCGGGAACATGTCAGCTAGTACCAAACCATTCATAATCCCGAGCAATGCCGGGAACATGTCAGCCAGTACCAAACCATTCATCATCCCGAGCAATGCCGGGAACATGTCAGCTAGTACCAAACCATTCATAATACCGAGCAATGCCGGGAACATGTCAGCTAGTACCAAACCATTCATCATCCCGAGCAATGCCGGGAACATGTCAGCTAGTACCAAACCATTCATAATCCGGAGCAATGCCGGGAACATGTCAGCTAGTACCAAACCATTCATAATCCCGAGCAGTGCCGGGAACATGTCAGCTAGTACCAAACCATTCATAATCCCGGTAATTTTGAGATCGCGGTTAACTCTAGAAGCCTAATCTATTTTATAGGTACATAAAGCATTAACATACGTCTTAGAGGCGTACACATGTAAATGACAGTACACTTGTTCCCTATTTTTAGATGGAAAGTTAAGGTTGGGATGTAAACTAATAATAAAATACAGTTATATCAATGAATCAAAACATTATGCATATATTTTACAAAAAAAATCATCTTCTTAAAAATCAACTTGAACATTTGTTTTTTTTTAAATAATCTAATATTTTTTAACATTGATTACTTATTCTTAGAGCAAACATTAAAAGTAATCATGCTTTTAACAACTAGCTATAATTTAAAAGCAATCTACACAGACATCAACATTGTGCTCAGAAATACTCACTTTTTGCACTTACAGCACACTAATTTCGACATTATCTTTTTTTTAGCAGTAAAAAGCGCAGCATTTACGTTTTTGGGGCTCTGGTTCTAATGCCCGAAGTTTATTACCTGAATCAGTAGGTTTTGCTAGAATTTGGCTTATATTTTTAAGTCGGAGCTTCAAGTCTCATCTCCATCTAAGGCTTGACCGAATCTGTGCTAAGTTGCTTAGTGAATTCTCTTTGTTTGAGGGTTTATTTGATCATGTTGTGGCCATAAATTACAGTAGAATTGACAAAAGCCATGTTCAAGATGCCATAGAATACAGCCATTGATCATCTATTAGTTTTGCGGCTGCACCACATTGAGGAAGGAGCACATTTGATCAAATGAATCTACTCCTCCTTTTGTTTGGTTGTAGAAATGAATCGTGTCTGGTTTGCCACTTACTTGCATTTTCATCACAAGAAGATAAAGGCTAAAGCATCTTTTCAGGTTTTGGCTTGTACGATAGAAGTGTCAGAGGGCCATCAAAACAAAACGTAAGAAACAGTTTTACAAAAATATGTTTTTCTTCTCTAAAATGTGTTTCCAATTTAAAAAATATACCTGATTTTGATATTTTTAAATCATAATAATCTCCTTTTTATAGAAATAATATAGTTATTCCACAATAAGTCATGTTTAAGTACCTTTAACTAATCCCAAGTATGCCTACCCACTGGCCTTGCCTGTGTGGGATTTGTGTAATACATGTTGTCCGGAAACTCATAGTACAAAGGGGAAACTGATGAACCTATCACAAAAGTATTTTTTTATTATGTGAGTTTCCATTTTCGAGTAAATCGAGTCAGAAGTTGGAATTTATATATTTTTTTTAATTTGTAGTATTTTAAAATGTGTCCAATCGTCGGCCCGGCTACAAAAGGTTTTAATAGAAAAAATGTAACAAAAGAATTTAATTGAAAACCAGAGTATTTTTTGGGTTTTCTATGTGACGTAGATGCGCCAATTTACCGCTTGTACTACAAGTTTCCAGACACCATGTATACACGTCATGGGCATCGACAGGGGGGCAGAGAGAGGGCAAGGAGGGTGGGGGGGATTAGGGCAACTGCCCCCCTTAACTAATTCTATTGATACCATTATATGCAGAATGAAAAATATTAATTATAAAAAAATTAATTTACAAATTGCTTAAAACACGGTCCTAAACAACAACACCGCTTTCAGGCCACACAATACCCTCTATCCAAGGGACGAAGGTAGATATCCGCGTATTGGTCAATATGCAGGGTGAAGTGTTACGCGAGGATACCAACCCCACCAGCAGGTGAGTACAGGCCACCCTGGGGCTGTTGGTTATTGTCAGCGGGCTGCCGTAGTACCAGTACTGAGAACAAATAAAGTGATAAGGTGAACACACTTCAAATGGCATATTATTAATTCATTTTAATTAATTAATCGCTTCTTTAAAACCGGAAGGTATATTGCATTCATGGTCAATGGAAATGGTTTGGTTAACCTAACCTAACTTTACTTAACCTAACCTAACACAAGTAGTTCTGTGAATAAAAGTCCTCGCACCCAAAAAATGTATGTTTTCGTTTTTCTCTCATTAAATCAAAATTTCTTCGGAAAACTTAAGATTTGTAAGTAGGTACTTATATACCTACCTACTTAATCATATAATATGAAAAAGTTACCCAAATGATAATCCACGGGAGGAATTAATTAAGGAAGTCGTTTCTCCTTAATAGTAGATACATTCCGAGAGAAGAGAGCAATCAGAAAAAGAATAAGGACGGGTTGTTTCGCGGAATAATAACAATTCGTTAAATTTCAAAGTTAATTTTCATGTTCTGAGTAGGTTCTATTCACGCACTCATTCATTACACGCACAAATACAAATCGGCAACTACGTTTTCTCAATAACCAGTTGACCGATTGAGCTCAGATTTGTTATATAACTTCAGTAAACTGTTTTTTTAACGTTGGTAGGAGAATACGGCCGATAACATAGAACTTACCGGATAGAACCTTGACAGAACTTGAAAATCAACTTTGAATTTTGATGAATTGATCAAATTCTCTGAAATCCTAAGAGATTGAATGTTACATTACATAATTTAGACATTATTGTGAAATTAAAACTAAATATTATATGCAAAATTATTACGTAAAATGTTTAGACCTTGTAGACAAGCTGCCATGGTACAGCGCAGCGTGACTAGTCTTTTGTTATTTATAAAATTCTTGCAATATTAATGTTTTATTATCAAAATATTAAATAATAAAAAATGACTATTATAATGAGCAATGCATTATATACCAGACAACCTCCTCATCCTCTTGATGTTTTACGCCGGTCGCGGTAGGGTGATGATAGATGCCAGCAGAGAATGTTCTAGAGCACTCCTCTTCAGATACTCTCTGCCTTGTCGTCTGTTTTGTGCATTGTGGTATCGGGAAAGAATTCAATAATGTAAGCTGTGGAAAAGTTTTAAAAAGAGACGCTAAGATGGGTTTGACATGTAGAGCGAATGTAAGGAGAAAGGATTGATAGGAGAATTGAAGACGCTTCAGTGGATGGTAGAAGAAGTCTGGGACTCCCAAGGTAGATATGGCAAGTAGTTGGGTCATCTCAAGATTCAGATTAACAGAAGCTATGTATGAATGTGAATGAAGCAAGGGTAATATACAATGTATGATGATAGGGGCTGATAAAATGAACCGTTTTCTGATAATGGGTCACCAATATGCAACAATATGCAACAACGAAAGAAATAAAACAAAAGGTTTTGGATTTCTATTTTTCCAATCTTCCTGCTTCTCTTTTCTAAGGTAAGACCTAAAGGTGAAAATGGAATAAAAACAGTAGGTATAGTTTCACCACAGGACGTTTGAAAACACCGTACGAAGTTCAAAATGCAACAAGGGATCAAATGAACAATATCAGCTTCCATAAGCATGTTTCCGGATGGTTTTATAAATTTAGGAAGGCCTGTAAGGTATCGACTGAAAATAATATGAATCGATCAAATGCCTCAGTGGATAGATCCGATATTAACTCCAGCTTTGGTCGATAAGCTTTATATATTTTGGCGGACTTAGGACTAAAGGACCTCCATAATCAATTCCTACATTTCAAAACGGAACTACCACGTGGATTATGACCTGGGTGAAGGTACAAACGATGGTAATGATCGATTATTAAATGTATGACACTGTTTAGGTTAAATAATAGCAACCTGTGCAAAACGGACGGGTGTTAACCCATCAAGGGTGAACTACCACGTGGGTTATGACCTGGGTGAAGGTACAAACGATGGTAATGATCGATTATTAAATGTATGACACTGTTTAGGTTAAATAATAGCAACCTGTGCAAAACGGACGGGTGTTAACCCATCAAGGGTGAACTACCACGTGGGTTATGACCTGGGTGAAGGTACAAACGATGGTAATGATCGATTATTAAATGTATGACACTGTTTAGGTTAAATAATAGCAACCTGTGCAAAACGGACGGGTGTTAACCCATCAAGGGTGAACTACCACGTGGGTTATGACCTGGGTGAAGGTACAAACGATGGTAATGATCGATTATTAAATGTATGACACTGTTTAGGTTAAATAATAGCAACCTGTGCAAAACGGACGGGTGTTAACCCATCAAGGGTGAACTACCACGTGGGTGAAGGTACAAACGATAGTAATGATCGATTATTAAATGTATGACACTGTTTAGGTTAAATAATAGCAACCTGTGCAAAACGGACGGGTGTTAACCCATCAAGGGTGAACTACCACGTGGGTTATGACCTGGGTGAAGGTACAAACGATGGTAATGATCGATTATTAAATGTATGACACTGTTTAGGTTAAATAATAGCAACCTGTGCAAAACGGACGGGTGTTAACCCATCAAGGGTGAACTACCACGTGGGTGAAGGTACAAACGATAGTAATGATCGATTATTAAATGTATGACACTGTTTAGGTTAAATAATAGCAACCTGTGCAAAACGGACGGGTGTTAACCCATCAAGGGTGAACTACCACGTGGGTTATGACCTGGGTGAAGGTACAAACCATAGTAATGATCGATTATTAAATGTATGAAACTGTTTAGGTTAAATAATAGCAACCTGTGCAAAACGAAGACAATATTCCATTTCCATTGATAAATGGATCGAGCTTTTGAAGATAAGCCACAAATTATATTGTCTATATCTTGTTTAAAATAAATACTTTGTACGAGTTTAATGCAAAATGTCAATGATAAATGACATTGTCTTCTTTCAACGAGACTTGTGTATACTTATGTATTGAAACTGATACATAACACGTAATAATTGAATGAACGTTTTGAGATTTAACAAGCGACCGAGAGGTGATAGAGTTGACGACATAAGGTGAGGTAACCCTATACCACCATATTGAGGCATATATCCTTTTTATGCTATCCATATTCGTCATATTGAGTCCGTTCAACATCGGTTCGGATTGCTAGGATTACAAAGAGGCAATTACTCGAATTATGTAATTCAACAACTTCTAAACCTAAATCCTTTAGAAGACAAATCTGATCTCATTTGTTTCTTTAAAATTATCAACAATATTATTGAATCACCTACATTACTAGAACTCATCTCATTCAATATACCTTCTCGTAGACTCAGAAATAAAGAACTACTATTCCTCAATCAACACTCGACTAATTATGCTTATAATTCACCATCGTCCAGAATATGTAGAATGGTCAACTCACGTCAAGACCTTGATTTTTTTGGTATAAGTCAGAATGTTTTTTGTCGCTCACTATGCAATTGGGGATATTTTGTATCACTTTAGTTTTAGCAAGGTCTTGACTTGACTTGACAGTTCTATTTCATTTCTATTTTCTTATGTTTTCCCCGTTTGTCTCTGCTTTGATATACAATCCTTTACTCTTGCATTGTACATTGTCCCAAATCTCGTGTCACTTTGTAAATAATACGACATTAATAAGGTTCTAAATGGAATAAGGTGCTTGGCTAGGCTGACAAAACGGAAGAGAGTTTATTGCATATCATAGACAAGTTAAGTTTTTTTATGAGAACCTAAATACATGGTATTTTGAGCTTATTATGACTGATGTCCAGTTGTAATTTCGAACCAACCAAAAGTATGTCGTTCAATGACGTACCCGATGATATCTTAGTACTTGCATCAAAAACAACCCTTAAACGAGTGGTAGAGCTAGTTTCCTTTATGATATAAGTATTTAAATGTGAAATATTATTATACAAGACTTAACATTGTAAACCTACATTTGAAACTTGTAAATGTATTTGTTATACATTTTTTTGTAATTTTTAATGACCGATATTGCAATGTACTGGTTTATACTGTTTTGCAAATAAATAAATAAATGATGCCACGATGGGGTATGAAATAGTTATCAACAAATGATGACTGAAAAGGTATTACAATCATGTGTCCCAATGATGAGTATTCTCTCATAGGTATATTGGTATTTGAGTTCGATCCAGCCTTCTTTCCAGGTGTGTGATACTGTTGTATTACTCGTATTAGATTTTCCCAATTTCTATGGGCACTCTTTAAATGGTAAACATCTTTGTTGTGGTAAGTATTTTCAACGAATACATTTTCACAAGAATTTCATCGGGTGATTGAATTTTTTTTAATCAGGGAACGTTTTCGATTTTAAATTTTTCATCAATTGATTCATGTAGAAGGTAGCGAAGTAAAAAACGAAATAGAATAAATTGACGGTCCTACGCTTCCCATCAAAATCCACCCCAGTGATGTCTCAATGGCTACAGTTTCATTTGGTTTTCCAGTCAATTTACCTGAGCAAAATCAGGATATCAATTGACGCCGGTAAGTAAAAAGAGGGATCTCCTATGTTGAGTCCTACAATATGTGGCCATTCGTGTTCGACGATACGAGACGTCGGCATATTTGTACATATGTTGTTCAAAATGAGGAAAGCTGTCAAACTGCCGATTCCTTCGAGGCGACAGAACGAAATTGTGTTTTTACTAATCCGTTGGAACTAATAGTAGGAACGTTTCCAATACCTATTACAGATAACGGATGCTTCCTCAAACGAGATAAACCAACACGCAAAACACATTCCTACGAAATAAAGTTTTACGTAAAACAACATGCAACAGTATAAAACTCCATTTGTGAACTGGTTAATGCAATGGAAACAAAGCTGCTATATTTTTTTACAATATTGAAATGAATTGTTTTAAATTATCTTGACTTCCGACAGGTTGACATGATAATTATTAATTCTACGAGAATGTCTTCAATGAGACGTGTATTTTCCAATTTCCCTTTAAAAGGTTGTAAGCGACGGTAAATATTTACCTACGACTACCGTTTGAGAAAATATTCCGTACGAGACATTATTTTGACACACCGAGTTCTCGCATACTTCGCGTTTGTTATTACGTAGTGTAGGCCGTGTAGGGCACTGCCAACATAACAATTAAAAAACACAATCGGATAGTTTTTAAAATTTATATGGCAAAACGGTTTTTTATATCATAGACAATGAAAAACATTTTTTTAAATGATGTGTTAATTTATTTATACATAAAAAATATTGTAACTAAAAAATTATTTATTAAAATTAACGTATTAAGGAAAGGTTTTTTGGTAAAGGTTACGAATTCCGCTTCACGGTAAATATGGAATGATTACTTTGAATTAATACTTGAATTTTGTTATATTATTAAATTATTACTAAAAGTTACTATAAATGTTGGGGAACCTTTAATAACGCCTGCTCACGTCCCCTTTAGAGTTATATCCCAGTTTTCAAGTAGTTTGTGGGCTACGCTAGGTTTGTATACACTGGTTTGTGATGTAATTATAATACCTATTTTCCATGTTATTTTCTGTAACAAAAAATTGACCCTTTAATAACGCCTGCTCGCGTCCCCTTTAGAGTTATATCCCAGTTTTCAAGTACTTTGTGGGCTACGCTAGGTTTGTATACACTGGTTTGTGATTTAATTCTAATACCTATTTTCCATGTTATTTTCTGTAACAAAAAATTGCCCCTTTAATAACGCCTGCTCGCGTCCCCTTTAGAGTTATATCCCAGTTTTCAAGTAGTTTGTGGGCTACGCTAGGTTTGTATAGACTGGTTTGTGATTTAATTCTACCTAATCCAACCTAACCTAACCTATCCTATAATAATCCAACCTAAACTATCCTATAATAACCCAACCTAACCTATCCTAATCTAACATATATATTAATCCAACCTAACCTAACCTAACCTATCCTAATCTAACATATAATAATCCAACCTAACCTAACCTAACCTATCCTATAATAATCCAACCTAACCTAATCTATCCTATAATAATCCAACCTTACCTATCCTAATCTAACATTTATAATAATCCAACATAACCTAATCTAACCTGTAATAACCTATAATAACCCAACCTTACCTAAAATGAAAACGTTTTATTTAAAAAAAAATCGTAGTAAACCTTTAAATATTAAGAAACTAAATTCATCTGATGTTTGGTATCAAAGTTGATCGCCTAACAATTAACGGGTGCGTGTCTAGCGATTTCTAAAAATTGTCTATTATGCCGATTATGCCTTTCATGTTTCCTACACTGCCACTACACAAACAAACGCGAAGTATGCGAGAACTCGGTGTGTCAAAATAGTGTCTCGCACGGAATATTTTCTCAAACGGTAGTCGTAGGAAAATAATTACCAAAATTATTATTTACCGTTTGGTTGCTCAAAAGTCAGATTTTCAATAAACAATTCATTATAATAAGATTGCATGTCGTAATACATATCTTGAAATTGTGAATATTTCGTTTGAAGGTCTGTTATATCTTGTTTCTCTTTCTTCGAAGTTTCATTTTAAGTATGCGATTCGATAATATTTTCTCTAATTTTAATTATCAGAAAAACGAGTTGTAAAGGCTTTTTGATTTTTTTACATTGACGGCTACCGCGTGTCAATTATCAATATCCGACTTTGCCAATTCCTATTTTATCACGTTCGACGCCATTACATGTATTTATTTGTAGTATATTATACCGTGGCTATTAAATAAATAAAAAAATGTAGTACTAAAATATTCGATCAACAATTAACAAACGATTTGTCACTTTAATTTGAAAACAAACAAAACAATCAAAATGGCTACCGGTGAACAGCTGATCGATTACCGACACAAAACAGATTCCTACTTTACAGATTTGAATTGTGAGTACTTTATTTCATATGAAGGTACCAACTTTCCGACACTAACTGTGATAAATTAGAACAGTACCTACCCAAGTACCTACGAATTGACTGGTAGAACAGCCAAATACTGAATGGTTAGTTAGAATCCTACTTTACCGACACTCAATTTGAATTGTACATAATCATTGAGATATTTAAAATGGCCGATGCCAATGAATTTTATTGGTTAATGATTTAAAACTTATTGAAACAATTTTAGCACAGGAATAGAATAGACAACAGCGTTGCCATTTTAAAAATACAATTGTTATCTTACTAATAGAACCGACTGTTTACCCAGCGAAATGGGCGTACCGATCGATTGGTACTCGATAAATGGACTGTATTTTTGAACGAGGAAATAAGATTAAACAATCGTGTTTATAACAAGGGAAATAGAAGTGGGAAAGGATGCCATGATGCACTCGAAAATCATTCATGGAGATCTTGACTCATTTTACATCAATTTTATTTTGTCTATTGTGTCAATAACTTGTATAGTAACTGTTAAAAGAATCTAGTGCTTTTTCGTAAGAATGTTATATTAGTTCCTTAAAAAAAATTGAGCAAAACGGTGAAATGATTTTTTTTTAAATTTCCTCTTAGAAATTTATTTCTCACCTCCATCTCCAACTTCTCAAGTTTCACCAAATCATTTCAAAAATGATCCCTGGAATTGACTTTACTAATTTGTGGTTACGAATAAAGAAATAGAGGTGCCTGGTGAAAAACCGAAATATGTTTGTGAATTGTTATCGTTAACTATAATAAATAACTAACTAGATGTGTTGTATTGTATTGTAGTAAATTACGGATATCTTATTATGATATCAAAACACGTGTTTATAATATTATTATCATCAAAGCAAATCGATCTGATATTCTTAGGGCCAGTTGTTTCGGAAAAAGGCATCAAATCGTCAATCGACAAAATTTTAAATAAATTAAGTTGTTTTATCGTCTTTGGTAGAATGACATAATGTACAGGTTTATTGCCCTCTTCCAAAGCGGTACATGTCTTTGGTAGAATGACATAATGTACAGGTTTATTGCCCTCTTCCAAAGCGGTACATGTCTTTGGTAGAATGACATAATATACAGGTTTATTGCCCTCTTCCAAAGCGGTACATGTCTTTGGTAGAATGACATAATGTACAGGTTTATTGCCTTCTTCCAAAGCGGTACATGTCTTTGGTAGAATGACATAATGTACAGGTTTATTGCCTTCTTCCAAAGCGGTACATGTCTTTGGTAGAATGACATAATGTACAGGTTTATTGCCTTCTTCCAAAGCGGTACATGTCTTTGGTAGAATGACATAATGTACAGGTTTATTGCCCTCTTCCAAAGCGGTACATGTCTTTGGTAGAATGACATAATATACAGGTTTATTGCCCTCTTCCAAAGCGGTACATGTCTTTGGTAGAATGACATAATGTACAGGTTTATTGCCCTCTTCCAAAGCGGTACATGTCTTTGGTAGAATGACATAATGTACAGGTTTATTGCCTTCTTCCAAAGCGGTACATGTCTTTGGTAGAATGACATAATGTACAGGTTTATTGCCCTCTTCCAAAGCGGTACATGTCTTTGGTAGAATGACATAATGTACAGGTTTATTGCCCTCTTTCAAAGCGGTACATGTATTTGGGATCAAAAACAATACATATTATATTAATCAATAAAATAACAACAATAAGAACCATGTACCAAAAGTAATAATGATTAGTTATAATATTTCCAGAGTTGAAGATACTCTCAGTATCGCCCTGGTGTAAGTCCACCATTCAGAATATAAACGTTGCATGAAGTGGCTTTGGCCGTGTTTGGTGACCAGATCCTCCCCTCTACCTTCAGCCTCACAACATACCCAATCAGGGTTGCCATAGTCTCACTGGCTCCAGACGGCCGGGAGCAGTTGGGACTCTTGTGCGTGTCAGATATCTCAATGTTATATCTAATACATTTTTTTAGTAAAAATTTTGACGAGGGTAAAGTTGTGAAATCCGCAGCGTTATTTAAAAAAAATAACCTTGGTTTCAAATTTATTACCTACTACAAGAAACAACTATTCGTTTCGGGGGAGATAATAAAGATGCAAAAAAGTTTTTTTTTTTCAATCTTGTTTCGAGTTAATTTTGAAGGTTAGAAATATGCTTAAATTCTTAGAATAACCCCAACAATGAACCTAATAACCCATTTGTGCACTATTTCTATCTCCCCTATCTTCTATCTAATTGTTGTTTCCAGTAGTAATTTAGTCGAAATCAAACAATGTTACATATAAATAAATGCGTATTATGAATTCGGCAACTTTACCAAATGATTCGATATCCTTCAGTATCTTCTAATATTGTAATGCTATCTCTCTCTAAATAGTATTAGAGTCACCTAATTCAATTCTTCTTAGAATCCATTTTCTAACCGAAATATGACGTTTTTGTGCTTTTTCAGTGAAATGTTCTCAAGTTCGTTGTGCAAAATGTCAGACATTATAATTTCAGCTGACGCCATCTTGATTATCAATATCGGTTCGAGTTAAATTGAAATGAAATCTTGTTCAATTTTTGTCGTTCAATAAAAGTTGCTCAACTAAAATCGAACCGTCTGAACCGCCATCACGTTTGAATAATAATAGGGTACAATCATAAATTTATTTATTTTTACCAAAAAATTAGACACTGGAATATACGAACAAAAAAAAGGTGACTGCAGGAATAGTCTTTCAACAACGTTTTGAATTTTCACATTTCAAATAACGAGCGAAACGCTTTGTTTGGCGCGGTTTTGGCTTGTGACGTGTATTTACTTCTTCCAGCCGCCTACACTATTGCCCGTTCAGACAGGGCAATAGTGTAGGCGGTTTTAGTTGAACGACTTTTATTGAACGACAAAAATTGAACAAGATATCGTTCAGAGGTTTCAGTTTAACTCGGACCAATATTATTAATCGAGATGGCGTCAAAAGAAGTTATCGCTGCGTGCGTTTCTATAATTTCGGACATTTTACGGAACGAACTTGAGAATTTGAAAAAGCGTAAAAAAAGTCGTATGTGGCAAGAAAATGGATTATAGGAGAAACGAATTGGATGCTGCTAACATTTCTAACACTATATTGAGAGAAGATACCGAAGGCTATCGCAATCATTTGCCAATTTTGGAAGAACAATTTGATGTACTGTTGTCTAAAATTCAAGAAATAATCCAAAAACAGGAGTCAGGTTTGCGGCAGTTCTGGCATAAAGTAAGTTACAAATTACGCTGATATACCTGGCAACGGGGGATTCTTGTTTAAGCAGGTACCTGATAACATGTTGGAGGAATTACATTAAGATTTACAACGTAAAGAGATGAATTTATGTTAGGTTAGGTGTTTAGACGTAGTACACTTATAATAGAGAATCTACATTAAAATTTCTAAATTAGATATAATTTATGTATGTAATAATATGTATGTTTTTTAAGCGTCGTACCTACAATGTGTAATAATATAATTAATGTGCAAACATGATTATTTTCACTGATAAGACATATTATCAGTAAATATTATATTATACGACAGTACAAATATACAATGCGCGCGACGTCATTGAACCACTCCGTGAAAATATTTAAAAAAATGACTCTTAATATAAATAAATAGTACCTGATTTAGTGCTACTTTTGTACGTCGTACATATTGTGTTGTTGTTGTATTGTTTATTTATAACAAATCATCATCGTTATAAGGTACCAAGTTTCACACAGCGAGGCTTATAGTGTTAGCGTTCAATGGTTCCCGGGACGGCGGGATTCATTCCTATCCCCACTTCCTTCCACATCACATTTATTGATTATGATATGATATATTATCAATTATGGTTTCCGCGAAAAACAACAACGTGAAATACGATCTCCAGTTTTTTAAACAACGTTTTATTTAACTATAATACAACTATTTTTATTAATAGGATGAATTAAATACATAATGTCCTTTATTATTGAAACTTCCTCCACTGGGACTGGAGTCAACCGAGCTAATAACTGAACCAAATCACGATTGGGTATGACATTTATTTCGCATATTAACTGCTGTTAAAGTCCTGTAAAAGGGCGTTAATTAATAAATAAATAAGCAATATTCGCGTATGTACGCGCGATTGCCACCAAAGTTAATAAAATGCATTGTCATCGACAACGAGTATATCTGCCGAGATTCAGCTCGATCGGTTGTCGGGAAGTGGGTTAAAAACCACTTGCAAGGGGTTTCATTCATTCGTAGACGTATTTAAAATAAATTGATAGTGGGGAGGGGAAGATGAAGGTGGGGAAGTACCTGGCTATTCAGATCTGGTCAACAAACACGGCTAAAGCCATTTTAAGAACTTTGTTGAACAACGGTTTACAGAGAAAACCATAAGTTGTTTCATAACAATATCGATTACGCCTTCGTTACTGTTGGACGTATACCTAGATCACTGCACTAATAATAGTTGCATATCACTTAACACGATTGCACCTTCTATATTGATGGCTGTATACTATATTACTTTGGCCCCATTCTTATGCGATGGTTGTTGACTGCTTAACACTCTTTGTTGAAATAAGATTGTGTATTTTCATTAACTGCTCTGTTCTTTTGTGTGCACCCCCATACGACCTAGTTAGGTAGATTAGGTAGAAACATCGACAAAGTGTTTTCTTATCTCCTATGGAGAAGTAGAGTCAGTGATAAGTGAGGGTTGCTATGCTCCCTAAAAAGTGTTGCCTGACGGGCTTATAACCCTATTTTTGGACAGTGATGCATTTTTGCATTTGGTTGTGTAAAATGAATGTGATAGACATTAAGGTATTACGTTAGTTATAAATGTAACGTCAACGGTTGTCCATGACGCTAAGTCAATTAGTCTTCACCCAGCATATTCAAGCTGTGGGTGTTGGCGGATCCCGTTCACGTAACATTGGTTGTTATGTTTAGATTAAGTTTTTTAAGTTTAGTTCCTACAATATTATAGTTATTTAAGTAAGGATGGCTGCACCGCAAACCTGTTCATCCTGCCTTACGTTCGATGAAGTGCGACCGGAGTTGCGGCACGCCCATTCGCTATTCTCACTTTGGTTTAATTTTCGTTCTTTGAATACTTCCTATTGATGATTATTATCTACTGTTGATATTTATTGTTAACTTTGTTCTTCTGTTGTAATAGACCCTTGGACCGACCTGGAAAGAATAGGGTTAGGTTATTTCGACAATTTTATATGTTTGAGGGCAAACATTTGGTGGCGAGGGGGGTAATGTTATGATGCAGGGCTAGACTCCTTTTGTTTTAATATTTTATTCATTAATTTATTCTGCATCATCACATTTATCCTCGCCGATTCTCTAACCTAGTTAGGAACTGGGCGATTGTCGCTGGTATTGGTTTTAGTAAAATTTCGAATTTTAATTTAAAATTTAACATCTGAACCGGGCGGAAACAAAAACACTTCTTAGCTGGGCAGTCAACGGGTGGGATCGTGAACTGCACAGCTGACAGTCACGGTGATTTTTATTTTGGAGTAATTAGCTGTATGGATGGATTCCATTCTTTCTTTTGTACCGTAAAAATGCGAGTTTGCTTCGGGCACGACGGGATTCTTTTCCGCAACCTGTTAAACAACCATTCCCGATGTGGGTAATGGTGATTTCTTTGAAAGAAATGGTGTACGAGCGAACCACGCGACAATCGTAATCCGGTAATCAGCCGACAGCGGTAATCCGTAAATAATTGTCCCATCCGGCGTGAGATGAAATTATATTCAATCCTAAATTCGGCTTACGCAAAACCGTCAAGCGGGAGCCTCGTTATTTTGGACGTGTGATGTTTGGGAATACTAACCGCACGTGGCCGGCGGCCGAGAGAAAGCTACTGGCCTAAGTTGCAGCATCCTCAGAACCCGGATACATCCGCGTTATTAGCTGGAGATCGTGGATGTGGCCGGGAGATATATTCCTGCCCCTTTCGGAGGCCCGATCCACGCTTCACGGGGTCACGTCAGCCGCTGGATGGAGTCCGGGGGACGTTCCGTCGCTTCGCCAATAAGAAATCACAGTGTTCAGTAATAGGAGACGTAGTGATTCGCTCTCGTAGAGTAGATTATGATAACGGATACAGGTCGGTCTTGGGGTAAGTCCAAAATGTATAATTTTTCACATCTCGGACCATTATTTTTCATTTTATATATTAATGATTTGGTCAATGTTGTAAAAAAACTCTGAAATAGAATTATTTGCTGATGATGCTAAGCTATACAAGCCAATAAAAAGTCTAAACGATTGTATTAATTTACAACATGATTTAAACGATGTAGCTACCTATTGCCAACAAAATCAATTATTTCTAAATGTTTCAAAATGTCATCACATTGTCTTTTCCAGAAATAAAAATAAAACATTATTTAATTATTCTTTAAATAACATCAACATTGCAACAGTCTCAAATATTCGTGATCTTGGAATAACTCTTGATAATAAACTTCAATATAACCTTCATATACAACAAATCACAAATAAGGCTGCTAAAATATTAGGTTTCATCATTAGAAACACAAAACTTTTTAATAACATCAATATCATTAAGCAACTCTACTTTGCCTACGTACGAAGTCATCTGGAGTTTGCATCAATTGTTTGGTCTCCATTCTATAAAATCCACATATACAAAATCGAAGCAATTCATAACAAATTCCTAAAATATCTCTGTTACAGGTCATTTGTAAATTATAATTAAGATTTAATAATTATGCAGAGGCAGCTTCGTACTTTAAAATTGATTCATTAAGTGTACGAAGGCATCATGCAGATGCTCTATTCCTATATAAATTAATTAATAATAATATTCAATGCCCAGAGTTGCTAAATAATATTAAATTTAATGTGCCTACACGTTTAACACGGTCTTCTATCCTGTTTAAAATCAATCAAAGCAAAACGAACTGTAGACAAAATTCTTGCCTGAACAGAATATGTAATAATTACAATAACATATTATTCAATATCGACATCTTCAATTGCGAATTTACTAAATATAAAATGACCTTAAAAGAGTATTTCACTGATGTTTCTTGAATTGATGTTTCTGATGTTTATGTTTCTAGTATTTATATATTTATAATCCTGTTATGGTATGATTTATATGCACAACATTGTCTTCTTATGGTTATGGTTATGATATGATTTATATGCACAATAGTGTTTGTATTCTTATGGTTACCAATGTATCGATAATCTTTTATTTTATATAAATTTTAGTTTTTTTTTTTTTCCCCTTTATTTTTGTTGTATTATTTTGTTCTATTATTTTATACAATTCTTTTATTTTATGTAATTATAACTTCACATTTCTCATAAATTTAATTATTTCTTCTAATGCTGTCTTACGTAAAGTCACAAGGAGGAAATCCGTAATTGGTTTTATTTTGGCTATTTTACTTATGTACAATCTGTAAAAATGTAACTGTTGATTTCCCAAAAATGAATAAATAAATAAATAAATAAATAAATGTTTCAGTCATACTAGGGCTCACAGGTTAAATTTCATGTTTCTCAATACATGTAATAACATACTATGCACCGTTTTTTATTTTATTTACTATGTAAGACCATCCCTAAGAACAAAACAGGATTCCGACACGCGACCTTGGTTGCGAACCTTCACACCTGAGATCATTAAGTATAAACATTCTAGATGATTAATTCTAACCTAGATTGGCGCGTTCTACCGAACAAAGTTTATACAATTATTATTTGTACCCTAGGTCAAACCTACTTAACAAAGCATGCACATACGCCTCAGGGATCTCATTTCTACAACAGCCTGCAAAGTAACATGTGTCGAGCACTGTTTGAATTGATTGTCTAATGTTTTTAAATTTAGAATGGTAATTTATAAAATATTATTTTCTTAGACGAGGTAAAGTATTAAAATTTCAAAAGATAAGTTACATTTTGACACACGTCAGTCATACTGCAAACGTTCCCTTATCGCTTTATCTAGTGTAGATTCATTAGATTGTAGATAATCTAGCTATTATTTATATATGTAAGGAAGTGGATTCGTTTTTTATACATATCAACAGTTTTATTTCGAGATTGATGAAATTGTGTACACTTGACTTTCAAAACAAGAGGTAGATCATTGTCTACATGTAGTACACCGGGTAATATAGCTAGTATATAGCAATTTCAATTACACCAGAATAAGCTCCATTAAATAAAGATTTTTATTACTTTTCACGACCAATATTTTACACTGACAAGGAGGAAATCCATAATTGCTTTTATTTTGTGTGTACACAATACACATGTTTAAACTGAAAATAAATAAAAAAGAACACATCGCAGAACACTGTGCACTTGTGCAGCCTTGTAATATTTAGGAATCTGTGCATTTGTAATTCGACAATATGTGCTTTTCCATTTTTCTATTTCAAATACTGACAATTCGTGGTGGAATTCCATTATAATGACTATTTCTGACCGTTACCGGTTTAAACTTATTATGGCCATCTTTAGACTGGTACAAAGGAATAGTAAACATTGGTTTTGTAACAATTAAATGGATTTTCCGAACTACCTTGCTAGGTGGTGTTTCACAGCTGATTTTCCAAATATTTGGTTACTGGCAGCATTAAGGCATGGTGTTTTATACATTTATTTAGGGAATGCCTTACTATAGTGCGAATGCCTTACTATATTTGGAATGCCGTTCTATAGTGGGAATGCCTTACTATAGTGGGAATGCCTTACTATAGTGGGAATGCCTTACTATAGTGGGAATGCCTTACTATAGTGGGAATGCCTTACTATAGTGGGAATGCCTTACTATAGAGGGAATGCCTTACTATAGTGGGAATGCCTTACTATAGTAGGAATGCCTTATTATAGTTGGATTGCCGTTCTATAGTGAAAATGCCTTACTATATTTGGAATGCCGTTCTATAGTGGGAATGCCTTACTATAGTGGGAATGCCTTAGTAAAGTGGGAATGCCTTACTATAGAGGGAATGCCTTACTATAGTGGGAATGCCTAACTATAGTAAGAATGCCTTATTATAGTTGGATTGCCGTTCTATAGTGGGAATGCCTTACTATATTTGGAATGCCGTTCTATAGTGGGAATGCCTTACTATAGTGGGAATGCCTTACTATAGAGGGAATGCCTTACTATAGTGGGAATGCCTTACTATAGTAGGAATGCCTTATTATTGTTGGATTGCCGTTCTATAGTGGGAATGCCTTACTATATTTGGAATGCCGTTCTATAGTGGGAATGCCTTACTATAGTGGGAATGCCTTAGTATAGTGGGAATGCCTTACTATAGAGGGAATGCCTTACTATAGTGGGAATGCCTTACTATAGTAGGAATGCCTTATTATAGTTGGATTGCCGTTCTATAGTGGGAATGCCTTACTATAGTGGGAATGCCTTACTAAAGTGAGAATGGGAATGTTTTTTGTGTTTGCTTCGCGGGTTGTTTCAGCAAGACCCGATGCACGCACCAAAAGTGGTTGCGGGCCGGACTAAAAGTGCTCGCGGGTTGCACCAATAATGGTCGCGGGCCGCCCCAAAAGTGCTCGCGGGCCGCAGTTTCCCCACCCCTGCACTACAGAGTGCCAACACATCGTCAGCAATTCATTTTTTACGAAAATTTCCACGTATTTTAATTTATCTTGTTTACTCATATCGTAAATAACAAAGCCTTGGTTTTCCCGAAACTTGCTCTGTACAAACACATTACTGATAAAGGCAGCAGTTGCGGAATTAACATATTTTTTTCCTGTCCGTCTACTCTTAGAGTATAAATATTTGATTCTTTGTTTTTTAAATATGACTATAAGCTCGTGACTATTATCTCTAGTCCAGAGGTCAGAGAGGTCAGAGAGTTGTACAAAACTGTACTACGAAATGGAAACGGAAACGTACTGTACAAACAAAGTTACAGACAGACGATCGAGTTAAAACAGGAGTGTATTATTTGACTATCGGTAAGCACTTACAGTCCAGTAACCATGTACATCAGACAGATCCGGAGCTGTTTATGATGTTGGTTCAATGAATGCAATGAAGTCGAACGCAACATTATCAAAAATCCAACAAACCTCGACATTTTCTACCTTTCTTCATTTTTTGGCGATTTTAACCTTGAAGGACTAGTTTTCGATTATAACTATGTCGAAAACTAGTCCTTCGACATAGTTATAGTTGAAAACGAATATCCTGCTTTGTGCATGACAAGCAAGAAAACATTCTTCCAGCGTTGAAATGTTTGTTCATATTTATCCTGCCCAAAATGTTGGCATTTTGTGTATTAACCGTGAACATGGCAACGTTGGAAGAATGTTTTTCTTGCTTGTCATGCACAAAGCACATTTCTTTATATAATTATACGAAAATAATAATGATAACAATTCTTTATTGTTTAGCCCCGTTCATTTTAACCTTTCCTCGCTGGTGTCGTTAACTGATTTAGTGAATTGACAAATACAGGATGTCTGGAGGTAAAGTGCACAAACATCGGGAGGTGATTCTACATGTTGATAAAAGTTAAAAATAAGAACAAATTTCTTTTTAATTCCGTTGTTTTTTCCCATACTAAAATATTTTTCAATACGAACGATTTAAATTTTATACCTAAAATGGTTTTATTTTTTTATAGTGAATATCGCAAAATATCCTGTAATATTAATAATACCTCCAACTTCTGACGTTTGCCATATATTCTGGTGGCAACCTGCGACACTAGCGCCTTCTAGCGGCATGAGTTGTGCGCCTTGGTTTTCTCTCTTGCATTTTTTTATGTGAAACTATTTTTTTTATTTTACATTAAATAATTATAGAAGTCAATTTTTTAAAAATAAATATGCCACATACGACCTTTTGTCTGAAACTGTTTTTAAAATTTGGTTTTTCCTCCATCGTATAATCCGAGCCTCTCCGAGACCACCATTAATAAATCCTTTCCTACAGCCCCCGACATAACCCGCCTCACGAGGCTGCCCAAACGGGTAGTGATATACCTCCCCTAACTTAAGGGCCCACTATTCGAATTTCATCCAATTTCCGAGATATTTTCCTTAAAAGTTTGAAGTTTTTAAGCTCTTAAAAAAATATATGTTATTCTTTAAGATAGTATCTATTTGTTCCAAAAGCCGAAACGGTAATTATTTGAAATTCCCTCGAAAGAAATAAATCGCAAAGTATGCTCCGAAAAATATTATTAACACTTTTATTTCTGTTCTTTTACAAGTTATATGTATGAAAAAAATCACAATGCTTCTATTAATGCTACTCAATAGACCCCAAAAGTAATTTTTGCTATTTTTGAAATACGCCGTGATTTATTAAACATTTTCACAACTGTCGCTTACGCCTATTGCTTTTAAATCATATTTATTATAACGCGCTCGCTCCGACTTGAAGATTAACCTATCTTTCTTTGAAAAGTTCATTCGCCAACTCGAGGGCTTTGGGGGCAGACGTGCCGTTCAACGTTCTATGATCTACAGACGTGCGATTACGTGCAAATATTTGAATCTATAAAGATAATTTTTACGCGTGTAAAGTTTATGAGTTAATAAATATTGTTTTTTCAAAGATGGGAAATACACGAAAGATATCCCGTATTTCAAAGAAAAAATGATATCTCATAAAATTATATCCTATCTAATAGGTGAGAAGAAAAAAATACAATTTTTGATTTATAAGCTTATATTTATTATAAACGATAATTTACTATAAAAATTAAAAATTCATATTTTTATTTATGTATTGTGTAGTAAAAATTTATTATTTTTTTTTTCAGAATAGGTACTTTGGGAAATAAAACTAATTCCAATGCATTAGAAATTACGGGGTAAATTTTTATTAATTTAGTTTTCTTGTTGTCTTGTCTCTTTTCTTGTATACGATCGTGATTTATTCGCGAATTAACTTTCTACGTACAAAAACACACGCGTCACTTCACAACTGTAACGATGTCCGAAACATAATATAATATGTAATAATAATATACCTATGAGCCATCTATTATTATCGACGGTGCAAGCCGCCAGAAAAAGTGCGAGCGAAAACAGCCATTGAAAGTTCTGAAACTGTGGGGAGTTTAATTTAATTCAGTGATTATTATTTTTTTTTGGTAAACTAATGTTTTTAAGACAAGATTTTTTATGCATAGCACAAAGGGTAACAATTATTTTACAAGCAATAATTATTCGCCTGAAACACTCATCCACATTGAAAAATCTCCTGATAAAAAAAGATACATGACGCCAACGGGACACGAACCCGTGTCCCTTCGATTTCCGGTTGACAGCTCTGACCACTGAGCTATGGCGGCTTATCTCTTACCCGCGAAATTATTCAATATATACTAGTGTTTCATTCAAAAATTACTGCTTGTTACATTTTTCACCTGAAAACAACCAACTCCGTCCAACCAACCAAGTCCCGTTGGCGTCATGTATGTTTTATCAGGAGATTTTTCAATGTGGATGAGTGTTTCAGGCGAATAATTATTGCTTGTAAAATAATTCAGTGATGTTATTTTTTTATATCGGAAGGAGGCCCTGAAGAAAATAATTTCCCTCAGAGCCTGTGTCATCTTTAAGAATGCTGTGTAGAAGGTCTCTTTTGAGGAGGAGGGAGTGAACCTTTCCTGAATGTCAACTGTACAATTTCTACCCAGCATTAACTTTATTACACGTTTTTTGACTAACCGTACCTAGGTGTTCTATTTTCAATAAACTCTTTAATTATGTTTCAGATGTGAAATCTATACTCCGCTACAGAATGTTTTGCCCGAGTCTTGTAAAGATGTTAAAGCACGGAGGTAATAATAAAATCATTTGAGCCCTTTACTGTAATTTAAGGGCCCACTATTAGAATTTCATCCAATTTCCGAGATATTTTCCTTAAAAGTTTGATGTTTTTGGTACACCAGGGATAAGTCGACAGCCGTCAAAAACTCAGACAGTTGAGCAAGCCCAATTCCTTCAGTCATCCCCGATGCTGCTGCTACATTGATGTCCATGGTATTTTTAGGCTTTTGGTCGCATGTGTTGACTATAAATTTGTCGCCACATTTTACATTCAAATTTTATTTTGGACTTTAGGTCAGATCTGGGCTCAGATTTGACAATAACTTTTCCAAATCCGCGTCTAAATGGAGAATGGTCCGATATGGATTGCAGTTGGTTGATAAAAAAAGAAGGTGTCGATGGTGCATCTTTATTCTCCTTATTCCGACCGTGTCATTTGTATCCAACCTAGAAAATCAAAAGCTGCCTTAAAATGGATATCGATCTATGAAAACAATAACATTGATTTGAGTGCCAGTATAACTGTTATAGTTTTTTAATGTTTGTATTGTATTACGGTCTTCATCATATGGCACCAGCGTCAAACGTTGTTACCAGGTTGTCTCTTTTCATATAACCCACTTTCATTCATCACACCCAATTTCACGTTGAATGTACCCGATTATGTACCTGTTGTCGCTGACGTCTATTATTTATTATACCTGACGAGTTTTATTTTTATTTATTAATATTTAAACATGCTACACTACTTATGAAGATTGTCAGCAGGTACGTAGTGACAACATTTTATGCAATTGGTAAATTTTCAAAGAAGGTATATGTATAAATAAAGATGATGATAAATTACCAACTAGATCAATTGGTTAAATTAACAGAATAGTATAAATATAAATATGTAAACAGCAGTAAAAAACTTATACACTAAACAAGTACAAATGAATGGTCACATCAATAGTTTCATATATTATATAGGTAGGTATATGAAGTATTACAAACATATAATGATATTCCTTTTCCTAACAATGTCAATTCTAATTACAAATACAAGTGCTTCAATAGGGCATCAATATAAATATCTGTATCTTATAGTCATTTCCTTTTATTATATTTGACTTGCAATACAAATGGTATTATTTTTGATTGTTTTTAGTTTATTGTATTTTTTGGGTACAACATAGTTTAAGGTTCTTTCACCGTATTTATTGGTATATCTCAGAACCACCAATTCTTCATTGTATTATGTTTGTGATTAAATTACATTTGACAATTAAAACAAACAAGATTTAGAGTATTTAAAAGTATATCGTATGTTACAACCAATAAAGTTCAAAATTAAATTGTAAGTTCACATGAACTTAAACTATTAAAAATAGTAGTTACAAAAATTTCTTACCTTTGTGAATAAATAAAGCACCCTCCAAACAAAAATACAGAAGCTTTTTTGTGAGAGTAGGTACATCATTAAAAATATATGTTGGAATGTAATTTTATGATTCATACATGTTATATTACTCTCATAATTATTGAATTGTTTAAATGAATAAATAAATCATTACAAAACTGTCTTCTGATTTATATTTAAATCCTTGAGACACTAATGGCCCACACCCTGATAAAAAAGCTTAAAAATGTATAAATTATCTTCATAATACAAAATATGATAAGTATAAAAAACGTATACATCTATATAATTTATATAAATGTACAATACAATATGTCCGGGGGTTAAATGTGCAAGGAAGGTGATTCTACATGATAGTACAATTAAAAAAGACGATTTTTTGAAATTTTAACGTTTTAAGCTAGTTTTCGGATAAAAAAATTTAATTGATTGTATAGAAAAAAGTATATTGGTCTATGAAAAAATGTTTTTTTAAGGAAAAAAAAATGAAATTTCTCCTCCTCCTTGAAACCTCCTGAAGTTTTTGAACTTTACCCCCGGACACCCTGTATAGATAAACTTATATATATTGATTTTATAAAATTATATTTTTTTACATATTACATATTATTATAAAATTTAAAAAAATAAATAATTTATGGATTCTGAAATACCCCACAGTTTGACTTCCTTTGTATTGTGCCATTCTGCTGTTGGCAGCTGACACGAGTTGATATTATTTCACATTTGTAAAAGTAGATTTAGTTTGGAGTCGTGTTAATAGATGTCTCGAATTCAGGACATAATATTATTTTTCTTGAAGTGACGACCCCTATAGGCAATCTCACAAAGTATTACAGGTGCCGTAGAGGCAATTCTCAAATTCTGCTAGGGAAAGTGCACTCTTAACACTGTACAGACAGGGGCGCTCTTGTGAGGTGTCAATTAAAACAATATTTTGAACATCAACATGACGATGGTTTATAACATCAACTTGAACACAGAATGCTACATGGAACTAAAACAGTTTTGCCGAATTAACCATTAAATTTTTATGGTTCAATCCACGTTTTGAGTAATCAAGAATATTTTATGTGTTACTTATAATCTGTCGACATTTTTTGACATATTGAAAAACTACATGGGAGGGAAATTTTTTTTTAAATTTAATTTTTTTTTTAACCATAATTGTCAAAATACAAATTAGAAATCGCAAAACACCGCCAACAAATACTAAATACATTCAATTTGCAGCCAATAAATAATGTGATAAATAAACCCCCGGAACCCATAGCCAATTTCCTTGAGATCTAAAATCCCTAGTGATTACTTCCTCGCTACCTAACTGTCATCCTGTAAAGACTCTATAATCTCTGTATTAATTAAAATAAATGTATTTATAACGAAGAAAAGTTGAAGCTACATAATCATCTACACTAAACTCATATTTTACAGTGCCTATCCCTAATTTACCTGCTTTCTTCACTTTACCTTGATTACTTAGCCTATCCCTAATTTACCTGCTTTCTTCACTTTACCTTGATTACTTAGCCTATCCCTAATTTACCTGCTTTCTTCACTTTACCGTGATTACTTAGCGTATCCAGAATTTACCTGCTTTCTTCACTTTACCTTGATTACTTAGCGTATCCAGAATTTACCTGCTTTCTTCACTTTACCTTGATTACTTAGCGGATCCAGAATTTACCTGCTTTCTTCACTTTACCTTGATTACTTAGCGTATCCAGAATTTACCTGCTTTCTTCACTTTACCTTGATTACTTAGCGTATCCAGAATTTACCTGCTTTCTTCACTTTACCTTGATTACTTAGCCTATCCCTAATTTACCTGCTTTCTTCACTTTACCTTGATTACTTAGCGTATCCAGAATTTACCTGCTTTCTTCACTTTACCTTGATTACTTAGCCTATCCCTAATTTACCTGCTTTCTTCACTTTACCTTGATTACTTAGCCTATCCCTAATTTACCTGCTTTCTTCACTTTACCGTGATTACTTAGCGTATCCAGAATTTACCTGCTTTCTTCACTTTACCTTGATTACTTAGCGTATCCAGAATTTACCTGCTTTCTTCACTTTACCTTGATTACTTAGCGGATCCAGAATTTACCTGCTTTCTTCACTTTACCTTGATTACTTAGCGTATCCAGAATTTACCTGCTTTCTTCACTTTACCTTGATTACTTAGCCTATCCCTAATTTACCTGCTTTCTTCACTTTACCTTGATTACTTAGCGTATCCAGAATTTACCTGCTTTCATCACTTTACCTTGATTACTTAGCCTATCCCTAATTTACCTGCTTTCTTCACTTTACCTTGATTACTTAGCCTATCCCTAATTAACCTGCTTTCTTCACTTTACCTTGATTACTTAGCGTTTTTTTTTTTTTTTTTAGTTATTTATTAAGTTAAAAGAAATACATATTTCGCTTTGTTAACTTAAGTGTACATTGATTAAAAACAAAAATAATATTTATATAAATAATTATGGTTTACTACCTAAGTAACATATTTTTCTTAAGTAAGAGCATTTTGGTTTTGCTCATTGATCTTGAGGGCAAACAGTTTTTTCTTAAATATATTTATTCTATTTACGGTTGTCAGGCTATCAGGAAGGAGATTATATATGTGTACACCCTCATGGCCTATGTTTCTTTTACCACACTCTGTCTTTGCTGAATTTGTGTATAATTTATTGTGTTGTCTTGTGTGGTGGTCATGTACTTGTGATTTATTTATTTATTTATTTCTTCATATGAAGCGGTTACTTTGTGATGTGACATTATAATTTAAAATTAAACAATAACTTTGTAAACATCACTTATAGGTAAATACTTAATGCCGACCGGGTTTCGCTACAACACGTAGCCTCATCAGGGCAGTATAATACTAAAAATCTAAAAATTAAATTAACATGTGTGGATTTCACAGTAGGTGGACAGTCTGAGCTACAGTGGAAGAGGTAGGGATAAGGGGGAGATTGAGAGGCGAGTGTTCTTTGTCAATAGGGAACAATCTGAGTATAGGACTTTTATTTAGGTTTATTTGGTTGTTGATGACTTTGCTATTGACGTTTTTGGCTTTCCTTAACTCTAGCGCTTCTAAGTTATCCAACCTAAGACCTATTCCGTTTTTATGTAACAGACTGACGCCAGTATTTTTGTCGAACGTATGGTTGGTTGCTATGAGGTGATTTGCAAATTCGGAGAACCCATTACTGGTTAAACATCTTTGGTGTTCTTTGACTCGTGTTTTGATATTACGCGCTGTTTTGCCTATATAAAACGCGGGACAGCGTTATGGGTTTAGTATATGCGTTTTAGTATAAGCGTTTAAAACCATTTTATTTGATATTTATTATGTATCTTAAGATCATTGAGTACTAGGCATAAAGTTACAATTGCAAAGAGGAAGATTAAACAATAATAATATGGTAATTTATGTTGTTTGATGGAAGTAGATGGAGATAATGCCTGTGTTTGGTTCATATTGCCCAATGTTAATAATAAGAATAGTGCAATAATTGATTCGTGTGTTCTGTAAATGGCAAATATGTGATAAATATATTTATCGAGTTTTATTTCGGTTTGAATACAGTTAGTGTGTAATATTGAGTGTTCTAAAATCGTAACAATACTGAATTTCCTGTGGACGAATACTGAAATTCCACTATTTTTATTTATATTTATTTTTGTCGGAATGTATGTATAGTTAGGAAGCTGATAAGCTGGTGACTCATCATTTGTGAATGTCTCTATTGATATTATGCAGTCTGGTTGAAATATTAAGTTATAGATTTTAATAATAATAATAATAAATTCATCAAAGTTCCGGAAAATACTTCGAATATTTTGGTGTAGTATGAATAAATCGTTAAATTTGTTCGATGTAGTATTTGGTAGATAAATGGTTTGAAGATTTTTTAGTTTTTTTTTGGTTAGAATTCGAGTGGTTTGTATATTCAGGGGGGAACGTACGGTCCAGGGATTTACATTTCCAATATTCAATACATATTCTCAATTATCCGATGTTAATCTGTTGTTGAATTATAGTTATTACACATAGTAAAAGTATAACAATATAAATAATTATAATATAAGAAGAACCTAAGAAATAAAATTGTTGTTTATGAGATATTTTATCTGTTCGTATTTCGTTTAGTTGACGTTCAGGATGTGACAGCTGTTTAGTTCGGTTGAAAGTGGTAATATCGTACGAAAGAGTAATAAAAATGACAGATAGTCATATTTTTGATAGAGCCAATTCGGAATCTATTAGGAACGGTCGTGAATTGTCATCCTTCTTAATGAATATTTGACCGGCTTTAGACCAAATGTATTTGAACTTACATTCTGCTGTGAACTGTCGCGCTAGGTACCATAATCGTTTAGCGCGTAAGGTAAGGAGTTCAGAAACATAGATTGGCGAGCGGGGACCCGATAATCCAATTATAACATTATTTAGTTTATCACTGTTTTGTTCACAAGATCTGTTATATGTTTTGATATCGTTATGTAGTTGTTCTTTTAAAGCCGTTGAGTTAAAACGAATTATCACTGTTCTGGGTTTCACTGTTGGAGGTATATTTTTATTTCGCGGAGTGACTCTGTATATATTCTCTATGTTGTTGGTTTTGAGGTCGCATTTCACTAATTTGCTGATGTTGAAGATGATGTCCTTCAGGGATTGTGTTGTTTCCTCTTTAAATTCCGGAATTCCTCGGAATTCTAAATATGTTTTATTGGATTCTCTATTTCTTCTTTCTTGGTCTTTTTCTATTTCTGTTATTCTTTTTTCTAATTCTTCATTTAGTTTGAATTTGGAATCATCTTGAATTGATTTGATTGTTGATTGCAGGGAGGATACATCTTTTTCCAGTCGATCGATTTTGCTCATCGCCTGTTCCAATTATTCGAATCTTTTTGTAAATTCGTTTAATTTTGTATTGTTATAGTCGACAGATTTTTTTAATTCCGACATATCTTCCTTCACTTGACTGTTGAGAGTTTTGAGAGAGGTGAGTTCAGAGGATATTTTTTTAATTCCAATCATCACGTCTTCTATGGAGTTGTTTGGAGTAGCAGTTGATTGGGGTTAAGTTTTGCAGTTTGGGCAGCGCCAGGTTCATCTTTTCTCATTATTTGCTTTGCGAAATGTGGTTTCAGTTGTCCCTCCGCATTCGTAGTGGAACTGCTTACCGCAGGAGTGACATGTGACGCCATCGCTAATAGTCAGTTGGCATTTGTAGCAAAGCATATTGAGAAAGGTTGGTCACCGCTGGATTGCACCGATGGGTATAGAGGTAAGTATTTATTATTACAATGTTCGGAGTTGTCGATTTGTTTTTGCCTTTTTTGACACAGTACACGAACACTTTCAATGGAAAACACTATTACGTTAAAAAATATGTGTTTCTTGTTAATACTTGGTGATACTTATGTGTAATGATTCACTTTAAATAGGTTAAATGTTTAATTTTGACGGGAGTAGATCAAAACATATTAACACTGTCAAAAGAGTATTGTTGCAACTATGTTGTTATGTTTTCATAAATGAAGTATTTGTGTGTATGAGGCCATTTTGGATTTTGTGAATTAATAGGCATATGTTGTATTCGTACAGTTTTCTAATTTTAAGTAAGTTAGTTTCTTGGTATACTCTTTTGGTGGGGGTATCTGTTCTATAGTTAAAAAGTTTTTTTATAACTTTGTTTTGTATTATTTGAATTTCGTTTAGATATGTGATGTTTGTGTTTCCCCATATTTCTATGAGATAATTTAGGTGGGATTGAATTAAACTAAAGTATAATCCCCTCTTTACTTGTATTGGTAGAAGACGGGCTATTCTACCAAATACACCAATTAGTGGGATAATTTTTTATTTTACTTTTTGTATGTGGTGTTTAAAAGATAAGTGTTTATCGATAGTCCCAGGTATTTTTCACTATCTGAAATTTGTAGGTTTTTTCCTTCTATTTGCAAAGGTTTATGAGACGTCGTTTTTCTTTTTTGTGAACTTAAGATCATGTAATTTGTTTTTTTAGTGTTAATAGTTAATATATTTTTAATTAGCCAGTTATTTAATTTATTAAGATCCAGTTGGGCTTTTTCAAGTAAGTTTTCTAAGTTTTTACCAAAGTAAAATAAAGCAGTATCATCCGCGTATAAAAAAAATTTCTCCATTTAAGTTTAACTGACAGATATCGTTAATATATATTTGAAACAAGAGAGGCCCTAATATGGATCCTTGAGGTACACCATAATTTATATTATTGTGTTGACTGTTTTTGTTATCTAAGCTGACATATTGCATTCTGTTATTTAAATACGATTTAATGAGTTGGAGAGCAGGGCCGGTTACACCTATTTTTTCAATTTTTTTTAGTAGTATCACATGACTCACGGTATCGAATGCTTTTTGGAGATCTACGAGGATTGCTATAGCAGAATTTACCTGCTTTCTTCACTTTACCTTGATTACTTAGCGTATCCCTAATTTACCTGCTTTCTTCACTTTACCTTGATTACTTAGCCTATCCCTAATTTACCTGCTTTCTTCACTTTACCTTGATTACTTAGCCTATCCCTAATTTACCTGCTTTCTTCACTTTACCTTGATTACTTAGCCTATCCTTAATTTATCTGCTTTTTTCACTTTATCTTGATTACGAAGCGTATCCCTAATTCACCTGCTTTCTTCACTTTACCTTGATCACTTAGCCTATCCCTAATTTACCTGTTTTCTTCACTTTACCTCGATTACTTAGCCTATACCGAATTTACCTGCTTTCTTCACTTTACCTTGATTAGTTAGCGTATCCCGAATTAACCTGCTTTCTTCACTTTACCTTGATTACTTAGCCAATCCATAATTTACCTGCTTTCTTCACTTTACCTTGATTACTTAGCCTTTCCCTAATTTACCTGCTTTCTTCACTTTACCTTGATACCTAAGCCTTTCCCTAATTTACCTGCTTTCTTCACATTACCTTGATTACTTAGCGTATCCCTAATTTACCTGCTTTCTTCACTTTACCTTGATTACTTAGCGTATCCCTAATTCACCTGCTTTCTTCACTTTACCTTGATTACTTAGCCTATCCCTAGTTTATCTGCTTTGCTAACTTTACCTTGATTACTTAGCGTATCCCTAATTTACCTGCTTTCTTCACTTTATCTTGATTAATTAGCGTATCCCTTATTCACCTGCTTTCTTCAGTTTACCTTGATTACTTAGCCTATCCCTAGTTTATCTGCTTTGCTAACTTTACCTTGATTACTTAGAGTATCCCTAATTTACCTGCTTTTTTTCACTTTACCTTGATTACTTAGCGTATCCCTAAGTCACCTGCTTTCTTCACTTTACCTTGATTACTTAGCGTATCCCTAATTTACATGCTTTTTTCACTTTACCTTGATTACTTAGCGTATCCCTAATTCACCTGCTTTCTCCACTTTACCTTGATTACTTAGCGTATCCCTAATTCACCTGCTTTCTTCACTTTACCTTGATTACTTAGCCTATCCCTAGTTTATCTTCTTTGCTTACTTTACCTTGATTACTTAGCCTATCCCTAGTTTATCTGCTTTGCTAACTTTACCTTGATTACTTAGCCTATCCCTAATTTACCTGCTTTCTTCACTTTACCTTGATTACTTAGCCTATCCCTAATTTACCTGCTTTCTTCACTTTACCTTGATTACTTAGCCTATCCCTAATTTACCTGCTTTCTTCACTTTACCTTGATTACTTAGCCTATCCCTAATTTACCTGTTTTCTTCACTTTACCTTGATTACTTAGCCTATCCCTAATTTACCTGCTTTCTTCACTTTACCTTGATTACTTAGCCTATCCCTAATTAACCTGCTTTCTTCACTTTACCTTGATTACTTAGCCTATCCCTAATTTACCTGCTTTCTTCAGTTTACCTTCATTACTTAGCCTATCCCTAATTTATCTGATTTCTTCACTTAACCTTGATTATTTAGCATGTTCTTATTTTATTTGATTTTCACCTTCATTCATCAGCCTCATAGACTAAATACAACTAGACTAGGTGTAACCAGTGAAAAATAACACCAACTCAATTTTGTTTTGGTTCACGTGCACATTTATGAAAAGGCGCACGCATTGTGTCGCAATGCGAAATTGCAACTGTGCATTGCGTTTTACCTTTTGTTGGTCTAGAGTTAAGCTATTTTGCTTGTCAGCTATGCTGGGCAAGTTCATTTTTTCAATCACAAAAATAACCCAGTTCCAAATATTTTAGATTGTACCTTTCACGGACTTTATTTTAGAAAATGTAATCAGCTATCTGAATACAAAAATATATCAGTACCTTACAGATCGATTGAGGGCAGCGTATTAACAAATGTGAAAAATTCAACGAGATTAGATTTATTTCCGGCAAATTTGTGACGTCACATGCATAACACACCTCCAAGTGATTCGACCAATAGGGTGATTCAAGTTAATTATTATCACATGGTGAGCATACGAAAATCACGCAACCAACGCGTGATACTTATGGATGTATTAGTCGTCTAGCGTTGACACGCATTGAGAGGCGCGACAACTCATGTGTATGTGTGATTTATTTGGTCCGTGCATTTTGCTAATCAGGGTTGTATTAAGTCGTCATTGCCTTTCGGGCTTCGCCTTTTCGATTTTTTGCAGAAGAATTGATAGAAATAAAATTGCGTCATTTAATAACTTCATTTATTTTTTGTGTATTTTCGCTTAGGTTTCCACATAAACCGGAAAAAAATGGAGAAATGGTTAGAAGCAATCCGCATTCAATTATGTGACAATAACTGGGTACCATCAGCAGGAAACCGCGTTTGCTCTAATAATTTTCACGCCAAACATATTTATTCAACTGCAAGCGGCTTCCGACGTGTAGACTGAAAAGCTTTGCCTGTTATTCCGGTAATTATTTGGTTTGATTTTCGTGTGAAAACTTAAGCAAGTTTATTATGTATTGATTGGTTTTAATTTTTAAGTTTTTTTTTTAAACAGGTTTTAATTGATAATGTCGTTGTTTATTGGACAGTTGCTGTCCACCATGGCCACAGGTCCTGCGAAAGGAGATACCGTCATTGTTTCTTCTCGAACAGGACTGGTTCTGGATCCTGCTGAAACTTCTTCTGTAATCGACAAGCCGGTTGTTCCTCTACCAGAATTGCAACAACCGATGTGCGTGAATGCCGTAAATAACACGTAAAATTCTATTTAACGGGCGTAAATAAATAAATAAGTATGTATTGTAATCATGTAACCTCCACCCCCTCCCCCCTTACCCCTCTCCCATACGATCCCTGAAGCTCTGTCCTCATCATTGCTGCTTATTCATTTGCGAACCGGAACGCGAGCCGAACTACGAATTATGGGAAAGGAACGAAGCAATCTTATATTTCTTAATAAGTCGTGGTTCAGCTCGCTTGTGAACACGCAACATTATATGATTTATCTCTCTCTTTATGTTAATCTTACATTATGTTTAATGAAAAGTCGTTTAGTACTTAGGTTAGTTTTCAATAATGCTATCTTGAAGAAGGTTGATAAACTATTTGAAACAATGTCTCAATTCTAACAAAGTGGTTGAAGACAAAATAACTTTTAATTGAATCATAGTGGTATAATTATTTAATGCTACATAGTGTTGTTCTAGTCTCTATAATTTTTATGTTACTGTTAAACGTTTTACTAATATTATTTTATATTCATCAGCTTTAATTATTTTGTATAATTTTCGATAGCTTACTAGATATATTCTGTATTAAAATGCATGCAAAAGCCCGACTGGGAATAAAACCAAAGAAAATAAAATGATGTCAAGTCACAAAGTGATTGCTTTCTTCAATATTTATATACCATTCTATATAAAAACTATGGTAAATTAAAAAAAAAAACCTATGCACAGTAATAAAAATATAAACGTTTTTGGTTCTATAGGACCTGTATAAAATTCAAAAACACAAATAAAATAAATTAAAATCATTTTGTGTTTTTTATCAATTCTTTTCCTGATTCAGCCCTTATTCAGCACATAAAATTTGCTGTAAGTGTTAGTTTCTTTTTGGTTTTATGTCCATATTACAACACCTCTGACAACAAATTCTCCGTGGTTTCGCTTACGAGTTTGAACGGTTGTACAAAGAGTTTAAACAGAGTTGGGTTGTTAAGATCATCTCCATATTTGTGACGTACGCGCCATGTGGGGTCATTTTTAAAATGGATTTAATATAGACAGGGCCAATCTAGTATAATACATCAATGATCAGCCTGTCTTTAATGAATTTTCTTTTTTCACTTTACCTTGATTTCTTAGCCAATCTCTAATATATTTGCTTTCTGAACTGCAATTATTTTTACAAACACTATTTTTTATTGTGTCTGTTACTACGGTTCAATGAACTCTAGAAATTCCGCATTAAATTAAGGCCTCATTTTTAAACTTTGAACTGATTTTGGGAAACATTCTAACAAGCGATAAAGTAGGTACCTACCGAAAACATAATATTTGAAGAGAAAATTATTTTAATATATTCACTTTTCAAAATGGTAATTATAATATCCCGTGATTCTTCTATGGTCTGTGCTAGGTAATAAAAATACTAATTTCCGTTGTCTTCCTGCCTGTAAATCCAATTCAATGAACTCTAGAACTTTTGCTTTGAATTTGTTTGTTGTCGACTTCGGACTAGCGATAAAGTACCTATCTATAATATAACATTGTATATAACAGAAAATTGTTTAAGAGGCTATTTAAAAATCGGAACTGATATGTCTTGAATTCAGACTGAATATCGTGTATTAAATTATATTTATTATCCTTACCTTTGAACAGAAAGTACCGTATCCGGTCCCCGCGCACTGCTACTCGCGCGATAATAGTGGAAAACGTTTCAACGAGATATTAGCACGCAATAGCGCCTATATGGCATATATATACCTATATATACCTATATCACGGGTCTGCGCTAGTATTATATCGTTGGGAAAGAATCGAACCTATTGTCTTCCGACCCAAAGGCAAATAGTGGAGTGGATAATAGTGGAGCACGTTTCAACGAGATATGCAATATGGCTATCACGGGTCTGCGCTAGTATTATATCGTTGGGAAGGAATCGAACCTATTGTCTTCCGACCCAAAGGCAAATAGTGGAGTGGATAATAGTGGAGCACGTTTCAACGAGATATGCAATATGGCTATCACGGGTCTGCGCTAGTATTATATCGTTGGGAAGGAATCGAACCTATTGTCTTCCGACCCAAAGGCAAATAGTGGAGTGGATAATAGTGGAGCACGTTTCAACGAGATATGCAATATGGCTATCACGGGTCTGAGCTAGTATTATATCGTTGGGAAGGAATCGAACCTATTGTCTTCCGACCCAAAGGCAAATAGTGGAGTGGATAATAGTGGAGCACGTTTCAACGAGATATGCAATATGGCTATCACGGGTCTGCGCTAGTATTATATCGTTGGGAAGGAATCGAACCTATTGTCTTCCGACCCAAAGGCAAATAGTGGAGTGGATAATAGTGGAGCACGTTTCAACGAGATATGCAATATGGCTATCACGGGTCTGCGCTAGTATTATATCGTTGGGAAGGAATCGAACCTATTGTCTTCCGACCCAAAGGCAAATAGTGGAGTGGATAATAGTGGAGCACGTTTCAACGAGATATGCAATATGGCTATCACGGGTCTGCGCTAGTATTATATCGTTGGGAAGGAATCGAACCTATTGTCTTCCGACCCAAAGGCAAATAGTGGAGTGGATAATAGTGGAGCACGTTTCAACGAGATATGCAATATGGCTATCACGGGTCTGCGCTAGTATTATATCGTTGGGAAGGAATCGCACCCATTGTCTTCCGACCCAAAGGCAAATAGTGAAGTGGATAATAGTGGAGCACGTTTCAACGAGATATGCAATATGGCTATCACGGGTCTGCGCTAGTATTATATCGTTGGGAAGGAATCGAACCTATTGTCTTCCGACCCAAAGGCAAATAGTGGAGTGGATAATAGTGGAGCACGTTTCAACGAGATATGCAATATGGCTATCACGGGTCTGCGCTAGTATTATATCGTTGGGAAGGAATCGAACCTATTGTCTTCCGACCCAAAGGCAAATAGTGGAGTGGATAATAGTGGAGCACGTTTCAACGAGATATGCAATATGGCTATCACGGGTCTGCGCTAGTATTATATCGTTGGGAAGGAATCGAACCCATTGTCTTCCGACCCAAAGGCAAATAGTGAAGTGGATAATAGTGGAGCACGTTTCAACGAGATATGCAATATGGCTATCACGGGTCTGCGCTAGTATTTTATCGTTGGGAAGGAATCGAACCTATTGTCTTCCGACCCAAAGGCAAATAGTGGAGTGGATCCACTTATCGCTACCTGTCAATAGATGGCAGTAAATGCATAAATTTAACCATAATCGCAAAATAAACTAATAATTTGCGCTAATAAACAACAGATGGCTGTTAATACATAAAACAATTAAAAATATATTATTTACCGCTATTGTTCAATAGAGGGCAATAAGTGCATACAATATCAAATTCTGTTGAATAATCTTTGAAAATGTAAAAAGGTAATAAAACACCTAAATCAAAAAATGAGGACCCGTTTACAAAATCCTGTCTGACCCCAAGATCTCCAAATCAACACGAGGAGGATCCTTATTCAGATTCGGAGGATAAAAGAGAAAATGAAGAAGAAACGTCCACAATGATAGAAGCAAACGAGGTAAATAATGCCCTGAAAAACTCAAGACTTACCATAAATAATATTAAAAAAATAATAACGGAAGGGAAAGGAAAAATCATTCTAAAAGAAAAAATAAACGAAGGCATGGATAAACTATTCGACATTATTGCCCACTTAGTGGCTGAAAATAATGAAATGAAGGGCGAATTAAAAATATTACGACCACTAATAAAAAACTTTACCCAAAATATTATTGAAGTAAAAAATGTAATGAATGAAAACAAGTCGCTTCTCGTAAACATGGCAGAAAAAAATGAAGAATTTAAAAACAAATTGCATGTCACCAATATTAATAACCAAAATGAAGAAATTAAAACACCTCTTCCGGCACAGGACATCACACATCGCAGAATTAAAACAGCACAACTTCAATGGAAAGAAATAAAAATACGGATCTTTGGAGAACAAGCAGGCCACCAAATAAGAAGAAATCTGGAAAAAAACTTTAAAGATGTAGATTGTTCCAGCTATATATACCCTGGGGCAACACTAGACTGGTAAACGGCAAACATCATAAGAGAAAGTAAGAATTTAAACAAAAATGATTTTGTAATTTTAATAGCCGGAGAAAATGAGACATCCCCTAAAAACTTTCTAAGCAACTTGTACTACACCCTACGACAACTAGCCCATACTAATGTCCTAATACATCCAGTTACTAAAAACAACTATTTAAACATCTATAAACTGAATTCTGAGATTACATCTCACATCTTCGAATTCAAAAATTATTGTAAATTTACTGGGCCCATTTTTTATGAAAAAATGAATAACCATACAATTTTCAAAATGATGAGCTTAACAAGGGCGCATATAAAAAATGAGATCAATAAAATATCAGTCTACAATTTTGAGCACCCACATCCATCAGAAAAAAACCCAAAATATATTCATTCATCCATTCCTACACAAACCCGAGATGACAGGAACTCACCTTACCCGGAACAACAAACTACTTTTTTATGAATAATACTCGTACTCCTAAACTTGACGACATCAAATCCACCTTCAATATAATGCATCAAAACGTAAAATGCATTCGAAATAAAATTCTAGACTTAGAAAATATTCTATATGAAAAAAATATCGATGTACTTTGTGTTAGCGAACACTGGCTACAAAAGGATGAAACGACATCTATTAATTTTAATGGTTATAAATTAGGTTCAATTTTTTGTCGAGAGAGTCATATTCATGGAGGTGTCTCCATTTACTTAAACGAAAACATTGTATTTAAAGAACTAGAATTTGTTAAACAAATAACAAAAGAATTTGTATTTGAATGTGTTGGTATAGAAATTCCAAAACTTAAAATGATAATCTGTACAGTCTACTATAATGACTCTGATATTAATATTTTTTTTTGAACAACTTGAACTTTTACTCAACAAAATTTGCAAAAACAACAAAAAACAAATAATAATCTGCGGTGACTTAAATATTGATACAAGCTACAAGAACAAAAACGCAGATTCACTCAAAAACACACTAAAATCTCACAACATACGCTTGATTATTGATAAACCTACTCGTATAAAAGGAAATAAAAAAAGTATAATTGATCATATAGGTACAAATATATCAAAAAGCTCTTACACATGGGAAGTCACAGAATTAGCTGTATCAGATCATATGGCACAGTTAATGCACGTAAAAACAGAATATAATATAAACCAAACGTGGTATACAAAAAAACAATTATTTAACACAGAAAACACAAACATTTTTAACAATTACTTATCGTGTATATGTTGGGAACCACTGAAATCCTTTGAATCCATTAATGACAGCTACGAATACTTCATTAATGAAATAAATAATGGTATGAAGCTTTGTTTCCCCTTTAAAATGTATAAATATCCTCAAAAACGCAAAATAAATCGGGTAACGACTGGTATAAGGATATCTATTAGACAAAAAAGACATCTGTACATGAAACAAAAAAACACAAATGACCTCAAAATCATAAACAATTACAAACAATACAAAAAAATTCTCAGTAAAGTAAAACAGGTAGCTAAACGGAATTACAATAGTAAACGAATTCAAAACGCGCAAAATAAAACCAAAACATCGTGGAACATAATAAAAGAGAACTCAAATAATTCTAATTCTAAAAATAAACCAAAAATCTGTCTTAAAATAAATGATAACCTGGTATCAGAACCAAAAAACATTGCAAATGAATTTAACATTTTCTTTGCACCACCGCCACCACCACAAAATACATCTCTACATCCACAATCTGCCAAAACAGTCAAAAACAAACAGTCGCGATCATTCTTTATAACGCCTGTAAACAGGGAGGAAATTATTAAAATCATCGTAAAACTGAAAAATAAAAGCAGTGTCGGCACTGACAAAATCCCTATAAAAATTATAAAAGCATGTGCAGAAGCGTTAAGTTACCCGTTGGAAATATTAATTAACAAATCTTTTGAATCAGGAACCTTCCCAGAACAATTAAAACAATCTATTATTGTACCTTTGTATAAGAAGGGTCCTAAACAGGAAATCTCAAACTACAGACCGATATCCTTATTACCAAACTTTTCAAAAATATTTGAAAGAGCCATGTACAATCGCATTTATAACTTTCTCGAAAACTTTGAGATAGTATGTCCACAGCAATTTGGATTCCGTAAAGGCCGTTCAACAACACAGGCAGTATTCAATTTTTTGAACAAAATTCTAGAAAATATCAATATTAGTAAAAAAACTGTAGGTATCTTTCTCGACCTCTCAAAAGCATTCGACAATGTTGATCATGAGCTTCTTCTAATTAAACTTGAACATGTGGGTATTAGAGGTTTAGCATTAAAATGGTTTGAATCGTACTTAAAAAATCGTCAGTAGAAAGTTCAAATTTCAAATATCAATGAAAAAATGGTCCAGTACATGGTAGAATCCAAATGGAGAACAATAAACAAGGGTGTGCCACAAGGAAGCATTCTTGGGCCTCTCCTCTTCCTTATCTATATAAACGAACTTCCAATAATTGCTGGCACAGAATGTTCAATGTTTGCTGATGACACCGCTTTGTTGTTTGAATGTAATGGAGACGTTGACGAATTTAACAAACAAGTTAACGAGACTTGCCAATTAATAGCAAACTGGCTGTTATCGCAACATCTATCACTCAACACAAACAAAACCCAAATCTTAAAATTTTGTCCAGTGCAAGCTACAGCTATAAATATAAATGTAAACATTAATAATAATATAATCGAACCTTCCCAAACCTGTTCACTACTGGGAATAGAATTAGATACAAACATAAACTGGAAAGAACATGTCTCAAAAATTGTAGCAAAAATCAGTAGTTTTTCTTATGTTCTGGGTACCTTGAGAAAAATATTAAACACCGAATCAGTAATAGCCGCATACTATGGTTATGTATATTCAATAATAAAATACGGTATTATTTTTTGGGGAAACTCGGTAAACGCTAAAGATGTTTTCATCATACAAAAGAGATGCATAAGAAAAATTACAAACTCTGATCGTTTAGATTCATGTAGACCTATGTTTAAAAATCTGAAAATTCTGACAGTCACAGATATATATATAATGGAGTTATGCATGTTAGTGCGATCATCCACAGACAAGTTCCCACTAAAAAACTCAACACATAAATACGCTACAAGGCTCACAGAAAACCTACTAATACCAAAAGCAAACAAAACAATATTCCAAAAAGGACCATACTACATGGCCATTAAAGTATATAACAACCTTCCACATAACATTAAACAAATACAAGATACACACAAATTCAAATCGTTACTAAACACTTTCCTTGTTAATAACTGTCACTACACGTTGAGTGAATACCTCACGTAAATGAAACGCCTATTTTTTATTGGTATATATATTTGTATTTTTTTTATTTTTTCATTGGTATATTGTTATTTTATCTGTATAAACATTGTAATTATTATAATAAAACAAATAATATTATATATTGTATTTAAATAAATGTGGTTAGCTGGAAGAAATGGGGTCTACCCATAAGCTACACCTTTTGTAATTTTTATTTTACAATAAATAATTTTTGATTTGATTTGATTTGATTTGATAATAGTGGAGCACGTTTCAACGAGATATGCAATATGGCTATCACGGGTCTGCGCTAGTATTATATCGTTGGGAAAGAATCGAACCTATTGTCTTCCGACCCAAAGGCAAATGCTGACCGGCAGCAGTTTTACCAAAAAACCCAAAAATTATATTTTCAGTCCTGTTTGTTATCAGTTAACAAATAATTGTTTATTTTTTAATTTCTGAATGTAAGATTAGTGACTCCCAAACGAAAATGTAAAATAGAAAAATCAGAAAAAGATTCGGTCGTATCTGCCACCTGTATTATAAACAAAGATCTATACATGTTATGAAATAAAAAGAAAATTAAAAAAATAGCTATACCAAAGATTTATTATTGAAGTCTGGTCGTGGGGAATGTGTGTGTATGAGCGGCAAGAGTGCGCTTGTATTGGTTTACGTCTCGCACAAATGCCGGCCTTACCAGCCAAAGTCTGGTCGTGGGGAATGTGTGTGTATGAGTGGGAAGAGTGCGCTTGTTTTGGTGTACGTCTCGCACAAATGCCGACCTTACCAGCCAAAGTCTGGTCGTGGGGAATGTGTGTGTATGAGTGGGAAGAGTGCGCTTGTTTTCGTGATCGTCTCGCACAAATGCCGGCCTTACCAGCCAAAGTCTGGTCGTAAGGAATGTGTGTGTATGAGTGGGAAGAGTGCGCTTGTATTGGTGTACGTCTCGCACAAATGCCGGCCTTACCAGCCAAAGTCTGGTCGTGGGGAATGTGTGTGTATGAGTGGGAAGAGTCCGCTTGTATTGATGTACGTCTCGCACAAATGCCGGCCTTACCAGCCAAAGTCTGGTTGTGGGGATTATGTGTGTATGAGTGGGAAGAGTGCGCTTGTATTGGTGTACTTCTCGCACAAATGCCGGCCTTGCCAGCCAAAGTCTGGTCGTGGGGAATGTGTGTGTATGAGTGGGAAGAGTGCGCTTGTATTGGTGTACGTCTCGCACAAATGCCGGCCTTACCAGCCAAAGTCTGGTCGTGGGGAATGTGTGTGTATGAGTGGGTAGAGTGCGCTTGGATTGGTGTACGTCTCGAATAAATGCCGGCCTTACCAGCCAAAGTCTGGTTGTGGGGATTATGTGTGTATGAGTGGGAAGAGTGCGCTTGTATTGGTGTACTTCTCGCACAAATGCCGGCCTTGCCAGCCAAAGTCTGGTCGTGGGGAATGTGTGTGTATGAGTGGGTAGAGTGCGCTTGGATTGGTTTACGTCTCGCACAAATGCCGGCCTTACCAGCCAAAGTCTGGTCGTGGGGAATGTGTGTGTATGAGTGGGAAGAGTGCGCTTGTTTTGGTGTACGTCTCGCACAAATGCCGACCTTACCAGCCCAAGTCTGGTCGTGGGGAATATGTGTGTATGAGTGGGAAGAGTGCGCTTGTTTTCGTGATCGTCTCGCACAAATGCCGGCCTTACCAGCCAAAGTCTGGTCGTAAGGAATGTGTGTGTATGAGTGGGAAGAGTGCGCTTGTATTGGTGTACGTCTCGCACAAATGCCGGCCTTACCAGCCAAAGTCTGGTCGTGGGGAATGTGTGTGTATGAGTGGGAAGAGTGCGCTTGTATTGGTGTACGTCTCGCACAAATGCCGGCCTTACCAGCCAAAGTCTGGTCGTGGGGAATGTGTGTGTATGAGTGGGAAGAGTGCGCTTCTATTGGTGTACGTCTCGCACAAATGCCGGCCTTGCCAGCCAAAGTCTGGTCGTGGGGAATGTGTGTGTATGAGTGGGAAGAGTGCGCTTGTATTGGTGTACGTCTCGCACAAATGCCGGCCTTGCCAGCCAAAGTCTAGTCGTGGGGAATGTGTGTGTATGAGTGGGAAGAGTGCGCTTGTTTTGGTGTACGTCTCGCACAAATGCCGACCTTACCAGCCCAAGTCTGGTCGTGGGGAATGTGTGTGTATGAGTGGGAAGAGTGCGCTTGTTTTCGTGATCGTCTCGCACAAATGCCGGCCTTACCAGCCAAAGTCTGGTCGTAAGGAATGTGTGTGTATGAGTGGGAAGAGTGCGCTTGTATTGGTGTACGTCTCGCACAAATGCCGGCCTTACCAGCCAAAGTCTGGTCGTGGGGAATGTGTGTGTATGAGTGGGAAGAGTGCGCTTGTATTGGTGTACGTCTCGCACAAATGCCGGCCTTACCAGCCAAAGTCTGGTCGTGGGGAATGTGTGTGTATGAGTGGGAAGAGTGCGCTTGTATTGGTGTACGTCTCGCACAAATGCCGGCCTTACCAGCCAAAGTCTGGTCGTGGGGAATGTGTGTGTATGAGTGGGTAGAGTGCGCTTGGATTGGTGTACGTCTCGAACAAATGCCGGCCTTACCAGCCAAATCGTTGTTGCAATTTTCAGAATACCTTAAATTTGTTATGTACGTACTTACCTCAAACATCAACAGGTTGTTGAACGCCACAAATACTAAAAATCAACCCGTTCAAAAAAAGTTTTTTTTATATACCTAATCATATTTAAAAAAAACGTTATTTTGGTTTTACTGAGGACTGTATCTTATTTCCCAGGGACTGAAATCAACCACGCTAACAACCTTGCCAAATGCCGATCGGGTAGAACCGATATTTACTTCGTGTATTAACTGCTGTTATGTCATCTAATTTCAGAGAAATGCTTTTGTGTAAGTGTTCGCCACCAAAAGTTGCATTGAGTGCATTTGTTATAAATTAGGGTCCTTAGAATAATAACTCAGATTCTTGAGAGTAAAGTGAATCACTTTTTATTTGACAATAAACATCCACTATCACAGGTATGATTAAGCACTTTTTAATAACTACTCTGGGTACAGGTACTAGTTCCCGTAGTTATTTCGGAGAGGTGAAACCTTTGATTGTTTTTAAGTAAGAGCGTTTTTAAGCAAAGACCACCTTTTTATAACCTGACAAAAGACTGTTGACACATTCAAATTTCAAAAGGCCGCAAAACAGAGATCGTCTTTGCTGATAGAATTTAATCAAACACATAGCAGAGGCGCGAACCTTTCATAAATAATATTATCTAACCTTCATAGGGTACATAATTACCCTGAAAATTATACATGCACCCCCCGAAAGAAACTTAATTCACCAATTAAGGTTCTTTCTAACAAAAGAAAAATTATATAACTACATAATATAGCCATTAATATTAACCAAAATAAAAAAATTTAAATTCTAAATCATTGAAAGAAAAAACAAAATACATATAAAATATAAAGGATTCAGTTTTTAACAACACAACACAAATCTTGATTGGCTTCATCTTCTAATTCCATCTGGATGGGTTCCTTGTTATGATTTCCATGAGAATAACCTTGTGCACGAGGGGTCATCAGTTTTGCACGAGGATTCATCAATTTGAGCCAGGGTCATCAATTTTGTTACATCAGTTTGTGGCGTGCAACGAAAAAACATAAATTGCACGATAGTGGTGTTTCTTCATATTGCCCTTTGTTGAACGAGGCAGTCATTGGCGTTCAAGGTTGTCCTCTACGGGTAGCAGACAGATTTTTGTAATTGGTCGCACGAACGTCCCTTGTGATGTCCGGAGGGTGACTACCCTTGTGATTCCATCAGCTCCAGGATAGCAGGATAGTATACGAGCCATTTTCCATAGAGTGGGGGTAAGTTATCTTCCTTCAAAATAACTAGATCATTTTCCTGGAGGGACCTCTGGTTGCTGGTTTGCCATTTGTTCCTCCGTTGAAGCTCTCCCAGATAATCCTTTTTCCACCTGAACCAAAAGGATTGAATTAGTTCTGTCATTTTTTGATACTGATTTAGTCTGTTGTATGGTACATCTCGGACATCTTCTTCTGGAATAACAGATGCATTTGTGCCCATAAGGAAATGGTTAGGAGTCAGAGGATTTAAATCATTAGGATCGTTATACAGTGGTGTTAAGGGTCTGGAGTTGAGACAGGCTTCGACTTGACATAGTACAGTATAAAAAAGCTCAAAAGTTAAAGATGAACAATTAGTAATTCTATACAAGTGATATTTGGCAGACTTGACTGCGGCCTCCCACAGACCTCCTTGCGTTGGTGCGCGTGGAGCGATAAAATGCCATTCTATTGACCTATTTGCTAAATACTCCTGAATTTTGTCATCATTTTTTCTCAAACTGGCATAAAGTTCCTCCAGTTTATTACATGCTCCTTTGAAAGTAGAAGCATTGTCGGAATATATTTTCTTGGGTTGACCTCTGTGAGATATAAACCGTTTCAAACAATTTAAAAAAGTTTCGCTAGATAAATCTGTTACTAGCTCTAAATGGATAGCCTTAGTAACAAGACAAACAAAAATACATAGATACGATTTAATTAGAGGAGCTTTCTTCAGAACTCCACTTTTGATTTGGAGCGGACCCGCGTAGTCCAAACCGGTTACAGAGAAAGGCCTGCTAGGGGTTATTCGGTCCATAGGCAAATTACCCATAATTTGCTGGCCTACGACGGGGCGGCATCTAAAACATATTATACAGTTATGTAATATTCGTTTCACTGTGTTTTTACCGAATATCGGCCAAAATTTTAACCTTATTTCGGCTAGTGACGCTTGTGCTCCTGCATGTAAATTCGCATAATGATAGTGACGTATTATTAATTCTGTCAACTTATGCCTTGCAGGTAAAATAAAAGGATGTTTTTGTCGAAAAGTTAAATGTGTTGCTGTGGACAATCTCCCACCAACTCGTATTAATTGGTCATGTAAAAACGGGTTGAGAGCCTTTAAAGAACTATTTTTATTTACACTTCCATTTTATATTAAGGCTTCTCGTTCTGCCTGACAACTGTATTTTTGTGACGATACAATTAAATATTTCAAAGCTAATTCAAGTTCTTCAACATTTAAATTTCCTGATATTTTGGTCTTTAACTTATCACAGTTATTTATAAATCTTAATACATAGGCAGTTACACGTTTTAGTTTAGTTAAAGAAGAGAATTTCTTAAAGATGTCCCATTCTTCCGGATTAGTTACAATCAAAACATTTTTTCCTTTAATTTCCGGAGGGTTTGAACAAGATATTTTCGATAGCGGCCAAGTGTTGTTTTCTCTAGTCAACCACTCTGGCCCATGCCACCATATTGAGGAATCCGCTAGTTGATCAGCAGTAGCTCCTCTTGATAATATATCTGCTGCGTTGTCAGAGTTTCCTAATTGATCAATACAAGGACGGCGTGGTAAAGTTACTGTAAATCTACCGTCTTCTTCTCTTGCATGAGTAGCTATGAAATTAGCCTCGCAAGCTTTCTCCTCATGATTTTGATATTTCATGGGGTTGACTTCTTCAAGATTCCAAGATTTTTCAATTTGATCTTAGTTTATTTATGGATAAGCTACAGAATTGTGATACTGGCCTTTGGTTGGGATATACGTTGGTCGGTCCTGAAACGATCCATCCCAGTTGTGTTCGTTGAAGTGTGGGACCGGTATCCAACTTCATTCTATCATTGGTCAGGATGTCCCAAAAACCTTCAGCCCCCAACAAGATGTCGATAGGCGCTGCGATGTTGAAATTCGGGTCTGCCAATTCTAATCCTTGAGGCAACTTAATCTGGTTTCTTGGTATTGATGTTTGCGGCAGACTTGTCGTTATTTCCTGTAATATCAGACAAGATATTGTATTTTTATAGTTGGTTCTTAAATAATTAAAGTCTACCGACACACTTTTCCTTATGTGTGTAACATTATTGTATAGGCCTGATACCGGCTTATTTATGTGATTAAATTTTAAATTTAATTTTTTTGCAAAATCCTCTCTCATAAAATTGGATTGTGCTCCAGAGTCTTTTAGTACTCTTGCCTTATATAAATTATTGTCGCTACCCACGATACCTACTATCGCCGTAGACAACAATACTAAATTTTCTGCCTTACCTACGGCAGAATGATTGTTAACTGAGACATCTTCTGCCTCAGTTCCTAAATTTGGAGATTCTACACGGAATCCCTCTTTATGAAGCAACGTATTGTGATCATTACTGTCACATCGTTTGCATTTAAAGGTGATCCTGCAATCCTGTGCAAGATGAACCGGCTTCAAACATTTGAAGCATGCTCGGCTCTTTTTCAAGGCTTCTATCCTTTCCGATATTTTTAATTTTAGAAATTTTTTGCAGTAAAAGATCGGATGATCCTCACCGCAGAATGTGCATTTTCCCTTTTTTACAGATAATAACACAGTTGATTCCCTATTATTAATCCCTAAATGTGATTTAATTTGGCTGTGCGGTTTTTTGTCCGTAGTTTGCATAAGTTCTAAAGTTTGAGCTCGTAAAGCTAAACATTTCAAGAACTCTTTCAGTGTTGGCAACTTCCCTTCAATAGGGCTTTGTTCCCAATGTTTTCTAGTAATCACGTCTAATTTGTTTGAAATTATGTAAATAATTAAAGCATCCCATTGATTTACTTGAACTCCTAAGTTGTGTAAAGCCTTTAAGTTAACGTTAGTTCCATCTATCAATTGCCGCAATGCGACTGCATCTTCCTGCTTCATTTCCTTCATTTGGAATATGAATTGAATATGCTTATGTACAGTTGCCCTTAAATTAGAATATCTCTCATGTAATAGTTCCCATGCTCCTTGATATCCAGAATCAGAGATCTCTAAATTTGAAATGATTTTAATTGCTTCTCCCTTTAAGCAAGATTGCAAATAATAAAATTTCTGTACATTGCTTATCAAATTATTATTGTGAACTAAAGTCTTAAAAGTTTCTACAAAGGTGTTCCAATTTTTCTGATCTCCGTGGAATTCTTGTAACTTTAGGTCAGGTAATTTTATTTCTACCCTCGATTGTTCTACGGATTCTAATGCACCTTTGGCCGTTGCCATTAATGAATAATATTAATTTTCAAATGATTCTCTCTGAGAAGCATTTTCGATTTCATTTACATCTGAGATTTCCTCAATTTCATCCTGAATAACTTCAAATTCATCAATTATAGATTTAATTCTGTCATATCTTAGTTTTATTTCGTGAGCTGAAAGAGTATTCAATGCATCATTGAATCTGGTTAATTTTCCCCTTAAAACTCCGCGTTTGTTCACTAATCCTTTCAATTTCTCCATCGTATTATGAATCGCGACAATAAATTTCCGATAATTAAATGATCACTACAATAATTCACTAAAACTGGTAAATTATTCGCGTATTAATACTCCAATTTGAAAGAAATGATGACAAAATCCTTACAATGTTTACTATTTTCGATAAAATCTGCACATAAAACACGTAGCTAATATTGTTATTGTGAAATGTCATACAAAATTAAGTTATGACTTGCAATATTTATGATGTTGACAAACAGTAAATCGGAATATCTTGTAACAAATTATTTCTCATATTATTATTTGAATAAAATAATAAAGATATTTTGGGAATTCTAGATGTGATAGGAGTTGGATTTGGAAGGATTGGACTTATCTGTCTGATGCGATGGCGTGTTTCCAGGTTCTCAGACTTCCAGCTACTTCCAGCTTGATCTCTCAAGGATCTCTTCAATATTTTTGGCCGCTTGGTTTTTGTTTAAATTTCTGTAATATCGCTTGGATTACAATATCCGGATCGCTAGGACCATGTTATAAATTAGGGTCCTTAGAATAATAACTCAGATTCTTGAGAGTAAAGTGAATCACTTTTTATTTGACAATAAACATCCACTATCACAGGTATGATTAAGCACTTTTTAATAACTACTCTGGGTACAGGTACTAGTTCCCGTAGTTATTTCGGAGAGGTGAAACCTTTGATTGTTTTTGAGTAAGAGCGTTTTTAAGCAAAGACCACCTTTTTATAACCTGACAAAAGACTGTTCACACATTCAAATTTCAAAAGGCCGCAAAACAGAGATCGTCTTTGCTGACAGAATTTAATCAAACAAATAGCAGAGGCGCGAACTTTTCATAAATAATATTATCTAACCTTCATAGGGTACATAATTACCCTGAAAATTATACAGCATTGTCATCGACAACGAGTCGTCTGACGAGTTTCAGCTCGATTGGATGTCAGGAATTGGGTTTATGTGTGTTTCCAATATTTGCTCCAAATTCGATGAATTTATTTATTTATTTATTTAATATCAACGGTATAAATATACCATAACCAATGATAACATGTCACAGTTAAAATCGTAGAAATATTTAAAAAAAAGAATTACAAATATATGTGGCATTTGATTGTGAAATGACATTAGAGAGTAAGTAAGTAAGTAAACAAGAGATACAAGTACATAAGTTTCTATAGTGCAAATAAGGTAGAATTAGATTAAATTAATATTGATTGAAAAGATTTGATAGCATAGCCCTCTTGTACCTACCTTGCGTGCAGTTAAATAGATCTGCCACATCTGCGTATCTATTACTAACTTCATGCAACCTCGGTACAAGCGAGTGTTTGGAATACTCAGTCCTGATATTGTTGCATTTAAACAGAATTTTAGAACGAGTAGCTCTCGTGGGTATATGAAATTCAATGAGGTTAATTAAATCAGGACTGTCTATACTACCATTTACAATTTTGAACATAAATATTAAGTCGGATATAATTCTTCGATCTGAGAGTTTTAATAAATTTAGATTTTTCATCAAGTAATTATAGTTTATATTTTCAATGGGAATACCGAGTTTAAAATTAATGTGTCATAGGAATATATGTTAAATTTTTTCGATTGAATCTGAATGTAATTTGTAGTGGGGGGATCAGATCGAGGAGTTATATTCGACTTGACTACGAACCAGGGATGTATACAAAATTTTTAATGTTGAAATATTCTTGAAACCTCTGGAATTTCGAAGAATGAAGCCTAGCATTTGATTCACTCTCGAAAGCAAATGTGAAATTCAAATAAATGTGTTTAAAAATAGAATGTCTGTTTTTATCGCATTGACTTTCTGGTATTGTAATTTGTCCAGTTATTATACTGTTAACATGATTTTACTAAATTTAATTATAATTATGATTAATGCTGGGCAATCAGGGCCGCCGCTAGCCGCTCGAACGCCCGTGTACATATCCGTCAATGCCGCCCCCACCCCCCATCCGTACTTTACTTACAATCAGGGCCGCCGCTAGCCGCTCGAACGCCCGTGTACATATCCGTCAATGCCGCCCCCACCCCCCATCCGTACTTTACTTACAATCAGGGCCGCCGCTAGCCGCTCGAACGCCCGTGTACATATCCGTCAATGCCGCCCCCACCCCCCATCCGTACTTTACTTACAATCAGGGCCGCCGCTAGCCGCTCGAACGCCCGTGTACATATCCGTCAATGCCGCCCCCACCCCCCATCCGTACTTTACTTACAATCAGGGCCGCCGCTAGCCGCTCGAACGCCCGTGTACATATCCGTCAATGCCGCCCCCACCCCCTATCCGTACTTTACTTACCAATTTTAAGAGTTTTCACCGAAAATAATTAATAATCTAATACTCACTGATTACATTTATGATTCAGAGGAACTAGTTGCAAAAATTACTTGAATAAATCGCATATTATAACCGTGAACAATCAACGTAAGTTGCATTAGATGCCGTGTACACCGATTTCAGTAAAGCCTTCGACAAAGTTAGTCATAATCACTCTTTGAAAAAAATACTGGCTAGTTAGTCACAAGTTATGTAGGGCGTACCACAAGGATCGTACCTTGGACCATTACTTTTATATTTTTTATTAACGACCATACATCTGTAGAATTTTTCAACCTCAAATTTAATATTGCAATTAAATCTAAAGAAGTTTGTGTACTCTAACGATAAGACTTATTACCTTATCTGCCTAGTGTATTGATAACGAAACGGAATTGTATGTAGCTAAGTGTAAAGTTATCATTCTTAAAACATCAAAAAAAACCTATTTATATAATAGGAATAATATTCAACAGTAAATAACGTTTGTGAAAAATTCAAATAAATTATTCGGTTAGATTGTGAGATCAACTAAACCATTCTCAGCTTTATATTTAATTTCAATTTACGGAAATCCTAGTGTTTTGTATACAATAGTCTGTAATCCGCATTGTATTATGTATATATATATTTATAGTTATCTAGGGAATCTGTTTAAATAAATATTTCGCAGATTTAATTTTATAGGTCAAGTGTCCACCACCTACTTGACAATTACCCACATAGACTTACATAATGTTTCATATAAGAGAGAGAAAAACGAAGAAATGTAAATGTTCTCTGTTATATAAAAGTGATTATAATCATGGTCAGTCAAATCAAGTTACGTACCAGGCCCATATCAACGAGAAGCCCTAACATATCAAGTTTTATATCAGGCCCATATCCACGAGAAGCCTTAAAGGGTTATATACCAGACCCATATCCACGAAAAGCAAAAATAAAAATATTTTTGTATTCGGTCCAAAATAAACATATTTTTGACCGAATTTTTATCAATAACACTGCATATTTTAATTTTATGCCTAGATTGTCTCGGTCATACAAGTTTTTGCCAAATAAAAATAATTTAAAGCTTGTTTCAAAAGATACCTCCATATTTCTGTGCGACTAGAATAGTGTTTCTTTGATACAGTTATCTCCGAGAAAGCAGTTCCGAGGGGTGTAGTGAGGTGGGGGGAGGGCTAATGAGTGTTCACCCAAAATAAAAATTTGGTTCGTTGATATAGCTACATTTCGGTAAAAAATCGGTATCTATCGAAAATAAAACTTCTTTATTGCCAATTTTAATGATAATTATGGACAAATTGTTTGCTAAAAAATGCATGCAATAAATCCAATGACATTCTTTATGCTGGAATGATGAATGATAACGAGTTAGAACATTCCGAGTTCACTGTATTTGCCGCCCCCTGAAAGTGCCGCCCGTGTGCAGTGCATGCCCTGTTCGCACGCTTACGGCGGACTTGTGGGCTAAATCATACATTTAATATCGTCATTTTTAAGTAGGTAGGTTAGGTACATCAGAATATTGAATCAATTTTTTCTGTCGTATTGTTGAGCACCACCTGGATAATGTATTAATCCAGTCGGCACTCAAGAGGGGCCAGCGAATCCCCCTGTTGGCACTCTCTGGTGCCTATACAGTTGCTTCGGACGCTTTGCCAGTTTTGGCCGGCATATTGCCAATTGATTTAGAAATTAGGGAGGTGCTAACAAAGAAGAAGTTTATCAGAGGAAGACCTGCTACTCACCTAGGTGTTAACTTAATACCAGGCGGATCTGTGTCTCTCCCTGCTCTTCTTAGAGAGATGCAAGAAATAACGCTGAGTGAATGGCAAGCGCGATGGGACAGGTCAAATTCGGGAAGATGGACTTACTCACTCTTCCCGTCTGTTAAACTCAGAATGGAAGGGGCATATTTAAACCTGGATCACCATGTGACCCAACTTCTCTCCGGGCATGGGGAATTCAGGGGGAGACTTCACAGTCTCGCCCTGTCCCCCCATCCAAACTGCGCATGTGGTAATACTGACCAGACTGCCGAGCATATTCTGTGGCATTGTGAGATTCTGACGGATGCAAGAGAGGAAATGTTGGAAGGTCTGAACGTCATCACAAGACCGGTATGGAATGCCGATCTCGTTTCGAATAAGGTGAACTTTGAGTTCCTGAGGAAGTTTACAAAGGTTTGGGTAGAGAGATGGCCTGATCTCAGAGTCGCTGATTAGATTAAAATCATTCAGAGTTTCAGGTGCCATGTGTGACTGCTTCTGGTTTCCTCGGTTAATTTTTTTCTTGCTCTCATATTACCTTCGTTATGATGTCTGTTTTATTTTTTATTTTATATTAAGGTTTGAAATCACCTATGCATTATATATTTATTTTTTTTTGTTTTTGCTGTTTTCTTTTTAATTTTGTCTGTTAATGCTTTTCTTCTTTCCATAGTATCTGTTATTATTTTGATTATTTCTTTTGTTATGATTGTTTCTATTTCAGCAGGATTCCATGCGAGACTGACCCCTTGAGCGATGGTAGTGATGACTCCATCGCACAATCCGTCATAATGAATTTAATTAATTTAATTTGAGTTTTTAATTGACTTGTCCTTTATCATTTTTTCTTCTTTTTTTGCTTTACATATTATGAGGAGTGTGTGCAGTAAGCCGGAACTGAACTTTAATCGTCCTGTACCGTATTCAACCCGTTTTGGGTGTGAAATAGACCTCGTCCCTGCCTAATCAGACGCCTCCCGCACCGGACAAGTGTTCACACAGAGTCGACTGCGCCTCCCCCATCGCCATGGCGGGCTTGAGGAATGGCCGAGCAAGCTCGGCAACCTCCCGCCCACCTTCCGAATGCCTGACGCTCACTTAGTCCCTAGGGTCTTCGGGCACGCCCCTAACCTTACCACATACTTTTTCTTCAGGGCATAATCAGGTAATCCGGCGGAGGGACGCGGTAGTCGTTCTTTGTGTACGGACAGACCGATCGCCATGCACATTCTCGATGGGACTGCCAGTGGACGGGTGTAATCCTCTCCGGTAATATTTATATATGTTTAAATGTAGATTCCTACAGTATAAACATGAATGTATATGTGTTTCTTTTCTTTTTTTTTCTTTCTCTACAGATGGCCTAGTCTTTAAGCAGTTATTTCGTCCTGTACTATTTTTAGGCTTATTTTATTTTATTATACCTATACATATTTTAATATTGTTATTTGTGTTTTTGTGCATATTGTAGGCATCCTGCAGCCTAACCACTATGCAGGGACATTGGAGGTCTGGATTCATTTTATAATAAATGTAGAGTCGTTAAACAAATAAAAAATAGAGTCCTTGTGAGAGCCCTGAAGGAGTAACCATCTGTTACTTATACCAGGGCGGGTAAGCGATAACCTCCAGTGTCGTATTGTTGTACTAACTTTAATACACTGTTTTAGGGTATTTATTGCGTTAAGTTTTTTTGCAAAAAGTCTACACAATTTAGACAAAATAAATTACAAGACCCATTGTAAGGTAACATATACATATTGATTAAAGGGGTAGAAAAACCAGCAATAAATGGGACGATCAAGTGAATCAAGTATGTAGTTACTCTATTCAGGTCATGTCAAGAACGATCATCGTTGATCTCGCATATCCCACAAACAAAGTTTAATCGTTAAAAAGTCCCTCCAGACAGCATGCTCAAAGAAGACAGTCAAAAATTAATTCCTTAAATAATTTCAAATATTTTCCTGTTTGCGAAAAAATAACTGGCGTTTAGATAAGAGTTGCTGAAATAAACCAAATCGTTATCTCTTTCAGGCTCTGAGTGTACAGATAAAAACACTCTATAAATACGATTGCTTGACTGTTTCCAACCATTGTAGAGGTAACGTTGTAGAGTGCGGTACATTATAGGGTGCGCTTTTTAAAAATAACTTCACTTCAAAGTATTTTTCAAAATGAGTTTCTTAGAGGAAATCGCGTTCACTGTATTAGTAATTACATCTTTAGTTTCGGGACAGCTGCAAGGTAAGAATTATAATAATATTTTCACACTTTAAAAACATACGCACTTTGAATTTTCAATTTAAAATCTGAAGAATTGTCTTTTTTAAAGTTTTCTTTTACATATTCAAACTGATTGATAATGCCTTTGAAAGGCGTTACATCTGTCACGCTCATTAATAATTACACAGAACATTTATTTAGCTTTTTTTAATAAATTAAATAATACTATTGCATATTGAATAGATTAAAGAAAAACTTCAAATTAAAATGGAATTCCGCAAATTAAATACATAACATAACATGTGTTGTCTATTTTTCTGTGTTACATTGAAATTGGAAACAAGTTATATACCTAACAACTATTTAATTTGTTGAATATTAAAACTAGATTAACTGGCATTGATTGTAATATTCCCATTTTTACTGAAACCCGTGATTATTATGAGTATCTAGTACCAACATTTAAACGCAGTTTAATAAATTAGATTGATTAATTGTATTTCAAGTAGATAGATTTTTAATAAGAGGTTTATTAATAGATTTGTTACAAAAAAAAATAATTCGACACAAATACTAAACAATAAATTTACTGACATTTATTGACTGCTAATTTTTCTTACTAAAATCCGTCATTTCCACAAATGCCATTTGTTAAATAAAAAGTCCTTAGTATTTTTTTAGTTTTTATGTTTTAAATTTAAAAAAAAAAACGTTTTCTTGCATATTTTTAACACAAATTTACTTCATTTACTTTTTTACTTTATAAATATTGTTACCTAAATACAATCTGGTAGTATTTATAATATTATGTAAGTACATTGGAAAATAAAACTCAATAATACAAAAATGTCAGAAGTTGTAACATAGTTAAGCCCAAGAAATACATAGTTAACGCACAAGAAATACATAGTAAACGCACAAGAAATACATTGTTAATACACAACAAATCCAAAAAATGATTACTTAATTAGTGACTTAAATATTTAGTTATTTTTTAATACCGCACAATAGTCCCAACTGCTAATAATTTATAATAAAAACACATAAATTTGTTTTTGACCACGATAGTTTTATTTTCACTCTACCGGTTTCGGAAGATCCCTTCCTTCGTCAGGAGAATATTTAAAACTGATCTACTAAACAAAATATTGACACATAAAAACAAAAATGTTAAGTGTTTGAGGGAGATGTGGACAAAGTGGAAGGGGTAATTACGGGAATTCCAGGAAGAACAGAGCGGTTAACTGGAAATATGTCTAGAATAGGACTATAAGACAGATTAATTTGGTTATTTATTATACTGGAGTTATTATTGAGGGATTTTCTGATTTCAAGTGCTTCTAAATTATCTATTTTTTTGCCTTTATTACTACGGTGAAGAATTTTAACCCCTGTATCTTTACTAAAAGTATGATCGGTGGAAATGAGATGATTGGCAAACTCCGAAAAATTATTGTTATTACAAAATATAAGGACGTAAGAATTATTTACTTTTCCTTTGTAAGGTGCAATCTAATGACTTGTGATACACTAAAATATTTAACACACTTCTTTGATCCTCGCGAGGCGTAGTCCGTTTCTGTACAGTCTTCTTGGAAACTCTTCTATAAATGTATATTTTTGTGTTGCGCCACTGGTCTCTATACAAAATCCATGCATTGATATCTGCTAAATCCTAAATGTTACAAACTGTTGCCAGTGAGATTCTGCTTTCCCGATATATGTTTTCTCCCTCTGACCAACCAAATAAGATTACCTCTAATATGAACAACCAGGTCTCCTTTTTCTGTCACAAATTGACATATTAAATGACCGTCATCTTTTCTCAATTTTAATACATACAAATGTATTACCAAAAAAACCTCATATTCGTGTGAGAATAATCTGTTAATATAATTCAACAAAAAAATAAGAAATAACATATATATAAAATAAATAAGATAATGAGATCAATAAAATTGGAAATATATCTGATAGTATTATGACGCTAATGCCTGTACAGTTTCGGATTGTTGTAAACGGAATTGGCGCCCTCTGTTATTTACAAAAGGAACCGTTGAAGTTTTCAAACAGAATTCCTGATTAGAAAATGTCAAAAAGAAAATTAACAAATTCTCAGTTCAAAATTTTTTCACATATTTCCCGACCCTTTTTTAGATCAAATTTCCGAGCAAAATATTTCTGTTTTTTCCAATTTCTCAACATGGAAAATTCACAAACATCACACAATATCAAAAAGATAAATGATTTCGGGTTATTTTCCCGAATGTGTTATATTTACTATATAATTAGATAAAGTGGCTTTAAGTTGTGGCATTACTAAATAATTAACTAACTTTAAATTTTTATTTGAAAACCTTAAACTTTTTCCCAAATAATACATATGTTGTGGTCCGCTGGACTCATTTTTGTAATCAGTGATTTTTGAACCAAAAAATATTGATTATTTCGGAAATTTGAACTTAGTTAGTTATTTAGTAATGCCACAACTTAAATCTACTTGTGCTAATAATACAGCAAATATTTAGCATGAAAATCACTTTTTGACGCACGTCGGGAAAATGATTATTTTATGAAAAAATTTCACAATTTTCCCGAATGAATGTTTTTCACAAAGAATAAAAAATTTTGCAACACGTAAAATTTCCAAAAATCACAAAATATCAAAAAAATGCTTATATAAAGATTTCCCCACCAATTTTCGATTACAAAATTTTCTGGGATTTTTTTTCCCGAAAATAGCAATTTCCCAACATGGAAAATTGTTACACATTTTACAAAATTTACCGAAACATTTTCCGAACTTAAATTTTCCTATTTTCTTGAAAGAATTTTATTTTATTTCCAAAACTTTACGTTATATCAAAAATATAAATTATAATAATAATTCTTTTTAAAAAATTCCCGACCTTTTTTCTGACTAATTTGTCCCGAGGAAATTTTTTCAGAAAAATAATGAATCCAGGGTAGAAAATTTCCCAACAGAACAAAAAGTTTTCCAGGATGAAAAAGTTCCAAACTTTTCAAACTCGAATAACGTGGTAAAAAAAAATAAAAAATTACATTTTCAACATTAAAAATAGTAATTGTACTGAAAAAATATACTGAGAATATTTTACTGTTTTTTTTCCCGGTGAATTTTCTGCCACTGGATAGCTAGAGGTTACGTTTGTTGTAAGGACTGGTCTTTTCATAGAATTTGAACAAGTCATCAAATTTCAATGTTAATTTTCAAGTTCTATTCAAGTTCTGTTATTATATCAGTATTGACCAGTTGTTTAAAAAAACTGAAATAATAACAGAACTTGAATAAAGCATTCAAAAAGCTTGGAAAACAACTTTGAAATTTGATAAATTGTTTAAATTCTATGAAACAACCCGTCCTAAGAATTATACCATAAACTTCAATGCACTGACTTTAGTTGATAAGTCTGGCAATTATGGTTATGGCATTTTATTTCAAAATACACAATTTCGGCAAATTCTTTAATTTCTCGAGTCTATTGGTAGTAAATTTATTAGTAAATTGAAACTCCCATACTTAGCACAAATTAGTATTTATTCGTCCAGTGAATTTAAAATGAACCGATTTAATTGAAGACGTACATATTACGTAGGTATTCAAAAAATGGTTTTTATTTTGATACCTAATTGAATAGATAGGTACCTATGTGATAAGCCACTTTGCACACATTCTAATAACTGCTATTGTACATACAAAGGGGCAAGACTCCACTATAAAGGAACTTTACTAAATTGGGCGAAACTGAATATTGATTTTTATTTATTGTTATTAAGTTTAATTTGTAGAACTCCATTTTATTTTTTTATTTTTTATATATTCAATAATATTATTATTGGGTTTATAAAAACAGTTTATTTTTAAACAAGTTCTGCTGTGTAATTATTATTACGCGTGACAGCTGTTTCGCCTTCTGAAGGTTTGCTGAAGGTTTGATGAAGGCCTTCTGAAGGTTTGAAGGTTCGCCTTCACAGTTTGATAATGCCTTCAGAAGGCGAAACAGCTGTCACGCTTAGTTATAATTACACAGCAGAACTTGTTTAAAAATAAACTGTTTTTATAACCCCAATAATAATATTATTGAATATATAAAAAAAAAAAAAAAAATGGCGAAACTGAATATTGATGTTACAGTGGCGTAGATGAATATTGATGTTATAGTGGCGTAGCTGAATATTGATGTTACAGTGGCCGTTACCTGAAATTTGTAAGTGCGTAAATAAATTAGACAAATAGAGGGATTTTCGTCAAAAAATGCGTCTTAAGATTGTATTAATAATAATTTTATTGAACTAAAATTATGATTCTGAAAAGTGTTAATAATAGATAATTTATATGACATGAAATATGTATTATTTAATACAAAATTACATTTAAAATTAAAAAAAACAACGTTCAACGGTATAATTTTATTTTAATTAAAATTAAGTTTTTTTTTAAATACAAAAGCGACTTAAAATAACAATCAATCGAAATCAATTTATGTTTTTTTGAGGAAAAGAGTCGATACATATAGAATTCGATTTAAAATAACTAATTTTCGGCTGTGTCTGGTAATAAGGCTCCCTTCAAGGGTAAGGGTTCAAAAAGAAGAAGAAGATTGTTTGAAAGGGAGATATGTAAATACGAATATTAGAGGGAGCGCGCTGATATTAAAAACGATAACAATTTAACAAAAATTTGGATATTTTTAATGAAAAACGACTCGTTTAAAATAAAGGAAAAATCTATAGACAAAACCTATTACTTAATTCTTCACTGATAGCTAAGTTCATATAGATGGAATTGACATGACAATATAGATCAGACTCATAATCGGGTATATAATGATCTTTCAAAGCGGCTCTAGACAAAGTATCCGAAATATACATTTCTTCACCTGGGACATGTATAACATTTAAATCATAAGATTGAAGTGCTAACAACATACGTTGCAATCTAACTGGTACATCATGCAAAAGTTTTTTTAAATAAATAGACTAAAGGTTTGTGATCGGTCTGCAGTGTCACTCTGTTACCGTTAACATACTGATGAAACTTTTTACAACCAAATTGTATAGCAAATAATTCTTTTTCGATTTGTGCATAATTTTCCTGCGACTATGTCATTTTTTCAGAAATAACTGCACCAATTGCTGATTTTGATGCATCGACTGACAAAGTTAGCAGTATTTAATTATTATTTTTTTTATAAAATAGCTTCTATCAAAATCTCAAAACATCTTTCAAAATTCTCATCCTATGACCGTACTACATTGTTCTTCAAAAAATTTCTCAAGATTTGTGACTTTTCTGATAAGTTTCCTATAAACGGACGTAAATAATTGACCAAAAAACTTTGTAAATCTTTGACATTTTTGGGAGACGGCAACTCCGCGATTGCTTTTACTTTTTCTTTATCAACTTTCACACCTTCCTTACTAAAAATATAACCTAGAAAACATACTTCTTTGACAAAAAATTAACATTTTGACTTATTTAATTTCAAATTGACTTCTCCAGCCCTTTCCATGACTTTTCTTAACCTAATATTATGAATTTCTTCAGTTTCTCCATAAATTAGAAAATCATAGACAAATATTAAAATACCTTCTAGATCTCAAAATATATCTAACATAATCCTGTTGCTGCATTTATTCCAAACGATAGTCGTAAATACTTGTACCTTCCAAATGGAGTTTTGAAAATTGCAGAGCTCACTGCTTTTTTCATCTCATTTTAACGACAAAAATCCTGAATTTGCGTCTAGATGCGAAAAATTAACAGTTCCTATAAGTTTAGATCTAATTTCATCAATGTTGTTTTATGGAAAATGCTCTCTCATTATGCAATTATTTAGTTTTCTAGGATCTAGACAAATCCTCAATTGACCTGACTCTTTGACAATAATTACCACAGAATTCACCCAAGACGTAGGTTTAGTAACCTTTTCAATTACTTTCATCTTTTCCAATTCATTACGAAGACTGTCTTGTAAAGCAAAGGGAAGCCGTGCCTTCTGATGTCCGGTCAGGTGCTCTGAAACCACTGAGCTATGTCGGCTTATTTCCAACCGCCAAATGATTTAATATGTACTAGTACTTCAATCAACAATTACTTCTTCTTTTATTTTTTCACTAGTAAACAACCAACTTTATTTTTCTAGGAAAGGCTTTGTTAGTGCTAAATTTCTCACTAGATGGCGTCGAGACATATTATATCTTCATTTATTGGTGACATATATTTATTTTTTTGACTTGTCAAATATTGTTATTTTTTAATGATAAACTAATGTTTATAAGACAAGGTTTAATGCATAGCATAAAGGATAATAAATAAATAGAAGCAATAATTATTTGCCTGAAATATCAATACAAATTGAAAATAACTCCCGAGTAAAAAATAAAATAAGCAGTAATTGTTGATTGAGGTTCTAGTACATATAAAATCATTTGGCGGGTTGGAAATAAGCCGACATAGCTCAGTGGTTACAGAGCACCTGACCGGACATCAGAAGGCACGGGTTCAATTCCCGTTGGCGGCATTTATTTATACTCGGAAGATATTTTCAATGTGTATTGCTTATAATTATTTGTTATCCTTAATGCTATGCATTAAACCTTGTCTTATAAACATTAGTTTATCATTAAAAAATAATTAAAAACTCTTTTTGAAATACCAAGCTGGAAGACCTAAAACTGATTGACATTCTTTATGTGTGACAAAAAACATAATATTATTAATTTGACATACAAGATCACATTGACCAATAATCGGTATTTAATTACATACAAAACCAGACACATTTACATAACCCTTTTGTAAAATAGAATTTAACTTATTAAATGTAAGCGCCATGCTTGACTTGTAATAATTGTTATTATTGATGTTTCTTATTATTCCAACGTAACGACCTTCAGAGAAAGAAGCACTCTCTTTATTAGGTTTTGATGCTTGTAAATTTAAATTTCTGACATTATTTGAAACAAAATTTAGCAAAGTGACCAACAGAATTACATGACCTGCATTTGACATTTATATCTGTGTTGCTGACCACATCTTCAACAGGGTACAATATGACTGCGACGGTGACCCGTGACGATTGAATTAACATCTTGACGACCATAATGACTTGATCCTCTTGGACTTGACCCTCTTTGACTTGACTTCCTGACTTGACGATTGACTGTTGACATTTTGACGTTGATAAGATGACCTTGACTGTCTTGATGTACTTTTTTGCTGACTAATTTGAAGGAAACCCGTTATTGTTACGGCTACATTCAAATGCAGTTTGATTAATTAAACTGATTCATTTTATTTCAATTTGCTTCATCAGTAGTTTAGTATAACATTTTACAAAAAACCCATTCCGCACAAATATGTACTTAAATCATTATATAATACATTTGCAGGCATTTATTAAATACTGTTGTTTTACTAAATTCCGTCATTTTGATAGGTAATTAAAGCACTGGGTATTTTTTTCAATTTTTTCTTTTTACTAGAGTAACGCATCCACGATTTTGTCTTGCTAAGTTAAAATATTATTTATGTTCACTCTAGGTATGTGAGAAAAATTCCATTTAAAAAAAAATCTAATGCGTAGTTAGTGACCTAAATATTTCGTTATTCTTTTTAATACCGCACAAAAGTCCCGACCGCTAACATTATTTGAATCATCTTTTTTTGGTTTTATCTAAACACGTAACATTGGTGCATGAACCAATGAAGTTTCCGCATAAAATACCAATAAACGTAAATGATATACCTACCACTTTGCGTTTTTCAGAAATGATTTGGTTTTGAAAAACGAACTGGACTTTTTCATATGCAAAAACAATGGAACTAAAAATATATTTTTAATCCTAGCAAGACGCTGTCCATTTCCTTCGTGAGGTGCAATCTAATGACTGGTGATACACATAAATATTTAACTAAATTCTGTGATCCTCGCAAGGCGTAGTCCGTTTCTGTAATTTTCTTCCCGCGAGGTGCAGACCGTAATAATAGTGAGAGGCAGTTTGCCCATGAATGACTCAATAACTCCCATAATGCAGAGTGCTTGAGGCAGTACCAGTTCCGAGGCTACTTCAGAATTAATAGTATAAAATATTACCTCCCCGAATACTAGTCCCCGGCGTTGCACGGGCTTAACGCATTTTGACACAAGCCTACTTAAGAATAACAAGTATAAAATACTACCTCTTCTAATACTAGTCCCCGGCTTTGCACGGGCTTTACGCATTTTGGACACGAGCCTACTTCTATAAAATACTACCTTTTATAATACTAGTCCCCGGCGTTGCCCGGGCTTTACGCATTTTGGACACGAGCCTCCTCCAATACTTATCCCGGTGTTACCCGGGCTTTACGCATTTTTTCGAAATCAGATGTAGAAAGTAATTTTCCTCTTATTTTACCTACCCGCATGCTGCGTAACTTTGATTCAACCAACTCAAATTTGCTTTGAATTTAAGTGTTTTAATTTTTAAATTCCACCGATTGTGTGATGAATTCAGATAAGCGATTAAGTACCCACCTATTATACGAACTTCGGTTGTCTGTGCTGTTCGTTAGTCCTGCGTGAAATCTGGAATTTAAATGTCGTTTTCAAAATATGAACTGATTGTATCAAGCATTCAAACAAACGATAAAGTAGATAAGTACATTTAATTTTGTTGTTCATTAATTTGTTCGTAATTCAGACTATTCCGTGATTTTTAGTTGTTTACTACTTGGATGAATGCCTAACTAATTCAAATGCACGCCAATAAGACAAGTGTTGTTTCGCACTATATTTCTTTCAAGGATGGACAGATATATTATTTTGCCATTTGCGATTTTGACAATAATTAGCATTATTAGCCCTTCTTATTATATTCTTAGAAAGTTAAGTAAACGACAAATGGGATCCACCTCTGGTCTAGAGCCTCAAAATACAAAAAAACCCTTGAATTTGTGCAAAAACAGGCGATCCGTTTGATAGATAGATGGAATGCTGTCCTTGTTATACCGGTATTTCAATGGAAGATGCTCCGAGGAACTATAGTCATTGATACGTTTGTCACCGGTGGAGAGTCGCGAGACACGCTGAATGCACCCCAAACATTTGTCACATGAGAACGAGTTTCCGCTAATCTGTGGAATGACTTGCTGGCCTCTGTGTTTCCTCCCTCCTACAATTCCTAGTTTCCCTCAAAAAGACCCCCCACACAGCATCCGAAAAGATAACATTATTCGCATTGAGATGGCTAAATAAAGATCCACCTGTAATTGTGAACTAACAATTGTGACTAACTCTTGTACCAGTCTAAAGATGGCTGAAACCGGTTAAGGTCAAAAATAAAATATAGTTTTTAAATTTTATGTTGTTTTTGTGCCCTTATTTAAATAACATAGATTAATTCATTTGCGTTATTTTCTTATACATTTTTATCACAACATGTTAACTATACCATAACGAAGCAAGATCTTCTTAAAAGTTCTTCGTGATAAAAATACAAAGCCAGTGTAGTGTTAGCAAGTTCCAAACTTGACCTAAATGTACTATCTTCTTTAGTTCAAGTTTAAATCGAATTGACAGATTTAAGGTAATTACAGATCAGTTGTATTGTTTCGCAATCGCAAAAGACGTTAAATGGCTTGTTAAAAAGTGCTTCTTACCAACGGCTTCTTGGTATATATCCACCTCCACAACGTATAAATGTTATTTATTACATCGACCAACTTATTCGTGTCATTGATTAATGATTATCCTGTTAAATCTTATTGGTTTGGTGAAATTATGTGAACCATGAGTTGTTTTTAATTTTTCTATTCAAGATAAGCAGAAAAATTACAAACTTCGACTGTCGGAGATAAGCACAATCATGTTTTTTTTCAAAATTCGACTGTCGGACATAAGCACAATCATGTTATTCAAATTTTTGTCAGTGTTCTTTTTGTTTTTTTTTTTTTATTTATTTATTCTAATATCTCTTTCCTTTAATAAAAAAATCTAATTTTAAGTCATTTTAGGTTTTTTCGTCTCAGATTAACAAGTTTCCACTGAAAAAATTTCCTCTTGAGAAAATGAACTGTGAAAGATCATTTTCTTGGGACAATGCTTTGTCAGATGATTTTCTTATGACAATGCTTTGTCAGACGAATTTCTTAGAACAATGTTTTGTCAGACGAATTTCTTAGGACATTGCTTTGTTCGGCGAATTTCTTAGGACAATGCTTTGTCAGGCGAATTTCTTAGGACAATGCTTTGCAGGCGAATTTCTTAGGACAATGCTTTGTCAGGCGAACTTTGCCCTCAGGAAACATTTTGATATTTCTCTGCTTCAAGGACGTCTTTATTTTTATAAAAGTTTTTTGGGCTAAAGAATGAGCTGAGCCCAATTGTATTGTCTATGGTCGCACATTAATGACCTTGAGTTTCTCTACCTTGTCTTTCATCATCAGCGTTAAGCAGTGTACAAACTTTTTCCATACAAGAAGATATCGATCTGGTGAATGGTTTATTTATGGTCACCTGTTTCCTCAGTGAGCCCATATATAGTGGTTGCTGCTATAAATACGTGGCATACGACTTATAGACTAATTGTGTTATTACAATTGTGCATTTATTTAATAATCCCGTTACAATCGACAGTATCTACAGATTAGATTCCACCACAGTTCGTAACACTAGAATAGTTGCTTTCTAATGATTTAGAATAATTCAACAAAGATTTAACTTTACATTTCATAGCATATTTATCTGAAGTTACAGCGCATTGCTACGCAACTTGTGAAATTCAATATACTTATAAATGTTCTCTTTTTTTTGTAATTTAAAATAAGCAATCTTTTTTTTAAACTTAGATAACAAGATCATTACCGAACCATTTAGAAAAAGTTAATATGTTTTGTGACGTAACGTAACGTCCATGACTTATAATAGCTAGTTTTATATTGTCATTTATTTTGTCATCATTCAGATATAACCAATCAACCTTGAGTAGGAAGTATTCTGGAAGAATTTCTGTGGCTTTATCAAAGTTATGAGACTTTCATTTAATTTTATGATTTTCACACATATTATTGTTAATGGTTACATTTAAAGATAGTTACAGCAACAGATTTGTTAGAAAAAACTACATCCAGAGTTCGATCAGTGCTATTTATCTTTTAATGACAGATAGTTTCAAGTTATTACTTGCAGATAATTCTGAGGATAATGGATCCCATTTAATGTTTGGTGGATTATAGTCATATATTATGTTATAAATAGTTGAAACATACTAGAAATACATTAAATTATAAGGTTTAGGTGGTTAGTAGCACAGTAAGGTCTTCAACTAGGAATACAGAGGTTGCGGGTTCTTCTCCTTTCTCTCACTTCATTCTGGTTGTATGTTGCAGGAGAGCTGTGTGTGACGGCTGTAACTATTCAGCCTGGCGTTTGCAGACACTTGTACAAGTGCCCCACCGTCATGGAAGAGGCACTTCAAGGAATACCACCTCAGGTAAAGTCACATAGATAATAATTAGTCTCCGATGCGGATGTTCTTTTTGAAGATCCAAAGATCCTGAATGTAGGTAGGTATATATAAAATCGTTATGTTATTATTCCTATTATTTTATGTATCTATAGTGCACATTTCTTGCAAAAGGTTGGGTACTTTGAATTTTTATATTAAACTGCCACAGTTATTTTAAAACGGAGTTTTCACCACCGCGCCTGGCGTTATCTGACAAAACAACTAAATTTATGCTCTTGTTTTTGCTTTTGCCGTATATTTAAAAAAAAATAAACGTTTGTTGAAAAATGTTCACACGTTTTTCAAAGCAGAATCAATTTGCTACAATTTAAAAATAAAATAAGATATACAATATGTAGATATATTCTGAGAATTTTTTTTTTTATATAAATATAGGTTTGTCTGTTTCCGAGATACAACTTTGTGTAAAACATATATGTATGACAGTTTCCGAGATACAACTTTGTTTAAAACATATATGTATGGTAGTTTCCGAGGTACAACTTTGTTTAAAACATATATGTATGGTAGTTTCCGAGATACAACTTTGTGTAATAAATATATGTATGGTAGTTTCCGAGATACAACTTTGTGTAATAAATATATGTATGGCAGTTACCGAGATACAACTTTGTGTAAAACATATATGTATGGTAGTTTCCGAGATACAACTTTGTGTAAAACATATATGTATGGTAGTTTCCGAGATACAACTTTGTGTAAAACATATATGTATGGTAGTTTCCGAGATACAACTTTGTGTAAAACATATATGTATGGCAGTTTCCGAGATACAACTTTGTGTAAAACGGATTTTTTTTAATAAATGTGAAAAAATTATCCAGGCCCATGGAAATTATGGGGTGTAGGTAAACGTCATTACGATCTCGAGTAAAAATGATTGTCAATAATTTCAGCCTAAGATGTAAAATGGCCTTGTAAAATATATCGGACATGGGTGGGATAGATAAGTGAGCAGATTTTACCTGTCAATTTCAGTCAAGTCAGAAACATTCTTAACAAAATCTAAATTGGGTTGCCACAGTACGGAAACAGGTCGAAAACTTTGTTTTTACGTCACTGTGGTAACTCTATTGAGATTTTGCAAGGAATTTCGCTTGATTGACTGGTAAGTCATATTACAAAGAAATAACTTCTGCTCACGTATCTACCCTACCAATGGTAAATATATCTCAGGAAGGTACACGCAAAGTCATTTTATACACAAATTGAAGCTAAATTTACTTTTTTTTTCAAAAACGTCTGAACATTTTTTTAGACTTTTTGAAATATACGGTAAAAACAAAAACAAGTGCTAGGTTAAGATTTACTGTTTTAGTCGGGCAACGCCGGGCGCTGAGTTCGCTGAGGTTGAAAATTTGGTTATAAAATCGCCGTAGCAACTCAAACCATATATCAATATTTCTACACTACATAAAAGGTAATTTGCATGAAATTACCACTTGTTGTGCTATGTTGACTGGACCAATACGTTGTTGTGTTATTATGTACTTGTTTAAGCTAGTATCAATCTACGTACAATGTATCGTATTCATATTTTGTAGGCAAATTAACTCTATCTCCTTGGAAGAGATTGGCTTCTCCAAAAAGGGACATGTCGGCAAAATTAAGAAAACTTTAAATGCTTTCTGCCACTTTGTAAAATTCAAAATATAAACTTATTAAAATTTGTGACATAATATAAAAAGTATTAATATTGAAATAACAAAAAAAAACTAAGAGAAATATCTTTATTTTTTAGTAGCAAGAAAACATACACCAATTAACCATACATACTTCTTATGGACGTTTTTTTTACTTTAGCCTATTTTTAGTCGATATTTCGTTAACTGTTCAACAGAAAAAAGATTACTTTTTTTTTATAAAAAGATAGTTTTTTTAAACTAACTTATCGTATGACATTTCAAAAGAGCTAAGTTTTTATCCCAACCAATCGTGACAACGAAAAATACACGAGTACTTTAATAAAATAAATATAAAATATTTGACATGGCAGTTCTTATGACTTATGACATGTCTTTCACGACTTAAAACACTTTGTCCACAAAATGATTTGTAAAATTCTCCGTCCTTCTTCTGATTCCAGGAAAGTTTGAATTCTCGAAATTTGCGTTCAATTGTGTTAATATCAGGGTGTTTTATTCCTGTGAACAAGAATGGAGCAGCGATATTTAACGTTGCAGTTATGACCAGCACGTGTTTCAGAGAAGAGAGATTTTTTATCCGTTTCCGAGCTGCATCTTTTATATTCTTTTTATTCCAACAATAACAAATATCTTGAATATGGAATTTTTCAATCTTACCACTCCAGCTCACTGATAATTCTAGATCCGACCCTGCCTACCACTAGCTCCATTTTACCGATTTTACGGTTTAATATATACATTTCTCAGACATACCACTCGTTTGTTTGATGTCATAAACTTATGCATTTTTTATACAAATAATCTATATGATGTGATAATATTGTATATGCCCAAAATGTCCATCATTTGCACATCTGCATAATTAAAGGAAAACCTTTTTGCGTTTAACTACTGAAAGAAAGTAGAGGAATAATAATAATATATTAATAATTGAAAGTATTTTTATATTGCATATATTTTTTATTGAAAATTTTTTTGATATATACAGGTACATATATAATTATACAAAACATAAGGCAGTAACAAAAAAATCCCACAAAGGCGAAGCCTGTGCGTGGGCATTATAAGGTATGTATTCAAAACAGTGGTGGTTACATTATCTATGGTTTAGGAATTAAATTTTTGGGCCAATATAGTTAATATGTCTTTGAGCTAGCCTAGTTTTGCAGTGAGGCAGTTTATTCATATGAAAGTATCTATATATGATCTTAATGAAGCTGGCAGTGCTTCTAGTGAAGAGAGGGATCGAGCGAAATATGTTTAAAAGGGATGCAAGAAAAGTGTACGAGTTGTAGTGAAATAACGAAAGAAACGCCTGGAGGAGGAAGAGGAAATCAAAACAACAGACAACTTCCAAGAAAACATAAAACTGTTTTGGAAGGAAGTCAAATGGTCCCGAAGTGGTCTAAAAGTATGTTGCGTGTTGTATTCTGATGATGCGGTGCTTATTGCTAACAGTATTGAAGATCTACAGTCTCTCGTGTCTAGGATGAACCAATTATGTATGAAGAATGAGTTAAAGATGAATGAATGTAAGCTAGTCTAAAGTCATTAAGGTGTTTGAAAGAGAGAGAACGAAAACAGTGCGCATTATAGTTGTAAATAAGAAATACTCGGAGCAGGTGGATGAGTTTGTGTATTTAGAAAGTATGTTTACGAGAGAGGGGAAAGCTGACAGAGATATTGAAAGAAGGGTAAATGCAGGTAACTTCATTAATGGAGGACTAAACGCAGTTGGCGCTAACAAAAAAACGTCTGAAGGAGCAAAGCTAGCAGTCCACAATGGAATGTTGGTACCTACCCTGATGTATGGAAGTTAGGAATGAAACTGGCAGAAAGAAGAAACGGAATGAAAGTAGACTGAATGCTGTAGAAATGAGACTCCCTGAAACTTTTGTATGGTAAATCCACGTATGATCGTGTGAAAAATCTGGAAATCCGCAAAAAGTGCAAGGCCAATATAAGCATTGTTTCTTCTATTGTGGTACGAGAACACGCCGTCAGATGGAATGCAGGAAAACACTTCTTCTTCTTGACATATAAATTTATTAAATCACAATATAATTGCAGAGGAGCTAATTTTCCTCTGCTCAAACTTAAACTGAAAGAAATAAAGGTCTAGTTTCCTTTATTCTTCAGTTTTCTCTAGGTTTACATAAACCTGGTAATTATCTCACGACTGACTGCGTAGGTACGCATGTACCTATCAGTTACTTCAATACTCGCTCCTGCCTAGGTACGCCTGTACCTACCAGTTATATCAAAACTGCCTTTTTTCTGGGAGGTATCTGTATTTAAACTAAATTCTTGAAGGACATATTACAAAAATAAAGTTTTTCCACCCGCTCGTCGGCAAACAACATTCTAAAACATAAAAGATAATGCACTTAACTATCCTAAATAATACAGACGTGACTGGGGTGACAGGGGTGGGAAAGGTATTGGCAAATATTTTTAGGCATAATGGTTTAACTAGGGTGATCATAAAATGGAAAGCGAACAGCTCTATTTGATTGCCGCCGCCGCTTGAAGTAAAATGTCACGAATTCTTAAATCATAAATGATACACAAACAAGACAATATTTTTATAAAAATACCAGGCCAATGAATTGTTTAATTGTAGGGTCGAATGTGCAAATGTGGGAAACTACGCTAACTTTGAAAATACGAACTGTGGGAACGGGCCTGAAGGCTACATTTTATTGAGCAATATGTAAAAGTCGCATTCTGGAAGATCCAACCATAATGAGTAAGCTCAAGAAAGGGACGCTTAGATGGTTTGGGCATAAAGAGCAAATGAGCAAAGAAAGGTGTGTAAGGAGAATATACAATGCAAATGTGAATGGTAGCAGAAGTCGGGGGCGCCCGAGAAAGACATGGTGAATCAGATACGTTGTAACATTTATACACTCATCAGACATATTTTATTACTTATATGTGGGTAAGAATCAAAATAAAATAGATGATGTCATTACGAAATTAAATATTTAATACATAATAAAACCCGAGACTATATAATTAGGACTGATTACATCTCTTTTTGGAAACGCTTGTAGGTTGGACTAATTGCAAAGCATTATTTCGTAGATGTGACATTATTAAACCATTAGTACTAACCTTGTTACAAAATGTTGGGCGCCGTGTGAGTCAAAGATCGACCTCACAAAATATAGTAAAAACTAGAAACACGATGTCCAGCAACATGCAAACTAGTTAACTCGTGGCCATGTCGTCTAGAGATCACCAATCGAATCCTTATAAGCAGACCGCTTCCGTAGGCTTTCCGCTGAGCACTCACTCGCTCGTTCTCCGCCAGTGGCGCTGTTCCGTAGTCAAACAAACGAGCGGCTATACACCCGACAGGGCTAGGTGCTTGTGTCAAGTCAACATCAGTTCCCAGTTACTGATCGAGTCAACATTCGATTCCTGGGGTAGCAATTATAACTGTTACAACTTGGCTCGTTTCATGTCAAGAGTCAGAATATAATAATAATATTGGACAATTTGTATAGCGCCGCTTTTGTGAGGTATCACCTAAGGGGCGCTTAATAGAAGAATATGTATGCAACGAGAAATGAATGTGAATGAGGCAAGAAGTGTGTGCCAAGAACGAGTTGTTTGGTGGTCTGTCTTTTCTGTTTACCCCTGCGGGGAAACTTCGTGTTGGTTAGTTGGTTAGTTTATATAAAAATCATAGTTCTTATGCAAACTGCTATGTATAAAACTATGTCTCCCAGAACCACTACACTAATTATACATCTCCCAATAGTCAATCAGTATGCCCTGTACTGCCAACCTCGCTACTACTTGTATATTTACCAATTGTTGAAATTTTTTCAAAATTTTGGTACGTTTCAAAGGTTAAAAAATAATGCATTGTGGAGAGTAATTTTAAAAAGTAGGTACGCCCCCCATGTAGATGTACAAATGAATAGGTAATTCAATGTATTGCGTTTTCAGATGTGCGCCTCCCCGAAGAACAGATTGATAGTGTGCTGTCCCTGGGTACCAGGGCAAAACACAGGACTGGAAACCATACGCCAGGCAAAAACAGCTACCCCTAGAGAAGGTACCTCACTTTTATTTCATAAAGTTTATCAGTCTCCATCACCTGTTGTGTTGTATAACCCTGATATATTTGTTTGTTTGAAGGTGATAACTGCACGATGGCAGACACGGGAATAACGGGAGTATACAGACCATTTGCCAACTGCCAGACAGCGAAGGAGGCCGCCAGTAAAGGCATTTTACCACAAGTACTGTTCTCTCTTTATGTGAATCTGACAATAATAACAATTTTTTACACTCGCGGAAATTTAATCTACTATTAATGATTATTACAGTTGCAATGATAATTATAGTAGCAATGGTATGATTATTTAAAATCAATCATCTTAAATTAGAAGTGTCAGGTGAAAACCAGTAAAATATTGCACAATTTTTAATATTATAAAAAAACTATGTTTCATAAACAATAGTATATAAATACGAACAATCCTCCCAACCTTGACATTGACAACTTAATCCCGTGGCCGGGAGATGAAGGGAACATTGAAATTAACGCAACAATAAACGAAACTTGACGCTCGTAATATTAGCCACTGCAGCAAAACCAAAATCGTTTATGCCTTGTCCATGCGATGCCAGTATTCTTGCCCGGTGCACGAGGCTAGTATTTTAAACCAGGAAAGCAAGATATTGCTAGTACCTAAGCTAGTAACACTAGCTACGTGTAGACAAAACTAGCTTTGTTTTCAATCTAGTAAGTTAGAAGAAGCTAGTAAGCTATCGTCTCAAGACAGAAGAGTTTAATAGGATGTGGTTTTATTATTTGAGCTAGTAAGTATATATCCTAGCTTTCTAGTTAGCTTCGTGTAGCCGCTCAAAGCTCTTACATGATCGGCTAGTGCTCGTTGACGATGCGCTGATGTTTTTTTGACAGGATACGAATTTAAAACTGCCAAAACCAAGTAACGAGATTAATTTAAAGTTTTTACAGTTGTAAAATAATAAATAACAATCTGCATTATAATGACCACTAAAAACATTTTTCAGTAGCACAGTGGTTGATGTATTCCTCCCGGAGCGAGTAGCAAACCCGGGTCTGATCTTCGGTTGAGATCTAATCTCTTTTCTTCTGTGTCTTTTCTTTTTTCTGTTCTTTAAATCTTATTAACATTGTTTCATTCATTATTAAAATCACAATGAACACTAAACCAATTCTTTTTCAGATTTTCGCTTTAGAGGGAACGGTTCAGATTGTTTGCTGCCCTCTGGTGACAGTAGTTGAAGGTATAGTACCCAATAATTAATTTATTAAATTAATCATTATTCTCTCAATAAAATGTACCTATTCTTGAATAAACGGAATTGTTGCTTTTGCAGGTGATCAATGCTCGGTAGTTGAAACAGGGCGGGCCGGCAAATGCCTTCGTATATCTAAGTGCCCCGTTGCCGTAGAGGCTGTCCTGAAGGGAATCACTCCTCAGGTGAACTTTTACAGTCTCTAATCTAATTTATATTTATTGAATTTTATTTAATCTTTGTTTACAGCACTATTTTAAATCTTGAACTTAATCAAAAAATAATGGCTTGTTCATCAGGATGCAAGTTTAATGCAAGTTATTTTTTACCGTTTGTTTTTTTGCTTTCAGATTTGCGATTCAGATGGCTCTATTCCGATTGTCTGCTGCGAGGGGGTTGTTGCAGGTATAGTACCCAGAACTAAATCATGATTGATTAATCGTATCAAATCGATTGCGATGGTAAGTTTGGTTGTCTGTACAGTAACACAAACCTGTTATATATTGCAAAAGGAAGAGTGTTTGAGACTTAATCACTAGGAATTCTTGATGATAACTCGTACTGTTGCCCAGCAATCATTAACCATCAAAAATTTCATTGACGCACACTATTTCCGTATTATGGGTAGAATCTTCATTGTCATGTTGTATTGTGTAACCCTGGTGTGTTTGTTTGTTTGAAGGAATGAACTGCACGATGAAGGACACGGGGACAACAGGAGTGTACAGACCGTTCGCCAACTGCCAGACAGCGAAGGAGGCCGCCTCTAATGGCATTTTACCACAGGTGCTGTTCTTCTCTTTATGCGTCTCTGAAACTAACAAGTTTTTACATTCACGGCAATTTTGCTTTCTATTAAGGCGTCTTAACCAGCAGACAAGAATTCAAATTTCGTTAAAAGACGGTCTCGCGATCGGAAATTTTTTTAGAACGAGACAGAAATACCGAATTCATTCCACTGCGACCGTACATCCGCGCGGCTGACGAAAACTACAGCATGGTTCCGATGAAATAACAATTATTCTTGTTGAATTCTCGGTTGTAGCTTACTTCCTAATAAGTAGTTAGATACATATTTGTAAATAATACGTCGGAGTGCGTAAACATAAATATATACAAATGCAGTGCGTTGACATGGTAGATATAAAAAAAAATCAAATATTTGTTTAATTTGATTTTTTTAACAGGTTTTCCAAAACTAAGTAAAAATCTTTGGTTTTACATATTTATTCGTTTGTCCGAAAGGTATTACCGGTAAGTTTTATTTCTAATACTTATCTTTAAAGTATTACTTGATTTGATACGTATGATATTGAAAAGAGGGTTTATTCCTTACAACTGAAGTAGTATATATATTAAAACTAGGTTTTATTTCTACGGTACATACCTACATATGTAGTTATGCGATTGCATAATATTGTATCGCTTTCATGTTTTTGTTTGCATGGTTACGGAGCGACCTGACTTGTCTAATTTTCGAAATGTAATTAAATTCACGAGGTAAATTTCGATTGAAAAATCATAGGTTAGTATGTCAAAAATAACCTTATTTTTTCCCAAAACAAGAAGCTCAATTCACAATATGACATTATGAAACTGACAAAAAGTAACCCAAAAAATATTAAATATGTTGAATTATACCAATGTAATAGTGAATTGAACCATAAAATAGAAATTACGAACAGTAAAATGATTTGAATCGCACATCACAAACAAAAATTAATTTGGTTCGTGGCACTTTTTGACCACCAATCACAAACATAAGCATTTTGCATAAGTTTTAACATTTATACATGAAACATCGATGACAGACTTAAACTCCTGATAGTCCATAGTTGATTCTTTTCCCTGAAAATTACACAACACAAAATTATCGCCAAATGTTATAAAAAATATGTGCTTATTCTGACTGATTCTTTCAAACGACCCTGTAGCATATACGTACGTACAATGTACAGTGCACGGATAATTAAATATCACTAACCTTTGTTTTTTTTTTAATATATCTCCCACGTACGTTTTTGATGTCGTAATTTGTGTTTTCTAATAAAACTTTGGTTCCAAGGGTATTTTCCTCCCAATTTTTAAGCGAGCAATTTCTTTAAAATGTAATTAACTAGACCAGCGTGGACGAAAATTTTGTCTTGTGCCGAGTTAATAAAAATGCACAAACGCGAATCGAAATTAATTACTATTATATACTTTAAGAATATTTTTTTGTTCATAAATTATTTTTAATGTTTCAATAATGTCTTGGTAAATTATTTAAAAAAAAAACTGATCTATACCAATTTGTAAGACCATAAATAAATAGTCAAATTGAGGGATTTTCGTCACAAAACGCGTGTTTGGATTTATTTATTAGTAATTTTATTTGAAATAAAAATAACATTCTTATACATACTTATGATAAATAATTTATTGATTGTTTATACTGTATTATTATTGATTTAATATATGATAATACAAATTCACCTTTGAAAATGCAACAAATCTGCGCATCGTCCAACGGTAACACTTTATTATGATATTTTTGTAATTTTTTTTTTTTTTAAATTTTTTAAAAGAAAGACAAACATTCCCGGGTTACGAATAACCTGACAATATTTGAAAATCTCCTACTACCACCACAGTAAGCTGAAAATGTTGCTTGTGTTGTGATGGAGGACTTAGCCAGCCGAGGAATTGAACACACTACGCCCGAGTGAGACCCAAGCGCGATGTCAACTCGGCCACCGACCGGTCAAATATGAAAATAATATTATTTTTCAAAATTTAACATATTGCTTTACTAGATAAAATAACGATCATTCAAAATCAATTTGTGTTTTTTTTTAGAAAAGTGTGCATACGTCTAAAACTGACCTCAAAAATGCCAAATTTCTGGTCAAGTCTACCTATTTCGCCTTAATAAAAAAAACTACAAAAGAAAATATTTCGATGTAATGCGTCGGTTAGGTTTATAAACTCCAATCCCATTTTTGGATCTACTTGTATTCTTTTTTTGTTATTTGTTTTTGGGGTGTTATGCCGTGTTGCGCTAACTCCTTCTTTGGCCAACGTTTCGGACAGCATTGCAGTGTCCATCATCAGGGCAGATGTGTTATTTGAGGTTGTTTTTTTTTTTTTTTTTTTTTTTGATTTTATGGATTCTTTCGTAATCCTCTAACTAGCTAGGGCTTATAACAATACCCTTCATGTTTCTAGCTGACTAGTACTGCGGCTCATTTGGCCTTATTACTATTACCATCTGATGGTTGTATTTACTTGACTGATTTTATGTTACATTAATGAGTTTTATGAGGAAAAATTCTTAACTGGATAAAAAACCTCATACAAATGACAAGAAAAAGAAAAACAATAAGTTCTGAACTTTTTACTCTGTTTTACATTTATGATTTACTGAATGTAAATATTTCATTTTTTCATACTTTGGCTGCATCCTTTTCGCTTCGGAGGTCTGTTACATCTACCTGTGGTGAGAAAAAGGCATTTGGAAGAAAAACGTGTGGGATAAAAACATTTTATTATGTTAAAAAGGATACTTTGCGCTAATAATCTTCGTCTTCTAATTCTTCATTGGCGCTGTCGACATTCTCATGGAACTTCATGATTAGGTGTTTTGGCATCCTGTGTTTGTAGTTGAATGCGAGATCCGCTGGCGAGTTATAATTACCCAGCGCTTTAATTAACGGATTATCCGGGTTCAGAGTGTTGTAGAAACGTGATGTGAGTTGGTATGCGTGCTCCTGTAATGTAGGTATATCTTCTCGTTCGTGTATTTTTTTGAGGTTTGTGTATCGTGGGGTGTTGTAGGCTATTTTAATGCATTTGTTTTGAGTAACTTGAAGTTTGTTATATGTTGTGTATGCAATATTACTCCAAACCGGTAAAGCGTACGTTAGCGCCGGGCGAATTAGACTGAGGTACAGATGTATTTTTTTCCTTTTAGCTAGCGAGCTCTTTCTGTTGAATATTGGGCTTATCGAACCTATCGCTTTTTGAGTTTTTGCCGTTGCTATGGCGATGTGAGTTTTCCAATTCAGTTTTGTGTCCATTGTGAGTCCCAGGTACTTAACTTCGGATTTCCAATCTAGATGCTTTCCGCCCATGAGAATTTTGTCTTGCGGGATGTTATTTTTGCATTTTCGTGTGAAGGTTATCGCTTCAGTTTTAGTCTCGTTTAGCTTCAGCCGCCATTTTTTGTAGTATTCGGTGAGCGTGTCGAGGCCTCGCTGTACGTATTTCACTGCCATTTTGGGCTTTCTTGAGGTAGCGTAGACTGCTACATCGTCGGCGTAAATTGCTTTGTTGCATTTCTCATTTAGCGGGGGTATATCGTGGGTATATAGATTGAAAAAGTGCGGTCCGAGTAAACTTCCCTGCGGGACTCCTTTAGGTATTTTTCTTCTTGTTGATGTAGCATCGCCCACTTTGACCGTGAAGGTTCGGTTTTCTAAGTACGACTGCGCAATTCTTATGATGTATATTGGCGTGTTGGTAATGTACATTTTGTATATGAGACCTTCCATCCACACTGTGTCAAAGGCTTTTTCGAGGTCCAATAGTGCCATTACGGTGAAACGTTTATTATTAAATCCTCTAATAATTTGTTCTGCGACACGTGTAAGTTGGTGGGTCGTTGAATGCTTTTTTCGAAAACCGAATTGTTCGTCAGGAAGGGTCTTATTTTGCTCGTGGTGAGGTAGGTACCTGTTAAATGTGAGCTTATGTATGAGGTTGTGATACCGTGTTGCCAGCTCCAACCCTCTGAGCTAACATTAACGTATCATTTTATATTTAAAGGGGTTTTCTTCGTTTAGCTCTGGTGTATCCGTCAATTACCGGATACCAAGAACTATTGAGCTTAGCTCCATCGTCTCTATTAATGTTTACGGGATTTTTATGAATTTCAATGGCTTCCGTAATCAGCCGTGCTCTATATGTTTTGGGTCTCCCCAGGAAGACAGACCAAACGAAGACAGAATTGAACTAGAGTCGAAAGGCTGTGCCTTCCTGCCTTATGTGCACAATGTGACAGACAAAATTGCCAGGCTATTGATTCTCAGTAACATTGTGCATAACATAATAATTAGGTATTCCAATGGGTTATTTTGAATCATTCGATTTATACAGCTCTTCCGTTAAAAACATTTGCTTGTGGATGGAAGAAGAGTGCACTTATGGAAAAACATATCAATTTATTAATATAATAAGGCGCAAGCATAATTTTGTGAAATAGCATAACATTTAGTGAAAAATTATTTTCAAATTAAGGATTTTTAAGGGAACTATATATAGTTATGGTTACACATATCATGATATCGTTATCATGATTATGAAAATAAAAAAAAAAAAAATATTTTATTAATTCAAATTTATTTCACTAATTAAAATCACAATGAAGACTAAGGACAGGTTGTTTCGGAGAATTTTCACAATTCTTTAAATTTCAGTGTTAATTTGCAAGTTCTGTTTGATGTCCTATTCAAGTTCTGTTATTATATCATTATAGGCCAGTCACTTGACAGAACTGAAATAAAAACAGAACATGAAAATTTACTTAGAAATTTGAACAATTCATAAAATTTCAACGTTAATTTTCGGGTTCTGTGAAAGTCCTATTCAAATTCTGTTATTATATCATTGTAGATAAGTTGGTTGAAATAATTGAAATAATAGCAGAACTTAAATAAATCTCTCACAGAACTTTAAATTAACTATTGAATTTGAAGAATTGTTCAAATTCTCCGAAACAAGCCGTCCTAAGACTTGATTTTTTTTCAGATTAGCGTTTTAGAGGACACTGTTCAGATTGTCTGCTGCCCTCTGGTGTCAGTGGTTGAAGGTATAGTACCCAGAACTTCATCATTAATCATCATTTTTATTTATTTATTGTTTGAAACATTTACAGAGTGTTAACAATTATTACATTTATATTATTTGCGTGGGAATGTGCACAGATATTAACACCCCAATTAAAAATGTTCACAGCAAGCGTAAACAAGGTTTAGTTGATATTAGGCGGAGATGCTAGTAATTAAAAAGAAATATAAAACATGAATATTAAATATAAAATATAGTAAATGTACAGAGAAAGGATAAGGAAAAAAAGTAAAGAAAATAATAAAGCAATTATATCTCTTAACTGTTCTCCACAACATATCATGGTAGAAGATTGTTAATTTGTTTTTTAAAATATGCGAGACTGTTTGCGAATATATCTATAAGGTCGCATTCAACTGTATTGTACAGACGACACATTCTAGATAGTGGATTGAAATATGCAATATTGTCATTAAATATTTCAATATGTAATATATTTTGGCTCCTTAAATTATGTCTATTAGGAACTTTAATATGAATATTGCTCAGACAATTAGTGGTAAGAAGTTTATCATGAATAATTTTATATAAACATATTAAGTCCGCAAATTGTCTTCTTTTTTCCAATGTTGTAAATTTGAAGTTTAGTAGTCGTTCTTCATAAGATTTGTGTGAGGCATTTAATCCAAGTTTAAATGATAACAGTCTTAGGATTTTTTTTTGCACAGATTCAATAGTTTAAGAATATCATTTCATAGGCTGTCTCGTCACCACGACACGGTCATTGCAAAATGCAGCTAGTCGTTGAGGCGGAATGTAAACAGCTCTGAGTGTTTGCAACTTTGTCACTAGGAATTCTTGATAACACATCTTACAGTAGGACGGATAACATCAATCCACTGACGCACATTACTTATGGATTGCGGGTAGAATATTCATCGTCATGTTGTATTGTATTGTTTAAACCTGGTTTATCTGTTTGTTTGAAGGGATGAACTGCACGATGAAGAACACGGGGACTGCGGGAGTGTGTGGACCATTCGCCAACTGCCAGATGGCGAAGGAGGCCGCCAGTAAAGGCATTTTACCACAGGTACTGTTCCTCCCTTTAAGTGAATCTGACAATGACAAGTTTTTAAACTTACGGCAATTTGATTTCCTACTAAAAATAAATCCAGCAATGAAAAAACTATTTGAAAGATTTTCAGCTGTTTTTCCTAAATCACTTTCATAAAAACAAGAAGTGTCCGGTGACAACAACAAAAACAATTTCATATAAATATAGTACCTTTAATAAACAATGGTATGTTAACATAGACACAATGCAACAATTCTTAGCGTTCAAACGAAATCGATGTAGACATCCGAAGCGATTCGACGAGTTAGTCCTACAGGCCGGGAGATAAAACAGTCTTTAAAGAAAAGATATCCAACAGGAACATAGAAATTAATTCAACAATGAATGCAAGTGGAGACTCAAAATTTATAATATTTTTGAACTATGAGTTATTTTAACTGTTTTGGCATTAAATCCAAATTTAAGTTTTGAAAGAAAAAGGCCGGGCAGCTGTTTCTTGATACATTCCTCTCGGAGCGAGGACAGGTCCCGAGTTCGCTTCTCGTACGTGAGCTAATCTTTTATTTTCTGTGCCTTTGTATCCCTCACATCTAAACAACAAAATCATAAAGAAGATTAATTTTAAAAGGGTAATTTTAAATAATAACAAAACTGTTTTGTTTTCAGACATGCGACGTAGAGGGCAACGTTCAGATTGTCTGCTGCCCTCTGGTAAAAGTGGTTGAAGGTATAGTACCCATAACTTAATCATCATTCATTACAAATCCAGTAGGCGATGCGATGGCTCGTTAATTTCCTAGGCTCACTCATCACCACAATACCGTCATTGCAAAAGGCAGCCAGTCTTCCGAATTTTTGATGACACATCTTACCGTAGAGCAGAAAATATCAATTGGAATCTGAATTGCGGGTAGAATATTCATCGTTATTTTGTGTTGTATTGCTTAACCCTGGTGTATCTGTTTGTTTGAAGGGATGAACTGCACGATGAAGCACACGGGGACTGCGGGAGTTTGCAGTCCATTCGCCAACTGCCAGACAGCGAAAGAGGCCGCCAGTAAAGGCATTTTCCAAGAGGTACTGTTCCTCCCTATACGTGTCTCTGACAATAACAACATATTTGGCTTTTCGCCCCTAACATGTCCTTCCTTTGCTTATAGAAATGTGACTTAACTAATAACGAGTCGGAGTTGGTGTGCTGCACGGAGGCTGCCTGTCCGCCGCTGCCGAAGGGACTTGTCACTCAGCTACCGATTGGCTCCAAGGCCGCAGACTGTGAGTATTGCTAAACCTGACCACAAATATTCTAAAATTATGTTGCATGTCTGAAAATCTGTTTCAGTTTTTTTTACAGTTTATTTGTAAATACACCTAATACATTGTTTGAAATTTAATAATTATTATTGTATTTTCTCAAATTAAAACTATGCAATAGTAGGTTATTTGATAAAACTGTGACTTTTTTTTCCAAAGTTCACTTATTAGACTTAATAATAGAGTTACTCTAACTTTAAGTAGGGCACGTCAATTTATTATTTCGAGACCTCCTACTAAACAACACATCCGCAAAAATAATTTTTATGTTTTTCCTTTAGCGTAAACGTAAAAATTAACGTTTTAATTTTATTAAATCATATGTTCAAATTTAGTGACCGAGGTAATGAAATAAGAAACATTACATTAATATACACATTTGATATTTCTTTTGTTTCCTCTACAGACTGCATAAAGCTGCCGGAAAAAATTTTCCCGTGTCAAGAAACAAGGTTCGGTTGGACTCGGGGAAACCTGTGTCCTCTGCACACACAAGACTCCAACATAGAATATCACGAGACTCCCATGAAGACTGCCGCCGAGGCTCCGTACTATGTAAGTTTCAGACATTAGGTAGCTTTATTTATTATATATCAATTAATTTCTTGAAATGACTAACTAGCCTTCACGCCGTTTCCTGGCAGGGGCAGGCAGAGAGAATAGACCGTTACAATACTCTCGCATACACTACTTGCTTTATTTACATTCATAATTCATCTCACATACTCTTGCGTTATTCTGACTTTTGACCCGACCCGACTCAAGTAACTTCCACGTCGTATTTTTTCTTTACACCACTTTCTCCGTTCATCCGCTCTACATGCCCAAACCGTCTAAGCGTCAAGATGCCGAGTTGATAAAAAATCGTAAGAAATTCCCTTGATGGAAAAAATACTCCAGTTCTATTATTTAACGTCCTGTAGGCATGAAAAAATTCTGCGTCTTTTCAAAATGCTATATGACTAACTTAATTGTAGTGTTAAAAAAAATACAATTTTTAATAAAATATCTGAATTTTTCTGTATTTTAAATAGTCCTAAGCCTCTCCTAAACATACTTCCCAATTAAACAAACTCATCCACCCGTTCCAAGTATTCATCACTCACAACTATATTACATTGCTATTAACATATGACTATTTTTACACTTTGAAATACCATGACCTTGCAGTTGTTAGACCAGGCAGCCGCCCTATAAAGTAGCAGCCAATATCACCAGTTCTACTGGCTGCCACGACAAGTGCGTGAGGACTGAGGACTGAGGCATCCACACACATGTACCCTAGTCACATTTGAGGCTGGCTTCCACAGCCGACGATATTTGGCTTCCATAGAGCCCTAGGACGTTCGCTGGAAATAAGCAACATTCAAATAGACGCGAAATTCCATACTATTTGCTTATTCATTGCAATACATTTACGTATTTTGGGGATGTTAAATTTCCACGTGTTATTATTTTGTACTTTAGTTATCTCCAAACTTGTTTGGTAAAGAAGTAGTTATCAATTTGTAACGCACGTTTCTCTCCAAATCAATATTCGTTTTATCATGTTTAAGAAACGAATTTTCATGCTTATTTTACGACTTGTTTTAGAACACATTATATAAAAATTTTCTTTCGAAGGTTTTTTTAAATGTAATTATTTATTAATTAAGTATGTTGGAGAAAAAGCACATTTTTAAACAAAAATGAAAGACCATTAATAGAAAGGAACTTAAAAAAATAACATTAAGGCTATAGATCTGAATTTTCTCTGAAAACATCGGCGGGCGGGTAAAATCCTTGGCTCTGGATTCAGTTGTCACGGGATTAAATAATAAATAATAATCATGTGAATTTAAAATATTTATATTCAATTTAATTTATTGTTTTTTTAATTCATATTATACACCCAAACTAACATGTCAATTACTTATTTAAATTACGGTGATTTCTTTTTCGGGTATTATGCCATCGGGTATTATGCCATTTTCGGGTATTATACCTACTTCTTTATCCAAAGTTTCGGACAGCATCACATTTTCCATCATCAGGGTAGATGTTATTATGAGGCTGAAGGTAGTGAAGTGGGGAACAGGTGGCCACTAAACACGGCTAAAGCCATTTCAAACAAAGTCTCCATTCTGAAGGCCTTTCACCGGGGCAATACTGGGATGTTTTACGATATTTTACTTCAAGTGATATAGCCCTACCATCTCCAGCCAGTCCAGGGCACCCGAATAGACAATTTGGTCATGTTGTGTTATTTCACAATGTATTCATTTAAAATAGTATATAATTTACAAGTACAGTTTAATCATAACTGAAACGCTGCTTGAAATGGCTTTAGTCGTGTTTGGTGAAAATTTCCTTGTTTTTAACACGGTCATACGTGATTATATCTGGATAGGCAGATACTTTTCTCTTCCGCATCTCGTTCCCCTTCCCACTACCTTCAGCTTCACAACATACCGCAATTTGGGATGCCATAGTGTCACTGGTTCCAGATGGTTGGTTGGGATGCCATAGTGACACTGGTTCCAGATGGTTGGTTGGGATGCCATAGTGTCACTGGTTCCAGATGGTTGGTTGGGATGCCATAGTGTCACTGGTTCCAGATGGTTGGTTGGGATGCCATAGTGTCACTGGTTCCAGATGGTTGGTTGGGATGCCATAGTGTCACTGGTTCCAGATGGTTGGCAGTAAAAAATGAACAAATCAAATGAAAAAACGAAAATCAGCAAACATTTTGCCAGCAATTTAAAACAACACTTGCTTAGAGATTAATATGAAGATGTGTTGTTTTCCCAGGGACGTATTGGAACAGGTTGGAGAAGAGAGATCTCCTGGCGGGAGTATACAGTGACATTACTGAGTGACAGGTGGGTGCTGTGCTCTGCATACGCCATTACACACATTGGGTGAGTTTATTGTTTCTTCATTTAAAAATTCAACTCCTTGTAATAATGACTGCAAAGATGATTTGATATTTGAACGATGATTTGATATTTGAACGATGATTTGATATTTGAACGATGATTTGATATTTGAACGATGATTTGATATTTGAACAATCTCACTTTAAAGATTTAAGCGCATTTTAGACGATATTTCACAAACTTGTGGTATACACAGTGTCGGGAAAATTGTGGTATAAGTGGCGAACTAGTGAATTAACCTCACATAATTGAATGAATTGAGTGTTGCGAAGTCCTGTTTTACCTCGACCGTTTTGCATTTCATCTGTCTGTATGTTTAGTTTTGGGTTCAGAATGGTGGCCGTTTTAATTGTTCAGTAAAGATTACTACTTATATGTGAAATTGTCGTGTTTACTTCCTTATTTGCATTTTTTCAGTATTATGGCACCTACCTGCCTGAAGAATATTTGAAAACAGAAATGTCATTGAGATAGTGACCTTAACAAGTCCTTATTTGAAATTTAAAAAACGGTACAAAAACCATATATTTGTTTTATAAATATATACGAACTATATTTTATATATACGAACGACATTATTAAAGAAGATGTGTATATTGACAGTTAAACGAAGCTTATCTGATGCTATGGAGGCCTAAAATATGTTTATAGGCCGTCGGATCATTTCTTATCAATTTTTATTTATTTATTTAATTATTATTCAATAAAAAAAAATTACAATGTGTGATATACATATATTATATATATTTCACTAGTAATAAGATGAAAGATATTATGATATGATTAATATTTATTATTTTTCAATGTTCTCCCATAATAAGCAATTCCTTATGTGTATGGGATGAGGTATTATTTGTTTAGTTTCTTAGATTTTTATTTTATTTTTAAAATTTTTGTTTTTGTTTTTCTTTTATTTATTTATGTTTTTCAGTATATTTTTTTAATTGTATTTTGAATTCTTTGAAACTATCATTTAGTGATCTTATATTTTCTGGCAATTTATTAAAGAAATTTGTTCCTAAGTATTTGTAGTTTTGCTGACCCAAAGTTTTTTTACAAATCGGAATTGGTAACATGTATTTTTGCCTGAGATTTGCTGTGTTTTTAAATGGTACGGTTTTGTTTAGGATATCATCTTTGTAAACTTGTAAGGTTGCGTGATACAGGAAAAGAGTATTTAATTTTCTGACTTTAAATTCTTTGAAAATGAGTTCAGATGAATATAAAAATGATTTCTTTAATATTATTTTAATTGTTGAACATATATGACATATGGCTTTATCCACTGACCGTGCTAGACCTCCAGTAAGTTTAAAAGATACAGATTGTTTTTGGAGTGTTTCCGTTGAATTTGGGATACAAGTATTACAAGTAAGTACCGGTATTTTAATAGAAGATGCTCCGAGGAACGAGCTTCATAGATCCTTTGGCACCGGCACATAGCCGTGAGACCCGCCAAATATTTGTACACAGTTATCACTTATCACATTTGTCACACGAGAACAGGTTGTGTAAAAGATTTGTTTTTTTAATTCTACGGCTCGGCTGTGGAATAACTTGCGGGCTTCTGTGTTTGTTCCCTCCTAAGATATGGGTTTCTTAGAGACCCTCTTCAAGAATTACTTTCTACCCTCAAAATGACACACCACACAGATACCCCAAAGATGGCATAGGCCCTAAGTGAAATTATTTTCCCGAGGCCTAGTTTAGTAATGTGGTTTTTTTGTTGATATTTCTGATTTTGAATTATTTGAAAATATCGTTTTTGTGAATCCTTAGCCATTTGCCAACCACTCTAGCTAGTTAACTGAAAAGGCACGGACCGCCACTGGTATACACTCATATAACTGTAATATACATTCAAATGATGTAAGCCTGACTGCTCTGTGCTTACCGTTAAACCTAATGTTAAATACATTGGTATTATATGAAGTGGAAATTACAAACAGTACAAAGGATAACAAAATGATTGTATAGTTTTTAAAAGAATAAGCCCGTCGTCCCACGGATCAGTAACCAAACGACACAGGGTTTTATAGCACTCGGTTTATTTCGATTCCTTACCGACCCGTGGGACAACGGGCTAAGAAACATATTTAATTTTAGAGTAGAATTACCCCCCACTATCAGACTAATTCAAGACTTTAAAGTCCCTTCCCTGCAAATCTATTTATATGAATAAAAACGAAAATGTTAATTTGTTCAAAATCTTAAATCTCCGAAAGTTCTTCTGATTGCTTTGTTATTTTGACACAACGTTGCATTCGAATACGCATTCGTTTTTATATACCTATAGCATATAGATGTCACCTGTGATAGGTAAAACATGCTTTTTCTTAAAACAACGCCATCTTTTGGACGTAAAAGCAACATGCGCCATTGTTTCTCTATCTACACAGACAGACTGAACCATAGCAACGCGTGGCGGGGTACAGCTAGTTATTTATAAAAAATAGCTCTTTTACAAATTCACTTGTTTTGATGATAAAAACATAAAACCACTTTCGAACAGAAATAAACTAAATATTCTTGGCTGAATAACTATCATAACACAACCACAGACCAACCATTTTATAAAAATATACTCGCTGATGTACCATAGGCTTTCCATAGAGTTTTTCTAAATCTTATGTAGACTGTAGCCTTCCTCTTGTTTTGAAGGTAAAGTGTGCAAAATTTCACCGATTTCGGAATAAAACTGTAGATTTATATATGTATGAAAGTTCCGCCGGTTTCCTCCCCGCGGCCGCCCGTGACTCCTTCTTATTATTCTGTTTATATTATATGTCTGACCATAGTAGAAAAGGAGATGAGAAGTTAGTTTCATGAGGATTTGTCATTTGGTGACAGATATAGCACCACATGACCCGACTGGATTTAAGCCACGCATTCCGTATTTCCACCAATTTATAACACATTTCTCTTGAACACTTTAACATTTAGAGTTTCTAAAAAATATATATTGTTTTTGAAGATAATATTTATACATTTGAGTCGAAACGGTAACTATACGAAATTCCATCGATCGAAAAAAATCTCAAAGTGTGCTCCGAAAATGATAACAGACCAATTTTGTTCTGTTATTTAACATGTCGTAGGTATTAAAAAATTCACAGTGTTTCTTTAAATGCAACTTAGGCATTTGTAGAAAGAATTCTTACTAAACGAATCGTGTTTCTTTAAATATTTTAACAATTTTCGCAAAATTATTGTCGTTTCATATCTCCCTTCAAATAATCTTCTTCATCTTTTTGAATGCTTACTACGGAGCCTTAAGAACTCTCTCGAACTGATCGAAGAGTAAAGTTAGCGAGATGAGTCAGTAGTTGAACAGAATCAATTCCGATATCGACATATATATATTTAGTTTTTAAGAAGTTGCTTTTAAACAGCATATTTGTTGTCGCTAGTATGGTACGGAGTTATTTTATTTTTCACCTCCATGTTTACAAATTATACACCATAGTGTATAGCTACACTAAATTCTGCTTTGTAATACGAGTATGTATGTACCGACTTATATGAATGCAATTTATTTTAAGACGCTTTGAAATGAACGATTATGTAATGTTTTTAAAAGAATGAAAAATTGAATTGAATTGAATCAGCGGTTTTCCTTTGAAATATAAAACCATAACAAATATATTATGGTGGCGAATCTCAGATGACATAGTGATTGTATTAGACAATTAGACCTACTTAAGATGCACATGGCAATGTTAATATAACCTGCAATTCTTTTGTTTCAGCTCAGAGAAGGTCAATTTCGTCGGATTGGGGGGGTACTTTACACCTCAGTACAACCCTGAAGCTATATACGATGTGATAAAAACACACGCCCACCCACTATACGACCATAGCATCTCACACTCGTATAACGACATCGGCCTTCTGCAGCTTAACATACAGTAAGTTTTTCATAATTATACAAAACATTGGAATAATGTTAGTAAAAATCACAAAATAATGTAACAATTATACTACATCAGTGAAGTCGTGTTTTCAAAAGCTCTAAACAAATAAAATTAATATGGCTACGCGATCAAACCAAGCGTGGGAATCTATAAATCAAAACGTCGTGGAGCTGATCAGGAAAATCGACGTGCTCACAACAACGGTGTCCAATCTAAAGGCAATAATTGGTGAGCAAAAATCCGATTTATCCTACCAAAATAACACTATTGCCAAGTTGTGCGCTAAGGTAGCTTCGGAGGCCCACAACCGTGGAGCAGCGAGCCGCGCCCACAGAAGGCCCGCGCATAACAAAAGACACAAATAGGAAAAATAAGAAAACGGAGGCTAATTCTACAACTAAGCCTTCAAAATCAGATCCGCAGACATCGTCACAAGACTACGTCGAGGATATCAATAGTGGCTGGGTGTTTCAAACCCGAAAACCGCGTGTCCGTAAACCTGCTCCCATCGTTAAAGGGACAAAGGCTGACACGACCCTACGCGCAGTAGAGCGCAAGTTCTTTATTCACGCTTGGCCATTCTGTCGCAGCACAGAAGTTCACTGGACAAACTGGACAAACTGGCCGGTCCTTTAATACTAGGTTTAAAGAACATATAAGATCTTTTAAAAATAATAATAAAATACAATCACAATTTGCCAAACATCTCCTAGATGAAAATCACTCACTTAGTGATAATAATAAACCAACTCCGTTACACGTACAAAATAAAGGCCGTAAACTGAATCTTTTAGAGCAGTTAGAAATTAATAAAAACTCTAATAATCCTAAAGCTATTCTAATTAATGAACAAACAAATATAATTCGTTCACCCCTACTAGATATCTTCAAACCTAGTGCAAATATGAGTGCGTTATAAAGTACTTAATTATGCTATTAAAATAACCTTATGAGTCATCGTTTGGGAATAACTAACATAAAGACCTTCAGTAAAATTTAAACATTACACTAATTGGGGAAACTTTACTGGGGTAATAACCATTAATAATTTCTAACATTTTACTCAGAAATCAATTAGGAAATCAGTAATTGAAATTAAAATACCTATCTAGAAATAATATGAATGTATCGTCTGTAAGTGGGCTACCCACAGTTTGATAATGCCTTCAGAGGGCGAAACAGCTGTCACGCGTAATAATAATTACACAGCAGAACTTGTTTAAAAATAAACTGTTTTTATAAACCCAATAACAATATTATTGAATATATAAAAATTTAAAAAATTACAGCTCTTTTAAAATCGGGATTGCCGAACAAGATAAGGAAAAGTTTCTAAACCACGAAGTCTGCCCGCAGGTATTTCGGTAAACAAATTCAAATTCCCATTTTTGAAATCAAATCAGACAAAGACCCCTCAGCTTAATGGTGCGTCTAAAACTCCTTTATCAGAATGTTAGGGGAGTAAACTCCAAAATAAACGAATTTACAACAAATTTGCTATCTCAAAACAACGAAATAATTGGGTTGACAGAGACATGGTTGAGCACCTCTGTCTATGACAACGAACTGTTTGATAATAGGTATGAAGTACATCGCCGTGATAGATGCGATAGTAATATTACTAATAATACAAGTTCTCTCGCCGCCAGCCGTAGCGGCAGTAGGAACGCCTCGCGCGGCGGTGGGGTATGCATTGCAGTACGCAAACCGATTATGTCACAAAGATTAACTGAACTCGAAACAGAGGGCGAAAACATCTGGATCAAAATTACAAAAACAAATTTCACTGCGCTGGTATGTGGCATATTTCTACTGTACATACGACAGAGATATACGCACGAAGTTTTATGAACATCTCAATAATAAGGCCAACGTATTATCCAACAAAAATATTATTATTATGGGAGATTTCAATTTGCATAACAAACCTGAAGACGTCATACTTGATCACATATGTTTTATAAACTCTAATGGACTAACGCAACATAGTACAGTTGTAAACAAGTACAATAACATGCTTGATTTATTGCTAAGTAATTTAAATATATGTGAGGTGACGTACAGCGATGAAGCATTGGTTAGAGAAGATCACCACCATCCTACACTGGCTATCTCGGCCACCCTGGCGAGGACACAATACAGCAGGCGTGGAATGCGTGCAAACCATCATCAAACGGGACGACACTTACATTCGAACTTTAACAAATTTAATTTTAAACACGTTTACATTAATCTGTGTCTAAAAATATTCTCACACTTCAACTGGAGATATTTATACAACATGAAATCTGTCAACGGAGCTGTGGAATATTTTTACTCTGTATTATTTAGTATATTTGAATTTCTGTACCTTTAAAAAAATTATCGAAAGCAAATGTTAGCTACCCAGTTTGGTTCGATAAAAATATTATAGAAAAAATCAAATGTAAGGAATCTCTTCGCAGGAAGTACAAAGCTACTAATAATAAATCAGACTATTTATTATTTTCTGCAAAGAGATCCGATCTCAAAAAAGAGATGACTATAAAAAAGAACAAATATTTATCCGATATTGAAAATGGGATCAAAGAAGACCCCAAAAACTTCTGGCAATATATTAGATCACAAAAAGCAGGTAGGGGCACTCCTATTGGACTTATGTAATAATGTCGATAATATAATCCAATGTCCAGAGTTTCAGACAAGTTTCAGAGAGATTCGCGGACTATTTCCAGTCGGTATACAACCATATGAGCCCTAACCTAGATGTAGAAAGTCTCCGGGCAGAGGTGCCTAGAAACACAGGTTCAATATCTCTGGAAAAAATTAAGCCAGAGGAAGTCAAAGCGTGTATTCGGGAACAAAAGCCCAACAAGGCCACGGGGCAAGATGGAATCCCACCTCATGTTAGAAGAACATTTGTTTAACCCGATATGCTTTATCTTCAATCTCAGTATTTCAACTTCCACTTTTCCTCAATCCTGGAAACTTACCAAGGTTAGCCCGATACATAAATCTGGAACAAAAAACGGAAGTCCAGAACTATAGACCAATAGCGGTTCTGTCAATACTCCCAAAAATATTTGAAACAATAATTTGCGAAAAGCTAAACAAACAAATTAAACCGTTTCTTTGGGGAAACCAACACGGATTTCTATCAAATAAGTCCACCGTCTCTAATCTTCTAGAACTCTCACAGAGAGTAGCAAGAGGATTAGATGCTCAACATCAAACTGATGTGATCTACACGGATTTCGCCAAGGCGTTCAACCGAGTAGATCATGACGTCCTGCTACGAAAAATACATAGAATTGGTTTCGACAAACCCCTCCTAAATTTTTTTGTCACGAATTTAAGAAATAGGAAACAATATGTTTGCATCGACGGATACAGGTCTAGAGAATTCTCTGCAAATATATATATATTTTAACCTTATTTAGGTGAGAATGATAGCAATGCATTATTAACGTACTTCCAACCTATCAACGGGACGCCGACTCCGCTCTGGATAGCGGCGACCCACCGTGGCTTCGGTTGAGGCTTGGGGCGGCTCCGCGGGGCTGACGATTTGCGGCGGGGGCGACGTCACCACAGTGGTCTCTGAACTCACCCCCCCCCCCCTGGTCACCGTTTCCCAAAACAGACGGAAAAACCACAGAACTTCTCGGTCTTATTTGGTCGATGTGCCGGTTATGTGTTGCCCCATCTAGCCCTGATACCCTGATATTCCTAGTTCCTACTTTATCCAGCACTAGCCCCTCAGCCCATGTACGGCCCAAACCAAAATCATGGAACCAAACTTTATCTCCCGCGCCTGCTGCTCGATTCGCTCCACCTGCCGCCTGAGCTTGTCGCGCTTGTTCGGTCTCCACTAATACTGCTCTATCCGGTCTTATTGCATCTAATCGAGTGCGAAGTGTTCGCCCTTGTAAAATCCGGGGCGGTGACTCACCCGTGGTGCAATGTTCAGTGTTATGGTGTACTAATAAAAATCGTTGTAGTGCCACAATCACGTCCACTTTTTCTCGTAAGGCTTTTTTAATTACTTTTTTACAAATTTTTACCGCGTTTTTCGCCGCATCGTTTGACGCCGGATGGTAAGGTGCTGAAAATACGTGATTGATGCCATTTCCCCGTATAAACCTGCCAAATTTCTCACTAGTAAAAGGTGGACCATTGTCCGTAACAATTTGACGCGGGAGTCTAAAACGTGCCCATGTTTCCCGCAATTTATCGATTGTAACTTCTGCCGTGGTCCGTGTCATTTGGGAAATTTCTATCCACTTCGATGTGGCATCAACTGAAACTAGGTATGTACGTCCCTCAATTATACCTAGAAAGTCCAGATGAAGCCTCTGCCAAGGGCGTTCCGGCCATCGCCAAGGACGCCGAACCGAAGCAGGCTGAGCCGCCGCTTCGGCTGCACAAACCTCACACTCCTTGCACCTCGCTTATATAGCTTCATCCAAACCTGGCCACCAAACATAACTCCGCGTGAAACTCTTTGTCTTTACAATACCCATGTGGCTTTCATGTAACTCCGTCAAAACCTTTGACCTACAAAATTTCGGCACGACTAACCTATGAGCTCACATTACACCTCTTGGTGCGACCTTCCTCTGCTGTCCGCCGCCCGTCCTGGTCTCGCTTGGGGCAAACACGCCTCAGATGGCCCTCCTGCTCGCACCAGCTGCAGATGTATGTCTTGAATCTGCATCTGACCTCTTCATGATTCAGGCCTCCATATATTCGGCAGCTGCTCCTGCCTGCGGTGGCCTGTCTCTTCCGTGGTGAGTCTCTTCTCTGAGTCTCCGCTAGAGCATGTACCGCTCCTAGCCCCGCTGGTTCTTCCTTGCTTCCTGCTGCCCGCGTGTCTGCGCCATCCACATCCGCTGCATTCTTCTCCGCCGCTTCTAGAGCGCTCGCCAACGAAACGGCTTTTGAATATGTAAGCGTCTCTTCTGCAAAAAGACGTTGTCTAATTGAATCACTGTGAAGTCCGCACACCAACTGATTCCGTAAATTTTCATCCAGTTTGTCATCAAATTCACAGAATCTTGCGTATTTTCTCATTGTCGCGACGTATTGTGATATGCATTCCTCACGCTGCTGACGGGTTTGTCGAAATTTATATCTTTCTGCCATGACAGATGGTTTCGGCTGCAGATGATCTTGCATAATTTTTTTTAGGTCTTCATATTGCTTTTCAGTAGGTCTCGCCGGGCTGCAAAGATTCTCCATTAATTCATATGCGGCATCGCCCACCACTGAAATTAATGTAGGTACTTTTAATTCCTTTACCGTTTTATTCACAAGGAAACTACTCTCTAATCTCTCGCAGTAGGTTGTCCAATTCCCGTTATTTACGTCAAATTCGTTAAACTTGGACATGATTGACTCTATTACGAATTGTATTTTTTTTTTTAGTGAATTTATTCTCGTCGCCAATGTAATGTACGGAGGTAAAGTAAACACGCAGTTGCTTGCAAGGCTGTTTATTTAGCACTGGCATGTTATAATAATGTTGCGTATACCTACGCAGTAGGTAGATACAGTCTTACCATATAACACGCACCTAAAGGGTTAAGGAATATTATTGCATTGCACTACCACTTCACAGTTTTAAAGAAAAAAATTATATCAATTTCAGGGTAACATTCACTAGCAGTATAATCCCAGCGTGTCTCCACACCGGCACAACTCTTCCTTACAGTGGGTTCATCCTCACTGTGTGGAATGACTCACCCACTACACCTCCCTACAAGGTAAGAACACATTTCTCTGCCTTCAGAATGAACATTCTGGAGGAGGCCCACCACTTCCCCGCCCTGTTTTAGGTACTGATGGTACCCCTTCAGAGCTCTCTCAAGGACGCTAATTTTTTGATATAACGAGTCTTCATTTAAAATTTCAAAACAAGACCTCCAAAATGTCCATGCATACAATGTTATTCGCAGTATGCAAGTGTTGCGTATTAGTAACCTGTTGGTAAAATCTACTCTATTTGGTTAGTTTAACAGGTCATATGTACAAGGTATCAACAATAACGGGTAAAAATAATAATTTACAGCCACCTGCAAAAATGAAAAATTATGAGACAAAAGAAAATGGTGAAATGTACACCTCATTTTTTGTGAGGGGGTGTCGTCACCCGCTCCCAGGCAGTCCTAGGGAGAGAAAGCAGGGCATTGGATAGGTTTCACGAGGATCAGGTTCCGCGCCCCTAAGCCAGGAAACCGGTTGTGCCTCGAAGAAAGATGTAAGATGGGGTTGGGATTCAGAATGAACAATGACCGATGATGCGATAACTATATTATAGACAGCTGTGGCCGGTACTAAATGTACATTTGATTAAATAGATATCTAACCATCACGCCGTCTCCCCGCAGGGGTAGGCAGAGAGGATGGACCGCCACACAACTCTGTTTTAACACACACTCCTCGCTTCATGCACATTCATACATAGGTTCTGTTAATCTGATTTTGAGATGACCCAAGTACTTGCCATGTCTACCTTGGGAGTCCCAGACTCTTTCTACCATCCCCTCCTTTCTCCGTACATTCGCTCTACATGTCAAACCCATCTTAGGGTCCCTTACATTATTGAATTCTTTCCCGATCTCCACATGTTTATGGTATTTCTACCACTCTGAAGAGGACAAATGAAATTTTGATTAAAGCACACACTTAGAAGTAGCTGCGTCAAATCCTCGCGTGTAATTTCACGATAAATTATTAATTTATTAAAAGTAATGTATATATATATTTGTGGCACGTTCCAGAGTGGAAGATACTCTCAGTATCGCCCTGGTGAAATATCTTCATTCGGATCGAATGTATCTTGAAATGGCTATAGTCTTGTTTGGTGACCAGATCAGGTACTTCCCCACCTTCCTCTTCTTCATCACCTTCGCCTCCCCACTTCCTCAATTGGGGATGTCATAGTCCCACTGGTTCTATACGGTTGGGAGTAGTTGAGAGACTTGTGTAGTATTTACATTAAAAAACACATATTTTCAAAACCTCACTTCACATTGTAATACTATACGGATTGTTCTCATTGGATAAAACAATTAGTTGGTACGTTTTTCAACATTTCAGACGACAATGCAGAGAGTATCTCAGGAGGAGTGCTCTAGAACATTCCCCGCTGGCAACCACCATCACCCTGACGGCGTAAAACATGACCTGGAGATTTGCAGCCGCCCATTCAACACAGCTGAAGGATGTGAGGTATGTAACGGTTGTTGAGGTATGTGAAGGTTCTATTCAAGTTCTGTTAGTATTTCAGCTTTGTGAAGCCCTTGGCCAGTAATGATATAATAGAACTTGAATAGAACCTACACAGAACATGAAAATCAACTTTGAAATTGGATGAATTGTTATTATTCCGCGAAACAACCCGTCCTTATTCTTCTTCTGATTGCTCTCTTCTCTCGGAATGTAGGGTCAGTGGGCCTGTTGTGGCCACCTTAAGGATTTTTTCGTTTTTGAATGAGCACCAAACTTGCACATAAATGTAAATTATAATTTTTCCAACATTAATGTACAATAAAAATACCTGTCTTTAATATATGTAAATATATCCAGTAACAGTTCTTTAATTATTATTTTGTTCATTGAACTGGACCCATGCATTAGTTGTGGCCACAATTTAATCAGTTCTGGCCACACCCGTGTGCCGGTTTTGGCCACATGAATCCCTGTAGGGAACTTACATTTTTTATCTAAATTAAACACAGTAATGATTATAAATCGATGTTTATTATTCAAGTTATACAATAAACTTATAAAAAAATAAGATTTAGCGCAAATTTAGACCTGAGAGTTCGATTTCGAAAGTATAAAAAGAATTTCGCCTTTTGGTTGTACCTGTAAACAATGGTGGTGACAATATCATTTTAATATCAATCTCAACAACAGATGCCAAATCAGGAATTTGTGGCATTGTGAATTGGCTACCAGTGGTATTATGTTTTCTCAGGTAGCTTATCTCGAACTCATTGTCTTCGTCTTTTGAACGCAATATTTTGCCGACATAATAAAAAGTGGCTTTGGGATTCTTGAATTCAACCAGGACATAATCTCCTTCCAGGGGTGTTCGATCTAGTTCTTCGAAACCCGACGGCTTTACCTGTGGAATCCAGTCTTCGCAGTCCGAATGAGACGTATCACGCAAATATTCTTCCTGTTACGTCTCTGAAATTTCAATGGTCGGTTTCTTTTTTTTAATGTTCTTATTTATTTTTTTAGCTAGTTTTATCTGTTTTTGTTCTTCTTTTCTGTCTTTCTCCTTCTCCTTAGCCAACATAATATCTTTCCATTTATCTGATGTTAACACCGAAGGAATATACTCTCTCTTTCGACTGGTAGTATTTGTCTTCTTTTCAGGCCATATGACGCATTTTTTCACTAATTCTGCGGCATTAGTCGGCATATTCAATTCTACAATCTCAGAAGAGGATACAATATCTTTAGATGTTGATGCTGATACGTGCAGGATTTCTTCGTTTACCGCTATTGGAAATGAAGGTTCAATAACAGGAGTTTCTGGAGGCGTTGTAACTCGATCTATATTAATACAAGTAAGAACTGTATTTTGCAATGCAGTATTATCGTCTTTGAAGGCCAGCCATACTTTATACAGGAACAACCCTTCAGTACGACCTGTCCAATCCATACCAGTGCTGTAAGTGACTTTGAAATCTTTAAACATATTTGGTTCAATTTTACTCTCCAAATACTGTAGATGAGTCGATTCCACTAGGCGCATGTTTACATTAGTTTCAGTATGTTTTGGTGTAGTTATAATTCTTTTATAGTTTACAAAATCAGGACCAAATGGATAAAGTCCGCAAGACTTGAATCCAGCTTTTACATTATTAGAAAAATTTGTATCATTTATCAGAATGTTGTTCAAAGCAGAAGGGATATTAAATTTAGTTATTTCTTGTCCTTCGTTATCAATTCTCCACTTACGAATGTACTTCAAAGGAAACCAACGTTGCTTTAAAGGAAAAAATACAGCCACGTCCAGTGGCTGCAGCATATGTGTTGTGTTTGGAACCAAGGCTATGACGATAATTCCGTTGTCTCTGCAAAGTGAACTCAGGTGAAGAGTCAGATGGGATTTATGTCCGTCTAAAAATAATACGATTGGAAATATTGTACCCTTTTCTGTGAGATAAGGCAGGAACACATTACCAATAAATTCATAGAAAGACTCAGCAGTCATCCACCCTTTGTCTGTCTTACCAATAGACCAACGATTAGGTGCATTTTGAACTACATCTGAATTCATTCTTTTGTATTTGTAAAGTGTCACATGTGGAGCTAGTTCTCCAAGAGCATTTCCTGTAAACAGAGTAGTGATATTTTCTTTATCACTGTTTTTTGAAGTGTCGTAAACATGTTCGCCTTTCGTCGCTAAGACAAGTCCACCTTTGGGGGCTAAGAAGAATGAAGTTTCATCGCAGTTCCATACTCGAGCAGGATCTTCAAAAATCTTACATCCATCAGGTCCTAATAAACTAATAACTTCTTCAAACCAGTTTCTGATTTTTTCTTCGGTTATCAATGCGCGTGCCTTGTTTATGTACTCTGCATGTTTTTTGCTTAAATCAGGATGTCTCGTCATAAATGACTCAAACCATGTCCTCCCAGGGCGATTATTGATGAAAGGAGTATTGATGTTGCCAGTAACAACAATCTTCTTTACGGAATCTAATAAACATTCCCTGTTTATTGGAAAACCTGCCCGGGCACAATCTTTAATCCACCTGACTAGTGACATCTCTATTTCTATACCAAGTACAGCTTGTGGTCCTACGTGACCTGAGGCCGCTGGTGCACGTCCACATATTTTGTTACGCAAAGTACTACGGGGGACTTTGTAGTTTTTACTAGCAGTAGATACCTTCATACCTCCTTTTATAGCATCGAGTGCCAAAATCACTTTCGATGGTGAATAACAAAAAAGTTTGCGTTTCGAGTGCTCAATAGCATCTTTCTTCTTATTTGCCGGAGTCATTTTCACAGTTCTGAAGAAGAAACAATAATAATTTATTAAGTTAAAATATCAAAATTAGTGGATATGTACATTTTTTTAGATAATGGCCAAAACTAGTACTGTATGGGAGCTACTTGTGGCCACCAACGTGGCCACAAGTAGCTCCCATACATTTGTATAAATTCTTGTGTCAGTAATGGCCACATCGAAAAATCATGTTTGTATATTTTTCCATTTTATGGACTTTACAGGAAACACTTGGAGCGTATTTTAACTTTTTTATTTTGAATCACAAAACATGCTTTTTATAATATCAACGTTGACAATAACAATTTATTGATAACGGGCCCAACCCTTGTACAGATAAACACTGTTTACTGTAATAAATTTCTGAAGGAAAGAACACTGTTTCACTGGTAACAGTCCCTTTATAAGTTAAAATACTAAACCATTGACACTATTGACAGATTCGGACATACACAATGAAAAAAAAGCAACTGTTTATCGACAGGGTTAGAGCTCTAGAACGTTGGTGCAGATTCACACCATTTCTAATAATCAATTATTCAAACAATCCATAGATGGCGACTGTATCCAGAATTATTAAGAACTTATCATTTACAAAATTAAACAATGTTTAAACAACCAATTTGCTAAAAATAACCTCAAAAACATATTACTTTACCCTTTTATAATGGGTACAACTTGTTTTCAAATAAAACATCAAAAGGATTACAAATATATATTAAGATTACTTACAGTGGGTTCCTTAAGGTTTTGGATAACAATCTCAATAAAAAATTCCGTAACACTTATTCGCATCGACCAAACACAAACTGTTAACAATAAGATTTATTGTGTCACTTGTCAACGAAGACCATTGACAAATATGCATTTTGCCATAGAGTTAAAAAAGATTCGATTTTATTTAGCTTATATTTCGACTTGTAAAGTTGAAAATGGCCAGAACCGGCCCACTGACCCTATCTACTATTAAGGAAAAACGACTTCCTTAATTAATTCCTCCCGTGGATTATCATTTGGGTAACTTTTGCATATTATATGATTAAGTAGGTAGGTATATAAGTACCAACTTACAAATCTTAAGTTTTCCGAGGAAATTTTGATTTAATGAGAGAAAAACGAAAACATACATTTTTTGGGTGCGAGGACTTTTATTCACAGAACTAGGTTAGCTTAACCAAACCATTTCCATTGACCATGAATGTAAACACTGACCACCTACCTGTTTTAAAGAAGCGATTAATTAATTAAAATGAATTAATAATCTGCCATTTGAAGTGTGTTCACCTTATCACTTTATTTGTTCTCAGGACTGGTACAGCGGCGCCCCACTGACTATAACCAACAGCCCCAGGGTGGCCTGTACTCACCTGCTGGTGGGTGTGTTATCCTTGTATGACACTCCATCCTGCATGGTGACCAATACGCGGATATCTACCTTTGTCCCTTGGATAGAGGATATTGTGTGGCCTGAAAGCGGTGTTGTTGTTTAGGACCGTGTTTTAAGCAATTTTTAAATTTATTTTTTTTTAAACTATTTTTTTTTTCATTTTGCATATAATGGTATCATTAGAATTAGTTAAGGGGGGCAGTTGCCCTAATCCCCCCCCCCCCCGTGTATACATGGTGTCTGGAAACTGGCGGATCTACGCCACATGGAAAACCCAAAAAATACTCTGGTTTTGTTCGATCAGAGCATTTCAATTCTGGTGTTACATTTTTTTCTATTAAAACCTTTTGGCCGACGCTTCGACACATTTTAAAATACTACCAATTAAAAAATATATATAAATTCCAAGTTCTGACTCGATTTACTCGAAAATAAAAACTCATATAATAAAAAAAACACTTTTGTGGTAGGTTCATCAGTTTCCCCTTTGTACTATGAGTTTCCGGACAACGTGTAGTACAAAAATCCCACACAGGCAAGAATTAAATTAGAATTAAATTAAATTAGAAACAGGTTTTACAGAAGAAAAATATATTTTTGCAATATTTTTTCTTATACTTAAGTTCAAAAATGGTGCACTTAAATTTTTCTTACTTCTATCTGAGTAATAAAAAGTAAAATTAAAATGTTCCTGACCTTATTCTGCTACTTTAAAAAAACCAGTTTACTGAAGTTATATAACAAATCCTTGGTCAATCGGCCAACTGGTTATTGAGAAATCGTAGTTGCCGATTTGTATTTGTGCGTGTAAAATGGATGTACCATTGGGTGAGATTAAAATGAAGTAATTGATAGTTAGCAGCTAATCAGCCAACCCAGGGCCAAGAACAACTTGTTCCTCTCTCTTGGAAATTGGATTATAGTCAGTTTGGCATTCTGTCCTTCAGTTCTTGTTACTTGTTGCCTTCTCACTACTTGTCAGTACTCATACTTCCCTCTATTCTATTACTTTCTAGACAACAATACCGCATTAAGTAAGGTGGGGATGATGGGTAGATACTGCGTGCAAATGAATCATGAATATGTTTTAGTGTTTTGTGAACACCTCACTAGGAGAACAACATTATATGCTGAGGTGTTCACATGTCTTAGTTATGTGAATTATTAGAATATTATTAAGCTTTATGTATTTAAATGAAATTTAAATGCCTGAGTTATTTATATTATGTATTGTAAATGTTTTTGACTGTTGTTTAATGTTAATAAATTTTTTTGTAAATTTGTACCTCTTTTGTTTTGATTCAGATTTTTTTTCCAACTTTAGTGTTGGTGTATTCTGTATTACCGATATTGTCGATAAAGGTCTTTACGGTCAATAATGGTTGAAGGTAGACAAATTAACGAAAGAAATAAAACTTAACTTAGAAAAGTTTAGCCAGAAAGAAAGAGGAAAATGCGCAAATACATAACAAATATTGATAAAATAAAAAGAAAAATAAAAGCACCTGAATAACCTCTGGTGTGGAGCCCTAACAAGCCCCTTGACATTGTGCTGAAACTGACGGTGCGTTTGATAGATTTTCCTTTCTTAACAAACGGAAGAGCACAAGCGTCAGGTAGGAATTATCATGAGAAAACATGTGGAGATTGGCAAAGAAAGCAATAATGAGTAAGATTAAGAAAGGGATGCCTAGACGGTTAGGATTAACAAATCACTATAACAGAAGAATACCTTATAAAGGTTAGTTTTTGGTTTAGTTTGGTGATTTCTGCACCAAAGGCCCAGCTGCCCAGAGCCCCACTGGCTCTGACTACGCCATCCCCAATTGTGGTATGTCGTTAGCAGAGATTTATTTATTTATTTATTATTTATTAACGCCGATTATAGCGGCTTTTACAAAAGAAAACAATTGTTTTACTTATTATAAATACAGAATATACATAGATAAAAAAAATATAAATACAAAATACATAAAAGAGAACAATAGAAATGGTTATTATGAATACAATGCAACAATGTGTTTATATAAATATATAAACAATTAATTTACAATAAATCCCGGATAAACTAATACTTTAAAACTGTATTTGGTTATATTCAATCAGAGAAGCGCTGACATACAGTTTTAATTAAGTGGTGTTTGTATGAGGATAAACTAGCAATGTTTATAGATTCATCCAAAACATATTTATTACCAAGTACATGTAGGCGATTCATTATGGAATTGAGTTCAGCGTTAGATCCTGTATTGTTGCAGTGATAGGGTAATTTGAAACGAACTGATAATGGTTGTACTAGGTACACGGAAACATATTAGCGAAAGAAGTTCAGGGGAGTTCAACATGTTGGTAACGATTTTAAATAAATAAAATAGGTCAAAACAAATTCTTCTTTCTTTTAATGTATTGAGTCCCAATAAATGTAACAGAGAGGGGTAATTAATGTTTTCGATGAGTATTCCCAATTTAAAATTAATATAACGTAAAAAAATTATGTTGGACTCGCTCAAGAGAATTCTCATGTACACTGTAGTAAGGACTCCAAATGGTGGTGTTAAATTCTAGTTGGCTTCTAACAAGTGAAGTGTAAAGTAATTTGACAGTTTTTAAATTTTTAAAATCCTTTGAAATCCGTAAGACAAATCCTAACATTTGCATCGCTTTACTGGTTATATTATTAATATGTTTAATGAATGTTAATTTAGTGTCAAAGGTTATACCAAGGTCTCTTATTTCATCAACAGATAATAAGGTGTGATTATTGAGAAAGTAGGTGAACAACAATGGGTTTTTTTTTTCTGTGGAATCTCATAAGTTGACATTTTTTTACATTAAGTGTTAATTTGTTTTTAAGACACCAATCGTTAAAGCTATTAATATTAGATTGAAGTGTTAGACAGTCCTCTATATTGTCAATAATTCTATATATCTTCATATCATCAGCGAACATTAGAATGAGAACACGGGTGAATATGTTTGTTACGTCGTTAATGAATAAATTAAAAAGTATAGGACCAAGATGCGAACCCTGGGGTACGCCACTGGTAGCTTCGAACATGTAGGATAAGTGATCATTAATACAGACAGTTAACTGACGCCTAAGTAAGTAACTCTTAAACCAAGATAAAAGGTTTCCATTAATTCCGAGTTTCAAAAGTTTATTAATGAGGATTTTATGACAGACCTTATCAAACGCCTTACTGAAGTCGGTATATATAGAATCAACTTGTTGTTTGTTGGCAAGTGCATTGGAAATAAAATTTTCATATAATGTTAGGTTGGTCAAAGTTGATCTGCCGGAGATAAAGCCGTGTTGACAAGTTGCGATACAAGAGTTTACAAAGAAGCTGATTTTCTTAAGAATCAATTTCTCAAAAAGTTTAGGTATAGACGATTGAATACAGATAGGCCGATAATTTTCAACAAAGGATTTATCACCACTTTTAAATACAGGAGTTAAGTAGCTAAGTTTCCATATTTTTGGAAAGTGTCCTGTGGAGAGTGACTTATTAAACAGTATATTAAGCGGAACAGATAAACTTTGGACACAATTCTTAAGTAAGATGGAAGGAATCTTATCAGGTCCCGAGCTCGTTTTGGGTTCAAGTGATTTAATACAGACTATAATGTCTTCAATATCAATGTGTATTTGCGATAAGTGTAAATTTATATCCGAATTGAAGTAAGGAATTAAGTCATCTGGAATATCAGGTTCATACACGTCCTTAAAGTAATCAGCAAACATGTTAACAATTTCATAAATTTTACTGGAGCTATTTTGTCTGTAACGTATATTACCAGAAATACCAGCATCATTGTTTTTCATTGATTTTGTGTATTTCCAAAAGTATTTTACATCATGAAGTATCGTGTTCTCAACCGAATTAATGTAATTTTTATAACATCTTTTTGTCATTTTTTTGCAATCTCTTCTAATATTGTTGAATGCCGTATAGTTGGGAATTGTTCTGTGTTCTTTATATTTTTTATGTGTTTCTTTTTTAATAACAATTAACTGAATTAATTCTTTGCTGAACCATATCGGATACTTTCGTACTTTATGATGAATTAGAGGAATTGTGTCGGAAATGATACTATTCAGTTGAGAGTAAAATAGTTCTACGCTATAGTCGAGATCACCTTCCTTGAGAACAGACCAATTTACTTTGTTAAGTGCATGATTAATGTCCTGGTAATTAGCATTAATGAAATTACGACTACAATTTTTAATTAGAGGGTCACACTCTATTGTAATAGGTACTAGTATTGTAAGTGGAGGGTGGTGACTATCAATTGGGTCAAAGGATTCGGCTGACTCATAGACTTTTATATCCTCAACAGTAGAAAAAATTAAATCAAGTGTCCGATTACTACAATTCGGCACATTGTTACATTGAAATAGACCTAAATAGTTCGACATGTCTAAGATTTCTCTCTCGCACGCCGTTAATGGTAAGTAATCCAAATCATTAAATTTACAATTAGGTAGGTTATAATCACCGCAAATTATAATATTGTGATTAGGGTGGTTAGATTTGAGTAGCTCGACATCTTCACAATGATTTTTATACATTATTATATTAGAATTTGGTGGAATATATACACATCCGATGATAGTTTTTTTGGATTTATCGTTTAACATTACAAAAATTTGCTCAACATCATTGTTTTTGTTTTTTAATAATTTCGATGAAATTTTTTTATTTACTGCTATCAGGACGCCTCCTCCTCTTGATTTGGAGCTGGTGTTCCGATTTCGGTCAACTCGGTAGATACTGTGGTTAGGTAGACCGAGCTCCGCTGAGTATATCGATGGTTCCAGCCAGGTCTCAGAGAGTATGATGATGTCCTGTGTGATGGTGGGTGCATTAGTTCTAAAGTCACTGAGTTTAGTCCGAAGTCCCCTGACGTTCTGGTAGAAGATGTAACGTGGCGCGGTTATAAGTTTTTTGGTATATTTGTTATAATTTTGGGTCTATTGTTGATATATTTGATAGTTAAATTATTTTCTCCCTTGATTTTTCGATCCTCCAGCTCCTTCCACAAGTTTTGTACTTCTTGCCGTTGAAGCATTGTTAAGTCGTTCTTGGTCTTGATAATTACATTTCCATACGGTATTCCTTTTTTCTGTAAAACAGTTCTGGCTTGATATTTATCGGACAGTTCGACCTTGATGGGGCGTGTTTTATTAGTGTCCTTCTTAATATTCTTGACATTATTCAGATCTTCGCTCATTGTTGCAGTTTGAGAATTGCCCGAGCTTTCAGGAACATTGAACATTATTACATTTTTAGATCGCGATTTTCTCTCGTCCATTTCATTCAAAGTTTCGCAAATTCCTGTTAGTTGTTCCGTTTCGATGTTGGTAGTTGACAAATTTTTGGAATGATTAGGTGAAATGTTCCTGTAGGCATTCAATTCACCTTCAAGAAAACCAACTTTTGTGGAAACCAAACTAATATTGCCTAATAGCACTGAGAGTTGAGGCGTTAATTTACCCATTTGTTCTTTAGTAAATTTATTAGTGGGATCCATGATGGTCGTATTTAAATCACGTATAATATTGTTTGCTAATGTGATGAATGCATATGTATCGCAGGAGTCCATGATAAAGTAGCTGGCGAGATAGGTTTAGCTGCCCTGACTTGTGTCGGCGGGAAGGAGTGAGTACTTGCGCTGACGGCTAGTACGGACACACACACAGTCACACTAGAGTAGTAAGTCGCGCTCGGTGGAATTAGGTACCAAATAGCGGTAATGGCGGATTATTTTTAATAAACTTAGGTTTTGAGTTAACACAACACGTATGTGGAGTAATGCACTACTTTCACTGCACTATTACTAAATTAGCACTAGAGTAACGTATTACTTATGATCAGGATCTATTTAAATTAGTTATTTTTTAATATTTTAGCAGGAGCTGATTCAAACACGTTAGTAATGTGTATATTCGTATTGTTGTTTTTTTTTTTGAGATGTGCAAAATGCAAATGGGAGAAAACTTTCCCATTTGAAAACGCAAAATGTGAAATTGTTCTAACAAGCCCCTTGACTTTGTGCTGAAACTGACGGTGCGTTTGATAGATTTTCCTTTCTTAACAAACGGAAGAACACAAGCGTCAGGTAGGAATGATCATGAGAAAACATGTGGAGATTGGCAAAGAAAGCAATAATGAGTAAGATTAAGAAAGGGATGCCTAGACGGTTAGGATTAACAAATCACTATAACAGAAGAATACCTTATAAAGGTTTGACGGTTAGTTTTTGGTTTAGTTTGGTTTTACGTGATATCTGCACCAAAGGCCCAGCTGCCCAGAGCCAATTGTGATATGTCGTTAGCAGAGATGTGCAAAAATTTCTAGTTGTGTGATTGTGTTGTCAGAGTGTTTTTGTTATTGTATTTGTACAATAAATGTGTTAGCATAAATTTTAAAGGGAGTTGACGTATATTTAAGACTTACTCAATAATGATCAATATCTTGTCGGTTGCTTGTTGATAACACGTATTACCATTTTTGGTGCTGTTTGCAGAGGATCAATAATAGTTTGAGTACAGCCACCCCAAATGATGATACCATATTCTAATATGGATTAGCAGAGAGCATAGTATACTGATTTAATTGCTGTAGGAGTAAGGATATTTATACGGGTTGGAAACACATAAGAATACGGGGAGTTGGCTATGTGCTGATTACAGCGTAGATATTGTCAATCAGATATTTTATATTGGTGACTTTATTTATTAATTTAAACGCCCATAGGGCTTTTTACAGATAATAATGTACATCTTTATTTATTTATAATTTTTATTTTTTTTAATTATACAGATCTTATATCTTATATGATAAATATAGGTTATATAAAAAAAAAAAAAATATATATATATATATATATATATATATATATCCGAGTTAACAAAATATAGGTACAAATAATTGAAGAAAAATAGAGAATCTGCCAAAATTCTCCAAATCAATGATAATGATTATAGGAAAGTATAAAAATAGTTTGCAGAGTAGTAGAAATAGTTCGCACATACTCCGTTTAATGTTTGCCAAGTTCATATTTGACATACAGATTTAATAATAATGTGTTTATAGGCTGATAGACATTCAGTACCGTTAGTGTTCACGCAATATTTATTCCCTGCACTGTGTAGTCGGTTCATTACTGAATTTATTTCTGCTTTGGTACCTGCAATGTTACAATGGTAAGGTACCTTCTGACGAACCGTTCTACTAGGCACATGACAGTCGATCAACCTAAGGAGTTCAGGGGAGTCAAACATGTTATTAACAATTTTATAAAGAAAAAAGAGATCAGAACATATTCTTCTTTCTTTTAATGTGGCAAGGCCCATGACTTTCAACAGTGAGGTGTAGTTAATGTTTTCAATAGGAATACCTAATCTATAATTTATGTTACGTAAAAATTTATGTTGGATTCGCTCGATATATTTTTCATGAATATTGTAAAATGGATTCCAAGTGGTTGAGTTGAATTCTAAATGGCTTCTGACAATGGATGAATACAATTTTTTTAAAGTTTTTAAATTTTTGAAATCTTTTGAAGTTCTTAATATGAAACCCAACATTTGCATCGCTTTAGTGGTTATATTGTTAATGTGGGAGATAAATGTTAATTTGGTGTCAAATATCAAATATTGTACAGATACTAAGACTTGATTATTCATACAGTATGTGAAAATCAATGGGTTTTTCTTCCTATAAAATTTCATGACTTGACACTTTTTTACATTAAGGGTAAATTTATTTAGGATACACCAATCAGAAAAGCTAATGAGATTTGATTGTAATAATAAGCAGTCATTAATATTGTCAATAATTCGGTAAATTTTCATATCATTTGCGAACATCAAAATAAAGACACGTTTAAATACATTTGTAACGTCATTTATAAATATGTTGAAAATAATGGGTCCTAGATGTGATCCCTGGGGCACGCCGCTTGTAGCTGTAAAAGTGTAGGACAGTTGACCTTTAATGCAGACAGTAAGCTCTCGATTAGACAGATAATTCTTAAACCAGGATAGTACGTTACCGGTTATGCCAATTTTCGCCAGTTTGCTAACAAGAATTTTATGGCAAACCTTATCAAACGCTTTGCTGAAATCAGTATATATAGAATCGACTTGTTGTCTATTAGCAAGTGCATTTGTTATATAATTTTCGTGCAGGGATAGATTGGTTAAGGTTGATCTGTTTGAAACAAAACCATGTTGGCAAGTTGTAATGATGGATTTCACGCTGGGGTTTATCTCTAGAAAAATTAATTTTTCAAAAATCTTGGGTATTGATGATTGGATACAAATTGAACGATAATTTTCAATTGCAGATTTATCCCCGCATTTAATTATTGGAGTTAAGTAACTTTTTTTGCAAAGTTTTGGGAAATTTCCCGTTGACAGAGACTTATTAAATAATATGAACAACGGAATGGATAAGCTGTCTGCACAGTTTTTAATCAAGATGGGTGGAATTTGATCCGGCCCGGAACTTAATTTTGGTTCAAGTGTTTTAAGGTAATTTGTAATGTCGGTGATGTTAATATTAATATTTGATAATTGCAAGTTTATATCAGAATTAAATTCCGGAATTTGTTCATCTGAAATGTCAGGTTCAAACGCATCTTTAAAGAAATCGGCAAACATGTCAACAATTTCTTTTATGTTGCTAGAACTCCTTTTTTTATGATTCATAGTTCCGGGGATCCCGACTTCATATTTTTTCATAGACTTTACGTGTTTCCAGAAATGTTTTACATCATGATTTATAGTATTTTCCACTTCCATTATATAATTTTCATAACTTTTTTTAGACAATTTTTTGCAAGCTTTCCTGACACTTTTAAATTTAATATAATTAGGTACAGATCTATGTTCTTTATAGATTTTATGAGATTCTTTTTTACAATTTATCAAGTGAATTAATTCCTTAGTGAACCATATTGGATACGTTGATTCTTTATGTTGGGTAAGAGGAATATTATTTGAAATTAAATTATTGAGTTGCGAGTTAAAATAGTCAGTATTGTAATCAATATCACCGTCATTTAGACTTGTCCAGTCAATGTTAGACAGTACCTCATTAACTTTATTGTAATCTGCGTTTTTAAAATTACAACAAATTCTTGAGATTTTAAGATTATCATTTCCTGTGTAGGGTATAGAAATTATAAGTGTAGGATGGTGTTTATCTATAGGGACAATGAACTCAGGAGATTCGTATACATTTACATTATCTTCATTTGAGAATATCAAATCGAGAATGCGATTGTTAACATTGGGTACGTTATTAAATTGAGAAAGATTTAAATAAGAATACATATTTAAATTTTTTTAAGGAGTTAAATTTTTTAACTCATTACCAGAAAAAATTAGAAACATGAATGCAAATATAAACGAATTCAAAAGCCACCTTAAAAAGTATTCCGAACAGTTGAACTGAATCGTACCAAATATAAACCAATATAACAACACCCCCATACACACAAGCCCTGCTTATTTATGGGGGTACATCAAATACTTATATTATGTAATAAATAACCGTACTATATTGTGTAATTATATTATGTAATTGTTATATTATGTAATTCGTGTATCTTTTTTTTACTAATAAAAAAAAAAAAAAAAAAAAAAAAAATATATCCAAAATATCCCTTTCACAATCAGAAATTGGCGAGTAATTAGGATCATTAAACTTACAATTCGGTAGGTTGTAATCACCACAGACAATTATTTTGTGTGTTGGATATTTTGTTTTTACATACTCGACGTCCTCACAGTGATTTTTGTATATCGACAAGTCCGAGTTGGGAGGAATATATACTCTGCCAATAATAGTTTTACATGTGCCAAGTTTGGGCAATTACAGGAAGAATTAGGTCTTGGACAGGAGTGAATTATTGTTTTATTATTGTTAGTAGGTTGAGTAGCAGAGGACAGACTGAAAGTTTAAAAATTATTTTTATTTTTTTTTTAACAATTTGTGGAATAACTTTCCTAAGTCGGGACTCAATTGAATTCTCTGTAATTTGTTTTCCCTTTCACCTTCTCTTTTGGGTCACCTTCCAGAGTGGTAAATTCTCTAAGTTTCGCCCTGTTGGAAGTTTACAGTTCAGAATCGAAACGTTTCTTAACATCCATAACTTTAGCTGTGTTTGGTGAATATATCTAAATAGCTATACTTCTCAACCAATTGGGGTGGGTTGTGAGGAAAAAGGTAGTAGAGAAGGGAAAGAAATGGGGAAGCGGAAGGTGGGGGAGTACCTGGATATTCAGATTGTGATGATCCTACCTTTCTACATTTCTACCTACGTTAAAATAATGATGATTTCTTCTGTCTGATCTGTAAACTGTTGTAACATCCTGGTCATTGTCGTTCGATTTTCCTAAGCTGTTGGTGGCGCCCTTTAGAAGGCATACCTTAAAAGGAAACCCTAGCTAAGCCTTTCGATCCCCGTATGGAGTATACAGTAACAAGATCTTAAGTTATTTTACAAGCAATAATTATTCGCCTGAAACACTCATCCACATTAAAAAATCTCTTGATAAAAGATACATGACGCCAACGGGACTCGAACCCGTGTCCCTTCGATTTCCGGTCGACAGCTCTGACCACTGAGCTATGGCGGCTTATCTCTTATCCGCGAAATAATTCAATATATACCAGTGTTTCATTCAACAATGACTGCTTGTTACATTTTTTCACCTGAAAACAACTGTAATGTTCATTACTGTATAAAATAAATAGGTTCTTTTATACGAAGTTAAGTTTATTAATTATTCAGTTGTTTATTAAGTACAGTGCAGTCTAACTGCAAGGAAGGAATCTACAAGAATGAGCTCCCGCGCTCGCCTACTCCCCGCTGCCCGCGTTCCCCGAGCAGAGTCGGAAGCATTCGTCAAGCCTCGGCTGTCTCCGGCTATACGATACACTACACCCTTCCCTCTCTAACTGCAGTGCTACGATTACTATATAACAGAGATATAAGGTCCCTAGTTACCGCTTTATGTGGTAACCCTACGGCTAAAACCTTATCATTGTCAACAATATACTTGAAAAAACATATAAACTAAATATTTCACACAATTAATAATAAGTACATAATTTATAACTCTTCAATAATGTTGACTTGAGAAGAAGCCTGCTCTTCTGGGGTATTTTGTCTGGGCCGAAGTCGATTCACCCACGGACTCCTTTGTGTTGGTGTTGGTGATGCCCCTGATGGTCCTGGCCCGGCACCCTCCACATCTGCCAACCTGAAATCAGGAAAATACCCCTTAAAACCACGTAGTAAAACCGAGGTCTCCAACTCCTGAGGGTCGTTCCAGCTGATCTCAGACGCGGACTGCGACCCGTTGAACTCCTCACCCCAGCTTACTGACAGCTCCCTGATTTGATTCAAGTGTCTCTTCCACGTCACATTCGAATCTCCCACTCTTACAATGAAAACCTTTTTTCCCAGAGACTTACAAATCACAGCTTTTGTCCATAATATTTTATTATTTTGGCGATAATCTCGCACAAGGCATTTTTGACCTATCCTAAATTTGCGAGCCTTGGCTCCACCAAAACCTTTAATCTGTCTATTCTGACTTTTCGCAATATTATCGTTCGCACGCTTAACCAACTCTGAGTCTAGCTCTAGCTCTCCCACCTTGGGTAGAACTAACCTGTCAAACGAGGAACGAAGCCTCCTGCCTACTAACAAAACAGCGGGTTCAACACCCGTCGAACAGTGAGGCGAGTTTCTATAATCTAACAGAAAATTCAGTAGTTTTATTCTATAATCTTTGTGAAAGCTAGAACCAACCATCACCTTTTTAAGAAAACCTTTTACAGTTTTCACTGCGTTTTCCGCTAGTCCGTTACTTTGCGGGTGCCTTACCGGTGACGTCATAAATTTAATGTTATTTTCATCCAAGAATTTCTTAAAATCTTCACTCGTGAAAGCAGTACCATTGTCTGACACAATCAATTCAGGGTTACCAAAAATCGAAAAAAATTTTCTTAATTCTAAAATGGTGTGAGTACTATCTGCCTTTGTAACCTCGATGCAGTCTATCCATTTAGAAAATGAATCGCAAATTACTATGAACATTTTGCCTGATAAAGGCCCACAGTAATCTATATGCAAACGACTCCACACTCTCCCTGAATTTGGCCAAACAATTAATTGACTCTTTGGTGGTGATTGCCTATCAACCGCACAATCCTGGCATGATTGAACCGTCTTTTCTAGATCCTTGTTCAACTATGACCACCAGAAATACGCTCTCGCAACGCCTTTCATCTTGACTATACCTAAGTGCGACCTATGTAACAAGGTAAACACATGATTTTGTAAAGAAACTGGAATAATTATCCTATGGTTCCAGAACAAACAATCATTTACAATATAAAGTTCGTTTCTCTTAACCCAAAAATTCCATAAAGTATTGTCACGTTTCATAGACTTAGGCCAGCCCTGCCTCAGATGATTAACAACAAGCTGTAAAACTGTGTCTGAAACGGTCGCTGCTTTAACCGAACGCAAATCCAATTGAGTTTCTTCTTCTATAAAACTCGCAAAATCTGCACGAAACGGAAACGGTAACGCGAACGGTACCGGTCTCGCGTTAAGAAACACTGGGTTTGAATCCCGATTGACTTTAAAACATACTTTATGTTTGTTAAATTTCCCTAATTTGTCTGAAAAAACTTCTGGAAATTCCTTAAAAGGTTTCTCTTTTTTTTCATTCACTGTAAAAACTGAATCACGATTAATCGGCGCAATTCCTAAGTTGAAAAGTTCCATGAAATCACGACCCACAATTAATTCTGAACCCTTAGCGACAACTATAAAATACATAATATTTTTAGTGTTGTTGTATGTTACCGAAAAAATTGATTTACCCACGATTTTTAATGGATATCCGTCGTAACCAGAAATTGTACGCTTGTCAGTTGACAACTCTATATTTTTAAACGATTTTTTAAAAACAACCTCAGGAATCACCGATACACTCGAACCGCTATCTACCATAGCTGAACATGAAATCTCATTAATTTTAATCTCGACTTTATACGGACTAATAAATGCAATGTGCTCTTTATGAATTGCCTTTTTTACAAACAACGGAGACACTTTATTATTCTTGCACATATTTTTAAGATGACCCACTTGTTTACAGAAGAAGCATTTTGCGCTTTTAAACTTACAATCACTTAACGCGTGATTCGCTCCACAACAAGTACATTTCTTAAAACCCAAGAATTTCCTCACACTAGGGCTTACCGACCGTGAATCCGTTCTTGAAAACTCCGGTTTCCCTCTAGAACGCGACCTTTGATCCCCCATGTGTTCGTCTTTTTCTTGATTGTACTCACAAAACTACCTACAGAACCCTCATCCTTGACTTTCACCCCTAGATAGTCCAACCCCGCAATCCTAATTGCCAGTTCCTCCATCATAATGAAAGACAGACTAGGTCCCTCCAGATAGATTTTCTCCTTTGCTCTCCCAGGGATCAACCCCAGAGCAAATACATCCGCTAAATTCGCTTCTAAACGCGTCCCAAATTCACAAAATGTGCTAAGACCGCGTAATCGCACCGCGAAGTCCTTAGCCGACTCCCCCGGCGATTGTTTAGCTGAAAAAAACAATTCTCGTTCCCTAAAAACCGACTTTGGCTTAGAACAATGTTTTTTCTAAAAATTCCAATAAATTATCGAATGACGTATCTGTGACCTTGGTAGGAAAACATAAATTGATCAATAAAGTGAGCGTTTCAGCTTCGAGAGAGCTCAACAGATATGCTCTCTTTTGAGATGCATCGAGTTTGACGGTTTTTGTGTCATCACGGATCAACAGGAACTGCTCAATCCTCAGTCGGAAGATTCCCCAGTCATCACGTAAGTGGCTAAACCGCGGGATTCCACCTGACTCCATAGCTGCCAGATGCCTGGACCGACACCCGAACCAGCAATGACACAGCAAAAACACCAACACAACTCGACAACAATAACCTCCAAAAGAGAAGACTACTTAACTCAACCAGGGTCCACGGCGATGGGCTGCTTGGCTAGTTAATATTGCTGACTGCTTGGCTAGTTTTGTCTTCCTTCTGGTCGGATTGACCGTCTTCCTTCCTTCTAATCTTAATAAAACAGACCGGAAACTTCCTCCACCGGATGGCAAGTCTTCCTTCCTTCTCAATATTAAGATTCTCCGTAACTTCTTCACAACTGAAGCTCCTTGCTCCGGATAGTCCTTGCACAGAAGCGACCTTCAGATGTTCGTGACAATAAAATCCGTCTGAGCAAATCTGTCGAGTAACCCGCACACCCAAGTAACTTGTGTGTGCTAAACGACTTTAATTAAACACTTCGCAACGTATAAATCACTTCAGCTGCGCCAATTTGTAATGTTCATTACTGTATAAAATAAATAGGTTCTTTTATACGAAGTTAAGTTTATTAATTATTCAGTTGTTTATTAAGTACAGTGCAGTCTAACTGCAAGGAAGGAATCTACAAGAATGAGCTCCCGCGCTCGCTGACTCCCCGCTGCCCGCGTTCCCCGAGCAGAGTCGGAAGCATTCGTCAAGCCTCGGCTGTCTCCGGCTATACGATACACTACAACAACCAACTTTATTTTATATGAGAAAGGCATTGTAAGTGCTAACTCTCTCACTAGATGGCGTCGAGACAAATTGTCTACATTTTTAGGTGAAATACTTGAACTTGTCAAATATTAATTATTATTTTTTTGGTAAACTAATGTTTAAGACAAGATTTTTTATGCATAGCACAAAGGGTTAACACCCTTGTATCCGCATCATGTGATCAAATGATCAGGCGTGGACTGGCAAAGCGAGTCCCGATTCCCATAGGGCGCTTTCTATAATATAATGCTTTAGTGAAAGCTGTTTTTTTGAAGTGTGAATTCCAGACTTTTTATTTTAAAATGCTATTGTGTACAATAGCATTTTATATATACAAAATTGCTTTAAGACTGCCGTTTGCTACCCTGATAGACGAATGTCTCTTTATACTAACCAGTCCAACCCGAGAAATGCTCACTGCAATCACCCTTGACTGAGGTCACAATCTAACGTAGACTTGCAGCAGTATCCCCTACCGTCTACAGTTGTTTATGATGTGGTACGCTTTGTTTTTAACGCTTTCACGAGCTTAGCTTTGATCATCTTCAATTTGCCTCTGATAATAATAAAATAATAACACTAATTGGATGACTTGCACAGCACCGTTCCTGTGCAAAATCACCTCAAGGGCGCTGTACAAACTTATAATACATCTCTACAGTGATCTACGTCATTACTTAAGTAATTATGGAGACAATATACAGTACAATACTTACCTGGTAGGTCACTTGAGATTAGCACTCAATTAACATTATATAATTGTTTATTAGCGAAATTCAGATACAGGATTTAGGATATGATTGGAAAATTGAATATAACTGGACTGGACTTTCTCTTAGGAATGGTATATTTCGATGACTCCCTTCCCCCTCCCTTTTCTACGTGAACCCATCACTCTTCCACGATTTTTTTGTCTCCAACTTCCGATTTTTTTCCTGATTGTACGTAATTTTATTGCCAAATATTCTAGTACGCTCCTTCTTTCGGGCGTGTTTTTTTTCATTTATTCGGGGGTGTATCTTTGTTTTTGTCTCTTTCATTCACGAAAAGACATAAATAAATTTTAATGTGCCAAAATCACTTGAAAATGTTAACAAAAAAAGCTATAAATTTATTTCATCCCTGGCCATTAATTTTAATGGATTTTCTTCCTCCAATACCCACCATGTAAAGTCTAGTGGGCACTTTAGACAAAAATTCTATTAAATCTTTCCACTTAAATTTAAAAAAAAACGGAAACCTTTTTTCTCGAGTAACAGATCTGTTGCAACCATAGACATATGAATATTAGTAGACCTGCCCTAAGTGATTAAAAGCGTATTATCCCCACTCCCCATACCGGTTCCATTGAGCCGGCTGGGCTCGCGTATGGCCTCAAATGAAATTTGAAAACGTGACGTCATCATTCTTGTGCGAACTATGGTCGAGGCATCATCGGTTCATTTTACTAAATAACACGGCAAAATTTTGACTTGTACTATGAAAACTGGTAAAAATAGATGTGAAAAAAGAGAATAAACCCAATTGTCGTATTACATTCCATATATAAGCATTATTTTACTTTATTTTAAGCATATTCACATCGTATAATATGAATCAGTTGTTACTATCACATCGAGAAACGTCTGGACGCGAAACACAAAGCTGGTTGGTTGCTGGGAAGTAAATTATGAACATTTATAAAAGTGTCTTAACTAAATACTCTGAAACTAACTACGACTCTGAAAATAGAAGCTGCCTTACTTTGCCGAATTTGGACTTCGCAAATTTGTTCATAACGTGGCGAGTAATTTGCGCTCCCATGTAAAAATGTCTATTCATTCAAAGCAGATTTTACTTTTAAGAAGTAAATGGTGATATTATAATGCGAGATGCCTATTTACTGTCAGATTGATTTATTGACGAATCACAGTCAGCTTCACTCCCTTCGTTCTTCAACAGTTGATTTTACCCCTCGCCCATATCTTCTCGTCTATTAATTCCTATGTCTGTGGTTGCAACCCTATCTCGCGTCGTCCCATGTGACGCTACGCGTTTAAAAAGGGTTGTGAACCCCTCAAAATGTCAAGTTGATCAGCCTTGAACCTAGCTAGTGCGTTAACCTAACCATTTGGTGAGAATATTTTCAAGGTCGATGTCATATAAATCAAAGCTTAACCACACCCCTCTCTTGAGATATCATTTGTCCTGTCAAAAGTCGCACCTCAATCCAATTCTTCTGATAACCCCTGATAGAAGATTCCTACCTATGTATGCAGTTCCCTTTAATTCATACGCTCCTGTTCCGATAGATGTCTCTACTGTGACAGTTTATACCATTTACCTATATCACAAGATCTGGTCACACAGACCACTAGACTATATATATATATATATATATATATTATCTTCTATCATACAAAGTGCGAGAAATTAATGAATAATTCAACAATATATTTTAGCACCAGTTTGAAATGAAATAATAAAACATTAAAGCATGAACTATAATAAACTGAATACGAATAGTAATTATTATATGTCCTCGTTAAGACCTGCATTCCGCGACGCGATGACAAACACATAAAAATTAATTAATTGGAAAAATCCAAACATAAAACGACGGCGGCATTAAAAACCTTCTTTGGCGCCTTCCCGGACAAACGCTAATAAAGCTTTACCTTAATGCAGTGAAACAACAACAACGACTGCGCATATGGGTCCTTAATGAGTGCTGCAGACCACCGAAAATGTGGTAAACGAATGCCCGCTCAATCCATTCCCCGGCGGGATTGATGAGGTTCACATGGCGACGCCTGAGGCCCTAGAATGGCTCGCAGACCTAGATATCCCTCTCTGACCCCCCACCATACGAAAGAAGAAGAAGATTACTTGATCAGAGGTGGAACGACAATAATTGCTCCGAACGTTCATTATAATTTTTTTTTATTAACAAAATTTTTGATACATATACAATTCAGGTACATACATAGTAATATAGAATGAAAGAGTAACAAAAAAATCCCACAAAGGCGAAGCCTGAGCGTGGGTATTATAGTGTAAGGATAAAACAGTGGTGTTTAAAATATACACACACATACACACCCTCACACACACACACACACACACACACACACACACACACACACACACACACACACACACACACACACACACACACACACACACACCCTCAGACACAGACACACTCACACACACACCCTCCCTCAGACACAGACACACACACACTCACACACACACACACACACACCCTCACACACACACACGCACACGCACACACACACACACACACACATACACACACACACCCACACACACACACATAAAACAAAGTTGCATGTATATTTCTTTGATTTACAGAAATTAATCTTTAATTTACAGAAAGACATGTGGTATTTTAGTTATTTAGAAATAGATAGCTTAAATTATAGAAAAAAGTTGATGAAAAAAATAAATAAATTGAGTTGATGTTTAATATAGGTACTTTGTTTTATATTTTCATCCTGCCTGTCATGGACATAGCATTAGTACGATTTTGTATGAGTAGCATTGATGCTAAATCTAAGGTGAGGGGATATTGCCTGGCAGCCATCTTGTATGACAAACTTTTTAACTGATTTTTGTGCAAAGTGGTGCATAATGAAGTATTATGATTTTATTTTTGTATTGTTAATGATAACAGCTTATGATTTTTTGGGGTATTTTATTAGACAAGGAATGATATACGTCATTAAAATATTTAAATAGGTTTTTGCATTTTCCATACAACTTCCCCCTCGCCGCGACTTCAAATTATTCTCAAATTGCTCCGTCCAGGGCTTTTTAGATCCATGTGAAGTTTGGTATCAGTTATTTAGCCAGGACTTCTACAGGGAGCAACTTGATACATCTCTCATAGCGAGGACGAGGACCGACTGATATACTGGGAACATGAACTAAATATCTCTCATTCCGGAAAAGAAGGGCGAGAATTTAATTTCCATTGTATCCAATTTAGCCAAAAAACAGGTTTCGACATCGATCCGAAAGTAGATATAGATTTAGTCACTCGGGTGGCACCAAAGTAAACCAAGAAAGGGCAATGTCAACCTATAATCATTAAGATGCAAGCAAGATATAGTAAGGATGATTTCTTGGTATCAATTTGAGAAAAACGGGAATTAATCAGCAGCGACATCGGTAGTGGCGGAGAATCCCGCATTTACGCCAACGACCACCTGACGAGCATTTCTAAACGGCTGCTGCACCAGCCGAAGGAAGCGGCCAAGCTAAACCACTATAGATTCGTCTGGGTCCGGAACTGCAGAATCCTTGTTAGGAAATCAGAGGGTTCACAAATTAAAGCAATCCTCAAAACAGAAGATTTAAACAAAATTATATAAAACTTCCATTTAAATGCGCCACCAAAATATTACCATTTTTATCGTTGACTTCTTATCTTCTCATGTATGTACTTTTAGTGTATAATTGTTTATTAATTCCAAATGCAAGGTACGGGTATTATAAAAACTGCATATCATTATTTTTATGGATAATTTTGTATCTTATGTTTTTAATGCGTAATTGCTTCACTATTTTAAGTACAAGTAACAGGTATTATAATAACTTAATAATTCTAGGTTCAAGTCACTGGTATTATATCAACAGCATGGTATTAATTTTAGTTACCAATTTTTGTCTTGAGTATGTGCTCTTAATATCTGTATCTATGTTTGACCTGTATGTTATATACAAATGCATATTATCCGTGATTTGAATATTTATTATCATAATGTTAGAGGTCTCCGAATGAAATCCCATGTCTTCCTTTCCGGTGTTTTGAATGCCAATTATGACGTGATATGCCTGACTGAGACTTGGCTCTTGCCAAGTATATTTGACTCATAATTATTTTGATGAACGATATGTAGTGTACCGTTGTGATCGTGACTATGAGCTGTTGGACCAGGCATTCGGCGGCGGTTCACTTAACGCAGTGTGCCGCGAACCACCAGTGTGCCCCTCACCCTCCATCCCGTCCATTAAGCGTGCATAAACAGCTACAGCTACTCTTGCACTAGGTTCTGGAGGCCTTGCTTCTAAACTACGTATATTCTGCTCATATTTCGTTCAAGGCACGGAGCAGATTAAATCACTAAGTGACTTTTTTGAATTTATATCTAGGTACGTTGCATACCAATTTCCCCAATGATTAATTCCTTCTATTAGGAGATTTCAACATACGACATGCCCCGTGGATTTTTCCCTTGAACGCGGACGGTTCCCTGGTACTTAATCGATCCTCAATCGACGCACTGACTTCAACTCTTTCTCATTTTTTAGACTATACCGGCTTCCGTCAATTCAACAACCAGCTTAATGTAAACGAGCGTGTTCTGGACCTGGTTATATCGAGCTGCACGTGCACTGTAATTGGGTGTGACATACCACTAGCGCCGGAGGATGCACACCACCGCTCGCTGGAAGTGTCGGTGCGCATGTCATACGAACCGCCCCTTCAAACGCCACGCTTGCGCACGGTCCGCTCCTATCATAGCGCTGACTACGGGCAGATTAATAGCGCCTTGGCAGCCGTCGAATGGAAAACGACTCTAAACAGCAGCAATGTAGACTCAATTACGGCGCGTTTCTATTCAGAGTTAAACAAGGTAATTGTCACGCATGTACCATCTAGATCAATTAAGACGTAACCGGGCGTTGATTTTTCCATACAAACGTAGTCCCCATTTATCTTTCTGGATTTTAACCCTAGAGCAAATATTTTTTATCATAAAATAGATATCGGCAACTTGCGTATCGGTACGTTTTGTTTTTTTTTGATAAATTGCTTCTTATAGAAGTTATGACCTTCCAAAAATCAATAAAATTGCCTGATTTAAACGCAGTCAAAAGACGTTCAGTCTACACACTAGACAATATATTTTGAAAAAAGAAAAACGGTCCGACATAGAATAGTTTCTTCTTATGTAGTTGGTAAAAAAAAAAATGAAAATCGGTTAACTTTTGGAGGAGAAAAATGGGGAATACAAAACCTCGATTTTGAAGATTTCATTTAGGTATTAGTAGAGCGAGCTGCATGTGTCCCTTTCGCTCAGTATTCGGGAGGTAAGGGTCGGGGGACATGGTTTAGATAAATACGTATGTATTTGTGCGAAGTGATGTCACGTAGTCATAAATCGATATTCGATATTCTAGTGTTGTGTTGTCCCGAGTAATCGATTTTTTTATTATTTTTTTCCGTTTGGTCACTTTTGTGTTTGTTTGGTGAAGTATTCCGATATTCTTACTTTAATTTCATATGTTTACGTAAAATAATATCTGTAAAAAAAACATCCTTTACGGCCAGACCGACTCCGAGGTGATTTCGTTCCGTATTGCCAATATGGATACAAAACACTAATATGGATAATTTTTTTAAAAATAAATTTTGGGTAACTAGCATAATATTATAATTCTTCAATAACCTGTAATGTATATTGTTATTTTATTTATTTAACTTCTATTTCGACAAATAAATATACAGCAAAGTGATGTAGCGTAGTATATCGAATTGTGTCGGTGCACTAGTGTTGTCTTTTCCCGAGTTATTGATATATTTTATTAGTTTTTTTTGGTTTAGTGACTTATTTCGAGTATACCATACTTGCCGATCTTACTAAAATTGGACCAAATTCAATTTTTATACGTCAAGTACTATAATAATTTTCAATTTGGGAGGTGGTTATGGGTACCGCCGCCCCGGGAACCATTTATTGGATAACCTCTGTCATGGGTCACCCCAAGTGGTTCGCTACTAATTTTTTTTTAAATATATATTTTTAAAAAGATGCCATTTGCGTGGTGATCCGTTATAACAAAACACAGTAGAAAAAGTTGCGCCGTTTAGTCATGACATTTTCTATTATTTTCGAGTTACATGGATATTTAAATACTAGTTCATTTTTACTCATGATCTGATTTTCAGAACCCCGACATGTCTGGAGGTAGAGTGGAAAAAAATGGAGGTTTCCTCCACACCATCCGATTTGCAGTGTGGTGATTGGCAAGGGTGTTATGGCTTTCATGTCATATTCAAAATATCAACGAATGGCATTAGCGTTGGCTCTATTAACAAAACACAATAATAAGATTCGTAAAACAAAATAGTGAACAAAAAATTGCAATATTATATCGAAAATTGGTCACTTGCGATGTTTAAGTGGTAAAAATTGGTCATTTTGGCCAAATAAACATCGCAAGGGAATTAAAACCTGTTGATTTCAGGAATTTTACTAAAATAAAAAATAAATATTTTATTTTAATACTTTTCCCTGTCTCAAACAACTTGAATGGTTTAGTTAAGTTTTGATAAACAAAAAAGATAACTATCTGTCCAAACAAGTTTTTTATATTATTTTTAATTGATTAATTTAGCAAAACGACACAAATTAATTTAATAAAATTTACTTGCGCACGCCGCGACCTGCGGATTCGTAGCCAAGAGCCTTACCCTTCAACCACGGAGGCAGTTCAAATGTACGCACCTACATATTTTAGTAGTTGTACCTATATGGGTAGAAAGTTTTTTTTTTTAATTTTTAAAAGAAAGACAAACATTCCTGGGTTACGAATAACCTAACATTTGAAAAACTCCTACTACCACCACACTAAGCGGAAGATATTGCTTGTGTTGTGATGGAGAACTTAGCCAGCCGAGGAATCGAACATGGGACGCCCGGGTGGGACCCAAACGCGATGCCCACTCAGCCACTGACCGGTCAAGTAAGTAAGAGCAATACAATTAATTATGAAATAATGTACCTAGGTCTCCTATTTTATTACGAAAAAGTACCTATTTAGTTCCTTCAGTCTAAAACTGGTTTTTAGATTAGGCAGAATAGATTTGGAACAATTATTAAAAAATGTCATCTGAGGCCCATGTATCTCCGATTTTATTTCTTGCGTGATATTTTGTGCGTGCAAAGACAATATGTATATAATAGCTTATTTAGGTGGCTAAGGATGGAACGTCCCGTCACAAGAAATTGATTGTTATTCTTGTCTCTACACACATGCAGATAGTCCTGTAGCGACTTGTGACTTGCGACTAGCTGCGCCGGCCTGCAAACATCGATGTAATATGATACCACAAAGCGGAGTGGCAAAGGAATAATTATTTGGCGGGCTTTCTCGGCGGAGTGCGCCACCAACGCGCATACGAGCTTCGCACACTCACACATCTACAGCACGATGACTGACCGTAGCACAGAGCGGAATAGCAGTAATTGGTCTAAATACCTATTAAATAATTTTCTGAACTACCGGGATTCCTCTTAACATAGACTCCAGGTATCCTCCATGGTACAGCCTCGCATTAAAAAAAGTAATTAAAGAAAAACTTAAATATCACAAAAAATACAAAATTTATAACCGTAATTGTGACTGTCAAACTTTCTCTCTTCTCCGAGAACGACAAACGCGTATAGAAAAAGTGTGCTATGACAATTTCATTAATTTGGCTGAAATTAATATTAATACCGATCAACACTTTTGGACCTTCGTGAAATCTAAGTAAAAAAAACTCGTGAAATTCCTAACAATATGTTTCTTAGTTCTTAGCATGTATCGGGTGGGGAAGACTTATTTAAACCTTTTTAACGTACATTTCCAATCCCCCTTCGAATCCCCCGCCCCATGCACCTCATCTACAACTCGAACATATTATCCGAATTCCTCCGTTCTCAACCTTTATAATGTTAATATAGACGCTGAATTAGTTTGTAAATATCTTAAATCATTAGACCCTACCAAAGGCAGTGGGCCTGATGGTATACACCCTGTACTTATAAAGAAAGTATACTTTAAAAGTACAGGGTGTATATTTTATATTTTACTTTTTTTTACTATGGAATTATTGCTTGGGGAGGAGCAACAAACTCGGCTATCAATTACATAGAAACCGCACAGAAAACGATCTTAAAGGTAATACTAAAAAAACATAGACTCACTGATACAGACCAAATATTCAACAGCTGTGACGTACTAGATATACGCCAATAATACGTTAAAACACTACTAAACTACATTTTTGACAAAAAAAAATAAATTTCAACATACACAAAATAACACTAACAGACCAGTTAGACAAGCGTACAAATAAAACATAAAAACTCCGACAGTAAATTCAAGCTTTGGACAAAGACACTACCAATACCATGCTATAAAAGCTTTCAACAGTTTAAAACTTGAAATTAAAATTGAGGAAAATAAAAATAAATTCACACACAAAATTAACAATATTAACAATATTACCAAAATGTCATAGCATAAAATAAAAATAAAACCTACACCTAACACACAAATATAATTACACATCACTCACAAACACACAAGATTATATTATATTAAATGTATTATTTTATCTTTAAATGTATTATGTATATTATATTTTCATATTATAAAATGAAGGCCTCAGCACGGGCAAGCCACCCAGTGAGGCCAACATTACTGGAAAACTTTGAAATGTAAAAAAATATTGTACCAAATAAAAAAAATAAAAAAAGAATTTTGCTAGTGTTCTACGTTATCCACTAAGTCAAATATTCAAAACTTCATTGTCTTCTGGCATTTTCCCACAGGAATGGAAAAGTTCATACATTGTGCCTATATTTAAAAAAAGGAGTCAAGCACAATATTGAAAATTACAGGCCAATCTCTTAGTTAAATGTAATAGGTAAACTTTTAGAAAAAATAGTTTTTGATATCATTTTCCTTTGTATACGACCACACATAATTTCGAATTAACACGGCTTTTTCACCAAAAAATCAACAGAAACTAATCTATGTGAGTTTGTTGACACAGTTCTTGTTGCTATGGATAACGGATATCAAGTTGATGTAGTCTACACAGACTACTCCAAAGACTTTGATAAAATCCCACACAGCATTTTAATTGATAAAGTCGATGCAATGGGTATTCACGGTGACCTGCTACGTTGGTTACCCTCTTATCTCGACAATCGTACTCAAGCTGTAACGGTACAAGGGTTCTGCTCTAGTTTTATCCCCGTAACCTCAGGAGTTCCCCAAGGTTCTCATCTTGGCCCCCTTTTATTTAATATTTTTATAAATGATGTCAACAAAACTATTTATAACTCTCAGCTGTATCTATATGCGAATGACAAAAAGATTGTCAAAATAATTAAGTCTGAGATGAATTGTATGGAGCTCCAGAATGATCTGAACTCTCTGGTTAATGTATATTGTTTAGAAAATCGTCTTCTTCTGAATGCAGATAAATGTAGCGTCATCTCCTTTTCTCGAAAGAAAAACACAATATTATATCCATACTTAATTAAGAACAATATTTTAAAATGTTTAATGTTATAAGAGATCTTGGAGTTCTATTAGACAGTAAGCTTATTTTTCAATCTCACGTCGAGCGTATCACGTCAAAGGCTTTGAAAATGTTGGGATTTATACTTAGAGTAAGTTCAGTTTTCAAAAATCCACAAACTTTTAAGATTTTCGACATATCTTACGTCAGAAGCCACCTGGAGTACGCTTCAACAGTGTGGAACCCTCATTATTCTATTTACAATTACATTGTTCTAATACAAATTACATTGAAAATGTATTTATAAGAAGAGGCTGTAGCACATTTAATAGATTATGCCCAAACATCGATGTGTTTAACAAGAAACTAGCTAAACTCACAGCATCCGTAAAAAAGTGATACTGCATGGTGATGAACTGGCTTGTAAGTAGCACAGACCATCAGGGAAAATTAATTCCCTTTGAAAAAAAATTGGTTGATTATTAAATTCACTCTGCAGGAGAAGTAACAACTTATAATCCAGCCACCAATTACATAAAAATAGAAGACTCACCAGAAATAACACTCGCAATTGAGTTTAGCTCCTTAATCTTAAAATTCGGCAGCGGACTGGTGATCGGCACAATAATATTTGCATTCGTAGTATGAAATTATAATCTGTCACCACCAGCTCTCAAGAGAGTGTAAATTTGAATAATAATGAATTAGCACATTGTAATTCCAAAGGTAATTCCACATTATTGTGACAAAAAAATTTTACTCAATTAGTCTTAAATTGACCTCTTTTGACAAACGATATAATTCGGATGAATCCATCTGATTAATGCAAAGATGACTGTAATTCATTATCACTCACCTGCAGAGCAAAATCTATACAAAACTGACCACAGATGTCTCTTCTGTCCACTATTTTTAATTTTAATTTTAAAAAAATTATTTCAACCTAATTTAACGTCTACTGCTTTTCCGCTGCATCTTATTTAACCAAAAAACTTAATTTTTCATTGATTTTTTTTTCAATATAAATTGATTGATAAATTTTTGATAATTGATATACTTTATTAGAATTTTTTCTATTCGGCATGTTGTTATGTATTTTTCTGTTATGGTTTGTTTTGTCGTTATTTTATTGGTCAATGACATAACTACTCTGATCACTGTCATATATGCATGTATTAAGACTGTCTATAACGCTAATAAATAAAATAAAATAAAACCAAAAAAATAATAGCGAGGACCAGGACCGACTGATATACGGGGAACATGAACTAAATATCTCTCAAAGTGAGGACAAGGACCGACTGATATACAGGGAACATGATCTAAATATCTCTCATAGCGAGGACAAGGACCGACTGATATACGGGGAACATGAACTAAATATCTCTCATAGCGAGGACAAGGACCGACTGATATACGGGGAACAAGAACTAAATATCTCTCAAAGTGAGGACAAGGACCGACTGATATACTGGGAACATGAACTAAATATCTCTCATAGCGAGGACAAGGACCGACTGATATACGGGGAACATGAACTAAATGAGATGATAGGAAGAACGTTACATTAAAACTAATTTGATTAATAAATCTTATTTGAAAATGGAAATTGGATTGAGAAAAGCATTTGCAAATAAAATGCAAAATAGAAAAGACTTAATTTTCATTTCCATTTAAAATAGATTTATTTGAAATAAAACACATATCTGGTTGCAGTGAGGAAAAGAGGGAGATTGGGCGAAGGAATTATTAAGGGAAACCTCCCTTTCAAAACAGACATCGTCTAGTGAGGCGCGTAATCTACCTAGTAATAATACAAATAGATTATTTATTTGTTACACGTTCCCACAGCAAACTTGACTTGACATCATTGACTAAAAGGTCTCTATTCAGCTGCACATTCCCTGTTCTTCTAATTAATGGGAAAGAACCCAGGATCTCTATCCTGCCGGGACAACGCCTCTAACCACTCGGCCATTGGGATCCAATTATTTTAAATTCTAATTTAGAATTAAAAATATTATCATGCAACTATTTTTTGTCATATTTTTGGCAGGTTATCTTTTTTTAATGATTACAAAATTCTAAAATAGTTTGTTACCTTTATAGTATGTCGAATAAACATATCCGATTTTTATTTATGTGGGATAACAATTTAAATCTTAATTTTTCATAAAACTTTTAAATATATTTAATAATAATTCGCATGTAATAATTTTAACATATTCTAAATTTCACCAAATCTCTTGAAACGATTTGGTCTTTAATTATTATTACTCATAGGTACCTATTTCATTAGTTAAGATTAAGAAGTAGTCTCTTCCTAGATATTGTATGGAGATACGCAATGGGTTCTGTAATATACCTACCTTATCACTTGTAATAAAATGGAATCCCAACTGCTCCGATTGGGCCATGTAGTGGGGCAGGAGGTAGCTTTAAGTTGTTACCCCTTCATTGAAACCATGCACGTGTCCGATATTGCCACAACGACCCGAGGTGAGCAAATACCTCTATCGGCATAGGATAGTGAATATTATATCGAACCGAAGCAAGTTACATCAAATGTACAGTTTGATCAATTGGTAGGTTAACACACAATACACGCCAAAGAGACCATTTACTTGTTCTCCCCAAACATCCAACTGCTGTGTTTGAGGATATTTACTCTGGAATCAAATATCTCTACTAATATTGAAGCTTCTTGAAGCACTGCAGCGAATGCTTGCCGACTGCAAAGTCAGACAATGTTAAAGTTGGTTCTTATTAGTGTCAAGAGTGTTTAGAGAGTAGTTTTAATGGTAGGAGAACTCGGGGAAGCCTGAGGAAGACTTAAAGCATGAGATACGTAGTACCAAACCATTCATAATCCCGACCAACGCCAGGAACATGTCAGCTATACCAAACCATTCATAATCCCGAGCAAGGCCGGGAACATGTCAGCTAGTACCAAAGTATTCATAGTCCCGAGCAATGCCGGGAACATGTCAGCTAGTACCAAAGTATTCATAATCCCGAGCAAGGCCGGGAACATGTCAGCTAGTACCAAAGTATTCATAGTCCCGAGCAATGCCGGGAACATGTCAGCTAGTACCAAAGTATTCATAGTCCCGAGCAATGCCGGGAACATGTCAGCTAGTACCAAAGTATTCATAATCCCGAGCAATGCCGGGAACATGTCAGCTAGTACCAAACCATTCATAATCCCGACCAACGCCAGGAACATGTCAGCTAGACCAAAGTATTCATAATCCCGAGCAAGGCCGGGAACATGTCAGCTAGTACCAAAGTATTCATAGTCCCGAGCAAGGCCGGGAACATGTCAGCTAGTACCAAAGTATTCATAGTCCCGAGCAATGCCGGGAACATGTCAGCTAGTATCAAAGCATTCATAATCCCGAGCAATGCCGGGAACATGTCAGCTAGTACCAAACCATTCATAATCCCGAGCAATGCCGGGAACATGTCAGCTAGTACCAAACCATTCATAATCCCGAGCAATGCCGGGAACATGTCAGCTAGTACCAAACCATTCATAATCCCGAGCAATGCCGGGAACATGTCAGCTAGTACCAAACCATTCATAATCCCGAGCAATGCCGGGAACATGTCAGCTAGTACCAAAGTATTCATAGTCCCGAGCAATGCCGGGAACATGTCAGCTAGTATCAAAGTATTCATAGTCCCGAGCAATGCCGGGAACATGTCAGCTAGTACCAAACCATTCATAATCCCGAGCAATGCCGGGAACATGTCAGCTAGTACCAAACCATTCATAATCCCGAGCAATGCCGGGAACATGTCAGCTAGTACCAAAGTATTCATAGTCCCGAGCAATGCCGGGAACATGTCAGCTAGTACCAAACCATTCATAATCCCGAGCAATGCCGGGAACATGTCAGCTAGTACCAAACCATTCATAATCCCGAGCAATGCCGGTAACATGTCAGCTAGTACCAAACCATTCATAATCCCGAGCAATGCCGGGAACATGTCAGCTAGTACCAAACCATTCATAATCCCGAGCAATGCCGGGAACATGTCAGCTAGTACCAAAGTATTCATAGTCCCGAGCAATGCCGGGAACATGTCAGCTAGTACCAAAGTATTCATAATCCCGAGCAAGGCCGGGAACATGTCAGCTAGTACCAAAGTATTCATAGTCCCGAGCAATGCCGGGAACATGTCAGCTAGTACCAAAGTATTCATAGTCCCGAGCAATGCCGGGAACATGTCAGCTAGTACCAAAGTATTCATAGTCCCGAGCAATGCCGGGAACATGTCAGCTAGTACCAAAGTATTCATAGTCCCGAGCAATGCCGGGAACATGTCAGCTAGTATCAAAGCATTCATAATCCCGAGCAATGCCGGGAACATGTCAGCTAGTACCAAACCATTCATAATCCCGAGCAATGCCGGGAACATGTCAGCTAGTACCAAAGTATTCATAATCCCGAGCAAGGCCGGGAACATGTCAGTTAGTACCAAAGTATGCATAATCCCGAGAAAGGCCGGGAACATGTCAGCTAGTACCAAACCATTCATAATCCCGAGCAATGCCGGGAACATGACAGCTAGTGCCAAACCATTCATAATCCAGATCAATGCAGCAAACATGTCAGCTAGTACCAAACCATTCATAATCCCGACCAACGCCAGGAACATGTCAGCTAGTACCAAACTATTCATAATCCCGACCAACGCCAGGAACATGTCAGCTAGTACCAAACTATTCATAATCCCGACCAACGCCAGGAACATGTCAGCTAGTACCAAACTATTTATAATCCCGACCAACGCCAGGAACATGTCAGCTAGTACCAAAGTATTCATAATCCCGAGCAAGGCCGGGAACATGTCAGCTAGTACCAGAGTATTCATAATCCCGAGAAAGGCCGGGAACATATACATGGATTTTCCTCACATACGCCCCGGTATCTCATTATTTGACATTCACTCTACTTTCACCTTCCTCTGCCAAATCCACGCCTGACTACCGTTCATCAGGGCAGATACCAGCACTCCATTGTGAACTGGAGTGGCGCCAACCTCATTTTGTTCTCCCTTATTGTAGTTTCCTACAATTTTAACATTGACTCCACACAGGAGGCCCTGAGAAAATTAATTTCCCCCAGTGCCTTTGTCATCTTTGGGGATGCTGTGTGGGATGTATTTTGAGGATGGGAAGAATTGAATATGGGTCTTGAAGAGGCTCGAGTCTCAAGAACGAGTTAAATAAACAACCCATTCTCATGTAGGGTGGCCTGCACGCACCTACTGGTGGGGTTGGTATCCTGGGATAACACTTCACTCTGCAAGTACACCAATACGAGGATATCTACCTTCGTCCCCTGGATACAGGGTATCGTGTGGCCTGAAAGCGGTAGTGTTGTTTAGGACCGTGTTTGGACGGTCTACACTGAATTCTCAAACCTTTTCTTTCTAGACCTAGACAACAATACCGCATTAAGTAAAGTGGGAATGATGGGTAGATACTGCGTGGAAATGCTTCTGGAATATGTTTTAGTGTTTTGTGAACACCTCACTAGGAGAACAACATCATATGCTGAGGTTAGTTCTGTGAATTATTGGAATATTAATTTTGATTATAAAATATTATGCAATTTAAATGCGTTAGGTTTGTTTGGTGCTATTTATATTATGTATTGGAAATGTTTTTGACATTAGTTTAATGTTATTAAATTTTTAATAAATTTGTGCACCTTTTGTTTTGATTCAGACTGAAACCTTTTTTATTTTGTGTTGGTGTATTCTGTATTACCGATATTGTCGATAAAAGCCTTCCAAAGGCGGCTCTGGGGTTCTTTGCATGCTTTGATCACAGGAGGTTCAAGGTGGACAGAACCTTGTAAAACAATAAATATAGATGAGAAAACGGGTTTACATAAAATAAGATAAATAAGTTAATGACGACCATTTTTCGAAACCTTATTCAAAAAACTTTGTAAACTGTTCACAAATATAAGTTAATCAAGTGTATTGTTAATATTATAATTAATATAATAAAGTAACAAATAAAAACATTTTAAAGCGGGTAAATAATTTTAGAATCGGTTGAGTTCACTGATTATTGTACGACCTTTAATGAAAAAACGTTGTTCAGAGGCGAAATCAAATTTACTTCAAGCTTTTTATTATCTGCTTTAGTCAGGTAAATTATAGTGTAATTAAGGTACCCCGTATTTGAAGTTTCTTTGTCAAAATATTGTTTTGACAGCTTATATTGTGACACATGATAATATAAGCTGTCAAAACAACATTCAGTGAAAAAACTTAAATTACAATTACCAACTGACCATTATGCTTGGAGTTATGAATGCTCAGTACATTTGAGAAAAATTGAAGCTGAAAAAATGAAAATTAACTTTTTGTGCCATTAAGATACTCCTCTAAAAAACAACAAGCAAATAATTGCAAGCTCTACTACCAAAATGTCAGAGGCCTTGAAACAAAATTAAGTTCACTTCATTCTACACTACCAATGTTCGAGTATGACTTTTTACTACTTTCTGACTTTATTCATTCACAGAACTAGACAGAAATACATTGACAAGTGCTAAACGCATAGGTGTCGGTGTAAATCGCCATCAGCAAAAAATACAAATCAAAGTTAATTATAACAAAACATAAACAACTTGAACAAATCTTCCTGCAAGTGAATGTTACCAGAAATAAAAAAATAATTATTGTGGGCTGTATTTATATCCCACCAAATTCAAGCAATGAAGTATACGGGTGCCACAGTGAGGAAGTGGAAAATATATTGCAGGAGAAAGGAGGGGTTCGCATAATTTTGAAATATAGCCTGGCTAGCAGATCACGGCGCATATCGTCGCCACGCCCACACTTGGAATAAATCATCTTTTTAGGAGTGACAGTTATGTATGGGATTGTATGGCCAGCAATATGGAGTTATATAAAACTCTTTGTACTTATAGGGTAATCTGTCACCCCCTTTATTGAGTTGTAGCTAATTGGTTGCTAGGTACCCACCATTCTCTTCGTCCATCGCTCTTCAGTTGGTAAATGCTTTATACTGTGTAAGAAATAAATAAATATGATTCGTGAGTGTTTATTTCTTGACATAGCAACACTGCGTGGACGCTTACTGTCACTATTAATTCTGTAGGTTAAGTTTGACTTCACGCATATTTGAAAACTTTGCAACTGTTTGGCAAAATATGTAGGTAAGCATAACGCATTGAATACTAAAAACGTTATTATTATTAGTTATATACTAGAATGTACGTATTAGTGGATACATATTGCAAGAAGTTCGCGCGATGCGTGTAAAAAAAGAAAGCAACTATATTTTCGTGGGTTTATTTACTAGTTTTTAACAGTGTGAAACCTGGGATTGTAATCTACAGTTCTAAAGACATACTATTTAATACGAAATAAGGTTATTACAATGCAAGTACATTGACGTTTTCTTTTTGGTGTTTTTTTTGTGTAGAAGCATTGATCCAACTCAGAGCAACTTCTGCCACAGCTCTATTTTATGTATTTTTGCAACATTCTCCTACATAAAGTTTGTTATAGTTTTTGGATATCATAGTCATAGAAATATTAACTTATTCAGCGAGTCAACAGCTTCGGGAGTTACTTGATTTGTAACAAATATGCCTCCAGGAAGCTGGCGGAGTGAATATACTTCTACGATGTTTACTGTAATTTGTTTCTGTCAACCTGCACACTATTTAGAGTTATTTATTTACTGTTTGTACATCATGTAAGCGCAAGAAGTGTGACTACAGTAGACTCGCATCGTAATTTATTCTGTTAAGTGCAGAATTTCGCTTCACGCTATAAACTTAATTTTTTTTTTTCAACTTTATTACTAGCAAGAAACGACTGCTTACGTCGGGTAAGATGGAAAAACTTGTACAAAAGCGACCTATTAGGTGCTTATTTTGGGATATTTAAATCATTTGTGCGTATTTATAATGACATTGAAACGTGATTGATACTTGGAGCAGGTGGATGAATTTGTGTATTTAGGAAGCATGTTTACGAGAGATGGGAAGGCTGACAGAGATATTGAAAGAAGAGTAAATGCAGGTAACTCTATTAATGGAGGACTGAACGCAGTTGGCGCTAACAAAAAATTGTCCAAAGAAGCGAAGTTAGCAGTCCACAATGGAGTGCTGGTACCTACCCTGATGTATGGAAGTGAGGCATGGAACTGGCAAAGAAAGGATGAAAGTAGATTGAATGCTGTTGAAATGAGATCCTTGAGGCGTATGTGTGGTAAAACCATGTATGATCGTGTGAGGAATGTGGATATCCGCAAAGAGTGCAAGGCTGATGTAAGCGTAATGAGTAAGATCAAGAAAGGGACGCTTAGATGGTTTGGGCATGTAGAGCAAATGAGCGAAGAAAGGAGTGTAAGGAGAATATATGATGCAAATGTGAATGGTAGCAGAAGTCGGGGACGCCCGAGGAAGACATGGCACGACCAAGTGAATCAGATACTTGAGTCGGGCCATGTCAAGAGTCAGAACAATAGAAGAGTATGTATGAGACGATGTATGAATGTGAATGAGGCAAGGAGTGTGTGCCAAGACCGAGTTGTTTGGCGGTCCGTCCTCTCTGCCTACCCCTGCGGGGAAACGGCTTAATGGTTAGTTAGTTAATTAGTTAGTTAGTTAGTTGAAACGTCAGAGTAGAAAAAAACGCTGTCGAAATTCGCGTGAAATTTTGAACTTTTATTAACAAAAAATTAAATTATTAGAGCATACCTAAAATAATATGTTATCTGATTTTTTATAGATGGCGCTTATTTCACTATTTCAGGAAAAAACACAAAAAGTGCATATAAAGTGTAAGTGTTAGTGTAAAAAGCAAGTTATTCTTTAAAATTTAAGATGGACTGTTTGCGCATGTACATAAGCAATATGAATATAAATAAATAGTTTTGGCAATATAAAACCTCAATTCTTTCAAGAAAGGCATACAAATATAATATTGGATTAAATCGCCGATGCAGATAAATTCATCTTAATTTTTTAAAGCTTAACTTTTGAAAATTATTTTTTTGGGGGGGGGATATATTCATTGTCCGTCACTCCTGGATACACTGATCCCTAGATTCCTACCCAACCCTCATACCTTTTACCTTTCCCAGAACTTTCTCTCATTTCTTTCCTTTAAAAGGCACACATACATTCGCTGTTTTTGAACTTGTTTCAAAATAAAATACTGTTTTTGAAAGCAGATGAAAAACTCTTTCCGATTTTATTATAACAAATCAACATACGCGTTAATTTTTTTTTATGTAAACAGTTTTTAAAGTCTCTTATCGATGGTTTTTTTATCGTATGTTTTTCAAAATCCAAATATTGTTTCATGGAAGTATTTCTAATATTTCTGAAGCTTCTGTTGTAAATTTTTGTATGCAAACTGAAAGCGCGGTATTCTCTTTTTGTAAATCTGTTTAAATTATATTTATCACAGTAATACGAAATGCGATAGCATAACTTTTATTAGACCGTGTCAGGCTGGGATATTTTAGAATTAGTTGTTTTGTAGGTGAAAACGGGTTCTAACATGACTCTTAATATCAGAAGGTTGTTTGAATAAAAAGAAGATTGAAGTTCACTGAGTTTATTTAAAACTCATCGTTACCAGTTATACGCGACAGTAAATTTAAATGGAAGTTTCTAGAATGTAGACGGTCTGAACCAAAAGACACCACCAGTCGAGGCAAACGGGAAATCAAGAATCTTCCCCCTCTCTCCGCTGCCCGCTGTGGGTACCATTTACACGGTACCTGTCCAGAATATTGCCATAATAGGGAAATAATCTTTTATGTTATTCGCTGGTAGGTACCGTCTACAATATGTATCTCACAAAAAGATTCTACCGTTTTTTGGTGTCTGTGAAGAGTATCTCTCAAAATTGCCCAATCTCCTGTATTGCAAATGGCGAGATCACATGCCTTGAACTAACTCGGCTCTGTTGGCGATCCCTTGGATTCGTAACCTTCTGAAATGTTTAGTGGTCATTTCAATAACTGAGTGAGATTTTCCTCCAAGCTCTGACAGTCTAATCAGCCGGTTGAGATTCCCCAACGGTTGGCCTTAATAGGTGTAAAGGGATGGATTGTTCCAAGTACACATTCCAAGTACAGTCAATTCTCTCGATTTCCAGGTAAACAAGGTTCTAGACACAATGGATAATTCTAATCTAGAGACAATCATCATCAAGGCAGAACCAGGGATACACGAAGAAGACGGAGATGTAATGTCTAATGATGACATTGACATTTATCTTCCGGATGTTAAAATGGAATGCCTGGAGCACTCAGAAAGAATTCACCAAGCGACGGGTAAAACCAAATTTCCTCAATATGATTTACATAAATAATGAACTCGCATATTATCTGATACTTGAATTTAATTAAAGACAAATCTAATTATTTCTAAATACTCATAAAGACTGGTCGAACCCTCCCGTATGAATGTTGGGGGATGGAGCCTACCGGTTACTACTTTTAATGGAGTACTGGACGCGTAAATATCAAAACCATCTCCGACTTACTGCAGTGAAGCATGAAACAAGAAAAGGAAGCATAAAATCAGAACGAATGCTGTAAATAAGATAGCTGTGCCATGTGTGTAATTCAAAATACCCAAGACAAAGTCAGTAGGTAGAGCCACGGGTGGTAGCCGTACTCCCTCAGGTAAAGAAATCACAGAAATTTCTTCTGAACGCTCTCCACCATACTTCCATGATACAGCCATGTGTGCTTGTTTCGCAAATGTGGACATTCGGAAACAGTGCGAGAATGATGTAAGCATAATGAACAATGACTATGAAAGAGGTGCTTCGTACACGTAGAGTTGATGCACGTATAAAGGCGGAGTCGGAATAATAAATACGTATATATGAGTGAATGAAGCAAGGATTTATGCTAAGAAAGAGTTTTATTGTTTCATGGTATTCTCTGCTTTCTCCTGCAGTGAGACGTCGTGATAGTTAGTTTGTTTGCAACTCTTATTTCAGAGTACTAACGAATCTCAGAATAATTATTCTTTGTGAACTAACTCAACCAAATACTATTTACACAATGACGTCTAAGAAATGCGTCGTTAAGTATTCTTTGATGATGATATAAATTATTAAAATAGGTGATTTTTTAAATTTTTATTTATAGAATTTATTCTGTATTGATTATGGCTACTAAGAAGCATATGATAAAAAGCCTAATTATTTTTTCAGGAACAAATTATTCGGAAGAAAATAGCAGCTTTAGCGGGAATAAAGCGCCTTTTGAGTTGACTCTTTTGACACCAAATTCAGTTTTAGGTTCCAAATGGAGCAATACAACTAAACAAGAGCCGAAATTAAAATTTCTCCCTTTGACTTCTATCGGAACTAAACCGCTCTCGTGTTCCGAATTCACCGAAACGTACTCCAGCAATTTTCCTATAAGGCACATGCTGGCTCACAGTTTAAAAAAGTCACTCTCTTGTTGCATCTGTAACTATACCTGTACACGTAAGAGATTGTTAGAAAAACACATTGTGACTCACAGAGAGAAAAAACCACTTTTGTGTTCCATCTGTAACTATGCATGTATACAAAAGACATTGTTGAAAAAACACATGGTGACTCACAGAGGGGAAAAACCATTCCTGTGCTCCTACTGCAACTATAAAACTACACACGCGGCATTTTTAAAAAGACACGTCTTGTCTCACCGCGGAGAGGAACCATTCTCATGTTCTGATTGCAGCTATTCTACTTCAATCGAGACGGATTTAAAAAACCATACGGTGACTTACAGCGGAGAAAGGCCATTCTCCTGTTCCCATTGCGACTATTCGTGCTCAAAAAAGTCGTGTTTAATTAGTCACATGCGAACTCACAGCGGAGAAAAACCCTATGCGTGTCTCGAATGCGTATTTTCATGTTCACAAAAGTCAACTTTAAAAAGGCACATTATGACTCACAGCGGAGCTAAACCATTCTCATGTCCTGAATGTGACTATTCATGTGCAATATATACGAATTTAAAAAGTCACATTCGTACTCACACGGGAGAAAAACCATTCTCGTGCCCTGACTGCGACTATTCATGCTCTAGAAAGATGTATTTGAAAAGACACGTTCTAATACATGAAGTCGAGTCACATATTATAGATACAATCGATGCATGATCATGACCGATGAGAAACAATATATCTCAAATTAAGAACCACACAATTAAAAAATATCTGATTGTATCATTGTATCACATGATTGGCATGTTCAATGACTTGAATGTATTTTATGTAAATGTGCGCCGTATTGAAAATAATAATTTTGTATTTGAAAAGTTCAAGGAAATGAAAAATAATATATTTTATGGTGTCGCAATCGATCGCATCGTGTCAAATCAGTTCAAACTTGGTTTATCGAGGCACCAAGAAAACCTTAGTTGGTACAAAAATTCATATTTGTACATAGCATGTCAGTTAATTATCTAAATACAGTTTTAGTTTGGATAATTAATCATAATTATTGGATTTTCAACAAATGGAATCCATCTCAAGGAGTAAGTATTCGCAAAGAGATAGCCAGGAGATCTCACATTAACTGGATGGCTAACGTTGTTTGTACCTCAATAAGCTATTTGACGAACATTTTATGGATTTTCATGGATTTTCATTATTTTTAATTAAAATATAGAAAGATAAGGTAATAATTTAAACAATAAATAACCAAAACGTACATTTTCACTAGTTCTACAAACATTTTCGAATTTTACGATTAATAAATCTAATACTGCTAAAAAATTAACTGATGTCTTTTGAAAGCATTCTTCCTTCAAATGTATGCTAGTGCTAAAATAGCATTACTTTTCAGGTTATTTTCTGTAAAGCTAATTGGTAAAAATTACACTTGTTTGATATCGAAATTTGAAAATATAATCAACGATAATATTCGAATTACTTATGGCGTAACTTGGAAAAGCATTGAACTTTATCTTTTAGTAAATACAGCACGAGAGTCCCAACCGTCTGGAGCCAGTGAGACTATGGCATCCTTAATTGTGGTATGTTATGAGTATATGTAGTGGGGAGGGAAAGAGGAAGGTAAGGAAGTACCTGGCCATTCAGATCTTGTCACCAAACATAGATAAACCATTTCAAGCTACTTTTCAATACTTAATGGCGGTCTCACACCAGGGTGAAACTGAGAGCATCTTCCATCCTGGAACGTGCCGCAAATGTACCTTATATTATTTTTGAATTACTTAATCGTGAAATAATACATTTATCAAATAAAATTTATTTGCGCACGCTGGGAATTGAACCTATGTCCTGCGGATTGCCAGTCGAGAGTCCTACCCCCTAAATAGCTCAATAAAATGACGAGTAGTTGGTAGATATCTCAAAATAAAATAACTCGCCGACTAAACAACACCGCGATTGGAACGACTCTAGCGGCTAATAAGATGACACGAATCATTGCTTGAAATGACTAAGGCCCATTGTCCACGTAACCGCACGTCATACGCACGCTTTCGTCAATTGACGATTGCAAGACGAATGGTTACATCTTGCGTAGAAACAATGAAATCTGTGTCCACGAAGCTGCAACGTCGCGTCAGCCGCTCGTCATGCGTTCGTAATGCGGTGCGTGCGGCAACATGTCACTACTCGACCGACTCGTCAGACGGACGCTTGCAGTATTTAGTCTTTGTATCAGTGGTCCAACAGTAGAGACTAAATTTTGGTACGTATGTTTAGTCAATCGGTAAAATGATTGAAATGCAGAATCATCTTCTGATAACTCTCTGGCAGCAACAAACAATCTACAATTTATATTTCTTTCGATGTATGGATGAATCCAGTACTTTCTTCGCCTGTTTCGTCGTCTTCTAATAAAACTGTATGCTATAATCACTTCATCATCATCAATTGACATTTTCAAAAAAAAAAGACGTACTTTCTCGATGCTAGTTGAAAGAAAACTGAGACGTTTTGTAACGTGACTGACTATTACATGAAGCAGCGTGGACATAACAAATATGCAAAATACGCCTATCTTCATCTGTAGGTTACATGCATCCTACAAAAGACGACTGTGTGGACAATGGGCCTAAAGCAGTCTTTAACAGTTAGATGTACACCAAGTGTCACGAAAGCGCTAGGAGTACAGTATAACCACGCGTACCGTGGGAAAGGCATGTGGTTCGGATGCGCTACAGAGCGGCAGGAACGTCTCTGTCCCCTGTGACATGTTTTTCTTAATCCTGGATGGTTATTATATTTTTACCCTACACTAAGGTTATAACTCGTCGAATCGACGAACTTTGTTTTTAAGAAATTCCTATATGCGAACTATGCAAGTCAAAAATACACCAACATAATTTTTAGCAACGTTTTTTTATTAAAGAGTAAAAAAAAAATAATATACAAAAATATTTTTTTTGTCGCATTAATCTTTACATTAGTTTCCAGCCTCTTTGTTAGTTTTTTTAAGGAACTACCTTTTTTAAAATACAGAATAAAAAAAAACTTAAAGTAAAGTGACTTATTTCATGCACAGCCTTTGAATATAATATATAAAAGAATATTAAAAAAAAATTCTATAGTAAAAAACCTCATTTAACACATGAGGCACAAAGCTCAACTTTGTGCTCACCGCACACACTCTTGGCGCATTTCATGCAGAAAGACTTTGTCATTCTTCGCTTGCTTGATGGACAGAAGTGACATATTTTGCGCTTCTTTGGTTCCCCGTCGACATTTTCAATTTCTGATTGTGGACTGGGTAAAATTTGCTGAATATTATGCTTTAGGGTGGACCGCAAGTTGGGTATTTCCAGCCTTAAAATGGCGTCACCAGCGATTCACGCTGTTATTGTTGTCGTCGCTAAAATCGATTTCCTCAAGACCAAAAATATCAGAATCAATCATCGTCACAATGCAATAAAAACCGTTCTATGTTCTATTCTCCATGAGAGCTTTTTTTCTGCCCATATTGCAGTTCTAAAATAAATTCAAAATGTTCACCGGAAATTAATCAGAACTGCTTAAAAACAGTTTTTATGTTATACAAATTATAACACTTATTTTTTATAAAAAAGTGGAAACAAACTAAATTAAAAAATAAGTGCCCATACAAATTCAAAAAGTCACACTAAAGTTATAACTCGTCGGTTCGACGAGTACCTGGTAATCTCTATGTTCGCAAAATGTTTACACCACGCACATCCACTCACAGCAAGATCTCGTCAGCATCTAACATTGTGTAAAAAAAGAGCGCAATTTGAGCAAGCACAAAAAAGTTATGAGAGAAAGAGTAAGAGAGCGTCGTCGATTCGACGAGTTATAACCATCTAGGGTTAAACAGTGCCATCTGTTCTACTTAAGAGCAATACGCACTATTGTTTCTATATCTGCACAGACAGCCTCATGTGACACAATCCGTCTGCATTGCATATTATATTGTGGAGTGATATTTCTAATTGGCCATTTGCAGTTTTGTTTTGATTTATTGAATTTATATAAATATTATTTGAAATACCTGTAAGCGTCAGATAGTAATGAGAGTAGGTTTCATATAATAAACATTGCAAAAATAAAAAAGTTAGGTTAATTAAAACAAACGAGGAAAGGGAAATAATAAAGAAACATGTCAAAAATTTCAAGTTATGCAAGTACGTGCGTTAGTGTGATAAGTTTACAGTAAATGAGGACACGCTTTATACACACATTTTATTTAAAAAATACTTGTAAGTAGTCATTGGAGGGGACCCACCCTTTCCCGACGGCTGTGTGAGGACACTGATTGTTTAACCTCCTTAGCCGCACACGTCAGGACTTTAATTTTTTTTTGTAAAAAGAAGCTACATTTATTTTAAAACGATTCTAGACCCTCCAATGTCCCTGCATGCATGATTGTTAGTACGAAATAATGTATGCATACTTACATTAATAGTAACACAAAATAAGAACACATATGAAATGTGTTCGCCTGGTGGTTTGGCATCTAAAATTAAATAATAAATAAGGAGCACAAATTTTATAAGTGGAAGTATGATTGAAACATAAAAATATACAAGACGCGTATCGAGGGCAGTTTACCCCAATATCACGGGGCGGTCCCGGCAAGAATGAGCGTGGCAAGCGGCTTGGCCACAACGATCCCAAGCACCCGCGTCCCTTAGCCAGTTTTCCGAGAGTACCCTCGAAGAAATGTAAATCGGGGGAGGGGGGGGGGAGATACTTCCAAAGACCCTAGGGAATGAAGTGAGCCTCAGATCACCGGAGGCAGGACGGAAGGGGACCGGGCCCGCGCAAACATTCCCCAGGCCCGCTCATGATGCCGGGGGAGGCACCCGTGGTTCGTGGGACAGCCGCCCCGGATTAATGTCACCTTACTGGATGCAGGAACAGGGTCTATCCGCCCCCGTGGTGGGGAAATGAACAATACAGTACCATAGAGTTCAGTTCGACAACCTATTCATAAACCAATTTGTTAGTAACAAATAAAAAGGCAAATAACAAACGTAGAAAATAAGTTATGATCAACAACAAATTGTCTGTTCATAATAGAAAAAAAAGAAGGGAAAACAAAAGAATAACATAGTATTAAAGAGCTAAAACACAAAAAGAAACAGTATTATCATTATCAACGCGTTCCTAATAAATAAGGCCCAAATTCAAAAGTAAAAGGAAGAATGTGCATAAAAAATAAAAACAGTGTAAAGAACTGGCAAAAACGGTGTAAAAAGCCAATATACACAATAAATGAATAAGAAATAATAAAAAAAACAAATAAAATAATAAATGCATTGCGATCATGCCATAAGACAAAGAAAGTAAAACCAATGAGTATATAAAAATAAAACATAAAGCAATCGCGCATAAACAATATTAAAGTTGTTATAGAGGAGTAACCGTGGAGTGACAGGAACAATACGCTTGGCACCTGAAACAAAGATGATTTTAATCTAAATCAGCGACTCTAAGCACAGGCCATCTCTCTACCCAGGACTTTACAAACTTTTTGAAGCATTCAAAATTCTCTCTGTTCAACACGAGATCGGCATTCCATGCCGGTCTTGTAATCCCTCTCAAGCCATCCAACATTTCATCTCGGGCATCCTTCATCAACTCGCAGTGCCACAGAATGTGCTCGGCTGTCTGGTTAGTGTCACCACATGAACAGTTCGGATGAGGAGACAAGGCGAGACTATGTAACCGCCCCCTGAGCTCCCCATGACCGGACACCAATTGCGTCATATAGTGAACCAGTTTTATGTGCGCCCCTTCCATTCTGCTTTTAACTGAAGGGAAGAAAGAGAAAGTCAATCTACCCTTCGTCGACCTATCCCATCGCTCTTGCCATACACTCAGCGTTCTATCTCGCATGGCTTTCAATAAGCCAGGAAGGGACACCGCTCCACCGGGTGTCAGTTCGACTCCCAGGTGGACAGCGGCCTTACCTCTTGTCAATGCCTTTTTTGTCAAAACTTCCCTAATTTCCAAGTCAATCGGCAGTGTACCAGCCAGAACCGGTAATGCATCATTAGCCACAGTTCTATATGCGCCCGAAAGAGCCAACAGTGGAGTCCGTTGGCCCCGCTTGAGGGCCAAGTGGATCAATGCATTATCCAGCCGGTGCTCCCACACAGAAGCTGCATACGAGACATGCGTCACGTAAACACCCCTATATATGAGGCGAAGTGCCGGAGTCCGCAATCCCCACTCAGCCGTTGAGAGCCTTCTCAATTTCAAGAATAGGGCCTGGGACCTGCTAGAAACGCTCTTGACGTGCGCTAGGAACGAAGAAGATCTATCTAAAGTGACGCCTAAATACCTGGTGCTTTCAACGAATCGAATAGTGGAGCCTCCCATTCTGATGGTAGGGTTTCTGGCACGACTGAGCATACCCTTCATCAAGAGTCCCACGGTCTTATGGGGAGCGAAGTTCAGCCTGTTTCTCTTACCCCATTCAAGAATTTCACGCAGACCCTCTTCTGCTTTACTCTCCACTTCCTTTCTGCTGTCCCCTGAGACCAAAAGAAACTTATCATCTGCGTAGTCGACCGATATGCATCCTTCAGGCAAGGGTAACCTAGAGGAGTCGTCAAAAAGGATGTTCCACAGGTCAGGCCCGAGGACTGACCCTTGTGGACAGCCCATGTTAACGTCACGTATTATGAAAAAATCACCATACATCACAATAACCTTTCTGTTACGTAAATAATCACTAATAATATTGAACAGTAAAGGCGGGCAATTACGACTTTTCAACTTAGTTAAAATCATCGGCCACCACGCATGATCGAAGGCACCCGAGATGTCCAAAAATATTCCAATTACATACTTCTTAGTACAAACCCTCACCCATTCAAGCGCATACTTAATGGCGTGCTCAGTGGACTTACCGGGGACGAACCCAAATTGGCGGTCGCAGGGTGGAGACAGGGTGAGACGTAGCCTATGTTTGTAAGTAGTCAGATGAGAAATAACTATTCCTTTTTCTGGAAACGGAAAATAATTTATTTTAATAGCTATTTCATTAAAATCAATTGTTCACTTGGCAGCCATTGTTTATTTACTTATTAATCTTAAGTTAGATCACATCGTCGTATGCGCTAATAGTTTTTTAAACATAATACAGGGTTTTCCAATAAGAGGTGTTATTTTGAATAGCCCGCTGTTTCGGTAGATGTTACTTTTGAAGCTGTCATTTTTTGACATTTGACAAGTAGAAACTACGCCATTAATAAAAATGGAACGATACACGCTTCAACAACGCATTGAAATTATTAAAATTCATTATTATTAATTATTAGAATTCCATCGAATAATCATCTTCAGTGATTAGGCCCATTTCCACCTCGGTGGCTTCGTCAACAAGCAAAATTGTCGCATCTGGGCTCGGAAAACCCAAGAGTTATTGTTGAAAAGCCTCTCTATCCTCAACGTGTAACTGTTTGGTGCGCTTTATGGTCCGGCGGTCATTGGACCTTACTTTTTCGAAAATGAGGCTGGAGCAACAGTTACGGTGAATGGATTGCGCTATCGAGAGATGATTAATGAATTTTTATGGCCGGAATTTGATGGTATTGATCTGGACAACGTTTACTTTCAACAAGACGGCGCTACGTGCCACACAAGCAACGAAACCATTGATCTTTTACGAATGAATATCAAAATAACACCTCTTATTGAAAAACCCTGTATTTTAAAAATATAACAGTAATTGACAAACAATGGATTTTTAAATTTAATTAGCTACATAAAAATTGAGGAAAATTAATTTTCTCAATTCCTCTTGAGAGAATTATTGTTATTGATGAATTATTATATTGTTAAACTTAATTATTAATCTCATTTCTCTAAGTTTTTTCTTTTCTCATTTTAGCCAAAACGTCAACCGATAATCAAAAATAGGTTCATTTTTTAGATTTAATTTAAACTATTTTGGTTTTATAATCTCAAAACATGGCTTGAAAAAGAATCAAATTATCCGTTTGTTATAATGCGACTCACTAAATTCGCGGAATTTTCGCTTTTTTGGGTATTTCCGCGGATTTTTTAGGACTTCGCTTGGGAGTATTTATTTCCTGATATTGCAACACTGGAGGGACGCCGCTTCTGTCACTTTTTTATTGGTTAGGTTTTACCTTGTACATTTGTTACTTCTACAAAAACTTTGCAACTGATTTGAAAAATACAGCGGTAAGAAAGAAGTTTAAAATTCTTTTATAATTATTATTATGTTTGAGAAAGAACCCATTAGTTCAATAATTGTTAAGAGGTTCGCGAGATCCTTGGAAAAAAGCAATCCGTTAGTTGGGATTCTTGAATGGTTTTTGACAACAGTGTGAAACTCGGGAGTGGAATCCACAGTTTCAAAAGACATAATTTGCAACACTTATTGGTTATTATAAAGCAAGATCTTCATCTTGCCTCATTGCAACACTCTTCTTTATAAAGTGAATAATAGTTTGTGGATATCATGGTAAGGGTATGCTGAGGTTATTTGTCCAGTCGACTGCATCGGGAGTTACTGGCTTCAGTATAAATGTGCCGACAGGAAACTGGCGCAGTGTAAATAATTCTTCGATATTCTATTGTTTGTATATTATGTCTACGTGCATACAATTTATATCACTTATCTAACGTTATTCTGCTTAAACCCTTGCTCAAATTCAGTTACATTACGAGTTTGTTTTAGTAAGCCATATCTATCACTTTTCTGTTCAATAATTTGTCTTTGCAACATATTATTAAAACGAATTTGATGTATTGGTTAACTTCAATGACACGTACACATTGAAATTCTTTTGCGGTGTTCAAAAAGAAAAACTATATAGCTGTCACGGCAAGCCTGGCCGATGTGAAACATCGACATTGATTACTGAAGGGAGTGGAAATGAAAAGGAAGTGTACACAAGTATTTATTTTTTTGATAATAAAACAGTTATTCTATCATTATTAAAATATACTCAAATAAATATATTAAAAATCAAAGGTATCCATTGCGACTTTTAGTGGGAAAAGAAGTAAATAAACCGCACAGAGATTTGGCAACCGCGCGGAAAGAGCCGACGACTCACGAGACTGACCAAATGAAACGTACAAAAGCGTCGTTCTGTCTTGCCACGCTAGAGTCTGTTTTATCTCCCTTACCGCGCCAAAAGATGTTTAACATTAAAAAATAAGCAAGCAATTACTAGACGCATACTTTCGTATGGAAATTCAAAACTCTGTTCAACGTTTTGTTTTTTTTTCAGGTCGAAATCAGTTAACAAGGTTTGTTGAACGCTCTCAGCCGTGTCATGGATCTTCCTATCCCAAGCGGTGTTTACATCAAGATAGAGACAGTGTCCCAAAACGAAGACGAGCATGGAATTCCCTCAACATTTTTAGAAATAGAAGTCCCAATTATAAAACAAGAATGCATTGTATACTCTGAGAGTACTGACCAAACGGATGGTAAGAAAACTAAGAAATACTCGATGCATGTTGCGTTGCATTGCAATTTGGAAATGTTATTTTTTTAATATTTTAATTGGCTATTGAAAGATTGCTACTTCTCTAACAGTTTGGACGGTAAACATCGACATCGACACTAGGTTGAATAAAGTATGTAAGCATTCTTACGAGTACATGTATAGATGCATTGCGAGCATGAGTACGTTTTTTCTCCAGTATGGGTAATCATGTGAACGCTTACATACTTTATTCATATTGATTTAAAGAGAAAATGTTTGTTTCTTGAACCGAAAAGAAACTTAAAGTTTGCAGATTAATTTTTTAAATTGTTATATATTAATTATTTTACGTTAATGTTTTGTCTCAGTTTTTAAATTGTAATGTTTTATCATTCTTGAAAATGACAATTCTTCAATTTGGTAGGCGGGTATGGGCACCGCCGCCCGGAAACCACGTACTAGAAAACCAACACCCCCGCCGTAGGTCACTTCAAGTGGTTCGCTACGTTGGGTGACTTGGTAGGGGTACCCGGGATCATAGCGTGAGGTTTGTCTAGGTCTTTGCTGCGGATGTATTTGTCCACCTACTGGCGGGTCGGATCAGGAGAGACTGGTTGAGGGAGACCTTTTGACCTCTCCACCCGGAATTTCTCTCGACCCGTCACTTTGCACCGCATTTGGAGGGATAAATTCAAACATACATCACTCTTGGGCACATTGACCCACCCCTCATACCTTTTTCTTTACCAGAACTTTTTTCTCCTTCCTTTCCCTAAATATTCCCTCCACACAGCATCGACCCAAAGATGTCAAATTGAGGAAAATTTTTGGAAAACGAAAAAATATATCTCAGGGCCTCCCCGAATTAGCTCGCCATATTTGAAAATCTCCTACTACCACCACAGTAAGCAGAAAATGTTGCTTGTGTCGTGATGGGAGACTTAGCCAGCCGAGGAATTGAACTCAGCTACTGACCGGACTTAATTATGTATTTGCAAATCAGGGTATTATTTTCTGGCTATTCCAGGTAGAATTAATGTGGAGACTGTTCCTATCAAAGCAGAACCAGGAGCACGAGAAGAAGATGGAGAGAAGACTTATACGGAAATAGATGTAAAATTGCCAGATGTTAAAAAGGAATGCTTAGATCACTCTGATAGTGTTTCCCAGACTACAGGTAAAACCGATTTTTGTTTGTCTGAATTCGTTTCAATAATTTTATTTTCATTTTCGATACGTATTTATTGTGGTGATCTGCCGTGTCGATCACTCAGATAAGATGTAAATAATAGTCGTTTGGATACTCCATACTATTTGGTTTATTTAGTGTTATTACTAATGTACACTATTCGAGATGTTGTTGTTAAGAGAGGACGAGTTACAACAGACACGCCTTTTTATACGTCTCGGTCATGCTGTCTCACTCAGATATGCCTGTCTCTTTCATACCGACAGACATACGTTCACCACATCCCTCCACACTTAAATCAGCAGACAGTAACACAACATGATTATCATAATAATAATTATAAAACATACATACACATTTAATTATTATTTTACAACATTTTCTTTTTTATTTATAACCATGTTGATTCGGAGAGTTGACTGCTGCTTATTTTGATTTCTCTGTCCTTGGTCGAAGGCGCTCCTTCCAGTTCCCCGACGTTGACGCCACGGGTTCACTGGAGCTGGAAGGAAAAAGAGGGTCACCCGTTAGATTGTCATCCGAAACAAAGTCGGAGACATCGTACTCATCGAACGATAGCCTCCTCGTCTCAGACTCAGGGATTAAAATACTAGGGTTCTTTTCCCATGATACACACAGTTTGGATAATTGATCAAAATGTCTTTTCCAGTACATGATTTTATCATTCAATTTAACCTCAATTAAATATAGTTTATTTCCCAAACGTTTATGTACTTTCCCTGGTACCCACTTATCATTGTTTTGGTCTCTAAAATCCCTAACCATAACTTTCTGATTAATCTTAAAATTCGTAGATACTTTGTTATTCCTTCTATAATAGAATTTCTGATTTTCCTGACATTTTGACATTTTCATTTTGGTATCTTTATCAATCACATTTTCCTTTACCTTCCCCCCTCTAGGCATAAAATTATTCAAATTTGACCTTAACCTTCTACCAAACATTACAACTGCTGGCTCTAACCCTGTTGTACAGTGTGGTGCATTCCTATAATCTATGAGAAAACATTCTAACTTCTCATTATAACCTGACTGAAATTTTTTTTCTAACAATATTTTCTTTAAAAAATTTTTACACGTTTTGACTGCATTCTCTGCCAATCCATTTGATTGAGGATGATTTATAGGTGTTGTTAAATGTTTAATGCCATTTCTCTCGCAAAACTGTTTAAAGTCTGCTGACATGAATGCTGCTCCATTATCAGAAACTAAGGTTTGTACACTACCGAAATAACTGAATAATCTCTTTAAGATTTTAATGGTATTATCTGAGTTAGGTGAATTTACTTCCACGCAATCCAACCATTTTGAGGTTGAATCTATGATTACCAAAAAATATTTATTTCCGATAGGCCCTACGTAATCTATATGAACCCTACTCCAAATTTCTTCCGTTATCGGCCATGGAGTTAACTCACTCTTGGGTTGTGATGGTTGAATTTCCGCACAAATTCCGCACTCTCTAACTAAAAATTCAATTTGACTGTCAATCCCTGGCCACCAAAAATAGCCTCTAGCTAGCCCTTTCATCTTGGCAATCCCTAGATGAGATCTATGCAATAAGCTTAATATCTTATCCCTTAAACTTATTGGAATTACTAACCTATGGTTCCAGAAAATACAATCATCAATTATTGATAAATCGTTCCTTTTTATCCAATAAATCCATTTGCAATCATCCTTATTGACTTTATTTGGCCACCCTGTTCTAAGATAATTTTTTATCTCTAATAATAATTTATCCGTATTAGATTCTGCTTTAACTTCCTCAACATCTATTGGCATCTCGCTATTATTTTTGAATAAACACAAAATTCTTGAATCAAAGTTATTATTTTCCTCAACAGGATCTCCTACAGGTACGCGAGATAAGTAATCCGAACAATTTAATGTTGATTTTACGTATTGAACTTTATAATTGAAAGATGAGAGAATTACACCATAACGTTGTAATCTATTACAAGTTAAAACAGGAATTCCTTTTTTTTCACCAAAAATTCTACATAAAGGTTCATTATCTATTTCTAGAATGAATTCCCTTCCGTAAATGTACTCGAAAAACTTCTTAAAAGCAAACACAATTGCACAAGCCTCGAGGTCTAAAATTGAATATTTCTTTTCCGCTTCTGTCAGTTTACGAGAAACAAAAGAAATAGGTCTTTGTAAATTATTTTCATACACATGTAACAATGTTGCACCCAAACCTTTCGTTGAGGCGTCCGTAACTACCTTCAAAGTAACATTTGGATCGTAATGTGCTAACACTCGATTATCACATAAAATTAATTTTATTTTATTAAAAACTTTTACGCAATCTTGATTAAAATCAAAATTCGTATTTTTTTTCAATAATTTGTGCAAAGGATCTAATAACATAGACATATTTGGCACAAAAGATCGGTAAAAATTTACCATTCCTAAAAAACTGCGTAGCTCTGATAAATCTTTTGGTTGCGCGACTTTACTAATTGCGTTCGTTTTATCTTCCATAGGTTTAATCCCTTCCTTCGAGATTTCAAACCCTAAGAAACATACCGATGAAGCGTTAAAATTGCACTTTTGAATATTTACGCACAAACCGCAATCTTTTAACCTATTAAGAACTGCATTTAAATTAGCATTATGTTCCTCTATCGTTTCTCCTGTAACCATAATATCATCCAGGAAAACCGCTGTTTTCTTCAAACCTTGTAGACATGAAGCTATAGTTCTACAAAATATTGCCGGTGCACTGTTAATCCCAAACACTAGCCTAGTGAATTTAAATAATCCTAAATGTGTAGAAATCGTAGTATATTCCATACTTTCTTCGTCTAGTTCCAACTGTAAATAAGCTTGACGTAAATCAATTTTTGAAAATATTATTCCGCCCGAAATTTGTGATAATAAAACTTCTATCTTCGGCATGGGATATTTGTCAACAATCAATTGTGGGTTCACAGTACATTTATAATCCCCGCAAATTCTAATGCTTCCATCGCTTTTAACTACGGGCACGATAGGAGATGCAAACTTGCTATAACTAATCGGAACTAAAATTCCCTCTTCCTGTAAACGGTTCAATTCCGTTTCAACTTTCGCTTTCAAAGCGAAAGGAATACTTCTCGGATTGCAGAATTTCGGTTCTGCATTTTCTTTCAATTTTAAATGAACTTTAAATTTATTGAATCTACCTAGTTTACTTGAAAATACCTCCGGATATTTACGCACTAACGTATCGACACTATTATTGTTTACGTCGTGAATATTATGCGTGAGTATTTCACTTTTCAACTGTGAAGAAACCGTCTCGAAACCCGTAAAACCAATGTTAAATTCTTTTACGAAGTCTCTACCTAGCACAGTGGTTGAACCATCCTTTACAACACAAAATTCCATTATTTTAGTAATACCATTGAAATTAATTGACAAAATTAAACATCCAAGTAACTGTAACTTACAATTATTGTAACCCTTCAGGGTTAAATTCTTCGGCTTCAATTGTACATCTTTAAAATGTTCCCAATAATCTTTATCCGATAGGATCGATATTCCTGCACCCGTGTCAAATAATCCTTTTATGATGATACCGTTATTAACTTTTAACGATAAATAAATGGGATCGGTATTACTTGTTAACCTTGAATTTATTTCACTTGAATTCACAAACACAGATGAAACTTCCTCCCGTTTTTTTTCGCGACAATTTTTACTAAAATGTCCCTTGTTTTTGCAATTAAAACACGTCACGTTTTTTAATCTACAATTACTGGAATCATGATTATTTAAATTACAATATTTGCACTTCAACTGTTGTATACGTTCTACTGATTTCTTTCTGGGAATTGTAACATTTTTGTCTTTCGCCCGCGCCGGTGAAGTAGAATAATTCCTACCTGCACTACTATTAAAATTTTTCTTACTTCTAGAAATGAGCCCGACACTCTCGGATTTAATACACGTAATATTTTTATGAAATGAATCCATTCCCGATGCGCACTCTAATGTACTTTTTAAAGTCAGCTTCTCTGCATCTAAAAACATTTTTTCTTTAATACGACCTTCTAATAAACCAGTCACAAAAATATCTTTTAAGTTTTCTTCCAGTCTGCTTTCAAATTTGCAGAATCTTGTTAGACAACGTAACCTAGCTATATAATCATTTATAGATTCCCCAACTTTTTGTTTCGCCGCAAAAAAATTTCCACGTTCCTTAAACACATTCTTTGAAACACCAATGTGGTTTCCTAATAACAAAAATATATTTTCAACCGATAAATCTGTTATTTTTTTTGGAAAACATAAATCTATCAGTAGATTAATCGTGTCTGTGTGTAGGTGGGATATTAAAACCGCCCTCTTTTTATCCTCGGATTTAAATTTGTCATCATTGACGAGGATCAACTGCTCAAACTGTAGCACGAACGTCTCCAGCCCGTCCCTAAGGTGACAAAACCTGGGTAAACCCACTCCCTCCATTTCCACACAGATTACCAATAATCAGAAAAAACAACAACAAACAGCACTCAACTCACGAATCTGATGATTGATGCTGCCGCCGATCGCCGCCCTTCCGCGTCCGACCGTCTTCTGGCTCCGTCCGGATTCCTGGTCGTCCTTCTCGTCCGGTCACCACCGCCACGCCTTCCCGTGTCGGGTCCCCGTACAAGCTGCCTGGATCCGTTTTTCATCCGGTTTCTCGGCTGCTGATTCCTTGAGCTCAGCGCCTTGAATCTCCTCACCAGTTCCTTGCCTTGATGCTCCTTCAATGTCCGATACTGTCCGTGAAGCTGCCCCCAAATTATTTTATTTTTTATGCGACAATAATCCCTTCCGCGGTGCTCGGTGGGATTATAACCAAACTATGGTTCTTTCAGCTGCGCCTACTGTGGTTCTTCCTCCAGGAAGAATTTAATGGCTGATCAGCTTCCTTTTTCGGCTGCTCCAACTGTAGTTCTTCCTCCAGGAAGAATTTAATAGCTGTTCAGATTCCTTTTTCGGCTGCTCCAACTGTAGTTCTTTCAGCTGCGGCTACGGTTCTTCCTCCAGGAAGAATTTTGCGGCCGTTCAGCTTCCTTTTTCGGCTGCTCCAACTGTAGTTCTTTCAGCTGCGGCTACGGTTCTTCCTCCAGGAAGAATTTTGCGGCCGTTCAGCTTCCTTTTTCGGCTGCGCCAACTGTGGTGATCTGCCGTGTCGATCACTCAGATAAGATGTAAATAATAGTCGTTTGGATACTCCATACTATTTGGTTTATTTAGTGTTATTACTAATGTACACTATTCGAGATGTTGTTGTTAAGAGAGGACGAGTTACAACAGACACGCCTTTTTATACGTCTCGGTCATGCTGTCTCACTCAGATATGCCTGTCTCTTTCATACCGACAGACATACGTTCACCACATTTATTAAGTTTATCCGCCATCTTTTACAGACTCAATAACGGACCTAAAGACGCAGCCTGAAGAAAAACCTTACGCATGTTCCCATTGTAACTATTCCTGTTCATTCAGGTCAGCGTTAGCACGGCACGCGCGCACCCATTCTGGAGAAAAACCTTACGCATGTCCCCATTGCAATTATTCATTTTCTCAAAAGGGAAATTTGAAAAACCACATACGGACTCACAGCGGAGAAAAACCATTTGCTTGTTCCTACTGCAACTATTCATGTCCCCAAAAGGGGTCTTTAAAACGACACATGCTTATACATACTGGAGAAAAACCTTATTCTTGTTCTTACTGCAGCTATTCATGTTCTCAAAGGGGAATTTTAAACGTTCACATGGTTACCCATACTGGAGAAAAAACGTACTCATGCTCCCAATGCATCTATACATGTACTCGTAAGAAATATTTAAAACGTCACGTGCTTTCCCATGCCGTAGAGAAACCCTTTTCATGTTCTTATTGTAACTATTCATGTTCTGAAAAGAGACCTTTAAAACAACACATGCTTACCCATACTGGAGAAAAACCTTTTTCATGTTCCTGCTGCAACTATTCGTGTTCTCAAAAGGGACATTTAAAACGTCACATGCTAACTCATACTGGAGAAAAACCTTATTCTTGTTCCTACTGCAACTATTCATGTTCTGAAAATGGAACTTTAAAACGTCACATTCTTACCCACACTGGAGAAAAACCTTACGCATGTTCCTATTGCAACTATTTGTGTTCTCAAAAGGGACATTTAAGACTTCACATACTTACCCATACTGGATAAAAAAAAACTTATGCAGGTTCCTACTCCACCTATAACACGTTTTCAAAAAGAAACGTAACGTGCTAACCCAAACTGGAGAAAGCCTTATTCATGTTCTTACTTCAACTATTTGTGACCTCAAAGGAGACATTTAAGACTTCGCATGCTTTCAAATATAAGAGAAAATTCTTATTCATGTTCCGACTGCGGCTATTCATGTTCACTAAACTAAAGAAACAATAAAAATTTCGCTTGCTTATCAACACTGGAGATAAACCATTTTAATATTCCGACTGCAACATTTTTTATTCCATAAAGCTAAAGGGAGATTTATGACGTCTTATTTTAAAATTAAAACCTTTTCATGTTGCGACTGCAACTATTTATGTTTTGAGAAGATAAATTTTAAACGTCACACGTTTACTTATTGTGGAAAAAACCCTTATTCGTGTTTCTACTGCAGCTATTCATATTCAAGAAAAAAATGTTACTCGATTATATGTTAAAAATGTGTTAGTATTTGTTGTGTTGTTTACCGCTATCCTACGAAAAGTTGCGACGATTTTAGACCTCCGATAATAAATTTCTTTCTCCGTTAATGTTTCGTTCCTGTGAATATTTTTAAAATGATTTATTTATCATTCGCAGAATCAACTTTTCGATGTGCAATAATTGCTTGGGGACATTCTTGCAAAAATAATTTATATTGCGTGCAATCAGTACAAATTTCTGTGGTTGAAATACTAGTTCAAAAAATGTTTTTTCACAGAAGCGAAACATTTCATTGTCATATCGGAATTTAACTATCTTGCGGGTGCAGGCCTTACGATGGCACAAAATATTCATTCAGCAATATATATAAGAGGAAAGTGCAACATGAGCACAATTCTAAAACACGACTCCTATATGCAGACACTTCATTGTAGGTGATTATATCAATCTCTGGTAGTTATTCAATGCAGCGTGGAAATTTAGTAAAATAATTGACAATTTTTATTTTTTTTATTTTTATTTTTTTATTATGTAATAATTAAACAGTTTACAATGTATAATAATATTTGCTAACAATAATGATATATAAAAATTAGTAAACACAATTTTTTTTGATGTTTCTCTTTTATGGAAGCAGACGCTTGTGTTTAAAAGAGATGCTGAGTATCGAGATGAACATTATTTATGTAAGTATTCTTATTAATAATTTAAGGAGTTAAGAATATTAAAAATATAAGTGTATATCAACAATGTACAATTTAACGATTTATAAGGTTACATTAACAACGTTCAACAATGTACAATTTAACGATTTATAACTGATTAATCTGATTGTACTCCAAAACTGGTTAAAAGCAAACTCCCTTACATTAAATGTGAGTAAAACTAAATATCTAACTTTCTCTAAAACCAAAAGAGGTCAACCAACGAATGAGCATACACTCAAATTACATGAATGTCTAAACAAATATACGCAATGTTCTTGCCCGCATATAGTCCAAACTAAAACAATTAAATATCTTGGGATCGTAATTGATGACAAACTTCATTGGGATGCACACATCGAAGGAACCTCAAAAAAGCTAACAAAACTCATCTATTTCTTCAAAAAATTACGAAATATCTTGTCAACTACAGATCTAAAGAGAGTATATTATGCTCTATGCCACTCTCTACTGGAATATGGAATAATAGGATGGGGCTCAGCATCATCAAACCATATTAAACTACTAAAGAAAACTCAAAATTGGATCATAAAGACCATATTAAAGCTCCCCAGAAGGACGCCAACTACTGATATTTTAAATCTGTTTGATGTTCCAAGTTTACAAAAAATCTATGCTAAAAATATTCTAGTTCATCACCTAAAAAATAAACCAGAGGCAAACCCCTCTCACGATCATAAAACCAGAGCCAAGCAAACAGACATGCTAAATATTCCTAAATGTAATTCTACCTTTGGACAAAGAAACTCTGAATTTTTAGCAATTAAATTATATAATAAACTCCCTCTCAACATCAAACAAAGGAAAACGAAAAATAACTACATTAAGGACATCAAATCTTGGCTTAAGGAAATATCGGAAGAAGAACTAGCTAATATATTTAAAACATCATCTTAGTTGCTGTAAACGTATACTAACATATATAGTCCCCCTCAGCACAGGATCTCCTAGTGAGGAGGACTTCAATGATCTGTTTTAATTTTATATACATATTTTATTTCATGTGCCATACAAAAATGTACCTAATTATTTAAAAAAGTAACTAAAAAAAATAAAAAAATTTAATTGACGAATTTCGTTATTTTTATTTTTTACCTTGAAATGTTCTTTGATCGCTTTGAGTAGGGTTTTGTCGTCTTCGATTTTTCTGATATTATCAGGTAGGTTATTAAAGTATTTTTTGCCTAGAAATGTGTAATGATGTTGTGCAAATGAGGTGTTACATTTTTGTATTGGAAATATATGTTTTTGACGAGTACGTCTTTCAGTTGAAAAACTGTGATTTTGTTTTTCTTTTATTATTTGAATTATTATGTTTTTTCGGATAAGATCATTAAAATTTAGTACTTTAAATTCTTCAAATATAAGTTGAGTTGGATAATCTCTCGGTTTTTTCAATATTATTTTAACAATCAGACGTTGTACAATTTCAATAGGTAGGAGATTAGTTTTGTATGCGGATCCCCAACTGCTTACACTGTATTGGAGATTCGATTGTACTAATGCGTAGTAGACTGAAGTTAAATTTTCCAATGATTGAAAGTTACGCAGTTTCAGAAAAATATAAATTAATTTCCTTATTTTGTTAATGGTAAGGTTAATTTGATCTTTCCAGTTAAGGTTTTTGTCCATTATTATTCCTAAGTATTTAATTTTATTTGTAATTTGTAGTGTGGAACAATTTATTGTACAGTGATTTGTATTATGTTCTTTAAAGTTGTCGTGTATAATTATGTCAAATTTTGTGGAATATCGTTTGCTTTTATTGCGAATGGCAATACTTGGGTTTTTTCGCTATAATAATATTGATCTGCATATTTTTATTGCTATTGTTTACTACACTTTTCTGTTGCTCAAGGCTCGTTAGATGATTGATAACTCTGATGGTTCGTTTAAAGATTTATTACGATAAAAGCAATTACAACCGAGCTGTACAATATTAGTTGGTAACGTGTGCTCGCTAGTGGGGTGGTTTTCCGTCTGGCCAGCGCCGCGCACGCTCGCCCGTTTACGCGACCGGTTCGGAAGTGCTCGGCCTTCCCGAGCAGATCCGAACCGCTTGTACAGTGTTGCAAGACACTGCACTATAATTGTTATGATGGCTGTGCCGCTATTATAATAATGTTCCGGGATTATTATTATAATGACACTCGGTTATTAGGAGATTACTGTAGTTTATTGTTTAACTGTGTACATAGATTACAGATGCACGCTATCTAGTTGCGAGCTGGGATGTGAGAGAGAGTTGAAGCCAATGCATGGGCTTTTATACAGCTATAATATATCTGTCTCGCTCTACACTGACAAAGTCAGACGCCCACAATTATGCATACTTGCGTTAACATTGTAATTTAACATCCTATTGATATGGTTGCTTTTGAATAACAATAAATAGGTAAAACAAATTTATGTTGAATGAACTCCCTTTTAATATGAGGGAAACTGAATGATTCTTTGGTCATTCTCCAGGGCTATGTCTCAATGTTAGTACGCAGGTAAACAAATAGTTGTATAGTTATAGTAAAATTGTAAAATGAACATAGAAAAGTAGATCAAAGTGTTGTCCCGGATAGACAGATCTTAGGTTCGATTCCCAGTTGTACTGTTACTTTTTTTTATTTTCTGTGTCTTGTTCTGTTTAATGTTTCATTTAGATTTAAGAACTCGTGGGTTCATGTACGCACATTTCGATAAATAGTTAAAGTTAGCAATACATAATTATCTCCTTCATAAATACATAAATGTTCATATATTTTAATGTCGTAATAGTGATAACGATGTAACAATTAATATACAATTTCACAAAATTATGCATGTATCATATTGTAAAACCGATATTTTCACACACAAGCAAATGCTTCTAATGGAAGAGCAATTTATATTGGGAGATACAAAATTACCGATTGAAAAAACTGAATTATTATTTAATTATTTATCTTTATGATCGCAAGATTCAACTCGAACTAAATGCAATCTAGAAAATGTCTTAGATAAATATATCTTATTTTAATTTTAATGTGAGTTGCGATCATACATAAAGAAACAGCCAATTAGAATGTGCTGTGAGAAAATGAAGACAATGTTGGTAGTTCGTATTCGAAGTATGATTGAGTTAAACATGACCAAAGAAGATAGGTTCCCATTAGCTCAGTGGTAAAGCGGTGTCCCGGCAAGACAAGGGTCCTGGATTCGAGTCCTAGATGACCGTATCCTTTTCTGATTTTTGTTTTTCAATTTTTCGTTTAGGAACCGTTAATATTGTCTTCAATAAATAAATAAAATAAAATGCTGTATTATTATGTTCAAAAGTTGTATTAAGAAATCAATTTACATTTACAATACATAATTATGGTTGACATTATATAATTAAACTAGTTGTGGAAATAGAGATACACCACAGTATTCTTTAAAATATTTCAGCTTATGTAAACTACAGGGTTTTCCAATAAAAGGTGTTATTTTGAATAGCCCGCTATTTCGGTAGATGTTACTTTTGAGGCTGTCATTTTTTGACATTTGACAAGTAGAAACTACGCCATTAATAAAAATGGAACAGTACACGCTTCAACAACGCATTGAAATGATTAAAATTCACTTGAGTGAATCAAATGCAAATCATCTTGAGTGATGAGGCCCATTTCCACCTCGGTGGCTTCGTCAACAAGCAAAATTGTCGCATCTGGGGCTCGGAAAACCCAAGAGTTACTGTTGAAAAGCCTCTCTATTCTCAACGTGTGACTGTTTGGTGCGGTTTATGGTCCGGCGGAGTCAATGGACCTTATTTTTTCGAAAATGAGGCTGGAGCAATAGTTATGGTGAATGGATTGCGCTATCGAGAGATGATTAATTATTTTTTTATGGCCGGAATTGGATGGTATTGATCTGGACAACGTTTACTTTCAACAAGACGGCGCTACGTGCCACAAAAGCAACGAAACCATTGATCTTTTACGATTGAATATCAAAATAACACCTCTTATTGGAAAACCCTGTACTTTGAGACCTTCCAAATTGGCTTGTTCTCTTGGGCCGCAGAAATTTAAATGTAACATCGTCATCAACTGTCAGCGGAAGGTTCGTAGGAAGGAGTGATGGGTGGATCTTTAGTCGACACGCAAAAGGAGTTATCTGGTTTCTTTATACTGGTTATCTTAATTCTAGTTATAATTACTCTCACTGTAATGTCAATCATATGCCACACATGGCGCCTGACTAAAGTTACTACTTCACGTTAATAATGTCACAAAGCAAATGCTTTGCAATTTATTATTAACTTCAAGGATTTTTGGAACCTTTTTCACGCCCTGAGGTAAAATAATTTAATAAAATATAGAGTCTTGGTTATTTTATATTATTCATTAACGCCCTATCGGGCTTTTACAGAGGAAATTGACAGTTTATGTATGTAAGTGTAACGTAATTCATGGATAATAGCATAACTAAATACAAAAAAAAAAATAAATGCTAATACTAAGATTAACATTACAAATCCAAATAATAACACCTAATATTGTAAATAAAGTAAGTATGTACATTGTACATTCGTATATGCATATAATTATTCATTTTTGTTGCAAACCAGTAAGACTGAAAACAGGAAAATAATTTACTCATAAGGTAAATAAAAAATAAATGCATATAATATACTGATGTGTATTATAAAACAAATGTTTAACAAAAGAAGCAAAATAATGTCTGTTGTATCTATAGTATTTTTGTAATTATCTTTCTGTTTGGCACTGCTTTTAGTATTATATTATCCACCGAAGTAAATTGTATTTATATTCTGTTTTTGTTCAGATTAGTCAACAACATATTAAGTTATCTAAAATTATCAACTAATTATCAATTAATGAAATTTTACACCTCATCTCCAAATAGTATAAAATAAAGTCGCTATCCGCGTCTTTCTATCTGTGCGCTTAGTTCTTCTAAACTACGCAACGGATTTTGATAGAGGTTTCACTATCATTTAGAAAATTTCTTCCGAAAGGTATTTTTTTTTTTATGCTTCCGATTTTGTTGTCCGGGTTAAATCTTCCCCATAGGAAAAACTAAACCCTTCCACTCACTTTTCCACAAATGATCAGCTAGTCAATCAACACTATGCAAGTGCATTACATAAGTAAAATAAATACAAAACAATACAAGAACAACAACACGTCAACTCACCAGAGATCAAATGGGAAAAAAAATTCACCGACTCCAGATATTTTCATATCAGAGGGTTCGGCTCGGTAGAACTTCTAACAGGGCCTATAAATCCTACTGATCCCTCAACATAAATATTTAAAAAATCTTTCGTTATCCTACATGTATTCAAAATGACCGACTTTTGCATCTTTATATATAAATTTTTTGATAGATCTAATACGCTTAAATTTTTAATGAGAGAGCTAGGTATAATGCCAGTAGCCAACAAATTATTATTTTTATTATTTTATTTTTTATTTATTATTAGTTAAAAAAAGATACACGAATTACATAATATAACAATTACATAATATAATTACACAATATAGTACTTACGGTTATTAATTACATAATATAAGTATTTGATGTACCCCCATAAATAAGCAGGGCTTGTGTGTATGGGGGTGTTGTTATATTGGTTTATATTTGGTACGATTCAGTTCAACTGTTCGGAATACTTTTTAAGGTGGCTTTTGAATTCGTTTATATTTGCATTCATGTTTCTAATTTTTTCTGGTAATGAGTTAAAAAATTTAACTCCGAGATATTCATGGTTGAACTGTCCTATTGTTTTTTTACATTTAGGAGTAGGAAGTATTGACGTTTGTCTAAGAATTCTGTTATTTTTAAAGGGTGCAATTTTATTTTGAATATAGTTTTTATAAATTTGTAATGTTGCATGGTAGAAGTATAATGCACTTAATTTTCTGACCTCAAATTGTTTGAATAAAAGTTCGGACGAATATGAATAGGGTTTTTTTTATATGGTTTTTATTATTAGTTTTTGTGATATGTAAATTGTTTGAGTTTGATTTTTATATGTACCGCCCCAGCCTATAATGCCGTATTGTATAAAATAATACATGCATATTTTATTTATGGAAATTACAGAAAAGTCTACGTTTTATGAACAAGTCGTAAAAATATATTTTCGAGCACTACATTGTTAACGCTAGCTAAACCTCATGAGATACATCAAAATAATGTACTACGGAATTATATATCTTAAAAAGGCCTACAGAAAAGTACACGATGGTAAATGTCTATGTCCTGAGAATAATCCCTAGCAACGCCGGGTATACGTCAGCTAGTCTCATATATAACACAAAGTTACTATCCGCGCCTGTCTGTTTGTGCGCTTGTTCTTCTATACTATGCAACAGAGTTTGATACGGTTTTCACTATCATTAAGAGAATTTCTTCCAGATTTTTTATATATATATATATATATAAAACATTGACATTATATTTATTGAAAGTAGAGAAAAGTCGAGCAACGCCGGTTACACGTCAGTAGTAAACCATTATGACGCCACTCCCCAATTCAAACACGAGAAATAAATTTTCAATTGATTTGGGCAGTTTCGTTTAAGAATTATCGTTTTTTTGCAATTAGCTTCGAAATATCTAAATTTGTAAATCATTGTAAAGTTATTGTATCTAATAAAAAAATAAAAATAACTAGTGACTTAAAATTATACATATTTTTATTCGTATTAGTTTCTACACTTTAATATTACTCTTCTTGTGGTTGAAAGAGGAGTGTACAGTACATTATTGTAGTTATTTATTAGTAATTAATAATATTATAGGTATTATGCGCTGTGGTAAGAAAATTGCAGTGAAGTAGAAAAATAATAATTATATTTTTTTTGTTAATTAGAGTGAAGGATATTACAAATGTTTTATTAGTATTTAGTGATTGTAAATCTTGATCGAATCAATTTTTACTTTCTGTGGGTATTGTTCCAGGTTAAATTAATATTATGAAAGAAATCGTTGACGTAAATAATAAATAAAATAAGTCCTAGTACAGTTTCCTGTGGGACGCCAAAATTCATGGTCTGATTACCTTACGTACGGCTTTTAATGTTGTAACAGTTAAGGTGTCATATCCAGGACTTGTTTATTCTCTTAAATTAATTAGAGGATTTTCAACTTCTTTAGCATAAATTATTATGTATGCAAGCAGTTTACCCCCTGTGCGATCTCAACCAGAAACCAGTATGTGGGAAACTAATGCCTGAAACGCGTGGCGCTGGCGTTGAACAAACGAATTGGCGATTTAAGTTTATACAATAATTTGGTTTCAAAAGCATCATATAAATGGTTGTTTTGTACTGTGAGTCAACATATGACGTTGTAAATATTTCTTTCCAGAACAAGAATACCTGCACTGGGGACATGAAATAGGTTTTTCCCTATTGTGAGTCTGTATGTGGCTTTTCAAATAACCCTTTCGAGAACATGAATAGGTGCAATAAGGACATGAAAAAGGTTTTTCTCCAGTATGGGTAAGCATGTGTTGTTTTAAAGGTCCTCTTTGAGAACATGAATAGTTGCAGTCGGAACATGAATAAGGTCTTTCTCCAGTATGGATAACCATGTGACGTTTTAAATGTCCCTTTTGAGAACACAAATAGTTGCAGTAGGAACACGAATAAGGTTTTTCTCCAGTATGGGTAAGCATGTGCCGTTTTAAAGTTCCATTTCGTGAACATGAATAGTTGCAGTAGCAACACGAAAAATCTTTTTCTCCAGTGTGGATTAGAACGTGGTTTTTCAAAGTTTGCCTATTAGAACATGAAAAGCTGCAGTAGGAACACGAATAAGGTTTTTCTCCAGTATGGATAAGCATGTGCACTTTTAAACTTCCACTATGAGAACATGAATAGTTACAATAGGAACATGCGTAAGATTTCTCTCCAGTGTGGGTAAGCATGTAACGTTTTAAAGTTCCCTTATCATAACATGAATAGTTGCAGGCGGAACAACAATAAGGTTTCTCTCCAGAATGGGTAAGCTCGTGACGTGTTAATTGTATTTTTTGACAACATGCATAGCTGCAGTAAGAGCATGAGAATGGTTTTACTCCAGCATGGGTGCGCAAATGCTGTGATAATGCTGACTTCCGTGAGCAGGAGTAGTTACAATGAAAACACGAATATGGTTTTTCTCCAGTATGGCTACGCAAGTGCAGTGCTAACGCTGACTTCCGTGAGCAGGAGTAGTTGCAATGGGTACATGAATATGGTTTATCTTCAAGACGCGTCTTCAGGTCTGAAAAAGATGACGGATAGAGCTCCATTAGTAGGTATCTAAAATTAATACAGAAAAAATTTCAGACAAACAAACATCGGTTTTACCTTCAGTCTGGGTGATACCTTCACAGTGTTCTGAGAATTCCTTTTTAACATCCGGCAGTTCTACTTGTATTTCAACGTAAGGAATCCCACCTCCATCTTCTTTTTTGAGTCCCGGTTCTGCCTTGATGGGATCAATCTCCACATTTATAGTATCTGGAATGGCGAAACAACAATACATAATAACCCCACATAAGAGGTCCTAAGGAATATAATTTCCCTCAGGGCCTAATTTCTCTTTGGAAATGCTGTATGGAGGGTCTTTTTAGTGAAAAGGAGGAGAGGATGTTTTGGGAAGGAAACATGTACACGGGGTGGCTAGGAATCTAGGGATCAGTGTGTCCAAGAGTGACGGACTAATTAATATATCTATGGGAATTGATAGTGAGACAATAGAATGTGATGTTGTTGTCACAGCATTTATTGTGAGTCAGAATAATACATCAGTTGAGTTGCGCAGTTGAGAGATGGCTCTGGGTCGATGATGATTGCTGTCTCAGCTGTTTAACACGTGCAGTCTGGTTATGATTTTATGACCCTAGGAGCGGTGACATAACCGCTACATATCCCTCGATGGGTCAAGAGAACAGTTGGAGTGAAAAAAATCGCCCCAATCCAGCTTCTCCCGATCTGGCACGCCACGCAGCTGGTGGGCAGGCGCATCCTGAACACACCTCACCCGATGAACCCGGAAACCCCTGCTAAATCACCGGCCGTAGCTTGCCACTGATTCCACGTGACCTATGACAGAAGTGTTGGTTATCAAATAAATGGTTCCCGGACGGTGGTACAGAAACCCGCCTCCCAAATAGAAAAGAAAAACGAGAGTGTAACGGTTAGTTACATCAAAAATCGTGTTTGTGATTTATTGTTGTATTTTACAATATTATTGAATTAAATTCCTGTTAACAAGCTACGTGCAATAGCAAGTGGATCAGTTTGAAATGTTTCCTAGGTATTCAAATGTTGTCGAGGGTTTAGTACTAAATCCTGTTAATCACACTACATAAAGTCCGAAAACAGATATCTTTAACTGTCAGTGCATTTCTACAGCACGGCCTATATTCATAATGCTATCAAGGGTGTAGTACTATTTTAGTATAATAGAAAAGCAGCTGTGCTGAATGCGTTATCTGAAAGACTCTTGTGATATATACAATGCAACTTACTAGTTGGCTGAACGCTCTCGGTGTACTGCAAATATTCGGTCTTTACTTCAAGGAAGTGGATTTTAATGTCTGTACACGGCGTTTCTTCTGTGTCTTCTTCCTGGAACCCTGGTTCCGTCTTGATGTGAACACATTCTGGGTAAGAAAGATCCATGGCACTCGGTGATAACGTCCTGTTAAGTGATGATAATTGGTCTAGAGTGAAAATAACGTAACTGCAACAAAACATATAAACTTATAGACAGTAGATGTTTAAAGCGGACATTTAGTATTAGGTCTGATAATAATTATAAATAATAATATATCAAGTATTTTTTTTCTTTTCACTGGTATATACTATAAAAATACACACATTGGAAGATAGGCGTAAAATGAACGACATAACTTTTTTATTCAAAATTCTAAGCTCTAAATTCGACTGTTGCGAACTTCTGAAACTCATAAACTTACGAATACCTACAATAACAACACGACAAAATACACTATTCCACTGCAACATACACTCCCCAATACAACGGTTTCACAATATGGGAAACCAATACTTGGGTGATGTCGATATATTTAATATTAACTTTGCGAAGTTTGTGGATCACGTAAAAGATTTATTCCAACACTATTCCTAAATAAAAGTTTTATTTTTGTAAACCAGTCAAATCGGCGTTGTTTAATCAAATTAAAAATCTTAGTTTTGTTCACTTTTATAATAATTATATTAAATTATTATAAGAAATGAACAATATCTTGGTTATTTCGAGTATTTTCCGCATTAATATCAAACTCGAAACGAATATTATAGAAATTTAAATATTCGTGGTGCTCGGAAAACACAATCGGTTGATGACCTCTATTTAATTATTGACATTGAATGAATCTAATACAAAAGATATTGCAAACATTAAATTAACTAAATTAACTGAATCGGGTTAACTCTTCCGCTTAGGGTAAAGATTTAATTAACTAATCAATCGCTTGGTTTTAATGTAGGACCGCGGCCATAAATTAGCAATGAACAAACTCAAGTACTGTCTCATGTAATGTGGCCCAGAGACGATAAATATAACTAATTGTCAATATTTTCGGCCGAGTTGCTTTGCGGAAACCCTCGCCTTCCTAAAGTGTGCAAATACAGTAATCATCTTCCATGTTTTTCAGAGTTGAAAATTTCACCATTTTGACAGATTCGATGTTTGGCGGAAGGTTCCATTCCAATCTAAATAAGCTCAAATTATTTTCATAAAACTAAACTTAGAACCGGATACCATATTTTGTGCAAGTTTGTCCATCTCCTCGATGAAAATAGTTTTTTCTTATACCTATAAGGTATAGATGCTCAGGAAATAATAACTAGACAAAATCTTTATTCGCGATGTAACTGAGTTCGGAACCATTGTCAATCTCTAGAACTTTCCGCTGCGTCAGTGACTATGGACTCATTCAAACTAATGACAATGTTAATGTCAATCGCTTCAATTGATTCTGTACACGTGTAAAAGATCAATTTCTGCAATTATTGTTAATCTCATCAATTGCGTAAATCGATGTAACTATTGACGATTGATATTGATAATTTCCGGGCCATATTAATCTTTCGTTGGTAGATCGATTTGATATATCGTGAATGCTGTTAAACGGATCGATCGGAAATAAGTTAAGCGATACATTCTTACAATAAACCAGTTAAGGTGTTAATTCTTACTTAGTCAATATAACCAGATGCTACTTACATAGAAGGCGAAGTGTGGCGATCAATTATTACAAAGTGTTGAAGAAACGTCACTACAAAAGTAGAAACGCTTGAATTTTAAAAACTTCACTTTAAAAATCTGATAGTAATACAAATACTCTCAACTCATATAAATTTAAAGCAGTTATTATGAAGTTTATAAACCAATTATCGTATGAACCACTCACATTAGGGAGCAAGGAGATGCCTGGAGACGACGAATTTTGACATATCCATAGACAACGGAAGTAAAAAGAAATTATTTACAAAAGTAAGCACCAGATATTCGGACGGTTCCTTTTTTTAAGTCTGACCTCTGTATTTAAAACTACATGTTATAAAAAAAAATACACGCACACATCCATTTTTGTAAGGAGGTGAAAATGTTTTTTTTTACAAATAGATTCAAACATATTAAAAAAAAAATTAAAACGGAAATAGTATCTAAGATAAAAATAAGTAGGAACGTCGGAACAATAATTTATTATCTGTTGGTTCGTTAATTTTAAATTATTGTTTAAATGAAATGAGATCCATGGCTATGTAATGGACTAAATCATGAATCATTTCATTCTCTTAGATTTATCCAAAAAATTCTCCTGTATTGTTTCAAGAGGAACAATTTTATTTGCAATTCCTCATCAATCTCAATTTTTTGATCATTGTAATCGGTTTATTCATGTGACGAAGTTCATATTACAACTGTAAAATCCTAGTAAGAACAGAAAAAATGACTGTATATCACTTTTTAAACGTGTGTTTAATTGTCATTTTGATGAAATGTCAAGGAACCCCAGATTTGGCATATTTGATAATTGGAATGCCGATGATACAACGCAATCACTTAATATGTTAATTACTGTAGAAATAATCTAGCCGTCGCCATGCACATTATCATTGGAACTGAAATGCACCATCCGTCACTTCGTTTCATTTACTTCATTCAACTATTGTACATATTATTTTAAATTACTGAAAATATTTACACCCATTACAGCTGCAGCGTTTTTTTATGTTTTTACTAACTCTTAACTGTGTATTATTTATAGTAAGTACTTGCATGCTGCTTCCTATCACCGTATGCAGGGACATTGGAGGCTCTATATCTAGATTCTAGAGTCCTTGTAAGGGCCTCGAAGGAGTAACCATCTGTTACTTATACCATGGCGAGAAAGTGGTTGACCACCTTCTGTAGAAGCAATCTATTCTTAATATTTGAAACAAATAATCGAAATACTACAAAATAGAGCTATTAAAATTATACTCAAGAAAGATAGATAATATACCAAAGACGAGAAAATGTTATAGTATGTTAATTAATAATGGCCATACATCAAGTAAATTTCTAAGAAAAAAATTAAAACCTGCAGCACAAGCACACACCCATGAGACTAGTAAAACCTGCAGCGCAATCACACCCATGAGATTAAGAAAACCTGTAGCACAAGCACACCCATGAGACTAATAAAACCTGCAGCTCAATCACACCCATGAGAGTAAGAAAACCTGCAGCGCAATCACACCCATGAGATTAAGAAAACCTGTAGCACAAGCACACCCATGAGACTAATAAAACCTGCAGCTCAATCACACCCATGAGATTAAGAAAACCTGCAGCGCAATCACACCCATGAGATTAAGAAAACCTGCAGCGCAATCACACCCATGAGAATAAGAAAACCTGCAGCTCAATCACACCCATGAGATTAAGAAAACCTGTAGCACAAGCACACCCATGAGACTAATAAAACCTGCAGCTCAATCACACCCATGAGAGTAAGAAAACCTGCAGCGCAATCACACCCATGAGATTAAGAAAACCTGTAGCACAAGCACACCCATGAGACTAATAAAACCTGCAGCGCAATCACACCCATGAGATTAAGAAAACCTGCAGCTCAATCACACCCATGAGATTAAGAAAACCTGTAGCACAAGCACACCCATGAGACTAATAAAACCTGCAGCTCAATCACACCCATGAGAGTAAGAAAACCTGCAGCGCAATCACACCCATGAGATTAAGAAAACCTGTAGCACAAGCACACCCATGAGACTAATAAAACCTGCAGCTCAATCACACCCATGAGATTAAGAAAACCTGCAGCGCAATCACACCCATGAGATTAAGAAAACCTGCAGCGCAATCACACCCATGAGATAAAGAAAACCTGCAGCGCAATCACACCCATGAAATAAAGAAAACCTGCAGCTCAATCACACCCATGAGATTAAGAAAACCTGCAGCCCAATCACACCCATGAGAATAAGAAAACCTGCAGCTCAATCACACCCATGAGATTAAGAAAACCTGTAGCACAAGCACACCCATGAGACTAATAAAACCTGCAGCTCAATCACACCCATGAGAGTAAGAAAACCTGCAGCGCAATCACACCCATGAGATTTAGAAAACCTGTAGCACAAGCACACCCATGAGACTAAGAAAACCTGCAGCTCAATCACACCCATGAGATTAAGAAAACCTGCAGCGCAATCACACCCATGAGATTAAGAAAACCTGCAGCTCAATCACACCCATGAGATTAAGAAAACCTGTGGCACAAGCACACCCATGAGACTAATAAAACCTGCAGCTCAATCACACCCATAAGAGTAAGAAAACCTGCAGCGCAATCACACCCATGAGATTAAGAAAACCTGTAGCACAAGCACACCCATGAGACTAATAAAACCTGCAGCTCAATCACACCCATGAGATTAAGAAAACCTGCAGCGCAATCACACCCATGAGATAAAGAAAACCTGCAGCTCAATCACACCCATGAGATTAAGAAAACCTGCAGCTCAATCACACCCATGAGAGTAAGAAAACCTGCAGCGCAATCACACCCATGAGATTAAGAAAACCTGTAGCACAAGCACACCCATGAGACTAAGAAAACCTGCAGCTCAATCACACCCATGAGATTAAGAAAACCTGTAGCGCAATCACACCCATGAGATTAAGAAAACCTGCAGCGCAATCACACCCATGAGATTAAGAAAACCTACAGCTCAATCACACCCATGAGATTAAGAAAACCTGCAGCTCAATCACACCCATGAGATTAAGAAAACCTGTAGCACAAGCACACCCATGAGACTAATAAAACCTGCAGCGCAATCACACCCATGAGATTAAGAAAACCTACAGCTCAATCACACCCATGAGATTAAGAAAACCTGCAGCTCAATCACACCCATGAGATTAAGAAAACCTGCAGCGCAATCACACCCATGAGATTAAGAAAACCTACAGCTCAATCACACCCATGAGATTAAGAAAACCTGCAGCTCAATCACACCCATGAGATTAAGAAAACCTGTAGCACAAGCACACCCATGAGACTAATAAAACCTGCAGCTCAATCACACCCATGAGAGTAAGAAAACCTGCAGCGCAATCACACCCATGAGATTAAAAAAACCTGTAGCACAAGCACACCCATGAGACTAATAAAACCTGCAGCTCAATCACAGCCATGAGCAATACCGTCTTCACCATAAGGGCACACGGGGCCCGTGCCCAGGGCCCCCATTCTCAGGGGGCCCCGAAGGACTGACAATTTCTCTCGCGAAACGCGATAATGCGGGCGGTGTGTGCGCATGCGCGCGGAAAAAATTTTGAATGCGATTTTGACCCTTCTGTGTACAAAATTTGTATAAAGAACAAGGTCAGAATCGCTTGCGCCAATATCATTGATGATATAGCCACAAGTTTCTTTCACCTGGCAACACCAGAATATTTTTAAATAATTTATCTTTGGAATCGAAATGTCAAATTTGCCGCGATGCAAATCTGATGCATGATACTTGACGAAAACATCGTAAAACCTATCAATTTATCAAATTAACGCAATTAATGTTGTTTCGGTACATATTTTATTGTTCTAGGAATGTGTTTCGGTCAATAAAATATATGATAGCTCAAAATTAATCCACAAAACATTCAATTTAAATTTCAAAGTAGTGCTTTGTTAGGGAAAGGGAAAGGAAGGGGGCCCCATCAGGCCCGACCCGACCCGACCCGGGCCCCAATTCTTGTGTACCCAAGGGCCCCAGCCTAGTTTAAGGCGGCACTGCCCATGAGATTAAGAAAACCTGCAGCACAATCACACCCATGAGACTAGGAAAATAAAAATAATTACATCAAATACTTCCTGATGTGTCAATAACATTGCACAGAAATACATTTAAAAAAACACGTTACACCTGACAAGATCGCGGGTGTCTGTACAGTGTAAAGAGGGAATTAGCGTTGTAATTCGTGTTAAGACACGGGCTGTGGGAAGGGATTGGTTGATGCTGGTGTTATATTATGTAGGAGGAAAACGGATGCCGGTAGCTCGTTCCACATGAGAAAAGACTTACACAAAAATGAGTCAAATAAACGACTCGTTCTCATAAAGCAAACACCAACTGTGAACGGTTTCGTGTAGGTACGTTGATTCATTTTATCATACCATGTCGTTTTCAGGCGCCCCCAACTTCTTCTACCTTTTACTTGCGTGCCACATATTCACTCCTTTCTTCTTTCACCTTCTTTACATGCCCAAACCAACTCAGCGTATTTTTCTTAATCTTTTTAATTACCCTTCTTTACGAATATTTATCTTTTTACCCTTCTCCACATATTTAACATGGTCTTTACTCACGGTTTTACCATACATACGCCTCAAGAATATAAATCCTATAGCATACCGTCGAACTCACTGCCGCTCTACCACAAGCCAACATCAACCATTATGAACACGTGTTCCGCTCGTGTATCTCCAATTTCGCGTATGTGCACCGGGGCACAGGGATTAATGTTGGTAGCTCTTTCGGACATGCTCCATTGAAATACATGCAGAACAGACTCAGCATGCCTACATTGCGTTTGTGTATGTGGTCTATTAACAATGGATTGTCAATCACCCGCACAGCAAGAAAAATCATCTGCATGACTTATTTATCATACTGTCGCTAAATTTTAAATTACTGTACCACCTGTTAACAGTAGAAAAAAAAATTCTGCATTATTATTTAATTAGTTTATTTCTGATTGACACAAACCGTCAATCAATTAGTTTAAAAACATGCTATAGTACACAAAATCAACATTACTACTTTCGCTTAGTTGTGCACGAATCAGTATTGTGAAATATTCCTTTAATTTTTTAAATTTGAACAACTAATATTAGAGACAAGTTAAGAATATTAGTTTAAGAGGTTACCCATAGATGGCGCACAGCTGTCGATAATGCAGGGATTGAAAAGGAACAGTTGTGCGGCCTTCTTCATACAAAACTTAAAATTGGATTTGAGGCCAAAATACCCAACCGAAACGAATTAAATATGGATTTGAGGCCAAAATACCTAATCGAAATTGATTAAATTTAGATTTGAGGCCAAAATACCCAACCGAAATGAATTAAACATTCATTAAATTAAACATGCTGGCTAAGTCCTCCATCACAACACAAGCAACATTTTCCGCTTTCTGTGGTGGTAGTTGGAGATTTTCAAATATTGTCAGGTTATTCGTAGCCCGGTAATGTTTGTCTTTCTTTTTAAAAAAAAATTTTCATTAAAATTAAGAACAATCATTTTTTAATTAAAAGTTATAGGAAATGGTTCCATGATAACTCAACACAGTGACAATTCAACACACTTTTAAAAAGTGATCTAAAGTCATTAGAAACGATGATTTTTTTTAACCTAACCTACATAACCCAGTTAATAAAGTTTTTGTTTCATCACTCTCCATGACTTTATATAACTTTTTAAAGATGTGATGAATTATCATTGTGATGATTTATCCGGTTACCATAGAAAATATCTAGTATGGATTTGTGCTCCTTTAATTATTTTTTTTTTAAATTATAAAATATTTCAATTTTTACATGATTTTATAGACTAATTTAGCATTTTGTTATGGGTTAATGTTAAATAATTTTAAAAAATTATCTGCTCAATTTGCAATCCAAATATCACGAAATGAAAAATAAAATTTAAATGAATAAAAAAAAACATTTATATGCGCGTAAATTTAAATAACGACAGATTTACTGTGGAACACAAATTTGTTAAACATAAATTAAAATGTACCCAAAAAAGCTTTATTTTCATCATTATTATGCACGGTAGATTTGCAAAAATAATTACGATTAATGTATTACTCACAATAAAAGTTGATTTTAAATCATGCAAAATTTAATTTTTTTATGCCCTTTATATATTTTTTTTTAAATAGCACATATTCGTACTAGACATTTGCTACATCTTTTGATTAAAAAAATAATTTTTCAGTATATTTGGGTATTTTGGCCTCAAATCCTAATTTAGTTTTGTATGAAAAAGGCCACGCAACCGTTCCCCTAAAATAAATAACAAGCTAAAGGTTGAGACCCAGAATAATTCTTACCATCTGCTAAATAAGCCACCCGAAATGAATTTCATTATAAAAATAAAGTCTTTGTAAGTATTTTGCTAAGTCCCTGAGTTTTTATTCAAAGAGTTTGAGACAAACCCGGAGTTGCAGCAGGTACAAACATTATTTTATGAATTAATAATTCTCTATTCTTATTTTGTTAAAAAAAACTGATGCTTAACAGACGCTGAGGATATTATATTACACGCTAGTCTGAAATTCATTAGAGTCAAGTTAAATCATCTTGGCCCCACGCTAACTGTTAAGATTTGTTTGAGCTTGATGAAGTCTTCAATAACAGACGCATGTTTTTTTTTGTTTTTACTTCACAAAACTGCATTTCACTTTATTTAATGTAACAAAGAGTTAAATTATTCCCGACCCGAACAAAACACTTTTACGAATGGTCTGTAGACCATAATGACTGCTTGTTACTATTTTATAGGAGAGAAGAAGAAAAAATCCAGTCGGCGAGGCTTTTTATAATCTAACCGAGTAACACACATTGACAAGCTAATTGTAAACAAACACTGTCAAAGAAAGCCAATTGATAAAGCAAAACATCTGTTTTATCTGTTAGCCCTAGTTTTACCTCTGACCGCTAGGTGCTAGGCAGGAGCCTGTAAAGTAACTGGTGGTGAACTTTGCTAATGGTTCGTACATTTTTAACACTAACTAACGTACATTGAAAGAGTTCACAAGAAATGTATAAGATTTTTATTTTTATATCTCTACGGTCATTACCCCTGGCTATACCCATCTATTTATATTCTGGGTATGACCAATTACCACTCCTTAGAGACACGTAGAGGTATTGCGCCGATTAAATATTTTTATTTTTACTAAACGGCTACATATCTAACAATGAGATTCTGGCTCAAATAAATTTCTTTGTACCAGAGTCTTACTTTCGCGCACATCACCATAACTTCATTTACTGTAGAGCGGGTCGCACCAATTTTTTCATGAACTCACCGTGCGGAGAGCCACGTATTTCCTAAATGCAGTTGATCAAAAGATCGATATGTTTTTCATGTCCTACAACGCACTTACGGGGGTTTTAGCACTGCAAATGCATCATTTAAACAGTACAATCATAACGACTTAGACCCTAATAAATGTTATTAAAAAATGTACAAATTGAATTGAATCAATAAATGAGAGGAATTAGTAGAGTGAAGATACGTTCTTGAGATAACGCGCTTGATTTCACTGAACTAGATCCAGTGAACATACTTAAGCGGCCCGTTCATATAGATGTTCTTTGAATGGCTGTCCTTTTCACAAGCGGTGCTACATTTTTGTTGGATTAATATGATTGTAATATCTCTTGTATTTGTATCATTTCATTGGAAAGATATCGACATTTTCAAGTTTACTAACATTCGATAGGTAAATGTCGTATAAATATAAACTAAATCTAGACATTACCCCCACCGTCTACTAATAAAAACATTCAGTCTACACATACACAATGTATTAACACTATCCGACAAGTTGCAGGCAATCACCAAAAACACCCACAAGAAATGTGGTAGGCATTTGCATCCACCGCAACACTGTATATATAGAATACACTGTATACGCCTTCGACAATTTTGGGAAATATTCTTCAAAGACAACAAACACCCGTAGAGCATTTTTGGGAGATATATCTCCCAGCCATACGCGGTCTCATTAAAGATATACTATTTCTTTTTAATTATTGAAGACAATATTAGCGATTACCAAACAAAAATTTGAAACAGAAAAATCAGAAAAAGATACGGTCACATCTACGACTCGAACCCAGGACCCCTGCCTTGCCAGAGCACTGCTCTACCAACTGAGCTAATGGGACCCTATTTCCTTCGGTCATATTTAACAGTATCATATTTCGAATAAGAACTACCAACATTGTCTTCATTTTCACACCACACATTTTACTGGCTGCTATCTTTATGTATGATCGGCAAGGCAAGGCTCCTGGGTTCGAGTCCTAGATATGACAGTATCTTTTTCTGTTTCAAATTTTCGTTTAGGAATCGCTAATATTGTCTTCAATAATTAAATATTACAATTTGAGGTTTTACACATTAAGATATTAAAAAAGTAGACTTGCAGCAAAAGTCTATAGATGTCGCAAGTTAAAATAAAAATAAGATGTCTAGATTGGAGTTAGTTCGTGTTGAATCTTGCGAGTATTAAAAAAATATATCTATAGTAGTGAGCGCTTTAGTAAGATCGTTTTATGACATAGGATGATAATTACAATAAATAAACACAATATGCCTAATTAAAACCAACCGAGGATGAATTCTCCCCACTGGCGGCGCTGTGTTGCAACAAAATATGTCTCCTCAAATTGCCCATCTCTGAACAGGTATGGTCGCAGTGAGAACACGCAAAAGGTTTTTGAGCACTGTGAGTCAACAAATGTCTATCTAAATGCGACTTTCGGGCGCACGTATATTTACAGTCAGGACACGAGAATGGTTTCTCTCCACTGTGACTCATCAAATGCCTCTTAAAATCACTCTTGAACAAACACGAAAAGACGCATTGGACGCACGAGAATGCAACCTTTCCACTGTGAGTTATCATGTGATTCTTGAGTTGCGAATCTCGAGAGCACACATACGTGCACTCGGGGCATGAGTAAATCTTTTCTCTACGGTGCGTCAACATGTGAGTCTTTAAATACGACCTAACCGAGCACGTATAATTGCAGTCCGCACACGAGAATGGTTTTTCTCCGCTGTGAGTGAGCATGTGTCTTCTCAAACTTGAGCTAACCGCACAAGAATAGTTACATTCAGAACAATGGAACGGGTTTTCTCCGCGGTGCGTAAACATGTGACTCTTTAATTGCAATTTTCTCGCGCATAAATAACCGCACTCTAAGCATGAAAATGGTTTTTCTTCGCTGTGCGTGAACATGTGGCTCGTTAAGTGCGACTTTTGTGAACACGAATAGTTGCAGTCTGGACACGAAAATGGTTTTACCACGCTGTGAGAGAGCATGTGGCGCTTAAGAACGGATCTGAATGAACATGAATAGTTGCAAACTAAACATGTGAATGGTTTCGAGGATGTCTCAACTTTCTTTATACGCTTGAAGTTCTTGCTTGAATATTTTCCGAGCTCTTCGTACTTCTTGAGTTGATGTGGATCACTTGATTCTGAAAACAACAAAAATATTTTATCAAATTTAATACAAAATTCAAAAGGAAACAAATTTTTTTGAATAAAAGTGGGCATCTTCAATTACGAACGGAAAAAACATAAAAAGTCCACCAAATAGTGGTTTTCATGAGTAACTTTTCTATCGTTGTTTATATAGTTCTATCGTGAATTTTATTTGATTAACTTCATGACTTATTTTTATATATTAACATTATGCTTTTTGTTTAGTTTTATTTCTGTTCATTTCTTAACACAAGGAGAAAATTGGTTGTATTTTAGGAATAATGTAAAAAAAAATCAAATTTAACTGTTGATTTCCAAAAGATTTCACACATACATGTATGCTGCTATTGGTGTTGAAAGAAGGAGGGAACATTTTCGCTTTGAGACCAAAAACTTTAGGAAATGCTAATTTTAAAAACAGTTCATGATAATTTGTAAAAAAAAAAAACATTCGCATTCGCTTAAAAATGCTCTGGCCTTTCTGATACAACTTTTTAAATTATATTTCTTACCAACTGTAGAATCACTTTTCTCTGAGTATTCCAAACACTCCTCTTTTATATCCGATACGTCTAGAAGTATATCTGTATCCGGCATTACATCTCCCTCTTTGCCTTTAGTTCCGGGCTCCATCTTGACGGTAACACTATCTGTCTTGGGAATGTCCATGGCAGTATTATGTGAGTAATGATTTGATTATCACAATAACTTGCAACAGAAACAGAACTGCGGACAAGCAACATAAATTTCACATTATTGACCACTAGTACAAATCATTCGACGGATTGTTACTTTGGTAAAATTCTAGAATTCTACAAGAAACAATTATTTACGTCGGGGAAGATGGTAAAAGATTCATTAAAAGTTACATTTTTTTAATCAAAGTTCAAAATCTCACAAATTTTGACAGCTATGTTTTCTTCTTCTTTGATGTGACGTTTTTGGAAGGTTCAATTTCAATCTGAATACGCACAAATTACTTAAATAACTCAAACTAAGAATCTAATAAACTATTTTGAGTAAATTTGTGTATGCAAACTGAAAGCGCGGTATTCTCTCCTTCTAAAACTATTTGAATCATATACTTCACCGTAATACAAATTGAGATGGGATAACTTCTATGAGACCGTGTCAGGCTGGGAGGCATATTTCCCAAAAAAACTCTATGAATGTTTGTTGTTAGTGAAGAATATTCCCAATAATGCGCAAATGGTTATTATTTATCGAAGAAATCATAATGTTTTTTATGAAATCATAATCTTCTTGTATCTGTATTCCGTGCAGTTTAATAACTTGTTCAATTTGGGTACAAGCGAGTTTTTAAAAGATGTAGAATTATTGATTGGATATAGTCGCGAAATTCGTGTTACCACGAAGTTAATTTGAACAACGCAAACTTTAAATTGTGAGTGATGGTGAATATTATGTATTCACTGGCTACAATCATGTTCTTGCCAAACGCCACGGAGAAACAGCAAATCTTGCTTAAGCATAATTGTTTTCAGCGAGAACGGGAAATATGTGCACTCTTGTAGAAGTTCTTGCATGCCTTTTCATTATTATGAAAATTTTTTTTTTTCAATTTCAATGAATTTTCTTTTCTGAGGTCGCACAACAAGATTGAAACCCGCTGTATACAAGCAATGCATATGTTTGCTTACACCGATTTGGCGCTTGTCAGTCTACTAACGAATCAGATTACAAAACCCGGTAGTTATTTCCCTAACAGCCGTACTTTCGGACACAAATTATGGTTAGTTCTCAGTTTGAGTTAATTAAGTAATATGTGCGTAATTAGGTAATTTCGGCAAGTGTGACTCCATACAAAAGTACAAAATGGCGGCAAAGGGATGGTTTTATTAGGTAAAAATTGAATAAAAATGCATCTTTTAAAATCTATCCGGATGTAGATCATTGTTTCTTGTAGTAATTAAGTTGAAACAATAATTAAATTTTGATCCTTCATAGGACACTGGCTAAACAAACACCCTTCCCAGGTTAGAAAATAAGCATACATTTATTAAAATAACCCAAACTAACATCCTAAAACCCCAAACTAACATCCTAAAAACCCCAAAAAACTTATTTTGTGCATGTTTTACCGTTCCATTCGTAATTAAGTAGAAATCAAGTATTGTTTTTGAAGCGCTTTGGCTTGAGACAAAATTCGAAAACTTTACTAATTTATTTATTTATTATATTTTACGCCCAGAGGGCTTTTACATATATACATAAAGGCAGTACAATTTAACATGAGAAAGAAATATACATACCAAAGATATTAGAAGAACGAGATGTGCTATGCGCAGTTCGTACTGAGTGGAATTGTTTTGCCGAGTGTCGCCGGTTTTGTTCACCAATACTACTGCACACCTTCGCTTACGCTAAGGCATCGCTAAGGTATCCGTACTAATACATAGAACAGATTTCTGTGCGTACACGTCCCGATACCGTTCAAAGTACCCTAATTAGGTAGTACTCCGGCTACGGTCCGGCGGCCAACATAGCATATCTCGTTCTTCTAATATCTTTGATACATATACATAAATGAATTAAAAATAAATGCATTAAAAATTTAAATTTTAAGTTCAGTGAAAAATAAAGACCAAAATTTAAAGTACTGTGATCAGAGAATCACAACATTATTGTTACGGTATTGGTTCGGTAATATGTACAGAATAGATTATAGATTACGTTTTTGTGAAAAATGGGCGCTGTTTTTACAAACGACATGAACATAACTTTAAAACACACGCGTAAATGGTTTCGGGGAAAAACGTCAATTATACCACAAAAACCTTAAATTGCTTCTGATTGAAATGTCAGAAAACCGGACACACAAATAATCTACTTACGTGCTGGCGTAACGATTTCAATTTCAATGTAAGCATTTTAAATTTCGCAGACGAGGCACATTTCGTTTTATTTAATCTAATGGTAGTGCAATAATATTCATAAAAATATATCAATGAAATTGTTTGACTGACGCGCAGTCCGAAAGACGCCAATTTTTTTTCTATGGATAAATTATTAAAGATATCATAGATAAATACAGATAAAAATAACGGTACCTACTTTTAGAAAATTTGACAATATGAGAAATTTTTATACGGGAGCATTTGACTTCTGAAATAAATATGCACAAAACTCTTGCAAGCATATAATGTATTTTCGTTAAAAGTAAGTTAAAAGATTTTATACGTCGCATTATAATATTGTGATAAAGCAAAGCTTGCCAATCAAATAAAATTCTATGACATTTACCTATAACACTCAAAAATGTATTAACTTTTTTGTATTTGTTGATATGTTTGTCTATTCCATGTAACTGCAGTTTTTTTATGCAACTAATTAAAAAAAAACTGTTATTCTAAATGGCGAAGAACGCTTGCGTTTATTGTACACAGGTTCCTACTTTTATAATTTTGTGATACTATTATAAAAATATAAATATATAGTACCAGCATCGTACTGTTTATGTTAGTCACTCTTCTAGAATCGTCTGTATGGTTGTTTATTCTCATTTATAGTCCAGTTACCATGTACATCAGACCTTGAGTCCGATATAGTTATAGTTCTGATGTTTTGGTAAGTTGTTTATGAGATTGGCATAATGGTTAATCGAAGTTTCCGACCTTGAGAGCTAAACGCAACATTATCAAAAAATGAAAAAATCACGAAATTTTCTACCTTTCTTCAGTTTTGGACAATTTTAACCCTAAATTACAAATTTGCGATCCTGACAATGTTAAACATTTTCAAAGTTGACTAAATTTCCTACAATTTGAGGCTAAAATCATCTCTGCACACTTAATAGTTGATAAAATACAGCTTTTCAAAATTTATCAAATTTTCAAAAATTAAAAAAAAATATATATGTATTTTTGTGAATTTTGACCCTTCAAATCAAACCCGCCAATTTTCTTCCGGAAATACCCCTCCCATACTTTGACGGACGCTGAAGAGGTTTGAAGAGACCTACAGATGAACAACTCCCTAAATTTTTCATTCTGATTTCTCATTCCTAGCCCTTTTTCTTGTGTTACATTATCGAAGCCTTGTCTGAACGTTTCATGACCATAAACCCCTTCCTTTCTTCTCCATCCATGTCAAAAATCGTATCGTGTGGGGATCTTATGAAAGAAAATAATTTCGATATGAGATTTCGATTTCAAAACATTAATTTATGAAATATTAACTGAAACTTAAACTTGAGGTAATGATAATAGTAATGCAAAACAGAAGTGGACTCATATTGCTTAAGTACATTTGGCCCTCTTGAAAGGGTCCGGTTTCTCCACTGGAAACACCTGCTGCATAATCGTCGATGTATTCTGTGAGATCTGCCACAATATCAATTCATCCTCCAGCATTTCGGTATCTAGTGGGAATCTACCTGGCCTCGTGAGGTGGATATCCACCCTCAGGCGAGAGGGTTCAGTTCGGCTCCCAACCACTCCTCCACCTGTAACACGATTGTACATCTATAGTTGAAGAGAAAATTATGAAAGAACATTGGAATGTTTGTAAATAAACTGTGACGATTTACCCGATGATAGGTGCGCAAGGAATGAAATAGAGCTGCGTCCTGCATAGGAGATAACCTGGCAAGATTGAAACTCGATTCTGCAGGCCTAGCAAATGGGAGATATCGCAGCTCATCAAGATTCTAGGGGTTAGGAACGGCACCATACAGAGCAACTATTATCCGCTTCCCCGATGCTACTATCTCTTCAGGTGTAGAGGTGGTGAAAATCTTGCAGCTTCCTTTTCGAGGTCAGGGTTTTTTTAAACCTGGACAATATTTTCATCTTCCGTAGCTGAAGAAGCTGGTTGTCGAGTCACACCCACTGAAGGCATTGATGAAAAGGAAAGTCTCAAGTTTTTTTAGTGTACTTTGAAGACAAGATGATGGAATTAATCAAATCTGTGGCTTTACTTCTTCCACATTCCACAGTCAATGTCCTCACCAGCCACTGACGCTATATCGTAAGAAGAGGCAAGAGTGACGGCTGTAGTGATGATGAACATCTTCCTCTGCTTGCAGTTCTCGAATATTACGGTTTTCCATTTTTGCTTTCAGCAGGTCTCTGCTAGGCTCTTCGTGCCTTTTGTACGGCATCTGTTGGGTATTTATTTATAAATTTCGTTATGGCTTGCTTCTCATTTAAGTTCACAGGTTAGAATGCTGAATATAATCAAGATTTCATGCCCTTTCTCATTCACTCTTCGGTTTACTCTATTTATAGTGACAATTGGATTGGTGAAATCTCATATGTAAAGAAACTCTCAATTCTTCATCCGGTTGTTCTAGGACACATAACCTGTGGAACAGTGTTAAAGGATTGACAGTGACCTTTCTGGAATCATGAACAACAATAGTTCTTATAGATGAAGAAAGGGATTGTTTTTACGTTTGAATTTCACTTCTTGGAAGTTTTTACCAATTATTGCTGTTAGCGTTGATTCCCATCCAATCTTTAGAGCCATGTGGCTGTTGACAGTGGCTTCTCCAACCTGTCCACTGCTGATGGACATAGTGAAATCCGTTGTGGGAAACGGAGGGTGCTGCAATGCGAACTTATGTGCCAGACGCGAACTGATGCTCTACGAAGGGCCTGACCTTGGGGGGGGGAGGATTGGTGGGAAAAGATAGCGGTCGGTCTCTTATCCCGCAGCTGTCTAAAATAATAAAGATGCCAGACTGATTGATTGTCAAATTCCCGCAATAAAAGAAAAATATTGCAAAAAAATTCCGAGTTTTAAAAACATTTTGAAAAGCTGTGTTTTGAAAACCTTTGGGTTTATTAAAACGGGGTTGGTTAAAATTTAATCATTTTTTTTTAAGTTAAAAGTTATAATCAAAAACTAGTCCTTCAAGGTTAAAATCACCAAAAACTGAAGAAAGATAAGAGGTCGGACTTGAATTATTTATTGGGCCAACATCATAAACAGCTCAGTGAAAAATCAGAACCACCAGATCTGATGCAAGGTACACTCCTCTTTCAGGTGGCAAGGTTGATGGACCATTACTGTATTTTTCGTGAACAAGTTTGTTTTTTTATATGTTACATTTTTGATAAACATTCCAAAAAGAGCCAGCTCCAAAAATAACCGGTTCCTCAGGGAACAATATCGATATTCCAGTGACAGCAAAGGAACCGGTTCTTTGTAACAGGAGAAGAATATCGACCATCTTTACATGATCCATAGAGTAGAGTGGTTTATTTATGTGATCCATGGTCCTTACGCGTCATTACATTTTAGTTCCTTGTTATTTCCGGCGTGTTATAAAAGTTGTCAGTGATTTTAAAAACGTCTCCATTTTCCATTCGATGTGAGTATGAGTAACTAAATTTATTTAATTATGTTGGTTATCATTTTAATATGTCTAACGTCCTTGAGTTCATGTTAATTTAACAGCAGTTATTGGAGCACGTTTTTGGGCGTTGGCCAATCGTCAACTCTTCTTCAAAGTTGACTATTCCGCCATTTCCCGCTGCTTGCTTGATTCGCATTCATACGTCATTTGATACATACTGTTCTATTATAAATGCCGACGGGAGGAATGCAGATTACGCCAAACTCTGGGAAATGAATAAAAATGCACTTTCTAGATGAGAAAAGTGTGTAGAAACTCATTATAAAAAGAATTAAGGCGCGGAAGAATAAATTGAGGAAGATACAGCCGATCAAAGTTTAATAAAATTGCACTTCGCGATCTGATATTATGACCATATTCGGACAGTCCGCAGCCATATTTTGTCACTGTTAAGAAAATCAAATTAATAACTTTTTAATACTTTTGAAATTTCAGTAGTGCCAACCAAAAAATAAAAAGTGTTGCCATATAATAATATCAATGCATGGAAAATTCTGAAAATTAAATATCATTTGCCAGATTGGTAGTTTATTATTTAAAATCTTGTAAATACTTAATTTATGTATAATATATATAAACTAACCTAACTGTGATTTTCTATAACAAAAAAATGACCCTTTAATAACGCCCACTCGCGTCCCCTTTAGAGTTTTATCCCAGTTTTCAAGTAGTTTGTGGGCTACGCTAGGTTTGTATAGACGGTTTGTGATTTAATACTAATACCTTTTTTCCATGTTATTTCCTGTTACACAAAATTGCCCCTTTAATAACGCCTGCTCGCGTCCCCTTTAGAGTTATATCCCAGTTTTCAAGTAGTTTGTGGGCTACGCTAGGTTTGTATAGACGGTTTGTGATTTAATACTAATACCTTTTTTCCATGTTATTTCCTGTTACACAAAATTGCCCCTTTAATAACGCCTGCTCGCGTCCCCTTTAGAGTTATATCCCAGTTTTCAAGTAGTTTTTGGGCTACGCTAGGTTTGTATAGACTGGTTTGTGATTTAATTCTAATACCTTTTTCGCATGTTCTTCTGCCTACTCTAACCCAAACTAAAAACCTAACCTATTTTGTAAAAAAATATTATTATTAAATGGCAACACTTTTCTTTTTTTGGTTGGCACTACTGAAATTAAAATAGTTATTAATTTGATTTTCTTAAGTCATAGTTGATTGTTGATAAATAAAACATGGTTTCTATGTATCGCGTACGAAATTTCAAAACCCTATAACTCAGTTAATAGTGCCGACCCCCACCTAATTCTTTCAGATTCGGATTCCCCAGCCCTAAATCAAGTTCAATTTCGGTTATTCGAGTGACTCCGAATTTTACCCTCAGATCGCGAAGTGCAATTTTATTAAACTTTGATCGGCTGTATCTCCCTCAATTTGTTCTTCCGCGCCTTAATTCTTTTTTTAATGAGTTTCTACACACTTTTCTCATCTAGAAAGTGCATTTTTATTCAATTCCCAGAGTTTGGCGTAATCTGCATTTCACCCATGCCGACATTTGACTTGACCAGTGAAGTGATTAGACAGCTGGCAGTGATGGTGTGTCTTGGAGGTGAAGCGTATATACTAGAACTAGAACAGAGATGTCAAAGACACTTTCGTACTTAGCATTTGTTCTTGTTTCTCACTTACTCGCCCACATGAGAATAGCGTTTCCCTAATACAAAATACTTGGAACACCCGTAAAATAAACGTATCAGAGGATACGAAAAAAATGTAGGAAATTATTATCCCCCCCATGGATTTTAAAATATTGTGGGGAAAATTTTGTGTTGAATTATTGGGAATATATTCGGTTTAGGGGAGTCACTCGAATAACCGAAATTGAACTTGATTTAGACTAATTTAGGGCTGGGGAATCCGAATCTGTAGAATCCGAATATTTAATTTTCAGAATTTTCCATGCATTGATATTATTATTATATGGCAACACTTTTTATTTTTTGGTTGGCACTGCTGAAATGTCAAAAATATAAAATAGTTGTTAATTTGATTCTTTTTAATTCATAGTTGATAAATAAAACATGGTTTCCATGTATCGCGTACGAAATTTCAAGACCCTATAACTCAGTTAATAGTGCCAACCCCCACCTAATTCTTACAGATTCAGATTCCTCAGCCCTAAATTAGTCTAAATCAAGTTCAATTTTGGTTATTCGAGTGACTCCCCTAAACCGAATTTTACCCAATTATTGTTCTCTGAAATTCTCTAGCATGTTAAATATTGTGGGGAATCCAGTACTGAGTGAGCAATACCCCACTCAAATAAGTAGGTACATGTGCGAAATACTAGGGAACAGGTATTTGGAATAAGTATTTATTCTTACTTGTATTAGTTGTTCCAAGTATCAAGACGTGCTAGTACCCAGATTTCAGGAATTTTGAATTTCAAACGGAGAAAAGGAGTTTTTTTTTTAAATATGATTATAGGGGATTTTGAGGATGAGGATTTTGTGTTATCGTGGAGAATATATGATGCGAAAGGTAGCAAAAGTCAGGGACTCCCGAGGAAGACATGGCACAATCAAGTGAATCAGATAAAAAAGCCACCGAAAAGGCTAACTTATTAGGGAAAATGTTTGCGGAAAACTCGACCCTCGATGACGGAGGTGCTGTTCCGCCGTCGGTTCCTCACTGCGGCTTCTATATGAAAAAGCTGAGGATCCGGCATCGGGATGTACTCCACGTTATACGGGGGCTCGATGTTAACAAAGCTAGTGGACCTGATGGAATACCTGCCCTGGTATTGCAGAGGTGTGCTGCGGAAATAGTTCCAGTTTTGACAAAGCTCTTCAAAATGTCCCTGAAGTGTGGCACTGTGCCCTCTGGTTGGAAAAAAGCGGTCATTCACCCTATTCCCAAGAAAGGTGACCGCTCCAACCCGGCCAACTACCGCCCCATAGCGATCACATCAGTTCTGTCCAAAGTGATGGAACGTGTGATCAACGACAAACTGCTCACATACCTCGAGAAGAACAAAATTATCAACGACCGTCAATACGGATTCCGGCGGAACCGCTCGTGCGGTGATCTTCTCGCGTATGTGTCGCATGTTTGGGGGCGGTGCCTGGAACGTCACGGTGAGACCCAAACGGTCGCACTAGACATATCCAAGGCCTTTGACCGGGTCTGGCACCGAGGACTTGTCAACAAATTGCCTTCTTACGGACTTCCCGCATCCCTGTGTACGTGGATTGCTGATTTTTTAAGGGATAGGTCGATTCAGGCTGTTGCTGACGGTTTCACCTCATCCTCACACTCTATAAATGCTGGCGTCCCACAGGGATCGGTTCTGTCTCCGACTTTGTTTTTATTGCACATCAATGACCTTTTGACATGTGCACCGATTCATTGTTACGCGGATGACAGTACAGTTCATGATAGCTTTTTGTTTGACAAGCCCCCAAAGGGCACACAAACTCCAACGGCTCGGAGGGCTTTGAAGCAGAGAATGGACGGTTATCTCGAGAGTATTTCCTCCTGGGGTAAAAATAATCTCGTCGAATTTAATGTTTCAAAGACCCAATCCTGTCTGATTACGTCTAAAAGGGATCTAAATGATAACCTAGTCTCCTTCAACGGAAGCAATCTTCCGAACAGGCCTTCCATTGATATGCTTGGTGTAACTATAAGTGACCAGCTCAGGTATGGGGGCTCCATCGAAGCCAGAGTAAAGCTGGCCTCTCAGAAGCTGGGCGTACTGTACAGGGCCCGCAGATACTTTAATAGTACACAACTGCTGACCCTGTACAAATCGCAAGTGCGCCCTACTGTCGAATTTGGCAGCCATCTCTGGTCCGGAGCCCCTAAATACCTGAAAAAAACCCTTGACTCTGTGCAAAAACGGGCGGTCCGTTTGATAGATTCCCCAATCTTAACAAACGGACTGCAATCTTTAGAGCACAGGCGTCAGGTAGGTATGCTGTCCTTGTTCTATCGGTATTACAATGGAAGATGCTCTGAGGAACTAGCGTCATTGATCCCTTCGGCACCGGTGGTTAGTTGTCTGGAGTGGTGTGTATTTATGAAATATTACATGTTGGATGTGCAATGTTTTAATAAACTACTGCCGCCATCTGGAAATGGCTCGGTTTGTCAGCGTTGCTTAGAATTGTTATCACTAGGCTTATTTTTACCAGGACGTAACTCTCTCTCATAGCTGAGAGAATTGGGGAGATTTATTTTTTCGGCACACTGTCAATCTTTCTGACGAGTAACGTGTTCTAAAAGCTTATTTTATTTCGAAACGTCTCCATTCTTTGTGAGTAACAAAATATATTTCATTATGTTGGGTTATATTATTAATTTGTCTAAAGTCCTTGAGTTGGTAATTAAAGAGATTAATGAAAAAACTCTGAACATAGAAAACTAATAAAATATAAATGAATAACTTTAGTCCGCCTCAGCACAGGTCACCCTAGTGAGGAGAACTGAGAAATACAAATTACTAAACATCATTGTAAAAATCTCAAGGAACTTGAAGCTCTAATGAATAAATATCTTGCAAAGCTGGCTAAATGGCTGCGATCAAACAAATTAAACCCATTACCTTACTTTCGGGAACAAAGATAACCTAGGTTTGAATATCATTATTGGAAATGAAAAGAAATATTTTATGTTATTCATAGACTCTAACCTCTCGTAGAACTCCCATATTGAGAATGTGAAATCCAAAATTTCCCCGATAACCGGTGTTAATTTCCCCGATAACCGGTGTTAATTCTGACATACACCAGCACAAAACACGATCACAAAATCAAATACACTTATCGTCATCTACTTACATGACTAAATTTGGAATTGACTCCTTACAATACATTGCACAGAAGCAATACAACGCATTACCTAGTAATCTAAAACTTCCGGCAGTGAACAAAAAAACATTGGCAAAAGCTCTTAAAAGCTATTTCCTCAGCAGTTTTATTAATGACTGACACATTCTTTCTTTGGAACTCCAAAATAACTTCTGCGTTTATTTATTTTAATGTATTTATGTTGTCTTGTCTTTCCCGAAATGACTTTTTTAAACTCACTGGGAATAATACATTATAAATTTGTTATTATTTTGTAATGTATTATCTTGTAATAAAATAAATAAAATATTCAACAACAGGTATTGGAGTATATCTACTAATATCTATACTCTAGGTGGATTTATTTATTTATTTATTAATCTTAAGTTAGCTCACATCTTCGTGTGTGCTAATAGTTTTATAAACATATAAACATGTACATTGTTTGGCAAACATAATCTTTCTTTAAATATTTCAATAAAGTCACAAAAAAAGAAACATTAATAATTGAGATAGACATATTTTCTTAATTCATTTTTGAACTTATTAATATTTTCTATGACAGCAATTTCCTTCGGGATTTTGTTATAGAGTTGAACGGCCTGGTACATCAGAGATTTTTGGGTGCTTGTTTTTTTTCTTTTTGGCAATCTAATTTGCTTAGAATTTCTCGTCCCGTGTCCGTGTATCTCGTTATTGTAATTTATTTTTCTTTTCAGTTCCTTAGACATCATCCCTAAGTTAATTTTATGTACAAAAATAAGTACATTCAAATACACAGTTTGTTCACCGTCAAAATATTGAGCTCCTTTAACATGTCTCTTATCCGTGTGTATATGTTGCGCTTAAGTATTATTCGCATTGCTTTATTTTGCAGTATTTGCAAAATAAGATGCGTCACACGTTTTAGGGCGTCAGCTGATCGACCCCAGCTGACGTCTTCTCTTCTTCAAAGTAAACTATTATTCACTTTCATATGTCATTTGATATATACTGTTCTATTTTAAATGCCGTCTTTTGACATAACTAAAGACGAGTGCTAACTCGCCAACCTGTGAACGCCGTCGCCAACATTGGCCAGTTAAAGACGGTCCTGCCGTTTAGGCGACAAATCGAAAATTGCACATAGTAAATTATGTATTTTCTTTAAAATTACGCGCTTTTTTGATGATTTTTCATAATATTGTTAGTCACTTAATGCTAGGGTTTTTTAATAAAAAGCATTTAAAAAAAAAATCATGTTTTTTTTAAATGTTTTATTCAAAGTTTATACATTTTTAATTAAAATATAACAATAGTAATTTTTTTAAATTAAGAAAAAGATCCCTGAAGCGTATGTGTGGTAAAACCATGTATGATCGTGTGAGGAATGTGGATATCCGCAAAGAGTGCAAGGCTGATGTAAGCGTAATGAGTAAGATCAAGAAAGGGACGCTTAGATGGTTTGGGCATGTAGAGCGAATGAGCGATGAAAGGAGTGTATAAAGGTAATAAAGGTAATCTTACGAATGAAACACTTGTAGCCTAATGGAGCCTGCTTGAAGGAGCCAGCGGGATTGTTCCCCTGTGCAACGGTAAGCAAGGCTTGACGGACACAATCGAATACCCGTTCGCGGTTGTTATCGACTTCATGAAAACTGTTTGTTTCTCCGTAAATTCTGGGCCTCCACACCGTTCAGCCAGTGGGCCTCTCGTGAGGTATAACATAATGGAGTATTTGTTAGGGAGGATCCTTTCATCACATTGCACCAGATGGTACATAATGTAATCAGTACTATGTGAAAAGTATCTTTTGAGTGGGTGCGATGGCCGATAAGTTTTGACGTTTGAAGTTGTCATTAATTGGTCATTTTACTGATGTTTCAGGTGTTTTTATTCACCCCGCTCTCCAAATCTAAGTGGCGGGTGGTGCCAGCGCAGTTTCACAGAGTTGTTCTGGGCTGCAGTCTCTCTCACGCTGATAATATCCTCTGATAGGAGAGTTCCGCCTGAAGAATAAGTATTTTAAGATGATTACCGTCATCGATTTGGAATACAGCCGTAAAGATTTTAAGAATATCCTGGGAAAAGTCACTCCCATTCAAGATGACGCAAAAAAAATGGATTTGGATCCTTTTCCAAATACAGCAGACTTGGTGATCTTTGCCGATAAGGCGTATTATGACTTAGATTATGAACTCCGCAATGGATTGCCAGACGGCTGGGAGCTGTTGACTACGGCGCGTTACGGTTTACTACCAGGATACTTCGGCTGCGTGTATTGGAACCCATCGCGGCAGCAATTAGTCTTGGCCCATCGCGGAACTAACAGTCTATCATCATTATACGCAGATGTAAAAGGAGTTTATTTAAACAAGTACACGGATTTCATGTCTTCGGCTGTGACCTTCGGAGACGAAATAAAGAGTGCAATCCTCGACCTGAATAAGCTGAAAGATGTTCGTTTCACGCTGACCACCACGGGGCATTCACTTGGTGGATGGCTGGCACAGGTCACAGCACTTACGATTAAACACTTGAAGAAGGAGCACAATAAGTTTGTTCGAATTTCTAACATTGACGAAGGCATCCACGCGCACACAATCGTATTTGACAGCCCTGGGGTGCAAGATATGGCAATGAAAATTCAGCGGGACTACCATTGTACTCCATATTCTATCGTTCGGAGTTTGGACATTTCCAACTTCAGCATGGCAGTGAACTTAGTCAATGCCACCGGATTTCACTTGGGCAGTATGTACCAGGTTTCATCCAACCTTGTTTGTACATCTGGTTACAAATATTTTTTATCTAACATCAGAAAGCATAGCATCAAAAACTTTACCAACGCCTTTCAAGGCAATGACTATAAACTGTTCCAAGTGAAAGACTGGCCACAAGGATGGGGAGAGCGCAGACTGATGCAAGGACTGGAGCAGGCCCAGGGGAATCATTACCAAGAACCTGCAGCCGGACAGTCTTTGCATTACAAGATAGGAGAAGAAGACCCGGGAACAAGTGTTAGATTACACAGTTTCTCAGAAGTAGAGCTGGATTTTCTCAAATTGATAAGTATTTTGAGAAAGAACGAAATCCGTGATACTAAAATTGAATGCTTCTTTACTGATTTCCAAGACATGTTTCCGAACTTTACAATCAACAGAAAAGAGGAAACTGTAACCTCGTACAGTAAGAAAAACTTAGAGAAGTTGGTCAACAACATCAAGAATGCGCTGCGATGGTTTTCCAAGCTGCAGGATGTGATGGAGGAGCAGAAAAAACTCACAATACCGAGTTTCCTGTTGGACATGTTCAGCCAGGAGTGTCTGGACTCTATACCGGACCTGCCGGCCTGTAAGGATACCCTCAAGCTTCTTGAGTTCACCAAGTTCAACGAGAACGCCCCCCGCGTACTGTACATTCAGACAACCGACTGCAGCCTGGAGATGGCCAGGATCTTCAACATACTTTGCAACGGTTACGCAGACATAGATTACTGCCTATTTTTGGATTGGAAAGACTTGCTGAAGCTAAACAAGATTCTTACGACTAAAGGTTTGCCTTTGACTAACGATCGTTTAAATTTGTTCGTTATCAATATTGGCTCCACCACCGAAACGAAACTGGTTGAAGAAGTCTTAAATAAATTTAAAAAGCATAGTGAAAAGAAAGTTGTGATTGTTTCACACGAAAACTCTGACTTATATAAATTTGTTAAGTCTTACGTTTCACCAGAGTTGATCACACGATGCTTGCCGTTTTCGGAGCAAGAGTGTTTGGAATTCAACATCAAAGATCTGGAAGATGTGTCCAGACGGGAGCTGTTCTGTAAAGAGTTTATAATCCTCGGTGAACAGGCAATGAGTTTGAATACATTACTAGGAGAGAATTGCCAGACTTCTGTCGCTATACATGATGCGCTGAAACCTTTTCTAAAAGACATATTAATGAATGAAAGTTTCATTCTAAATATTCCTCACAATCTGTTGAAGTTCGTCAAATCAGACGTGATGTTTTCTAAGGTCAACAAGGAGGTTACTTCGGCTAGTTTCATTGAACTACTCCGCGAGAAGATGTGCTTTCTGTTGGTTAGTAGCGGCGTTCGGCAACTGCTTGAGTCTCAGCTGCAGGAAGTGCCGGAACTGGTGGAAAGGGTGCTCGTCATCGCCGGAAGTAGTGAGGAAGACTTCCACCAAGCCTGTCTCGAGAACTCCAGAGTTCATTTCGCTTATTGGTTGACTGCGACAGACGGTCGCCTATACTTGAAGCAAATATATAAAACTTCATTTTATTTGGTCAGACAATTCCATGACCAATCAGTTATCGATCTTGTAAAGCTTGTACAAAATAAAAATGATGCCGATTTGTTTGTATTTGTGGGTGTTGAGAACAAAGCAACACTAATACGCTGTTTAAATGCTTCTCCGCTTGAAAATTTATTTTGCACCAACTTAAAGTTTAAAATACAAGACTCTGGAGAAATTGCAGAAGGAATTGATCAATGTGTCAACAAACACACTTTAAAGTTAGTGGAAGAAAGAAAGGGAGTGTACCTGTTGGAGTGGCAGTACTCGCAGGGATCACTCTCCAGCTTGCTTCCGTGTCTGAGTTCAACCCGCCGGCTGCTAAGTGAAGAAGACCTGTGTGTCCGCAAAGTTGTTATCATATCTGATAAGCCCGGAATGGGAAAATCGACCGCCCTCACTAGCCTGTCCCGTCACTTGGTTGACTCATGGGTGCTGAGGATGAATCTGAGAGACCGCCTAACGGACGTCACAAACTTGCTGGCGCAAATTAGCATAGAATCGGTCGCACACTTTCTGGCGGGCGCTGATAGTCAACCGGCCACACGCAGCTTGTTACAGTTCTGCCTCCAGCCCACGGAACCTGTGAACCCGTCCAGACAGATACATGTCTTGCTGGACGGATTTGACGAGATTAGAGACAAGGACGACAGCGTCCTCCACAGGGAAAAGATACTCCAACTCTGCCTCTTTCTGAAAAATAAGACAACTGCCAAGATCATAGTGACGACGCGCGACAGCTACAAAGATGTATTGATAAACCGACTTTCTACCGTCGCTACTATATTTGAAGAGATTTCTGAACCAAAACAATTGGGCTTCCTCGTAGACTTCTGGCGTTCTCATGCAGTGCTGGGGCCAGACAGCTACCGGCAGCAGAAGGACGAGAGGCTAGAACCATTCGCCCAGCACCTGTTTAAAGCTGCTCAAAAGAAGCTAGGCGATGACACCATCAGGCTGATTGGAATTCCTCTGCATATGACGATGTTAGCGGAGGCTTTCCTCCAACAAGCCCAGGAGTTCAGCAGGAATCAGGAGTTCAATGCAGAATCCATTCCGGACATCATTGGAATGAACAATGCGTACAATTTGTTCAAAAAGTTTACCAATGTGAAACGTGACATTTATTTTAAAGACAAGATTTTGATGGGTTCTAATATAGGCGACCTCAACAAAATACTTTATGATAAAATAATGGAGAGTCATTATATCCTGGCATTCCAAATTCTCGATTCCGAGTTCGCAAAGGAATGCTTTAAGGTGATTGCGTCAGAAAACGAATTAAAGGAAATGAACAGGTTTGGACTGACTCAATGGAACCGCGAAACCCACTGTGACTTCATTCATCGTACCTTCGCTGAATACTTCTGTTCCCGACTCCTTGTTGTCTGGCTGAGACGAGAAGACTTCCGCTACATGAATCTACCCATAAAAGAATGGTTCCTGGGCAAACTGCTGACCAATAAAGACTTTAATGTTGTGAGGAAGTTTTTAGATGATCATCTAGCAGAAAATCCGCCAACCGCGGACTCTAAACTATTGTATGAGTACATGAACAATCGTTGGTCCGAGGACGCTAAAGCATTCTTCGATAGTGACAATAAAACAGCATTACATTTAGCTGTCGAGGAAAATAATCCAAATATAATAAACTTTTTACTTGGTGGCTTGGAGACGAAACAAACTCGACAAACTTTCCAATCCTTTCTGCTAGCTCGGGACTGTAACGGATTTACGGCATTGAAAAGAGGTTTACAAATTCTTTACCCAGGAATCTACGCATATGTTCCTGAAAGCAAATTATCTATCGAAGATAACCATGAAATAAGCAGTAAAGAAGATGCGGTGAAAAAAATTATACAAAAAATCACCCATCTGCCTTATGAACTGAAATATAAGCTTCTATTGTACACGTTATTTGAACATTCTACGTCTCCGAACATGTCAAAACTTCTGCTCAACTGCGCGCTGAACGAAAAAGACCAGAAAGACATTCAGTCAGCTCTTGATCGCATTGAAGTTCTAGAAAATTATTTCTCTGTTTATTTTATACATCAAGTACAGAGAAACGAGACAGTTTACGTTAATGAATTCATTTCCAAGGAGCTGGAAAGCGATGCAGAGCGCGAGTTCTTGCCACTAGTCCGAAAAAATAGTCCATCAGCTTTCGAAATAGCATTCACTAAACGCAACTTGGAACTGATGAAGTTGTTCACGAGAGGAAGCTGCGATTTGAGAGACTTGTTTGAGATGAACCTTTTGCAGTGTGCGCAGTTGAACGGCCCTTTTGACATGGTGGACTGCTTGCTGGACCGAGGAGCGAGGATAGATATTGTGGATTTGAATGGGATGAGCGCACTGTCCCACGCCTCGAATAACGGGAACCTGCACATTGCTAAACGTCTCCTCGAACGTGGAGCAGACCCCAACTGTTCGCGTTCAGACGGCAGAACTGCATTGCACCTTGCCACCAGTCATCGTTTCCTAATCATCGTTAAGCTTCTTCTCGCAAATGGAGCCAATGTTAATTTTCAGGATGTAAATGGCAAGAGTGCCTTGTACTGCGCCACAGAATCTTCACAGGACATTGCCATTATTAAACACCTTCTCAAATGTGAAGCCAAAGTCGATTTAAAGGAGAATACCGGCATGACTGCTCTCTTCTGTGCTACGAAGATTTCGTTACAAATATCACAACAGCTCATCAAATTTGGAGCAGATGTTAACGCTCAGGATCATCATGGTAAAACTCCCCTCTGCTATGTCACTCGGAGAATAGTCTATCGTACAAACCAAGAACATAATGATATGCTAGATTGTCTTCTAGTCCCTGAAGCAAAAGTCAACTTGCAGGATAATACTGGCAGGACCGCTCTTTCATTTGCTACAGAGGCGGGGTGGCTAGAAGCAGTAATAAAAATTATCTCTCACGAAGGGGATATCAAAATTTCAGATCATCAAGGCAAGACTCCCCTGATCTATGCCATTTTAGGAAGAAAATACGATATGGTAAAATATCTTGTTGAAGTTGGAGTGGATGTAAACACTCCTGATCATCAAGGCAAGACTCCCTTGATCTATGCCGTTTTAAGAATGGATTACGATATGATAAAATATCTTGTTGAAGTTAGAGTGGATATAAACATTCCTGATCATCAAGGCAAGACTCCTCTGATCTATGCCGAAGGAAAAGAGTACTATCAAATTAAAGAATATCTTATCAATTCTGGAGCAGTTTAGGTTTCAGATCATTAATGGCTCGTACTGGCGTAGAATCCCCCGATTGGAAAAGATAATAAATAATATCATTGACGAGAGCACTAAACAACTAAAGGGAATATTCCCTAAGTGAACTTTGTAGACGTACAAATTGATAAACATGAAATCTGGGTATCGTTTCGACGAGCTGGAGGCAAATCTAGTATATTCCTAGCTCTTCAGGTAAATAATAGAAACAGCAACGCAATAAGCATAAAACACACTCAAAAGCTAATTACAGTATGGCTGATAGAAAGTGTCGGAACAGAATCGGAAAGCTTTCTGAATAAAAGGATTGCCAGACTGAATTGAGAACTGGATTGGACTTGATGACTGGACTGGACAGGTCTGAACTCGAGGACTGGAGAAACAGATTTTAAAGTTTGCTGTTATCCAACATAATGTCACCGGTCGGTGGCCGAGTTGACATTGCGCTTGGGTCCCACCCAGGCGTAGTGTGTTCAATTCCTCGGCTGGCTAAGTCCTCCATCACAACACAAGCAACATTTTCCGATTTCTACGGTAGTAGTAGGAGATTTTAAAATATTGTCAGGTTATTCGTAAACCGCGAATGTTTGTCTTTCTTTTAAAAAAAAAAAAAATTGTCTACCAACACCGAGGCATCCAAATCTGTTATTTTCATTTTCAATATTTTTTGTTTTTTTATTAGTTTTATTACATATTTGTACATCGTTGTATTATTCCATATATTAAAGTTTTTATTTGTATGATGTTATCACCATCAAACGGGCATTTGCCTTGTTTGGGGTATTTAAAAAAAATAAAATAAACCATTCGAGAATGCTTTGAATAAACTGTGACATTAGTCGCATGTTGACCGCCGAAGAGCGCACATTGAAATGGCCAGACCGTGCGCCGAAATGTAAAGTTTGCTAAAGTCAGGCGACGGTTAATAAAAGCAGAACCTTGCCGTTGACATTTTACGTGAAACGATTTGAAAATTTTATAAAAGCTTTTTTCAACTATAAAATTGGCGGTAAAGATTATATTTTTCTAGATGATGAATTAATAACTTCTCGTGTTATTCATTTAGATTACATTTGAGATTTTAGTAATGCGTTTATTAGAATGGGGTATTTTCGCAAAATATAAATGCCCTTAAAAAAATGTGGAAGTTTAAAAGTTTATTTTTCTGATTCTGGCCATTCTTAAATAAATGGAATATTTAAAGTTTATTTTTCTTATTCTGACTATTGTACTAAAACTATGTGGAGGATTTAAAGTTATTTTTCTGATTCTGGCTATTGTACTAAAAATTTGTGATTTTCATCCATAACTATAAATTTTTAAAAAAACTGCATATTCTGAAACTGTTCCAACTGTCCTCAAAGTCATTACGACATAGATAACGCCAATATCTGTTAAGGTGGCTGTCACCAACGTTGCCCGGCGTTACTGCGATTTTGTCGAATTCACAAGTAAAAACGACCATGTCTTTTTGGTGGCAAATCGAAAATGTAGCATTTAAAATCTATATAGAAAATTTATTTGTCAACATAAAAATACATTCATTATTGTAATTTTTTTCGAGAATAAAAAAATTACGGTATAATTCCCTAATTAGCCCTGTTTGTAGATGTGAGAAGTGGTGGTATATGGAAGTGAAATGATACAGATATGTAACAAACAGTTTAATCATTGCCATTATTGTCTCTTTAAATGTGGTCGGTGAGTACCAAAAAATAATAATAATTGTAGGTATGAAGACCACGGTTGATAGTCGAATTTGCTGCTGCATTTATTTTGTAATTAGGAGTGTGGAATAGTGGAGTATGGCGGGTACGTCCCAAATGTATGTTAACATTAATCAGTGATATTAACAATGATCATTTCGATACAGTCGATGTTATTGTTTAAAAATCTATGTAGAAATGTTAAATCAGCTACTATTAGCTTTTGTTGCAAAGATATACATATTAGAGTCTGTTACATGTTTGCCATATTGGATATTGTTGTTTGGAGACTTATTTACTTACTTGAAGATTATGCATTTTCTTTACCGTTGTCGTCAGCTTAGGAAAAATTGTTTTTTTTTTATGGCTGGCCTATACAGCCCAGCGTTATCTCCTAAACGCTATCTTATCTAAAGCTATCTCCGTAAACTGAACCTGCAGCAACATTATATTGACTGTGGGTATTATACTGTGTTGCACTTCCTCCTTAGCCAACGTTCCGGACAGCATTGCAGTGTCCATCATCAGGGCAGATGTGTCTTCCCATTACGATAATAGCTGCATTAGATGTGTACTCTGATGATGGACGGACAACACAGCATAATACCCCAAAAATAAATCACTTTTTCTGAGAAAATCTGAAATCTTATCAATCTTAATCAAGTTATTTTGTAAAATTCCAATTATTATCTTTTTACATTTAATTAATATTGTGGTGTAACTCTCTCTATATCTATAATGTTGTTTTAAAATTAACTTTTTAAAACTCATTCATAAATAAATTTAATGTAAGGGCGCTGGCAGACGAGTGACTTCAGTTGCGGAGATAGTTTGCGAGCATAATGATCCATTACGGAGAGGGTGGTGCGTACATGAGAGACTTTTTAGCTGCAGCTGCCCGCAACCTTCTCCGTGTCTGAACGATTTTATCTAAAGTATTCTAAAGCCTTCGAAGATTGTTCCCAATTCAAAATTTACATATTTTATTTCTAACAATACTATCTTAAGGTAGTTTTTAGTTTAAAAAAAGTTGAATTATTTGTATGGGAAAATAAATATTCTTCTGTGCAAAAATATTTTTGTGTGGGAAAATAAACATTAGAATATTGAAAAAAGTTATTATTTTTTTTTTACTTCTACCATCATGTAGAATCACATAATATATCCCCGGACATCCTGTCTATATACCATTTTGTTACTTGTAGAAAATATAGTTATATATTATATTATTAAAAATGTAAATAACTGGTTTGTTAGATTTATTCTCTGTAACTAGTTTTAATTTTTTATTTGACTTTTATTTTTTAAGAAAGTGTTTGTACAGAAAGTGTTTATACAGAAATGTATGTATATAAAATTTAAAAAAAAGTATATTTTTGTTACTTGTTGTAAATGTAATTTTTTATATGTAACTAAATAAACTTTTTTATAACGACATACCTGTTTTTATATTCAACAACCGCAGATTTGTCAAAAATCAATATATTTCAATAGATTTCAATAGTTTCCGTTCAATCAAATCAAGATCAAATTGGACGAACTAAAATTTTCGGCTCATTTCTCGTCAAAATATATTCCCATCGATGGGAATAGTCGGAATTTCCGACATATCAGTTCCAATTTCTGAAAATAGCATTAAAATAATTTTCTGTTAAAAATATTATATTAGTTGAAAAGTACTCGCCATTGTTCGGAGAGTTTTCTGTACTTTAAATAAATAAAATATGCACGTATTATATATATATAAACCTTCGGGAAGAAATTCTCTAAATGATAGAGAAAAATCTGTTGCGTAGTTTAGAAGAACTAAGCGCACAAACAGACAGACGCGGATAGCCACTTTGTTTTATACTATTTAAACAGAGTGTAGGTATGTACATCATTGTTTTATTCTGGATTCTCTTAACATACATGTTCCAATTGTTTTGATAATGTACACAGACGTCCAAATTGCTAGACTTGCCCTCACTTGAAATTTGTGCATCATTTCGAGAAACGGGGCAAACCACGTGACCATGTTGAAAGGTAGAGTTCGCTAAAGTAACGCAAATGTTTGCAGTGCAGTCCATTGTGGTACTTTTCTGAGCAGAATCTGAATGTTCGTTTTTAAACGAACTGAGTGAGGTGGGTAAATTGTAATTGCAAAAGTGTAACAAAACATTATTTTTTTGGGGCCTACTCATCTTCGAGGATGCTGTGCGGAGGATGTTTCCAGGTTAAGGGAAAAGGTATGAGGGGTGTACCCATACCCTATTGGGTATGCCATAGTCTCACTGGCTCCAGACGATTGGTAGCAGTTATTACATCATTATACAGGGTTTTCCAATAAGAGGTGTTATTTTGATATTTAATCGTAAAAGATCAATGGTTTCGTTGCTTGTGTGGCACGTAGCGCCGTCTTGTTGAAAGTAAACGTTGTCCAGATCTATACCATCCAATTCCGGCCATAAAAAATCATTAATCATCTCTCGATAGCGCAATCCATTCACCGTAACTGTTGCTCCAGCCTCATTTTCGAAAAAGTAAGATCCAATGACTCCGCTGGACCATTAACCGCACCAAATAGTAACACGTTGAGGATAGAGAGGCTTTTCAACAATAACTCTTGGGTTTTCCGAGCTCCAGATGCGACAATTTTGCTTGTTGACGAAGCCACCGAGGTGGAAATGGGCCCCATCACTCAAGATGATTTGCATTTGATTCACTCAAGTGAATTTTAATAATTTCAATGCGTTGTTGAAGCGTGTATCGTTCCATTTTTATTAATGGCGTAGTTTTTACTTGTCAAATGTCATAAAATGACAGCTTCAAAAGTAACATCTACCGAAATAGCGGGCTATTCAAAATAACACCTCTTATTGGAAAACCCTGTATTAAATACATTCATATATGTATATATTTTTTAATTTCTTTATTGGTTTAAAGATGTTCAATTATAATTTATACATATTACTTTTTTTAAATATCGCAAACAGTATCGTAAAACACCCTTTTTTAGCAAACGCTCATGTTAAAAAGGTGAAGAAACGTAATTAATTACTATTTTAAAAATATTATTATTTTAAACAAAGAAAAATAAAATAAAATTTACAAACAATTGTTGTGAAAAATTAATAGAAAAAAAGGAGGAGAGAAAAAAAATAAGAAAGCAGAAAAAAAGTATATCTAATATTATTTTAGAGAATTATGATATTTTTAAAAAGTGTAATAAATGAAGAAATTCTACTGAATTATATTTTTAACGGTGTTTTTGAATTTAACGTAATTTTTTTGTTGACTTATATCTGGAGGTAATTATTATTTCTTGTTGATCCGCAATTTTATCTCTATTGATAGTGTTTTCCAATTATAACAGTTGTTTTTCAATTGTATTTTTTTTTTGGGTTCTTTGATATTTTTATATATTTCATTTTTAAAGCGCCTCCAATATTTCGGTAAAAGACATGTCACGCGGAAAGGGTTGGGTTAAATAACACCCAACCCTGAGATCAATTCTATATTCCCTTTACCTAACTCTATATTCCTTTTACACCTCATATATTCTCCCGCACCTGGAACACTGTACACCGATCTGGACTCCTTTATACCAAGCCCACATCGAAAGAATAGAAAGAAACACATAAATTATAAACTAAACTTACACTTCTCAAATTATACCGAATCCATTAAATTTCATAATTTTAATTCCCTCCAAACACGACGTCTAATTTTTGATCAAATCTTATTGTTTATAATCCTAAATAATGGTCTGGACTCACCAGAACTTACCAATTTAATAAATCTTCATATTCCGTCTAGATCAACCCGACAATCTGATTTATTTTATCTACCCTCGTGTAGAACAAACATTCGAAAAAATTCCCCAATTCCTCGTATATGTGCACAATATAATACAAAATTTTACAGCATTGACATTTTTGGTAATAACCTAAAGAAATATCGATATGAAGTAATGCGTACGTTCGATTATTAATATGAGAGTATGGAATGTATCGGGAGCATCTCCTATCCTCTTCCTATTTTCCTCTTCCTCTCCCCTTCCTTTAACACCAAATTAACTTCTGTGGCTTGACTTCAGTTAACTTGTATATTTATATCTATCATTGTATATTATATAAAAGCTGTTTGTTTCTTACAAAATAAATAAATCACAAACAGTATTTAATGCAGCGCAATGCGTATGCGTTAGTTCCCGGCGAGGTCTAGAACGTGACTCTTATATTATAAATGGTATAGTGGTCTATTTGTGCGCTTAGTTCTTCTGAACTACGCAACGGAGTTTGATAGAGTTTTCACTATCATTTAGAGATTTTCTTCCGGAAGGATTACATATATGATACATGCGTATTATATTTATAGAAAGTAGAGAAAAGTCGATGTTTTGTAATCAAGTCGTAAAAAAATATTTTCGGGCGCTTACATTGCTAATGCTGGCTAAACCTTATGATATACATCAAAATAATGTACTACGGAATTGTATATCTTAAAAAGGGCTACAGAAAAGTCAATGACGGTATATGTCTATATCCTAAGGATAACCCCAGTAACGCCGGGTACACGTCAGCAGAGATGTGCAAAATGGGTACCCAAAACCATTTGAAATGCAAAATGGAAATGGGTCAAAACTTTTCCATTTGAAAATGCAAAAAGCAAAATGGTTTTTAGAAAAGCATTTCAAATGCAAAATGCAAAATATCTATTTTCAAAATGCATTGAAAATGCAAAATGGTTTCTCAGGTCAAACAATTAAAATAATTATGGAATTTTTAAACAATTTTGTCATTTAATAATGGACATCAATGTAGAACAAACATATTACATGATGGTAAATCCAAAAACACCACGACTACAGATTATGAAACCACAAAAAATTTGCGCGGGACTAATGTTGCCAATGTAAAAACATAGAAACTGCTATCTAACATTTAATATTACAGCGTCATGGCCCCATGTTCAGTATTTGAATCAGTATCACTCAATTGCCAGGGCTCCTACCAGGGAGCAACTTGACAAATGTAAATTATCTCTCATAGCGAGGTTGAGGACCGACTGATATTTGGGGCTTATGAAAAAAAGATGAGTGGAGATAGTAGGAAGAATGTTGCAAAAAAGCATTTAAAATAGAAAATGCATTGAGAAAAGCATTTAAAATGCAAAATACCCATTTTGCATTACCATTTGAAATGGATTTATTTGAAATAAAGCACATCTCTGCACGTCAGGTAGTATTATTTAAAGAGACGATGCAAACCCGTATTGAAATTGAACTGACGAACTGCCTTCGGGATGTCCCATGCTGGACGATGTACCGTACTATGCCGAAATCCTTCATAACATGTTTTTTTACCCCTAAAACATGGTTTATATTTTTGGGATATGGCATCACTGGTTATTATAATTAGTAGTTGGCAGGGTTGCCAGTTTGTGGGAATTCCCAAATTGCGTGAAATTTATAAGAATTTAAACCGATTGGGTATTTTGTGGGGAAAATGCGGGAATTGAACATTGTAAAAAATGACGTAACTAATATCGATAAAAATAGCATTTCCTGACTATCCAACCATAAAGAAAAATAATAATTTCATTTCCTCTTTCAAAAATTATTTTTACAAATTTATATTTGTTTTATCGGTAAGCAATCGACATAAACCAAATGACCGTTACCTTTCTATGGCGAATTTTATTTTCTGCGCAGGGTTTTACAGCACTCGGTTTTTGACCCGTGGAACGATACCTAAATGCGCCATCTGTTGGACCGGCTAGCAACCAATTTCAAAGATTTTTTTTATTTAAAATCGCTTGACAAACGGAGTCTAAAAGCGTTCAATTTTAAGCACAAAACTGTTTTTTATTTATTTTGTCAATAATTTTATAAGAAAACAAAAAAGTTAATCAAGTGATACTGTCACAGATAATCTTAGCTATAATACTGTATTTTTTAAAGTTGTTTCCTTTACGCGTTCATACATTTCTATTGAAAAATTATATTTTTTATTGAGTAATTATTTTTTTATTTGTATTCTACTCAAGCGAAACGATAGGAAAATCTTCAATTTATCTAAAGCATATTTTTGATATTCATAATGTACACCACTTCGTTATAAAGATTAATAATGTGTACCTCAACTGTCTTTAGTTCGTTACATATATTTTTTTTTAATCGAAAGGAGTTAAGTATATAAAAAAATGTCATCAAATTTCAGATAACTGTGTGTATGCGTGATTGACACATGTTTGTGTGTTTGTCTGCCGAGTGTCAGCTCGATCGGATGTTCGGAAGTGGGTTAATTTCCACCTCCAAGATTTGCATTCACGAAAACCAAAATGAATTTTAATAAAACCTTATTTCAATGTAATTTTGTTTCATTTCACAAGGAACTTGGGAAATTGTTTCATTGTTATCCCCAATTCAGGGATTTTGAATTTGTTGGCAACTCTGATCGTTAGCTTCGTTTGTTTGTTGTTCGTTGTTCGTCAGTTGCAGGTTGTTGTACGATTTGTAGTTAGTCGAGAATTGTTTTCAAGCCCCGTTGACGTACAGCTAATTATAGGTTAAAAGTGATTTATAATTACATCGCTTCTTCAGTCCTCAGTTCAAGGTAATAAATATATTAGATTTATTTATGTATTAATTGATTAAATATTACCGATTCGTAAATGTATAGATTTTGACGGCATAAGTAACCAATAGCAAGGAAATTATTATGATTTCAAGGATGCAATCGATGATAAATGTGTTTTTGTTTTATTTTAAATTTATAACTTAATAATTCAGTTGGTTCTCGGAGGTAGTTTGAGATATTTAAACAAGGTCGAAATATTTCGAAACTAATGATTTCTTTGTTAAATAAGATTTTTGAGATATTTTTTTACCTACGACCGCCGTTTTTAATTCAACAATAAACAACAAATTTTCAATATTAATTTTGTACTTTTATACGCGATAATCTGTTAACTGACGCACGATTTTGGAAACGTTAGTTGTATGTACAAAAATACTTGACAATTAAACAGACATTTAAGGCAACATTATGACTCTAATAATGGGGGTTTGCTCGACGCTCACATTTTAATTATTTCTGATGAAGGTATTACTAAATTCTCAAATGTTTCTACAGGGATCCCTGCGGATGCAACTTATTTATATTTAAGATTAATAAAAACAAACTTTAAAATATTTTATGTAAAAGATCTGATAATTTTATATAATTCTTTTCAACTGTAGAATTAGTGGTGACAGCGAATAATTTACAATACCCTAAAATTTATTTTTAAGGCGATGCCATACGTAGTAATGCAAAATCATGTGTTTTTGGTTAAAAAATTTGGTCGCCTAGAAATGTTTCAGATGCTTTTATTAAATACTGCGAGTAGAATACATCTTGGCCTTTGAAATAATGGAAAAAATTTTAGATAAGTCTTTTTATAAGCCCAGAAAAAAATAATTTATAAGACCTATGAAAACGGCTTTAAAGTTCTAAATCTCCTACTTACGAACCCATTTTCGGTTATGATTTTATTGTATAATGTGGCAAATTAAGTTATTTTTAAAACGATCGAAAAAAATTTAAATATTTATGCCTGAACATCCACAAAATAAAATAAAAGGCACTTTTTGGCCATGTTTTTTTCTTGCATAAATCAAAACAGGCGGATGGTGTTAAGCGGGAATTTAAACCTTATCGCCATCTACGTAAGGGTTGTTATTGATAGCGGCTCAATTTAAAATATTACACGACATAGTGCATCGCCTTAAGCTAAAAAAAAAGTTGCCCCCAAAATACATGTTTAAGAATGTTAATTTTAAATTTCGTTATACATGGCTACCCCACGAGAAACTGTTGTGATTTTATACTTATGGAACCCAAAATAATCTCTATTAAAGGATTTATGATTTTTAAATGAACTGCCGACAGATATTAAACCCTTGCTGATATATATAATGTTTATAAACGAATTTGGAGTATGTAAATGTTGATTATTCATAAATGAATGAAAGCGACGTACGGAATACATATTTATTTATTGTCTTATAATTAAACTAAATATATATTTGTATAATTAAACTAAATGTATCTATTTCTATAATTAAACTAAATGTATTTATTTCTTTAATGAAACTAAATTTATCTATTTCTATAATTAAACTAAATGTATTTATTTCTTTAATGAAACTAAATTTATCTATTTCTATAATTAAACTAAATATATTTACTTATTTCTTTAATTAAACTAAATATATTTATTTCTTTAATTAAACTAAATTTATCTATTTCTACAATAAAACTAAATATATTTATTTTTTTAATTAAACTAAATTTATCTATTTCTATAATAAAACTAAATATATTTATTTCTTTAGTTAAACTAAATTTATCTATTTTTATAATTAAACTAAATTTATCTACTTCTATAATTAAACTAAATAAATATTTCTATAATTTATCTAAATATATCTATTTCTTTAATTAATCTAAATTTATCTATTTCTTTAATTAAACTAAATAGAGCCCTTGAGATGTTTTTGCACATAAACGGCGCTATACAAGTCATCCAAGTATTAATATATTATTATTATTATCCATTTCTATAATTTAACTAAATATATCTATTTCTTTAGTTAATCTAAATTTATCTATTTCTATAATTTAACTAAAGATATCTGTTTCTTTAATTAAACTAAATTTATCTATTTCTATAATTTAACCAAATATATCTATTTCTTGAATTATTTCTATAACTTAACTAAATATTTCTATTTCGATTTCTCTAATTAAACTAAATATATCTATTTCTTTATTTAATCTAAATTTATTTATTTATTTAATTAAACTAAATTTATCTATTTCTATAATTAAACTAAATATGTATTTGTAAAATTAAACTAAATTGATCTATTTCTATAATTTAACTAAATATATCTATTTCTTTAATTAATCTAAATTTTATCTATTTCTTTAAATAAACTAAATATATCTATTTCTTTAGTTATTCTAAATTTATCTATTTCTATAATTTAACTAAAGATATCTGTTTCTTTAATTAAACTAAATTTATATATTTCTATAATTTAACTAAATATATCTATTTCTTTAATTATTTCTATAACTTAACTAAATATGTCTATTTCGATTTCTCTAATTAAAATAAATATATCTATTTCTTTAATTATTTCTATAACTTAACTAAATATGTCTATTTCGATTTCTCTAATTAAAATAAATATATCTATTTCTTTAGTAAATCCAAATATATTTATTTATTTAATTAAACTAAATTTATCTATTTCTATAATTGAACTAAATATGTATTTGTATAATTAAACTAAATTTTTTTATTTTATTTTTTTTTATTAGTTTTTTGTATACATACATATGTAACATAATCATGAGTAATTAAGCCTGCAACATTGGTTAAAAAACTGTAAAAACTTATAGATATATGTATACAATATATAACCTTTACGAGAGTTAAAATACTCGTGTGTAAAGGCGGGAACATAGAGAAGTTTATTAAAAATTAAAATTAAAAGTTAAAAAAATTATAACACAATATATACGTGCATAGATAAAAAAATAATAATATTTATAAATACATATAATAAAAAATAAATTTAAAAAAAAATGCAACTGTCAATTAAATATTCTTAATCAATTGCCAATGTAATTCTAGGTAGCCAAACTATTTAAGATATCATTGTTTAGTCTATTTTTGAATTTATTATAGTCAGGTTCCAAATAAATATAATTAAACTACATAAATTTAATTACTGATAACAAAAAAATAAGAAAACACACAAATTTTATTAGACGTTATCTCTCATAAAACTCACTTTTTAATAGTCTTAAATGATAATAATTAACAAAAATTCAAGAATTTTCATAAAATTTCTCAAATTGCTGTCACATTTGAATTCTTCTACGGTTAACTTCTAGATTTGAATATTTATTTATTTTGAAAAGATTGACAAACATTTCCAGGACTAGAATAACCTGACAATATTTGAAAATCTCCTACTATCATCACAGTAAGCGTAAAATGTTGCTTGCGTCGTGATGGAGGACTTAGTCAGCCCAGTCGCAATGCCAAAGCAGCCACTGACCGTTAAAGCATAATGATTTTTATTTCTCGCATCATTTAGATCAGAGGTTCCCAAAGTGGTCTATATGGACCCCCAGGGGTCGAAATCGGCTTGCTGGGGGTCTATGTCAGCGAGAAAAAAATTTGGGTGTCCACGAGATTCAAATCTGGGTACATACGAGCGGACCCTCATTTACCTCAACTCAACATTTAGGAGTTCCGTAAATGACACAATACACCAAAAACAAATTAACGTAATACTAATAATAGACTGAGAAATTACTTATTTGATATCTGTATGTTTATATATCGTAAAGTTGTTAATTGAGGTATATAAATAGAGTCTACGTTCCTTTTCTCGTCAGAATTAATATATTGAACCAAAACATTGCACATTGGAAGCCGCGAATTTTCCTAGTTCCCCAACTTGTTTTTGAAAAACGTCCAGGGTAATAATGACGTTCAACATTTAGATGTACTTTACACAGACTTCAAAACTAAGTTTGAGGACATTTTGACTGTGGAAATGGAATGTTGAAGAATCGGATATCATGTGACAAAAAAACTGATCGGAATAAGCACTGACAAAGAACTTAAGTGGCAGTTCTGTAGGGCCAGCTACAAAAAGAAATTCCCGTTGCTTATCCTGCTCCATTTTCATTTGGTGTAATACCTCACAAGGGTGCCCCTGTCTGCACAATGTAAAGGCAAAGGAACTATATCGCCACCCGGTTGTAGGACAGGTAAGGGAAGGGAATCACTTCACGAAAAAAATAAATGATTATCACATGGGACGTTAATAGTTTTAGGAAAATTCAATATTTAATTTTACTCGGCAGGCAGGGGGGCTACGGAAAAAAAAAATTGGCAAGTGGTCTACTGGGCAAAAAAGTTTAGGAACCTCGGATTTAGATCACATTTGTAACAATGACAGTAATAAAAAGTGAATTTGACCTCTCGGACCAGACGTTCTCCTGTCCTTGTCCTTTTGGTAACCGCTTGGCTAGTCTTTTCCACGAATTACACTCCGCTGTAAATAACGTAAAACTGGTTTTCTGCTCGGCTGTTTTTCTAGACAGGTTTTAAATGAGATGATCGCACCACTTGCAAATTTCCATAAGCTGTAGTACAAACATTCATGATAAGAAAATGACTAGATTATAAAAAAAACTAATATGTAATATTAATTTTGTTTAATTTTTAAATGTAGGTTTTTAGACACCGGTAAATTGTTTATCAGTCATGGATATATTTTTGCACTTTGGTTCAATACAATAACATTAATGACGAGATGCTAACATTTTACCTAGCTTCAATGTTAATCTTTTGAATAAAAAACGTTTCGACTCCTATACAAAAAAAGCTAAGTTTGCTTATTTTAGAAACCTAAAAAAAATCACTTTTAAAATTATTTTAACTATTGAAAGTAACTATAATTATAAAAAAATGCACAGGTATTTAAGTTTAGAAGAAATTATTGATAAAAATATATTAAAAACGTACTGCAGTTCCTCATTATAAGTGTAACGTATTGATTTTGACGTGTTTTGAAATCCGGCAAGGCTATGTAAGCGTAATTGGTAGTTAAAATTAAGAAAGGGACGCTTAGATGGTTTGAACATGTCGAGCGGATGAACATAGAAGTATAATATGAAGAAATTTAATGGTATCAGGTCAATAGTACTTTCATCGGGTCAAATAACAATATATGAATGTGTTTACCGAGGAGTTTGTGACAAGTACAGGGTTTTCCAATAAGAGGTGTTATTTTGATATTCAAAGAAACTTTTCCCGTAAAAGATCAATGGCTTCGTTGCTTGTGTGGCACGTAGCGCCGTCTTGTTGAAAGTGAACGTTGTCCAGATCAATACCATCCAATTCCGGCCATAAAAACTCATTAATCATCTCTCGATAGCGCAATCCATTCACCGTAACTGTTGCACCAGCCTCATTTTCGAAAAAGTAAGGTCCAATGACTCCGCCGGACCATAAACCGCACCAAACAGTCACACGTTGAGGATAGAGAAGCTTTTCAACAATAACTTTTGGGTTTTCCGAGCCCCAGATGCGACAATTTTGCTTTTTGACGAAGCCACCGAGGTGGAAATGGGCCTCATCACTCAAGATGATTTGCATTTGATTCACTCAAGTTAATTTTAATAATTTCAATGCGTTGTTGAAGCATGTATCGTTCCATTTCTATTAATGGCGTAGTTTCTACTTGTCAAATGTCAAAAAATGACAGCTTCAAAAGTAATATCTACCGAAATAGCGGGCTATTCAAAATAACACCTCTTATTGGAAACCCCTATATGTGTTACTGGTGGTCCATCCTCTTTGGAAACGGCGCGAGTGTCAGTTACGTAATTACTAAATAAACAATCTTACCAATATGATAAAGACAAGAAACTGAACTCTCAAACGAAAAATGTGAAACGTAAAAAGATCCAATCAACTTACGTCATGTTTAACCGTTTCATACTTCAACTGAGACTTACATTATCTTCATTTTCTTAACGCATATTTTATCGGCTGCTATCCTTTATATATGATTACACGGAGAAAATGGATATTGCAGGCTGTTTCCTGATAAACTTGTAGTAAATTTCTAATATATATATATATATATATATATATATATTATCGGAACACGTGTTCATGCACCTTCATTTGCCTTGATAATGCGGAAAAAATAGGATTTTTATGAACAGGTCTTCCGACTTCGTGAAAAAACGTTCTTACTTTACTAAAAGTTTATTAGGAAACCTTTAATCAATCACTTTATTCGTTAAGGGCCTGCAATCCCGTTTTTAACCGGATTATGAATAATTTGAAGATATTCTTGATAAATTAGTAATTTTTCTCCGTGTTCCCGAACTAAATGCAATGTGTGACATCTATTGACTTTTCTACAAGTCTAGGATAAATTATTCCTAGTTGATATTGAATCTTTCATATATTACAAAAGGCGATGCTCTACGTCGTGTAATATTTTAAATTGAGCCGCTATCAATAACAAACCTTACGTAGATGGCGATAAGGTTTAAATTCCCGCTTAACACCATCCGCCGGTTTTGATTTATGCAAGAAAAAAACATGGCCAAAAAGTGCCTTTTATTTTATTTTGTGGATGTTCAGGCATAAATATTTAATTTTTTTTCGATCATTTCATAAATAACTTAATTTGCCACATTATACAATAAAATCGTTACGGAAAATGGGTTCGTAAGTAGGAGATTTTGAACTTTAAAGCAGTTTTCATAGGCCTTTACATTATTTTTTTCTGGGCTTATAAAAAGACTTACTTATCTAAAAAATACTCGATTATTTCAAAGGCCAAGATGTATTCTACTCGCAGCATTTAATTAAAGCATCTGAAACATTTCTAGGCGACCAAATTTTCAAACCAAAAACACATGATTTTACATTACTACGTATGGCATCGCCCTCATTTAGTAATATTGGGAGAGGTGTATAAAACTCGACCCACCAGGGCGATACTGAGAGTATGTAGGAGTTATGGCGCTGATTTATCAGAATATATTTTCTTCATAATGTTCTACGTTCTGTGAATTCCATATTAATAATTGATATCCATTTATAAAGACATAGAAACCTGTTTTTCGTGGATTAACTTTTTTTACTGACATTTTAATGACCTTGTTTTGATGTCAATATTTATTTTTGTCTCTATTTTTAATTGAGTTAAACGTAGAGTAATATTCCTCTTATTTTTAATGTCAAGTGTGCAAAACATCATCAAGGAGTTCCGCTTTAAGGCGAAGCTTAATGCTAAATCACTATTTTGATTAATCTTTGCAACGAATTGGTGTACATTATGAATACAAAAAAATATGATTTAGATAAATTGAAGATTTTCCTATCGTTTCGCTTGAGTAGAATACAAATCAAAAGATAAATTACTCAATAAAAAATATAAATGTAAACTACTAATTTTTTTTTCAATAGAAATGTATGAACGCGTAAAGGGAACAACTTAAAAAAATACAGTATTATAGCTAAGATTATCTGTGACAGTTTCACTTGATTAACTTTTTTGCTTTCTTATAAAATTATTTACAAAATAAATAAAAACCAGTTTTGTGCTTGAAATCGAACGTTTCTAGACTCCGTTTTTCAAGCGATTTGAATGCCTATTACCTACAGTATAAGGTATACCAAGAATATACACATTTTTGGCTTGTAGCTTCCTCTTAAGAGAATGGGGTTAGTTTTTCGGAATATTATGCTACGTATACACATGCGAGCCGAATTGCCGAACTGAACCTCAACTTATGGGAAAGAAACAAACAAACAGCAAATGGCGTGAAACGCCGCTTTCAGTTGATTCGTTTCTTTCCCGTAATTCATGGTACGGTTGGCGTGTCGGTTCGCAAATGTATACGTACCCTTATGTAGACTGTGACCTCCTTCTTTTTTCAAGGTCAAGTTATGTAAATCTGGAGACAGTGAGACTATGGCATTCCCAATTGGGCTATGCTGTAAGGCGTTTACGAAACTGTAGATTTGTATTAAAAAACGGCAATAAATACTTTGCTCACAACAATAAGTTTTGACTAAATACTTTACCCTTAAAGCGACAAAGAACATAAAAAAAAATCGCGTACCAAAAAGCGAATATATGTATATATATGTAAGCTGGTGCCAAATTGTGTTTTCAAAACTATGATTTCAGTCAAGTACGTCCCTTAACACACCCTGTATAAGCGATCACGTCAGTCTTGCATTCTGTTTAGATATTGTCAGGAATAATGTCAGTCAAGAACGTGCCTTAACACGCCTGTAAAGTGAGTCAAATACATCGCTTAACATACATGTAAAGTGAGTCAAGTACGTCCCTTAACACACCCTGCAAATGAGTCATGAAAGTCCCTTAACACACCCTGCAAAATGAGTCAAAAACGTCCCCAACACACTCTGTATAAACGATTACGTCAGTCTTGCATTCTGTTTAGATGAGGAATCAGGAATCACTGTTTAAGTCAATAACGTGCCTTAACATACCTGTAAAGTATGTCAAATACGTCCCAAAACACACCCTGCAAAATGAGTCAAGTACGTTCCTTAACACCCTGTATAAGCGATCACGTCAGTCGTGCATTCTTTCACAACTATGGAATAAATAATACTTAATAGTATTTTTCTTGCGTAATTTTATCACAGAATTCCTGAAGCCTAGTTTTTGCTTGTTTTTTTCCTTGAGAGCTATTTAATGCGTTTTGATTTTTTTGCCGTATTGAAGAATTTCACTAAAGAATTATTACTCTTTATAATCTTGTAGCTGTCAGCTGACGGTTCCCGGCGTTGCTCGGGGTTATCAATGTTTTGGAGTATATACTAGCTGTCAGCTGACGGTTCCCGGCGTTGCTCGGGGTTATCAATGTTTTGGAGTATATACTAGCTGTCAGCTGACGGTTCCCGGCGTTGCTCGGGGTTATCAATGTTTTGGAGTATATACTAGCTGTCAGCTGACGGTTCCCGGCGTTGCTCGGGGTTATCAATGTTTTGGAGTATATACTAGCTGTCAGCTGACGGTTCCCGGCGTTGCTCGGGGTTATCAATGTTTTGGAGTATATACTAGCTGTCAGCTGACGGTTCCCGGCGTTGCTCGGGGTTATCAATGTTTTGGAGTATATGCTAGCTGTCAGCTGACGGTTCCCGGCGTTGCTCGGGGTTATCAATGTTTTGGAGTATATGCTAGCTGTCAGCTGACGGTTCCCGGCGTTGCTCGGGGTTATCAATGTTTTGGAGTATATACTAGCTGTCAGCTGACGGTTCCCGGCGTTGCTCGGGGTTATCAATGTTTTGGAGTATATACTAGCTGTCAGCTGACGGTTCCCGGCGTTGCTCGGGGTTATCAATGTTTTGGAGTATATACTAGCTGTCAGCTGACGGTTCCCGGCGTTGCTCGGGGTTATCAATGTTTTGGAGTATATACTAGCTGTCAGCTGACGGTTCCCGGCGTTGCTCGGGGTTATCAATGTTTTGGAGTATATACTAGCTGTCAGCTGACGGTTCCCGGCGTTGCTCGGGGTTATCAATGTTTTGGAGTATATACTAGCTGTCAGCTGACGGTTCCCGGCGTTGCTCGGGGTTATCAATGTTTTGGAGTATATACTAGCTGTCAGCTGACGGTTCCCGGCGTTGTTCGGGGTTATCAATGTTTTGGAGTATATACTAGCTGTCAGCTGACGGTTCCCGGCGTTGCTCGGGGTTATCAATGTTTTGGAGTATATACTAGCTGTCAGCTGACGGTTCCCGGCGTTGCTCGGGGTTATCAATGTTTTGGAGTATATACTAGCTGTCAGCTGACGGTTCCCGGCGTTGCTCGGGGTTATCAATGTTTTGGAGTATATACTAGCTGTCAGCTGACGGGTCCCGGCGTTGTTCGGGGTTATCAATGTTTTGGAGTATATACTAGCTGTCAGCTGACGGTTCCCGGCGTTGCTCGGGGTTATCAATGTTTTGGAGTATATACTAGCTGTCAGCTGACGGTTCCCGGCGTTGCTCGGGGTTATCAATGTTTTGGAGTCTATACTAGCTGTCAGCTGACGGTATGATGAAATTACGGCACTACCCGATCGGCATTTGACTCAGTTGTTGACTCCAGTGGTTGACAGCATTCCCTGGGGAGACAGGTCAATTTTCAAGTAAAATAAAAAAATATATATTTTTAAATACATTTAATAATAAAATTAGGTATATTTTATTATTCAAAACTGTGTGTTTTAGGAATTGATTATTTGAAATAATTATCATTTAATTTGGACTGGAATAACTTAATAAATATCCCATATAAATAAATTTTGACTGGAATTACTTAATAAATATCCCATATAAATAAATTTTGACTGGAATAACTTAATAAATATCCCATATAAATAAAAAATCTGATATTCTTATTTAGCCTAGTTACAGACCAAAAAGATAGCTGCCAAAAATGTGGCCAAAATTAATGAATTAATTAGAGAACATACATAGGTTATTCTCAATTTGAAATAGGAGATCAGCAAATATGACGTAGGTATAATAATTACCTCTGAGATGTTGAGGCGAGTTCCTGGGTTCAATGTCCCATTTGAGACGTTTGTAATTTTTCTCTGTTTTGTTCTGTTTCATGTTTTGTTTAGATATACTAGATATACGCCAATTAAACGTTAAAACACTATTAAACTACATTTTTGACATAAAAAAATAAATTTCAACATTTACAAAATAACACTAAGGACGGGTTGTTTCGGAAAATTTGAACAATTCATCAAATTTCAACGTTCATTTTCGGGGTCTGTGAAAGTCCTATGCAAGTTCTGTTAATGTATCATTATAGGTTATTGGCTTGACAGAACTGAAATAAAAACAGAACTTGAAAAAATCTTTCGCGGTAGAAAGGGAGGTATGTAAATACGAATTTTAGAGGGAGTGCGCAAATAAAACAACCGATAATAATTAATAAAACACGACTCGTTTGAAATATACAAATGCTTTAGTTGCATTTAAAGATACACTGTGAATTTTTTCATGCCTATAACATTTTAAATCACTGATCAAAACGTGTTTTAAAAAAATTTCCGAGCTTAATTTGCGTTTTATTTTCTATAAAGGGAATTTCATATAATTAACGATTCGGCATAACAAATGTATAGATATTATCTTCAAAAATAACATATATTTTTTCGGATTCTATAAACTTAAAGAGTTAACGAGAAACTTGTTTTAAATCGGTAGAAAGGTGACAATAACATTCAAATAATAATAACAGAATAACAGGCCGAACGATTAGTCATAATAGACCCGATATAGTTTTACATGATAAAAATTTAAAAAAATAACTGATATCATTGATGTCGCTATTCCAAATTCCTGTATATTCAAAAATCTGTTAATGAAAAAATAAGAAAATACACAGATTTAGGAAATGAGATAAAAAGAATTTGGCATTCTCAGACTATAAAAATATTACCATTCGTTATTTCGGCTACTGGCATTATACCTAGCTCTCTCATTCAAAATTTAAGCGTATTAGATCTATCAATAAATTTATATATAAAAATGTAAAAATCAGTCATTTTAAATACATGTAGGATAACGAAAGATTATTTAAATATTTACGTTGAGGGATCAGTAGGATTTATAGGCCCTGTTAGAAGTTCTACCGAGCCGAACCCTCTGATATGAAAATATCTGGAGTCGGTGAATTATTTTACCATTTGATCTCTGGTGAGTTAACGTGTTGTTGTTGTATTATTTTCCTTATTTAATGCACTTGCATAGTGTTGATTGACTAGATGATCATTTGTGGAAAAGTGTGTGGAAGGGTTTAGTTTTTCCTATGGGGAAGATTTAACCCGGACATAAAGTCGGAAAAATAAAATAAATATTTGATGATTTATATAGCACCGTTTTTGTGCAAAATCACCTCAAGGGCGTTGCAGACGTTTATCACAGAATAATTCAAATGTTCACCTCTATGAAACCAAAAGTTTCCAACCATATTTGAGATACATTTATGAAACTTTGTGAATTTATTAATTACATATATTTAAATATGAAAAGATAAAAAAAGTGAGGTGACAGTAATGTTTAGCACAAAGGATAACAAATTATTATAAGCAATAATTTTTCGCTGAAATTAATCCCGCACCTTCTAATATCCAATCAGCTGCTCTGTGCCACTGAACTACGTCGGCTTATTCCCAGCTCGCCAAAAATTCAATATGTACAAGTACTTCAATAAAAAAATACTGCTTACTATTTTTTTGTTTCACCTGTAAACAACCAACTTTATTTTTGTAGGAAAAGCTTTGTTAGTGCAAAATTTCCCACTAGATGGCGTTGAGACATATTATATCTACATTTGTCCGTGAAATATTTTGACTTGTCAAATATTATTATTTTTAATGATAAACTAATCTTTATAAAAAAATTTGAAAGCGTATTTCATAACCTTTCTAAAACAGTTTATAATTTTCGGATACGTTCAGAAATAATCCATTTATTTAGAAACACACACAAATTCTCCGACTTTCTGAAAGCAGATAAAGGGTTTTCCAATAATAGATGTTATTTTAAATAGCCCGCTATTTCGGTAGATTTCTACTTGTCAAATGTCATTTTTTGACATTTGACAAGTAGAAACTACGCCATTAATAAAAATGGAACGATACACGCTTCAGCAACGCATTGAAATTATTAAAATTCACTTGAGTGAATCAAATGCAAATCATCTTGAGTGATGAGGCCCATTTCCACCTCGGTGGCATCGTCAACAAGCAAAATTGTCGCATCTGAGGCTTGGAAAACCCAAGAATTATTTTTGAAAAGCCTCTATATCTTCAACGTGTGACTGTTTGGTTCGGTTTATGGTCCGGCAGAGTCATTGGACCTTAATTTTTCGAAAATGAGGCTGGAGCAACAGTTACGGTGAATGGATTGCGCTATCTGGACAACGTTTACTTTCAACAAGACGGCGCTACGTGCCACACAAGCAACGAAACCATTGATCTTTTACGATTGAATATCAAAATAACACCTCTTATTGGAAAACCCTGTATAAGAAACATAACGTTCAATGTGCCAGAGGCCTGAAGGGTACAACGTATCGATGTCATTAGTATATTCATTTGCTATACTATCTATGTAGGCGAGGAACTGTTCAGTTTGCTATAATTCAAGGTCATTAAAATAACATTTTTTAGTCCGTCCATAATGTTTATAAAATTGACTACTCATTGTTGTTGCGGATACTACAATAATTGTCTATGGTACCCGAATAATTAGCGAAACCTCCATTGAATGGATACATACACCAGTAGGAAAGCGTGCTTTATTTTTATCAATATATATATAAAGTAGTGTACAATATACGTTGCTGCTAAAATTCAGAAACGAGTCACGCTACGATCAAGGGAGTTAAATGGTGTGGTAGCCCTCTGTCCCCCATCCATGAAGAAGGTTCCCGCTTTTACCTGAAGGGAGTGCTGAGTGATGAATCACGAAAATAACGAAATATTGATATACTAGATGAAACACGAATAAAACGAAATATTGATATACTAGATGAAACACGTATATAAAGAAATATTGATTTACTAGATGAGACACGAATATAACGAAATATAGATATACTAAATGAAACACGAATTTAAAGAAATATTGATATACTAGATGAAACATGAATATAACGAAATATTGATATACTAGATGAAAAACGAATATAACGAAATATTGATATACTAGATGAAAAACGAATATAACGAAATATTGATATACTAGATGAAATACGAATATAACGATATATTGATATACGAGATGAGACACGAATATTACGAAATATTGATATACTAGATGAAACACGAATATAACGAAATATTGATATACTAGATGAAACCGCATGCGAATGAATCGCATCTACTTTATTTTTGAACTGTGAAGATTGCTTGACAGAAATTAGAATTGTAAAATATGTAAATTTGTAGTTGTCACATTAAAAAAACTGACCAAAGGTTAGGACTTTTTACTAAAAGTCCAGCTGTGCGTAAAACTAAATAAATTTAAATATATATAAAAATACTTTGTGGTCATCCTTGCATATCTCTTAAAACAAAGTCGTTCAACTACGACCTTTGTAAACACGTCCAAGGCAGTGAGATTGTATCACGAATTTTCATTATATACCTATTTGGTTTTAGCGATAGTAATGGGATTTACCGAGAAGTGTGTGCATTGCACAAATAATAACGTATATTGAATAAGTATCATCGATTCTTATGCAAAACACGTCGCCGGGAAGTACGTGCTATAAATTGGTACTGGTTATTGACGACAATTATTTGATAGAAAGCCAACGGTTCAATATCAGCTGGAAATGCGATCACTTGAAAAAATTAAACAAAATTGCTGATAACAACTGATAAATGCTTCTAAACTCATTTTGTATTTACATGACTAAAGTCTCAAATGTTTCTAGAGGGATTCCTCGGGAAGTTACTAATTCATCTTCTAAAAAATAAAATCTGTTGCTTTTCGCTAGTTTTTAGTTGAAAACCGTTCAATTATAAATTTTTACATAAAACATTTGCATATTTTTTATTAATCTTAAATATAAATAGCTTACATCCGTACGGATCGGTCTAAATGTATAAATATATTATAGTAGAGATAATTTGTATGTTTTTAGTTACTTGTTGGATATGTTTTTTTTTATTATTTATTTATTTGTAAGAAACAAACAGCTCTTACACAATATACAATGATAGATATAAATATACAAGTTAACTGAAGTCAAGCCACAGAAGTTTTTTATGCTAAAGTTCATTGGAAATGAAGTTTTAATATCTTAAAATTAATTTGGTGTTAAAGGAAGGGGAGAGGAAGAGGAAAATAGGAAGAGGATAGGAGATGCTCCCGATGCATTCCATACTCTCATATTAATAAGGGAATATAGAGTGTTTATGTTGTGGAAGGGTTTTGCTATGAGAATTATAAATCCCAGCATTTTATTGGCTTTGTTAATGATGTCATCAGTGTGTTGGATAAAGTTTAATTGAACATCCAGTGTTACCCCAAGGTCCCTGATATATTTTACTTCATTGATGTGTGTTTCGTTTAGTGTGTATACAAAGGATATTTTATTTTGATTACAAGTAAATGTTAATTTATTGCATTTTGCGATGTTAATAACAAGTTTGTTTAATTCGCAATAGACAAAAATACGATTGAGGTCCTCTTGAAGTTTAATGTTCTTGACACCAATATCTAATATTGTTGTTATTTCTTGTGTTCTGTGTCTCTAAATAGTATAAAACAAAATCACTATCCGCGTCTGTCTGTTTGTACGCTAAGTTCTTCTAAACTATGCAACAGAGTTTGACAAAACCTTATCAAAATCCGTTTAATATGAGTGGTTTAGTTTTTGCATATTAAGCTATATAGATAGCGACATTATTTTATACTACAGGGTTTTCCAATAAGAGTTGTTATTGGAAAACCCTCTTATTGGAAAGCCCTGTATTTGACAACGATTTCTACGTATTCTTCTTATTTCTTCGTGTTATTTTGAATAGCCCGCTATTTCGGTAGATGTTACTTTTGAAGCTGTCATTTTTTGACATTTGACAAGTAGAAATTACGTCATTAATAAAAATGGAACGATACACGCTTCAACAACGCATTGAAATTCACTTGAGTGAATCAAATGCAAATCATCTTGAGTGATAAGGCCAATTTCCACCTCGGTGGCTTCGTCAACAAGCAAAATTGTCGCATCTGGGGCTCGGAAAACCCAAGAGTTATTGTTTAAAAGCCTCTTTATCCTCAACGTGTGACTCTTTGGTGCGGTTTATGGTGCGGCGGAGTCATTGGACCTTACTTTTTCTAAAATGAGGCTGGAGCAACAGTTACTGTGAATTGATTGCGCTATCGAGAGATGATAAATGATTTTTTATGGCCAGAATTAGATGGTATTGATCTGGACAGCGTTTACTTTCAACAAGACGGCGCTACGAGCCACACAATCAACGAAACCATTAATCTTTTACGATTAAATATCAAAATAACACCTCCTATTGGAAAATCCTGTATAACGTTAATGTGTTTGTGGCAATCGGCGGAAATAAGATTGTGTTAAATACATAAATACACACCGCAAACAATTTCCTTTTAGCTAATTAGTGTATTATTATTTTTTTAATACTGATAAACCACGGTAATCATTTGAATTAATATTTCAAATTTTCTAAAATAATTCGCTATCCGCATCTCTCTGTTTCTGCGCTTAGTTCTTAAACTACACAACGGATTTTGATATAGTTTTAACTATCATTTAGATAATTTCTTCCGGAAGGTTTACATATATAATACATGCATATTATATTTATAAAAAGTAGCCAAAAGTCGAACAACATGTCAGCTAGTTAAATAGTATTAAAAAAAAAATTGTCGCTACCCGCGTCTGTCTGTTTGTGCGCTCGCTAAACCTTACGGGATACATCAAAATAATGAACTACGGAATTGTATATCTTGAAAAGGTCTACAGAATAGTCCAAAATGGTATATGTCTATCTCCTCGGGATAACCTCCAGCAACTCCGGGTACAAGTCAGCTATTCATAATGTATAACAGATTCAGTTTGGTGTTTGGAAAAGTGTAATGTAGTCGGAATATCAGAATGTTATTTATGATACGATGTATGCATTTGAATGAGGCTAGGAGTGCATGCTGAGACAGAGTTGTTTGGCGGCCTGTCTTCTCTGCCTACCACTGCGGAGAAGGTTTCTAATTGTTAGTTAGTTAGTTTAATGAAATGATGCTCTTAAATTTTCGCTGCTTTGACAAAACGAGATGACGGTATATTTTGACATTTTCTGATAACAGCGTACCCACCAATGTCATTTGGTAAAACCATGACACATTTATTTTCTTTGGTAAATCCCAAATCTCAATAAAGAGCCACTTGCAGGTGATTTTTTTCCTTTTTTTTTTTGAGAAACCTTCCCACTGTTCCCAACCTTCTGGAGCTAGTGAGACTTTGGAATCCCCAATTGGGGTATGTTGTGAGGATGAAGGAAAGTAGGGAAGGGAATGAGGTGATAGGAAAGTACCTGGTTATTCATATTTGATCACCAAACACTGCCAAAGCTATTTCAAGCAATTCTGAATGGTGGTCTTACACCAGGGCGATACTGAGAGTATTTTCCACTATGGAACTTGCGGCAAATATACTATACAGGGTGTCCCGAAGAAAAGTGCGCTAACTTAATTCTACACGATACTAGAAGTAAAAAAGATACAAAACTTTTTTCGAAATTTCAATGTTTATTTTCCCATACAAACAATTCAACTTCTAGACCTAAAAATTACCTCAAATCCTTGGAATTTCGATAAATCGTCGCTGTGAAATCAAACCGGCATATCTGCAAAATGCTTGTTTTTCACCAGAGCGCGGAGCGCTTTAAAGATTTCGCATATGATATTTTCCTTTTAACGTCCGTTTGGTTCATCTCAATGCCACCTTATGAATGAATAAAATTTAGACGAATACTGCTTATTGAAGTAGTAGTTGCAAATAAATCGAAAATTGCTTAAGTTAAGAGTAAAATGCAGATATGCCAGTATGGCTTTAAAATCAGTGTAATATTTGCTTTTGTATCACAGTGGCTTCTTCTTTTGGAACCTGTTTAAGGTATAAAAAAAGACAATGTTGTCAATGAAAAAATAATTTATTGCTTCACAATTTTTTTTACAAACAATTGACATAATACTGCTTTTTCCTTTGCGGGTAACTTCAAAGTTTCCCAATCGTTTATGGAAATCTGAATAAATTGACGGTATTATCCCGGCGGTAACTAACTTTAGTATACCATTTTTCTTCTTCTCATCAATGGTCTCTTGGAATAAGCTTGCATCAGAACAGGATTCTCGCTCCCATTGCCCCGTTTGTTCCTTTTCTTCTCCTCCTCCCAGGCATGTGATCCGTAGGAGGTTTTGAAGTAAAAGTTGCCGTCGTAAATGAGACAAACATCACACTGATCTTTCTTCGGTGTGAAAGTTTGTATGGCTTGAAAAAACCTCTGTACTGGTAGTAGCTGATTCCTGCAAGGTTTGACTCCTTTCTTTCTTTTAGATAATCTCTGTGATCGGCGATAGATTTTCCACCATCGATATACTCCCGAGAACTTTGAGATCTGTAGTAATGACTAGGAACACTTGAGTTTACAGTTGTGGCAAGGAGGCTTCATGCTTCGTTGGTTCACTCTTCCACGGGTTTTAGACTCGTATTCCTCACCGCAGTTTCGCATCTTTCAGTTTGCTAAAGTTTTTTTTATTGAATTTGCCTATTTTAATTTATTTTTTTAACCGGGAGAAATTTTACCCGGGTCAGACATTTTGGCATATATGCCGGTTTGTTTTAGTTGAGGCTGCTATAAACGCTTTTGTTAAGTGCAAACCGGATTATCTGCCAATAAGTCATACAATATATCATATCTGGGTAGTAATAAAAATGTACTATTGTGAGATAATCCAGTTTTACTTACATAATGGACGCATTTCCCCCTTGAAAGTTTTGAAGCAACTGGCGTATTGCGGAATAGGTCTGTCTTCTGCTAAAAAAAATGGCGATTCACGCGTAAATGCATACCGGCCCAACGCCATCTGACAGATTTTTATTCAACTATACGACATGCCGGTTCGACATAAAAATAGAAGGGAAAAAAATAAATTTTTTGACACCAATAACTCAAAATCTCCATTTTTACATATATGCCGGTTTGATTTAACAGCGACGAAATGTAATTATCTTTTTTACTTGTACTATCATGTAGAATAACTTATTTTGGAATGTACACGTTCAATTTATTTTAAAAATATATTGATCCAACTTAATGTCTCATATTATTGTAGTAAGGAGGAGGACTAGCACGGATGATCGATAAAACCTTTAACCAATACAATATTGACTAAATCCGTCATCTATGGTCAGTTAGCGATATTTGCGAGTACGATCAAAATATCATTCCTACAGCCGGTTGCCAAAAGCCGACCTCCAAGGTTTTCGGATAAGCTGTCAATATGTATAATTTTTTTGGATAATTTCGTTCGTTATGCAAAATAACTGACTTATTGATGAATGGTGGTGAACTAACTAAGCTCTTAGAACTGAAAACATAGCATTAACGAACCATAGAGATACGTAATTAAGCAAAGACGCGATCAATTGATACCGTTCCAGTTGTTAGCAACAAAGGTTGTTAGTTAGGATGACTAAATGACCTCTAGAACTAATCAACAAAAAAGTACATAGTCAAGGTACAAGTCAACTCACGGAGAGATGCGCCAGTGTTGCCAGCGTATATCGAATTCTGATTTATTGCCTTATCAATACCATAAAAAATAATCGATTTCAAAATAAGTATTAAGATGTTGATTATCGACACGGGAATACATACAATGTAGCAACCCAACAAAGATTAATGTTATGTTTTTCCACTATATATTTTTCTTATATAATGTTATATTTTCCACTATATATTTATCTTGTATAATGTTATGTTTTTCCACTGTATATTTTTCTTTTATAATGTTATGTTTTTCTACTATATATTTATCTTGTATAATGTTACGTTTTTCCATTATATACAGGGTTTTCTAATAAGAGATGTTATTTTATTATGTATATAAATTAAATTTTTATTTATTTTAAATACATAAACACACACTTGCCACAAACTACACATCACTTCTTATCACTTATCACTTTCTTATCACTTCTTTTATTTTATTATGTATATAAATTAAAAAAGACAGCTTCAAAAGTAACATCTACCGAAATAGCGGGCTATTCAAAATAACACCTCTTATTGGAAAACCCCATATTTTTCTTATATAATGTTATGTTTTTCCACTGTACATTTTTCTTGTATAATGTCACGTTTTTCCACTATATATTTTTCTTGTACAATGTTATGTTCTTCCACTGTATACTTTTCTTGTGTAAGGTCACGTTTTTCTACTATATATTTATCTTGTATAATGTTATGTTTTTCCACTGTATATTTTTCTTGTACATATAATTTTATGTTGTTCGTATATTATTTCTCTTTATAACTAACCACTTTTTATATTTTGAAACGATTACAAAAAATACTAAAAAAAATTAACATACTAAAAAACTTAACCAAATTTATAATTCATATAAATAACCACGTAAAATGTGACCTTATAACGGGGTACCCAGTATGGCACATTCTTTTCAACAGTTGTAAAAAAATATTTAAAAAAATATAGGTCTGGTTATCAACAGCGCGTCCGTGCTCGGGAAATACGTCTGTTGATCGGAAATCGTAAACATATCGATTTCACCGTGTTAAACCCCTAGCTACTTATTTATATAAATAAAAATGTAAAAGTTTGTTTGTTAAATCTTAAATCTCTGAAAGTTCTTCACCGATTGCTTTGATATTTTGACACAACGTTGCATTCGAATATGCGTTTGTTTTATATACCTAAATTATATAGATGTTACCTGTTTTATGCGCTATTGTTTTTCTATCTACACAGACAGACTGAGCCATGTCAACGCATGACGGGGTACATCTAGTTTAAAATAATGATTTAATTCGCCAAAGTAAGGAAAGGTGTATTGAGAATATATATATTTTTAAAACACTAGAAATGCATTCCATATAACGTAGATTTGAAAGGAAATCAACTTCGCCACTGACTTAGTATCTTTTGGTTCCGACGCATTTAGCACGCGCTCTATCTCTCTTACGCTTGCCTGACGTACCCATGTATCGCCATCCAGTTTAAACTTTATATTAAGGCGATGCCATACGTAGTAATGCAAAATCATGTGTTTTTGGTTTGAATATTTGGTCGCTTAGAAATGTTTCAGATGCTTTAATTAATTACCGCGAGTAGAATACATCTTGGCCTTTAAAATAATCGAGTATTTTTAGATAAGTCTTTTTATAACCCTAGAAAAAAATAATGTATAAGGCCTATGAAAACTGCTATAAAGTTCAAAATCTCCTACTTACGAACCCATTTTCGGTTATGATTTTATTGTATAATGTGGAAAATTAAGTTATTTATAAAATGATCGGAAAAAATTAAATATTTATGCCTGAACTTCCAAAAAATAAAATAAAAGGCACTTTTTGGCCATGTTTTTTTCTTACATAAATCTAAACAGGCGGATGGTTTTAAGCGGGAATTTAAACCTTATCGCCATCTACGTAAGGGGTGTTATTGATAGCGGCTTGATTTAAAATATTACACGACGTAGTGCATCGCCTTAATGGTTAAACACGGTTAAGTTAGACTTTTGGTTCACCAAACATTTGTTTTTAATCAAACCTACAGTTTTATACCAAATTTTAAGTTTGGTGAAATTTTGCACACTTGACCTTTAAAACATGAGGAACGTTTACGTGAGATTTCGAAACCACCCCACCCCCTCAACTCTTGGTGTGCCGACGCTAAATTGATTTGTTTGTGATGATGTTTTTGTTAATTCTCTCATTTACCAGATAATATGTATAAATACGAATAAAAATATTGGATACGGCGGCACTTTATTGATACTTCTTGATGAAATTTTGCACACTTGAAGTTCAAAATAGAAAATTTACTGTCTGCATCTGATTTCGAAAAAAAACTTTGTGGAAATCCCGGGCAACGCCGGGCAGCTACTATGCCAATATTGACGAAAACATTATTTAGTCAAATTATTCTAATAATATGTAGACAATTAAAATTGCATGTAAGTGGCTCATTATTATTTTATGTCTTCTGAGACTGGGTTTTTTTCCTTATTTCCGACGAATTTACGTACAAACCGGTTTCCAATTAAAAAAAAAACTATTAGCCAACGGTTTTTACTGATAAGTGATCAAATATTAAACAAAGAATTAAAAATATATTATATACTTATTTGCAGCTATTCGTTTGAGTAGTTATGTACCTAACTTATTTAAATGTATTTGTTGTAGGCCACAAATCTTTGTCAGAGGTGCAGAACATTTTTACTAGACGTGAAACGTGGAGCAGAATAGTAAAATTCGACGTACTATCACTAGGTTGTCTTTCATTTACGTATCAACTTCTCGACGAACAAACTAACGAGCAGAATAGTAGAATACGACGTACTATCACTAGGTTGTCTTTAATTTACGTATCTACCTCTCGACGAACAAACGAGCGAACAGAATAGTAGAATACGACGTACTGTCGCTAGGTTGTCCTTCATTTACGTATGTGCTTCTGCGTTCGTTGTCTCACTTTATTTGACGTTTAACGTTTTCGGATAGCAAAAATCATTGTGAATAGTTGTATTTATTGAATTAATATGTGATTTTTGAGTACACGCGAATGGAAAGAAAGGCGCATCAGATTTGGTTTTTTTCAAGAATGTTTTTTGCACATCTCAAAAGTATGAACAGTGGACCTAGTTCAGTGAAACCATGTGCGTTGTCTCAATAACCATCTAAACTATTTACTGTGTTAGCTAAAATATGTATTATTTTATTAAAAATCATTATTTATTATCCATAAGTATCATTGAATCGCTGACAGCCCTGAATTGTTAATGCCAAGTTGCGATGCCTACTCAGCTATTACAAGTGCAATTAATTTAGTGGGTAACAATAAACTCACTACTGACTATTATCATAGACACCTCATACTTCGACTTATGACAGGTCTTATACAAGCCTAGTATAAATTAGTTCAACTTTTGTTGCACTGGTATATATTTCTTTTGAATTATGCATTGTCTTACTGCACTTATATATATATATTTTTTTTTATTTGGTACATTATTTTGTTACAATTTATGTTTTCCAGTAATGTAGGCCTCACTGGGTGGCTTGCCCGTGCTGAGGCCTTCATTTTATAATATGAAAATCTAATCTACATATTATATTTAAAGAGAAGATAGTAAATTTGAAAAGAAAATAATAAATTTAAAATTAAAAATAAAAATACATGATAATACATTTAAAATTAAAAAATAATACAATGAAAATAATCTTGTGTGTTTGTGAGTGATGTGTGTTTATGTTTGTTTTGTGTGTTACGTGTAGGTTTTATTTTTATTTTATGCTATGACATTTTGGTAATATTGTCTTTTTTGTTGTTTAATCCATTTTGTAATTTTGTGTGTGAATTTATTTTTATTTTCTTCAATTTTAATTTCAATATTTGAATATTTGAATATGTTGAAAGCTTTTATAGCATGGTATTGGTAGTGTCTTTGTCCAAAGGTTGAATTTACTGTTGGAGTTTTAATGTTTTCTTTGTACGCTTGTCTAACTGGTCTGTTAGTGTTATTTTGTGTATGTTGAAATTTATTTTTTTTGCTAAAAATGTAGTTTAGTAGTGTTTTAACGTATAATTGGCGTATATCTAGTACGTCACAGCTGTTGAATATTTGGTCTGTATCGGTCAGTCTATGTTTTTTCAGTATTACCTTTAAGATCGTTTTCTGTGCGGTTTCTATGTAATTGATAGCCGAGTTTGTTGCTCCTCCCCAAGCAATAATTCCATATTCTATTATTGATTGGCAGAGTGCAAAATATATTGTTTTCAATTGTTTTATTTTATATATGTTTCTTATGTTAAGGAAAATGTGTATTGTTTTGAGAAGTTTATTTGTGATTTGTTTGATGTGAGGTATCCATCTAAGGTTATGGTCAATTACGATTCCTAGATACTTTATTTGTTCTGTTTTTTCTAGAGGAGGGCAATCGCAGATGTTGGTGTTTAAACATTCGTGTATTTTTATGGTGTTTGTATTGTTTTTTGGCTGTCCCGTGCTATTTATACTGTATGTTGTGAATTTTGTCTTTGATATGTTAAGTGTAAGTATGTTTGAGTCTAGCCATGTTTTGACTTGCGAGATTCCTAAATTCGCTATGTTATATACATTATTCCAATCCTTAGATTTGAAAAGTAAAACTGTGTCATCAGCATAGCTAACTATTTCACCTTTTTTTTGTTGTTTGTTTTTGGGGTGTTATGCCGTGTTGCGCTAACTCCTTCTTTAACTATTTCACCGTCTATTTTCATGCTGCAAAGTTCATTTATGTAAATAGTAAAAAGAACGGGCCCTAGTATGCTTCCTTGTGGAACTCCATATGTAATCGGCAGTGGTTTACTAGTATGGTTGTTAATTTTGACTTGTTGAGTTCTGTTACTCATATAACTTTTAAATAGTTGAAGTGCCTTGCCTTTGATACCCATGTTTTCTAATTTTTTAAAAAGTGAATTGTGGCAGATTGAGTCAAAGGCTTTAGCTAAATCTAGATATATCGCTATGCATTTGTACCCTTGATCTAAGTTGCTATGTATATAATCTACTGTACATGCCATAGCTTCTTTTGTGCCTATTTTGTCTCTAAATCCATATTGGTTATCCGAGATTAATTTGTTTTCTTCAAGGTATTTTATAATTTGGTTTTTTAATACTCTTTCGAAAATCTTTGATAGCGAGTTTAACAGAGTGATTGGTCTATAATTAGTTATTTCCATTTTGTCTCCGGATTTATAAATGGGGATAACTAGTCCTTTTTTAAGAGTACTAGGAAAGTAGGAGTGTGTTATACTAAGGTTGATTAAGTGTGTTATAGGTTTCAAAATTTCATTTTTTAATATCTTAATGCAATCCGTTGTTATCTCATCTAATCCAGGAGCAATTCGGTTTTTTAATGTGTTTATTATTTTGTCAATTTCCTCTTCGAAACTTTATAATTAACACTATATGGTCGGGCATTTTACCGCCGCGGGTGTTTTTTTTTAAATTTTAGCGCCAAAATTAGACTTTCCGAAAAATATTCATATCTTATGATCTATTTGATATTTTTTGATGAAACTTTCAGTGTTTTACTTTAAAAAGCTGTCTCTATTTATTTACTTAGCAATGTATGTGTAATTCTTTTTTTTTATGAATAAAAACATTCTACTTTCTTGGTAATCATAGAAAAAACTGTATTTCACAATCGAAATAACTTTATTCATACAAAATTACAAGATTATTTAGAAATTTTCAATACATATAAAAAAAAAACTATAACCTAATAGTGCTTCAATGTGTGATAGCGTTCGAAACACTTTCCTTTATGCAGGGGCACATTGCAAAACTTGCACATGTACCGCGTTTCACTGCGTAGTTTGTGTTTGCGGAACATACGCGACAACGATTTTATTTTTTTTAATATTTTTGTTGTGTTTCAAACTCATTGTATTGACCGGTAGATAGATCGGGTACCGCCGACAATAGAAAACACATGACCCCGCACCCATTTAGAACCCCTTGTTTACAAGTTTCCCGCTCCTTACCGCTTTGCGCAACAAAACGAGTAAACTCGTCTTCCGCGTCTTACTGTAAAAAGGCGTATGACGAGTTGTCTCGTTTCCCGCAAAGAATGTGTTAATAGCTGCATCACTTGCAATAGTGTACACATTAATTGTTCTTTAATTTATTGCTATTATTATCCTGTTTACCACTGTACGCTTGTAATTTGATCATCACTGTATTGTAAAAGCCGTTTATGGCGTTTGAATAAATAAATAAATAAGTTATCTTCCCTTTGAATTCATCTAAGATGACAACACCATATTGATTTTGATTTTTGTTTGGTTTGTTTTTGTTTTCAATATAAGATTTCGTTACCCACGATCTGCGACCACTGTTAAGCAATATTCCTAACACACACAAGAAGCATAATAATCAAGTTGTGATTTGTGAACTAATCTGTGTTCCTTTGACCTGACTGACACTGTATCAGACGGAACTCAGTTGAAAGATTCTATAACCCCGTTCAGTCCATTTTAGTGCTTCGTTTGGACCGTTCAACCGAAAACAATTCACAAGGTAGAGAATTAATTTATTTATCATTGGTAAATTGTACTATTTACATTTGCATATTATTAAAAAAACGTCAGCACATAATCGCTATTATATTATATTATAAATGGTTTAAAATAAAAGTCTATTTGTGCGCTTAGTTCTTCTAAACTATGCAACGTAGATTGATAGTGTTCTCACTATCATTTAGAGAATTTCTTTCGGAAAGTTTATATATATAAAACATGTATATTATATTTATAGAAAGTAGAGAAAAGTCGATGTTTTGTAATCAAGTCGTAAAAATAATATTTTCGGGCGCTTACATTGCTAACGCTGTCTAAACCTTATGAAGTACATCAAAATAATGTACTACGTAATTGTGTATCTTAAAAAGGCCTACAGAAAAGTGTGCCATGGTATATGTCTATCTCCTAAGAATAATCCTCAGCAACGCCGGGTACACGTCAGCTAGTCTTGAACAATTCATCAAATTTCAATTAATTGAATTTCAAGTTCTGTGAAGCTTCTATTCAAGTGATGTTATTACATAATTATTGGCCAGTTGTTTCACAGATCTGTTTTTTGTTTCCAAGGTTGTTCTCATTGGTGTCATGAGAGTTTAGAGAGTGATAGAAGAAGTCTGGGACACCGGAATAAGTCAAATTGAAGTCAATGTAGTTTTTTAAGAATGAGAAACTGAGAAAGACTTTAGCAATACTCAACTACTCAAAATGTATGAACTTACTCGTTATTTAAGAAACAACGATAAATATACGACAGGAACACGCTTAAAATACTTCGGACGGAAAAGGTATTTCTACCCGTTCGATCGATTGTTGCTTAATGGCAGAAAAGAATAAATTATCCAATGTTTTTGTATGAATATTATATGCCAATCTCTTTCTAAAGGTCCCAATTATATGTACATAATTATCCAATCGCAATACAATTCTTATTTTTATATTTATACTCGAGTCTTTCGTGTACATCGGTATTTCAACAAAGGGACCTTTTATTATTGAATACCTGACACTTGATAAGCAATGCGTTTGAAGATTAACTAAATAAGTAATTTTCGGTTTGGTTAGGTATACCTTATATTTATGTATTTTTGGTATACCTTATATTGTAGGTAATAGGCATTAAAATCGCTTGACAAATGGAGTCTACAAACATTCGATTTCAAGCACAAAACTGATTTGATTTATTTTGTAAATAATTTTATAAGAAAGCAAAAAAGTTAATCAAGTGAAACTGTCACAGATAATCTTAGCTATAATACAGTATTTTTAAAAAGTTGTTTCATTTACGCGTTTATACATTTCTATTGAAAAAAAAAATTTTTAGTAGTTTACATTTATATTTTTTTATCGAGTAATTTATTTTTTAATTTGTATTCTACTGAAACAAAACGATAGGAAAACCTTCAATTTATCTAAAGCAATTTTTTTTGTGTTCATAATGTACACCAATTCGTTATAAAGATTAATCAAAATAGTGATTTAGCATTAAGCTTCGCCTTAACCGCTTTTCTATTTTCTGTACATTGACTGAAACTATTTATAATTTTAAGTATTAGATTATCTGTGACAGTTTATTTTATTTCTTTTAAAATTACTAGCTGTACCCCGCCACGCGTTGCTGTGGTTCAATTTATCTGTGCATATAGAGAAACAGCAGCGCGTTTTGCTTTTACTTCAAATAAGGTCCTGTTTTTTTTTTAAAAGGATGTTTTTACCTCCCACAATGTGACATCTATATAATATAGGTAAATAAAAACACACGCGTATTTAAATGCAACGTTGTATGAAAATTAGACAATTTACACCATTTGGGCTTTATATGGTGATATAAAGCACATTACAAATATTGTATGGTGTAATTTTTAGATTAAAATTTGGTACGAGAGGGCCAATCTATTATTATATATCGCGACGCCTGGGTTGGAACCCGATGCTTTGTACCACTCGATCAACTAACCGATGTCATTGTTTACAGATGTCGCTCAGCATGAGGTGCTTTTTGGTGCTGGCCTTTGCCGCATTCGCAGCATCCCAAGGAGAAGATTTGGACCCAGATCTACTCAAGGAGATCTTCGGAACTCCTTTGGAAAACGTAACCATTTTTATAATATTATTTATGTTTTATTTTATTTAATCTTCCACTGGGTTCTTGTGAAGTGAAGAGTGAAAAGGGTGTTAAGTAAGAGTAAAAAGGGTGTTAACTAAGAGTACAAAGGGTGTTAAGTAAGAGTAAAAAAGGTGTTAAGTAAGAGTAAAAAGGGTGTTGAGTAAGAGTGTAAAGGGTGTTGAGTAAGAGTAAAGAGGGTGTCAAGTAAAATTAAAAAGGGTGTTAAGTAAGAGTTGAGATCAAGTAAGGGTAAAGAGGGTGTTAGTAAGAGTAAGTAATGATTAAGAGGGTGTTAAGTAAGAGTAAAAAGGGTGTTAAGGCCCTTGCTACTGAATTCCGTGGCATCCCCAATCATCAATCTTGATCCTTGCTATTCTGAATTCTGTAGCATCACCAATCACCAATCTTGGCCCAGGCTATTCTGAATTCAGTAGCATCACCAATCACCAATCTTGGCCCTTGCTATTCTGAATTCAGTAGCATCACCAATCACCAATCTTGGCCCTTGCTATTCTGAATTCAGTAGCATCACTAATCACCAATCTTGGCCCTTGCTATTCTGAATTCAGTAGCATCGCCAATCACCAATCTTGGCCCAGGCTATTCTGAATTCAGTAGCATCACCAATCACCAATCTTGGCCCTTGCTATTCTGAATTCAGTAGCATCACCAATCACCAATCTTGGCCCTTGCTATTCTGAATTCAGTAGCATCACCAATCACCAATCTTGGCCCTTGCTATTCTGAATTCAGTAGCATCACTAATCACCAATCTTGGCCCTTGCTATTCTGAATTCAGTAGCATCACCAATCACCAATCTTGGCCCTTTCTATTCTGAATTCAGTAACATCGCCAATCACCAATCTTGGCCCAGGCTATTCTGAATTCAGTAGCATCACCAATCACCAATCTTGGCCCTTGCTATTCTGAATTCAGTAGCATCACCAATCACCAATCTTGGCCCTTGCTATTCTGAATTCAGTAGCATCACCAATCACCAATCTTGGCCCTTTCTATTCTGAATTCAGTAACATCGCCAATCACCAATCTTGGCCCAGGCTATTCTGAATTCAGTAGCATCACCAATCACCAATCTTGGCCTTTTCTATTCTGAATTCAGTAACATCGCCAATCACCAATCTTGGCCCAGGCTATTCTGAATTCAGTAGCATCACCAATCACCAATCTTGGCCCTTTCTATTCTGAATTCAGTAACATCGCCAATCACCAATCTTGGCCCAGGCTATTCTGAATTCAGTAGCATCACCAATCACCAATCTTGGCCCTTGCTATTCTGAATTCAGTAGCATCACCAATCACCAATCTTGGCCCTTGCTATTCTGAATTCAGTAGCATCGCCAATCACCAATCTTGGCCCTTTCTATTCTGAATTCAGTAACATCGCCAATCACCAATCTTGGCCCTTGCTATTCTAAATTCAGTAGCATCGCCAATCACCAATCTTGGCCCTTTCTATTCTGAATTCAGTAACTTTGCCAATCACCAATCTCGGCCCTTGCTACTGAATTCAGTAGCATCGCCAATCACCAATCTCGGCCCTTGCTACTGAATTCAGTAGCATCGCCAATCACCAATCTTGGCCCTTTCTATTCTGAATTCAGTAACATCGCCAATCACCAATCTTGGCCCTTGCTATTCTGAATTCAGTAGCATCGCCAATCACCAATCTTGGCCCTTTCTATTCTGAATTCAGTAACATCGCCAATCACCAATCTCGGCCCTTGCTACTGAATAATATCCCCAATGTTTTTCAGATAACCGTGATACCGACCACAGGACCGACCACTATAGTAGACAGTGAGACCGGTGACAGCTGTGTCTGCGTCCCTTATTACCTTTGTGAACCAACTGGTAATTCAATATTGACTGACGGCAAATACGACGGCTTCGGAAAAATCGACATAAGGTAACTTTATTATTTAAATAATCTGGTTAGTTGCTAATTTACTAGCTACCGCATTTGCCTCAATCATATGATCTCATAGAAATCGTCAGAAATTTATTTATTTTGTAAGAAACAAACAGCTTTTATATAATATACAATGATAGATATAAATATACAAGTTAACTGAAGTCAAGCCACAGAAGTTTCTTATGTTAAAGTTCATTAGAAATGAAGTTTTAATATCTTAAAATTAATTTGGTGTTAAAGGAAGGGGAGAGGAAGAGGAAAATAGGAAGAGGATGGGAGATGCTCCCTCTGTCATATCATGGTGAGAAATGTGATCTATATGGTGTTAGGAAGAGAAAACATTACGCTTTATATTCAAATCTAAAGAAATTAACTATGGATAACTTAAAATGTTCACCTTTATGGAATCAAAGGTTACAAACGCAATTTGAAAAAAAAGTTAACCTACGTAAGTTTTTATATTTATTATTTTGATATGAAAATTAGGTGACAATAATGCAATAAGGTTAATAAATTTAATATATCAATCATTATATTTTTATTTGCAATAATTAAATTTAAATGCGCATTTTATCACCTTTTAAATGCAGTTTTTATTTTTAGGATACGTTCAGAAATATTACATTTATTCGAATTTTATTGCAAAGCTGGAATACTTTGACCTTCTGTCAAAATACGGCAGAGGCCTGAGTAGTTTAAAAAAAAGCTTCTAGCATAATTAAATAAATTTTAATTAAATTGGTAAAGAAATGACGTATTTCAGAGAAAGCTACAAGCCAAAAATGTGTATATTCTTGGTATATCTTATATTGTAGGTAATAGGCATTAAAATCGATTGATAAACGGAGTCTAGAAACGTTCGATTTCAAGCAAAAAACTGATTTTTATTTATTTTGTAAGGAATTTTATAAGAAAGCAAAAAAGTTAATCAAGTGAAACTGTCACAGATAATCTTAGCTATAATACTGTATTTTTTAAAGTTGTTTCCTTTACGCGTTCATACATTTATATTGAAAAAATATTTTTTGTAGTAGTTTGCATTTATATTTTTTATTGAGTAATTTATTTTTCCATTTGTATTCTACTGAAGCAAAACGATAGGAAAACCTTCAATATTTATCTAAAGCATATTTTTTGGTATTCATAATGTACACCAATTCGTTATAAAGATTAATCAAAATAATGATTTTTCGTTTCGTCACTTGTAAACATTGATTTTTTATCTGTGAAAAAGCTCATCGCAAATTCCGTGTCAAATGTCATAATAATTTATAATTTACAATAGTTTTTAGTACTGTGTCTATTTACAGCAAAGTCTCGTATGACTTATTTTTATTGTGAATAATTGTTATTTAGCTAGAAATTATTATAATCTATTTTTTATAACATCACAGAGAAAAAAAAAACATTTCTTTAAAAATAAGTATCTTTCCTGAGGAATGTACATAGGATTATCTGGTAAGACAATAACGAGTAAGTTATTACGAAAATAGTGACTGTAGGCGCGTGGCGGGCCGCTCACCTTTTTAGCAGACACACTAACGATGGGTTGTTTCACAGAATTTGAACAATCAAATCTCAAAGTTAAAATTCAAATTATTTTTAAGTTATTTTCAAATCCCTTTCAAATTCTTTTCAAGTTCTGTTAAAGTTCTCTTAAAGTTCTGTTCAAGTTCTGTTCAAGTTCTTTTCAAATTCTTTCAAGTTCTGTTACCATCAGTACTGTGAAGTAACCGGTTTCTGATATAAACGATAGAAAAAGTCCCAGTTAATCGAAAGCATATTAGTTGATATTCACAATGTAAACCGGTTCATATTAAAGATTAATCGAAAGCATATTAGTTGATATTCACAATTTAAACCGGTTCGTAGTAAAGATTAATCGAAAGCATATTAGTTGATATTCACAATGTAAACCGGTTCGTAGTAAAGATCAATCGAAATCATATTTACAATGTAAACCGGTTCATATTAAAGATTAATCGAAAGCATATTAGTTGATATTCACAATTTAAACCGGTTCGTAGTAAAGATTAATCGAAAGCATATTAGTTGATATTCACAATGTTAACCGGTTCGTAGTAAAGATCAATCGAAATCATATTCACAATGTAAACCGGTTCGTAGTAAATATCAATCGAAATCATATTAGTTGATATTCACAATGTAAACCGGTTCATATTTAAGATTTTTCGAAAGCATATTAGTTGATATTTACAATTTAAACCGGTTCGTAGTAAAGATTAATCGAAAGCATATAAGTTGATATTCACAATGTAAACCGGTTAATATTAAAGATTAATCGAAAGCATATTAGTTGATATTCACAATTTAAACCGGTTCGTAGTAAAGATTAATCGAAAGCATATTAGTTGATATTCACAATGTAAACCGGTTCGTAGTAAAGATCAATCGAAAGCATATTAGTTGATATTCACAATGTTAACCGGTTCGTAGTAAATATCAATCAAAATCATATTCACAATGTAAACCGGTTCATATTAAAGATCAATCGAAAGCATATTAGTTGATATTCACAATGTAAACCGGTTCGTAGTAAAGATCAATCGAAAGCATATTAGTTGATATTCACAATGTAAACCGGTTCGTAGTAAAGATCAATCGAAATCATATTCACAATGTAAACCGGTTCATATTAAAGATTTATCGAAAGCATATTAGTTGATATTCACAATGTAAACCGGTTCGTAGTAAAGATCAATCGAAAGCATATTAGTTGATATTCACAATGTAAATCGGTTCGTAGTAAAGATCAATCGAAAGCATATTAGTTGATATTCACAATGTAAACCGGTTCGTAGTAAAGATCAATCGAAAGCATATTAGTTGATATTCACAATGTAAACCGGTTCGTAGTAAAGATCAATCGAAAGCATATTAGTTGATATTCACAATGTAAACCGGTTCGTAGTAAAGATCAATCGAAATCATATTCACAATGTAAACCGGTTCATATTAAAGATTTATCGAAAGCATATTAGTTGATATTCACAATGTAAACCGGTTCGTAGTAAAGATCAATCGAAAGCATATTAGTTGATATTCACAATGTAAACCGGTTCGTAGTAAAGATTAATCGAAAGCATATTAGTTGATATTCACAATGTTAACCGGTTCGTAGTAAAGATCAATCGAAAGCATATTCACAATGTAAACCGGTTCATATTAAAGATTTATCGAAAGCATATTAGTTTATATTTACAATTTAAACCGGTTCGTAGTAAAGATTAATCGAAAGCGTATTAGTTGATATTCACAATTTAAACCGGTTCGTAGTAAAGATTAATCGAAAGCATATAAGTTGATATTCACAATGTAAACCGGTTAATATTAAAGATTAATCGAAAGCATATTAGTTGATATTCACAATTTAAACCGGTTCGTAGTAAAGATTAATCGAAAGCATATTAGTTGATATTCACAATGTAAACCGGTTCGTAGTAAAGATCAATCGAAAGCATATTAGTTGATATTCACAATGTAAACCGGTTCGTAGTAAATATCAATCAAAATCATATTCACAATGTAAGCCGGTTCATATTAAAGATCAATCGAAAGCATATTAGTTGATATTCACAATGTAAACCGGTTCGTAGTAAAGATCAATCGAAAGCATATTAGTTGATATTCACAATGTAAACCGGTTCGTAGTAAAGATCAATCGAAATCATATTCACAATGTAAACCGGTTCATATTAAAGATTTATCGAAAGCATATTAGTTGATATTCACAATGTAAACCGGTTCGTAGTAAAGATCAATCGAAAGCATATTAGTTGATATTCACAATGTAAATCGGTTCGTAGTAAAGATCAATCGAAAGCATATTAGTTGATATTCACAATGTAAACCGGTTCGTAGTAAATATCAATCAAAATCATATTCACAATGTAAACCGGTTCATATTAAAGATTTATCGAAAGCATATTAGTTGATATTCACAATGTAAACCGGTTCGTAGTAAAGATCAATCGAAAGCATATTAGTTGATATTCACAATGTAAACCGGTTCGCAGTAAAGATTAATCGAAAGCATATTAGTTGATATTCACAATGTTAACCGGTTCGTAGTAAAGATCAATCGAAAGCATATTCACAATGTAAACCGGTTCATATTAAAGATTTATCGAAAGCATATTAGTTGATATTCACAATGTAAACCGGTTCGTAGTAAAGATCAATCGAAAGCATATTAGTTGATATTCACAATGTAAACCGGTTCGTAGTAAAGATTAATCGAAAGCATATTAGTTGATATTCACAATGTTAACCGGTTCGTAGTAAAGATCAATCGAAACCATATTAGTTGATATTCACAATGTAAACCGGTTCGTAGTAAAGATCAATCGAAGGCATATTAGTTGATATTCACAATGTTAACCGGTTCGTAGTAAAGATCAATCGAAAGCATATTCACAATGTAAACCGGTTCATATTAAAGATTTATCGAAAGCATATTAGTTTATATTTACAATTTAAACCGGTTCGTAGTAAAGATTAATCGAAAGCGTATTAGTTGATATTCACAATTTAAACCGGTTCGTAGTAAAGATAATCGAAAGCATATAAGTTGATATTCACAATGTAAACCGGTTAATATTAAAGATTAATCGAAAGCATATTAGTTGATATTCACAATTTAAACCGGTTCGTAGTAAAGATTAATCGAAAGCATATTAGTTGATATTCACAATGTAAACCGGTTCGTAGTAAAGATCAATCGAAAGCATATTAGTTGATATTCACAATGTAAACCGGTTCGTAGTAAATATCAATCAAAATCATATTCACAATGTAAGCCGGTTCATATTAAAGATCAATCGAAAGCATATTAGTTGATATTCACAATGTAAACCGGTTCGTAGTAAAGATCAATCGAAAGCATATTAGTTGATATTCACAATGTAAACCGGTTCGTAGTAAAGATCAATCGAAATCATATTCACAATGTAAACCGGTTCATATTAAAGATTTATCGAAAGCATATTAGTTGATATTCACAATGTAAACCGGTTCGTAGTAAAGATCAATCGAAAGCATATTAGTTGATATTCACAATGTAAATCGGTTCGTAGTAAAGATCAATCGAAAGCATATTAGTTGATATTCACAATGTAAACCGGTTCGTAGTAAAGATCAATCGAAAGCATATTAGTTGATATTCACAATGTAAACCGGTTCGTAGTAAATATCAATCAAAATCATATTCACAATGTAAACCGGTTCATATTAAAGATTTATCGAAAGCATATTAGTTGATATTCACAATGTAAACCGGTTCGTAGTAAAGATCAATCGAAAGCATATTAGTTGATATTCACAATGTAAATCGGTTCGTAGTAAAGATCAATCGAAAGCATATTAGTTGATATTCACAATGTAAACCGGTTCGTAGTAAAGATCAATCGAAAGCATATTAGTTGATATTCACAATGTAAACCGGTTCGTAGTAAAGATCAATCGAAAGCATATTAGTTGATATTCACAATGTAAACCGGTTCGTAGTAAAGATCAATCGAAATCATATTCACAATGTAAACCGGTTCATATTAAAGATTTATCGAAAGCATATTAGTTGATATTCACAATGTAAACCGGTTCGTAGTAAAGATCAATCGAAAGCATATTAGTTGATATTCACAATGTAAACCGGTTCGCAGTAAAGATTAATCGAAAGCATATTAGTTGATATTCACAATGTTAACCGGTTCGTAGTAAAGATCAATCGAAAGCATATTCACAATGTAAACCGGTTCATATTAAAGATTTATCGAAAGCATATTAGTTGATATTCACAATGTAAACCGGTTCGTAGTAAAGATCAATCGAAAGCATATTAGTTGATATTCACAATGTAAACCGGTTCGTAGTAAAGATTAATCGAAAGCATATTAGTTGATATTCACAATGTTAACCGGTTCGTAGTAAAGATCAATCGAAACCATATTAGTTGATATTCACAATGTAAACCGGTTCGTAGTAAAGATCAATCGAAGGCATATTAGTTGATATTCACAATGTTAACCGGTTCGTAGTAAAGATCAATCGAAAGCATATTCACAATGTAAACCGGTTCAAATTAAAGATTTCTCGAAAGCATATTAGTTGATATTTACAATTTAAACCGGTTCATATTAAAGATTTATCGAAAGCATATTAGTTGATATTCACAATTTAAACCGGTTCGTAGTAAAGATTAATCGAAAGCAGTGGTTCTTCGTGTAATATTTTAAATCGGACCGATAACAATAACACTCCTTATTGTTAATTATTTAATTGTAACACCTGTCGCCTGTTTTGTGTATACAAAAATAAAACATCGCCAAAAAGTGTGTTTTATTTTTGAACATCGAAATGTTTTATGGGGATTTTTTAAAGAACTTATATTGCCATATTATACAATAAAACCACAACCGAAAATGGGTTCGTAAGTAGGAGATTTTGAACTTTAAAGCAGTTTTTACAGGACTGATACTTTATTTTTTTCTGGGCTAATAAAAAGGCTTTCTCACAAAAATACTTAATTATTTCAAATGTCAAGATGTGTTCAGCTAGCAGTATTTAATTAAAGCATTTAAAATATTTCTAATCATCATATTTTCAAACCAAAAACACATGATTTTGCATAACTGCGTATTTGCTTGGCTTTGATAAAAACGTTGCAAGTAAACATAAATATGCAACAACTCTTTGTAATATTCTTATTGCATATAAACTGGTTGCAGTGAAGTCTGATATTAAATGATATTATTGTGATTATAATTGTTTCAATTGATCATGCCATGTCTTGACTCTCTTCTTTTCTTAATTGATCATCATGTCTTCCACAGGCGTCCCCGACTTCGTCAACCATTCAAACCACTCTCTAAACACGCCTGACACTAATAAGAACTAACTTTGAAATTTTCAGTAAAATCGCTCCAGTAGTTTTTGAGTCAATAGAGGATAAACAAGAAACATTAATTTTTTATCTTTAAATAGTATAAAATAAAGTCGCTATCCGTGTTTCTCTGTTTGTGCGCTTATTTCTTCTAAACTAAGCAACGGATTTTGATATGGTTTATACCATCATTTAGAGAATTTCTTCTGGATGATTTACATATATGATACATGAATATAATATTTATAGAAAGTAGAGAAAAGTCGATGTTTTATGATCAAGTCGTAAAAATATATTTTCGGACATTCATAATAATATAGCTGTTACACTCGTACTCAATGGATCTTTGAATGGCTATCCCTTTCTAATGCGTTTCGTTGCACGCTAGGCAGGCTGTTGTAATATGTATGTTCATCTATTCACGCATTAGTTTCTTTACTTCGCTTTAACGAACATTCTATATTTAGTTGTTTTGTTAGTATGAACATAACGCGTATTTGTATTCATATCAGTGACTCAAACGGATCAACAGTTCGGAGAACGACTGTCCGCGGATCACGAGTCGGTTCACCGTAAATTACATCTATTCATTCTGCGAAAATCATGTGTTTCTATTATGTTTTTTCCTTTTTTTCTCGTTTCGTGTATTTTTTTATATTTTGTTGCAATATAATTAAACCCCTTCAAACAAGTTTTTTTTTGCTTCAATATTGTTTCCCAACCAGTGTTTCGAAAACTTTCAAATGCCCACACTGAGAAAAATGAGTATCGCTTATTTATTAAAACCTGTTAAAACGTGATAGCAATTAATTTCCTGATAAGATTACATTCAGAATATATCGGAACACTTGTTCATGCAGGTGTTCATTTTCTGATGTAAATAAAGTGCGACATTATTTGTGTTTTTATGAATGCGTTTTCTGCCGTCCTCATAACACATTCGCGTTTTACTGATACTTTGTTAGGAAATTTGTCAATTCATTCGCTAAAGGCCTTCAGTACCGTTTTAAAAGGAATCCGAATAATTTAACCAGATTTGTAATAAATTAGCAATATTTTTTATCTGCAAATTTTCTCCGTACAGTTGTCAGTTTCCAAAAAGCTTCTAGCAAACTTATTTCCATCAAAATTTCTGTATTGTCGGTCAAGATTGTCGTGTATTGCTTATTCTGGTCGACAAATTGCCTTGTCTGGCTGGTGAGTTTGCTCAGCTACCGATATCATGACAATACTAGCGCAGACCCGTGACAAATCACGGATAGCCATAGAGACGCTATTTCTTACTAATATCACGCGAATTCGCGTACGCGTAGTACGCGGGAACCGGATTCGGTAGATTGGACGGCCAACACCTTGCCCTGCAAGAATACTGACGGCCAAAACCTTGCCCTGCAAGAATATTGACGTCCAGTACCTGGCCCTGCAAGAATATTGACGGCCAACACCTTGCCCTGCAAGAATATCGACGGCCAACACCTTGCCCTGCAAGAATATTGACGGCCAACACCTTGCCCTGCAAGAATATTGACGGCTAACACCTTACCCTGCAAGAATATCGACGGCCAACACCTTGCCCTGCAAGAATATTGACGGCCAACACCTTGCCCTGCAAGAATACTGACGGCCAACACCTTGCCCTGCAAGAATATTGACGGCCAACACCTTGCCCTGCAAGAATATTGACGGCTAACACCTTGCCCTGCAAGAATATTGACGGCTAACACCTTGCCCTGCAATAATATTGATAGCCAACACCTTGCCCTGCAAGAATATTGACGGCTAACACCTTGCCCTGCAAGAATATTGACGTCTAACACCTTGCCCTGCAAGAATATTGACGGCTAACACCTTACCCTGCAAGAATATTGACGGCTAACACCTTGCCCTGCAAGAATATTGACGGCCAACACCTTGCCCTGCAAGAATATTGACGGCTAACACCTTGCCCTGCAAGAATATTGATGTCCAACACCTTGCCCTGCAAGAATATTGATGGCCAACACCTTGCCCTTCAAGAATATTGATGGCCAACACCTTGCCCTGCAAGAATATTGACGGCTAACACCTTGCCCTTCAAGAATATTAATGTCCAACACCTTGCCCTGCAAGAATATTGATGGCCAACACCTTGCCCTTCAAGAATATTGATGGCCAATACCTTGCCCTGCAAGAATATTGACGGCTAACACCTTGCCCTGCAAAACTATCGATGGGCAAGACCAAATAAAATGATAATAATATATTTGAGGTACATTACATAATTTTGAATATTCGCGGTATCACCATTTTTAATGTGAAACCACACAAGAGTCCCAACTGCTCCCAACCGTCTGGAGCCAGAGAGACCATGGCATCCCCAAATTGGGGTATGTTGTATAGTTGAAGTCTTTGGGGAGGGGAAGGAGATGGAGAAGAGGAAGGCGGGGAACTACTTGGCTATTCAGATCTGGTTACCAAACACGGCCAAAGCCATTTCAAGAAACGTTTCAATTCCGAATGATGGTCTTACCCCAGGGCGATACTGAAAGTATCTTCCACTCTGGTGAAAGCTCACGACTCAAAATGGAAACCTTACTTGAAATGCCTTCAGCCGTGTTTGGTGACCATATCTAGATAGCCAGGCACTTAAAAATCTTAATTAGCCATCTTATCCCCTTCCACAATATATTCCAATTGAGTATGGAGGACATAGTCTCACTGGCTCCGATCAGCACTGTGCTGTATTCACATAAGAAAACTTTGAGAAACACTGAGCGCCAACCGGGTAAAACCCATGTCTGATGAAGCAAGACAAATCTACATAAATAAAAATGTTAAATCCCATCACCACAGACAGAATAAAACCATAAACATTTAATTGGTATCACAGATTATTGCATTGTGATAATTGACCCGCTTGCATGGATTTCAATACTGTACTAAAGGATGTGGCCAAAACAGACAGTGCATAAATAGACAGTGCAAAAACAGACAGTGCAAAAACAGACAGTGCATAAATAAACAGTGCATAAATAGACAGTGCGAAAACAGACAGTGCAAAAACAGACAGTGCAAAAACAGACAGTGCATAAATAGACAGTGCAAAAACAGACAGTGCATAAATAGACAGTGCAAAAACAGACAGTGCATAAATAGACAGTGCATAAATAGACAGTGCAAAAAAAGACAGTGTATAAATAGACAGTGCATAAATAGACAGTGCATAAATAGACAGTGCATAAATAGACAGTGCAAAAACAGATAGTGCAGTTTTGAATAAATATTAACCCTTCAGTACTTTAAACACTTTTGTTCAATGTTTTCTGTGTTTTTCAAATGCGCTATACACATCTAATTATGGAGATAGACATATACCATCACAGAATTTTCTGTAGGCCTTTTTAAGATATACAATTCTTTAGTACATTATTTTGATATATTTCATAAGGTTTAGCCAGCTTTAGCAATAGAAAATATTTTTTTACGACTTGATTACAAAACATCGATTTTCCTCGACTTTCCATAAATATAATATGAATATATCATATATACACGGTGTCCGGAAACTCGTAGTACAAGCGGGAAACTGGAGAATCTACACCACATGGGGAACCCAAAAAAACATAAAGTTTTTTGATTTGAGCATTTTCACAAAAAAAAAAAAAACAAAAAAAAATATTTTTCGGCTATTTTTGGGTTAAAGTTTTTTCTGGTGTTTAGGGTTGAACAACAGATGTTTTAACCCTGCAGAGCAGAAATATTTTATGATTACACCGGATTAAATGAAGGGTGATTTCAAAATAATGCTTAAAATCCGAGTTTCTTCATTTGTTTTACTTTCAAATAGTTTTAATTAGTTGGGTACTTTGATCTTTAGTAATAATTTATAAGAATTTGATTAAAAAAAAAAAAAAAAAAAAAAAAAAAAATGAACTTCTAACTCGATTTACTCGATAACGAAAGCACAAATCAAAAAAAAATATACTACAAAATCGACTCCAAATGTGATGTAGATTCACCAGTTTCCCGCTTGTACTACGAGTTTCCGGACACCCTGTATATAAAAACCTTCTGGAAGAAATTTTCTAAATTATAGTGAAAACTTTGTCAAAATCCGTTGCGTAGTTTAGAAGAACTAAGCGCACAAACAGAGAGACGCGGATGCCGACTTCATTTTATACTATTTAGAAATTTTGCTTAAAAACAAATACTGATTTAGAAAGTAGATAAAATTTTCTTTCAGGTGTAATAAATAAACCTGACTATTTCTAAATAATAAAATTTTAATATCAAACGTGAAAAATGTTGTCAAAAACGCTAACCACAAATCTTCACTTAATTTTTTACTTCAATCATAGAAAAATTGAAGAAATTTGTAAGAAAACTGTACCTTCACTTTTATCTCGTTCATGTAATAAAAATTGTTATTTTCGCGTGATAAAAAAAAAGATAGAATAAGTTTACTATGTTTCGAGAACAGATTATTTGATTTGCTCTTCGACTGTACACAAAGTTATTTTAACATTTTTCTAGACACTGCCGTCTTTGTAAAAAAACATGCATGTAGCTCTTTGGTGAACAGCTGTTTGAATAGAAGGTCAACCAGAATTTTGCATTTACAAAACTTGTTTATGCGCCATCGGAATACAAAAGTCTAGATGGGCCCTCTATTTATTTCTCTATCTTCAGGGCGGCGCATCAGCTTCCAATACAAAACTCTAGATGAGCCCTCTATTTATCTCCGGGGCGGCGCATCTGCTTCCAATACAAAACTCTAGATGAGCCTTCTATTTATCTCCAGGGCGGCGCATGGGTTTCCAATACAAAACTCTAGATGAGCCCTCTATTTATCTCTCTATCTCCAGGGCGGCGCATGGGTTTCCAATACAAAACTCTAGATGAGCCCTCTATTTATCTCCGGGGCGGCGCATCTGCTTCCAATACAAAACTCTAGATTAGCCTTCTATTTATCTCCAGGGCGGCGCATGGGTTTCCAATACAAAACTCTAGATGAGCCCTCTATTTATCTCTCTATCTCCAGGGCGGCGCATGGGTTTCCAATACAAAACTCTAGATGAGCCCTCTATTTATCTCTCTATCTCCAGGGCGGCGCATGGGTTTCCAATACAAAACTCTAGATGAGCCCTCTATTTATCTCTATATCTCCAGGGCGGCGCATGGGTTTCCAATACAAAACTCTAGATGAGCCCTCTATTTATCTCCGGGGCGGCGCATGGGTTTCCAATACAAAACTCTAGATGAGCCCTCTATTTATCTCCAGGGCGGCGCATGGGTTTCCAATACAAAACTCTACATGAGCCCTCTATTTATCTCTCTATCTCCAGGGCGGCGCATGGGTTTCCAATACAAAACTCTAGATGAGCCCTCTATTTATCTCTCTATCTCCAGGGCGGCGGATGGGTTTCCAATACAAAACTCTAGATGGGCCCTCTGTTTATCTCTCTAACTCCCTCCAGGACGGCGCATCTGCATATTTCCATAAAACATAGAAAATATTTCACTTAAAATCCATTAAAATGTACGGAAGAAAAACAAACCGTGGTGCTAGGAGTTGCTACACTGGCCATCAGGCTATACTGCCAGAATGTATGGGAAATGTCACAAGTTGGTGACAATATTGTCACCGTAGGTTCGTTGAGTATCCGGAAGGATTCAGGCTACATCGATAGTTGCCTCTATCTGTATAACTCAATGGTATATTTTCATATTTACTAATTTTGTTTGCAGATTCAAACCGGAGAGTTGCCAGGTGTCCGTCGAGGTGTGCTGCAATGCTCCCCGTGAAGAGGGCAACCCCGTGGAGACTGTGGAGCAGCCGGAGCGTCTGCGCGGCTGCGGGGTGCGCAACGAGAAAGGGGTCGACTTCCAATTGCTCTCCTCCCCCGTAAGTATCACGAGGCTCGCTTCTTGAACCAAAGTACAGTGGCCTACAACGGTTCCACGACAAAACAAACAACAAACCTAACCTCATCTAAGATAAACTAACCTATTCTTTTTACCATATACAGTGTATCTCACATACATGCAAATTGATAGACCAGTCTATTAGGTAAAAGGAAACAAACCAAGTGCACGGAGCGGGGAAGCGGCATGGCCGTCTTTCTTTCTGTGATTTGTCAATAAATGAATAACTCACATTGCAATATCACTTATTCAGTATGCGAAAATAAAATTGGCTACGAATTACTAATCCTTTATACAATGGCAAAAAAACTTAAGGCGATGCCATACGTAGTAATGCAAAATCATGTGTTTTTGGTTTGAAAATTTGGTCGCCTAGAAATGTTTCAGATACCTTAATTAAATACTGCGAGTAGAATACATCTTGGCCTTTGAAATAATGGAAAAATTTTTAGATAAGTCTTTTTATAAGCCCAGAAAAAAATAATGTAAAGGCCTATGAAAACTGCTTTAAAGTTCAAAATCTCCTACTTACGAACCCATTTTCGTTTATGATTTTATTGTATAATGTGGCAAAGTAAGTTATTTATAAAATGATCAAAAAAAAATTTAATATTTATGCCTGAACATCCACAAAATAAAATAAAAGGCACTTTTTGGCCATGTTTTTTTCTTGCATAAATCAAAACAGCTGGATGGTGTTAAGTGGGAATTTAAACCTAATCGCCATCTACGTAAGGGTTGCACGACGTAGTGCATCGCCTTAACTACAAATCCCAAATCGGATAAACAAATGTTCAGACTTGTTTCCAAAATCAATTATTTAGTTAGACACAATGTGTTATAATTTACCCACCTCAGAAAGGTCCCATGGACTGCGCTGCAAACTGTTGCCTTACTTAGGCAACTTTACTGTGCAGAGTTTGGTTATTTCAATGTGCGCTCTTCTGCGGTCAACTTACGAATGATGTTGTAATTTGTTCAAAGCACTCTCTAATCCTCGTGGTGCCAAAAGTATGGTCACGTGGTTTGTCTCCAGTTCGTCGGAACGATACCCAGATTTTATGTTAGAGCGAGTTTATTAATTTTGTCTGTGATCTTACTAAGGACGGGTTGTTTCGGAGAATTTGAACAAAACTTGAATAAGACTTTCACAGAACCCGATAATGAACCTGGAAATTTGATGAATTGTTCAAATTCTCCGAAACAACCCTTCCTAAATGTAATAAAACATATTTACATATTTTAATTGTCCTATTGTTTTTTTGCAGGGAAATGAATCAGAGTTCGGAGAGTTCCCTTGGACTGTGGCCATCTTGAATGTGGCTGACAGTAGCGCCGTGTGCGCGGGGTCCCTCATTCACCCCTCCGTAGTCCTAACGGGAGCCCATTGCCTCGCAAAGTGAGTTCACCGAAACCCCCTACATACCATTCAATTTGTTTCATTCAACTGTTGTGTGTCGACCATTGATTGTTTTAACAAATCATTATAAGCATTAATTACTTGCTTGAAATATCCATACAAATTGAGAATTGAGCCCGCATCTTCCGATGTCCAGACAGGTGCTCTGGACCACTGAGGACCACTTCCCAACCCGCCAAATAATTCAATATGTAAAAGTACTTCAATCGATAATTACTACTTTTTTTCTGATTTTCTGTCCGGGATAAATCTTCCCCACAGGAAAAACTAAACCCTTCCACACACTTTTCCACAAATGATCATCTAGTCAATCCACATTATGCAAGTGCATTATATAAGCATAATAAATACAAAACAATACAAGAACAACACGTCAACTCACCAGAGATCAAATGGGAAAATAATTCACCAACTCCAGATATTTTCATATCAGAGGGTTCGGCTCGGTAGAACTCCTAACAGGGCCTATAAATCCTACTGATCCCTCAACATAAATATTTAAAAAATCTTTCGTTATCCTACATGTATTCAAAATGACCGACTTTTGCATCTTTATATATAAATTCTTTGACAGATCTAATACGCCTAAATTTTGAATGAGAGAGCTAGGTATAATGCCAGTAGCCGAAATAACAAATGGTAATATTTTTATAGTCTGAGAATGCCAAATTCTTTTAATCTTATTGAAGAAATCTTGAGTACCGAGCCGAACCCTCTGAGGAGATTTGATTGAGAAACGGAAATACAAACTGTAACGTATGTTAACTCTACATACTCAATAATAACAATGCTTGTATTATAATATTTATCTGAAAGAAGACTATCACGGTTCTGGACTGAGAGGCTCATTCCCGCTCATACGATCTCTTATATACGTCTCGTACTCGCTGTCTCGCTCTCATGCTGTCCCCCTTACACACATACACCACACAAACGAATTCTCCGACTTTCTGACAGCGTCCTTAGAAATATAACGGTCAATATGCCAGCGGCCTGAATGGTTAATCAATTTAATTTCAATTGATTTCTTTTTGTTTGATGGACCTGGTTTTGTTTTCCAGACTCCGGCCCCTGGAGATAAAAATCCGCGCCGGAGAATGGGACACACAGACCACCAAGGAGCGCCTGCCGTACCAGGAAAGGAACGCAGACAGGTTCTTGCTTCACCCCAAATTCAACGCACAAACTCTGGCTAATGACGTCGCACTCATCTTCCTGAAGGAGCCGGTGGTGTTGGCTGACAACGTCAACACGGTAAGTCTCTTTTCAAAACCTTTGACAACATCGTCTAGTAGTTCTGTGAACAGTATACCTCGCTTCTAAAAAAGCATGTTTTTCTTATATTTATTATTTATTATTATTATTATTATGTACAGAGCAGGCAGCATTCTGCTGATGCGCTCATATCTGATTTGACAACAAGTTTGCCAGTAATTGAGTTGTTTTAAGTTTGAACTAAGTCCTTTCTTGTCTCCAAATGTGAATCCAATAGAGCTTTGAATTGATTTATATTTGTTGCATGGATGACATGTTGTGGGAGTTTGTTCCAAGCATCCACTACTCTATTTGCAAGGAAGTGTTTTCTAGGATTAGATGCAAAAGGCGTTTTGGTAATAGTGTCCACGGAGATTTATATTTTTATTAGTAGTGAAGATTTGTTGGATGCTAGGGCAACTGTAATGTCCAGATAAAAGTCTCCATCAAGTCACCCCTTTCTCTTCTTTCTTGTAAGGTTGGTAATCTTAGTTCCTTGAGTCTATCTTCGTATCGTAGATCTTTCAGAGCTCTTTAATAAATCATTTAATAAATCAAAAACAAAATTTCCTCTGAAATTATGACATTTGTAAGTAGGTACCTACTTAAATACATACATAAATAGATGTCGTAGATTATTTAAAGCATTCTCGAACCCTCCTGGTGAAAAAAATATACCCACGTGATTTGTCTCCAGCTCGACGAAACGATACCCAGATTTCATGTTAGGGCAAGTATATATCTTTTGACGTCTTCTGACTTCTCTGGGAGTGTTCAAGATGCGCCTGACCACCAGCTGCGTGGTGTGCCAGATGGGTAGAGGGTTTTGACCTCTTCGCCGCAGCGGGAGGATGGATTAATGCGCCCTATACTGATCCCTAGATTCCTACACAGCCCTCATACCTTTCTCCTTACCCTCCTTCATTTCCTTAAAAATATCTCCACACAGCATCCCCAAAGATGAAATAGGCCCTGAGGGAATTTTTTTCTTCTGTAGTGTTATATTATTTAAAATTATTATTAAATATTTTTTTTTATTTTAAAAAGAAAGGCAAACAATCCCGGGTTACGAATAACATGACAATATTTGAAAATCTCCTACTACCACCACAGTGAGCGGAAAATGTTGCTTGTGTTGTGATGGAAGACTTAGCCACCTGAGGAAATGAACACACAACGCCTGGGTGGGACCCAAACGCGATGCCAACTCAGCCACTGACCGCTAGATTTCACCGTTTATTTCATATCTTTAGGTTCTGGCATAATATGACAAAAATCGCTCCATTGTATATACGTTTATAGATTCTGACAGTTTGATTTTTCATTCCAGGTTTGCTTGCCAGCAGCCGATAATACTTTCAACGGCGCGAAGAGATGCTTCGGAACCGGCTGGGGAAAGACTAACTTTGGTAGGTTTCCTTTCACAACTACAATATCAACAGTGCACCGTTCAGTTAGACCAGAGGTTCCCAAACTTTTTGCCCCGTAGACCACATGCCAAATTTTTTTTTTTCCGTAGACCCCCTGCCTGCCGAATATTGAATTTTCCTTAAACTATTAATGTCCCATGTGATAATCATTTATTTTTTTCGTAAAAAGATTCCCTTCCCTTGCCTGCCCAACAACCGGGTGGCGGTATAGTTCCTCTGTCTTTACATTGTGCAGACAGCGGCACCCTTGTGAGGTATTACACCAAATGAAAATGAAGCAGGATAAGCAACGGGAATTTCTTTCTGTAGCTAGTCCTACAGAACTGCCCCTTAAGTTCTTTGTCAGTGCTTATTCCGGTCATTTCTTCTTGTCACATGTTTTCCGATTCTTCAACGTTCCATTTCGACATACAAAATGTCCTCAAACTTAATTTTAAAGTCCGTGTAAAATACATTTAAATGTTGAATGTCATTATTACCTTGGACGTTTTTCAAAAACAAGTTGGGGAACTAGTAAAATTCGCGGCTTCCAATGTGCAATGTTTTGCTTGAATATATTAATTCTGACGAGAAAAGGAACGTAGACTCTATTTATATACCTCAATTAACAACTTGAAATATAAAAATGCAAATATCAAATAATTAATTTCTCAGTATATTATATTTGTGTTAGGTCTATTGTGTCATTTACGGAACTCCTAAATGTTGACTTGAGATAAATGGGGGTCCGCTCGTATGTACCCCCATTTGAATCTCGTGGACCCTCAATTTTTTTTCTCGCTGACATAGACCCCCAGCAAGCCAATATCAACCCTTGGGGGTCCATATAGAACACTTTGGGAACCTCTGAGTTAGAACATCCTTTCTGTGGAAGCCATGGAAATGTCGGCGTATCTTGTATTATTAAAATATTTGCATCAATTTAATTTTACCTCCAACAGATATTTATTTGATCACAAGAAATAACCAAATACGCCCATGATGAGCTGTTATTTGATTATAAAATATATATGTATACTAATATATAATTGTCCGTCTGGTTCGCAGGCAAAGCCGACCGCTACGCCGTGATCATGAAAAAGGTGGAAGTCGACACAGTGGAGTTTGCCACTTGCCAGCGCCAATTCCAAAAGACGCGGCTGGGTCCCAAGTTCAAGCTGCACTCCACCTTCCTGTGTGCCGGAGGAGTGAAGGGACGTGACACTTGCAAGGTAATGAAGCAACTGTACTTGGTTTATCATTTATTAATTTATTATTGGGCACATATAAGCAGAGATGTGCAAAATATAAATATTGTCATTTTTAGGGCCATCATCAAAATATAAACTAATATAAAAAAAATATTATCAGTGTTTTTTGTAATGGTATCATTAATTTTGCCAGGGCTCCTACCAGGGAGCAACTTGATAGACGTAAATATCTCTCATGGCGAGGATAAGGACCGACTGATATACGGGGCTAATTGAACGACGGCCCAATTGAACGACGGCTCAATTAAACGACGTCTCAATTGAACGATGGCTCGATTGAACGACGGCTCAATTGAACAAAAATGGGAATACCGGGATGCTTTTCGACCTCTTTGTCGGTCGCATGTGATTATAATGGCGCAATGTTTATAATGTGGTGATTTATTATAATGCAAGTTTTTCTTAAATTTTCTTATATTTTTAATGGGGGTTTACTGCACAAACGCACTTTAGAGAATACCGCCACTGGTAATAACCCAGTATAATTAAAACTGCCACTGGTAATAACCCAGTATAATTAAAACCGTCACTGGTAATAACCCAGTATAGTTAAATAAATAATGAAATGTGTTGTATTTCAGGGTGACGGAGGTGGCCCATTGGTGTGCCCATCACCAGCGGCGGGCAGGTATCTGCAAGCGGGCATTGTGGCATGGGGCATTGGTTGCGGCGAGAAGGACGTGCCTGCGGCCTACGGACACGTGGCCAAGTTCCGCCCCTGGATCGACCAGAGCGTACAGGCCGCCGGACTCGAAACCGCCTCTTACACCCTCGTTGTCTAGATCTAAATTTATATGACTGACACAATTGTAGAAATTAATCCATTTTTACATCAATTCAATTTTTTTTCTGATTTAATATTATTATACATATTAACAAGTGACAAAACAGAACAGTTTAATCCGGATATCATGACAACCAATTTAAACCATTTTTTTCGTCATATAACATTATAACATTTTAAACTTTAGTTCATTTTTTTTTTTCAAGAATGACCGCGTTGTAAATCTAAAGGCCCGTTTTGTTTCGCAGAAATTCTCGTGGGACGAAGTCATTAAATGGCCATTCAGCGCCATTTTGTTTTTTTTAACATTGGGAAGGTTCGTTTTGGTGCGCTTGAAGCTGAAACGGACGTGAAATCGGCCAAATGGCCATGTGATGACAGTTACATTTGAATTTATTTGAAACAACTGAACCTAAGACATTTTTAACAAACAAAGAATCTTGACTTATATTATAACTTGTTAAAATTATACTCTTTACAATATTTTTAATACACATTTAACGCATTCACAGACACAATGTCTATTGACGCTGTTTTCGAGATGTGGTGTTACGCAATGTATATGTTCGTCTTTTGGTCACGGACGCTGAAACAACAGACTATAAAGTCAATCTTTTTATTTCTATTTGTGTACCAACGGGAACACTTAAAACATTATGCGTCCTGTGACGAGATACATATAATAGCGTGTGTAGTACGTATCACTAATCTTCGGCAAGTGTCCGTGAATCTGTTAAATAAATTAATCAACGTTTAAACGTTTTACTGATAAAAAATCTCATGTTTTTATACTTTCTTAACCTTTTGCATATGAAATTAATAAATCTTTTTTGATTTAATAAAGTGTGTTTTTTTGTTGTTAGCTTCTATATTTTGTCACCATAAGTAATAGCGCCCTTATATGGAAAAACAGCGTTATCTGAAAAAGTGATTTCTGAAATATGTATTGGCTGTTAGACCATATACACATAGAAATTCCAATTAATTTATATGTAATGAGGTATTCCAATTGATAAACAAAACGTTTAATGTATTTTGATCAATTTATTCATATGTTTTGAGTACCAAAAAACGTAACAGAAAAAGAAACCACGCTATTTTTCCATGAATCTATCAATTTATAGACAAAACTTTGACCGCCACCTTGAGAAGGTTCGTGACTGTTTCAATGTCTCAGAAACCCAAGTGTGTCTGATTTCGACGAAGAGGGAGATCAATGACTGTCCAGGTGCTATTTGATTGGAGGGTATGTAGTCACATCATTTTGACCGCCACCTAGAGAAGAGGGATATCAATGACTCTCTGGTGCAATTTGATTGGAGGGTATGTAGTCACATCATTTTGACCACCACCTCGAGAAGAGGGAGATCAATGACTCTCTGGTGCAATTTGATTGGAGGGTATGTAGTCACATCATTTTGACCGCCACCTAGAGAAGAGGGAGATCAATGACTCTCTGGTGCAATTTGATTGGAGGGTATGTAGTCACATCATTTTGACCACCACCTCGAGAAGAGGGAGATCAATGACTCTCTGGTGCAATTTGATTGGAGGGTATGTAGTCACATCATTTTGACCGCCACCTAGAGAAGAGGGAGATCAATGACTCTCTGGTGCAATTTGATTGGAGGGTATGTAGTCACATCATTTTGACCACCACCTCGAGAAGAGGGAGATCAATGACTCTCTGGTGCAATTTGATTGGAGGGTATGTAGTCACATCATTTTGACCACCACCTCGAGAAGAGGGAGATCAATGACTGTCTGGTGCAATTTGATTGGAGGGTATGTAGTCACATCATTTTGACCACCACCTCGAGAAGAGGGAGATCAATGACTCTCTGGTGCAATTTGATTGGAGGGTATGTAGTCACATCATTTTGACCACCACCTCGAGAAGAGGGAGATCAATGACTGTCTGGTGCAATTTGATTGGAGGGTATGTAGTCACATCATTTTGCTGTATAGCGATTTATATTCAATTAAAAAAAAACAACAATAAAAAATTCTGTCACCTGTTGCATTTACTCTCTTTGTACCAATAAAAATGTTGACATTATTTGCTAAACATTTGCAAGGACTTGGCGAGTTTGCTTCATAATTTGTTTGTAAATGGTGACATTGAAATAGGTCATTACAGCCATAAGGATCTTTTTCAATGTCACCTTATTCGCTTGACAAGAACAAATTGCATTTTAACACATTCTTTGCGGGAAACGAGAAAACTCGTCAAAACCTTTTTACAGTAAGACGCGGGAGACGAGTTTACTCGTTTTGTTGCGCAAAGCGGTAATGAGCGGGAAACTTGTAAACAAAGGGTTCTAAATGGGTGCGGGGTCATGTGTTTTCTATTGTCGGCGGTACCCGATCTATCTACCTGTCAATACAATGAGTTTGAAACACAACAAAAATATTTAAAAAAATAAATCGTTGTCGCGTATGTTCCGCTCACAAACTACGCATTGAAACGCGGTACATGTGCAAGTTTTGCAATGTGCCCCTGCATAAAGGAAAGTGTTTCGAACGCTATCACACATTGAACACTATTAGGTTATAGTTTTTTTTTTATGTATTGAAAATTTCTAAATAATCTTGCAATTTTGTATGAATAGAGTTATTTCGATTGTGAAATACTGTTTTTTCTATGATTCCCAAGAAAGTAGAATGTTTTTGTTCATAAAAAAGGAATTACAAGTACATTGCTAAGTAAATAAATAGAAACATCTTTTTAAAGTAAAACACTGAAAGTTTCATCGAAAAATATCAAATAGATCATAAGATATGAATATTTAAGTTTCTAAGAAGTCTAATTGTGGCACTAAAATTAAAAAAAAAAAACGCGGCTACGCCATTATTTGGCGGTAAAATGCCCGACCATATAGTGTTAATATTATTCTAGCTCGTCGCTTCGTCACTTGCAAACATATTTATTTTATATGTGAAAAAGATCATCGCAAAATTCAGATGTCATAAATCCGATTTAAAAAAGTAGACTTATTTTTTTTCTGATAAACGCTTATTTAGCAGGAAAATATAATAAAACTCAAGCATATGTTAGTATTTCTTAATTATAATATATTTTTTTATAAAATTACAAAGAAAAAAAAAAACATTTCTTTGAATATAAGTAGCTATCCAGGGGAAACTACGTAGGACAGATATATACAATTTTATAAAAATATGAACACATTATCAGCTAAGATGTACAATTTACAAAAACATCATTTTCGAAAAACAAGTAAGGTATTACGAAAATAATCAGCTGACATTTTTTTTTTTTAAAGCGTTATTATCCGTAGACAATTTGTTCACTTTTTGGAACAGCTCATATAGTCTAATAGAAATCCTTGTCTCTTTTACCGTCATAGTTAGAAATATCAACTAAACAGTGAAAAAATATCAAACTTTACTTTCTATGAAATCAAAGGTTTCGAATGCAATTTGAGATAAATTTATGAAACAATTTTTATTAATTATTTTTATATGAAACGACAAAAAGGTGAGGTGGCAGTATTGTTTATAATACATTAATCTAATAAAATATGTGATTTTTTTTCATGATCAATAATTTTAAATCAGTATTTAGACAAAAAGAAAACGTAAAGTGAGCATTTTTTTAATTTTTTATGTTTGATTTCAAAATTTTAATGTTTAAAAAATTAAATGTTTAATTCTAATAGAGGGTTTTCCAATAAGAGGTGTTATTTTGAATAGCCCGCTATTTCGGTAGATGTTACTTTTGAAGCTGTCATTTTTTGACATTTGACAAGTAGAAACTACGCCATTGATAAAAATGGAACGATACACGCTTCAACAACGCATTGAAATTATTAAAATTCACTTGAGTGAATCAAATGCAAATCATCTTGAGTGATGAGGCCCATTTCCACCTCGGTGGCTTAGTCAACAAGCAAAATTGTCGCATCTGGGGCTCGGAAAACCCAAGAGTTATTGTTGAAAAGCCTCTCTATCCTCAACGTGTGACTTGAGGTGCGGTTTATGGTCCGGCGGAGTCATTGGACCTTACTTTTTCGAAAATGAGGCTGGAGCAACAGTTACAGTGAATGGATTGCGCTATCGAGAGATGATTAATGATTTTTTATGGTCGGAATTGGAAGGTATTGATCTGGACAACGTTTACTTTCAACAAAACGGCGCTACGTGCCACACAAGCAACGAAACCATTGATCTTTTACGGGAAAAGTTTCTTTGAATATCAAAATAACACCTCTTATTGGAAAACCCTGTACTAAAATTTGAGAGCTTATTTCATAACATATCAGAAACAGTTTTTAGTTTTCAGATATATTCAGAAATATCCCACGCGTTTGGATTTAATTGCAAAGCGAAAATACAAACAAATTGTCCGGCTTTCTGTCAGCGTCTTTTAAGAAACGTAACGAATAATATGCGAGAGAAGCGAAGAATCACTGGATACAATATAATTTATTACACTTGTGGGTGGTGAAGAGTGGATTGGAGACATTACGATGTTTGGGCCAGCCGGAGATTCTTCAGCCTCGCCTCCATGACCTGGTGGAAGTCTTCTTCTGAAGGTTTCTTGGCGGCCTCGTCGGGTACATTCTTTTTCTTCTCCGCATCTGAAACATTAAACAAAGTATCTCAATTAAAGCCATAAAATAGAATCTAAAATGTAAATGAATATTTTATTATATTTTTCATTTAACCGTCAGAGTAATTTGTTCAGTTTTGCAAACAAACAAAGGCGAAGCTTAATGCTAAATCACTATTTTGATTAATCTTTATAAGGAATTGGTGTACATTACGAACACCAAAAAATATGCTTTAGATAAATTGAGGGTTATACTATTGCTTCGCTTGAGTAGAATACAAATGATATAATAAATTACTCAATAAAAAATATAAATGTAAACTACTAAAAAAAACATTTTTTCAATAGAAATGTACGAACGGTGAAAGGAAACAACTTTAAAAAAATACAGTATTATAGCTAAGATTATTTGTGACAGTTTCACTTGATTAACTTTTTTGCTTTCTTATAAAATTATTTACAAAATAAATAAAAACCAGTTTTGTGCTTGAAATCGAACGTTTCTAGACTCCGTTTGTCAAGCGATTTTAATGCCTATTACCTACGATATAAGGTATACCAAGAATTTACACATTTTTGGCTTGTAGCTTCCTCTTTAAAGTCAATTCAGGAACAGCTCGTATGGTCTCATAAAACAGTGTTAGAAAGAGAAAACGCCACGCTTTATATTCAAATCTACAAATTAACCACTGAATAATTCATATATGCATCTTTATGAAACCAAAAGTACCGACCGCGATTTGAAAGAAAATAATTATTTTTATAAGAAACGACAAAAAAGTGACGTGACAATAACGTTTTTAATACATTTGTCTAATAAAATGCATGTGCTTTTATATATAATTTCGTTTTCAGTAATTTTAATTACAAAAAACATAAGTTGAGACAGTTTAATTTTATTTCTAATAATAAAAGAAATATGTGTTTATTTCTAATAACAAAATATGAGAGCGTATTTCAAAAACAATTTTTAGTTTTGGGATACATTTAGAAATATTACATTTATTTGTATTTGATTGGTGCGTGGATATACTGAGACCTGTAATAGAAAACAATATATCAAATAAAATTTACTTGCGCAGGCTGGGATTTGAACCCGCAACCTCCGGCTTGCTAGTCAAGAGTCTTGCCCCTCGAACACGGAGGCCGTCAGATGTGCCATATGCCAGAGGCCTGAGGGTTTAAAAAACAAGCGCATGAAGGAATGGATTAAATACCAAATTGTTTCCGGACCGGACTGGTCGGCACCTCGGGCAGCCCCGGGAACAGGTCCTCCTCTTGGCTGCTGTCGAGTCCTCCGTTACCTCTCCCACCATCCCCTCCGGCTCCGCTCTCTGCTGCCATCAGCTCCCGCAGCTCTTCCTCCAGTTCGGCGGCATCAAACGACACTCCCATTGGCTGCGATATGGCCGCCTCGATGTCGGAATAGGTGTCCAGCGACTGAAACAATTATTTAGTTCAGAATAAGTGAGTATGGACAGAATGAGCGTACAGAGTCCGAAACAATCATTTAGTACAGAATAAGTGTCTACCGACTGAAACAATCATTTATTACAGAATAAGTGTCTACCGACTGAAACAATCATTTATTACAGAATAAGTGTCTACCGACTGAAACAATCATTTATTAAAAAATAAGTGTCTACCGACTGAAACAATCTTTTAGTACAGAATAAGTGTCTACCGACTGAAACAATCATTTAGTACAGAATAAGTGTCTACCGACTGAAACAATCATTTATTACAGAATAAGTGTCTACCGACTGAAACAATCATTTATTAAAGAATAAGTGTCTACCGACTGAAACGATCATTTATTACAGAATAAGTGTCTACCAACTGAAACAATCATTTATTAAAGAATAAGTGTCTACCGACTGAAACAATCTTTTAGTACAGAATAAGTGTCTACCGACTGAAACAATCATTTAGTACAGAATAAGTGTCTACCGACTGAAACAATCATTTATTAAAGAATAAGTGTCTACCGACTGAAACAATCTTTTAGTACAGAATAAGTGTCTACCGACTGAAACAATCATTTAGTACAGAATAAGTGTCTACCGACTGAAACAATCATTTAGTACAGAATAAGTGTCTACCGACTGAAACAATCATTTAGTACAGAATAAGTGTCTACCGACTGAAACAATCATTTAGTACAGAATAAGTGTCTACCGACTGAAACGATCATTTATTACAGAATAAGTATCTACCGATTGAAACAATCATTTATTAAAGAATAAGTGTCTACCGACTGAAACAATCTTTTAGTACAGAATAAGTGTCTACCGACTGAAATAATCATTTAGTACAGAATAAGTGTCTACCGACTGAAACAATCATTTAGTACAGAATAAGTGTCTACCGACTGAAACAATCATTTATTAAAGAATAAGTGTCTACCGACTGAAACAATCTTTTAGTACAGAATAAGTGTCTAACGACTGAAACAATCATTTAGTACAGAATAAGTGTCTACCGACTGAAACAATCATTTAGTACAGAATAAGTGTCTACCGACTGAAACAATCATTTAGTACAGAATAAGTGTCTACCGACTGAAACAATCATTTAGTACAGAATAAGTGTCTACCGACTGAAACAATCATTTAGTACAGAATAAGTGTCTACCGACTGAAATAATCATTTATTAAAGAATAAGTGTCTACCGACTGAAACAATCTTTTAGTACAGAATAAGTGTCTACCGACTGAAACAATCATTTAGTACAGAATAAGTGTCTACCGACTGAAACAATCATTTAGTACAGAATAAGTGTCTACCAACTGAAACAATCATTTAGTACAGAATAAGTGTCTACCGACTGAAACAATCTTTTAGTACAGAATAAGTGTCTACCGACTGAAACAATCATTTATTAAAGAATAAGTGTCTACCGACTGAAACGATCATTTATTACAGAATAAGTGTCTACCAACTGAAACAATCATTTATTAAAGAATAAGTGTCTACCGACTGAAACAATCTTTTAGTACAGAATAAGTGTCTACCGACTGAAACAATCATTTAGTACAGAATAAGTGTCTACCGACTGAAACAATCTTTTAGTACAGAATAAGTGTCTACCGACTGAAACAATCATTTAGTACAGAATAAGTGTCTACCGACTGAAACAATCTTTTAGTACAGAATAAGTGTCTACCGACTGAAACAATCATTTAGTACAGAATAAGTGTCTACCGACTGAAACAATCATTTATTAAAAAATAAGTGTCTACCGACTGAAACGATCATTTATTACAGAATAAGTGTCTACCGACTGAAACAATCATTTATTAAAGAATAAGTGTCTACCGACTGAAACAATCTTTTAGTACAGAATAAGTGTCTACCGACTGAAACAATCATTTAGTACAGAATAAGTGTCTACCGACTGAAACAATCATTTAGTACAGAATAAGTGTCTACCGACTGAAACAATCATTTAGTACAGAATAAGTGTCTACCGACTGAAACGATCATTTATTACAGAATAAGTATCTACCGACTGAAACAATCATTTATTAAAGAATAAGTGTCTACCGACTGAAACAATCTTTTAGTACAGAATAAGTGTCTACCGACTGAAATAATCATTTAGTACAGAATAAGTGTCTACCGACTGAAACAATCATTTAGTACAGAATAAGTGTCTACCGACTGAAACAATCATTTAGTACAGAATCAGTGTCTACCGACTGAAACAATCATTTAGTACAGAATAAGTGTCTACCGACTGAAACAATCATTTATTAAAGAATAAGTGTCTACCGACTGAAACAATCTTTTAGTACAGAATAAGTGTCTAACGACTGAAACAATCATTTAGTACAGAATAAGTGTCTACCGACTGAAACAATCATTTAGTACAGAATAAGTGTCTACCGACTGAAACGATCATTTATTACAGAATAAGTGTCTACCGACTGAAACAATCATTTATTAAAGAATAAGTGTCTACCGACTGAAACAATCTTTTAGTACAGAATAAGTGTCTACCGACTGAAACAATCATTTAGTACAGAATAAGTGTCTACCGACTGAAACAATCATTTAGTACAGAATAAGTGTCTACCGACTGAAACAATCATTTAGTACAGAATAAGTGTCTACCGACTGAAACAATCATTTAGTACAGAATAAGTGTCTACCGACTGAAATAATCATTTATTAAAGAATAAGTGTCTACCGACTGAAACAATCTTTTAGTACAGAATAAGTGTCTACCGACTGAAACAATCATTTAGTACAGAATAAGTGTCTACCGACTGAAACAATCATTTAGTACAGAATAAGTGTCTACCGACTGAAACAATCATTTAGTACAGAATAAGTGTCTACCGACTGAAACAATCTTTTAGTACAGAATAAGTGTCTACCGACTGAAACAATCATTTAGTACAGAATAAGTGTCTACCGACTGAAACAATCATTTATTACAGAATAAGTGTCTACCGACTGAAACGATCATTTATTACAGAATAAGTGTCTACCAACTGAAACAATCATTTATTAAAGAATAAGTGTCTACCGACTGAAACAATCTTTTAGTACAGAATAAGTGTCTACTGACTGAAACAATCATTTAGCACAGAATAAGTGTCTACCGACTGAAACAATCTTTTAGTACAGAATAAGTGTCTACCGACTGAAACAATCTTTTAGTACAGAATAAGTGTCTACCGACTGAAACGATCATTTATTACAGAATAAGTGTCTACCGACTGAAACAATCATTTATTAAAGAATAAGTGTCTACCGACTGAAACAATCTTTTAGTACAGAATAAGTGTCTACCGACTGAAACAATCATTTAGTACAGAATAAGTGTCTACCGACTGAAACAATCATTTATTAAAGAATAAGTGTCTACCGACTGAAACGATCATTTATTACAGAATAAGTGTCTACCAACTGAAACAATCATTTATTAAAGAATAAGTGTCTACCGACTGAAACAATCTTTTAGTACAGAATAAGTGTCTACCGACTGAAACAATCATTTAGTACAGAATAAGTGTCTACCGACTGAAACAATCTTTTAGTACAGAATAAGTGTCTACCGACTGAAACAATCTTTTAGTACAGAATAAGTGTCTACCGACTGAAACAATCATTTAGTACAGAATAAGTGTCTACCGACGTAAAAAAAAAATTTAGTACAGAATAAGTGTCTACCGACTGAAACGATCATTTATTACAGAATAAGTGTCTACCGACTGAAACAATCATTTATTAAAGAAAAAGTGTCTACCGACTGAAACAATCTTTTAGTACAGAATAAGTGTCTACCGACTGAAACAATCATTTAGTACAGAATAAGTGTCTACCGACTGAAACAATCATTTAGTACAGAATAAGTGTCTACCGACTGAAATAATCATTTATTTAAGAATAAGTGTCTACCGACTGAAACAATCTTTTAGTACAGAATAAGTGTCTACCGACTGAAACAATCATTTAGTACAGAATAAGTGTCTACCGACTGAAACAATCATTTAGTACAGAATAAGTGTCTACCGACTGAAACAATCATTTAGTACAGAATAAGTGTCTACCGACTGAAACAATCTTTTAGTACAGAATAAGTGTCTACCGACTGAAACAATCATTTAGTACAGAATAAGTGTCTACCGACTGAAACAATCATTTATTAAAGAATAAGTGTCTACCGACTGAAACGATCATTTATTACAGAATAAGTGTCTACCAACTGAAACAATCATTTATTAAAGAATAAGTGTCTACCGACTGAAACAATCTTTTAGTACAGAATAAGTGTCTACCGACTGAAACAATCATTTAGTACAGAATAAGTGTCTACCGACTGAAACAATCTTTTAGTACAGAATAAGTGTCTACCGACTGAAACAATCTTTTAGTACAGAATAAGTGTCTACCGACTGAAACGATCATTTATTACAGAATAAGTGTCTACCGACTGAAACAATCATTTATTAAAGAATAAGTGTCTACCGACTGAAACAATCTTTTAGTACAGAATAAGTGTCTACTGACTGAAACAATCATTTAGTACAGAATAAGTGTCTACCGACTGAAACAATCATTTAGTACAGAATAAGTGTCTACCGACTGAAACAATCATTTATTACAGAATAAGTGTCTACCGACTGAAACAATCATTTAGTACAGAATAAGTGTCTACCGACTGAAATAATCATTTATTAAAGAATAAGTGTCTACCGACTGAAACAATCTTTTAGTACAGAATAAGTGTCTACCGACTGAAACAATCATTTAGTACAGAATAAGTGTCTACCGACTGAAACAATCATTTAGTACAGAATAAGTGTCTACCGACTGAAATAATCATTTATTAAAGAATAAGTGTCTACCGACTGAAACAATCTTTTAGTACAGAATAAGTGTCTACCGACTGAAACAATCATTTAGTACAGAATAAGTGTCTACCGACTGAAACAATCATTTAGTACAGAATAAGTGTCTACCGACTGAAACAATCATTTAGTACAGAATAAGTGTCTACCGACTGAAACAATCATTTAGTACAGAATAAGTGTCTACCGACTGAAATAATCATTTATTAAAGAATAAGTGTCTACCGACTGAAACAATCTTTTAGTACAGAATAAGTGTCTACCGACTGAAACAATCATTTAGTACAGAATAAGTGTCTACCGACTGAAACAATCATTTATTAAAGAATAAGTGTCTACCGACTGAAACAATCTTTTAGTACAGAATAAGTGTCTACCGACTGAAACAATCATTTAGTACAGAATAAGTGTCTACCGACTGAAACAATCATTTAGTACAGAATAAGTGTCTACCGACTGAAACAATCATTTAGTACAGAATAAGTGTCTACCGACTGAAACAATCATTTAGTACAGAATAAGTGTCTACCGACTGAAACGATCATTTATTACAGAATAAGTATCTACCGACTGAAACAATCATTTATTAAAGAATAAGTGTCTACCGACTGAAACAATCTTTTAGTACAGAATAAGTGTCTACCGACTGAAATAATCATTTAGTACAGAATAAGTGTCTACCGACTGAAACAATCATTTAGTACAGAATAAGTGTCTACCGACTGAAACAATCATTTATTAAAGAATAAGTGTCTACCGACTGAAACAATCTTTTAGTACAGAATAAGTGTCTAACGACTGAAACAATCATTTAGTACAGAATAAGTGTCTACCGACTGAAACAATCATTTAGTACAGAATAAGTGTCTACCGACTGAAACAATCATTTAGTACAGAATAAGTGTCTACCGACTGAAACAATCATTTAGTACAGAATAAGTGTCTACCGACTGAAACAATCATTTAGTACAGAATAAGTGTCTACCGACTGAAATAATCATTTATTAAAGAATAAGTGTCTACCGACTGAAACAATCTTTTAGTACAGAATAAGTGTCTACCGACTGAAACAATCATTTAGTACAGAATAAGTGTCTACCGACTGAAACAATCATTTAGTACAGAATAAGTGTCTACCAACTGAAACAATCATTTAGTACAGAATAAGTGTCTACCGACTGAAACAATCTTTTAGTACAGAATAAGTGTCTACCGACTGAAACAATCATTTATTAAAGAATAAGTGTCTACCGACTGAAACGATCATTTATTACAGAATAAGTGTCTACCAACTGAAACAATCATTTATTAAAGAATAAGTGTCTACCGACTGAAACAATCTTTTAGTACAGAATAAGTGTCTACCGACTGAAACAATCATTTAGTACAGAATAAGTGTCTACCGACTGAAACAATCTTTTAGTACAGAATAAGTGTCTACCGACTGAAACAATCATTTAGTACAGAATAAGTGTCTACCGACTGAAACAATCTTTTAGTACAGAATAAGTGTCTACCGACTGAAACAATCATTTAGTACAGAATAAGTGTCTACCGACTGAAACAATCATTTATTAAAAAATAAGTGTCTACCGACTGAAACGATCATTTATTACAGAATAAGTGTCTACCGACTGAAACAATCATTTATTAAAGAATAAGTGTCTACCGACTGAAACAATCTTTTAGTACAGAATAAGTGTCTACCGACTGAAACAATCATTTAGTACAGAATAAGTGTCTACCGACTGAAACAATCATTTAGTACAGAATAAGTGTCTACCGACTGAAACAATCATTTAGTACAGAATAAGTGTCTACCGACTGAAACGATCATTTATTACAGAATAAGTATCTACCGACTGAAACAATCATTTATTAAAGAATAAGTGTCTACCGACTGAAACAATCTTTTAGTACAGAATAAGTGTCTACCGACTGAAATAATCATTTAGTACAGAATAAGTGTCTACCGACTGAAACAATCATTTAGTACAGAATAAGTGTCTACCGACTGAAACAATCATTTAGTACAGAATCAGTGTCTACCGACTGAAACAATCATTTAGTACAGAATAAGTGTCTACCGACTGAAACAATCATTTATTAAAGAATAAGTGTCTACCGACTGAAACAATCTTTTAGTACAGAATAAGTGTCTAACGACTGAAACAATCATTTAGTACAGAATAAGTGTCTACCGACTGAAACAATCATTTAGTACAGAATAAGTGTCTACCGACTGAAACGATCATTTATTACAGAATAAGTGTCTACCGACTGAAACAATCATTTATTAAAGAATAAGTGTCTACCGACTGAAACAATCTTTTAGTACAGAATAAGTGTCTACCGACTGAAACAATCATTTAGTACAGAATAAGTGTCTACCGACTGAAACAATCATTTAGTACAGAATAAGTGTCTACCGACTGAAACAATCATTTAGTACAGAATAAGTGTCTACCGACTGAAACAATCATTTAGTACAGAATAAGTGTCTACCGACTGAAATAATCATTTATTAAAGAATAAGTGTCTACCGACTGAAACAATCTTTTAGTACAGAATAAGTGTCTACCGACTGAAACAATCATTTAGTACAGAATAAGTGTCTACCGACTGAAACAATCATTTAGTACAGAATAAGTGTCTACCGACTGAAACAATCATTTAGTACAGAATAAGTGTCTACCGACTGAAACAATCTTTTAGTACAGAATAAGTGTCTACCGACTGAAACAATCATTTAGTACAGAATAAGTGTCTACCGACTGAAACAATCATTTATTACAGAATAAGTGTCTACCGACTGAAACAATCATTTATTAATGAATAAGTGTCTACCGACTGAAACGATCATTTATTACAGAATAAGTGTCTACCAACTGAAACAATCATTTATTAAAGAATAAGTGTCTACCGACTGAAACAATCTTTTAGTACAGAATAAGTGTCTACTGACTGAAACAATCATTTAGCACAGAATAAGTGTCTACCGACTGAAACAATCTTTTAGTACAGAATAAGTGTCTACCGACTGAAACAATCTTTTAGTACAGAATAAGTGTCTACCGACTGAAACGATCATTTATTACAGAATAAGTGTCTACCGACTGAAACAATCATTTATTAAAGAATAAGTGTCTACCGACTGAAACAATCTTTTAGTACAGAATAAGTGTCTACCGACTGAAACAATCATTTAGTACAGAATAAGTGTCTACCGACTGAAACAATCATTTATTAAAGAATAAGTGTCTACCGACTGAAACGATCATTTATTACAGAATAAGTGTCTACCAACTGAAACAATCATTTATTAAAGAATAAGTGTCTACCGACTGAAACAATCTTTTAGTACAGAATAAGTGTCTACCGACTGAAACAATCATTTAGTACAGAATAAGTGTCTACCGACTGAAACAATCTTTTAGTACAGAATAAGTGTCTACCGACTGAAACAATCTTTTAGTACAGAATAAGTGTCTACCGACTGAAACAATCATTTAGTACAGAATAAGTGTCTACCGACGTAAAAAAAAAATTTAGTACAGAATAAGTGTCTACCGACTGAAACGATCATTTATTACAGAATAAGTGTCTACCGACTGAAACAATCATTTATTAAAGAAAAAGTGTCTACCGACTGAAACAATCTTTTAGTACAGAATAAGTGTCTACCGACTGAAACAATCATTTAGTACAGAATAAGTGTCTACCGACTGAAACAATCATTTAGTACAGAATAAGTGTCTACCGACTGAAATAATCATTTATTTAAGAATAAGTGTCTACCGACTGAAACAATCTTTTAGTACAGAATAAGTGTCTACCGACTGAAACAATCATTTAGTACAGAATAAGTGTCTACCGACTGAAACAATCATTTAGTACAGAATAAGTGTCTACCGACTGAAACAATCATTTAGTACAGAATAAGTGTCTACCGACTGAAACAATCTTTTAGTACAGAATAAGTGTCTACCGACTGAAACAATCATTTAGTACAGAATAAGTGTCTACCGACTGAAACAATCATTTATTAAAGAATAAGTGTCTACCGACTGAAACGATCATTTATTACAGAATAAGTGTCTACCAACTGAAACAATCATTTATTAAAGAATAAGTGTCTACCGACTGAAACAATCTTTTAGTACAGAATAAGTGTCTACCGACTGAAACAATCATTTAGTACAGAATAAGTGTCTACCGACTGAAACAATCTTTTAGTACAGAATAAGTGTCTACCGACTGAAACAATCTTTTAGTACAGAATAAGTGTCTACCGACTGAAACAATCATTTAGTACAGAATAAGTGTCTACCGACTGAAACAATCATTTAGTACAGAATAAGTGTCTACCGACTGAAACAATCATTTAGTACAGAATAAGTGTCTACCGACTGAAACGATCATTTATTACAGAATAAGTATCTACCGACTGAAACAATCATTTATTAAAGAATAAGTGTCTACCGACTGAAACAATCTTTTAGTACAGAATAAGTGTCTACCGACTGAAATAATCATTTAGTACAGAATAAGTGTCTACCGACTGAAACAATCATTTAGTACAGAATAAGTGTCTACCGACTGAAACAATCATTTAGTACAGAATCAGTGTCTACCGACTGAAACAATCATTTAGTACAGAATAAGTGTCTACCGACTGAAACAATCATTTATTAAAGAATAAGTGTCTACCGACTGAAACAATCTTTTAGTACAGAATAAGTGTCTAACGACTGAAACAATCATTTAGTACAGAATAAGTGTCTACCGACTGAAACAATCATTTAGTACAGAATAAGTGTCTACCGACTGAAACGATCATTTATTACAGAATAAGTGTCTACCGACTGAAACAATCATTTATTAAAGAATAAGTGTCTACCGACTGAAACAATCTTTTAGTACAGAATAAGTGTCTACCGACTGAAACAATCATTTAGTACAGAATAAGTGTCTACCGACTGAAACAATCATTTAGTACAGAATAAGTGTCTACCGACTGAAACAATCATTTAGTACAGAATAAGTGTCTACCGACTGAAACAATCATTTAGTACAGAATAAGTGTCTACCGACTGAAATAATCATTTATTAAAGAATAAGTGTCTACCGACTGAAACAATCTTTTAGTACAGAATAAGTGTCTACCGACTGAAACAATCATTTAGTACAGAATAAGTGTCTACCGACTGAAACAATCATTTAGTACAGAATAAGTGTCTACCGACTGAAACAATCATTTAGTACAGAATAAGTGTCTACCGACTGAAACAATCTTTTAGTACAGAATAAGTGTCTACCGACTGAAACAATCATTTAGTACAGAATAAGTGTCTACCGACTGAAACAATCATTTATTAAAGAATAAGTGTCTACCGACTGAAACAATCTTTTAGTACAGAATATGTGTCTACCGACTGAAACAATCATTTAGTACAGAATCAGTGTCTACCGACTGAAACAATCATTTAGTACAGAATAAGTGTCTACCGACTGAAACAATCATTTATTAAAGAATAAGTGTCTACCGACTGAAACAATCTTTTAGTACAGAATAAGTGTCTAACGACTGAAACAATCATTTAGTACAGAATAAGTGTCTACCGACTGAAACAATCATTTAGTACAGAATAAGTGTCTACCGACTGAAACGATCATTTATTACAGAATAAGTGTCTACCGACTGAAACAATCATTTATTAAAGAATAAGTGTCTACCGACTGAAACAATCTTTTAGTACAGAATAAGTGTCTACCGACTGAAACAATCATTTAGTACAGAATAAGTGTCTACCGACTGAAACAATCATTTAGTACAGAATAAGTGTCTACCGACTGAAACAATCATTTAGTACAGAATAAGTGTCTACCGACTGAAACAATCATTTAGTACAGAATAAGTGTCTACCGACTGAAATAATCATTTATTAAAGAATAAGTGTCTACCGACTGAAACAATCTTTTAGTACAGAATAAGTGTCTACCGACTGAAACAATCATTTAGTACAGAATAAGTGTCTACCGACTGAAACAATCATTTAGTACAGAATAAGTGTCTACCGACTGAAACAATCATTTAGTACAGAATAAGTGTCTACCGACTGAAACAATCTTTTAGTACAGAATAAGTGTCTACCGACTGAAACAATCATTTAGTACAGAATAAGTGTCTACCGACTGAAACAATCATTTATTAAAGAATAAGTGTCTACCGACTGAAACGATCATTTATTACAGAATAAGTGTCTACCAACTGAAACAATCATTTATTAAAGAATAAGTGTCTACCGACTGAAACAATCTTTTAGTACAGAATAAGTGTCTACCGACTGAAACAATCATTTAGTACAGAATAAGTGTCTACCGACTGAAACAATCTTTTAGTACAGAATAAGTGTCTACCGACTGAAACAATCATTTAGTACAGAATAAGTGTCTACCGACTGAAACAATCTTTTAGTACAGAATAAGTGTCTACCGACTGAAACAATCATTTAGTACAGAATAAGTGTCTACCGACTGAAACAATCATTTATTAAAAAATAAGTGTCTACCGACTGAAACGATCATTTATTACAGAATAAGTGTCTACCGACTGAAACAATCATTTATTAAAGAATAAGTGTCTACCGACTGAAACAATCTTTTAGTACAGAATAAGTGTCTACCGACTGAAACAATCATTTAGTACAGAATAAGTGTCTACCGACTGAAACAATCATTTAGTACAGAATAAGTGTCTACCGACTGAAACAATCATTTAGTACAGAATAAGTGTCTACCGACTGAAACGATCATTTATTACAGAATAAGTATCTACCGACTGAAACAATCATTTATTAAAGAATAAGTGTCTACCGACTGAAACAATCTTTTAGTACAGAATAAGTGTCTACCGACTGAAATAATCATTTAGTACAGAATAAGTGTCTACCGACTGAAACAATCATTTAGTACAGAATAAGTGTCTACCGACTGAAACAATCATTTAGTACAGAATCAGTGTCTACCGACTGAAACAATCATTTAGTACAGAATAAGTGTCTACCGACTGAAACAATCATTTATTAAAGAATAAGTGTCTACCGACTGAAACAATCTTTTAGTACAGAATAAGTGTCTAACGACTGAAACAATCATTTAGTACAGAATAAGTGTCTACCGACTGAAACAATCATTTAGTACAGAATAAGTGTCTACCGACTGAAACGATCATTTATTACAGAATAAGTGTCTACCGACTGAAACAATCATTTATTAAAAAATAAGTGTCTACCGACTGAAACGATCATTTATTACAGAATAAGTGTCTACCGACTGAAACAATCTTTTAGTACAGAATAAGTGTCTACCGACTGAAACAATCATTTAGTACAGAATAAGTGTCTACCGACTGAAACAATCATTTAGTACAGAATAAGTGTCTACCGACTGAAACAATCATTTAGTACAGAATAAGTGTCTACCGACTGAAACAATCTTTTAGTACAGAATAAGTGTCTACCGACTGAAACAATCATTTAGTACAGAATAAGTGTCTACCGACTGAAACAATCATTTATTAAAGAATAAGTGTCTACCGACTGAAACGATCATTTATTACAGAATAAGTGTCTACCAACTGAAACAATCATTTATTAAAGAATAAGTGTCTACCGACTGAAACAATCTTTTAGTACAGAATAAGTGTCTACCGACTGAAACAATCATTTAGTACAGAATAAGTGTCTACCGACTGAAACAATCTTTTAGTACAGAATAAGTGTCTACCGACTGAAACAATCTTTTAGTACAGAATAAGTGTCTACCGACTGAAACGATCATTTATTACAGAATAAGTGTCTACCGACTGAAACAATCATTTATTAAAGAATAAGTGTCTACCGACTGAAACAATCTTTTAGTACAGAATAAGTGTCTACTGACTGAAACAATCATTTAGTACAGAATAAGTGTCTACCGACTGAAACAATCATTTAGTACAGAATAAGTGTCTACCGACTGAAACAATCATTTATTACAGAATAAGTGTCTACCGACTGAAACAATCATTTAGTACAGAATAAGTGTCTACCGACTGAAATAATCATTTATTAAAGAATAAGTGTCTACCGACTGAAACAATCTTTTAGTACAGAATAAGTGTCTACCGACTGAAACAATCATTTAGTACAGAATAAGTGTCTACCGACTGAAACAATCATTTAGTACAGAATAAGTGTCTACCGACTGAAACAATCATTTAGTACAGAATAAGTGTCTACCGACTGAAACAATCATTTAGTACAGAATAAGTGTCTACCGACTGAAATAATCATTTATTAAAGAATAAGTGTCTACCGACTGAAACAATCTTTTAGTACAGAATAAGTGTCTACCGACTGAAACAATCATTTAGTACAGAATAAGTGTCTACCGACTGAAACAATCATTTATTAAAGAATAAGTGTCTACCGACTGAAACAATCTTTTAGTACAGAATAAGTGTCTACCGACTGAAACAATCATTTAGTACAGAATAAGTGTCTACCGACTGAAACAATCATTTAGTACAGAATAAGTGTCTACCGACTGAAACAATCATTTAGTACAGAATAAGTGTCTACCGACTGAAACAATCATTTAGTACAGAATAAGTGTCTACCGACTGAAACGATCATTTATTACAGAATAAGTATCTACCGACTGAAACAATCATTTATTAAAGAATAAGTGTCTACCGACTGAAACAATCTTTTAGTACAGAATAAGTGTCTACCGACTGAAATAATCATTTAGTACAGAATAAGTGTCTACCGACTGAAACAATCATTTAGTACAGAATAAGTGTCTACCGACTGAAACAATCATTTATTAAAGAATAAGTGTCTACCGACTGAAACAATCTTTTAGTACAGAATAAGTGTCTAACGACTGAAACAATCATTTAGTACAGAATAAGTGTCTACCGACTGAAACAATCATTTAGTACAGAATAAGTGTCTACCGACTGAAACAATCATTTAGTACAGAATAAGTGTCTACCGACTGAAACAATCATTTAGTACAGAATAAGTGTCTACCGACTGAAACAATCATTTAGTACAGAATAAGTGTCTACCGACTGAAATAATCATTTATTAAAGAATAAGTGTCTACCGACTGAAACAATCTTTTAGTACAGAATAAGTGTCTACCGACTGAAACAATCATTTAGTACAGAATAAGTGTCTACCGACTGAAACAATCATTTAGTACAGAATAAGTGTCTACCAACTGAAACAATCATTTAGTACAGAATAAGTGTCTACCGACTGAAACAATCTTTTAGTACAGAATAAGTGTCTACCGACTGAAACAATCATTTATTAAAGAATAAGTGTCTACCGACTGAAACGATCATTTATTACAGAATAAGTGTCTACCAACTGAAACAATCATTTATTAAAGAATAAGTGTCTACCGACTGAAACAATCTTTTAGTACAGAATAAGTGTCTACCGACTGAAACAATCATTTAGTACAGAATAAGTGTCTACCGACTGAAACAATCTTTTAGTACAGAATAAGTGTCTACCGACTGAAACAATCATTTAGTACAGAATAAGTGTCTACCGACTGAAACAATCTTTTAGTACAGAATAAGTGTCTACCGACTGAAACAATCATTTAGTACAGAATAAGTGTCTACCGACTGAAACAATCATTTATTAAAAAATAAGTGTCTACCGACTGAAACGATCATTTATTACAGAATAAGTGTCTACCGACTGAAACAATCATTTATTAAAGAATAAGTGTCTACCGACTGAAACAATCTTTTAGTACAGAATAAGTGTCTACCGACTGAAACAATCATTTAGTACAGAATAAGTGTCTACCGACTGAAACAATCATTTAGTACAGAATAAGTGTCTACCGACTGAAACAATCATTTAGTACAGAATAAGTGTCTACCGACTGAAACGATCATTTATTACAGAATAAGTATCTACCGACTGAAACAATCATTTATTAAAGAATAAGTGTCTACCGACTGAAACAATCTTTTAGTACAGAATAAGTGTCTACCGACTGAAATAATCATTTAGTACAGAATAAGTGTCTACCGACTGAAACAATCATTTAGTACAGAATAAGTGTCTACCGACTGAAACAATCATTTAGTACAGAATCAGTGTCTACCGACTGAAACAATCATTTAGTACAGAATAAGTGTCTACCGACTGAAACAATCATTTATTAAAGAATAAGTGTCTACCGACTGAAACAATCTTTTAGTACAGAATAAGTGTCTAACGACTGAAACAATCATTTAGTACAGAATAAGTGTCTACCGACTGAAACAATCATTTAGTACAGAATAAGTGTCTACCGACTGAAACGATCATTTATTACAGAATAAGTGTCTACCGACTGAAACAATCATTTATTAAAGAATAAGTGTCTACCGACTGAAACAATCTTTTAGTACAGAATAAGTGTCTACCGACTGAAACAATCATTTAGTACAGAATAAGTGTCTACCGACTGAAACAATCATTTAGTACAGAATAAGTGTCTACCGACTGAAACAATCATTTAGTACAGAATAAGTGTCTACCGACTGAAACAATCATTTAGTACAGAATAAGTGTCTACCGACTGAAATAATCATTTATTAAAGAATAAGTGTCTACCGACTGAAACAATCTTTTAGTACAGAATAAGTGTCTACCGACTGAAACAATCATTTAGTACAGAATAAGTGTCTACCGACTGAAACAATCATTTAGTACAGAATAAGTGTCTACCGACTGAAACAATCATTTAGTACAGAATAAGTGTCTACCGACTGAAACAATCTTTTAGTACAGAATAAGTGTCTACCGACTGAAACAATCATTTAGTACAGAATAAGTGTCTACCGACTGAAACAATCATTTATTACAGAATAAGTGTCTACCGACTGAAACAATCATTTATTAATGAATAAGTGTCTACCGACTGAAACGATCATTTATTACAGAATAAGTGTCTACCAACTGAAACAATCAGTTATTAAAGAATAAGTGTCTACCGACTGAAACAATCTTTTAGTACAGAATAAGTGTCTACTGACTGAAACAATCATTTAGCACAGAATAAGTGTCTACCGACTGAAACAATCTTTTAGTACAGAATAAGTGTCTACCGACTGAAACAATCTTTTAGTACAGAATAAGTGTCTACCGACTGAAACGATCATTTATTACAGAATAAGTGTCTACCGACTGAAACAATCATTTATTAAAGAATAAGTGTCTACCGACTGAAACAATCTTTTAGTACAGAATAAGTGTCTACCGACTGAAACAATCATTTAGTACAGAATAAGTGTCTACCGACTGAAACAATCATTTATTAAAGAATAAGTGTCTACCGACTGAAACGATCATTTATTACAGAATAAGTGTCTACCAACTGAAACAATCATTTATTAAAGAATAAGTGTCTACCGACTGAAACAATCTTTTAGTACAGAATAAGTGTCTACCGACTGAAACAATCATTTAGTACAGAATAAGTGTCTACCGACTGAAACAATCTTTTAGTACAGAATAAGTGTCTACCGACTGAAACAATCTTTTAGTACAGAATAAGTGTCTACCGACTGAAACAATCATTTAGTACAGAATAAGTGTCTACCGACGTAAAAAAAAAATTTAGTACAGAATAAGTGTCTACCGACTGAAACGATCATTTATTACAGAATAAGTGTCTACCGACTGAAACAATCATTTATTAAAGAAAAAGTGTCTACCGACTGAAACAATCTTTTAGTACAGAATAAGTGTCTACCGACTGAAACAATCATTTAGTACAGAATAAGTGTCTACCGACTGAAACAATCATTTAGTACAGAATAAGTGTCTACCGACTGAAATAATCATTTATTTAAGAATAAGTGTCTACCGACTGAAACAATCTTTTAGTACAGAATAAGTGTCTACCGACTGAAACAATCATTTAGTACAGAATAAGTGTCTACCGACTGAAACAATCATTTAGTACAGAATAAGTGTCTACCGACTGAAACAATCATTTAGTACAGAATAAGTGTCTACCGACTGAAACAATCTTTTAGTACAGAATAAGTGTCTACCGACTGAAACAATCATTTAGTACAGAATAAGTGTCTACCGACTGAAACAATCATTTATTAAAGAATAAGTGTCTACCGACTGAAACGATCATTTATTACAGAATAAGTGTCTACCAACTGAAACAATCATTTATTAAAGAATAAGTGTCTACCGACTGAAACAATCTTTTAGTACAGAATAAGTGTCTACCGACTGAAACAATCATTTAGTACAGAATAAGTGTCTACCGACTGAAACAATCTTTTAGTACAGAATAAGTGTCTACCGACTGAAACAATCTTTTAGTACAGAATAAGTGTCTACCGACTGAAACAATCATTTAGTACAGAATAAGTGTCTACCGACTGAAACAATCATTTAGTACAGAATAAGTGTCTACCGACTGAAACAATCATTTAGTACAGAATAAGTGTCTACCGACTGAAACGATCATTTATTACAGAATAAGTATCTACCGACTGAAACAATCATTTATTAAAGAATAAGTGTCTACCGACTGAAACAATCTTTTAGTACAGAATAAGTGTCTACCGACTGAAATAATCATTTAGTACAGAATAAGTGTCTACCGACTGAAACAATCATTTAGTACAGAATAAGTGTCTACCGACTGAAACAATCATTTAGTACAGAATCAGTGTCTACCGACTGAAACAATCATTTAGTACAGAATAAGTGTCTACCGACTGAAACAATCATTTATTAAAGAATAAGTGTCTACCGACTGAAACAATCTTTTAGTACAGAATAAGTGTCTAACGACTGAAACAATCATTTAGTACAGAATAAGTGTCTACCGACTGAAACAATCATTTAGTACAGAATAAGTGTCTACCGACTGAAACGATCATTTATTACAGAATAAGTGTCTACCGACTGAAACAATCATTTATTAAAGAATAAGTGTCTACCGACTGAAACAATCTTTTAGTACAGAATAAGTGTCTACCGACTGAAACAATCATTTAGTACAGAATAAGTGTCTACCGACTGAAACAATCATTTAGTACAGAATAAGTGTCTACCGACTGAAACAATCATTTAGTACAGAATAAGTGTCTACCGACTGAAACAATCATTTAGTACAGAATAAGTGTCTACCGACTGAAATAATCATTTATTAAAGAATAAGTGTCTACCGACTGAAACAATCTTTTAGTACAGAATAAGTGTCTACCGACTGAAACAATCATTTAGTACAGAATAAGTGTCTACCGACTGAAACAATCATTTAGTACAGAATAAGTGTCTACCGACTGAAACAATCATTTAGTACAGAATAAGTGTCTACCGACTGAAACAATCTTTTAGTACAGAATAAGTGTCTACCGACTGAAACAATCATTTAGTACAGAATAAGTGTCTACCGACTGAAACAATCATTTATTAAAGAATAAGTGTCTACCGACTGAAACAATCTTTTAGTACAGAATATGTGTCTACCGACTGAAACAATCATTTAGTACAGAATCAGTGTCTACCGACTGAAACAATCATTTAGTACAGAATAAGTGTCTACCGACTGAAACAATCATTTATTAAAGAATAAGTGTCTACCGACTGAAACAATCTTTTAGTACAGAATAAGTGTCTAACGACTGAAACAATCATTTAGTACAGAATAAGTGTCTACCGACTGAAACAATCATTTAGTACAGAATAAGTGTCTACCGACTGAAACGATCATTTATTACAGAATAAGTGTCTACCGACTGAAACAATCATTTATTAAAGAATAAGTGTCTACCGACTGAAACAATCTTTTAGTACAGAATAAGTGTCTACCGACTGAAACAATCATTTAGTACAGAATAAGTGTCTACCGACTGAAACAATCATTTAGTACAGAATAAGTGTCTACCGACTGAAACAATCATTTAGTACAGAATAAGTGTCTACCGACTGAAACAATCATTTAGTACAGAATAAGTGTCTACCGACTGAAATAATCATTTATTAAAGAATAAGTGTCTACCGACTGAAACAATCTTTTAGTACAGAATAAGTGTCTACCGACTGAAACAATCATTTAGTACAGAATAAGTGTCTACCGACTGAAACAATCATTTAGTACAGAATAAGTGTCTACCGACTGAAACAATCATTTAGTACAGAATAAGTGTCTACCGACTGAAACAATCTTTTAGTACAGAATAAGTGTCTACCGACTGAAACAATCATTTAGTACAGAATAAGTGTCTACCGACTGAAACAATCATTTATTAAAGAATAAGTGTCTACCGACTGAAACGATCATTTATTACAGAATAAGTGTCTACCAACTGAAACAATCATTTATTAAAGAATAAGTGTCTACCGACTGAAACAATCTTTTAGTACAGAATAAGTGTCTACCGACTGAAACAATCATTTAGTACAGAATAAGTGTCTACCGACTGAAACAATCTTTTAGTACAGAATAAGTGTCTACCGACTGAAACAATCATTTAGTACAGAATAAGTGTCTACCGACTGAAACAATCTTTTAGTACAGAATAAGTGTCTACCGACTGAAACAATCATTTAGTACAGAATAAGTGTCTACCGACTGAAACAATCATTTATTAAAAAATAAGTGTCTACCGACTGAAACGATCATTTATTACAGAATAAGTGTCTACCGACTGAAACAATCATTTATTAAAGAATAAGTGTCTACCGACTGAAACAATCTTTTAGTACAGAATAAGTGTCTACCGACTGAAACAATCATTTAGTACAGAATAAGTGTCTACCGACTGAAACAATCATTTAGTACAGAATAAGTGTCTACCGACTGAAACAATCATTTAGTACAGAATAAGTGTCTACCGATTTATTACAGAATAAGTATCTACCGACTGAAACAATCATTTATTAAAGAATAAGTGTCTACCGACTGAAACAATCCTTTTAGTACAGAATAAGTGTCTACCGACTGAAATAATCATTTAGTACAGAATAAGTGTCTACCGACTGAAACGAATCATTTAGTACAGAATAAGTGTCACCGACTGAAACAATCATTTAGTACAGAATTCAGTGTCTACCGACTGAAACAATCATTTAGTACAGAATAAGTGTCTACGACTGAAACAATCATTTATTAAAGAATAGTGTCTACCGACTGAAACAATCTTTTAGTACAGAATAAGTGTCTAACGACTGAAACCAATCATTAGTACAGAATAAGTGTCTACCGACTGAAACAATCATTTAGTACAGAATAAGTGTCTACCGACTGAAACGATCATTTATTACAGAATAAGTGTCTACCGACTGAAACAATCATTTATTAAAGAATAAGTGTCTACCGACTGAAACAATCTTTTAGTACAGAATAAGTGTCTACCGACTGAAACAATCATTTAGTAAGAATAAGTGTCTACCGACTGAAACAATCATTTAGTACAGAATAAGTGTCTACCGACTGAAACAATCATTTAGTACAGAATAAGTGTCTACCGACTGAAACAATCATTTAGTACAGAATAAGTGTCTACCGACTGAAATAATCATTTATTAAAGAATAAGTGTCTACCGACTGAAACAATCTTTTAGTACAGAATAAGTGTCTACCGACTGAAACAATCATTTAGTACAGAATAAGTGTCTACCGACTGAAACAATCATTTAGTACAGAATAAGTGTCTACCGACTGAAACAATCATTTAGTACAGAATAAGTGTCTACCGACTGAAACAATCTTTTAGTACAGAATAAGTGTCTACCGACTGAAACAATCATTTAGTACAGAATAAGTGTCTACCGACTGAAACAATCATTTATTACAGAATAAGTGTCTACCGACTGAAACAATCATTTATTAAAGAATAAGTGTCTACCGACTGAAACGATCATTTATTACAGAATAAGTGTCTACCAACTGAAACAATCATTTATTAAAGAATAAGTGTCTACCGACTGAAACAATCTTTTAGTACAGAATAAGTGTCTACTGACTGAAACAATCATTTAGCACAGAATAAGTGTCTACCGACTGAAACAATCTTTTAGTACAGAATAAGTGTCTACCGACTGAAACAAACTTTTAGTACAGAATAAGTGTCTACCGACTGAAACGATCATTTAGTTACAGAATAAGTGTCTACCGACTGAAACAATCATTTATTAAAGATAAGTGTCTACCGACTGAAACAATCTTTTAGTACAGAATAAGTGTCTACCGACTGAAACAATCATTTAGTACAGAATAAGTGTCTACCGACTGAAACAATCATTTATTAAAGAATAAGTGTCTACCGACTGAAACGATCATTTATTACAGAATAAGTGTCTACCAACTGAAACAATCATTTATTAAAGAATAAGTGTCTACCGACTGAAACAATCTTTTAGTACAGAATAAGTGTCTACCGACTGAAACAATCATTTAGTACAGAATAAGTGTCTACCGACTGAAACAATCTTTTAGTACAGAATAAGTGTCTACCGACTGAAACAATCTTTTAGTACAGAATAAGTGTTCTACCGACTGAAACAATCATTTAGTACAGAATAAGTGTCTACCGACGTAAAAAAAAAATTTAGTACAGAATAAGTGTCTACCGACTGAAACGATCATTTATTACAGAATAAGTGGTCTACCGACTGAAACAATCATTTATTAAAGAAAAAGTGGTCTACCGACTGAAACAATCTTTTAGTACAGAATAAGTGTCTACCGACTGAAACAATCATTTAGTACAGAATAAGTGTCTACCGACTGAAACAATCCATTTAGTACAGAATAAGTGTCTACCGACTGAAATAATCATTTATTTAAGAATAAGTGTCTTACCGACTGAAACAATCTTTTAGTACAGATAAGTGTCTACCGACTGAAACAATCATTTAGTACAGAATAAGTGTCTACCGACTGAAAACAATCATTTAGTACAGAATAAGTGTCTCCGACTGAAACAATCATTAGTACAGAATAAGTGTCCTACCGACTGAAACAATCATTTATTAAAGAATAAGTGTCTACCGACTGAAACAATCTTTTAGTACAGAATAAGTGTCTACCGACTGAAACAATCATTTAGTACAGAATAAGTGTCTACCGACTGAAACAATCATTTAGTACAGAATAAGTGTCTACCGACTGAAACAATCATTTAGTACAGAATAAGTGTCTACCGACTGAAACAATCTTTTAGTACAGAATAAGTGTCTACCGACTGGAAACAATCATTTAGTACAGAATAAGTGTCTACCGACTGAAACAATCATTTTAGTACAGAATAAGTGTCTACGACTGAAACAATCATTTAGTACAGAATAAGTGTCTACCGACTGAAATAATCATTTATTAAAGAATAAGTGTCTACCGACTGAGAACAATCTTTTAGTACAGAATAAGTGTCTACCGACTGAAACAATCATTTAGTACTGAATAAGTGTTCTACCGACTGAAACAATCATTTATTAAAGAATAAGTGTCTACCGACTGAAACAATCTTTTAGTACAGAATAAGTGTCTACCGACTGAAACAATCATTTAGTACAGAATAAGTGTCTACCGACTGAAACAATCATTTAGTAGCAGAATAAGTGTCTACCGACTGAAACAATTCATTAGTACAGAATAAGTGTCTACCGACTGAAACAATCATTTAGTACAGAATAAGTTGTCTACCGACTGAAACGATCATTTATTACAGAATAAGTATCTACCGACTGAAACAATCATTTATTAAAGAATAAGTGTCTACCGACTTGAAACAATCTTTTAGTACAGAATAAGTGTCTACCGACTGAAATAATCATTTAGTACAGAATAAGTGTCTACCGACTGAAACAATCAGTTAGTACAAGAATAAGTGTCTACCGACTGAAACAATCATTTATTAAAGAATAAGTGTCTACCGACTGAAACAATCTTTTAGTACAGAATAAGTTGGCTAACGATGAAACAATCATTTAGTACAGAATAAGTGTCTACCGACTGAAACAATCATTTAGTACAGAATAAGTGTCTACCGACTGAAACAATCATTTAGTACAGAATAAGTGTCTACCGACTGAAACAATCATTTAGTACAGAATAAGTGTCTACCGACTGAAACAATCATTTAGTACAGAATAAGTGTCTACCGACTGAAATAATCATTTATTAAAGAATAAGTGTCTACCGACTGAAACAATCTTTTAGTACAGAATAAGTGTCTACCGACTGAACAATCATTTAGTACAGAATAAGTGTTCTACCGACTGAAACAATCATTTAGTACAGAGATAAGTGTCTACCAACTGAAACAATCATTTAGTACAGAATAAGTGTCTACCGACTGAAACAATCTTTTTAGTACAGAATAAGTGTCTACCGACTGAAACAATCATTTATTAAAGAATAAGTGTCTACCGACTGAAACGATCATTTATTACAGAATAAGTGTCTACCAACTGAAACAATCATTTATTAAAGATAAGTGTCTACCGACTGAAACAATCTTTTAGTACAGAATAAGTGTCTACCGACTGAAACAATCATTTAGTACAGAATAAGTGTCTACCGACTGAAACAATCTTTTAGTACAGAATAAGTGTCTACCGACTGAAACAATCATTTAGTACAGAATAAGTGTCTACCGACTGAAACAATCTTTTAGTACAGAATAAGTAGTCTACCGACAGAAACAATCATTTAGTACAGAATAAGTGTCTACCGACTGAAACAATCATTTATTAAAAAATAAGTGTCTACCGACTGAAACGATCATTTTATTACAGAATAAGTGTCTACCGACTGAAACAATCATTTATTAAAGAATAAGTGTCTACCGACTGAAACAATCTTTTAGTACAGAATAAGTGTCTACCGACTGAAACAATCATTTAGTACAGAATAAGTGTCTACCGACTGAAACAATCATTTAGTACAGAATAAGTGTCTACCGACTGAAACAATCATTTAGTACAGAATAAGTGTCTACCGACTGAAACGATCATTTATTACAGAATAAGTATCTACCGACTGAAACAATCCATTTATTAAAGAATAAGTGTCTACCGACTGAAACAATCTTTTAGTACAGAATAAGTGTCTACCGACTGAAATAATCATTTAGTACAGAAGAGTGTCTACCGACTGAAACAATCATTTAGTACAGAATAAGTGTCTACCGACTGAAACAATCATTTAGTACAGAATCAGTGGTCTACGACTGAAACAATCATTTAGTACAGAATAAGTGTCTACCGACTGAAACAATCATTTATTAAAGATAAGTGTCTACCGACTGAAACAATCTTTTAGTACAGAATAAGTGTCTAACGACTGAAACAATCATTTAGTACAGAATAAGTGTCTACCGACTGAAACAATCATTTAGTACAGAATAAGTGTCTACCGACTGAAACGATCATTTATTACAGAATAAGTGTCTACCGACTGAAACAATCATTTATTAAAGAATAAGTGTCTACCGACTGAAACAATCTTTTAGTACAGAATAAGTGTCTACCGACTGAAACAATCATTTAGTACAGAATAAGTGTCTACCGACTGAAACAATCATTTAGTACAGAATAAGTGTCTACCGACTGAAACAATCATTTAGTACAGAATAAGTGTCTACCGACTGAAACAATCATTTAGTACAGAATAAGTGTCTACCGACTGAAATAATCATTTATTAAAGAATAAGTGTCTACCGACTGAAACAATCTTTTAGTACAGAATAAGTGTCTACCGACTGAAACAATCATTTAGTACAGAATAAGTGTCTACCGACTGAAACAATCATTTAGTACAGAATAAGTGTCTACCGACTGAAACAATCATTTAGTACAGAATAAGTGTCTACCGACTGAAACAATCTTTTAGTACAGAATAAGTGTCTACCGACTGAAACAATCATTTAGTACAGAATAAGTGTCTACCGACTGAAACAATCATTTATTACAGAATAAGTGTCTACCGACTGAAACAATCATTTATTAAAGAATAAGTGTCTACCGACTGAAACGATCATTTATTACAGAATAAGTGTCTACCAACTGAAACAATCATTTATTAAAGAATAAGTGTCTACCGACTGAAACAATCTTTTAGTACAGAATAAGTGTCTACTGACTGAAACAATCATTTAGCACAGAATAAGTGTCTACCGACTGAAACAATCATTTATTAAAGAATAAGTGTCTACCGACTGAAACAATCTTTTAGTACAGAATAAGTGTCTACCGACTGAAACAATCATTTATTAAAGAATAAGTGTCTACCGACTGAAACAATCTTTTAGTACAGAATAAGTGTCTACCGACTGAAACAATCATTTAGTACAGAATAAGTGTCTACCGACTGAAACAATCATTTATTAAAGAATAAGTGTCTACCGACTGAAACGATCATTTATTACAGAATAAGTGTCTACCAACTGAAACAATCATTTATTAAAGAATAAGTGTCTACCGACTGAAACAATCTTTTAGTACAGAATAAGTGTCTACCGACTGAAACAATCATTTAGTACAGAATAAGTGTCTACCGACTGAAACAATCTTTTAGTACAGAATAAGTGTCTACCGACTGAAACAATCTTTTAGTACAGAATAAGTGTCTACCGACTGAAACAATCATTTAGTACAGAATAAGTGTCTACCGACGTAAAAAAAAAATTTAGTACAGAATAAGTGTCTACCGACTGAAACGATCATTTATTACAGAATAAGTGTCTACCGACTGAAACAATCATTTATTAAAGAAAAAGTGTCTACCGACTGAAACAATCTTTTAGTACAGAATAAGTGTCTACCGACTGAAACAATCATTTAGTACAGAATAAGTGTCTACCGACTGAAACAATCATTTAGTACAGAATAAGTGTCTACCGACTGAAATAATCATTTATTTAAGAATAAGTGTCTACCGACTGAAACAATCTTTTAGTACAGAATAAGTGTCTACCGACTGAAACAATCATTTAGTACAGAATAAGTGTCTACCGACTGAAACAATCATTTAGTACAGAATAAGTGTCTACCGACTGAAACAATCATTTAGTACAGAATAAGTGTCTACCGACTGAAACAATCTTTTAGTACAGAATAAGTGTCTACCGACTGAAACAATCATTTAGTACAGAATAAGTGTCTACCGACTGAAACAATCATTTATTAAAGAATAAGTGTCTACCGACTGAAACGATCATTTATTACAGAATAAGTGTCTACCAACTGAAACAATCATTTATTAAAGAATAAGTGTCTACCGACTGAAACAATCTTTTAGTACAGAATAAGTGTCTACCGACTGAAACAATCATTTAGTACAGAATAAGTGTCTACCGACTGAAACAATCTTTTAGTACAGAATAAGTGTCTACCGACTGAAACAATCTTTTAGTACAGAATAAGTGTCTACCGACTGAAACGATCATTTATTACAGAATAAGTGTCTACCGACTGAAACAATCATTTATTAAAGAATAAGTGTCTACCGACTGAAACAATCTTTTAGTACAGAATAAGTGTCTACTGACTGAAACAATCATTTAGTACAGAATAAGTGTCTACCGACTGAAACAATCATTTAGTACAGAATAAGTGTCTACCGACTGAAACAATCTTTTAGTACAGAATAAGTGTCTACCGACTGAAACGATCATTTATTACAGAATAAGTGTCTACCGACTGAAACAATCATTTATTAAAGAATAAGTGTCTACCGACTGAAACAATCTTTTAGTACAGAATAAGTGTCTACTGACTGAAACAATCATTTAGTACAGAATAAGTGTCTACCGACTGAAACAATCATTTAGTACAGAATAAGTGTCTACCGACTGAAACGATCATTTATTACAGAATAAGTGTCTACCAACTGAAACAATCATTTATTAAAGAATAAGTGTCTACCGACTGAAACAATCTTTTAGTACAGAATAAGTGTCTACCGACTGAAACAATCATTTAGTACAGAATAAGTGTCTACCGACTGAAACAATCTTTTAGTACAGAATAAGTGTCTACCGACTGAAACAATCTTTTAGTACAGAATAAGTGTCTACCGACTGAAACAATCATTTAGTACAGAATAAGTGTCTACCGACGTAAAAAAAAAATTTAGTACAGAATAAGTGTCTACCGACTGAAACGATCATTTATTACAGAATAAGTGTCTACCGACTGAAACAATCATTTATTAAAGAAAAAGTGTCTACCGACTGAAACAATCTTTTAGTACAGAATAAGTGTCTACCGACTGAAACAATCATTTAGTACAGAATAAGTGTCTACCGACTGAAACAATCATTTAGTACAGAATAAGTGTCTACCGACTGAAATAATCATTTATTTAAGAATAAGTGTCTACCGACTGAAACAATCTTTTAGTACAGAATAAGTGTCTACCGACTGAAACAATCATTTAGTACAGAATAAGTGTCTACCGACTGAAACAATCATTTAGTACAGAATAAGTGTCTACCGACTGAAACAATCATTTAGTACAGAATAAGTGTCTACCGACTGAAACAATCTTTTAGTACAGAATAAGTGTCTACCGACTGAAACAATCATTTAGTACAGAATAAGTGTCTACCGACTGAAACAATCATTTATTAAAGAATAAGTGTCTACCGACTGAAACGATCATTTATTACAGAATAAGTGTCTACCAACTGAAACAATCATTTATTAAAGAATAAGTGTCTACCGACTGAAACAATCTTTTAGTACAGAATAAGTGTCTACCGACTGAAACAATCATTTAGTACAGAATAAGTGTCTACCGACTGAAACAATCTTTTAGTACAGAATAAGTGTCTACCGACTGAAACAATCTTTTAGTACAGAATAAGTGTCTACCGACTGAAACGATCATTTATTACAGAATAAGTGTCTACCGACTGAAACAATCATTTATTAAAGAATAAGTGTCTACCGACTGAAACAATCTTTTAGTACAGAATAAGTGTCTACTGACTGAAACAATCATTTAGTACAGAATAAGTGTCTACCGACTGAAACAATCATTTAGTACAGAATAAGTGTCTACCGACTGAAACAATCATTTATTACAGAATAAGTGTCTACCGACTGAAACAATCATTTAGTACAGAATAAGTGTCTACCGACTGAAATAATCATTTATTAAAGAATAAGTGTCTACCGACTGAAACAATCTTTTAGTACAGAATAAGTGTCTACCGACTGAAACAATCATTTAGTACAGAATAAGTGTCTACCGACTGAAACAATCATTTAGTACAGAATAAGTGTCTACCGACTGAAACAATCATTTAGTACAGAATAAGTGTCTACCGACTGAAACAATCATTTAGTACAGAATAAGTGTCTACCGACTGAAATAATCATTTATTAAAGAATAAGTGTCTACCGACTGAAACAATCTTTTAGTACAGAATAAGTGTCTACCGACTGAAACAATCATTTAGTACAGAATAAGTGTCTACCGACTGAAACAATCATTTATTAAAGAATAAGTGTCTACCGACTGAAACAATCTTTTAGTACAGAATAAGTGTCTACCGACTGAAACAATCATTTAGTACAGAATAAGTGTCTACCGACTGAAACAATCATTTAGTACAGAATAAGTGTCTACCGACTGAAACAATCATTTAGTACAGAATAAGTGTCTACCGACTGAAACAATCATTTAGTACAGAATAAGTGTCTACCGACTGAAACGATCATTTATTACAGAATAAGTATCTACCGACTGAAACAATCATTTATTAAAGAATAAGTGTCTACCGACTGAAACAATCTTTTAGTACAGAATAAGTGTCTACCGACTGAAATAATCATTTAGTACAGAATAAGTGTCTACCGACTGAAACAATCATTTAGTACAGAATAAGTGTCTACCGACTGAAACAATCATTTATTAAAGAATAAGTGTCTACCGACTGAAACAATCTTTTAGTACAGAATAAGTGTCTAACGACTGAAACAATCATTTAGTACAGAATAAGTGTCTACCGACTGAAACAATCATTTAGTACAGAATAAGTGTCTACCGACTGAAACAATCATTTAGTACAGAATAAGTGTCTACCGACTGAAACAATCATTTAGTACAGAATAAGTGTCTACCGACTGAAACAATCATTTAGTACAGAATAAGTGTCTACCGACTGAAATAATCATTTATTAAAGAATAAGTGTCTACCGACTGAAACAATCTTTTAGTACAGAATAAGTGTCTACCGACTGAAACAATCATTTAGTACAGAATAAGTGTCTACCGACTGAAACAATCATTTAGTACAGAATAAGTGTCTACCAACTGAAACAATCATTTAGTACAGAATAAGTGTCTACCGACTGAAACAATCTTTTAGTACAGAATAAGTGTCTACCGACTGAAACAATCATTTATTAAAGAATAAGTGTCTACCGACTGAAACGATCATTTATTACAGAATAAGTGTCTACCAACTGAAACAATCATTTATTAAAGAATAAGTGTCTACCGACTGAAACAATCTTTTAGTACAGAATAAGTGTCTACCGACTGAAACAATCATTTAGTACAGAATAAGTGTCTACCGACTGAAACAATCTTTTAGTACAGAATAAGTGTCTACCGACTGAAACAATCATTTAGTACAGAATAAGTGTCTACCGACTGAAACAATCTTTTAGTACAGAATAAGTGTCTACCGACTGAAACAATCATTTAGTACAGAATAAGTGTCTACCGACTGAAACAATCATTTATTAAAAAATAAGTGTCTACCGACTGAAACGATCATTTATTACAGAATAAGTGTCTACCGACTGAAACAATCATTTATTAAAGAATAAGTGTCTACCGACTGAAACAATCTTTTAGTACAGAATAAGTGTCTACCGACTGAAACAATCATTTAGTACAGAATAAGTGTCTACCGACTGAAACAATCATTTAGTACAGAATAAGTGTCTACCGACTGAAACAATCATTTAGTACAGAATAAGTGTCTACCGACTGAAACGATCATTTATTACAGAATAAGTATCTACCGACTGAAACAATCATTTATTAAAGAATAAGTGTCTACCGACTGAAACAATCTTTTAGTACAGAATAAGTGTCTACCGACTGAAATAATCATTTAGTACAGAATAAGTGTCTACCGACTGAAACAATCATTTAGTACAGAATAAGTGTCTACCGACTGAAACAATCATTTAGTACAGAATCAGTGTCTACCGACTGAAACAATCATTTAGTACAGAATAAGTGTCTACCGACTGAAACAATCATTTATTAAAGAATAAGTGTCTACCGACTGAAACAATCTTTTAGTACAGAATAAGTGTCTAACGACTGAAACAATCATTTAGTACAGAATAAGTGTCTACCGACTGAAACAATCATTTAGTACAGAATAAGTGTCTACCGACTGAAACGATCATTTATTACAGAATAAGTGTCTACCGACTGAAACAATCATTTATTAAAGAATAAGTGTCTACCGACTGAAACAATCTTTTAGTACAGAATAAGTGTCTACCGACTGAAACAATCATTTAGTACAGAATAAGTGTCTACCGACTGAAACAATCATTTAGTACAGAATAAGTGTCTACCGACTGAAACAATCATTTAGTACAGAATAAGTGTCTACCGACTGAAACAATCATTTAGTACAGAATAAGTGTCTACCGACTGAAATAATCATTTATTAAAGAATAAGTGTCTACCGACTGAAACAATCTTTTAGTACAGAATAAGTGTCTACCGACTGAAACAATCATTTAGTACAGAATAAGTGTCTACCGACTGAAACAATCATTTAGTACAGAATAAGTGTCTACCGACTGAAACAATCATTTAGTACAGAATAAGTGTCTACCGACTGAAACAATCTTTTAGTACAGAATAAGTGTCTACCGACTGAAACAATCATTTAGTACAGAATAAGTGTCTACCGACTGAAACAATCATTTATTACAGAATAAGTGTCTACCGACTGAAACAATCATTTATTAAAGAATAAGTGTCTACCGACTGAAACGATCATTTATTACAGAATAAGTGTCTACCAACTGAAACAATCATTTATTAAAGAATAAGTGTCTACCGACTGAAACAATCTTTTAGTACAGAATAAGTGTCTACTGACTGAAACAATCATTTAGCACAGAATAAGTGTCTACCGACTGAAACAATCATTTATTAAAGAATAAGTGTCTACCGACTGAAACAATCTTTTAGTACAGAATAAGTGTCTACCGACTGAAACAATCATTTATTAAAGAATAAGTGTCTACCGACTGAAACAATCTTTTAGTACAGAATAAGTGTCTACCGACTGAAACAATCATTTAGTACAGAATAAGTGTCTACCGACTGAAACAATCATTTATTAAAGAATAAGTGTCTACCGACTGAAACGATCATTTATTACAGAATAAGTGTCTACCAACTGAAACAATCATTTATTAAAGAATAAGTGTCTACCGACTGAAACAATCTTTTAGTACAGAATAAGTGTCTACCGACTGAAACAATCATTTAGTACAGAATAAGTGTCTACCGACTGAAACAATCTTTTAGTACAGAATAAGTGTCTACCGACTGAAACAATCTTTTAGTACAGAATAAGTGTCTACCGACTGAAACAATCATTTAGTACAGAATAAGTGTCTACCGACGTAAAAAAAAAATTTAGTACAGAATAAGTGTCTACCGACTGAAACGATCATTTATTACAGAATAAGTGTCTACCGACTGAAACAATCATTTATTAAAGAAAAAGTGTCTACCGACTGAAACAATCTTTTAGTACAGAATAAGTGTCTACCGACTGAAACAATCATTTAGTACAGAATAAGTGTCTACCGACTGAAACAATCATTTAGTACAGAATAAGTGTCTACCGACTGAAATAATCATTTATTTAAGAATAAGTGTCTACCGACTGAAACAATCTTTTAGTACAGAATAAGTGTCTACCGACTGAAACAATCATTTAGTACAGAATAAGTGTCTACCGACTGAAACAATCATTTAGTACAGAATAAGTGTCTACCGACTGAAACAATCATTTAGTACAGAATAAGTGTCTACCGACTGAAACAATCTTTTAGTACAGAATAAGTGTCTACCGACTGAAACAATCATTTAGTACAGAATAAGTGTCTACCGACTGAAACAATCATTTATTAAAGAATAAGTGTCTACCGACTGAAACGATCATTTATTACAGAATAAGTGTCTACCAACTGAAACAATCATTTATTAAAGAATAAGTGTCTACCGACTGAAACAATCTTTTAGTACAGAATAAGTGTCTACCGACTGAAACAATCATTTAGTACAGAATAAGTGTCTACCGACTGAAACAATCTTTTAGTACAGAATAAGTGTCTACCGACTGAAACAATCTTTTAGTACAGAATAAGTGTCTACCGACTGAAACGATCATTTATTACAGAATAAGTGTCTACCGACTGAAACAATCATTTATTAAAGAATAAGTGTCTACCGACTGAAACAATCTTTTAGTACAGAATAAGTGTCTACTGACTGAAACAATCATTTAGTACAGAATAAGTGTCTACCGACTGAAACAATCATTTAGTACAGAATAAGTGTCTACCGACTGAAACAATCTTTTAGTACAGAATAAGTGTCTACCGACTGAAACGATCATTTATTACAGAATAAGTGTCTACCGACTGAAACAATCATTTATTAAAGAATAAGTGTCTACCGACTGAAACAATCTTTTAGTACAGAATAAGTGTCTACTGACTGAAACAATCATTTAGTACAGAATAAGTGTCTACCGACTGAAACAATCATTTAGTACAGAATAAGTGTCTACCGACTGAAACAATCATTTATTACAGAATAAGTGTCTACCGACTGAAACAATCATTTAGTACAGAATAAGTGTCTACCGACTGAAATAATCATTTATTAAAGAATAAGTGTCTACCGACTGAAACAATCTTTTAGTACAGAATAAGTGTCTACCGACTGAAACAATCATTTAGTACAGAATAAGTGTCTACCGACTGAAACAATCATTTAGTACAGAATAAGTGTCTACCGACTGAAACAATCATTTAGTACAGAATAAGTGTCTACCGACTGAAACAATCATTTAGTACAGAATAAGTGTCTACCGACTGAAATAATCATTTATTAAAGAATAAGTGTCTACCGACTGAAACAATCTTTTAGTACAGAATAAGTGTCTACCGACTGAAACAATCATTTAGTACAGAATAAGTGTCTACCGACTGAAACAATCATTTAGTACAGAATAAGTGTCTACCGACTGAAACAATCATTTAGTACAGAATAAGTGTCTACCGACTGAAACAATCTTTTAGTACAGAATAAGTGTCTACCGACTGAAACAATCATTTAGTACAGAATAAGTGTCTACCGACTGAAACAATCATTTATTACAGAATAAGTGTCTACCGACTGAAACAATCATTTATTAAAGAATAAGTGTCTACCGACTGAAACGATCATTTATTACAGAATAAGTGTCTACCAACTGAAACAATCATTTATTAAAGAATAAGTGTCTACCGACTGAAACAATCTTTTAGTACAGAATAAGTGTCTACCGACTGAAACAATCATTTAGTACAGAATAAGTGTCTACCGACTGAAACAATCTTTTGGTACAGAATAAGTGTCTACCGACTGAAACAATCTTTTAGTACAGAATAAGTGTCTACCGACTGAAACAATCATTTATTAAAGAATAAGTGTCTACCGACTGAAACGATCATTTATTACAGAATAAGTGTCTACCAACTGAAACAATCATTTATTAAAGAATAAGTGTCTACCGACTGAAACAATCTTTTAGTACAGAATAAGTGTCTACCGACTGAAACAATCATTTAGTACAGAATAAGTGTCTACCGACTGAAACAATCTTTTAGTACAGAATAAGTGTCTACCGACTGAAACAATCTTTTAGTACAGAATAAGTGTCTACCGACTGAAACAATCATTTAGTACAGAATAAGTGTCTACCGACGTAAAAAAAAAATTTAGTACAGAATAAGTGTCTACCGACTGAAACGATCATTTATTACAGAATAAGTGTCTACCGACTGAAACAATCATTTATTAAAGAATAAGTGTCTACCGACTGAAACAATCTTTTAGTACAGAATAAGTGTCTACCGACTGAAACAATCATTTAGTACAGAATAAGTGTCTACCGACTGAAACAATCATTTAGTACAGAATAAGTGTCTACCGACTGAAACAATCATTTATTACAGAATAAGTGTCTACCGACTGAAACAATCATTTAGTACAGAATAAGTGTCTACCGACTGAAATAATCATTTATTAAAGAATAAGTGTCTACCGACTGAAACAATCATTTAGTACAGAATAAGTGTCTACCGACTGAAACAATCATTTAGTACAGAATAAGTGTCTACCGACTGAAACAATCATTTAGTACAGAATAAGTGTCTACCGACTGAAACAATCATTTAGTACAGAATAAGTGTCTACCGACTGAAACAATCTTTTAGTACAGAATAAGTGTCTACCGACTGAAACAATCTTTTAGTACAGAATAAGTGTCTACCGACTGAAACAATCTTTTAGTACAGAATAAGTGTCTACCGACTGAAACAATCATTTATTAAAGAATAAGTGTCTACCGACTGAAACGATCATTTATTACAGAATAAGTGTCTACCAACTGAAACAATCATTTATTAAAGAATAAGTGTCTACCGACTGAAACAATCTTTTAGTACAGAATAAGTGTCTACCGACTGAAACAATCATTTAGTACAGAATAAGTGTCTACCGACTGAAACAATCTTTTAGTACAGAATAAGTGTCTACCGACTGAAACAATCATTTAGTACAGAATAAGTGTCTACCGACTGAAACAATCATTTAGTACAGAATAAGTGTCTACCGACTGAAACAATCATTTATTAAAGAATAAGTGTCTACCGACTGAAACGATCATTTATTACAGAATAAGTGTCTACCGACTGAAACAATCATTTATTAAAGAATAAGTGTCTACCGACTGAAACAATCTTTTAGTACAGAATTAGTGTCTACCGACTGAAACAATCATTTAGTACAGAATAAGTGTCTACCGACTGAAACAATCATTTAGTACAGAATAAGTGTCTACCGACTGAAACAATCATTTAGTACAGAATAAGTGTCTACCGACTGAAACGATCATTTATTACAGAGTAAGTGTCTACCGACTGAAACAATCATTTATTAAAGAATAAGTGTCTACCGACTGAAACAATAATTTAGTACAGAATAAGTGTCTACCGACTGAAACAATCATTTAGTACAGAATAAGTGTCTACCGACTGAAACAATCATTTATTAAAGAATAAGTGTCTACCGACTGAAACAATCTTTTAGTACAGAATAAGTGTCTACCGACTGAAACAATCATTTAGTACAGAATAAGTGTCTACCGACTGAAACAATCATTTAGTACAGAATAAGTGTCTACCGACTGAAACAATCATTTAGTACAGAATAAGTGTCTACCGACTGAAACAATCATTTAGTACAGAATAAGTGTCTACCGACTGAAACAATCATTTAGTACAGAATAAGTGTCTACCGACTGAAACAATCATTTAGTACAGAATAAGTGTCTACCGACTGAAACAATCATTTAGTACAGAATAAGTGTCTACCGACTGAAACAATCATTTAGTACAGAATAAGTGTCTACCGACTGAAACAATCATTTAGTACAGAATAAGTGTCTACCGAATGAAACAATCATTTAGTACAGAATAAGTGTCTACCGACTGAAACAATCATTTAGTACAGAATAAGTGTCTACCGACTGAAACAATCATTTAGTACAGAATAAGTGTCTACCGACTGAAACAATCATTTAGTACAGAATAAGTGTCTACCGACTGAAACAATCTGTAGCGTCGATATTAATCCATTGAATAATTAATAATAAAACGCTCGACCTACTTAGGTACGTACTTGCTAATTGCTACTTAGGTACGTATTTGCAGCCTAAATCGTAAACAAAGTAATCTACGTACTTCAAGTACCTACCTGCATATTGATGACAATAACACTGCAGTCCGTCTCGAATACTACGAGAACTCGCCAGAAGGTTCGAGCCTACGGCCTAGGCATAATTGCCAAGCCGTCGAAAGTTCGCGAATGATCCAGATCGAGCGAGTGTCTTCGATTTAGTTGCCATCCACCTACCTACTGCCGCCGTCGGCCGAGTAGTATAAATAAGCCCGACGCAGCGAGTCAGTCAGTCAGTCATCAGTTATCAATCTGCCGCCAGTGGATAAATCTCACGAGTGACGATCGGCGCGTCCCGCGCCCCGCGAAGGACACGTACCCGGCTTCGCCCCTATCATCATGGACTCTATCGGGACATCATCTTAGCGCCTCGGCCGTGTCCATGGCCAGCGCTAAAACGGATTACAAGCGCCCTGGTTCCAGCGTCTCTGACCAGCGCTTCTTCCACGCAACCATGACCACCACGAGGACACGCAGCATCCTCACTGGTCACGCCGTTCCCGTTCAACTGCCCACAAGGTCCGCCGCACCTTCGGCCGTCTCGTCAGCACTGGAGTGCCTGAAGACCTACGTTCTTCGCCAGTGCCTGACCTACATCGAGTCCCGGTCACCAGCGCCCGGCGTCGACTCACTGACCCGCGCTTGACCAGCACATAACAGCCAGCATCCGGTGTATTCTTCTGTCCTACGTCATCTCCTTGTAACGGCTACTGACTCACCAATAAACACATGTGACCTTCACAACTTTCTTTCATTTCGTGCCTCACCATTGATCCCCAAATTTAGTACAGAATAAGTGTCTAACGACTGAAACAATCATTTATTAAAGAATAAGTGTCTACCGACTGAAACAATCATTTAGTACAGAATAAGTGTCTACCGACTGAAACAATCATTTAGTACAGAATAAGTGTCTACCGACTGAAACAATCATTTAGTACAGAATAAGTGTCTACCGACTGAAACAATCATTTAGTACAGAATAAGTGTCTACCGACTGAAACAATCATTTAGTACAGAATAAGTGTCTACCGACTGAAACAATCATTTAGTACAGAATAAGTGTCTACCGACTGAAACAATCATTTAGTACAGAATAAGTGTCTAACGACTGAAACAATCATTTATTAAAGAATAAGTATCTACCGACTGAAACAATCATTTAGTACAGAATAAGTGTCTACCGACTGAAACAATCATTTAGTACAGAATAAGTGTCTAACGACTGAAACAATCATTTATTTAGTTTATTCTTAGGCCCTTCCTCCACAGGATGTCCAAATATCCGATACTCGATGATTCAAGTACCTACCTTGGCGACTAACGCCGTACATCTGCGTGGAAGTTCGCGCACAGACCCACGTTGTCCACATTTTGTAAACTCGTCAGTTCATTCTTTGTTCAAAACGGTGAACAAAGAATGAAAGGATATAAAAAGACAGCTAAAGAAACTGTTTTTTGTTTTGACATTTAGGACGGGTTGTTTCGGAGAATTTGAACAATTCATCAAATTTCAACGTTCATTTACGGGTTCTGTGAAAGTCCTATTCAAATTCTGTTATTATATCATTATAGGCTAGTTGCTTGACAGAACTGAAATAAAAACAGAACTTAAAAATATCTTTCACAGAACTTGAAAATTAACTTTTAAATTTGAAGAATTGTTCAAGTTCTCCGAAACAACCCGTCCTTAGAGATTTCAATTTAATATTGGTGGCGACGCGGGTCTCGTGATTTCAGTTGTTACATGTACGGGCTTATGTGCAAGAAGTTGTTTGCGGCGTATCGGATACTTGCGCATCCCTATAGAAGAGAAGGCTTAAGTGTGTGTTTGAGTCGTCTCTAATTATGCCCGGACGATGTCCGGAAACGCGTAGTGCAACCGGGAAACTTGTGAATCTACATCACAGACCCAATCCTGTCTGATTACGTCTAAAAGGGATCCAAATGATAATCTAATCTCCTTCAACGGAAGCAATCTTCCGAACAGGCCTTCCATTGATATGCTTGATGTAACTATAAGTGACCAGCTCAGGTACGGGGGCTCCATCGAAGCCAGAGTAAAGTTGGCCTCTCAGAAGCTGGGCGTACTGTACAGGGCCCGCAGATACTTTAATAGTACACAACTGCTGACCCTGTACAAATCGCAAGTGCGCCCTACTGTCTAATTTGGCAGCCATCTCTGGTCCGGAGCCCCTAAATACCTGAAAAAAACCCTTGACTCTGTGCAGAAACGGGCGGTCCGTTTGATAGATTCCCCAATCTTAACAAACGGACTGCAATCTTTAGAGCACAGGCGTCAGGTAGGTATGCTGTCCTTGTTCTATCGGTATTACAATGGAAGATGCTCTGAGGAACTAGCGTCATTGATCCCTTCGGCACCGGTGCGTAGTCGGGATACACGCCAAACGCGCGCCCAACATTTGTACACGGTTGACATTTGTCACATGAGAACGGGTCGCTTCTACGATTCGTTCTTAAGTTCAACAGCTCGGCTGTGGAACGAGCTGCCGGCCTCTGTGTTTCCTCCCTCCTACAACATGGGACTCTTCAAGACCCATGTTCACTCCTTCCTCTCCACAAAAAGACCCTCCACACAGCATCCCCAAAGATGACATAGGCCCTGAGGGAAATTATTTTCTTCAGGGCCTCCTGTGTAGAGTTAATATTAAAAAAAAAAAAAAAAAAACATTAGGAGTCAATTTTGTCGTTTTTGATTTGAGCTTTCATTAACGAGTAAATTAAATTCTTATTTTACCGAGCCGTCTTAAAATGAGTAAGGTGGGTAAATTATTAAAAAGTGTCTACCTAAATAGTGCCTCAAAATATTCAATTTTGGAAACGAGCCTGAACTGTTATTTGCCCGAATTGGAATTTGTGTTTTTTACGCAGCCAGCCTTTTTGCGTGTCATTGTAAAAAGAATCAGTAATTCGTAAGCAGATTTTATTTTCGCAGACAAAATAGTGATATTACGATGCGAGTTGCATGTATACTGTCCGATTCATTTATTGACAAATTACAGAAATGGAGAGGGTCACGACCTCTCCCCACATTGAAAAATAACCAGTTAACCCTTTCACATCTGCATTATTGTTTCCACATATATAATTTGGATTAACGTCAGAGGGAATTTTTTAAATAGAAAATTTAAGTAATACAAATAACTGTTTCATGTCATAAATGCACATTTACAAAGGAGTGATAATATCTAAGGTGCAAACAAATAACATTTTAACTAAAATTCATTCAGAAATAAAGAAAAATAATCTGGGATAATAAATCATTAAAAATTCTCCATACTAGTCGAAAACATGTCCGTCACTACCAGCGTTAATTTGAATGAACATTGAAAATCATTTACAATATTCTGCCAAATGACTGTGAACAGTGAATTGAACTGATGTTATTATTATAGAACACATCTTCATGTGTTAAAATTTTTGTAATTCGAGTAGAAAATATTGATATGAAGTAATCAATGACGGCAGAAATTCGATGAAACTCGCAATCAGCAGATGTCAAAATATTTATCGTTGTTGTGGCGGGAATAAGGATTTCAACCGAGCGGAAAAAATAGAGGCCACAGAAAAGATTACAAGCTATAAGAAAACAAAAACACGGCTTTTCTAAATCGCTACCGTTACGGTAAAAAAAATCACAAAGTTCATGTTAATTTGAATTAACACTGGGGCTGAAAGGGTTAAATACCAAACGTAGTATAGTATAAAATTTGTAAAGCCCAAATCATACATCACCTCTTTAATGTCATCCATTGTGTCCATCACATTGTCTTCCTCCAATCCAGTTTGTGCCATGGTCATTTTTAAAGCGCCTACTCCGGTCCTTAAAAGACAAAGTTGCAGTCAATATATATATATATATATGTAATCATTTAAAGTTAAGCAGTTTAAATTAATATTTACCGTATAATTTTAACGGAATCTGTTCAATTTTGCTGCATAATTATATCTATGTAATTTTGCTGCATAATTATATCTATGTAATTTTGGAGGCATAATTTCAATTGAATAAATTTTCCTGTGTAATTTTAGCTGTATATTTTTAACCTTGTTAATTGTGTAATTTTAGCAAATAATTTTAACTGAATAATTAAAGTTGTCCAATTAGCTATGTAATTTTGTATTTACTGTATTTTAACTGCTAATATAATTTTAGCTAAAAATTTTAACTGAATTATTAAAGTTGTCCAATTTTAGCTATGTAATTTTGTATTTACTGTATTTTAACTGCTAATATAATTTTAGCTAAAAATTTTAACTGAATTATTAAAGTTGTCCAATTTTAGCTATGTAATTTTGTATTTACTGTATTTTAACTGCTGATATAATTTTAGCTAATTATTTTAACTGAATAATTAAAGTTGTCCAATTAGCTATGTAATTTTGTATTTACTGTATTTTAACTGCTTATATAATTTTAGCTGAATAATTTTAGCTATGTAATTTTCGTGTGAAATTTAAAGTAATGTAATTTTGGCTGTACAATTTTAACTGAATATTTTTTCTTGTGTAATTTTTGCTGGGAATTTCAGATACATAATTTTAACTGTATAATTTTTCTTTGTTAATTATTAAATTTTAGCTAATATTTTTAACTACTGAATAATTTATGCTGTGCAATTGTTGCAGTATAATTTCGGCTTTGTGATTTTTGCTGTATAATTTCAAGTGAATATTTTAAGTAGTGCAATTTTTGATATGTAATTTTGGCTTAATAATTCAAGCCGTGAAATTTTTGCTGTGTAATTTTATTAATATATTTTTACTGCGTAATTTTAGTAATATATTTTTACCGTGTAATTTTAGTAATATATTTTTACTGTGTAATTTTAGTAATACATTTTTACTGTGTAATTATAGTAATATATTTTTACTGTTTAATTTCAGTAAAATATTTTTACTGTGTAAATTGAACTATGTATTTTTTCATAATTTTTTCCTCCTTATTTTATCTATATAATTTTTGTATGCAAATTCACCACGCTACTGCGAGCGATACATACTTGAGGGCGTTGAAGATCTCCGAGTCACTGTGCGCCTGTCGCACCGTGTCCACGAGGCGCGTGATGGAATCGCGGCTGTTGAGGGCCTTATCCGCGCGCGCATCCAGGAGCTTCTTTTGCCGAAGGTGGGCCAGGGCCTATATAAGAGAAACATAACTCAGTATGGTACAAGAAGTCGGTGACGCCCCAGGAAGACATGGTACAGTTAATCAAACACTCGAGTCCTACAAGAGTAGTGGTATGTACTAGTCTCTACCACTTGTGACAGACTACTGTCCCAGACTATTCTTGGAGACTGGCCGTCAAGACTGCCTCTCGATGACTAACTCTACATGACTTACTCTAGATGACTAAATCTACATGACTGACTCTAGATGACTGACTCTATATCACTGACTCTACATGACTGACTCTAGATGACTGACTCTAGATGACTAACTCTACATGACTGACTCTAGATGACTAACTCTACATGACTGACTCTAGATGACTGACTCTATATCACTGACTCTACATGACTGACTCTATATCACTGACCCTACATGACTGACTCTACATGCTCGGGGTATCTGCCTTTTAAATTAAAATACAAAAACACAATAAAAAAGTTGACCTTGCAAAGGCCCTTTTCTCCCACGTCTTGGTTGGCTTGTGGGATACACTTTTTCTTAGCCTAAAACAATCATTTTTAAAGGGACGTGACATGAACAATAGGAATATTTACACCATCTTAGGATTGCAATTTGCAAGCTGCTATTTTACTATAGGTTAGTGGCATACTTGGAATTATGAAACTCTGAGAGCAATAAAGTTGTAGCAGTTCACTTTTGCCCTGCTACCGTTTTAACAAACTCCATCCAAGACCGCCTTCATTTATGGTACTCGTACTCTATGGGTTTTCAAGAGGGAAGCGCAGCTTTCGATTTCCAAGGCCAGTACCAATCGGACAGCCTTGGAGTGAGGTCGCGCCAAGAGAAGAGACACGGGCAACTGCTCCAGTCGACATAAATTACGGGAGACGCTGATAGCGGACATAGCTAGTTGTATGTAATCGCTGGTCATCATGTCGATCTCATAAATTTTTACAGTTCTTTCCTAAGAGCTGTATGGCGCCCATTTCATGTGAATCAGGTCAGATATTAATCTTGTACACAATGTCACACTTTCAACTATTTTTTGCTACCTTTAAAATTCCTTCCGTGCGATCAATTCTTCGAATTGTCGCTCACCCCTTGAAATTATGCTTATCATGTTATTTGAAAGTCTCTAGCTCTATTTGTTTTGAATAAATGTGAATTAATCATCGTACCTCTTTTATTCAATAACAAGGCAATCCTCTTTGTCTTATACTAATCAATAGCCCTAGAGTGGTCGAGTTGTACATGAGTTAATTGCATTACACTGGCGACCAACGAGTCATAAATTATATATTAGCCAATAATATCAGTTACAAAGTCAGTCTTTGAAGCTGAGGGTAATAAAAATTGGGAGATTTTAAACAAAAACAAAAATACTCAAGGGTTTTAGAAAGGTACTTAAAAGTAAAACGAACCGGCACTAAAAACATATTACAGAGAAATAATTTTTAATCCTAGAAGGACATCGTGTTTATGAAATACCAGGCTGTTAGATGTTTATTTGGTATTTTACATTCCAGATGTAGGAAACAAATATTCTGTTGGGCTAGTGTTAAAATTGAAAATGGTGGGTAAATTAATCTTAACTCTAAGTTATTTAACCTTCCAGCGGGCGCGTTGAGAAATTTCCCTTGAGCGGGCGCTTGTCGTAAATTTTACGTCATCAATTTTTCTGCATGTAAGTGGTGTTTTCTTTATACAAATGTTAGGGAATTTTTTTAAGGATATGAAGAATGATAATAGGCAGAACTTAAAAAAAAAATTTTTGACTTTCTTAAAAAAAACGAAGCAACACTCTAAACATTTTAATATTTCAAAACAAAATTTGCTATCGACCTATTTAGTCAGAATCAATATTCCCATTCTTACAATTGTTACAAACCACCTCAACTGAAGAATGGTTCTTGCATGTCGAGCCATAATCGGCAGAACAGCGTAAGCGACGTTTTTTGTCAAATTACGATTTTTAACGAAAGCCGTTCAATGTTACCTAATACTTATGCAACAAAAATATAACAGTTCTATTTTATACGCCTGACGCTTTTTTGGTACCTGTGCTTTTTAGCGTATGAACTTCCTTACAAATCTTGTAGGCGAGCAAAACAGCGCAACCGACGTCATTTGATAGCGTAAGCGACAATATGGTCGGTTACGTTCTTACGCCGAACGGTAGAGAATGTTCCAGTTTTGTCAGTTAACGTCCATCGGATGACCAGTGCGAACGTGTCAGTCCCGTAAACATTAATAGAGACGATGGAGCTAAGCTTAATAACTCTTGGTATCCGGTAATTGACGGATACACCAGAGCTAAACGAAGAAAACCACTTTTAAAAAAAATATATACGTTAAGTTAGCTCAGAGGGTTGGAGCTGGCAACACGGTATCACATCCTCATACAAAAGCTCACATTTCACCACAACCTCTAATAACACGTCTGCCCTGATGATGGACACTGCAATGCTGTCCGAAACGTTGGCTAAAGAAGGAGTTAGCGCAACACGGCATAACACCCCAAAAACAAATAACAAAAATACTTTTGGCAGTGAAAATCTTAAATCATAATTGAAAATGTTAATTCATTAGATGAATCTGGGCACAGTAACATTGTGAATCTGAATATTTTTAGAAAAATATTTAATACGAATTTCAACTTGGGTTTTCATTTACCTAAAAAGGACAAGTGTTCTTTATGTGAGAAAGTGAAAAATTTGTCCGGTGACGAGAAGCTTCAGCAAACTGAAATGGATATTTACAAAAGTCATCTCAGCGAAAAGGAAAAATGCAAAGAGATCTTCATTAATGATCAGGCTAAAAGCAAAAATGATAATGATATTTTGTGCGCAAGTTTTGACCTCGAGAAGGTGCTAACCACTCCCCATGGAGAAAGCGTAAATTTGTATTATAGTCGAAAATACGCATACTATAATGAGAGTATCTACGAAAGTGGAACGAAGAATGGATATTGCTTTCTATGGGGTGAAACTGATGGCAAGCGTGGCTGTAATGAAATCTGCACAATAATGTACAAATATTTGGAAATGATTGAAAAAGCGAGGAAGAAATCCAAGATTTTATTGTACTGTGATAGCTGCGCTGGTCAAAATAAGAACCGAGCAATGTTAGCTATGCTCTCTTATTTCATGAAAAATGCAACTTTCATTAAATCTTTAGAAATACATTTTCTGTTACCAGGTCACACCATGATGCCGGTCGATTCCATTCATGCGACAATTGAAACTTTCATCAGGCGCAGGGTGATTTGGGCTCCATCAGAATGGCCCACCATAATTTCCAATGCTAGGACACAGCCTAAAAATTATCAAATCATTGTTGTGTCACATGCAGAATTCCGGGACTGGAAATCCTTTGCTGCTGCTTACATTCCTTCAAAATTTAAAATTAAATTTGGAGAGTTACGACAGGCCTCATTTAAAAACAACTCGTCAAATATTGAAGTATTGTACGGCTTTTTCAATGAGAGTAAGATTGAGCTCTTAGACCTGGACAATGCAATCAGATCCCGATCAAGTGCCGCGATACTTCAATCGCTGCCACCAACACTGTACTGTACAGTGCTAAATTGCCAATATCGGAGATCAAGTATAGGGATCTTAAAGGTCTCTGCGAGAAAGGTATTATTCCTGAGAGGATGAGGCATGAATTTTTGGAACTGCCACATGGATCCACAGTGGAAGATACCTTACCTGAATCCGACCAGGAAGACATGTGAATAGTTTTGAAAAATGTGGCTCAAACCAACAAAGTTTTGAAAAATTGCCGATATAAGTGCTATTATTAAAAAAATATATACGTTGTATCTATTATGTTTATTATTTGTTAAAATATTTTTGTTTTATTTTTATTGTTTTGGAAATAACATTTTTATTTTTATTGTTTTTAGAAAATAACATTTTTTCTTATTTTTCCCTGTAAAGTACAAGCAAGATAATTAAAAAAATATTACTTTAAAAATATATATGTTTTTTATGAGTAGTTACTTATGGTCTATTGCTTGATAAAAAATTTAAAAAATCTACTCCAAATAGCGTAAGCGACATTTCTGAGGGAAAAAAATCTGTTAGGGTTACAGGCAAAACAGCGTTACCGCCACTATCTCGACAACTGGAGGCATTCAAATAAAAAGTATTTTCATTTCATACAGGCAGTAACCAAAGATTATTAATCTTGATTAACCTAAATCCTTTTTGGAATCAATTAAGAAAGTTAATTAAAAAAAACCTTCTCCTGTATAATTTACAAATTGTCGCTTACGGTGTTCTGCCGATTATGGCTCGATGTAAAGGACTGGCAACGGCAACACTTCATTGATGCTGAGGATCTTTTCTTATCCAGTGCACATAACCGACAAACACCGAGTTTTGGAAAGCTTATGTTTTCTTCTTCTGTCATCGGTTCAATTGCCCTACCGTAACTCACTTTGAGAAAAACATTTATATCTTGCGGTAAATGTTTGACATTTGATTTGACTCTAGCATAGCTCGAAGCTCGATGCTTACAACTAAGTGGAAAGAGTGGGGGAAGCGATAAGGCGCGTCTGTCGTAAATTTTACGACAGCGCGCCCGCTGGAAGGTTAAAATGGGTATTGTCACATTCATTCTGGAATGAACAATTACATTAACACGTTATAAACAGAGCAAAATTTCATTATAATTACATTAGCACGTTATAAATAGAGTGATATTTAATTATAATTACATTAGCACGTTATAAATAGAGTGATATTTAATTATAATTACATTAGCACGTTATAAATAGAGTGATATTTAATTATAATTACATTAGCACGTTATAAATAGAGTGATATTTAATTATAATTACATTAGCACGTTATAAATAGAGTGATATTTAATTATAATTACATTAGCACGTTATAAATAGAGTGATATTTAATTATAATTACATTAGCACGTTATAAATAGAGTGATATTTAATTATAATTACATTAGCACGTTATAAATAGAGTGATATTTAATTATAAATACATTAGCACGTTATAAATAGAGTGATATTTAATTATAATTACATTAGCACGTTATAAATAGAGTGATATTTAATTATAATTACATTAGCACGTTATAAATAGAGTGATATTTAATTATAATTACATTAGCACGTTATAAATAGAGTGATATTTAATTATAATTACATTAGCAAGTTATAAATAGAGTGATATTTAATTATAATTACATTAGCACGTTATAAATAGAGTGATATTTAATTATAATTACATTAGCACGTTATAAATAGAGTGATATTTAATTATAATTACATTAGCACGTTATAAATAGAGTGATATTTAATTATAATTACATTAGCACGTTATAAATAGAGTGATATTTAATTATAATTACATTAGCACGTTATAAATAGAGTGATATTTAATTATAATTACATTAGCACATTATAAATAGAGTGATATTTAATTATAATTACATTAGCACGTTATAAATAGAGTGATATTTAATTATAATTACATTAGCACGTTATAAATAGAGTGATATTTAATTATAATTACATTAGCACATTATAAATAGAGTGATATTTAATTATAATTACATTAGCACATTATAAATAGAGTGATATTTAATTATAATTACATTAGCACGTTATAAATAGAGTGATATTTAATTATAATTACATTAGCACGTTATAAATAGAGTGATATTTAATTATAATTACATTAGCACGTTATAAATAGAGTGATATTTAATTATAATTACATTAGCACGCTATAAATAGAGTGATATTTAATTATAATTACATTAGCACGTTATAAATAGAGTGATATTTAATTATAATTACATTAGCACGTTATAAATAGAGTGATATTTAATTATAATTACATTAGCACATTATAAATAGAGTGATATTTAATTATAATTACATTAGCACGTTATAAATAGAGTGATATTTAATTATAATTACATTAGCACGTTATAAATAGAGTGATATTTAATTATAATTACATTAGCACATTATAAATAGAGTGATATTTAATTATAATTACATTAGCACATTATAAATAGAGTGATATTTAATTATAATAACATTAGCACGTTATAAATAGAGTGATATTTAATTATAATTACATTAGCACGTTATAAATAGAGTGATATTTAATTATAATTACATTAGCACGTTATAAATAGAGTGATATTTAATTATAATTACATTAGCACGTTATAAATAGAGTGATATTTAATTATAATTACATTAGCACGTTATAAATAGAGTGATATTTAATTATAATTACATTAGCACATTATAAATAGAGTGATATTTAATTATAATTACATTAGCACGTTATAAACAGAGCGACATTTAATTCAATCTTTAAAATCAAAAAACGCAGTCAAAGAGCAACCAAATATTCCAATGTGTTGTATAGAATTGTACGTAATACTCCCGATCCTAAGCAAATACTTCATACAAAATACCTTAACATCACAATCGTCCTTAACTCCACTGATATTCTTTCGGACGGTCTCGGTATTTCCACGCACCAATCAAATCCAAATAAATAGATTATTTTTTAATGTATCCCAAAACTAAAAACTGTTTTAGAAATGTGATGCAATACGCTCTCATATTTTATTATTACAAGTAAACATATTGCTATATTAAAGGGCCCCCATGTAAGGGTGCCTGTGCTATATGAAATGGGCACGTGTCCTACGCTGGAAGCCAGTGCTACATGATGGCAGGGCAAAATAAGACGAGAAGCAGGTTCTAGTGTCAGCAAACCTACGTCAATCCACGGTCAGCTCAACACAAAGGCATGATAGGCTGGGGGCCACCTATCGTGTTCTGTTACTTCATTTAGGGCAGGACAGGGGTGATATTTAACAAGTGCATATTACGGCAGTGCTTCGTACATCAACACAGAGCATTACAAACTTATACGTATGGGTACATGGTTACATCACGGGTACATGGATTACAACACGAGTACATGGTAAAGAGTAAAGAGACCGTTGAATGGTTACTGCCGTGCATGGTGTGCCGGTTAATTCCGAGAATGGCCGCAGGGCACCGATGGCGTGAGGCAGCAATATCTTGTTACGATTTAAGTGTGTCATTAAAAGTAGATTGACTGACCTGCGTCCTGTCGCCCCTCGCAAGACTGTCCTTGGCAGCGGATCGCAGGTCGGCGCAGCGGTCGCGCATGTTGGCAATGGACGCGTTCAGCTTGAGGCCAGCGCGCTCCAGTCGCGGCAGACACGCCTCTCCCTCCGTCAGCGGACTCACGCGCGTCATGGCGTCCAGCGCTGGGGACAAAACGCAACACGTTACAAGCCAAGCATGAATCACGTGAATAATAATAAATAATATTTTAATCATTGAGGACAATATTAGCAAACTATAAAAAAAAAACATAAAAAGATTCAGAAGCATCTAGGAATTGAACCCATGACCTCAAGCCTTGCCGGGACTTTGCTTTACCACTGAGCTAATCCGACCCTACCTCGGTTATATTTAACTGTAACATAATTTGACTAAGAAGAACTACTAACACATTATCTTTATTTTCTTAAAGCATAATTTTATTGGCTGCTTTTATGTACTATTGCAAGATTCTTCCCAAACTAAATGCAATCTAGATAGTGTCTTGGAAAAATATATCCATTTTTATTTTAATCTATTGACTTTTCTACAAGTTTAGGATGAATATTTTGTTTCTAGGATAAGTTGATGATCAAAACCTCAAATTTTAAACCACTTACAGACAATATACAGGGTGTCTGGGGATAAAGTGTACAAACTTCGGGAGGATAAAAAAAAACTTTTTTCGAAATTCCAACATTTTAAGGTAGTTTTTAGGTAAAAATATATTTGTACAGGAAAAACACCTTTAAAATAAATCAGCCAGTATTTTAATGTTCAGGAATAAATTAATTTATGAATTACCTAGCTTGAAAAGTTTACCGTCCTGCGACCTGGTGGCCAGACCTTGACTCTGGAGCCAGTCCAGCGTCAGGTGCAACATGTCTCCGGACTGGCTCCACGAGGAGCAGCTCCCGGCCGCGGCCTTCAACTCTTCAGCACTTCCAATCTTCGCCTCGTCAGGGATGGAAGCCAGGAAGGCCAGCGCTTGCGTCTGGAAATATTTAAATTGATAATACAACAAAAGGTTACATGGTTTATCCGTTGGGTTCCTCATTTTGAAAAGGACAACATTATAAAATAAGGGGAAAACCATTTATTTTAGGAATAACTTGATGAGTAAAACCTCAAATTACAATATTTAATTATTGAAGACAATATTAGCAATTCTCCAACAAAAAAATTGAAATAGAAAAATTTGAATTAAATATGGGCGCATCTAGGACTTGAACCCAGGACTTTTGCCTTGCCAGGGCGCTGCTCTACTCTGGTCACATTTAACAGAGAAGTCTTGAAAAACTTGCTACCATCAATAAAATAACCCTGATCTGGGTACCAGGACATAAAGGTATTGAGGGCAACGAGCGGGCTGACGAACTAGCAAGGAAAGGGGCGAAAGCACCACTTGCGGGATCCAAGCCGGCCGTAGGAATAGCAGCTTGCCATAATAATATTGAAAGGTGGGTAAAATCCCGGCACTGGGAGGAATGGGTAAGGGCACCCGGAATGACGCAATCCAAAGTCATAAATGGACCAGACCCAAGGCGAACCAGACAACTACTGAGGGAACTGGTAGGACTAATAACGGGACACTGCCATCTCAGGAGACACATGCAGTTGTTGGGAGTGGAAAACACCAACAGATGCAGGAAATGTGAAGAGGATGAAGAGACTCCAATTCACCTTTGGTGCCAATGTTCCGCTCTGTTGGGAACAAGGCTCAGATACCTGGGAAGACACATTGTGGAACCAGAAGACATAGCCACATATCCAATGACAACCCTGGTGAACTTCATTAAAGGGACCGGGTTGCTGTTAAAGGAATGAGGTAAAATGGGAGATAGCACAATGGACCAATGGCCTAAGTGCTCACGGAAACTTCACTTCTCCGCTCATTAAAAAAAAAAAAAGCAGAAAAGTCCATAGATGTCGCACGTAACAATAAAAATATTGCAATCACAGACAATCACTGTGCAATCAAAGCACAGGCGTCGGGTGGGAATGCTGTCCTCGTTCCACTACTATTTCAATGGAAGAAGCTACGAGGAACAGGCGCCATTGATCCTTTTGTCACGGGTGCATAGCCGTGAATCACGTCAACATTTGTACACCATTGACATTTGTCACATGAGAATGTTTCTTCGACTCTTTCTTGAGTTCAACGGCTCGGCTGTGGAAGGATTTGCCTGCCTCTGCGTATCCTCCCTTCTACAACATGGGTCTCTTCATTCACTCCTTTCTCTCTTAAAAACGACCTTCTACACAGCATCCTCCAAGGTGACATAAGTTACGAGGGAAATTATTTTCCTTCAGGAATTTCCTTCAGATGATTTGTAAGTAGTTACTTAAATACCTACCTACTTAATTATAAAACATATATTATAATATTTTATTTCAAATAAAAAATATACATTTTGTCCAAAGAAACGTCACTATTTCAATGACAATTCTTTAAAATTTTCTTCACGCAGGAATGTACCATAATATTGAAAAATGCGATTAAGAAAGTCCAAATAAACAAATCCTTCTTGAACCGGAAATGGAATGTTCAAATAAATTTACAGACAGATAAAATGTAAAACGGTTCAGTTAAAACAGGACATCGCTACGCTAATTAAAAATTAAATATTTATAGACAATATTTGTTAGATTTGGATATAGCCCGAGGGTAGAAAAATAAATACCTTAACTGCTTCCATGTGTATGAACTTCTCTTGTGTGTTGAGTTTGGCGGGGCCTAGAAGCGCTCCCGTAGCCCAGGAGGCGGGGCGCAGCGCTAGGCGGAGGCCCCAGCCCAGCCAGCCAGGGGCACCCGGGCCCAGGGAACTCCTGGGGGCTACCAGGCCACACCTGGAAACAACAGGAATTCAAATAAAAAGCTGGATACAAAATATAAGGATATCTGAAATAGAAACCGCACAAGAAACACTCTCATGTTTATAGTAAATTATTCATTCTCAAAATGGTAGTCATTTTTTTCTATAGCATTAGCGTTGAAGGAATATAGCTATTACTTTACTATTATCAGTTAAATAGCATTCTACAGGGTTTTCCAATAAGAGGTGTTATTTTGATATTCAATCGTAAAAGATCAATGGTTTCGTTGATTGTGTGGCACGTAGCGCCGTCTTGTTGAAAGTAAACATTGTCCAGATCAATACCATCCAATTCCGGCCATAAAAAATCATTAATCATCTCTCGATAGTGCAATCCATTCACCGTAACTGTTGCTTCAGCCTCATTTTCGAAAAAGTAAGGTCCAATGACTCCGCCGGACCATAAACCGCACCAAACAGTCACACGTTGAGGATAGAGAGGCTTTTCAACAATAACTCTTGGGTTTTCCGAGCCCCAGATGCGACAATTTTGCTTGTTGACGAAGCCACCGAGGTGGAAATGGGCCTCATCACTCAAGATGATTTGCATTTGATTCACTCAAGTGAATTTTTATAATTTCAAAGCGTAGTTGAAGAGTGTATCGTTCCATTTTTATTAATGGCGTAGTTTCTACTTGTCAAATGTCAAAAAATGACAGCTTCAAAAGTAACATCTACCGAAATAGCGGGCTATTCAAAATAACACCTCTTATTGGAAAACCCTGTACATGTGATCACCTCTACTCTTCAAAGCCAAATAGCATTCTACGTGTGATCACCTCTACTCTCCAAAGCCAAATAGCATTCTACGTGTGATCACCTCTACTCTCCAAAGCCAAATAGCATATTACGTGTGATCACCTCTACTCTCCAAAGCCAAATAGCATTCTACGTGTGATCACCTCTACTCTCCAATAAGTTGCAAAGCAGGTGTAATTCGGCTTTAAGAAAATGTTTGTTCTTACGTCTTCATCTGATTCAGGACAATCTCCAGACAAGCGGGATATTTCTCATTCCTTTTGAAAGCAGTTCTCAGGTCTTCGTAAGAGAACGATCCATTATTCTGACTCCACTTCCCGATCAAATCAATCCAAAACTTCATTTTGGACTCGTAGTCTGTCGGATTGACACTCTTGAGGCGAAAAGGTGCGAATAATACGGTCATTCGAACATCGTCCGACCAGGCAGCGGGCATTTGCGACTGCGGCAGAGGCAAAGACATGTCCTTCGAAAGAGGTGAACTTCCCTTTGAAGTTCGCTTTGTCAACTTTTCCTCCGACATCGCAACTAAACTTTGATTATGCGGATTTGATAATCTATCAATACTACACTATAATCACGTCACATTTAATACTGTTAAGACGGATTTTTAGAGTAATTCGCTTGTTTCGTTAGTTTTTTATTCAATTTTAAGAAAAGAACACAATAAAATGACATAAAGCAATATTTTGACATTTTGAAAAAAATTGGTGTTGCCATACGTAAAAGATGACTACTAGGGATGTCATTACTAAATAAAATAAACTATTTTAACTTTGACCACAGTACAAATAATTACAAACATAATGATAACATCCAGGGCCGGCCATATGCAGTGCAATTGGCGCCGAATGGCCAAGGAGCTGATAACCAAACCTTACATAACACCTAACAGTTCCATGAGATTATTTTTATCTAATCATTCGAATGTTATTGATTACAGTGGTTCTAGACGTCTCCCGGTTTTAACAAGGGGCTAAAATTTGACTCGTGTCAGGCGCAAGTTTGGCTCAGGGCCGGCCCTAGTAACATTTACTACAACTAACAACCTATCACGCGGTTTACGGCAGAGGTAGGCAGAGAGGATTGAAAGACCCACTACTCTACACTTAATCCTTGCCACATTAACTCTCATACATCGTATTATTTATTTATTTAGACATAGGTTACAGGTACATACTCTTTTGTAATTGTGACCTTGACGTGAGCGGACTGAAGTATTATTTAAGTAGATATTAACCTGATTGGCACTAGAGAGCTGGCGGTCATGCAATATTTGTTTATTCATATGCATTAATAATTTTTTTTGGAAAGGCTAAAATAAAAGCAATTAAAATAGAATAGAACATAAATTTCCAAGTGATGAACAGTTTGTAAAAAAGTGGATGGTACCTTTAAAAATAACCCCCTCCGCAACGTACCTCTTCAGCAAGAAGCATTTGGGACTCTTGCGCGGCGGTCACATAATAATAAAAACACCCCCTCCCCCAAAACCACTCTCTTCCACCTCATGGATTTTTTTTTTTTTTATTACAAGATTAGGTACATTACAAAATGATAACAAAGTAATAATGTATTATTCCCAATGAGTTTATAAAACTCATTTCGGGAAAGACAACATTAGAAAGGACAAGGCAAATAAATAAAATACATTAAAATAAATACATTAAAATAAATACATTAAAATAAATAAACGCAGATGTTATTATGGAGTTCTAGAGAAAGATTGTGTTAGTCATTAATGAAACTGTTAAGGAAATAGCTTTTAAGAGCTTTTGCCAGTGTTTTTTTGTTTGTTGCCGGAAGTTTTAAATTACTAGGTAATGCGTTATATTGTTTATGTGCAATGTATTGTAAGGAGTTAATTCCAAATTTGGTCGTGTAAGTAGATGACGATATTACGATGCACTACAAATGTCATTCTTTTCATCGTTTATAACAAAAGTTATAAACGATGTTCAGGCATAAACATTTGATTTTTTTTCGATCATTTTATAAATAACGTAATTTACCACATTATATAATAAAATCATAACCGAAAATGGGTTCGTAAGTAGGAGATTTTGAACTTTAAAGCAGTTTTCATAGGCCTTTACATTATTTTTTTCTGGGCTTATAAAAAGACTTATCTAAAAAATACTCGATTATTTCAAAGTCCAAGATGTATTCTACTCGCAGTATTTAATTAAAGCATCTGAAACATTTCTAGGCGACCAAATTTTCAGACCAAAAACAAATGATTTTGCATTAAACATTTTTGGAAGAAATTCGTATCTTAAACTCGATCTCACGGATGCCAATTTTAATACAATAATACAGAATCATCTTCTTTCGGAAATAACCACTAACTTCTGAACACCGTGTATAAATAATGTTTTTAAATTTCCTTGGGACATTGCGCTTTTTAAAAATTACACAATTTTATCTTTGAAACATCTCGGGTCTGCCATTTACAGTGATTGCAGACCATTTTTATACTAATAGTTTTTGTTTGATTCGACTGTACCAACTTTATTCCTGTAATCGATCCGACGACTGTCAAAAGAACCCGACGAGCGTGACATCTGTTGACAAATCCAATTACTGAAACATCTACAGGGTGTATTTTATCACTAAAGAGACAACCTGATGGAAGCTTGCCAGTAGTACGGTGAATTGTATCTTACTTCGAGAATTAAAAGATATCAGAGTGTCCTTGAAGAAACACAACTGCTCCAAGCGGTTGCACTGCACCAAGGAGAAATAATATATCGCACAGGGAAGAGGACTCACAGCGTATTTTACTGAATAATAAAGAACTCAAGTATCAAAACTTCAAAGCGATCGGTGAAGAACTTTCGGATATTAAGATTTCAGAACAAACGAACATTTACATTTTTATTAAAATGTTATTATTTGTGTCAAAATTTCAAAAATCGGTGAAGAACTTTCGGAGATTGAGATTTCATAACAAACGAACATTTACATTTTTATTAATATGTTATTATTTGTGTCAAAATTTCAAGGCAATCGGTGAAGAACTTTCGGAGATTAAGATTTCAGAACAAACGAACATTTACATTTTTATTAATACCTATGTTATTATTTGTGTCAAAATTTCAAAGCAATCGGTGAACAACTTTCGGAGATTGAGATTTCATAACAAACGAACATTTACATTTTTATTAATATGTTATTATTTGTGTCAAAATTTCAAAAATCGGTGAAGAACTTTCGGAGATTGAGATTTCATAACAAACGAACATTTACATTTTTATTAATATGTTATTATTTGTGTCAAAATTTCAAAGCAATCGGTGAAGAACTTTCGGAGATTAAGATTTCAGAACAAACGAACATTTACATTTTTATTAAAATGTTATTATTTGTGTCAAAATTTCAAGGCAATCGGTGAAGAACTTTCGGAGATTAAGATTTCAGAACAAACGAACATTTACATTTGTATTAATACCTATGTTATTATTTGTGTCAAAATTTCAAAGCAATCGGTGAACAACTTTCGGAGATTGAGATTTCATAACAAACGAACATTTACATTTTTATTAATATGTTATTATTTGTGTCAAAATTTCAAGGCAATCGGTGAAGAACTTTCGGAGATTAAGATTTCAGAACAAACGAACATTTACATTTTTATTAATACCTATGTTATTATTTGTGTCGAAATTTCAAAGCAATCGGTGAAGAACTTTCGGAGATTGAGATTTCATAACAAACGAACATTTACATTTTTATTAATACCTATGTTATTATTTGTGTCAAAATTTCAAAGCAATCGGTGAACAACTTTCGGAGATTTAAGATTTTGAAAAAACGGACATTTACATTTTTATTAATATGTTATTATTTGTGTCAACATTTCAAAGCAATCGGTGAAGAACTTTCGAAGATTAAGATTTCAGAACAAATAAACATTTACATTTTTATTAATATGTTATTATTTGTGTCAAAATTTCAAAGCAATCGGTGAACAACTTTCGGAGATTTAAGATTTTGAACAAACGGACATTTACATTTTTATTAATATGTTATTATTTGTGTCAAAATTTCAAAGCAATCGGTGAAGAACTTTCGGAGATTTTGAATAAACGAACATTTACATTTTTATTTATATATACTAGCTGTAGCCAGCTACGCGTTGCCGTGGCTCAGTCTGTCTGTACAGATAGAGAAACAATAGCGCATATACTTCCACGTCCAAAGCATGTTTTTACCTGTCACAGGCGACATCTATATTATAGTTGTATAAAAACATACGCGTATTTGAATGCGACTTTGTGTCAAAATTTCAAAGAAATAGATGAAGAACTCTCGGAGATTTAAGATTTTGAACATTCTAAAAAATAATTTAATTGATGTAATGATGTAATATTTATTCATTACACAGTTCGCCCAGATCTCCCCCATTTCCGATAATTTGATTGGGCCTGAGAGGAGGAGAGAGGGGTGGTGGGTAAATGAGGTTGGAACCACTCCGTATTCAGTTCTGAAATTAGCTGTCACCACCGGTACCATCACGCTAACAATGATGCAGCAATGGGGAGAGTGGGGTGGCTTGTAACCCCCTGAATGTAGGCCAGGGATATCGATAAGTTTACAATATCGGATCGATAGAGTAACTACCAACGATTTTATATCGATTTCGGTCGCGCTGTTGAAACTTATAACATTGATACTGCAAATTGACATACACTGGCGAAACTGGCGGATCTGTCTATGAACTGTCATCAAACGGCTTCAAAAAAGTTAAAAATACTAATGAACTGACATATTGGCAGTCCATGTACTTGTTGACACTAAAAATGAGTTAATTAATGCATAATTATGAGGAAGCTACAAGCCAAAAATGTGTATGTTCTTGGTATACCTTATATCGTAGGTAATAGGCATTAAAATCGCTTGACAAACGGAGTCTAGAACCGTTCGATTTCAAGCAGAAAACTGTTATTTATTTATTTTGTAAATAATTTTATAAGAAAGCAAAAAAGTGAATCAAGTGAAACTGTCACAAATAATCTTAGATATAATACTGTATTTTTTTTAAAGTTGTTTCCATTACGCGTTCATACATTTATATTGAAAAAATATTTTTTTTAGTAGTTTGCATTTATATTTTTTATTGAGTAATTTATTTTTTAATTTGTTATCTAATCAAGCGAGGCGATAGTAAAACCTTCAATTTATCTAAAACATATTTTTTCGTATTCATAATGTACATCAATTCGTTATAAAGATTAATCAAAATGGTGATTTGGCATTAAGCTTCGCCTTAATTTATTACATGGATCGTTATTTTTTTAAATGATAAACTAATGTTTTATGCATAGCACAAAGGATAACAAATTATTATAAGCGATAATTAGTCCCCTGAAATATCAATACAAATTGAAAATATCTCCCGAGTGAAAATAAATGCCGCCAACGGAAATTGAACCCGCACCTTCTGATGTCCGGTCAGGTGCTCTGGACTACCTGTAAATTTCACCTGTAAACTTTATTTTTGTAGGAAAGGCTTTGTTAGTGCTAAATTTCCCACTAGATGGCGTCGAGACATATTATATCTACATTTGTTGGTGAAATATTTTGACTTGTCAAATATTATTATTTTTAATGATAAACTAATGTTTATAAGACAAAGTTTTATGCATAGCACAAAGGATAGGAAATAATTGTTAAAAACAATAATTAGTCGCCTGAAATAACACGTTTTGTTCTGTTATTTTATATGTGATAGGCATGAAAAAATTCAGTGTATCTTTAAATGCAACTAAAGCATTTGTCGAGAGATTTTTGCTCTATTTCAAACGAGTCTTGTTTTATTAATATTTTCAGCATTTTCGCATAATTATTTTCGTTTATTTTTAATATTAGCGCGCTCCCTCTAACATTCGTATTTACATATTTTCCTTTCAAACCATCTTTAAAAGCTTACTAAGGGCATTGAGGTAGTTTTCAGATAAAAAAGTTAAATTGAAAAATAGTTCTGTATGGGTTGGGAACTTGGGAATAAATTTATTTATCTTGTTTTTTTCTACCATCATAAAATATAGAATCACCTCCCGGAGTTTGTGCACTGACAACAACCCCGAAACCCCTTTATAGCATTATTCTTCTTCCATCATATAGAATCACCTCCCGGAGTTTGTGCACTGACAACAACCCCGAAACCCCTTTATAGCATTATTCTTCTTCCATCATATAGAATCACCTCCCGGAGTTTGTGCACTGACAACAACCTCGAAACCCCTTTATAGCATTATTCTTCTTCCATCATATTGAATCACCTCCCGGAGTTTGTGCACTGACAACAACCCCGAAACCCCTTTATAGCATTATTGTTCTTCCATCATATAGAATCACCTTCCGGAATTTGTGCACTGACAACAACCCCGAACCCCTTTAAAGCATTATTCTTCTTCCATCATATTGAATCACCTCCCGGAGTTTGTGCACTGACAACAACCCCGAACCCCTTTATAGCATTATTCTTCTACCATCATATAGAATCACCTCCCGGAGTTTGAGCACTGACAACAACCCCGAACCCCTTTATAGCATTATTCTTCCTCCATCATACAGAATCACCTCCCGGAGTTTGTGCGCTGACAACAACCCCGAAACCCCTTTATAGCATTATTCTTCTTCCATCATATAGAATCACCTCCCGGAGTTTGTGTCGAGACAACAACCCCGAACCCCTTTATAGCATTATTCTTCCTCCATCATATAGAATCACCTCCCGGAGTTTGTGCGCTGACAACAACCCCGAAACCCCTTTATAGAATTATTCTTCTTTCATCATATAGAATCACCTCCCGGAGTTTGTGTCGAGACAACAACCCCGAACCCCTTTATAGCATTATTCTTCCTCCATCATATAGAATCACCTCCCGGAGTTTGTGCGCTGACAACAACCCCGAAACCCCTTTATAGCATTATTCTTCTACTATCATATAGAATCACCTCCCCGAGTTTGTGTCGAGACAACAACCCCTTTATAGCCTGAGTCAGATGTTTTTTTTTAATAATTTTCGAAGAACACTTTACAATTTATTTTCTAAGCAGGGAAATTAATACAATTTCCTCGGAATCTGGATATAGATTATGTTAAAAAAATAATACATGTACATGCCGATAAGCGCTTAAGATTGTTCAAGTTGGGCTTTTTTTATTTTAATCCCACACAGGCGGCCCAGTGGAAAATAATTTCACTTATGGCCTATGTCATCGTTGGGTATGCTGTGTGGAAGGTATTTTTAAGGAAATGAGAGAGAGGACGTTCTGGAAAAGAAAAGGGTATGAAGGGTGGGTATGAATCTAGGGATCAATGGGCAGGCGCATCACCCGATGAACCCGCGTTCCCCTGCTAAATCACTAAACTTAATGAACCACTTGGGGTGACCTATGGCAGAGGTGTTGGGTACCTCATAAATCGTTCCTGGGGCGGCGGTACCAAAACCCATATTGTAAAATCTGTAGAAATTCGTAATGCTGTGTCAAAATATCAATGACGCTATTCCCTCGGAGCATCTTCGATTGTAATACCGATAAAACAAGGACAACATTCGCAAAAGGGCTGAATAAATAAAACAATCAATAACTGGACCACATAAACATCTTTATTATTAATTTATCTTAAAATAAAAATATAAAATAAAAACTTTATTTACAATAATATTTGGTTTTGCGTGTTCATAAAACAAGATAATATTCCTACATTATTAAAAAAATATTAACTTTTACGAACGAATTTATCCGGAGAACTCAAAATTATAACCTCTGCCGAAATGATGGGGTGAGGCCGGGGATGATGGGTCTGTTTTACTGTCATCTGCAGCGACGCTGCCCACCTGCAAACAAAATAAAAATATTTATTTACTAACCCCTTCGTTACCAACATCAAAAACTTCCTTCCCATCCCAAGCCGACGCGCCGGCGTTACCGTAAAACTTTTCAATTGACGCTACATTCAAAATCTAATTGTTGCAAATTCGTTGAAAAAGAAAAGTACCAATTTCTAACTGAAAACCGCACTCGACTTAAATACATTTTTCCATGTCCAAAATTAAACACTTCTTTTGCACAAAATTACTATACATACCAAGATAAATCGTATGTGTAAAAACACCTTTACGTTGCCGTGGATAGCAAAAACAAAGTATCTCCCTTGAAAGTCTCAAGGAAGACTCTGTGTTTTTACTTACCACGGTAATATAGATCTGTGACCAATAGCTATGTTGGAATTTCGCGTACTACACGGAGAACACTTACTAATATTAAATATTACTAATTTATAAAAAAATCTGGTCAAATCATTCGTATTCCTGTTAAAAACGAGACTGCAGGCCTTAAACGAAGAAATTGATAGGTTTCCTAACAAAGTGCCTGTAAAACATGAATGTTTTATGAGGATGTTGGCATAAAAATTCTGTCATTATATTAATCAATGCTTGAACACGTGTTCAGATAGGCTCTGAATGTACTGATAGTTTGTTATGAAATGGCCTGCCATCACGTTTTTAACCGGCTTTGATTGTGCATAATAAATACAACATTAATAGAGGAACAAAATGAAACAACTAACTAACTAACCATCACGCCGTTTTCCGCAGGGGTAGGCAGAGAGGATGGATCGCCAAACTACTAGTTCTTGGCACACACTCCTTGCCTCATTCACATTCATACACACTCTTCTATTATTCTGACTCTTGACATGACCTGATTCGAGCTTCTGATTCTCTTGATCGTGCCATGTCTTCCTCGGGCGTCCCCGACTTCTCGACAAATTATAATGAAAGTAAAAATAATAAGAATAGGTAGGTAAGGTAAATAGCTAAATCAACATTAAAAGAACAAATCAATTTAAGTTCGACTAGTAAGCTGGAGGTCGCGGGTTCAAATCAAGTAAATTCAAAATGAATATTTTGTATTATTGTATAATTTACTCGTTAAAAATAATATATACTATATATAGAATGGAAGATACTCTCAGTATCGCCCTGGTGTAAGAACACTACTCGGAATTTAATCGTTGCGTGAAATGGCTTTTAGCCGTGTTTGGTGACCATATCTGAATAGCCAGGTACTTCTACACCTTCCTCTTTCCCATCTCCTTCCCTTTCATACTATATTTGGCATTACAACCTACCCCAATTGGGGATGCCATAGTCTCACTGGCTCCAGATTGTTGAGAGCAGTTGAGACTCATGTGTAATGTTCTTCAATGTTCTGTTTTTTCAAGTGACGTCTTGATTACGTCTTTGTTAAAATTGGTTACAATTGTTTCTCACCAACTGTCCGTTGTCTTGATATTTCCTGTAGTTGTTATCGTGTCGTTGTTCTACGCTGTACAGCATGGCCCTGTTGGGTTCCTTCTGTCCGCCTGCCTGGTGGCTGCTGGCTTGCTCATAGTCCCGAAGGAAGCTCGCAGCCTGGTACCTCTTCGGAGAGTCTTCCTGGAGACTGGGTTGGTATTGGGGAATCTGCTGGATTGGCGTTAAAAGGGCCTGCTGGGAGAATAAAAAAGTAAGTTTAATGACGTATCAAGAACTAATCACTTTTGGCAATGGTTGATTTATAAAGAAATCACTTTGGCGATGGTTGATGAATCAAGAAGCCACTTTTTGCGGTTCTTAAGAAAACGTTTAGTTAGAACCCATGTATCAAGAAACTACATACAGGGATTGTTGAAAAAATGTTCTATCATTAAACTGGTCAGTGAAATGATTAACACATCAAGAATCCACTTTTAGCCATTGTTAAAAAAAACAATCATCTATATTTATAGAATGTATCAATAAGCTATTTTTGGCTGCTCTTGATATAATGTCAAGAAGACACTTACACCAAGACAACCTTAAAAAATTAACATAAAAAGTGACCTTTGGTTTTGCGTAATCCTGGCCGGTGAATCGTTGATTCTTTCTCTGTCTCTCTTCGAACCTTTCCCTCGGGGCTTCATCGTATCTCTGTTTGACTTCGTACTCTCTCGGCCTCTCTTCGTACTCCCTTTGTCTGTCTTCGTGTCTCTCTTTGGGCCTCTCTCCGTGGATGAACTTGTCCACGTATTGTTCTTCGTCTCGAATCGGTTCGTATTCCTGTTGTTGCCGATATTTACTGTCACTTTCTTCAGGGTATTGAGTTTGGGGTGCTTTGTAGTTTTTCCTGTACTCTGGAGGTTGATATTGGTCGATTGGTTCGACGGCCTGTGGTTGACGAGGAATGTGATCCCCTTCAATAATCTGTAAAAATAAACATAGTATATTAACTGTACCTGTTGTAACTTTCCTTTTCCTATGTTGAAAACATTTTAAATCATTTTAGTTTTCTGACGGCCTTCGTTGGTTGGGTGGTCACGACTTTGCTACGAATCCGTAGGTCACGGGTTCACGGGACACATCATATCAACCGTGTACAAATATTGTACGTGTTTTCTGACTTGTGCTGAAGGGATCGATGACGTTATTTCCTACCGGTACACAGTGGGTTGAAAATCGCCTTTCATAGACATAGAGACTTGAATTTTCAAGGGTATTTTTTTGTGATTTCTTAAACTGTTTTGGCTTGCAGTGTAAATAAAATATTGTAAACTAGACAAAGCATACTCATTTGTAAAGCATTTAAGCATTAAAATGAATGATCAACATAAAAAAGTTTTTTTTTCAACTTTGAGGTTTTTTTAAAAACAAATCGCAAGTTGCGCCACAATACGAAGTATGTCAAAAAAATACAAATAAATAGTAATATATCTGTTTGTGAGGATATAATGGCCAACCTTATGATTCCAGAGAAAGCCTCATTTTTAATGTCAGTGCTATACAATTTTTTCTTAAAAAAATGATAACTCCTTCATTTGTACACGCAATTGCTTCATACGAAATTTTATAGCATGGTAATGATCAGCAGAATCCATTTCTAGCCAAAAAATACCCTTGAAAATTCAAGTCTCTATGTCTATGAAAGGCGATTCTCAGCCCACTGTGCTGTGTAGAACAAGGGCAGTGTTCCCACCTGACGTCTGTGCTCTAAATATTGCAATCTGTTTGTTAAAATAGGGGAATCTTTCAAACTGGTGGCTTGTTCTAACGGTCTTTCAATTACAAATGCAAACTGTGGAGAAACACGCAAAAGGCGAACCTAACATTTGACATTTGTTTATTACATGAGAACGGGTCGTTTATACGCCTCGTATGTTGAACGATTTGCCGACCTGTACGTTTCCTGCCTCCTACAGCATGGTTCTCTTCAAGACCCATGTTCACTCTTTCCTTTCATCAAAAAGACCATCCCACAGCATTCTCAAAGAAGACAAAGGCCCAGAGGGAAATTGTTTCACTTTCGTCTATGATAATTTTATTTTTTTTATTTTATATATTATAAGTGGGTACAGTGGTGTTATATAAATAACATATCGCAATCTCGCCAAAGAAGAAGCTGGTTCTTGTGCTTGGTGAGCGAGTTACACTAATAATGAGGAAAATAGAATAACATTATGCAATAGGAAACAATTGAAACTTCTGGATTATCTATGTAGGTGTGTATAGGATTCTGTTACATATTAAATATTGAGCAATTAAGAGAGTAATTAGAAACATCTAAATAAAGTAGAGATGAATATAGACTGACAATAAATATAAGAAAAGGGAAAAACAGGCAATTATTTAGTTAATTATTCCTGACAAGTATAACTTCAGTTTTAGTTTCAGTTTGTTGATATCTTTCAATTTCATTATTTCAATCGGAAGGTTTTTTAATATTTTTTTTTATTTAGGAAACAAACAGTCATTTATATACGAGTATTTAGCTTAAACAGAAATTATTTACAATATTAGACCAATAATGTTCCATTAATTCTAGTCGTTGATTCGATATTTGCAACTATACAATATATTTATAAGTGACAAAGAAATATAAAGAATAAACATTATAAGGAATTACAAAATTTTATAAAAACAATTAAAGACAGTTAGTATTAATACAGTTTTCGCATGATTATAATAAATACAATAAAATAAACTAAGATGATAGGATTATTTCACAAAGTAAAAAATTAAGTTATCAGTTTAGTAAGTTGCATTTGATATGTTTCCAAGTTACAGATGAAAATAAGTACATCTCTAGAGGCATTGTGAGTTTTACAGATACGTCCTATTAAAGAGTTTTGCGCATATTTGGCTTTAAAGTGTGGTGTTCTAAATAAGTCGTTTGATCTGGTGTTGTGTTCAGGGGAACGGAATGCAATCCTTTCTAGCAGATATGATGAATCAACAAGACCGTTCACGATTTTGTATAAGAATAGGGCATCAGAAATTTTTCTACGTTTATACAGGGTTTTCCAATAAGAGGTGTTATTTTGATATTCAATCGTAAAAGATCAATGGTTTTCGTTGCTTGTGTGGCACTTAGCGCCGTCTTGTTGAAAGTAAACGTTGTCCAGATCAATAACATCCAATTCCGGCCATAAAAAATCATTAATCATCTCTTGATAGCGATCCATTCACCGTAACTGTTGCTCCAGCCTCATTTTCGAAAAAGTAAGGTCCAATGACTCCGCCGGACCATAAACCGCACCAAACAGTCACACGTTGAGGATAAAGATTATTTTTAACAATAACTCTTGAGTTTTCCGAGCCCCAGATGCGACAATTTTGCTTTTTAACGAAGCCACCGAGGTGGAAATGGGCCTCATCACTCAAGATGATTTGCATTTGATTCACTCAAGTGAATTTGAATAATTTCAATGCGTTGTTGAAGCGTGTATCGTTCCATTTTTATCAATGGCGTAGTTTCTACTTGTCAAATGTTAAAAAATGACAGCTTCAAAAGTAACATCTACCGAAATAGCGGGCTATTCAAAATAACACCTCTTATTGGAAAACCCTGTATAAAGCGGTAGGGTCAAACCGATGATCACTAAAGCGATACGATAGGTGTTTAATAAATTTGGATTGAATATTTTCAATACGATCAATGAATGTTTGATATTGAGGATTCCAAATGACTGAGGCAAACTCGAGTTGTGATATGACATATATAGCAGAATTTTTATGTGTGCTATAGTGCAAGGCTTTGTAATGCGTATAATAAATTCCAATTGTTTATAAGCTTGTTGAAATACTTTATTCTTATAGATATAATTGTTTTGCATTTCTTTGGTTTTAAATTTTTGTATTATATTTATTTAGAATTTACAGCACAAGTGCCATTTACATACAAGTTTTTATTTTATTTTTTTACATTTACATAATGCAGTATTAAATTTCGATGAGAAAAATTAAAGAATTAAATTAAGTTAAAACATGACAAATAAAATAACAGTAAAAAAAGAAGCAATGACAATAGCCTGTTATGTAGTGCCCTCATTAAAATAAGTGGCGTTAAAATGTGTTATTAGTGCAGCTTTATACTTTACAAGGGGAATATTAAAAGTATCTGCGATTTTAGCATAAAAGTTCCCAAGTGTGTGCAATCTATTTATAACTGAGTTATATCCTTAGACTGTGGTATAATTGTCACAATAATACACACTAGAGGACCTTGATCTAATGGTAGGTACATGAAATTGAATCAACATTAATATATCAGGGCTATCCAACTGATAATTTATAATTTTGTATAAAAATATAAGATCAAACATTTTTCTTCTATCACTTAACTTAAGCAATTTCAATGAATGTAATAAGAAATCATAATCTATTGTTTCTAAAGGAATTCCAAGCATAAAATTAATACACCTCAAAAATTTGCGTTGGACTCTTTCAATGGTATTAATGTGATTATTAAAGACAGGTGACCAAATTGTAGAGTTGTATTCTAGAATACTTCTAAAGAGAGATGTGAACAGAATTTTTAATTTGTTGATATTTTTAAAATCCTTGGAAATTCTTACTATAAAACCTAACATTTTCATAGCCCTGTTAGCGATAGAAGTTATGTGAGATACAAAACAGAGTTTCTGATCAAACATTATGCCTAGGTCAAGTATTTCGATTATAGAGATTAAGTCAACATTACACAATATACATTATTGGGTGTTTCATTTTGTGGAACCTCACAACTTGGCATTTGTTAATATTTAGTTGCAGTTTATTACTATAACACCATTTGAAAAAGTTGTTAAGGTTCTCTTGCAAGATTATGCAGTCGTACACATCATTAATGACCCTAAACAACTTCATATCGTCAGCAAAAAGTAAAACTTCGACATTGTAGAAACTTGTTGAGGTTGTATTGATATCTTTTTGATAAGTGGGTTTTGAAGTAAGTACAAGTCGATAATAGGTTGTTCCAATTTTCACGATTGAGTGATTTTAGGTAATGTTAATTACGACAAAGCATTATTTTTCAGAATGTCGAAAGTCTTCGGAAATAATTTTCTTATAACGCACGAATGCGGATGTACCAATCAATACAATGCACTTTTAACAAGAAATTCAAATGCATTTTTTGTCAAGGTAGGTTTAAAAACGTTTTCGATAAAATACTAATAATGTTCCATAAAGATTGTTATATAATAATCTTGTGGTATATTCTTAGATACCTAATCAACCGTGAGATTGAAAAGTTTTTTTTTACGGCAAAACTGTAGATTATACTGTCAGTATAATATATAACACAATTCTGTATTTAGAATCGAAACTTTGAATTTTAATATCAAGGGAAGTCTATCCCATGCGACCTTTAAAAGTTGATTGAAACAAAAACTAGGTTAAATAGTTATATATGTAACTTATTTAATCTAGTTTTTGTTTCATAACTTTACAATTATAACACTTTTTATATGTGCGTTAAACACCAGTTTAGTCGCGGCGTAGTTTGCATCTAGTTCATACACAGATTTCATCTCATCAGAGCGAGTCCACCTTTTTAGTAGTATGAAACAAAAACGCGTCTGTCTGTTTGTGCGCTTAGTTCTTCTAAACTACGCAACGGATTTCGACAGGGTTTTCACTATCATTTAGAAAATTTCTTCCGGAAGGTTTACATATATAATACATGCGTATTATATTTATAGAAAGTAGTGCAAAGTCGGTATTTTGTAATCAAGTCATAAAAAAATATTGCCCTGCCAAATTTCAAGTGGTTCGTTTGGTGATTTGTCGAGGTCTTGAGATACAGGCTGGTTGAAGGAGACCTTTTGACCTCTCCAGCCGGACTCTCGACCTGTCGAAAGATGGATTCATACTTTCCTAACTCCTGGACACATTGACCCTCTGATTCCTACCAAACTCTCAAACTATTTTCCTTTCCAGAACTTTTTCTTCTTCCTATCCATAAAAAGACTCTTCATACAGCATCCCCAAAGATGGCAGGGCCTCCCGAGTAGAGCTAAGCTAGTTGTGATATAATATGTTTTCTCCGTGCACGTTGCGAAATAATATTACTAAAGTATTAGAAAAAGTTACACGTGAGTTTTTTTAAAAGCGTAAGTTCTTTCAAGTCGTGGGAACTTTTGGTGTTGCAACGTTCAACCAAAGAATTATTGGGGATGGGAATGGGAACGTGTATGAGAAGAACAAAACAATCATCACACAATCACTTCACAGACAGAGCGGCATACTCCTTGTTACATAATTTAACAAAACAGGAAATTACAAAACTAACCTTTTCATACTCGTATATTCAGAATAACTCATATTGTAATATTTACTCGTTTAAATCAATATTTGCGATTCTCAAAAGGAAATTATTATTAAAAAAAAAATCCTGAGATCCTATGTCATCTTTGGGGATACGGTGTTGAGGATATTTTTAAGGAAATGAATGAAAAAAGGGGGGAAGTGACGGATGTTTGAATTCATCCCTAAGTGGGTCCCGGGGCGGCGGTACCCTTATAAATATTGCATTTAGTTACATACACAAAGATAGCAGCCAATAAAAGTGTGCGTCATGAAAATGAAGATAATGCTGGGAGTTCTTGGTCGAAGTAATAGAGCGTATGAAAAATGTAAGAATAGTGGAATAAGTTGACTACCGAGGAAGACATGGCACGATCAAGTTAATCAAATACTTAAATCGGTAATGATAAACAGACAACAGAAGAGTACGCATTGGACGATTACATTATTTAAATCCGATTTCTGTTAAAAATGAAGTATTCGTACATTCAGAATGTATGGGAACACGTGTTCATGCAGATCCGCTTATCCTGATAAATATAATGATACAATTTTTATGAACACGTGGTCCGACATTCTCAAAACAAATTCTTTTTTTACTAATAGTTTGTTAAGAAATCTGTCAATTCATTCGTTAAAGGCCTGCAATCCCGTTTTTAACAAGAATTTTACCAGATTTTTGATAAATTAGCAATTTTATAAGTCTGTAAGTTTTCTCCGTGTGTGCCAACATAGAGTTATCTGGCGCGCTATTCTCTCTGCCTACCCCAGTGGCGAAAAGGCGTGATGGTTAGTTTATTAGATAAGAATGTAGTTGGCTTACCTTGAATCCATCTTTCCCTGCTGTGTATTTTACTGAGATTGTCTTTCCAGTTGGATCTATATACTCGTAGGCTCCTGTCCTTGTACCATCTGGGGAGATTGACTCCCCCTGCTTCAGTCCATTGTCGGCCGCAAACACATAGTTGAACACCCCATCTGCGATCAAAAGAAATGCAGTTAAAACTAGAACTAAACAAAACTTGAAATCGCACAAAGTTTATGTACTGCATAAACCTGATGAAATTTAATCGCCTCAGTTTGATAAGGTAGACAGAAAAGCCACGAATGGCGTTCCTCAGGGTTCCCGCTTGGGGCCTTTGCTTTTCTACTGTTTATTAATAACATCAAACCAGATATTGAAAGGCAAAGAAAAAGAAGAATTGAAGAACATATAGTAGAATTTTCTAACCCTCTGTTGGCTTATCTGCAGAATAACGTGTATTTTCGATATATTTAATTATAAGTCCAAATTTATAATTCAATACTCTAATTTGTATATAGTGGCAGTTTGTCTGATAAGTTAGTCAAGTTTTTTTTGTCAAACATAAGATTAAGAATTTAAACTTAAAATATAGATTTAAAATTAAAGTAAAATAAAATTATAATAAAAAGAAATAAAGTTAAAATCGGTATATTTATATTATGTGTTGTGTGTTTGTGAGTGATGTGTGTTTTATATTGGTTTTGTGTGTTAAGTGTAGGTTTTATTATTTTATGTTATGAAATTTTGGTAACATCGTCTTTTTTGTTCTTTAATACATTTTGTAATTTTGTGTCTGAACTTATTTTTGTTTTCCTTAATTATTTTCAAGTGTTAGACTGTTGAATGCTTTTATAGCATGGTATTGATGGTGTCTTTGTCCAAATCTTGTATTTACCGTCGGAGTTTTATGTTTTCTTTGTACGCTTGTCTAACTGGTATGTTAGTGATATTTTCTATAATTGATTGGCAAAGTGCGAAATATATTGTTTTCAATTTTTTATATATATATATGTTTCTTATGTTTAGGAATATTGAGATGCTTTCTTATTTTATATTCTCTACAATCTTCAACATCAATATGGCGAAATTATATTGTACATAGTACTTTAAATGTATTGTAGGAAGACTTACCATTGGTAACAGCTTGTTTGTGTCTTAATATGGCGGATGTTGGAGCCCTGGGTGCTTCGTGGACCTAAAATAAATAGTAGCTCATTATTTTGGTTAATTTATTATTTTGGTTACCAAACAGTGCTGCGCTTGCTTTATTTTTGGCCAACGTTTCGACCTGATGATGAACACCGGTACGTTGTCTGAATTAAATGAAATTGGATAAAGAAGGAGGAACGGTAACACGACATAATAACTATAAAGAAGCTCTATTAGGAAAATCAGTTTTTGGATAAAAATTAACTCTAATCTCCCCAAAAAGATGTGTTCGTTCTTTGAAGTCTGTTTAATCTTTGCGGATGCTGTGTGGTGGGTCTGAAAAAGCATCTAGTAGTAGTAGACGAAAGTAAACATACAAACCGGCCAAGCTATTAAGCACAAGAATCGCAACTATCAGGCGCGCTTGGTGTGTCTTTCGATTGACTTTTCAATGTTTGGCCATAGTACGATACAAATAGAGACGAGGAGAACAGGAATAAATGAAAAGAGGAGAAAATGAGTAAAGGAGAAAAGGAGAAAAGGAGAAAAGACAATATGAGAAAAATATAGACCCAATCAATCCCAGTCAATTATGAATACGGAAAAGAACTGATGTCCTAGAATTGACCCTTTAGGCATACTGGAAAATATGTTTTCCCCTCTAAACTGTTCTTATTTTCTTCCTCTTCGACTGTTAAGCTCTCTGCTTGATCAATAATATTAAGTAAAATGTCATGGTACATACTGCTTCAGCGTAGTCATTGAAGATTTGTGGGCCGCGAAATTCGTTTCTTTGTCCCAACGAACCAACGATCAACAGACCCAAGCAACAAAACTGAAGATTCTGCAAAATAAAAAAAATGAACATTTATATAAAAACAAAACTTATAACTCAACTAAATAAATCTGTTTTCAATAACTATTGACGATCTGGGGGTCTATACTGATTTCCCGAGCACGGTCAAGCTGTCGATAGCCAGACCGATATTGATAACTCCGTCAATTAGAATTCGGTATACTTATTGCTAAGTAAAAGTTAAAAATACCAATAAATTGACAAATTCAAATACAGATTGGCTATTCACGTATTGTTTAACTCTAAAAAGTGAGTAAAATATTTCACGAGGTCCTTAGTCATAATATTTATAAAAAAATTGTTTCTCAAAGCTGGAACGTTATCAATTGATCGCGTCTTAGATAAATTAATTAAGTTTATGGATCGTGTATACGATTTCATTCTGTTCTAAGAGCTTAGTTAGTTAACCTCCATTCATTAATAAGCCAGTTATTTTGCATAATGAACGACATCATCCAAAAATTTGTGCATGTTGACAGGTTATCCGACACCTTGCCGCCCTAAAAGTGACGGCTTTTGTCTACTGACTGTCGGAATCAATTCTGACCGTGTTCGCAATTATCGCTAACTGACCATAGATGAAGGATTTTGTTAATATCATTTTTACATATGGATTTTGATCTCCAGGATATCTTTTGATCACCGAGAAACGACGGGGACTTCAGCTAGTCTGTCTTCTGTCTATTAATATTATGTACAGGGTTTTCCAATAAGAGGTGTTATTTTGAATAGCCCGCTATTTCGGTAGATGTTACTTTTGAAGATGTCATTTTTTTACATTTGTCAAGTAAAAACTACGCCATTAATAAAAATGGAACGATACACGCTTCAAATTACACGCATTGAAATTATTAAAATTCACTTGAGTGAATCAAATGCAAATCATCTTGAGTGATGAGGCCCATTTCCACCTCGGTGGCTTCGTCAACAAGCAAAATTGTCGCATCTGGGGCTCGGAAAACCCAAGAGTTATTGTTGAAAAGCCTCTCTATTCTCAACGTGTGACTGTTTGGTGCGGTTTATGGTCAGGCGGAGTCATTGGACCTTACTTTTTAGAAAATGGGGCTGGAGCAACAGTTACGGTGAATGGATCGCTATCGAGAGATGATTAATGATTTTTTATGGCCGGAATTGGATGGTATTGATCTGGACAACGTTTACTTTCAACAAGACGGCGCTACGTGCCACACAAGCAACGAAACCATTGATGTTTTACGATGGAATATCAAAATAACACCTCTTACTACTAACAGTGTACGTACGTGACACGCGGCGGCCTGGCTTTGTTTTTCACACAAATCAAGTTTTCACACAAGTTTTATTCCGAGATTGATCAAATTTTACAGACTTGACCTACATAACAAGATAAAGGTCTGTCTATGTCCGATTTTGTAAAACTATGCCTCAAGGTCGGGTAACGCCGGGGATTTCAGCGGGCAATTAATAAATCGAACAATTTGCGAATAATTTAATTCAGAAATATAACACACTTTTTGAAAGAGATTTTCTTTAGTTATGAAGAATACTTTTTAAATTTGGAGTATTTTATAGTTATTGAGAATACCTTTTTAAATTTGGAGTATTTTATAGTTACTGAGCATACCTTTTTAAATTTGGAGCATTTTATAGTTATGGAGCATTCCTTTTATGAGTATTTTATAGTTATGGAGCAAACCTTTTTAAATTTGGAGTATTTTATAGTTATGGAGCATACCTTTTTAAAATTTGGAGTATTTTATAGTTATTGAGCATACTTTTTGTACAACTATTAATAAAGAAATATTTTTTAACTAACCTTTGTAGCCATTGCGACGAATTATTTTGTGATGGCGTCCCGAGTATCTGAAAAATATAAATATTGTAGTTAGTGAATAAGAATGTTAAATGTATGATGGTTGGCGCGGTAGCTCAGTGATTAGACCATACGCTTGGTGACAGAAGCTAGTAAGTTCGAGACCCGGTCCTACCAAAAACTTAATGACCTTTTTTTTACACAAAGAATAATTACTTATATTGAAAACTGCTTATTTATTATGAATCTCTTCAAATTATTCGTAATCTAGTTAAAAAAGGGATTACAGGCCCTAAACGAATGAATTTATAGGTTCCCAAAATGAACTTTTAGTAAAATATGAATATATCATCACACTGTCACAACACGTGTTTTAAAAATTCTAATATTTTCGCATTTCGTCATTGTATATTATTAAGGCATATCCAGGTGAATGAACACGTGTTCCGATTTATTTCGAATCTACTAAAAGTTTAACAGAAAACGGCCGTTAATTCCGTATTTAACTAAATTTTAATAAATCAACATTATTCATTTTTCTCTCTCCAAAACTGGACTTATTTGAACCTGCGACCTCCGGGCAAGTCGAGAAACTTACCATTCGGCCAGAAACTTTGTTTTTTTTTAAATTAAATTTTTGATAAAAGTTTATTTTTTTTTTGTATCTAGGTACTTCATAACTTAATTGAATTAATGTTCAAGCTAACAAATCCTATTTTGAGCAACTCCAACCCGAGTTACAGACAGACACAGAGAAACCCAACCGCAATTAGTAATAATATTAACAGAGTTTAAGAGGAAGCTACAAGCCAAAAATGTGTATATTCTTGGTGTACCTTATATTGTAGGTAATAGGCATTAAAATCGCTTGACAAACGGAGTATAGAAACGTTCGATTTCAAGCACAAAACTGGTTTTTATTTATTTTGTAAATAATTTTATAAGAAAACAAACAAGTTAATCAAGTGAAACTGTCACAGAAAATCTTAACTATAATACTGTATTTTTTAAAGTTGTTTCCTTTATTCGTTCATACATTTCTATTAAAAAAATATTTTTTTTAGTAGTTTGCATTTATATATTTTATTGAGTAATTTATATATTTATTTGTTTCACTTGATCGTGCCACAACTTCCTCAAACATTGTCCTCACACCTCTTTTTTCGTTCTTCACGTACGCCTAATTTTACCAGAAATATTTATTTTATTCGTGTCTTTTGTACCGCTGCACGTAATATTATGACATGCAAATTTTATGATTGTATACGATGCAAATGTGAATGGTAGCAGAAGTCGGGGGCTCCCGAGAGGAAGACATGGCATGACCAAGTGATTCAGAATATTAGAAGAGTATGTATGATACGATGCATGAATGTGAATGAGGCAAGGAGTGTGTGGTGTGACCGAGTTGTTTAGCGGTCCGTCCTCTCTGCCTACCCCTGTTGGGACGCGGAGTGATGGTTAGTTAGTAAGTAAGTACACACACAGGGTAATCCCCAATAGTCTAACTGATTTTGGACAGTTGCGGTATTCACAAAGAAACTGTCTTGTCTCACTCGTTTTAATCACATTCCTACATCATTAATACCTTGTTTTATCATAACTCTACAGTGTCTAAGATGAACCAAGTATGTATGAAGAAAGTAAGTCTAAAGTCATGGTGTTTGAAAGAGAGAGTACGAAAACAGTGTGCAATATAGCTGTAAATGAGGAATACTTGGAGCAGGTGGATGAGTTTGTGTATTTAGGAAGTATGTTCTAGAGAGATGGGAAGGCTGACAGAGATATTGAAACAAGGGGAAATGCAGGTAATTCCGTTAATGGAGGACTGAACGCAGTTGGCGCTAACAAAACATTGTCCAAAGAAGAGAAGTTAGCAGTCCACAATGGAGTGCTAGTACCTACCCTGATGTATGGAAGTGAGGCATTTAACTGTCAGAGAAAAGATGAAAGTTGGCTGAATACTGTAAAAATGAAACTATGTATGATCGTGTGAGTACGATTGAGAAAGGGACGCTTGGATGGTTTGGGCACGTAGATCGTATATACGAAGCAATAATAATAATGTGTTTTATTATCTTTTTTTTTTGTAACAAATAGTTATAATGATATCCTCACTGGGATCTCCCGTGCTGAGGATTTCATTTACATATTGTGGTGATCTACCGTGTCGATCACTCAGATAAGATGTAAATAATAATCGTTTGGATACTCCATACTATTTGGTTTATTTAGTGTTATTACTAATGTACAGTATTCGAGATGTTGTTGCAAAGAGAGGACGAGTTACAACAGACACGCCTTTTTATACGTCTCGGTCATGCTGTCTCACTCAGATATGCCTGTCTCTTTCATACCGACAGACATACGTTCACCACACATATTATAATTTAATCATAAGAAAATTAATATTACAACAAAATTACATATGAATTTAATTATGAACATATATCATGTAGTATAATTTTTTTTTTTTTTTTAATAATTTTAAAATAAGTAAGTTAGTGTTTTTTGGTATAGTTCAGTTGATTCTGTTTTAGTCTGTGTTTGATCTCAGTAAATTTTCTATTTCATATCTCCCTATATTAAATATCCAGCTTTTTATTTGAGATTTAAATGTTATAATGTTGAGGTTTTTGAGTGAGAGTGGTATTTTATTGTAGAGTTTAATACTATGAACCAAAAGTTTTATTAGTAGTTATTTGTTGGATAAGTTTTTGACCATAAGATCTAATGTTTCTATTGTACGTGTTTGTTGTTATTTCTTGGGTTTTGTACTTATGAATGTAAATGAGTATAGTTTTAGAATATAGTTGTTTAATTGACAAGAATTGGTGAAGATTTCGTCAGTTTCATACAGGAACTTTCAGTATAATTTTCATTATAGCTTTTTGAGTTTTAATTAGTGGATTTAGTATATTTTTATTTGCACTGAGTGCAATATGAAGAAAATGTCAATGGTAGATGAAGATCGTAACCAAACCTTTATAAAATGAAAATTTTCACTCAAATGAACACTTCCACGAAACCACTTTTTAACAGAAACTTAATATTTCTTAAGACTCATAAAACACATGTTTATTTTGTCGTATTTTTTTAATAATTTGTTACTTTGAACATTCCACTAGCTCGACCAAATACTCAATGCAATTGGTATCGATATAATTCTGTATTATATAGAGGTATAATATTAATTCCTACGCGGATATAAGAAATATCGCAAAGACGTTGGAAGCCGAATGGATGCCATCAGGTTCTAATTTAGAGCCGCACAAATCGATTTCGAAACCTCAAAAAAACGGTCATTTTTGCATTTCGCATTTAGTTGCTAACTTCACGTTTTTATTTTATTTTGCGAAGTTAAAGCACAAATATTTAAAAGTTTTAACAATAATTTATGGATAACTTATTTTGCCAGATTATCCAATAAAACCATAAACGAAAATGAGTTCTTAAGTAGGAGATTTTACCTAATACTTTATTTTTATGTGAAACCGTACAAGAGTCCCAATTGCTTGGAGCCAGTGAGACTATGTCTTCCCCAATTGGGGGATGTTATGTGGCTGAAGGTAATGCGGAGGGGAAGGAGACGAGAAGTGGAAGGTGGAGAAGTACCTGGCTATTCAGATATGGACACAAAACACAGCCAAAGCCATTTCAAGCAACGTTACTAAGAGTAGGTATCTTCCACTCTGGAACTTGCTGCAAATATACGATATTTTATTTTACTTGATTAATTTGTGAAATAACACAAATTAATCAAATTAAATTTACTTGCGCACGATGGGATTGATTTGAACCTGCGACCTCTGGCTTGCTAGTCGAAAGCCTTACCCCTCGACCACGGGTCTATAAAATTAATTAAAAATATATGCAGGTTCGACAGTTGTATTAAAATAACTATTTCAACACAAAACAATATTTTTTACTATTTGACGTGTACCCGGCGTTGCTGGGGGTTATTCTTAGGAGATAGACATATACCATAGCGCACTTTTCTGTAGACTTTTAAGATATACAATTCCATAGAATATTATTTTGATTTATCTCAAAAGATTTAGCCAGCATTAGCAATGTAAGCGTACGAAAATATTTTTTTTACCACTTGATTACAAAACATCGACTTTTCTCTACTTTTTATAAATATAATATGCATTTATTATATATATAAACCTTTCAGAAGAAATTTTCTAAATGATAGTGAAAATTCTATCAAAATCCGTTGCGTAGTTTAGAAGAACTAAGCGCACAAACAAATTTGTTTTATACTATTTGGAGATAATGGTTTCGAAATGTTCGATGAACTCCTTTTAAAGCCTTGAAAATGGTGAAAATATTTAATAAAGCACGCCTCGTTTGAAATTGAACAAAAAATCTCTTGATAAATGCTTAAGTTACATTTAAAGATACGCTATAAATTTTTTCATGCCTATAACATATTAAATTACTGAATAAAACATTTTTTTAATAATTTTCGGAGCTTAATTTGCGATTTTTTTCTACTTAGTAAATTACAAATATTTAACGTTTCGGCAAAACAAATGTGTAGATATTATGTTAAATAAATAAAAAATAACATTTTTTTTTTTGGAACTTGAAAACTTAAAGAGTTAACGAGAAACTTGTTATAAATTGGTAGAAATTGGGTATTCGGGGATTTAAATGTTGAAAGCCAAAAGTCTTGCAGTTTTACGTGGGTTATGTCTCAATGTTGTGCAAGTCCAAATATTAGTACGTTGGTAATGGAATACTTTTTATGGTGGTTTTACACCATATATAAAATGTTAAATTTTATAATTAAATATAATGTACTTTAAAAAAAAAGAGTTTATTAATAAATTTTCATGTAAAAATAATATATAACTTTCCAATATTCTACAATACGTAAGTATGAAAAAGTCAATAAAAATCGTGGAATATGACGAAAAACCAATGTACAAACTTTGCCTTAAATGCCCGTTTATCGATGCGATACAATATTTGCTAATGATACTGTGTGTTAATCAGATTACACAGACGTAATGCAAACACAATGAGTCTGTTCTAGAGGTATTTTAATGAAACCTGCTCAAGAACTGTGCAGCGGATCAAGACAAGAGCGGAACACACGATCACATTTTAAAAATGAACGTATTTTAGGGTAAATTATAGGGAATTTACATTTCACGAAAATAAGGACAACATTATTTTTAACCACATTCTTGTGAGGTTGGTAATTAATATTATTCTGTCTCCAGCAGTCATTTAAAATAAAAAAAAAACCAAATTGGAATTATCCAAATTCTCATTTTTTCACACTGAGAGTAATCACGCCACCTTGGATTACAATAAAATAATATTATTTTTACATCAAAAATACACTCACTTGTCAGGTAGATTACAATTCACAATGTGAATGTATTGTATTTAAAACTTTACCCCTAACCAGGGATGTAACGATACTGATATATCGGCCGATATAATCGGCAAGCCGATATCGAGCTCGCGAAAAAAACTTACGCAAAAATACTACTTGTCCTGTCCAATTAGCTCAGTGGATTCAGAATGTCTTTTTTCAACTGCAGGCCTGATACAAAATGATTTGCGTAACAGATTATCTGCTGATAATTTGAATAAACTATGTTTTCTTTCTTTCCTTATCTGTGGTGTGTATTTACTACACATTGCTTCTAATAACTTTAATAACTCTATAAATATAATAAATTCTGGGTTCAGATTTTAGGTATTCCTCTGTTATACATTTATGCACTGAATTAAAAAATAATATTTTACATAGTTTTCAAATTCAATTAAAAATCAGAGATTTTTGTTAAAAATCGGAAACAAATACACCAATACAATCAACCGTGTGACAATGCTACGCGAAGAGTGTGCGAGGAAATGACAAGCTATTGATGTCCCGCTTTAGTTAGCTACGCGGGAACATGAGAAATCCACACGTCCGCAGTTGTATTTTGATTTAGACCATCGATACCTACGTCCGCATAGCTGTGTGCCAGCCGCCAGCCAGTCGGTCGCGGGCCGTCGTTAAATATGGACCCCTCGCACGTTTGTTTAGCATCTGCCGATGGTTTTTTCATGTTTTCAGCAATTAAATTACATTTATTATCACTTTTAATATAAAATATAATAAACATAAGCGATTAGCTATGAATATTCATATTTTGACGATATTAAATCGCTTATTTTGAGAGGTGTATTGACTACACAGCACCGGAACGCGTGGATTTTTTTAGCACAGTAAGGGAAAGGTTAACAAAAATCTAATTTTTATTACTTATTTTATGTATCTTCCTTTTTTATAACTATGTGATTTATTTCATTACAAACAAATAATTTTTTTTTCAATTTAATTTCTGCATTTTTATTGATTATTTTTCTTTCACACTTCTGAAAGCAATTTTTTTTTAATATTTTATTTCCGATTTTATGTCCGGGTTAAATTTTCCCCATAGGAAAAACTAAACCCTTATACACACTTTTCCACAAATGATCATCTAGTCAATCAACATTATTTAAGTGCATTATATAAGCAAAATAAATACAAAACAATATAAGAACAACACGTCAAATCACCAGAGATCAAATGGGAAAATAATTTACCGACTCCAGATATTTTCATATCAGAGGGTTCGGCTCGGTAGAACTCCTAACAGGGCCTATAAATCCTACTGATCCCTCAACATAAATATTTAAAAAATCTTTCGTTATCCTACATGTATTCAAAATGACCGACTTTTGCATCTTTATATATAAATTTTTTGATAGATCTAATACGCCTAAATTTTGAATGAGAGAGCTAGGTATAATGCCAGTAGCCGAAATAACGAATGGTAATATTTTTGTAGTCTGAGAATGTCAAATTCTTTTAATCTCATTTCCTAAATCTGTGTATTTTCTTATTTTTTCATTAACAGTTTTTTGAATATTATTGGCATCACTATTGGTATCCAAAATCGTGTATCGTTACATTCCTACCTTTAACCATTCATAAGTCCCCGATCAACGCCGGGTAAACGTCAGCTAGAAGGTAAACTAATAATGATTGATTGCGTTTGTGTTCAATAATAATAATTGCAATAACTACCGAAGTAGGTAACATTTTTTATTCAGAATGTTTTCTCTTGTTGGTCATATTTTAATAGTTTTTACTTAATGTTTTTATTTGTAATTCGTTATTAATTCTACATTTCACAAGGAATAATCAATCATACCAAATTTCCGTTGTCGGTGCGTGATTGTTTATTTCATGAAACATTACTGCGTAAAGTACGAAATTTAGTTTAATGAACTCTAATTTGTCGTTTTTCAAAATTGTAAATGTCTGTGTGAAGAATAATTCAGAGAATCGATACACTAGAATCGGTTGTTTCGGAGAATTTGAAGAATTCATCAAAATTTAGTTCTGCGAATGATTTTTCAAGTTCTGTCAAGCAACTAGCATATAATGATATAATCACAGAACTTGAATAGGACTTTCAAAATCCGAAAATCAACGTTGAAATTTGATGAATTGTTCAAATTCTCCAAAACAACCCGTCGGCGCTGGCTCTTGTCAAAACCAGTAGACTCCTAGGCCCTAGACAGGTGATCTCTGTAAGCAATAATATTATATATTTGTGTAGCGCTAGTTTTTGTGAAAATAATCTGTCAGGTGTTGTCAGCGCATTGGGGCCTTGACGATTCGGAGGCCGGAGCCGACTGTTGCAATTGTGGCCTGCCCCGCTCAGACCTCTGGCATGAGTTGAATATTTTTCAACGTTTCCGAAAACTAAAAACTTTTTTTTCAACGTGATTTTTCCTTATAATGTAAAAAACACACATTTTTTAAAATAAAAATGTATTATAAAAATTATAAAGTTTCATAAATTGTTTTAAAATTTCGCTCGGAACCTTTGGTTCCATAGAGGTGTGCATTTTGTTTCTTCTGTGGTTAATTTCTAGATTTGAATATAAAGCGTGGTGTTTTCCATTTTTGACATCGTTTATATCATATTTATAACCATGGCGGTACGGCAGACACAAGGATTTTTATTAGACCATATGAGATGTTCCCAAAAGCGAACAAATTACCCTGAGATGTTAATAAAATATGTTAACAGAAAATTATTTGAATTATCTTTTTCAAAATTGGAATTATAATATCCCATGATTTTTCACGAGTTTGCGCTTTAATTATTTTTTTTTTCAGTAGATACATTGTTGTAACGAAAATCTATGACACTCTTGTAATTTTTTTTTATGTGAGTCTCCCACAAGAGTCCCAACTTCTCCCAATCGTCTGGAGCCAATGAGACTATGGCATCCCCAATCGGGGTACGTTGTGAAGCTGAAGCTAGTGGGGAGGGGAAGGAGATGGGGTAGAGGAAGGTGGAACAAGTACCTGGCTATTCAGATCTGGTCCCCAAATACAGTTAAACCATTTAAAAGCAACCTTTCAATACTGATTGGTCGTCTTACACCAGGGCGATACTGAGAGTATCTTATTCATACCTATGTTAATTTTAATGAATAAGTTGTGAAATAACACAAATTATTTGCAATCCGGTTAAAAACGGGATTGCAGGCTGTTTCCTACGAAATGCTCAAATATTAGGATTTTTACGAACACGTGTTCCGACTGCAATCCAGTATTTAACCGAATTACCAATAATTTGAAGAGATTCTAAAATTAGCAATATTCCTTATTCTGAGTATTGGCATGCCGGGAATTGAGCCCGCGACTTCTGGATGACTAGTCGAGAGCCTCACCTCGGGAAACGGTTCTCGCCCGTGACATTAAAACATAATTTTTTTAAATTTTAAATTTTTTGATTTGGCATATCGCACAAGAATCACAAATGCCAGTGGGAAGGAGATGGGTTGATGAAGGTTGGTTAGTACCAGGCTAAAAATGAGTCGAACAATCTAACAGATAAAATATAATATTGTTCCGTGTCTTGGTTAAGTCACGAAGGCTGCTTCTCGTGTTAACAGATTTCTTGTTTTTGACAAAACTGATTGTTTTTAACGTATTGAACTGATTGTTTTTAACGGGAGGCAATTCATCACATATACGTTTGATCGTAAATGATTAAACTTTACATTATATATGATATGGCATCGCATTTGGGTCCCACCCAGGTGTGGTAAGTTCAATTCCTTGGCTGGCTAAGTTCTCCATCACAACATTTTCCGCTTACTGTGGTGGTAGTAGGAGATTTTAAAATATTGTCAGGTTATTCGTAACCCGGGAATGTTTGCCTTTCTTAAAAAAAAATCATAATTACACGTAATTTTTTATAAAATCTTTCAATTTTAACACCACACACAGACAGTTGGGTGATAAAAAAACTTGATTAAGACTTTGACAGAACTTAATCTTTGAAATTTGATGAATTTTGGGTTTGATTTATTAAAAAAAGAGAAAATTATTTTTGTATGCTGATGATGCGGTGCTGATTGCTAACAGTATGAAAGATCTACACTCTCTCGTGTCTAGGATGAACCAAGTATGAAGAATGAGTTAATGATGAATGTAAGTATAGATCTACAAAAAGCATACAACCGAGTTGACAGGAAAAAGCTATGGAAGGTGTTGTCCAAGTATGGACTGAATAAGAATCTGACTCAGGCAATTGCGTCTCTGTATGAGGGAAGCGTTACATGTGTTAGGGTGAACGGTGGTTTTACGGGGTGGTTTGATATCACAAAAGGTGTTAAACAAGGCTGCGTAATGTCACCGTGGTTATTTAATCTATACATGGATAATTGTATACAAGAATTGAAAGAGGTGGGATTGGGCGCGAATTTGAGTAATCTGAAAGTATGTTGCCTGTTGTATGCTGATGATGCGGTGCTGATTGCTAACAGTATGGGAGATCTACAGTCTCTCGTGTCTGGGATGAACCAAGTATGTATGAAGAATGAGTTAATGATGAATGTAAGTAAGTCTAAAGTCATGGTGTTTGAAAGAGAGAGTACGAAAACAGTGTGCAATATAGTTGTGAATGAGGAATACTTGGAGCAGGTGGATGAGTTTGTGTATTTAGGAAGTATGTTCTAGAGAGATGAGAAGGCTGACAGAGATATTGAAACAAGGAGAAATGCAGGTAACTCCATTAATGGAGGACTGAACGCAGTTGGCGCTAGCAAAAAGCAGTCCACAATGGAGTGCTGGTACCTACCTTAATGCAAGGGAAGCATGGAACTGGTATAGGAAGGATGAAAGTAGACTGAATGCTGTAGAAATAAGATCCCTGAGGCGTATGCGTTGTAAAACCATGTTGAGACAGGAATTTAAGGAGAATATATAACACAAATTAGAATGGTAGAAGAAGTACGGGATGGCGCGATTAAGTGAATCAGATACTTGAGTCAGAATAATAGAAGAGTATGTATGAATGTGAATGAAGCAATGAGTGTGTGCCAAGACCGAGTTGTTTGGCGTACCGTCCTTTCTGCATACCCCTGCAGAGAAACATCGTGATTGTTAGTTAGTTACAGAGGCCACCTCCGTGAACTCTTCCCATGTGGAGCCTACAGGGAACCAAAGGGGAGTGGAGAGGAGAGATAAGGCTCTCTTCCCTTGCGGGACCTTCAGGGAACGAAGGGGGACTAGAGAGAAGAGATGAGTCTTGGGAAGACAACTGTGGAACCAGAAGACATAGCCACATATCCAATGACAACACTGGTGAACTTTATTAAAGGGACCAGGTAACTGTTAAAGGAATGAGGTGAAATGGGAACATGGCCTCATGGGAACTATATGTAAACCGCCTCCGCTGTATAAATGAATAATAAATAGTTATTAATTTTTTTGGTAAACTAATGTTTAAGACAAGATTTTTTATGCATAGCACAAAGGGTAACAATTATTTAACAAGCAATAATTATTAGCCACTCATCCACATTGAAAAATCTCCTGATAAAAGATACATGACGCCAACGGGGCTTGAACCCGTGTCCTTTCGATTTCCGGTCGACAGCTCTGACCACTGAGCTATGGCGGCTTATCTCTTATCCGCGAAATAATTCAATATATACTAGTGTTTCATTCAACAATTACTGCTTGTTACATTTTTTCACCTGAAAACAACCAACTTTATTTTATATGAGAAAGGCATTGTAAGTGCTAACTCTCTCACTAGATGGTGTCGAGACAAATTGTCTACATTTTTTGGTGAAGATACTAGAACTTGTCAAATATTAATTTTTTTTTTTTTTTGGAAAACTAATGCTTAAGACAAGATTTTTTATTCATAGCACAAAGGGTAACAATTATTTTACAAGCAATAATTATTAATTATGTTTCTTTTATCAGGAGATTTTTCAATGTGGATGAGTGTTTCAGGCTAATAATTATTGCTTGTAAAATAATAAATAGTTATATAACATACTTTCTTTGACGCGAGTTCCATTCAGTTTTTGGCTGTTTTCTGTATCAACTGAATTAACCCCGACGCGGAATCAGTCAATCGTGTTACCACATCATTGTAATTTTATAATTGCTTCATTTTTCCAACCAAACGGCCATTGTCCTACAAAAGAAACTGTCTAGAACGTGACTAGAGCAGCGACTCAAGTCAAATAAAACCATTACCATAATAAGTACCTGTATACCATTTATATAATAAACATAATGGAATATTATTTTCTTTATTGAGGAAATAATTTGATGTCGTTACTTTACAACAAGGAATTCCTTTTGAATCAAATGTGATTTAAATAAATGGGTACTAAAGTAAATGTTTTTATTTTTATTTTAAATATTACATAATTATACGCTGTCCGGAAATTGGTGGTAAATACGAAAAGTAATTTGGTTTGGTGACAAGCTCATTCAAGGGGGCACTATAGAAGACATAACAGCTGATCCTGTGCATCTCTGGACCCCAAAACCCTGGACTCTGTGCAGAAACGGGCGATCCGCCGTTTGATAGATTCCCCTAAATGTGAATGTTGTTCTTGTTCTACCGATATTTCAAAGGAAGATCGGCACCTTCCCGTTTTTATGACTCGTTCGTGAGTTCAAAAGATCAACTGTGAAACTGTGTTTCCTCCCTCCTACAACACGGGTCTCTTCAATAGGCCGAATATACTGACGAACGAATACTCAAATAAATTAAAAACAACACAAAATCAAGTCCTCGTGTGAAGTTGATTCTCGCTGTCCATGTATTAGTGGCTTTATTGTGATTTTAGCAGTCCACAATGGAGTTCTGATACCTACCCCGATGTATGGAAGTGGGGCATGGAACTAGCAGAGATCTAATGTTGTTGAAATGAGAACCCTTAGGCGTGTATGTGGTAAAACCAGATAGACTGTATCACTTACTGTGCACGTCTAGACACGGAGAAAAAAATATTATTGCTGATTTAATAAAATCCAGTTAAAAAACTGGATAGCAAGCCGCTTCCTAAAACAATGTTATTACTTTCCGAATATACCGGAACACGTGTTCATATCACGCGTTTGCCTGTCAATATATAATGACGAAATTCGAAAATATAACACATGAAACATATCAATTCATTAGTTTTTAACAGGATAACGAATAATTTAAATAAATATAACCTGATATACACCGTTATTCCACGCGAACCCGGCGTTGGTCGTGCAATATGTCTAGCACGCCATGCGCGTCGGCGAACCGGACTGACGTTATGTAAATCCATAGAATGCGGGCGCCTTTTGCAAAACTGGCACGATCAAGCAGAACAAATTTTGAAAGTGCAATGTCAGCGCAGTGATATTTATTTATTTATCAATTCTTTTTACGACAGGTATGAGGTAATGTTTTTAAGTTCCGTTGATACAGGCAACAATCTTGTGATTGTGTGTATTGGTGCATAATACCCACCACAGTGATGTCCCTGACACTGACAAAAATTATGTTAACAGACTCCATGGTTGAATGGTAAATATCCTACAAATCAAAAAGTCACGGGTTCATATCCACTGCGTAAATTTTATTCGTTTGAAACAGAATAAGACGCAAAAAAAAAACAAAAAAAAAAACGATTATTGTCGCAACTGGGAATCGAAGATCCCAGGATTTCCGTCTTACCGGGACAACGTCTTTAACTAAAAATAAATAGACTCAAAATATGATGCATATTGACCAATTTCCCGTTGGTGGGTATTTTTATTTTTCATTTTTACAATACCCCCCACACAGGGCCTTCTGTTTGGATAATAATTTGCCTCAGGGCCTTTGTCATTCTTTTGGATGCTGTGTGGAAGGTCTTTTTTAAGGAAAGTAAGGAAATGAAGTTCTGAGAAGGTAAAAGGTATGAGGTCAAAGAGTCTCCCCAAACCAGCCTCTCCCGATCTGGCACCCCACGCAGCTGGTGGGCAGGCAACACACCTCACCTGATGAACCCGGGCAGCCCTGATTAGTCACCAAATGTAGCTTGCAGTGGGGTGACCTATGTGAAAAGTGGTGTTTATCCAATAAATGGTTCCGGGGCGGCGGTAACCAAACCCGCCTCCCAAATTGTACTACGAATTACAACGTGTACTATTATTTTGTTAACAATATCAAGCAAGACGTTTTTTTCATATTGCATTAGACAAAATAACGAATTTTATATACAGGGTGTATTGGCACGTACCCGACAAACTTTAACCAGCTATTCCTTGGCACATTTGGAGTAAAAAATGTTATGGGCACTTTGCTGTCCAGTAACATTTTTTTTTAATTAAAAATTTATTATTCATATTTTCACCACATGTCACCACTGTTTTATCCTTTGTTAAAGTTTGAAAACCCATCTGGAAATATTTTGTCGAGTTTCATTGAGTAATGTACGTACGTACCTACATTGGCGCGCTTTTACAATCACAACGAAATGGCACGGCACCATTCGTCTCATTTTTAACTATTATTATTTAGTGTGTACGAAAGAGCGAGGACACTTTTTGACACACTTGCTAATAACAGCTGTTGAACACGAGAAACAATGCCTATGACAGTGACGGAGTGTGGATTTTTTATTTATTTTTTGTTTTTAATGGAAAAAAAATGTTACCGGACAGCAAAGCGCCCATAACATTTTTTACTTCAAATGTGCTGAGGAATAGCTGGTTAAAGTTTGTCGGGTACTTGCCGATACACCCTGTATATACAAACAAGACTTTTGTTTTCATATTGCATTAGACAACATAACGAATTTTATATATATATACAAAGAAGACTTTTTTTCATATTGCATTAGAGAAAATAACGAATTTTATATATATACAAACAAGACTTTTGTTTTCATAAAAATAACGAATTTTAAATATTTATGAATACCTACAATAACAACACGACAAAATACACTATTTCACTGCAACGCACATAAGTGCAATTACATTGTGAACTCCCCAATACAACGGTTTCACACTATGGAAAACCAATACTTAGGTGATGTCGATATATTTAATATTAACTTTGCGAATTTTGTGGATTACGTAAAAGAATTATTTCAACACTATTCCTAAATGGAAGTTATATTTTTGTAAACCAGTCAAATTGCTGTATTTTTTAATTTATGTTCTTGTTATTTTTAATTTTGTTTCTTGCATAATTATATTAATTTTTAATTTTATTTTTATTATTTCTTTCTTATGTTTCAAAACTGTCTTTAAAATTGTACCACCTACATGTAAAAGCCCTCTGGGCGTTAAATAAATAAATATTTACAAACAAGACTTTTGTTTTCATATTGCATTAGACAAAATAACGAATTTTATATAAATATATCCAAACAAGACTTTTGTTTTCATATTGCATTAGACACAAGAACGAATCGTATATAGATATATAATATACAAAAAATGAAATTTTCTTTGTTTGTTTGTTCCGTACGTGTTCCTGAACCATTCATCCGATTGCCGTGAAAATTACAATGTTTGTTCTTATTAGTGTCGGGAGTGTTTAGAAAGTGGTTTAAATGAACGAAAAAGTCGGGTACGGCCGAGAAAGACTCAACACATTATCTCTGCTCTGGATTGAGTTACGGACTCCAATAAAAGTCGATTTAACATAGTTTTTTAATAGTAACAATGTGAATTTCATGGTACAACGTGAATTGAATGGTAAAAAAAGTCGGTGACCACCGAGGAAGACATGAATCAAACAATTGGTAAAACGAGGCTTAATAGTTGAACAAAGAAAGCAGTGCAAGGTGAGTGTGTGCCGTGGAAGTGAACGGTAAAAGAAATCGAGGACGCCTTAGGAAGTAATTAACTATAGTGAAATAATACTTATTACAATATAATTATATTATTTCTACCTTAAATACAACCCAGTTTTCATGTCGATAACTTGTCAGCAATACTGCAGATCGCTAGAATACAAACAAAAGTTCACGTCAAATATATTAAGAACACTTGGTCATTGAGAACTTTTCTTTGTGTGTTTAGGAGTGACGACAAGTTACCGACATTATCGATAAACCTGGGCCATGCTAGGTACCCTGGAATTCACAATCACAAAACTTTACTCCAAGCCCAATAAACCACAGCAACGCAGGGTACACAGGGCCGGCCAATGAGGGCGCAATTGGAGCGGTTCAAGCTCCAAGGCGCTGATAATACCTAACGCCTAATAATAATAATAAATAATAATATTTGGATGATTTGTATAGCGCCGTTTTTGTGCAAAATCACCTCAAGGGCGCTGTGCAGTCCTAACACAATGTCCTCGAAAACGGCGCTACACGAATATTGTTGATAACAATGATCATACCCACTGCCCACTGCCCACACTTTATCTCAGTACCCGCCCTGTGCACACGTCAGCCAGTATTTGATAATTATTCGGATCAAAAGCCAAAATCACTGTGAAGTTAATGAAGCGTAAACAAGACAATTCGTCTAGTAATTAATCATCTGATGGTTGTATTATGAGATATAATATATTGTACATGCAAAGTCATCAGCTTTGCGTCTATAATATAGCTGGCACAATGCACAGGACCACCCCAACTTGCAAATAAACATGTTACATAAACAGTCAAAATGGGAAAATACAGCGTATTAAATCAATTGTGAATATAATAGTGCATTCGAATTTTGCCATCAAAGGATTCGCCCATATGATGGCATCACCCAATTTCTTTTTTTTTTTTTTTATGCTTCCGATTTTGTTGTCCGGGTTAAATCTTCCCCATAGGAAAAACTAAACCCTTCCACACACTTTTCCACAAATGATCATTTAGTCAATCAACATTATGCAAGTGCATTATATAAGTAAAATAAATATATAACAATACAAGAACAACAACACGTCAACTCACCAGAGATCAAATGGGAAAAAAAATTCACCGACTCCAGATATTTTCATATCAGAGGGTTCGGCTCGGTAGAACTTCTAACAGGGCCTATAAATCCTACTGATCCCTCAACATAAATATTTAAAAAATCTTTCGTTATCCTACATGTATTCAAAATGACCGACTTTTGCATCTTTATATATAAATTTTTTGATAGATCTAATACGCCTAAATTTTTAATGAGAGAGCTAGGTATAATGCCAGTAGCCGAAATAACGAATGGTAATATTTTTATAGTCTGAGAATGCCAAATTCTTTTTATTTCGTTTCCTAAATCTGTGTATTTTCTTATTTTTTCATTAACAGATTTTTGAATGTTACAGGAATTTGGAATAGCGACATCAATGATATAAGTTATTTTTTTAATTTTGTCATGTAAAACTATATCGGGTCTATTATGACTAATCGTTCGATCTGTCAGTATAGTTTTATCATAATATATTTTATAAAATTCGTTTTCTAAAAATGAATTTGGTTCGTATTCATAATATAGTATTATATTACGGCAGTCAATCAAGTTATGTTTAATTACCAAATTTTGGTGAATTATTTTTAAAACTTGATTGTGCCTAAATGTATACTCGGACGGTGCTAATATAGAACATCCCGATATAATATGTTCTATAGTTTCCGGAAAAGCCAAACATTTTCTACACAAATCATCAATTTGATTTGTATCTTTGATTATATGCTTTCTATAATTTTTAGTATTAATGACTCTATCCTGAATGGCAAGCATAAATCCTTCTATTTCTGCGCTCAACTCTCCAATACTTAACCATTTGTTTGACGAAAATTTGTGAAAAAAAAAAAATTGGAAAAATTTTAATTATATTATTATTACATTTCCTTTAGCGAAAACCCCACCAGCGTAATAATCAAAATAATGTTTTTTTTCTTATTTTCTTGTATTTCTTCTTGCTTGCTTGCATTCCCCTTTACGCTATTTTCTTGTATTCTCTTCTTTTATTTCTTCTTGCTTGCTTGCATTCCCGTTTACGCTATTTTCTTGTATTCTCTTCTTGTATTCCTTCTTGCTTGCTTACATTCCCGTTTACGCTATTTTATTTTATTCTCTTCATGTGTTCTCTCTTTTTTCTTTTATACAATTCTTGTATTCCCTCTTGCTTGCTTCCATTCCCCTTTACGCTATTTACTTGTACTCTGTTATTTTATTCCCTCTTGCTTGCTTGTATACCCCTTTGCGCTATTTTCTTGTATTCCCTATTGCTTGCTTCCATTCCCCTTTACACTATTTATTTTATTCTTTTCTACTTTTTTGTCTTTGACGCTTTATAGTTTATGCTGCCACGTTCTTGCATTACCTTCTACTTTCTTGTTTGTTTTTTCTTCTATTTAGTTTATCTGCTGCTTTCTTGCATATTCATCTACTTTCTTGTTTTTAATCGTTCTAGTTTTCTCTGGTGCTTTCTGGTTTTTTCTTCTACTTTCTTGTAGATTACTTCTACTTTATGATTTTCTTATATTCTCTTCTACTTTACTATATTTCCTTAATCTTTCTAGTTTTTTCTTCTGCTTACTTGTATTCCCTGCTTGTTTATATCATATTTTACCTATTTTCTCTTATTCTCTTCTGCTCGGTTATATTCTTATAGTCTGCATTATATTATGCTATTGCATAATATTCTCTTCTTCTTTCTTGTTCATTCTCTCTTCTTCTGTTTTCCATTTTATCTATTTCTCCTTAAGGCAAAGCTTAATGCTAAATCACTATTTTGATTAATCTTTATAACGAATTGGTGTACATAATGAATAGCAAAAAATATGATTTAGATAAATTTAAGGTTTTCCCATCGTTTCTCTTGAGTACAATACAAAAAAAAATTACTCAATAAACATATAAATTTAAACTACTAAACAATTTTTTTTCAATAGAAATGTATGAACGCGTAAAGGAAACAACTTTTAAAAAATACAGTATTATAGCTAAAATTATCTGTGACAGTTTCACTTGATAAACTTTTTTGCTTTCTTATAAAATTATTTACAAAATAAATAAAAACCAGTTTTGTGCTTGAAATCGAACGTTTCTAGACTCCGTTTGTCAAGCGATTTTAATGCCTATTACCTAACATATAAGGTATACCAAGAATATACAAATTTTTGGCTTGTAGCTTCCTCTTAACTCTGTGTCTTTAAACCGATGATCCATTGAGTATCTCCTTTGAACAACGTTTTTATAATCAATTTATTTTCTTTAAATTGTGCATTATTAAGTTACGTTTATCTCTCGTTTCTCTTTGTTTTAATTTCTGCCATCCAGTAGGTACCTTCTATGAATCTTATAATTGGTTCTTTATAAATGAATTGTTCTCACTCACTAATAATAATTATTAATTGTGTATCTGGTTCAATGAACTCAAATATGCTTTGAATTTAAGTGTCATTTAAAATTGTACCGGTTTTTTTCAACAGAATTTTTTTGTCATTTTCAAAATTGGAACTGATTATTTGTGAAGAATCCTTCACGGGTCCTAGCTTGTAATAAATAAATAGATATATTGAATTATTTTTACTTTTTCCATCGTTGGAACGAAATGAATACGTTTTGAGTATTTTTGCTTAGACGTTTTTCTCGTTTGATAAATACTTCCGTTCTGTAGCCTCCTCCCCCACCCGCCCTTCCCCTGTCCTTCTCCGGAGTTAGAGCCATAATCCGGCGTCACGTCCCACGGAGGAATGCTTGAATTCCGAGAGAATGATCGTTCTGAGAATTTTGAACGAATTCTTCAAATCGATCTGACGCTTCTCAATCTGTTTTTGGCGTATTTTACACGGAGAAAACTTGAATCCTATAATTTCTATACCCGCTATATCCGATTTTTTGACAAAATGATCTGAGTATGACATCTTGTTCACATTTTTGCGAGCAACAAGAGGAGCCTAAAATTGAGTTTCAAAACCCTCCTTATCACGACCAAAAACCATGTTAAAACTGCGAGTGAGAAACCAAATCCGCTATATCATACAGAAAGTTACTATCAAAACACGCTATATCGGATTCAACCAATCACAAGCAGTTATTTTGCCAAAATACAATATGGCCGCCGCTCTGACGCCACGCTCGTGTGTCAAAATGATCTACGCGTATGTTTCTAAACCCGCCATGTTGGCTCAGTTGACTTTCAAAATCACGAAGTGAGTATCAAAATCCGCTTTATCCATTTTATTTATCGAAATTAACTATTACTTAATTATTGCTAGACATATATAGAAAAATAAATGCTTTTCGAAATTTTATTACTTCAATTCATTATATAAAAAAATTTAATGCAATTACTTATGTACGCTAGAGATGTGACAGTTTTTTTCGGTTTTCTCCAAATCAATGAAAGTTGATATAGCTGGTATAGAAATTACACGACTCACTTACTGATTTGAAATAATGTTAATTTATTAAAAATCTGCTCAAATTCTTCATTTTCCTGTTAAAAGGGGGACTGGAGGCCTTTAGCGAATGATTTGACTATTTTATAACAAACTATCAGTAAAACACGAATATGTTATGAGGAAGTCAGATATCATATTTATTCGGACAAGGCCACCTGCGTTAACACGTGTTCTGATATATTCTGAAAGACTAATATTTTACTAGAAAATGGTCATGCAGTTGTATTTTTAACATTATTTTGATTGACGTGTAGAAACTGTAGATTAAAAACATATCCCAAAAAGCAACTACGAATTCAAAATTTCATAAAAAAGATTACCGTACTAAACTGTACAACAAAATCCAACTCTCATTCAAAAATCACAACAACATTTAAATCTCAAAAAAATATCTGGATACAAAACATATATCTGATATAAAGGATAGAAAATATTATACTGTCACCAAATACAGACTGGAACCGAAATCACCCAACTGCAACCAAAAACACTAGGAAATATATTTATAAAAAATATATTTCTATATGTATTAACTACAAGCAAAATGGAGTATTCAAATTAACTACAAATAAAATGTAATATTTAAATAAAACTAATAATGCACTATTCAAATTAACTCCAAGCGTAATTCAATATTAAAATTAACTACACACAAAATGCAATATTAAAATTAACTACAAGCATAATGCAATATTAAAATTAACTACAAACATAATGCCATATATCAAATAAACTACAAACATAATTCAATATTCAAATCAACTACAAACGTAATGCAATATATCCAAATTAACTACAAGCTTTATCCAATATTAAAATAAACTACAAATATAATACTATATTCAAATTAACTACAAATAAAATGTAATATTCAAATCAACAACAAACTTAATGCACTATCAAATTAAATCTAAGCATAATTCAATATTCAAATCAACTACAAACATAATTCAATATTAATAATTGACGTAATTCAATATTCAAATCAAGTACAAACATAATGCAATATTCAATACAAGTACAAACATAATGCAATATTCAAATTACCTACTAACATAATGCAATATTCAATACAAGTACAAACATAACGCAACATTCAAATTACCTACAAACATAATGCAATATTCAAATTCACTACGAACACAACGCAATAAACAAAATTTTAGAGAATCAATTTCAGACAAAATGATAACAATAATATAATTTATAGCTGCATAGTTTGAGAAGCTTTTCCATCTCCGATAAGTATGCCGGGTATTTAGAGCTCGGATGTCACCCACTTTATTAACGCGAGATAAAATTATAATGTGCGGCGAAGATCACACGTTCTATCCACGTTTATACGTATTCACTCAATATATTGTTCTATGGGATATTCAAGGGACATTAATGAATATAAGGAGTTTAGGAGAAACGCGTATTCATTTGACATTAAAGTAAGAACACTGTTTTACATTTCTTATTACAATTTAGTAATGTTGGCCTTACTGGGTTCTGAGCACGGAAAAGGACAAAAAATATTCAGAATACATTTAAGTACAGAAAATCAAAATAATGTTTTTAGAGAAAAAAAATTAAACATAAGATTAAGATAAATTTAGATTTAAAATTAAAGTTAAATAAAATAAAATTTAAATAAAAAGAAAAAAATCGGTATATTTATATTGTATGTTGTGTGTTTGTGAGTGATGTGTGTTTTATATTGGTTTTGTGTGTTACGTGTAGGTTTAATTATTTTATGTTTTGAAATTTTGATAAAAATGGCTTTTTTGTTCTTTAAGGCAATGCCATACGTTGTAATGCAAAATCATGCGTTTTTGGTTTGAAAATTTGGTCGCCTAGAAATGTTTCCGATGCTTTAATTAAATACTGCGAGTAGAATACATCTTAGCCTTTAAAATAATCGAGTATTATACTACACTGACACCAATACAATGATCGCTATGTACAATAACAGGTGGGTGTAATGTGTGGTGCAACCATACTTGCAATTAGGTGACGAAGGTTTAACAGCATCAACTGCCTGGAATCAATGGGAACATATCTACACAAAACTCATTTAAGGCGATGCCATACGTAGTAATGCAAAATCATGTGTTTTTGGTTTGAAAATTTGGTCGCCTAGAAATGTTTCAGATGCTTTAATTAAATACTGCAAGTAGAATACATCTTGGCCTTTGAAATAATCGAGTATTTTTTAGATATGTCTTTTTATAAGCCCAGAAAAAAATAATGTGTAAGGCCTATGAAAACTGCTTTAATGTTCAAAATCTCCTACTTACGAACCCATTTTCGGTTATGATTTTATTGTATAATGTGAAAAATTAAGTTACTTATAAAATGATCAAAAAAAAAAAATTTTTTATCCCTGAACATCCACAAAATAAAATAAAAGGCACTTTTTGGCCATATTTTTTTCTTGCATAAATCAAAACAGGTGGATGGTGTTAAGTGGGAATTTAAACCTTATCGCCATCTACGTAAGGGTTGTTATTGATAGCGGCTCAATTAAAAATATTACATGACGTAGTGCATCGCCTTAATCCGTTTTGTAATTTTGTGACTGATTTTTTTTGTGTTTTCCTCAATTTTATTTTCAGGTGTTAGACTGTTGAAAGCTTTTATAGCATGCTATTGATAGTTTCTTTGTCTAAAGCTTGTATTTACCGTCGGAGTTTTATGTTTTTTTTTTACTTTTAAACAGAGGCTTGCTCGAGGCTCACATTTTTATTGATTCTATATATTTCTTCACATTGATATATTTTTACACCGATCCACATGGATGTAAGTAATTTATATAATTTAAAGCTTTTGATAGCATATCCCATAAGATTCTACTGAAAAAATTGAATAATATAGGTATAAAAGACAACGCGATTAAATGGATTTCAAACTACCTAAAAAATAGACCACAAGTCGTAAAAATAAATAATGTTAATAGCGATAAAGAACATTCTGACTTTGGAATTCCGCAAGGTACAGTGCTTGGACCAATTCTTTTCACCATATATGTTAACGACATTTTCTTTCAACCACTACATGGCCAAATTACTTCGTATGCCGACGATACAGTTCTAATAATAAGAGAAAAAACTTGGGAACACGTAATACTTAAAGCCACTGAAGACATAAATACTCTTAAGAATTTCTTCGACATTAATTTACTATCACTAAATAGTGATAAAACATATGTAATTCCATTTGCAATACTCACAAAAGACATCCCTAAAAATTTTGACATTATCATTCATGACAATTCCAAAATACATAATAAAAATTACTGTCTCCAAAACTGCACAATACTAAAAAACACAAACACAATCAAATATCTAGGAGTAATTATCGATAAAAATTTGAATTGGAAGGAACAAATATATCAAATTGTAAAAAAAATCAGAAAACTGATATATGTATTTTTAAGAATCAGAAATTTTTTGTCTTTAAAAAACCTATATTTAATATATTATGCCTTGGTTCAATCAACTCTACAATATGGTATCATTAGTTGGGGATCCACATACAAAACTAACCTTACTCCAATAGAAGTGGTACAAAGGTTAATAATTAAAATAATATTAAGAAAACCTTCCGATTACCCAACGGATCGATTATTCAAAGAATTTCAAGTGCCGTCATTTAAAGATCTTCATACTAAAAATGCATTAATTCAAATCATAAAAGAAAAAGACAAGTACCAATTTCTAACTGAAAACCGTACTCGACTTAAATATATTTTTCCATGCCCAAAATTAAACATTTCCTTTGCACAATTATTATTACACTTACCGGGCGAGAATGTTTTTCAATCGACTACCTGAAGAAATTAGAAACATTAATGATAACATCCAAATAATAAACACTGTGAAAAAATATTTTAAAGACAAACTTACAAAAAATAAAAATGTTTCCAATTGAATTAATTTTAAGAATAACTCATCTCAATTAGTTTCCTTAAGTAACATTCCATTCTTCAAATAAGTTTAAAATCATTTTATTTTTAATTACCTACATACTGTAATAAAACAATGTACACTCCATTTCCAGCCACAAGCTAATGCTTCTATGGAAGAGGGGTCTTGAAATATTGATCATATATTGTAACAAATAAACAAAAATGTACTTATATAATAAATATTTACTCAAATAAATAAAAAAAATAATAAAAAAATATATATATTTAATATCAATAAAAACAATACCTTACAATTAAAATATTTTATGTTTCTTAGGAGACCTAGAAAATTGATCTTTCCGTGAGGTTTATTTTTATTTTAATATCTCAAATGTTTCTAGAGGAATCCCTCAAGAAGTTACTAATACATCTTTTAGAATAATAAAATCTGGTACTTACCGCTAATTTTGTAGTTGAAAAACGTTTTATAAAATTTTCTAACCGTTTTACATAAAAACTGTAATGTACTGTTTTTATTGTTTAAAAATATAAATAACTTACGACTTTTTCTACTATTCAAAATACTCTCAAAATACATCTGACATTAATAAAAACAAATATGAAAATTTTCAGAAAGATTGACTTATTGGTATAGAAACGCGCAAGGGACAGACAAAAAATCATTCGTTTTATGATAAATATCTTCTTAATATAAAAAAATTCATCCTACATATGTTTGTGCTAGCAAAACTCGAAAAGTAGCCTACCGATATTGCTGAAATTTTCAATGTTTGTTCTTATTAGTGCCAGGGGTGCTTAAGAGTGGTTTTAATGGTAGAGGAAGACGGGGACGCTCGAGGAATACTTAACGCAATATCTTTGAATTGAAGTCGATGTAATGCAGGTTTTTAACAGTGATTTAGTGGAATACTGAAGTGAATAGTGGAAGAAGTCGCCTGAGAAACGTCTGAGAAAGACATTATGAATAGCGAATACGCTAGTAAATAATATTCACGAATTAAAGCATGAATCATTGATTAAATTAGATATTCCAAAATAAATTTTAAAATGGGCATTCCTAGAGAAAACCTAAATTACGATAACGTACTTTGTTCATTAAATTTAATAAAATTATCTGATCGTAGAATTATTTTCAATTTAACCTGTTTGTATAAAATCATTAATTCAATGTTTGATAAACCTGATTTATTATATGTAATCTCTTTTCATACTCCAAGCAGGTCGGTTACAAGACAGTACCTACCATATTATTGTAGCAATTCTATATCAACGTCCCAATATCACACTCCTATGCGACGGATTCAACAGCTAGGAAACAAATACTACGATGTTGTTGATATATTTAGTATACATCAATTTCAATATATAAGCATACCACATTGAAGTTTTTTTCATCAAGTAGTGGATTATTTTAATAAAGGTATTTAATTTGACTAATAATAATAATTTTGTCAACTGAAACAGAAAAAAATATTTTGGATTATTTATGTTTTGTGCCTACATGCTGTGTAGATCAAGTTCAGTGATATTTTGACTTTATTTTTTTGCAATTGTTTTAAATAGTCATTTCCTGCACTATTTTCGTGTATAATTTCGTAAATGTTTTTTTTATATATATGTATGTAAAAGCCTTAATAGGCGTGAAATAAATAAATAAATAATACTTTTCGTTAATTTTGTAGCAATTTTTGACCGTTTTCTAGTATTTTTAACATTTTTCCTACTCACGTCCGATCATCACCTATTATAGTACATATATCTGACATTACATAGCGAAGACTTAAGCTCTACTTAGTGCGTGCCTTAAGTGAAATCTCAGGCATTTATGTCATGGCTTAACTATCAGAAAGAATTTATAATGGATTATGAACAGTATGACAAAAAACAACTTTATTTTATTTTTAGGAAAGACAATACCATAAATTTTATTTGATTAATTTGTGTTATTTCACAAATTATTTGACAAATTGAAAATTATTTATTTTTCTCTAGTGCAATCCTTATCAATTATGTACGGTATATTAGGATGGGGTGGCGCACTAGATACATTTATAAAACCACTACAAATAGTACAAAATCATATTATCAAGGTTATATATAATAAAAAGAGGACATTTTCGACTGATCAATTGTACAAGGAATCTCAACAATTCAATCTCCGTAAACTATTTTTACTTCAAAGCCTGAAATATGTCTTGAAAAACCAAAACAAATTTCAAAAATATGAACCCAAAATCAACTTTAGAAGAAATACCAAACTAATGCAAACTCACAGTAGCTTTATTGAACCTCGCACTTTTAATCTATTACCAAAAAAAATCCAAGTAACAACTAAACTAGCGCAATACCAAAAAGAATTAAAGTTGTGGCTGTACAATGCAAATGTTGAAGCATTATTCATTTAATTTTTACTTTTTTCTATTTTGTTTCTGTATAGTTATTATTATTTTATTTTGTGTTCTTTTACTTCATATATATTATCTTACAATCTTTATTTTAACTTTGATTTATTTTTAATATGCACCTCTTGCACAATCTTTTAGACTAACTTTAATTATAAACCTACCGTTTTTCTTTAAATGCTTACTGTTATTTTTAGGTACAAAAATATAATGTATACACTTATATTACCCACGCACAGGCTGCGCCTTAGTGGGTTCCTTTTCTTATTATTATAAAACTGTAATGTCAAATGTATAAATTGGGAAAAAATAAAGGAAATAAAAATAAATAAAAAAACCTGTATGTTGACCAGATCTGAATTGCCAGGTACTTCCCCTACCTTCCTGTACCCCATCTCCTTCCCCTCCCCACTACCTTCAGCCTCACAATATACTGCAATTGGAGATGCCATAGTCTCACTGGCTCCTGATGGTTCGGAGTAGTTGGAATTCTTGTGTTGTTTGAAAACACAATTTTTTTCAGTTTCTCCTATAAGCATCATTTTAGATGGAAATGTTACTTATGCAACGATGGAGGACTTAGTTAGGTAGTAGATGAATTGAACCCCTGGTGGGGGGGACTAATAATTTTTTCTACCACACTTATTAAATATGTTTTAACCTACCCGCTACCATGTTAAAAGAATTCCTACCAAGCCCCAAGGTGAAACGCAGCGTTACCGTTAAAACGAAGTTACACATAACTAACTAACTAACAAACCATCACGCCGTTTCCCCGAAGGGGTAGGCAGAGAGGACGGACCGCCAAACAACTCGGTCACACCACACACTCTTTGCCTCATTCACATTCATACATACTCTTCTAAGAGTTGACTCTTGACTTGGCCCGACACGAGTATCTGATTCACTTGGTCGTGCCATGTCTTCCTCGGGCGTCCGTGACTTCTGCTACCATTCACATTTGCATCGTATATTCTCCTTACATTCCCAAACCATCTAAGCGTCCCTTTCTTGATCTTACATATTGTGCTTACATCAGTCTTGCACTCTTTGCGGATCTCCACATTTCTCACAGCATTTAGTCTACTTTCATCCTTTCTCTGCCAGTTCCATGCCTCACTTCCGTACATCAGGGTAGGTACCAGCACTCCATTGTGGACTGCTAGCTTCACTTCTTTGGGCAATTTTTTGTTAGCGCCAACTGCGTTCAGTCCTCCATGAATGGAGTTACCTGCATTTACCCTTCTTTCAATATCTCTGTCAGCCTTCCCATCTCTCTAGAACATACTTCCTAAATACACAAACTCATCCACCTGCTCCAAGTATTCCTCATTCACAACTATATTGCACACTGTTTTCGTACTCTCTCTTTCAAACACCATTACTTTAGACTTACTTACATTCATCATTAACACATTCTTCATGCATACTTCGTTCATCCTAGACACGAGAGACTGTAGATCGTCCATACTATTAGCAATCAGCACCGCATCATCAGCATACAACAGGCAACATACTTTCAGATTACTCAAATTCGCGCCCAATCCCACCACTTTCAATTCTTGTATACAATTATCCATGTATAGATTAAATAACCACGTTGACATTACGCAGCCTTGTTTAACACCTTTTGTGATATCAAACCACCCCGTAAAACCACCGTTCACCCTAACACATGCAACGCTTCCCTCATACAGAGACGCAATTGCCTGAGTCAGATTCTTATTCACTCCATACTTGGACAACACTTTCCATAGCTTTTTCCTGTCGACTCGGTCGTGTGCTTTTTGTAGATCTATAAAGGCACAGAAAAGTTTCTGGTTTTTTGCCAGAAACTTCTCAGTGAGCATACGCAATTAGAAGATCTGGTCCATGCACCCCCTTCCACTCATAAAAGCACCTTGCACATCCCATATTTTATCCTTTGTTTCCTTTCTTACTCTTTCAATCAAAATTCTACCACACAGCTTGCCAACTGAACTTAGCAGGCTAATAACCCTATGATTCCAACATTCCACACGTGACCTTTTACCTTTGTAATGAATTAATCGATACATTATATATTAGGTGCCATATATTCAACGACATTTACTGAAAAAACCTTTTAAAATGTAAACCACAGCGAGTAAAAAAATAATGGCCGGTAGCGCGCCCTCAGTGCAAGTCGATTGTTATTCAATTGAAACTGACGGGTTGTGCTATCAGCGCTTAGAATACTTGTCTTTATCACCATAATAAAGACAAATATTCCAAGCGCCTATCTGTCTTCATTATGGTAATAAAGACAAATATTCCAAGCGCCTATCTGTCTTCATTATGGTAATAAAGACAAATATTCCAAGCGCCTATCTGTCTTCATTATGGTAATAAAGACAAATATTCCAAGCGCCTATCTGTCTTTATTATGGTAATAAAGACAAATATTCCAAGCGCCTATCTGTCTTCACTATGGTAATAAAGACAAATATTCCAAGCGCCTATCTGTCTTCATTATGGTAAAAAAGACAAATATTCCAAGCACCGATCGCAAATGTTGCAGCGCATTAACAAATGTTTTAAAAAAACAATTTGGGAGGCGGTTATGGTTACCGCAGCCCGGGGAACCACTTATTGGATAATCAACACCTACCGTAGGTCACCCCAAGTGGTTCTCTACGTTTGTTGACTTAGCAGCGGTGTCCGGGTTTATCGGGTGAGGTGTATTCAGGTCTTGGCGGTGGATGCGCCTGCCTACCAGCTGTGTATCGGGCCGGCTTTGGGAGACCATTTAACCTCTCCAGCTGAACTCTCTCGACCCATCGCCTTGCACGCAGAAAGAGGGATGGATTCATACGTCCGTCACTTCTGGATACATTAACCCCCAGATTCGTACCTACTTCTCAAACTTTTTCCTTCCTAGAACTTCCTTTCCTTCCTTTCCTTAAAAATACCCCCAAAGATGACACAAGCCACGATGAAAATTATTTTCCATACGGCCTCCTGTGTGTCCCAAAGTTTAAATTTTCAAATATTATTGAAAAATTTTTTTATAGTAAAACAAAAAGATAAATTGATTTTTGAAAAAAGGGCTTAATTCTATAACAGCACAAATTAATTAAATAAAATTTACTTGCGCATGGCGGGATACGATCCCGCGACCTACGGATTCAAGTTCAAGACAACGGAGGCTGTCAAAATTTTTTTTTCTTCCTCTGCCAGTTCCAAAAGGTAAAAATAATTTTTTAAATTTTTAAATTATTATTTTTGCTCCTGATATTTAAATTCTCTCTTGACCGTAACCCCTCACAATTTTCTTCTTCCCCCCCCCCCCACCCACTTTAGGCCGTGGCCGAAACACAATTTATCACGACGCCCCTAGGATCTACCCAGTCAATTTTATTCAATACGTTACGAGTAATTTCGCCGGCAGCATACCCCGTGGCGCAGTGGTAAAAGGGTATCAATTCCATATGATATTTACTTGCTGAAGTTACTTCATTACAACATAATACAAGAAATTACAAATAACACGTGTACCGGAATACAACATTTGGGCAAAAAAAGTTTCCTGTACAACAAAATCACACTCTCTTTCAAAACTCACAATAATATTATAAAATTTAAATTAAAGATTCAAAATCTGGATACAAAACATAAGGAGATCAAAAATAGACAATAAACTGACTGAACTGAAAACACTCAACTGAACAAAACATAGGGAGATCAGAAATAGATAATATACTAACTGAAACTGAAACCACTCAACTGAACAAAACATAGGGAGATCAGAAATAGATAATATACTAACTGAAACTGAAACCACTCAACTGAACAAAACATAGGGAGATCAGAAATAGATAATATACTAACTGAAACTGAAACCACTCAACTGAACAAAACATAGGGAGATCAGAAATAGATAATATACTAACTGAAAATGAAACCACTCAACTAAGCAAAACATAGGGAGATCAGAAATAGATAATAAACTGACTGAACTGAAAACACTCAACTGAACAAAACGTAGGGAGATCAGAAATAGATAATATACTGACTGAATCTAAAACCATTCAACCGAACGAAATACAGGGAGATAAGAAATAGACAATAAACTGACTGAACTGAAAACACCCCACAGAACAAATCATAGCGAGATCAGAAATAGATAATATACTGACACCAAAACCACTCCCCTATAATTATTTTAGAAAAAACACTACATAATTACGATGTCAGGATATCGTTATCTCTATTCGTTACAATAAAACAAAAATTCTTCATTTATTTCCTAGCCCCAAAATACATGAAAAACCCTTGACTCTTTGCAGAAACGGGCAGTCCGTTTGATAGATTCCCTATTTTGACAAATGGATTGCAATATTTAGAACACAGGCGTCAGGTAGGCATGCTGTCATTGTTCTACCAGTATTACAATGGAAGGTGCCCCGAGCAACTAGCGCCAAATACATACGCTGACATGTTTGTCTCATGAGAATAGGATCATGTCTCGAACGATTTGCCGGTTTCTATGTTTCCTCCCACCTTCAACATGGAAGACCAATATTCGCTCTTTCATCTCCTCAAAAATACCGTCCACACAGCATCCCCAAATATATCACAGGCCCTGAGGGAAATTATTTTCTTCAAGGTCTCCTGTATGGAGTTCATGTAGAAAAATCAAATGCGGCAGACAAATCGGTTAAATAAAATAAATACAGGGTTTTCCAATAAGAGGTGTTATTTTGATATTCAATCGTAAAAGATCAATGGTTCCGTTGCTTGTGTGGCACGTAGCGCCGTCTTGTTGAATGTAAACGTTTTCCAAATCAATAACATCCAATTCCGGCCATAAAAAATCATTAATCATCTCTCGATAGCGCAATCCATTCACCGTAACTGTTGCTCCAGCCTCATTTTCGAAAAAGTAAGGTCCAATGACTCCGCCGGACCATAAACCGAACCAAACAATCACACGTTGAGGATAAAGAGGCTTTTCAACAATAACTCTTGGGTTTTCCGAGCCCCAGATGCGACAATTTTGCTTGTTGACGAAGCCACCGAGGTGGAAATGGGCCTCATCACTCAAGATGATTTGCATTTGATTCACTCAAGTGAATGTTAATAATTTGAATGCGATGTTGAAGCGTGTATTGTTCCATTTTTATAAATGGCGTAGTTTCTACTTGTCAAATGTTAAAAAATGACAGCTTCAAAAGTAACTACCGAAATAGCGGGCTATTTAAAATAACACCTCTTATTGGAAAATTCTGTAGTTTGTTAGTTTAATTTATTTTTAGTTTATTTGGGAAATTTTAAGGTGGTGAACTGCGTAAAATAGCGTAGTGATATTGCCTATCTCTTATGAGGGCCATTGAGCGGACCCTTTTAGAGTGTTTCTTCGTGTATATCTGCCTCTCGCTCTAGCCAACCAAACCCAACATCCTCTTCTCATCTCCCCACCTAGACATCTCCTTTCGCTCCCTAAATACATACCCGTATATATAATATCATTACACGGGTGTATGAGATGGTATTGTTGAGTCGCTTACACTAAGCTTTCTCAATTTTCCAACCGTCATTCCCTATTGGGGAATGTGTTGAATATCACATACACAGTACCTACCTGGCTATTACTTTCTATTCACCATACATGTCTACACTTGGATAATTGATAAAAATTAGCTTTTCAGTGCGTCGTCGTGTATATCATGAGGTGCTCTGAAATGAAAGATGAGTTTAGTTTACAAAACGTTGTAAAATAATTTGCCTGCTTCAGTTAATCTCGAATCCATATTCATTCATAGTCATTATCCGTATATTCACTATCATGCTGTCTCATTCCTACTCGGTTGTCTCTTTCTTACATTGAGACATACGTTCTCTTACATTAGATGTTTTAAAATCTTTTCCTAGATAATCAAAATATGTTTTCAGATTATTACAAATATCTACTGACAGGTGTATTGTATAATATTGTAAAAAATGTTTATGTGATTATTACAATACAAGACATAATTTGTAATTTTATTAATGCGATGACAAACAATATGTTTTAAGATGGTTAAAATTATGTTCTTAGATGACGTAATATTATGTTTTCGGTTTGTCAAAAATACGTTTTCAGATGAATAATATTTTTCAGATGACATTATATGTTTTCAGATAGTTAAAATATGTTTGCAGATGGTTAAAAATATGTTTGCAGATGGTGGAAAATATACTTGCAGATGTTTAAAAAAATGTTTGCAGAATGTTAAAATTATGTCTCCAGATGTTTAAAACTATGTTTGCAGATTGTTAATGATATTTGTTAGATTGTTAAAAATATGTTTTCAGATGGTTAAAAATATGTTTGCAGATGGTGAAAATATACTTGTAGATGTTTAAAAAAATGTTTGCAGATTGTTATTGATATGTCTCCAGATGTTTAAAACTATGTTTGCAGATTTTTAATGATATTTGTTAGATTGATAAAAATATGTTTTCAGATTGTTAAAAAAATGTTTGCAAATCGTTGAAAATATACTTGCAGATGTTTAAAAAAATGTTTGCAGATTGTTATTGATATTTTTGTGATTGTTAAAAATATTTTTGCAGATGGTTAAAAATATGTTTACAAATGGTTAAAAATATATTTTCAGATGGTTAAAAATATGTTTGAAGATGGTTAAAAATATGTTTTTGCAGATGGTTAAAAATATGTTTTGCAGGTGGTTAAAAATATGTTTTGCAGATGGTTAAAAATATGTTTTGCAGATGGTTAAAAATATGTTTTACGGATGGTCGAAAACATGTCTCCAGATGTTTAAAACTATGTTTGCAGAGTGTTAAAAATATACTTGAGAAGTTTAGAAATATGTTTGAAGATTGTTAAAAATAGGTTTCCAGAGGTTTAAAATATGTTTGCAGATTGTTAATGATATTTTTGAGATTGTTAAAAATAGTTTTGCAGGTGGTTAAAAATAGGTTTGAAGATGTTTAAAAATATGTTTTTGAAGATGGTCAAAAATATGTCTCCAGATGTTTAAAACTATGTTTGTAGAGTGTTAAAAATATACTTGAGAAGTTTAAAAATATGTTTGAAGATTGTTAAAAATAGGTTTCCAGATGTTTAAAACTATGTTTGCAGATTGTTAATGATATTTTTGAGATTGTTAAAAATAGTTTTGCAGATGGTTAAAACTAGGTTTGAAGATGTTTAAAAATATGTTTTTGCAGATGGTTAAAAAAATGTTTTGCAGATGGTTAAAAATAATTTTTGAAGATGGTTGAAAATATGTTTTGCAGATTGTTAAAAATATGTTTTGCGGATGGTTGAAAATTTTTTTTCAGGTGATTAATAAATAACAATTAAACCTTTTGAGTAGTTTTTCTCAATATAGGTGGTGAGAAAGCCAATCTTTTCCGTGTAGCCGAGTCGTAAGGAGATATGTACTTCCAGGTCTTCCAGATCGATGGACGAGAACAGATACGACTTCTGACTGCCCCTTTCCTCCCCGCAGTCGCTACCATCTCTAGGGAGGGGAGAATAGAATAGGTACTCAAATTTAAAAAAAAATTATGTTCTGATTTAATAAATTCTTAATCTTAACATGAACGGCAGAAGAGAAATGAAAGTAGTCATAATGTGGCACAAATGAGATCTCTGAGGCGTATGGGGGGTAATACTATTTGTACACGCCCGTGGGTACATTGAAATGTTAATATTTTGGTTATAAACAATGGTTGCAAAAATTAATTTATTTCACTTACAGTGTGGTCTACAATTCAATGATTTCTTTTAAATTTTAAACTGATATTGACACATATGATATATTGACACAAAAATTCTTTTAAGTCGAAGCTTAAGTCCAAATCACTATTTTGATTAATCTTTATAACGAATTGGTGTACATTATGAATACAAAAAAATATGCTTTAGATAAATTGAAGATTTTCCTATCGCTTCGCTTCAGTAGAATACAAATAAATATATAAATTACTCAATAAAAAATATAAAATGCAAACTACTAAAAAAATTTTTTTTTCAATAGAAATGTATGAACGCGTAAAGAAAAAAACTTTTTTAAAATGCAGTATTATAGCTAAGATTATCTGTGATAGTTTCCCTTGATTAACTTTTTTGCTTTCTTACAAAATTATTTACAAAATAAATAAAAAACAGTTTTTTGCTTGAAATCGAACGTTTCTAGACTCCGTTTGTCAAGCGATTTTAATGTCTATTACTTACAATATAAGGTATACCAAGAATAAACACATTTTTGGCTTGTAGCTTCCTCTTTAACATTGATTTCGTTACATTAAAAATGTCTACATCATTCGTATATTCATTTCCTGTACAATGTTGGCGAGGAATTGTCGAGTTTGCTGTATAATTTGTCTGTGAATTTGTGATATGAAAATAGGCCTTCATGCCTAGTGTGTCGAGTGGGTACTCTTAAATTGACGAGACTGAAAAAAAAACTAATAAAATAATAATAAAAATGTTTGTTGAAATATATGTGTTATTTTCAAATATAAACACAGTCCGAAAGGTGTGTGGCGAGACAGAGTTGTGTGTCTGTTTATTCTATCTGCCTACCCCTGCGGAGAAACGGCATCAGTTAGTTAGTTATGTAGTTTCGTAGGTGGATTTGATTTATCTTGTAACAGAGAATGTTTACTTGAAATGCGCCGGAGAATCGAAATTTTTATACCACGATGTTGAGAAAATTACGTAAATTATAATTTCTAGGCGCTTTTCAATTTTCGCCTGAAATCTTTGAAACATTCTAGAATACTATATGGTTTTCCAATAAAAGGTGTTATTTTGAATAGCCCGCTATTTCGGTAGATGTTACTTTTGAAGCTGTCATTTTTTGACATTTGACAAGTAGAAACTACGCCATTAATAAAAATGGAACGATAAATGCTTCAATAACGCATTGAAATTATTAAAATTCACTCGAGTTAATCAAATCATCTTGAGTGATGAGGCCCATTTCCACCTCGGTGGCTTCGTCAACAAGCAAAATTGTCGCATCTGGGGCTCGGAAAACCCAAGTGTTATTGTTGAAAAGCCTCTCTATCCTCAACGTGTGACTGTTTGGTGCGGTTTATGGTCCAGCGGAGTCATTGGACCTTACTTTTTCGAAAATGCGGCTGGAGCAACAGTTACAGTGAATGGATTGCGCTATCGAGAGATGATTAATGATTTTTTATGGCCGAAATTGGATGGTATTGATCTGGACAACGTTTACTTTCAACAAGACGGCGCTACGTGCCACACAAGCAACGAAACCATTGATCTTTTACGATTGAATATCAAAATAACACCTCTTATTGGAAAACCCTGTATTACCTTTTCCTCTTTATATAATTCAATAATGTTGTGTAGTTCACGGTATTCAGAAACTACTGGTAAAAACATGAAAAGAACCCAAAAAAAAAATATATATTTTATTAAATATTATATGGATATATATAATTTTTTTTATGTGTGAATACCGTACAAGAGTCCCAACTTCTCGTAACCGTCTGGAGCCAGTGAGACTATGGCATCCCCAATTGGGGTATGTTGTGAGGTTGAAGGCAGTGGGGAGGGGATGGAGATGGGAAAGAGGAAGATGGGAGAACCTGGCTACTCAGATCTGGTCACTTTAAGCAATTATATTTTAAGCAATGTTTCAATTCTGAATGGTGGTCTAACACCAGGCGATACTGAGAGAATCTTCCGCTCTGGAACGTGACGCAAATATACTATATAATATTTTACTATATGTAATTAACACCTTTGCCAAAGGTCAGTCACCCAAAAAATAAAAATAAAAACGATTTCAATTGGGATGTAGATTTACCAGTTTCCCGCTTGTAGCACTAGTTTCTGGAAACCATGTACAAATAATAATAAAACAGAAACATTTTCGGATTATGAATAACCTTACAATATATGAATATCCTGACAATATATGAATAACCTGACAATATATGAATAACCTGACAATATATGATTAATCTGACAATATATGAATAACCTGATAATATATGAATAACTTGACAATATATGAATAACGTGACAATATATGAATAACCTGATAATATATGAATAACTTGACAATATATGAATAACCTGACAATATATGAATAACCTGACAATATATGAATAACCTGACAATATATGAATAACCTGACAATATATGAATAACCTGACAATATATGAATAACCTGACAATATATGAATAACCTGACAATATATGAATAACCTGACAATATATGAATAACCTGACAATATATGAATAACCTGACAATATATGAATAACCTGACAATATATGAATAACCTGACAATATATGAATAACCTGACAATATATGAATAACCTGACAATATATTAATAACCTGACAATATATCAATAACCTGACAATATATAAATAACCTGACAATATATGAATAACCTGACAATATATGAATAACCTGATAATATATGAATATCCTGACAATATATGAATAACCTGACAATATATGAATAACCTGACAATATATGAATAACCTGACAATATATGAATAACCTGACTATATATGAATAACCTGACATTAACAGAGGCGTACCCGTCACACTGGCCTTTTTTCATATAGAAGCCAAAAAAACAAATCTTTCGCGCAATCACAACGTATATATATTATATTTATCTTTCCAAATTGTAAATGGTAGTATAGACACACCTGATTTAATGAACCTCATTGAATTTCATATTCCTACGAGAGCTACTCGTTCCAAAATCTTATTAAAATGTAACAACATTAGGATTGAGCATTTCAAAAACTCGCTTATACCTAGATTACACGAAGTTAGTAACAGATACGCAGGATTTGTTTAACTGCACGGAATTTAAGTACAAGAATGCTATAATATAATATTTTTTCAATCAATATTACTGAAGTCTACTTATAAGTTTTGCAGTATCATTATATTGTATATATGGTATATTTATACCGTTGATATTAAATGAATAATTATAGATATTCCTTACTTTGCTTTTAGTAAATAATTCTGTGATGTTTAAATGTTAAATAAAAAATTTTAAGCTAAAAATGTTGCTGATGGCGCCGCACTTGGAAACCATTGCATTTGTCCACTCAGCCACTAAGCGATCATTATTACCTGCGATTGTGAGATGTTTGTAAATATATTAGATATACAACAAAAGCGGTTTTGTCAGAATCTTATTTGATCAACAGGTTGCTATTGAAACGGATTCCAAGGTCAGTTCTATGGAAACGTTAGCATTATCGTACAGGGTCTGCCAAACGGAATTTGTATTAGATAAAGCTGAATACACGCGACGGAGCCAACGCGCCAAATGGCTTCGCGCCGAGCCAAACTCATCGTTTGTGGAGAAAATTAGTTTTTAGTTTTTTTTATAAGATCGCCCCTCTCTGTAAAAGCTGGGGAGCTTTGTCTCCACCCGGTTGGGGCAGCGTTCTGAGGCGGTTAAGGTAGGGGCTGTAGGAAATTGGGATTTATTAATGCAGGCCCGAATTATATGAAGGAGGAAAAACACAAGAACAAGTCGAATAAGCAGACCGTTCTCGTGAAGCCAATATGAACCTGTGTTCAGCTCGTGTACCTCGAGTTTCATGCACGTACACCGGAGCACAGGGGTCAATGCTGCAGGTTCCAAAATACCTGTAGAACAGACTCAGCATGCTCGCATTGCGTCTGTGCATTAAAGATGACAATCGGTCTGTTAACCATGGATATATTACGATTTAATTATCGATAGTTAATATCGATAACTAAATCGATATCGATAAAAAAACGACCTTGCCGTAGTCGAGGGGTAGGGCTCTCGACTAGCAATCCGAAGGTCGCGGGTTCAAATCCCGAGAGAGCAAAAATAAATTGTGTTATTTTATAATTCATCCGCGTTTAGTTGTAATTTGGTGTGTCCGGGATGCGCCTGTCCACCAGCTGCGTGGCTTGCCAGATCGGGAGAGGCCGGTTTTGTGTGACCCTTTAATCTCCAACTGGTCTCTCTTGACCCATCGCCTTGCGCCCTAGTGGGTGGGATACATTCATACGTACGTCACTCCTGTACAATGATCCCTAGATTCATACCCAATCCTCATACCTTTTACCTTACCAAAACTTCCTATCCTTCATTTCCTTAAAACACAGCATCCCAAAAGATGACAAAGACCCTATAATAATGGCACTTATCCGTACTAGATAAAAAGTCTCGCAATAATTTTTCAAATCGCGGGCGGAATCTTTGCATTCATAAAGATTCACATTTAATCCTTCTGTGGTTAATTTCTAGATTTGAATATAAAGCGTGGTGTTTTCTCTTTCTAACACCGTTTAGATCATATTGTTAACCATAAGAGTAAGGGAGACACAACGGTTTTATTGAGACCTTACAAGTTGTTCACAAAAGCGATCATTTTAAGTTTTTGTATTTAACAATTGTAGTATTATACATGTTTAGTGACTAGATCTGACTAGTTCGGCATCTACGTGCTTCCCAACCTTCGTCTTCTATCCTCGCAACAAATCTCATTAAATTTTTGAATTTTTTTTTCTAGAAAAAGATGTGTTTCCTCATTGTAGGAAAATTTTTCTCATTTTCAAGGAAAAATTATGATTCGTAAGTCATTCGTACTTATCAGACATTGGTGTAGATATCACCTCAGGGGCGCTTTCCATCTGATGCAAGTATTACAAAAAATATAAATATTACAAAAATAAAGTGAAGTTAAGTTAAGTAAATGAAGTATAGGAACTGGTGACACGAAGATAGAAGATGGAGACTCTGCAGCAAGAATCCTAGGTGGTGAAGAAACTGGACCAGCTGCTGCAGAGAGAGAGTCCACCGCGTCCACCAACAGTGCCAGCACGAGGTTCGTCATCCGTCCAGGTATGCTGCTAATAAAGCGCTGACACAATATCCTCACATATATACCAGACCTTGGCAGCACCGCTGTGACAGAAGATGAAGATGGAGACTCTGCAGCAAGAATCCTAGGTGGTGATGAAACTGGACCAGCTGCTGCAACGAAAGAGTCCACCGCGTCCACCAACAGTGCCAGCACGAGGTTCGTCATCCGTCCAGGTATGTGTCTGCTGCTAATAAAGCGCGGACACAATATCCTCACACAGATACCAGACTTTGGCAGCACCGCTGTAACTTTCGATGAAGATAGAAGATGGAGACTCTGCAGCAAGAATCCTAGGTGGTGAAGAAACTGGACCAGCTGCTGCAACGAAAGAGTCCACCGCGTCCACCAACAGTGCCAGCACGAGGTTCGTCATCCGTCCAGGTATGTGTCTGCTGCTAATAAAGTGCGGACACAATATCCTCACACAGATACCAGACTTTGGCAGCACCGCTGTAACGTTCGATGAAGATAGAAGATGGAGACTCTGCAGCAAGAATCCTAGGTGGTGAAGAAACTGGACCAGCTGCTGCAGAGAGAGAGTCCACCGCGTCCACCAACAGTGCCAGCACGAGGTTCTCATCCGTCCAGGTATGTGTCTGCTGCTAAGAAAGCGCTGACCAATCGCAGATACCAATCTTTATAAATTTTTGGTTTTTCATTTTTATTTTTATTTTATTTTTTCTTTTATTTGGTAAAATATTTTTTACATTTCAAAGTTTTCCAGTAATGTTGGCCTCACTGGGTGGCTTGCCCGTGCTGAGGCCTTCATTTTATAATATGAAAATATAATCTACACAATACATTTAAAGAGAAAATAATACATTTAAAATATAATCTTGTGTGTTTGTGAGTGATGTGTGTTTATATTGGTTTTGTGTGTTACGTGTAGGTTTTATTTTTATTTTATGCTATGACATTTTAGTAATATTGTCTTTTTTGTTCTTTAATCCATTTCGCAATTTTGTGTGTGAATTTATTTTTATATTCCTCAATTTTAATTTCAGTTTTACCCTGTTGAAAGCTTTTATAGCATGGTATTGGTAGTGTCTTTGTCCAAAGATTGAATTTGCTGTCGGAGTCAGTTACTGGTCTGTTAGTGTTATTTTGTGTATGTTGAAATTTTTTTTTTGTCAAAAATGTAGTTTAGTAGTGTTTTAACGTATAATTGGCGTATATCTAGTACGTCACAGCTGTTGAATATTTGGTCTGTATCAGTGAGTCTATGTTTTTTTAGTATTACCTTTAAGATCGTTTTCTGTGCGGTTTCTATGTAATTGATAGCCGAGTTTGTTGCTCCTCCCCAAGCAATTATTCCATATTCTATTATTGATTTGCAAAGTGCAAAATATATTGTTTTCAATTGTTTTATTTTATATAGGTATGTTTCTTATGTTTAGGAAAATGTGTATTGTTTTGAGAAGTTTATTTGTGATTTGTTTGATGTGAGGTATCTATCTAAGATTATGGTCAATTACGATCCCTAGATACTTAATTTATTCTGTTTTTTCTAGAGGAGGGCAATCGCAGATGTTGGTGTTTAAAAATTCGTGTATTTTAATGGTGTTTGTGTTGTTTTTTGGCTGTCCCGTGCTATTTATACTGTATGTTGTGAATTTCGTATTTGTTATGTTAAGTGTAAGTATGTTTGAGTATAGCCATGTTTTCACTTGCGAGATTCCCAAATTCGCTATGTTATATACATTATTCCAATCCTTAGATTTGAAGAGTAAAACTGTGTCGTCAGCATAGCTAACTATTTCACCGTCTATTTTCATGCTGCAAAGTTCATTTATGTAAATAGTAAAAAGAACGGGCCCTAGTATGCTTCCTTGTGGAACTCCATATGTAATCGGCAGTGGTTTACTAGTATGGTTGTTAATTTTGACCTGTTGTGTTCTGTTACTCATAAAAATGTTTAATAGTTGGAGTTCCTTGCCTTTGATACCCATGTTTTCTAGTTTTTTAAAAGTGAATTGTGGCAGATTGAGTCAAAGGCTTTAGCTAAATCTAGATATATCGCTATGCATTTGTACCTTTGATCTAAGTTGCTATGTATATAATCTATTGTACATGCCAAAGCTTTTTTTGTGCCTATTTTTTCTCTAAATCCATTAATCAATTATAGTTTTTTATATTTTCAATGGGAGTATTAAGTTGACAATCTATGTCTTAAAGATTCTTGCTGTGTGGCGATGTGAATTGTAGAAGAAGAAGGGGACTCCCGGGGAAACATGGCACGATCATGTGAACCAAAGTGTCAATAGCCTGAATGATAAAAGGATATGTATAAGAGTATGTATGAATGTGAATGAGGTCCGTCCTCTCTGCCTACCCCTGGGAGGTAAAGGTGTGATGGTTAGTTAACTGAGCGTAACTCAACCGTTTTGCATTTCGTCTATAAATTTGTTTGCCCGTTCCGTTTCCGGTTCAGCATGGTGGCCGTTTTAATGATTCAGTTAAAGATATTTGGACTATAATATTCGCATTTAAAAAAATATTATAGTACCTACCTACCCGCCTGAAGAATGTTTTAGAAAAGAATTGTCATTGAGATAGTGATGTTTCTTTCGACAAATTGTATTATTCTTTATTTGAAAATTTAAATTATGTTAAGTATATGGTTTACAATAATTATATAATAATTTAAATACCTATTTACAAACCTTATTAGCAGAAAATTAGCAACATACTTTTTTTGTCGTCCTTTTAAACCTATCCAGTTAAAAACGGGATTGCAGGCCGTTTACTATCAAACTTTTAGTACATTCCTAATAAATCGGAACACGTGTTCATGCACCTGCTTTTTTCCTGGTAATATACAACGACGAAATGCGAAAATATTACAAAGTTATGATAATTCCATTCCATTCAATGTACCTGCGCGTTTAACACGCTCTTGTGTCCTGTTCAGGGTTGATCAAAGCAAAACGAACTCTAAGAAGAATTCTTGCCTGAACAGACTATGCAATAGCGTATTATCCAAGGTTGATATTTTCATTTGCGAACTTACCAAATACAAGAGGTCCATAAAAGAATATTTCTCTGATGGTTTCTGAATAATGTTTGTGTCTCTATTGTTTATATCTCTATTATGATTTGATTTATATCTACAACCTCTCTCCATGGCTATAAATGTATTGTTTTGTAAATTTTTATGAGATTTGTATAAATTTTTTAATTCATATTCCTTTCTCACAAATTTAAATTATGCTGTCTCAGTTAAAGTCACAAGGAGGAAATCCATAATTGGTTTTATTTTACTATGTAATACTTATGTACAAACTGATTAAATTTAAACTGTCGATTTCCCGAAAATAAATAAATAAATAAATTATATAACACATTCGTTTTTTACTGAAAGATTAATTTTTAACCGGATTACTAATAATTATTAAGAGATTTTCAATAAATTATTAATATTTAATATCAGTATTTTTAATGATGTAAAAGTGAGATCCCTGAGACGTGCGTGCTGTAAACCCACTTACGACCGTATCACGTACGGCTAACCTAGTTTGTCCTATTTCAGCGGTGTCCGCGATGAGTGTCGTGCGGTGGTGTGCGTGGCGTGTCGGTACGGGACAACGGTCGCCATGGCAACCGTGGGAGATCACACACCCTCCCCCATCCCTCTCTCTCTGATATCCTTTGTGATAGAAAGCTGCGCCATGGACCAACCAACGCGGTGTTGCCAGGTATACAACAAAAATGCTTCCGGTGATACGATAAAAAGGATTACGATAAAATTTTATTTTATTATTGTGTTATTTCGCAATTATTATTAATTTAAAATATGTTTTTTTCTGTGGTGTTAGATACTCTCAGTATCACCCTGGTGAAAAAATATCATTCTGAAATGGTTTTAGCTATGTTTGGTGACCAGATCTGAATAGCCACTTCCCCTTCTTTCTCTTCCCATCTCATTCCCCTTCCTAGCACTTTGAGCCTCACAATCCACCCAACATGGTAGAAGTATAGACAGCCCTGATTTTACCACTGCGAGTGTAAATTTTGCTATTGTTTGTAAATATTCTACCATTGTGAGTTGAAATTTTGCTGTTGTCAGTTAATATTTTACTACTGTGAGTGTAAATTTTGATAAGCCAATATTTTACCATTGTGAGTGTAAATTTTGCTGTTATTTGTGAATATTGTGAGTGGAAATTTCGCTGTTGTTTGTGAATATTCTACTAATGTGAGTGTAAATCTTGCTGTTGTTTATGAATATTCTACCATTTTATAAATAACTGTTTTTTGCGAATATTCTACCGTTTTGAGTGTAAATATTGCTGTTGTTTGTGAATATTCTACAATTGTGAGAGGAAATTTCGCAGACGTTTCGAGAATATATTTTATCATTGTGGGTTGAAATTTTTCCATTTGCGGGGCAAATTTTTAATTTTAGTGATTGCAATCTGCTATATTAATAAAACCGGTTCCATGATAACTCAACACAGTGACCATTCAGCACACCTTTAAAAAGTGATATAAAAAAGTCATTAAAAACGATGAAAAAAATAATTAAATCTAACCTAACCCAACCTAACCTAACCTAACCTATCCTAACCTACTTAACCCAGTTAATAAAGTTTTTATTTCAATATATAACTTTTTAAAGATGTGATGAATTATCATTTTGATGATTTATCCGGTCACCCTTTTATAATTTAAATTGTATCTTCTCCGTAATATATTGAATAAATAAATACTATTTTAAAGCTGGCCTGTTGAATAGCAATTCAAAGGATGTAGATTTTTCATCGTCCTGGCAGCACTGGAACATTTCACACTCTCTTTTATTTCCTTGCCAGTCAATTATACCACCTCCTCCCCCTCCCCGCCCTGCCAGCCCGCTTCAAGGGGGTGCGCGCGCATCCCACCCGCTCCCCTCCTCTCCTACCGCTAGCCACCCTAGCATCTGCCCCGATGCCAGATACTACACTGACACCAATACGGACAACGCTATGTACAATAACAGGTGGGTGTAATGTGCGGTGCAACCATACTTGCAATTAGGTGACGAAGGTTTAGCAGCATCAACTGCCTGGAATCAGTAGAACCATATAACACAAAACTCACTTACTTACATGTAAATATAACAAACTCAGTTAGGTACGTGTTCATATCTACACAAAACTCATTTAAGGCGATGCCATACGTAGTAATGCAAAATCATGTGTTTTTGGTTTGAAAATTTGGTCGCCTAGAAATGTTTCAGATGCTTTAATCAAATACTGCGAGTTGAATACATCTTGGCCTTTGAAATAATCGAGTATTTTTTAGATAAGTCCTTTTATAAGCCCAGAAAAAGTAATGTAAAAGGCCTATGAAAACTGCTTTAAAGTTCAAAATCTCATACTTACGAACCAATTTTCTGTTATGATTTTATTGTATAATGTGGCAAATTAAGTTATTTATAAAATGATCGAAAAAAAATTCAATATTTATGCCTGAACATCCACAAAATAAAATAAAGGGCACTTTTTGGCCATGTTTTTTTCTTGCATAAATCAAAACAGGCGGATGGTGTTAAGCGGGAATTTAAACCTTATCGCCATCTACGTAAGGGTTGTTATTGATAGCGGATCAATTTAAAATATTACACGACGTAGTGCATCGCCTTAATTGAACAAAACTTACTAAAATCCCGACAAAGTTTACCTACTTCTAAAATATGTAGGTACATACTTATGCAAAACTATTATTATTTCAATAAGTGTACAAAGCAACAATAATGCTAAAACCTAATAAATTATTTTAAACTCAATGAACCTTACGGTATTTACACAAAACTCACTTACTTTACGGTATTTAGACAACACTCACTTACCTCTCCTTGCTTAATAATCCCATAAGTACTATATGTAGTACGTCTCAAAATATCTACACAGTACCTACTAAATTCCTAATAACCACCCAAAACTAATACAGTTTGAAAATGGCCTTGAAAGCCGAAACAGCTGTAACATTAACAAAAACCAAAAAATACTTCCAGAACTTAATAATTATATTATTAAATTTGATTTTAATTAAATTTAAAAAAAAATCTAAACTCACTCACTTACATCATTAAATACCTGCACAAAACTCACGTACATCATCAACAATTTACATAAGACTCACTTACATCATTAAATACCTGCACACAACTAACTAACATCATCAAATATCTACATAAGACTCACTTACATCATTAAATACCTACACACAACTAACTTTCGTGATCAAATACTCACACGAAACTAACTTACATTCTCATATACACAAATCAAACAAACATAAATCATCAAAATATAACTACACAAAACACAATTACATCCTTAAATATTTAAAAATTACTTTTCAACACAATACCTACTTACTTGTATCATCAAATACCCACACAAAACTAACGTACGTCATAAAATCTACACAAAAATAACTTACATTATCGAATACACAAATCAAACAAACTCATATCATCAAATTTCTAACTTATATAATGAAATATCCAGACAAAACTAACTTACACTATCAAATACACAGATCAAACTAACATATACATCTATTTCTACTGTCTATACTCGCGTATATCTTCGAACACCTACACAAAACTCACTTACATCAGCAAATATTTACAAGGTAGTAAGTATCTACAATAATATCCATTCAAACACCTCCGCAAATCTCACCTATATCTTCAAGAATTCATTGTCTGTTGGCATTTCCTACTTGTTAACGTGTTGGCCAACCAATACACGCCAACTTCCCCCGAAGGTCTCCTCGTGTTCGATACGTAAATATAGGTTCAACAAGTGTTGCAAGGAAAGAAGCCTTTTTATATATCTTATTTCCCAGCAGAAGAAGAAAATCGTTGTTCTAGAATCGAGGAAACAAAGAATTGAGGTTCCACAGAGAAAGAATTATTTTACCATGAAAGCATTACGATATAACATACACGGAGAAAAATGAGTATTCACAATATATCGTGACACGCGTTAATTCACGATGATTTTGTATAGCGCCGTTTTTGTGCAAAATCACCTCAAGGGCACTGAACAAATATATAATACATTTATACAAAAATGTGGGGATTTCGTGACAAATCATTGGTATTTTACTTAAAGTGTATCAGAATATTCGATTGCCTACAATCCCGTTTTTAACGGGAATACGAATAATTTCAACATATTCAAAAAATTTGCATTATGTTATATACAAACATACAAGGAGAAAAATGACTATTCCACGTCGTTTCCTAATAAACTTTTAGTTCATCCCAAATTATCGAAATACGTGTTCATGTAACTGCGCTTGTTTTAATAATATATCAAAAGGAAATGCAAATATGTCAAATTTTAAAGCAAGAACCGTGCACAGAGAATAATGAGTATTGCCGATTTATTAAAACCCTGTTAAAAACGTGATGGCAAGCTATTTCCTAATAAAATATGACTACATTCATAATATATCGGAACGCGTGTTCATCCTGATAAATGTAATGACAAAATGCGAAAATTTTAATGAACACGTGTTCCGACATGGTGATAATACATTCGTATCTTACTAAAATTTATTAGAATACCTATCAATTCATTCGTTAAGGGCCTGCAGTCCCGATTTTAACCTGCTTACGAATAATTTGAAGTGATTCTAAATAAATTAGCAATGTTTTGTATCAGTAAGTTTTCTTCGTGTATCTATGGATACTTGTTTTGCTAACCGGTTTCGTAAGAATTTTATTTTTAAGAAAGACGTTATTGGGTAAAATCATTTTTTGTTTAGATGAACTTCACAAAGGATTATCATCTTTGGGGGTGCTGGGTAGGGTGTTTTTGAGGAGAGGTGTCCCGTGTTGCAAGATGGAGAAATACAAAATCTGGCAAATATTTCCACCAAATAAACCAAAACTAAACACCGACAACACGTGCAACACATAATCACTTAATCATTTTACATCCAAAAAACTCAAACTTCGTCACAAACTACATTATCTGTCCTGATGATGGACAGTGTAACAACGCTGTCCGAAACGTTGGCTAAAGAAGGAGGAAGCGCAACACGGCATAACACCCCCAAAATAAATATTATAATTTAAATACCATTACAATGGCAGAATAAAGCGCGCTATAGGTGCTGATAATACATTATCTCTGGAATAAATATGTTCTTTAAGCATGTGTGGGTTGGCAGTTCATACAGTAAAACTTTTATCATAGTAGAGGTTTGGGGTTGTCACCAACACACGCTTAGCCAGGTAAAAGGCTGGAAAATGCATAACCTCGTAGCCGGGACAGGCATCTTAACCACTCGACCATTAGGACCTGTTTATTAAATGTCGCATTTGTCGATCTCAAATTCAAATTCATTGTTATAATATTTCACCTCGTTATTTTTTCGTTTCACGTGAAAATCGTGAAAATAATTTTTTTTAGGGCGATGCACTACGTCGTGTAGTATTTTAAACTGAGCCGCTATCAATAACAACCCTTACGTAGATGGCGATAAGGTTTAAATTCCCGCCTAACACCATCCGCCTGTTTTGATTTATGCAAGAAAAAAACATGGCCAAAATGTGACTTTTATTTTATTTTATGGATGTTCAGGCATAAATATTTAAATTTTTTTCGATCATTTTATAAATAACTTAATTTGCCACATTATACAATATAATCATAACCAGAAACGGGTTCGTAAGTAGGAGATTTTGAACTTTAAAGCAGTTTTCATAGGCCTTTACATTATTTTTTTCTGGGCTTATAAAAGAACTTACCTAAAAAAAATTGATTATTTCAAAGGTCAAGATGTATTCTACTCGCAGTATTTAATTAAAGCATCTGAAACATTTCTAGGCGACCAAATTTTCAAACCAAAAACACATGTTTTTGCATAACTACGTATGGCATCGTCTTAATGGTCGTTTGTTAAAAATCATAAGTCTCCGAAAGTTCTTCACGGATTGCTTTGAAATTTTGACACAACGTTGCATTTGAATACGAGTGTGTTTTTATACACCTTTATTATTTAGATGTCACCTGTGACAGGTTTAACCATGCCTTTAAAAACGTAAACACACACGGTATTATTTTTTGTATCTGCCCAGACAGACTGAGCAACAGTTAGTTATTAATAGTTTTGTATTTTTTTGTTTTGAAATTTGATTTCATTTAGGTGTACATTTTAATCCTTCTCTTGTTAATTTCTAGATTTGAATATAAAGCATTGAATTTTCTCTTTAAAACACAGTTTAGATCACATTTCCAACCATACCAGTAATGGAGACACAAATATTTATATGATATCATTGTTCGCAAAAGCGAACAAAGTGAAATTCAAAATAAATCCGCTTTCGGTACCAGAGTTACAATTACAGACAGACAGAGTCACAATCGAAATTAGTAAATATTTTGATGATTGGTGCTTGTGCTGATTGATTATCGATGACAGAAGCCATAGGTCAACCCAAGTGGTACGCCACGTTTGGTGACTTAGCAAGGGCCCGGGTTCACGGGGTGAATTATGTCCGGGCCTTGGCAGCGGATGTGTGTGCTCACCAACTGCGTGGAAGGACGGATCGGGAGAGACAGATTGAGAGAGACCTTATGACCTCTACAGATTGAGAGAGACCTTGTGACCTATACAGATTGAGAGAGACCTTGTGACCTCTACAGATTGAGAGAGACCTTATGACCTCTACAGATTGAGAGAGACCTTATGACCTCTACAGATTGAGAGAGACCTTGTGACCTATACAGATTGAGAGAGACCTTGTGACCTCTACAGATTGAGAGAGATCTTGTGACCTATACAGATTGAGAGTGACCTTATGACCTCTACAGATTGAGAGAGACCTTGTGACCTATACAGATTGAGAGAGACCTTGTGACCTCTACAGATTGAGAGAGATTTTGTGACCTATACTGATTCAGAGTGACCTTATGACCTCTACAGATTGAGAGAGACCTTGTGACCTATACAGATTGAGAGAGACCTTATGACCTCTACAGATTGAAAGAGACCTTATGACCTCTACAGATTGAGAGAGACCTTCTGACCTCTACAGATTGAGAGAGGCCTTATGACCTCTACCGCCGGTCTCTCGGTCTGATAAACCTTATATTCCTCTACAAGGAAAACTGGTTCCATGATAACTCAACACAGTGACAATTCAACACACTTTTAAAAAGTGATATAAAGTCATTAGAAACGATGAAAAAAAATTTTTTTTTTACCCAACCTAATCTACTTGACCCAGTTAATAAAGTTTTTGTTTCATCACTTTCCATGACTTTATATAACATTTTAAAGATTTTATGATTTATCCGGTCACCGGAAAACTAATTAGGTAAAAAATAAGATTGAAAAAATCCGTCCAATATTTCGTATTCCTGTTAAAAACGGGACTGCAGGTCTTTAACGAATAAATTGACAGAATTTCTAACAAACTATCACCAAATACGATGTAATATAATGTCGAAACACGTGTTCAATAAAATTCTAATATTTTCGCATTTCGTCATTATATGTATCAGGATAAGCGCAGCTGCATGAACACGTGTTTCGATATATTCTGAAGGAACTAAAATTTTATTAAGAAATAGCCTGCCATTACGTTTTTAACAGGATTTTAATAAATCAGTCTAACTCAGTTTTCTCCGTGTACCTTTTTTATTCCCAAGAATTCCTTTCCTAAAAAGACCCTCCTCACAGCATCCCCAAAGAATACATTTTTGTGAATTATGGGGAATTATTTTAAAAAAAGACGGATTATTCATTAAAAATGTTTCTGAATATTTTAATTTACTTTGCGAGGTTTTTCAAATTCACCCTGAAAATTCTGAATTATGACGTACGCATGCGCAGTGTACGGAGTCCATATCCACATTGTCAAAACTCCGAACAATTTCTTCAAAATTGACACCAAAAGCAAAAAGAGACACGCAAAAATTCCGTCACTGACCCATTGCAACACTTCACGTGCTTCCCTTTTGCCTAAGAGCCTCTGGTTGGAAATAAACTGACAATTTTCCCTGAGAATTCATCAGAAATCGTCGAATTCGGAAAATCATACCCAGTCTACCGCGGCTCTCCTCCGAGCTCGCTCGACTTGATCTTGCCAACCAGTTTGTCCCAGATCCGGGGACGGGAACAGAACCACTAAACCTTCCAAGGTAACAGCATAATATTTACTAGTTTACCGCTAAAAATGACAAATATCACACAACAAACGCACACATCATATGATAATTGTAATGATTTATTTGAATTTCATTGTTAATATTTGATTTATTGAAATTATAAAACAATTTACACAGAGCGATTAGTGGTTAAGTTGACAAATGCGTCGGGTTTGCTATTCTGTGCTGGCTAAGTAAGCAAGATCGTAGTAGGAGTTTTTTTAATAAATTTTGTTAGGTATTCGTTACTAGGAAATTTTTATTTCTATTTTCGGTTGTGGGTCTGTGAGTGATTTTTTATCTGGTTCGATGATTTGTTTTCGATTTAAGTGTCATTTTCAAAATTGGAACTGATTATGTCAAGGATTCAGACGAGCGATAAAGTACCTACTTATAATAAGGTGTAATATTTTTTCATTAGAAAATTATTTTAATAAATTGTCATTTTGAAAATTGGAACTGATGTCTCAAGAAATCAAACAAGCTATAAAGTACCTACCTATAAAATTTTAACAGAATTTTTTTTGAAATGAGTATTTCTTTTGTTTTAATTTTTATAGGCTTACAGTGATTTATTATTGTGGGTATTATGCGCTGTTGCGCTACCTTATTATTTAGCCAACGTTTCGGCCAGCATAACAATATCCATCATCAGGGCAGATGTGTCAAAATCATACCTTCTTCGGGTTAATGTTGACGCCTTTAAGACGCCTGTCCCGGTAAAACAAGAGATTCTGGGTTCGATTCCTAGTTGTAAACCGTTTATTTATTTTTTCTGTGTCTTGTTCTGTTTCATGTTTCATTTAAATTTACTAGTATTAGCTTCTTCTTCAATGATTTATATTTACGTTTGACGTGTTTCGCAAATGTCCACCGGGGGCGAAAAGATCAACGATTGTTCACCGGGGCACCTTCTATTGAAATAGCCGAAGAACACGTACAGAATTCCCACCGGGCGTTGGCTTGGAAAATATCAAGCGGACCGTGAATAAACGATTGTATTAAATTTAATATACCGTAAAATTATTTTAGATTTTAGTCATGGAAAATGTTTTTTTTTTCGTAGGTACCTACTTATAATATTTTTTTTATCATTGAGTTTAAAACCTGAATATTAGTGGGTATAATGTATTTTTAATGGTTTTAACCCTTTCGAGGCGAAGGGGGGAGTTCAGATCCCCCAAAGAAGAGTTTGTGCGATTTTTTTTTTTTACATCATTTACTCTATTAAAAGTAGTAGTAATTACTCTAGTAGTTAAAAAAATTCCCGTGATTATATTTCCGATTTAAAATAATATCTATTCAATTCCGATGAAAAACCCCCCTACCCAGATCATCATTAACTATCCCGCAGCCAAGTGGGGGAGTAGGAAGTACCCAAAATTACTATCCTCCTTATATTAACATAAATGCTTGACATTTCATTTCAGTATTTTAATGGCGCAAATACATAAGTTACCATTATTAATTGACTGAATAATTGTGATTTCTGTAGTTTAAAAGCCCATAAGACAGAACTATGCATGGGGTCGTCCGAAGACCCACTCGACGTAAATAGTTAATTTTACTGTAAAATGCTACAATAATATTTATCTGCATAAATTATGGAGTAAATGGGTTTTTGATGCTTCTTTCATTGGGGTACATCTGCGCCTAGAAAGACATAGAAGTGAGATTAAATACAGTGACATATCAAGGATACAAAACATGGGGAGATCATAAATAGATAATTTACTGACACCAAATACAGACAAAATCCGAAATCACTCAATTAAACTAAAAATAAATATTTAAACACAGGTAAATAAATTTATAATTACTTCATTTTATTCAAACTATGAAATCTTAATAATAACTAACTAACAAACTAATCACCTCGCCATTTCCCCGCAGGGATAGGCAGAGAGGACGGACCGCCAAACAACTCAGTATTGGCACATACTTCTTGCCTCATTCACATTCATAGATCATCTCATACCTACTCCTGACATGGCCCGATTCTAGTATCTGATTCACTTGATCGTGCTATGTTTATTTATTCTCCCTACACTCCTTTCTTCGCTCATTCGCTCAACATGCCCAAACCATCTGAGTGTCCCTTTCTTAATCTTACTCATTACGATTACATCAATCAGCCTTGCAGATTTATTTTCGGATCTCCACATTTCTCACACGATCATACATGGTTTTATCACACATACGCCTCAGGGATCTCAATTCAACAGCATTCAGTCTACTTTCATTCTTTCTCTGACAGTTCCAGGCCTCACTTCTATACATCAGGGTAGGTACCAGCACTCCATTGCGGACTGCTAACTTAGCTTCTTTAGATTTTTTTTGTTAGCGCCAACTGCGTTCAGTCCTCCATTAATGGAGTTTGTAAATAAAATCCTCAGCACGAGAGATCCCATTGTATCTTCACTTGTAACAAGAAGGGAAGCATTGTTATTTTTATTAATATTAGTACATTATTTATCTAAGAGTAGCTGACAGTGATTTTTATGAATTACCCTGATTATTATTTATCTATTTTTTTATTGTTTAACGCCCTTTTTCGGGGCTTTTATATAAGAATATTAAGAAATATACATTATTTATTGTACATAACTGTATTGCTTCATTTACAACATTTTATATTTGTTTAAAAGATAAATTAAAGATGTCCACTGACTTGATATAAATGTTTCCCTCCATTAGTATTCTGGGCAAACAGGAATAAAAATGGTAGTTAGTCCCAAAATTTTTGCATAAAAATAAATCCGGATTTTTAGTATTTCGTTGTGGAATCCGGAAGTTTATCAATTCTAGCAATCCCGGACTATCAACTAAATCATTTAGAATTTTATTTAGAAATGAAAAAAAAAAGTGAAAATTCTTCTTTCTGACAATTTCAGCATATTCATATAATTTAACATTGTTGAAGTTCAACCTAATTGCAGAAATACCCATTTTAAAATGTATAAAACGTAAGAATTTGTTTTGTATTCTTTCAACAGCTTGTACATGTATATTATAATGTGGGTTCCAGTCAGGAGAATTGTACTCAAGTTGACTTCTTACATAGGCAAAATACAAGCCGGAAACTGGAGAATGTATACCACACGGGGAACCCAAATAAACATAAAGTTTTTTGATTTGAGCATTTTTATAAAAAATAAAAAAAAAACCAAAAAAATATATTTTTCGGCTATTTCAGGGTTCAAATTTTTTCGTCATTATTTGTTTTACTTTTAAATTTTTAAATACTTTTAATTAGTTGGGTACTTTGATCTTCAGTAATAATTTATAAGAATTTGATAAAAAAAAATATCAACTTCTGACTCGATTTACTCGAAAACGAAAACTCAAATAAAAAAAAATTATACTACAAAATCGACTCCAAATGTGATGTAGATTCACCAGTTTCCCGCTTGTACTACGAGTTTCCGGACACCATGTATATGGGGGACCCCAGCGACCCCCATCGGATGACATGTGAATTTTGCCTTCCTGTACGTAAAAAACTTATTTATCCCTAGAGTCTTGACTCTTGACACGAACTCATAAAAGTCAGGCTATCTCAATTTCTATTACTGTGAGATGTACGAGTAAAACAGTGTTAGAAAGAGGCAACTGCACGCTTTGTATTTGCATTTAAAAGTTTACAATAACGTTCGTTTAAATGATCTATAAAGGTTTTCAAATTTAAAACAAAATACATTTACATAAAACAAAAGACGTAAAGAGACAACAACTTTTATAGTGCGTTGGTTTATTTTAATTATCTTTTAAGTGGTAATTAGAGTTTAATGATAAAAATCTTTAAAAAATTTATTCGTGTTTTGTATTGTAAATTGTAATGGGTATTTTTAAATGCATATTCCGATTTCATACATTTTAAAATCTGAAGTATTTGCTTCTAAAAACAGTGTTTTATTTTGAAACTAGCTGATATGTCCCCGGCGTTGCTAAGGGTTACCCTAAGAGATAGACATATAACATCTGAAACTTATTTGTAGGTATTTTAAATATATACAATTCCGTAATACATTATTTTGATGTATCTCGTGAGGTTTAGCCAGCGTTAGCAATGTAGTGCACGAAAATATATTTTTACGACTTGATTATAAAACATCAACTTTTCTCCACTTTTTACAAATATAATATGCATGTATTATATATGTAAACATTTTGGAAGAAATTCTCGAAATGATCGTGAAAATCCTATCAAAATCTGTTGCGTAGTTTAGAAGAACTAAGCGCACGAACAGACAGATGCGGATAACGACTTTTGGAAAAGCAGTAGACTTAAAATTAGATTGAAATAAAATTATAAAATTAAAAATTAAAAAAAGTGGACAAAAGAGACATCTCTGGTCAGTTTTGTATAGATTTTGCTCTGCAGGTGAGTGATAATGTATTACAGTCATCTTTGTATTAATCAGATGGATTCATCCGAATTATATCGTTTGTCAAAAGAGGTCGATTTAAGACTAAAGGATTAAAATATTTTTGTCGCAATAAAGTGACAGTACTTTAGAATTACAATGTGTTGATTCTTTTATCATTCTAAATTCCACTCTCTTGAGAGCTGGTGGTGACAGATTATAGCTTCATAGTGCGAATGCAAATATTATTGTGCCGATCACCAGTCCGCTGCCGAATTTGAAGATTATGGAGCAAAACTCAATGCGAGTGATATTCCTGGTGAGTCTTCTGTTTTTGTGTATTTGGTGGCTGGTTTATGAGTTGTTACTTCTCCTGCAAAGTGAATTTAATAATCAACCATTATTTTTTCATAGGGAATTAATTTCCCTGATGGTCTGTGTGACAACAAGCCAGATCATCACCAACTTTATTTTTTACTATTTAGAGAAAAGTTTCTAAATAGCGAATCTATTTTAAATTGAATCTCAAGCTGACATATTTATTAGAGAATACGTAATATTTCCATGTACCTAATTATTAAGAAATTTTCTCAAAAGCTCGTCCTTTGAGCCGACAAATAAATAACCTGTTGATTGTGTTTAACAATTTTAAAAGGCTTTTGAGCTATTTGCAAGGGAACTTTCTGTTCTTGGTTTATTTTATTTATGTGATTACAGTAGCATTACTATATCCGCAAATTAATATTACTATACAGCACAAGTAATAATATAGATTTTGCACGAGTGTTGAATGAACTGAACTGTTCCCGATCAGACTTTGGCAACCCCAATGGGGGTATCTTGAGTGGCTGAAGGTATTAGGGAGGGGAAGGAGATGTTGTAGAACAAGGATATTCAGATCTGATCACCAAACACGGCTAAATTCATTTGAAGCAAACGTTTACATTCTGAATGAGTGAGTATCTTCCACTCTCGAACTTGCCGCAAGTACACTATGTAATATTTTTAAATAATTATTTATGAAACAACACAAATGAATCAAATTAAATTTACTTGCCAGGATTTGAACAGTTCGTCTCCAGATTTGTAGTCGAGAGTGTAATTCTTCGACCATAGAGGCCGTCGTAAGGGAAATGTTGCAAGAACGAAATGAGTGTGCGGAGAGAGATGGGAAGTGAAGGGTTTTTGGACTACCTGACCATTCAGATCAAGTCATTATAGGAATTAACATTTCTAAATTGACTGGCGGCATTTAACAAGGGCGATACTGATAGTACGTACCACTTGGAACGTGCTACAAAAATAAAATAAAATATTTTAATTAATTAATATTTACTGAAAACTGGGTCTAGTTTTAAGATGAAAATAATATTATTCTAATGAATTGAAAAGTATACTTTTTTAGGTTTTTGTTTCACTTGATCGTGCCATGTCTACTAACTCGGGCGTCCCCGGCTATTCTTATCATTCACTACTATACAGGGTGTATCGGCACGTACCCGACAAACTTTAACCAGCTATTCCTTAGCCCATCTGTAGTAAAAAATGTTATGGGCACTTTGCTGTCCGGTAAATTTTTTTTTAATAAAAAATTTACTATTTTCACCAAATGCCACCAATGTTTTATCCTTTGTCAAAGTTTGAAAACCCATCTGGCAATATTTTGTTCGAGTTTCGTTGAATAATGTACGTACGTACCTACGTTGGCGCGCTTTTACAATCACAACGAAATGGCACGGCACCATTCGTCTCATTTTTAACTATTATTATTTAGTGTGTACGAAAGAGCGAGGACACTTTTTGACACACTTGCTAATAACAGCTGTTGAATATGAGAAACAATGCAAATGACAGTGACGGAGTGTGGATTTTTTATTTTTTTTTTGTTTTTAATGGAAAAAAAAAATGTTGCCGGACAGCAAAGCGCCCATAACATTTTTTACTCCAAATGTGCTGATGAATAGCTGGTTAAAGTTTGTCGGGTACTTGCCGATACACCCTGTATACTACAAAGTTACTATTAAAAAACTACATTATAACGATTTTTTTCGACTCCGTTTCTCATTTCAGTGCAGAGAATATGCGTTAAGGCCCCGTAGTAAGCGTTCAAATATGGTTTGAAAGGGAGATATGTAAACACTAATGTTAGAGGGAGCGCGCTAATATTAAAAAAACGATAATAATAAAGCTAAAATGGTGAAATATTTAGTAAAACACGACTAGTTTCAAATAGAGCAAAAATCTCTCGACAAAATCTTAAGTTGCATCTCAAGATACACTATGAATTTTTTCATTCCTATAACATATTAAATAACAGCACAAAACGCGTTTTTAATAATTTTCGGAGCTTACTTTGTGATTTTTTTCTATTGGGGGAATTTCATATAATTAACGTTTTGGCTTAACAAATGTATAGATATTATCTTCAAAAATAACTTTTTTTTTTTTTGGAACTTAAAAACTTAAAGAGGTAACGAGAAACTTGTTATAAATCGGTAGAAATTGGGTATGAGGGGGCTTAAGTCTCTCCTCTCTTATGTCTCTCCTCATGCGTCCTCGACTTCTTTCACCATTAAAACTATTTTCTAAACACTCCTGACACCAATTAGAACAAACTTTGAAATTTTCAGCAAAATCGGTCCAGTGGTTTTTGAGTCAATAGGAGACAAACTAAGATACATTCAGTTATATGTATATACATATATACAGAATAATACATAAGAAACGGGCAATATTTTCGGCTTATATTGATGTTCCGGTTATTTTAAGACCCAGGATGTCAAAAACATTAAGGGCCAGTTGTTTCACAGAATTTGAACAATTCATCACATTTAAAAGTTGATTTTCAAGTTCTGTGAAAGTTCCAATCAAGCTCTGTCATTATATATCATTGGGCCAGTTGTTTCAGAGAATTTGAACAATTCATCACATTTAAATTATATTCAAGTTTTGGGAAAGTTCAGTTGCTTCATAAATCAAAAATAATAACACAACTTGAATATTAACTTCTAAATTTCTTCGAACTTTCAAATAATTTTGAAACTAATTCTATCTTAAATTATGTCAACTTTTTGTGGGTGCTGTGTGGAGGGTATTTTTAAAGAGAGGAATGAGTGATAATGTTGTCAAATCGTTATACAGCCATGCTGATGGACTCAAGAACGAGTCGTAGAAACTACCCGTTCTCATGTGACAATTTTCAACCGTGTATAAATTGTGGGCTTCGTTGAAATACCGGTAGAATAATAACAGCATTCTCACCTGATTAAGTTTGTTAAGGCGATGCCATACGTAGTAATGCAAAATCATTAATACTGCGAGTAGAATACATCTTGGCCTTTGAAATAATCGAGTATTTTTTAGATAAGTCTTTTTATAAGCCCAGAATAAAATAATGCATAAGGCCTATGAAAACTGCTTTAATGTTCAAAATCTCCTACTTACAAACCCATTTTCGGTTATAATTTTAATGTATAATGTGGTAAATTAAGTTATTTATAAATTTATGCCTAAACATCCACAAAATAAAATAAAAGGCACTTTTTGGCCATGTTTTTTTCTGGCATAAATTAAAACAGGCGGATGGTGTTAAGCGGGAATTTAAACCTTATCGCCATCTACGTAAGGGTTGTTATTGATAGCGGCTCAATTTAAAACATTACACGACGTAGTGCATCGCCTTAAGAGAGGCTGCAGGGGCTGCCAGAGGATCTGTACAGGGTCAGCAGTTGTGTACTAGCTGCAGTATCTGCGGGCCTTGTACAGTACGCGCAACTTCTGATAGGCTCACTTAACTCTGAGCTGAAGGACTAGCAAGGAAAATCGATAAACCTCTGTCAATACAATGTTCACGAAATCAATCAAATATGGTCAGTAAGCGATTAGAATATGATTCCGACAATCAGTAGACAAAAACCACTAATTTTAGCGCGGCCTCTAAGGTGTCGAATAAGCTGTAAATTTGCATTTATTTTTGAAAAATATCGTTCGTTTTGCAATATTAATGAATGTTGGTGAACTAAGTAAGCTGTTAGAATTAAAAGAAGTCGTATACACGATTCATAGACATAATTATTCACCTGAGATGCGATGAGAAACAAGATTTTTTTGGATGTTGGACTAAGTATAGGACAAATTTGATTGCAGTTAGTTCTGCCACATTTGCGTTGGTGTATTATAATTAAGTCTGGTTCTGATTTAAATTTATTGATTGAAAATGGGATAAATTTTGTTTTTTCTGTGTTTAAGGAGAGAAGATTTTTATCGAACCAATTTTTCAGTATATTAATATCAGCATTTGCTAAGTTATTGACAGTATTCCAATCCGTACCTTCGATTATTATGACAGTGTCATCAGCATACGATATTATTTTCCCGTTTAGTCTTTGTATGAATATGTCATTAACATAGATGATAAACAGTAACGGACCCAGGACTGTACCTTGCGGTATGCCGAATTGACAAGTTTTTGGCAAACTAAACACATTGTTATTTTTTACGACTTGAGGTCATGACTACTAAATTGTTAGTTATGACTTATCAGTAAAGACCTCGTAAACTAATTAAATTCCTTTTTAGTTTGATAAGTACAAGCAGACTTACAATATATTATATAAAAGTTAATATTTCAATTTATTAGTATTTTTAACTTTTACGTAGCCGTCTAACGTTTTAATATCGACTCATAGAGAGATACGCCAGTGCCGCTAGCGTACGTCTACTTGTGATTCAATATCGATTCAATAATGATCAACATCGATTCTGGGTATCAATAGTGCGACCATGCCAAAAAAAATCGATCCTGTATTTTAAAGTAATCGAAATTTTTGTAATCTCCTGGTCACTTCGAGTTACACCAAGCATAGAAGATTGAATTATTGCTTTTTTTCTTTCAACGATGAAAGAATTTAAATGGTAGATTATGAATCCCCTTGCGGCCAAAGGATTTGAAATCATTTTTGTACTTTACTTTCGCTCGGAAGATCAGAGAGGTAATAATCTCTTAATGCCTTCTCACCTGGGAATCGAGCCCTCTGTAACTTCATGTATTTATTGACTTTGAATATAAGTTATCATTTATATAACTATTTTATTATCAAAACGTTCCTTATTATGCTGATAAAACGGTTTTTAAGGTACCGTCTCAGCATAGTTGACGGAAAAGTACACGCCCCAACAGTAATGACTGCATTACACCATACTTTTTTTCATACCGTTCCCCAAATCGGGATCCATACGAAAATTTTTCGCTTTACGCGATCATTATTTTCATACTTACGATTTCATATAGATAGTTGTCATTGCCATGCGGAATGTAAAGTCCTCGGCGTTTACCTTGATAGCAACCCTATATTTAATAAACACATTGACTCAATCGTTAATAGGTCGTATAAAAGCTTGGTTTCGTGCTTCGTATAAATAAATTATTCAGTAATAGACATAGAAGGTTGTATGCAGTGTTACGGGTAAGTAATTAATTGTAATTTAATCGTAGTGACATAAAAAATATGTGGTTAAGGATGATTGAATTGAAAGTAATTGATTTATCTATTAATAATAATTATTATTATCATTATTTTTATGCTTCCGATTTTGTTGTCCGGGTTAAATCTTCCCCATAGGAAAAACTAAACCCTTCCACTCACTTTTCCACAAATGATCAGCTAGTCAATCAACACTATGCAAGTGCATTATATAAGTAAAATAAATACAAAACAATACAAGAACAACAACACGTCAACTCACCAGAGATCAAATGGGAAAAAAAAATTCACCGACTCCAGATATTTTCATATCAGAGGGTTCGGCTCGGTAGAACTTCTAACAGGGCCTATAAATCCTACTGATCCCTCAACATAAATATTTAAAAAATCTTTCGTTATCCTACATGTATTCAAAATGACCGACTTTTGCATCTTTATATATAAATTCTTTGATAGATCTAATACGCCTAAATTTTGAATGAGAGAGCTAGGTATAATGCCAGTAGCCGAAATAACGAATGGTAATATTTTTATAGTCTGAGAATGCCAAATTCTTTTTATTTCGTTTCCCAAATCTGTGTATTTTCTTATTTTTTCATTAACAGATTTTTGAATATTACAGGAATTTGGAATAGCGACATCAATGATATAAGTTATTTTTTTTAATTTTGTCATGTACAACTATATCGGGCATATTATGACTAATCGTTCGGTCTGTTAGTATAGTTTTATCATAATATATTTTATAAAATTCGTTTTCTAAAAATGAATTTGGTTCGTAAAATTATTATTATTATTATTATCATCAATATTACCATTCGTTATTTCGACTGGCATTATACCTAGCTCTCTCATTAAAAATTTAGGCGTATTAGATCTATCAAAAAATTTATATATAAAGATGCAAAAGTCGGTCATTTTAAATACATGTAGGATAACGAAAGATTTTTTAAATATTTATGTTGAGGGATCAGTAGGATTTATAGGTCCTGTTAGGAGTTCTACCGAACCGAACCCTCTGATATGAAAATATCTGGAGTCTGTGAATTATTTTTTTTTCCCATTTTATCTCTGGTGAGTTGACATGTTGTTGTTCTTGTATTGTTTTATATTTATTTTACTTATATAATGCACTTGCATAGTGTTGATTGACTAGCTGATCATTTGTGAAAAAGTGAGTGGAAGGGTTTAGTTTTTCCTATGGGGAAGATTTAACCCGGACAACAAAATCGGAAGCATTCAAAAAAAAAGTCTTGAAGGTTTTTACACATTGTTGTAAATTTTTCAGAAATACAATACGTTATGTGTATAGTACATAACGTAATTAACTGAGTATAAACTATAAAAGCAGGTAAAATAAGTTATCATATCAAGTTCTGTTGTACAAAGGAGTTTAATAATTGTATACACCAGCAAGAGAACAAAAGGTATTATGAAAGTACTTACTGAGTAATGTGTTTACTTTGATGGATAAAAATACACGTTAATTGTAAAACATGTTTTATTTAAACGTGTTTAAAAAGCATGTCTATTGTAATGTTATATTTCGCATTAGTCAGAAGTACACTGGAATATGCATCGCCAATTTGGAATCCACAATATAAACTTTACATAGATAGTATAGAACGTATCCAAAACAAATTTATGAAATATATTACCTAAAAATTCAACAATAACTTTGAGTCTACATTTGAAACTTTGCAGCAAAGACGAGCAGTAGCTGACGCAATATTTATACACAGAATTTTAAATAATGACATTGACTGTACCGAACTTCTGTCCCTTATTAACTTTAACATACCTTTGAGACGTACACGACATACAGTGCTATTCCACGCGTTTAACTATAAAACAAATGCAGCATCTAATTTGCCAATTAACCGAGCTCTTCATACTCTAAATAATATTTGTCTTAACTCTAACATTGACATTTTTTCGGATTCACTGCCCAAATTCAAACGTGGCATCATGTCAATAATTTAAACTGTTCAATGCGCATACATACAGACACAAACACGCACACAAACATTCACACATACATTACACACGTCACACACACCTATAAACTACACACGTCTCCTGGTAATTAAGGAATAAACATACCACTTAGCAGACATTACAAGGAAACATATCATAGTTACCCAACATGAAATATCTTATTCTTGTATATTGTTTCATCTCTGTAAATCATGTACTGTTTGTTTCTCTAATATACAATTTATAAATTAAAATTAGAGAAGAAATAATATTTTTAGACTTTAGACGGAACTAAATCGTTCAAAAGTGGAAAAACTTTGAACATAACCATAGATCACAATCATGAAATCATCTGTCACTGTCATTTGCGAGCGTTGTCACGTGCTTTGTCATTATCCAATCGATGTTTTTGTCTACACGTTCGTCTTTGAACCTTTGTTATACTGATGTTTATAGGTACCTATGCCTTAGCAAAATTGCTTACCTGATCATCGTATCTCAATCGGTAGGATATTCGTATAATATTTAAGATGGAACTACCAAAACACAGCAGTGCAAATGCCAAAGCAACAGATCTCACAGCAATGTCTCCATAAATAAACACTGTTTCTATTCATTAATTAATAAGTGCGTTACAATATCAAGTTAACACACATAGATATTATTTATTCTATGAGTTAACTGTAAGAATGTATCATCAAACATACACGCGAAATTTACAATATCTAGCAGTATTAAACATTCATAAACAGTAATAAATAGGTATTGTCGTTAACACTTAAACTTTTTATTAATATTTGAAATATAAAATGCAACATTTTTTTTGTAAAATAGTTACGTAAAACAATGAGATGGCAGAAACAAAATGTCAGTCATCAACACCTAACAGTAATACACATTCACAATCAGTAATAAACAGATATTGTAGTCTTTTTACTAATATTTTTAATATAAAACCACAGACATAGGAATTAATAGACGAGAAGATAATGGCGAGGGGTAAAATCAACTGTTGAAGAACGAAGGGCGTAAGGCTGACTGTGATTCGTCAATAAATCAATCTGACAGTAAATAGGCATCTCGCATTATAATATCACCATTTACTTCTTAAAAGTAAAATCTGCTTTTGAATGAATAGACATTTTTACATGGGAGCGCAAATTACTCGCCACGTTATGAACAAATTTGCGAAGTCCAAATTCGGCAAAAAAATTCGGTTGTATTTTCAGAGTCGAATATTTCGTTTAAGTATTTAGTTAAGACACTTTTATAAATGTTCATAATTTACTTCCCAGCAACCAACCAGCTTTGTGTTTCGCGTCCAGACGTTTCTCGATGTGATAGTATAATATGTTTCTAAAACTGATCTATATTATACGATGTGAATATGCTTAAAATAAAGTAAAATAATGCTTATATATGGAATGTAATACGACAATTGGGTTTATTCTCTTTTTCACATCTATTTTTACAAGTTTTCATAGTACAAGTCAACATTTTGCCGTGTTATTTCGTAAAATGAACCGATGATGCCTCGACCATAGTTCGCACAAGAATGATGACGTCACGTTTTCAAATTTCACTTGAGGCCATACGCGAGCCCAGCCGGCTCCAATGGAACCGGTATGGGGAGTGGGGATAATACGCTTTTAATCACTTAGGGCAGGTCTACTAATATTCATATGTCTATGTATAAAACTGAATAAACGGTTCCATGATAACTCAACACAGTGACAATTCAACACACTTTTAAAAAGTGCTATAAAGTTATTAGAAATTATGAAAAAAAATAAAATTTAAACCTAACCTAACCTAACCTAACCTAACCTACTTAATCCAGTTATGACCGGTCGGTGGCCGAGTTGAGATCGCGTTTGGGTCCCACTCAGGCGTAGTGTGTTCAATTCCTCGGCTGGCTAAGTCCTCCATCACAACACAAGCAACATTTTCAGCTTACTGTGGTGGTAGTAGGAGATTTTCAAATATTGTCATGTTATTCGTAACCTGGGAATTTTTGTCTTTCTTTTAAAAAATTAATAATTTTTTATTAAATTTAAAAAATAAAATTTTTGTTACATCACTTTCCATGACTTTATATAACTTTTTAAAGATGTGATGAATTATCATTTTGATGAGTTATCCGGTCACCGAATAAACATGCAGCATTTTCACGTAATATACTTTTACGTAAAACAGTGATAGGTGGCAGATGTCAAATGATGTACTCCATTTTAAAATTTACTAAAATCGGTAATACCAACATACTTCTCTCACTGTTCCAACTACCAAAATAGAAAACGTCCCTTTTTCATACCGATTAGACTGGATGAAAAAAGGTGTCATGTAAAACGGCCATAAGTGCAAAATTACACATAGAAGAAGCGTGTAATGCTTGCAGTGGTTTTTAACTGCTCAATGCGAAAGGGAACTAAGGCGAATCTTAATGCCAAATAGTGATTTCCATTCATTTTTATAACGAATTGGTTTACATTGTGAATACCAAAAAATATGTTTTAGATAAATTGATACTTTTTCTATCGTTTCCCTTGAGTAAAATTCAAATAAAACATATGTTTACTAAATATAAAATATAAATGTAAACTTCTAAAAATGTATTTATTCAATAGAAATGTATGAACGCATAAATGAAACAACCTTAAAAAATCTATATTATGGCCAAGATTATCTGTGACTGTTTCCCTTGATTAACTTTTTGGGGTTTTTATAAAATTGTTTACAAAATAAATAAAAACGACTTTCACGCGAGATCGAGAATCGAGTGTTTCTTGACTCCGTTTGCCAAGTGATTTGAATGCCTATTAGCTATATTCGTCACGAAATAAGACATACCAAGAATATACATATTTTTGGCATGTAGCTTCCTCTTAATTATTGCCAATTTTCAATTTGGGGGGCGGGTACGAGTACCGTCGCCCTCGGAACCGTTTATTGAATAAGCAACACCTCTTCCGTAGGTCACCCCAAGTGATTAGCGTCATTTGGTGATGGCTGATATTGGCTGTAATATTTATATAAAAAATTGCGGTGAGAAAGTGAAAACGATGTTGGTAGTTCTTATTCGAAGTGTGATACAGTTAAAAGTGACCGAGGGGGATAGGGTCCAATTAGCTCAGTTGGTAGAGCAGTGTCCCGGAAAGACAAGGGTCCTGGGTTCGTGTCCTAGATGTGACCGCATATTTTTCTGTTTCAAATTTTCGTTTAAGAATCGCCAATAATAAAACTATTTTATTGTCTTTCTTTGTTTTTGTAACCGATAGATATAATGATATCCTCGCTGAGATCTCCTGTGCTGAGGATTTAGTAAATGGATAATATAAAGTAATAAAGATAATATCTTAAGAAATGTTTTTTTCTGAATTAAATATAATCTTACATGGTGTTCAATTGAGTCCGTTTCATTTTCAGTAAATATCTTATGAATCTATTTCTGATCTCTCTATGTTATTTATCCAGTATTTTATTTGAGATTTAAATATTGTTGTGAGTTTTGAATGAGAGTCGGACTTTGTTGTTGAGCTTAGTACCATAGTACAGGAAACTTTTTTGACCAAAATGTATGTTTCTATGTTGTAGTTGCTTGTTGGATATGTTTTTGAACCTGAGATCTGGTGTTTCTAGTATTTGTGTTGGTTTTTATTTCTTGTGTTTTGTATTTATGAATGTAAAGGAGTATTGTTTTAGAATAGAGTTGTTTAAGTGGCATGATGTTAAATTTGTTGAAGATTTCGTCTTCAAGTTCTTACAGCTTTTTGGGTTTCAATGATATCGAATTTTAGGATATTGTCATTTCCACTGCCAGATACGATAATACCGTATTCTATTAGTTTTTATTTCTTGTGTTTTGTATTTATGATTGTAAAGGAGTATTGTTTTAGAATAGAGTTGTTTAAGTGACATGATGTTAAATTTGTTGAAGATTTCGTCAGTGCTAGTTCTTACAGCTTTTTGGGTTTCAATGATATCGAATTTTAGGATATTGTCATTTCCACTGCCAGAGACCATAATACCGTATTCTATTAGTTTTTATTTCTTGTGATTTGTATTTATGAATGTAAAGGAGTATTGTTTTAGAATAGAGTTGTTTAAGTGGCATGATGTTAAATTTGTTGAAGATTTCGTCTTCAAGTTCTTACAGCTTTTTGGGTTTCAATGATATCGAATTTTAGGATATTGTCATTTCCACTGCCAGATACGATAATACCGTATTCTATTAGTTTTTATTTCTTGTGTTTTGTATTTATGATTGTAAAGGAGTATTGTTTTAGAATAGAGTTGTTTAAGTGACATGATGTTAAATTTGTTGAAGATTTCGTCTTCAAGTTCTTACAGCTTTTTGGGTTTCAATGATATCGAATTTTAGGATATTGTCATTTCCACTGCCAGATACGATAATACCGTATTCTATTAGTTTTTATTTCTTGTGATTTGTATTTATGAATGTAAAGGAGTATTGTTTTAGAATAGAGTTGTTTAAGTGGCATGATGTTAAATTTGTTGAAGATTTCGTCTTCAAGTTCTTACAGCTTTTTGGGTTTCAATGATATCGAATTTTAGGATATTGTCATTTCGACTGCCAGATACGACAATATCGTATTCTTAGAGCAATTACATCCCCATCATGATGGCCACATAAGTTATAGTCTTTTTGGGAGAGTTTTTTTCGGAATATTATGCCGAGTTTACAAAACGCCTTGTTGAAGATTTCGTCAAGTTTGTTGAAGATTTCGACAGTGTTTATTATTCTTTCAGAATAATTTCCATGATGGCTTTTTACGTTGTAATTAAAGATTTTAGGATATTGTCACCCAATAATGGCGTATTCTTAAAGCAAGTACAGAGTATTTTTGAGAGATATATATCCTGATACGGTCTCATAAAAGTTATGCTATTTAATTTTGTATTATGGCGAGACATTTGATTTAAACATTGTTAGAAAGAGAAAATATCACGCTTTCAATTTACATTAAAAATTTTATCGTAAACACTCCTGAAAAGTTTTAATTAATTCTATAAAACAACATTTAGCATTTGAAAAATATTTTTCAAGGTTAGCATATTTTAAATAAATATTTTTATATTGTGGCCCTCTACACGGTGGCCATTTTATAACGCTTATTTTTAATAACGTTAGAAAAACAAACATTCATCTTAATATAAGCAACTATACTACGGAAACTACGGAAACTACGTAAGATAGAACGGATTGACATATACACAATTTGTATAAAATATTGACACATTATCTGGTATAAGAAAATGGTATAGGTCAACATAAGGCGGGCGATTATTTCTAGCATTCCAATGTTCAACCTTTTCTGACCATGTGTGTATTTGAAAATACATAGATTAAAGATTTTTTTCTTCCCTCTCTTGGGTGAATATAAATTGGTGGTTTTAGATTTTAAATTACTATTGGGATTTAGCCGCGTATTAAGGCGGTAGCAATTTTTTTATAACGGGTTTTCCAAATAAGAGGTGTTATTTTGAATAGCCCACTATTTCGGTAGATGTTACTTTTGAAGCTGTCATTTTTTGACATTTGACAAGTAGAAACTACGCCATTAATAAAAATGGAAATTATTAAAATTCACTTGAGTGAATCAAATGCAAATCATCTTGAGTGATGGGGCCCATTTCCACCTCGGTGGCTTCGTCAACAAGCAAAATTGTGGCATCAAAAAGTTATTGTTGAAAATCCAAAAGTTATTGTTGAAAACCCTCTTTATCCTCAACGTGTGACTGTTTGGTGCTGTTTATGGTCCGGCGGAGTCATTGGACCTTACTTTTTTGAAAATGAGACTGGAGCAACAGTTACGGTGAATGGGTTGCGCTATCGAGAGATGATTAATGATTTTTTATAGCCGGAATTGGATGGTATTGATCTGGACAACGTTTACATTCAACAAGACGGCGCTACGTGCCACACAAGCAACGAAACCATTGATCTTTTACGATTGAATATCAAAATAACACCTCTTATTGGAAAACCCTGTATTTTGAAATGTAATTTTGGTGCTCAATTCTGACCAAATTTTTAACGGATTTTTTTAAAAATGAAACTTTTTAAAGTATTTTTTTAATGTATTATTTTTATGTATTTTTTTAAATAGAATAAAATGTTCTAATTTTTGTACACATTAGTTATAATAGTAGAATATTATAAATTCGACCCTGGAAAAGAAGGTCAGCAGCGATGAAATTCCCGCTTTGTGATTAAAATCTCATTCTACCACAAAAGGGTCCAACTTCCAAGAGGAGACTTCTTCTGGTTCCGGAGCTTTGTGGGTTAATCCTTTGAGGAGTTCTTTGTGGGAGTCAAGGGGTTAGATAAGAGATTGGAAAGCGTAGTTTAAATCCAGAGTTAAATAGAATTACGTGCAGCCAACTGCAACAGATTTCATTTAGTCATGTTAATAATATGACCGAAATTTCTCAACCAATATCAATGTTTTGAAAGTGGACAAATTGTACAATTTATTATTTGAAATAACATTAAATTTTTATTCAAAATATATATATATTTTTTTTTTTATAAGCAATAATTGTTCGCCTGAAACACTCATCCACATTGAAAAAATCTCCTGATAAAAAATACATGACGCCAACGGGACTCGAACCCGTGTCCATTCGATTTCCGGTCGAAAGCTCTGACCACTGAGCTATGGAGGCTTATCTCTTACCCGCGAAATTATTCAATATATGCTAGTGTTTCATTCAACAATTACTGCTTGTTACATTTTTTTTTCACCTGAGAACAACCAACTTTATTTTATATGAGAAAGGCATTGTAAGTGCTAACTCTCTCACTAGATGGCGTTGAGACAAATTGTCTACATTTTTAGGTGAAATACTTGAACTTGTCAAATATTAATTATTATTTTTTTGATAAATTAATGTTTTTAAGACAAGATTTTATTTATGCATAGCACAAAGGATAAGAATTATTTTTGTAAGCAATAATTGTTCGCCTGAAACACTCATCCACATTGAAAAAATCTCCTGATAAAAAATACATGACGTCAATGGAGTGGAGGCTTATCTCTTACCCGCGAAATTATTTATTATTTAAAGTTCAAGTATTTCACCTAAAAATGTAGACAATTTGTCTCAACGCCATCTAGTGAGAGAGTTAGCACTTACAATGCCTTTCTCATATAAAATAAAGTTGGTTGTTCTCAGGTGAAAAAAAAATGTAACAAGCAGTAATTGTTGAATGAAACACTAGCATATATTGAATAATTTCGCGGGTAAGAGATAAGCCTCCATAGCTCAGTGGTCAGAGCTTTCGACCGGAAATCGAATGGACACGGGTTTGAGTCCCGTTGGCGTCATGTATTTTTTATCAGGAGATTTTTTCAATGTGGATGAGTGTTTCCGGCGAACAATTATTGCTTATAAAAATAATTGTTATCCTTTGTGCTATGCATAAATAAAATCTTGTCTTAAAAACATTAATTTATCAAAAAAATAACAAAATATATTGTTTATTTTATTTTATTTGGGATTTTTTTCACAATTTTATATATATTATTACATTTTACATGTTGCATTAACCAGTGTTTCCACATAAAATTCATTCTACATACAGAAATGGTGGAATAGTTTTACTTGAAATTTGTCGTCAGTTAACCTCTCCGCTCTTAATCCTCAACGCAATTTTGTCAGCATTTCACAATTTAATGAAAATTTATTACACAGATATAGGAAAAACCATTTATTTTTTTATCTACCATAAATAAGGCCATGGGAGTTAACGTCAGGTAAAATATTACATTATTAAAACCGTATGACGATAAATTAACCTCTTCTTAACTTTGTGGATATATCTTAATATAATGTCATTAAAACGGAATTACACAATCAAGCTGGTAACTTTTACAGTCTTAGTGTACGAACACAAAGAACGCGTGTTTCGGCTTTCAGATTACCAGCACTCAGTGTCTGAGTCCGCCGGAGAAGATAAGCGCCGAGTTGTGGACACATAGAACGCCGGTTAAATCCGCGCCATTTGCGCGGTAGCCTGATAGCAGCTGTCAGTTTTAACAAAATGCTCGTCGGAAGAAGATTTTTTCCTTTTGTAGAATTCTTTCTTGAAATTAAGAAATAAAACAATTGGTATTCATCCAATTAATAGTAGTAGAAAAAGTCATGGGGAATTTATGAATTTTATTTATTAATGAAAGATTTTTTTAAATATACCTTATTTCACTCGTGACGTTTGAGGTTATTATAAAATTTTCTTAGTTCGTACTTTTGTTCGTACCGTTTTCATTCATATCCTTACTGATTTCTTTCCAGCACTTGTCGACAACATTTCTGTTGCTATGTAAACTTCTTTTATCCCAGATCGGCGATTTGTTAAAAACAACAGCAATTAGTAAGTCGTTCATTTTGACAGGGCTTGTTTATTTATGTTTTGACACTAGCTTCCAAAACAAGCTTCACTAACCGGCGCGGCACCGGCGAGTAGGAATTAAGAATTCATTCCGGTAAAGCTTCTCGGCGCGCCAGCGCGCGGACACAAATCTGAACCTGCCTTCACTATGTGCGTTCTCACACGTTTAGATACAAACATTCTTGTCGGCGCACCTGCGCCAGTCGGCCGCTTACTCGCTGGCTAATCTGAAAGCCGAAACACGCGTTCTTTGTGTTCGTACACTTACTTATAAAACTTCACTAATACGTCGCTACAGCGTTGATATAGCTATCCAGTGAAGAGGTCCGTACACACCTCAAGTTTAAATTGTTACTCATTTAAAAATCATGCAAAAAAAAAAATGATTGTCACCGCTTTGTTCGTGTCCTCAAAAACACGGTAATTTTTGTATTTCGCGTTTTGTTGCTAACTTCACGTTTTATTATCTCGACCAGCAAGCTGAGTATCGCGGGTTTACATGCCGGGGTATACAAGCAATTTTATTTGATTAATATGTGCTATTTCACAACTTATTCTTTCTAAATAATATATAGTATATTTGCGTAGTGGAAGATTCTCTCAGTATCGCCCTGTTGTAAGAACACCGTTTAGAATTGAAACTTTTCTTAAAATGGCTTCAGCCGTGTTTGGTGACCAGATCTGAATATCCAGGTTTTCCTCCAACTTTCCTCTACCTAATCTCCTTCCCCTCCCTACTACCCTTCAGCTTCACAACATACTCTAGTTGGAAATGCCATAGTCTAACAGGCTCCAGACGGTTGGCAGAGCAGTTGGGATTCTTGTGCGGTATTCACACAAAAAAAAATTGTAATATCATTGACCCGGTCTATTTTTAAATCCGACCATTTCGATTACGCGTCCCATATTTGCTTTGGTAAATCGATATTGCTTTTTAAAATATTCCTCCGATAGCGCTGCAAATGGGTATTACTGCCTTTTTCTCTTTCACTACGCAAAAGATCGATATTCATTTTCAAATCAGACAGATTGTTAACAAAGTCCCCCAAACACGATCGTAAAATGTTCCTATCCTTTTACACTAAGACCTGTATAAATTAAGTGATTGATGCGTTAAGTATGTCAACAACGTCCATATAATCGCATACAGCGAACGGGAGTAAACAATTGTGATTCCGTGTTGGAGTTGTCGCAATAATACGGTAGATATATAATAATACGGTAGCCTTGATTTGATTAACATCATTGAATTTCATGTACCCATAAGAGCTGCTTGTATAACCCTGTTTAATTGTAACAATTCCAGGACTGAGCATTTCAAACACTCGCTTGTACCTAGATTACATGAAGTTAGTAATAGGTACGCAGGTGTAGCGGAACTGTTTAACTGTACCGAAGCTAGGTACAAAAAGGCTACAATATCATATCTTCTTAATCATTATTAATTAAACCTAACTCTACTCATACTTGTGTTTAATATTTTGTATGGACTTGAATCTCCTTCTAGAGCTTGTTTTAATTTTATACATTCTGGCGTCATTTTATGACCAAATGCCACAGTTAATTGTTATTTTTCTTTAAATTATTACTTGTGTTTGATTATGCTCGTATTCTGTGACCTGCAATTATTGTGTGTGATATATTTATATCCTCGATATTAAAACAATATAAATAAAACATCAATTAAAATAGATTTTAGGAAATGAGATAAAAAGAATTTGGCATTCTCAGACTATAAAAATATTACCATTCGTTATTTCGGCTACTGACATTATACCTATCTTTCTCATTAAAAATTTAGGCGTATTAGATCTATCAAAAAATTTATATATAAAAATTCAAAAATCGGTCATTTTAAATACATGTAGGATAATGAAAGATTTTTTAAATATTTATGTTGAGGGATCAGTAGGATTTATAGGTCCTGTTAGGAGTTCTAAAGAGCCGAACCCTCTGATATGAAAATATCTGGAGTCGGTGAATTATTTTCCCATTTGATCTCTGGTGAGTTGACGTGTTGTTCTTGTATTGTTCTGTATGTATTTTGCTTATATAATGCTTTTGCATAATGTTGATTGACTAGATGATCATTTGTGGAAAAGTGTGTGGAAGGGTTTAGTTTTTCCTATGGGGAAGATTTAACCCGGACATAAAATCGGAAAAGAGTAGCTTTAGGTAAAACGATATAAAGATATACCTATTATCCTAGGTTCCCACACGTACATGAAGGTAAAAGTCAGCCGAAAGGAGGTCACTTGGATCTCCCATATATCGTAGTGCGATCGTGTCTCGTAATATTAACGGTATTTTTGACGGTATAAAATCGAGCATTACTCAATTACAAATTATTGTAGCCCTTCATTATTTATCTAGGATTATAGAAAACCTATGTGATGTGAAATACAAATACAACTTGGATATCGCACCAAACTCTCGTTTGGGGGATGTGCATTACCCCACCGGTTCGGAAAGGTTAAGATGAAAGTGTTTCTTTGCAAAACCAGATTGTCATCCCGATGTTACAAAATTTTATATTTTTGCGCGTGTTTTTATTTACGATATGAAAGTCTCCCACATCAATCAGCATGGTGCTGTATGCGAAGAAACCTAATTACAAATTTAAATAATATTAACTTTGTTTTACTGGATTCAGTGCACTATTCACAAAATTAAGACGAACTGTTTGGAACTTTTTAAGTCCCTTTTATACTTACGAGATTGTTTAAGATTTAATTTCATTATTTCATTTTGAACTTTTAAAGTCCCTCTTGTACTTACCAGACTGCTTAAGATTTAATTTTATAATTTCATTTGGAACTTTTAAAGTCTCTCTAATACTTACCAGAATGTTAAAGATTTAATTTGATTTAGAACTTTTAAAGTCCCTCTAATACTTAGCAGACTGTTTAAGATTTAATTTATCAATTGATTAATATCATGGATATTTCTCTTCGCTTGATGAATCATCGATGTCCATACTGATGGCCATCGCCCTGCTGCTGTACAATATGTTGCTCTTCGCTCATGTATGTTGGTGTTTTGTGTTGCAGGCATGGCAGTTGGAGGGCGGCTGCAGGCATGGCGAGAGAGTCGCAACCTGGTGCTGGCGATCGTGGCCATCGCTCTGCTGCTGTACAATATGTTGCTCTTCGCTCATGTATGTTGGTGTTTTGTGTTGCAGGCATGGCAGTTGGAGGGCGGCTGCAGGCATGGCGAGAGAGTCGCAACCTGGTGCTGGCGATCGTGGCCATCGCTCTGCTGCTGTACAATATGTTGCTCTTCGCTCATGTATGTTGGTGTTTTGTGTTGCAGGCATGGCAGTTGGAGGGCGGCTGCAGGCATGGCGAGAGAGTCGCAACCTGGTGCTGGCGATCGTGGCCATCGCTCTGCTGCTAGACAATATGTTGCTCATGTGTGTTGGTGTTTTGTGTTGCAGGCATGGCAGTTGGAGGGCGGCTGCAGGCATGGCGAGAGAGTCGCAACCTGGTGCTGGCGATCGTGGCCATCGCTCTGTTGCTAGACAATATGTTGCTCATGTGTGTTGGTGTTTTGTGTTGCAGGCATGGCAGTTGGAGGGCGGCTGCAGGCATGGCGAGAGAGTCGCAACCTGGTGCTGGCGATCGTGGCCATCGCTCTGTTGCTAGACAATATGTTGCTCATGTGTGTTGGTGTTTTGTGTTGCAGGCATGGCAGTTGGAGGGCGGCTGCAGGCATGGCGAGAGAGTCGCAACCTGGTGCTGGCGATCGTGGCCATCGCTCTGTTGCTAGACAATATGTTGCTCATGTGTGTTGGTGTTTTGTGTTGCAGGCATGGCAGTTGGAGGGCGGCTGCAGGCATGGCGAGAGAGTCGCAACCTGGTGCTGGCGATCGTGGCCATCGCTCTGTTGCTAGACAATATGTTGCTCATGTGTGTTGGTGTTTTGTGTTGCAGGCATGGCAGTTGGAGGGCGGCTGCAGGCATGGCGAGAGAGTCGCAACCTGGTGCTGGCGATCGTGGCCATCGCTCTGTTGCTAGACAATATGTTGCTCATGTGTGTTGGTGTTTTGTGTTGCAGGCATGGCAGTTGGAGGGCGGCTGCAGGCATGGCGAGAGAGTCGCAACCTGGTGCTGGCGATCGTGGCCATCGCTCTGCTGCTAGACAATATGTTGCTCATGTGTGTTGGTGTTTTGTGTTGCAGGCATGGCAGTTGGAGGGCGGCTGCAGGCATGGCGAGAGAGTCGCAACCTGGTGCTGGCGATCGTGGCCATCGCCCTGTTGCTAGACAATATGTTGCTCATGTGTGTTGGTGTTTTGTGTTGCAGGCATGGCAGTTGGAGGGCGGCTGCAGGCATGGCGAGAGAGTCGCAACCTGGTGCTGGCGATCGTGGCCATCGCTCTGCTGCTGGACAATATGTTGCTCATGTGTGTTGGTGTTTTGTGTTGCAGGCATGGCAGTTGGAGGGCGGCTGCAGGCATGGCGAGAGAGTCGCAACCTGGTGCTGGCGATCGTGGCCATCGCTCTGTTGCTAGACAATATGTTGCTCATGTGTGTTGGTGTTTTGTGTTGCAGGCATGGCAGTTGGAGGGCGGCTGCAGGCATGGCGAGAGAGTCGCAACCTGGTGCTGGCGATCGTGGCCATCGCTCTGTTGCTAGACAATATGTTGCTCATGTGTGTTGGTGTTTTGTGTTGCAGGCATGGCAGTTGGAGGGCGGCTGCAGGCATGGCGAGAGAGTCGCAACCTGGTGCTGGCGATCGTGGCCATCGCTCTGTTGCTAGACAATATGTTGCTCATGTGTGTTGGTGTTTTGTGTTGCAGGCATGGCAGTTGGAGGGCGGCTGCAGGCATGGCGAGAGAGTCGCAACCTGGTGCTGGCGATCGTGGCCATCGCTCTGCTGCTGGACAATATGTTGCTCATGTGTGTTGGTGTTTTGTGTTGCAGGCATGGCAGTTGGAGGGCGGCTGCAGGCATGGCGAGAGAGTCGCAACCTGGTGCTGGCGATCGTGGCCATCGCTCTGTTGCTAGACAATATGTTGCTCATGTGTGTTGGTGTTTTGTGTTGCAGGCATGGCAGTTGGAGGGCGGCTGCAGGCATGGCGAGAGAGTCGCAACCTGGTGCTGGCGATCGTGGCCATCGCTCTGCTGCTGGACAATATGTTGCTCATGTGTGTTGGTGTTTTGTGTTGCAGGCATGGCAGTTGGAGGGCGGCTGCAGGCATGGCGAGAGAGTCGCAACCTGGTGCTGGCGATCGTGGCCATCGCTCTGTTGCTAGACAATATGTTGCTCATGTGTGTTGGTGTTTTGTGTTGCAGGCATGGCAGTTGGAGGGCGGCTGCAGGCATGGCGAGAGAGTCGCAACCTGGTGCTGGCGATCGTGGCCATCGCTCTGCTGCTGGACAATATGTTGCTCATGTGTGTTGGTGTTTTGTGTTGCAGGCCTGGCAGTTGGAGGGCGGCTGCAGGCATGGCGAGAGAGTCGCATCCTGGTGCTGTCGATCGTGGCCATCGCTCTGCTGCTGGACAATATGTTGCTCATGTGTGTTGGTGTTTTGTGTTGCAGGCATGGCAGTTGGAGGGCGGCTGCAGGCATGGCGAGAGAGTCGCAACCTGGTGCTGGCGATCGTGGCCATCGCTCTGCTGCTGGACAATATGTTGCTCATGTGTGTTGGTGTTTTGTGTTGCAGGCATGGCAGTTGGAGGGCGGCTGCAGGCATGGCGAGAGAGTCGCAACCTGGTGCTGGCGATCGTGGCCATCGCTCTGTTGCTAGACAATATGTTGCTCATGTGTGTTGGTGTTTTGTGTTGCAGGCATGGCAGTTGGAGGGCGGCTGCAGGCATGGCGAGAGAGTCGCAACCTGGTGCTGGCGATCGTGGCCATCGCCCTGCTGCTGGACAATATGTTGCTCACCACTGTCGGTAAGCTAAGAACTACTCAAATTATTCTGCTAATTCTGTGTCTTCTTCAATTTTAAAATCTTATTCTTCACCTTGTTTACTTCTTCGGTTTTATCTAATCCTGTTTCATGATCGTTCTGGAGTTCTATGTGGTATCATCAAGAAGAGAACCAAGTTATTTGGAAAAATAAAATGTCAACATCAGTTAATATAGAAAGTGGCGTCAGACAAAGGGGAAACCTATCACCGATTCTTTTTGACGTCTACATGAACGATTTAAGCAATTTACTCACCTCGGTAAATTTAGTTTGTCAACAGGGAAACATATGTGTAAATTACACTGCTTATGCAGATGATATATTTACATATACCTCCAAAATATACTAGACGGAATATTTTATTCTACAACAATAACTTCGCTACGAATTCTGTGTTAGAAAGAATACATAGGTTGGGCAATGAACTAAGTGATGTTGCTGACATATTTAATTTAAACTTCAATACATTTAAAGCCAAATTAGTCCACCACTTATCAAATGTAAATAATGTATGAGAAATCATTATATATTATTTCGATTTTCTATTGTTTGTTTTATACTGTTGTTAAAAATTAAATTTGTGATTGTTATGTACTTAAAAGCCCAATAGGGCGTCAATAAATAGAAAAAAATGGTCTTTTTTGTAGCCAGCCATTAAAGCCATCAGAAAGCTGACAAAAATATGCTGCTTAGCATAAAGTGGTGAACACCAGTGGCGGCTAGCACTAAAAAGAGTTGGAGCAACGAACTCCCAAAATATCATCGAAAATCAAAGCAAATAAAAATATTACTATTAAAGTTTTAAGTTAAATTCAACCGGCTCGAATTTTCGTTCATTGTTTTACGTGTCGTAAGTCACGTGGTGCGAACGAATTACATATCGCTCATGGACAAACGTCACCCGAACACCAATTTATCTATACTTGCATTCAACATAATTTCAAGAATACCCAATTTAAAATTTATAAAACGTAAGAATTGGTTTTGTATTCTTTCAACAGCTTGTACATGTATATAATAATGTGGGTTCCAGACAAGAGAATTGTACTCAAGTTGACTTCTTACATAGGCAAATTATAACAAAATATACTGAGTGTACGGAGGCATCATAAGGATGCACTATTCCTGTATAAAGTAGTTAACAATAATATTCAATGCCCAGAGTTGCTAAACAACATTCCATTCAATATACTTGCGCGTTCAACACGCTCTTGTGTCCTGTTCAGGGTTGATCAAAGCAAAACGAACTCTAAGCAGAATTCTTGCCTGAACAGACTATGCAATAATTACAATAGCGTATTATCTAAGGTTGATATTTTCAGTTGCGAACTTACCAAATACAAGAGGTACATAACAGAATATTTCTCTAATGGTTTGTGAATAATATTTATGTCTCTATTGTTTATATCATATTGTTCATTTAGTGGTTAATAAATGAACAAAACGTTTATCTATCCTAAACATTATATTTGGTATTAATATTTAAACTTAAGCTAATGTGTATTATGTTATAACATTAAATGGTAGAACCTACAGACAAGTTGATTGTCACAGCTTTGTGGGACTACCCATATATTATATTGTATTAAATGTAATTATATTCAATTTAAAAAAATAAATAAATAAAAAATCTCTATTATGATTTGATTTATATCTACAACCTCTCTCCATGGCTATAAATCTTTTGTTTTGTACAATTTTTTTAATTCATATTCCTTTGTCACAAATTTAAATTATGCAGTCTCAGTTAAAGTCACAATGAGGAAATCCATAATTGGTTTTATTTTACTAAATAACACTTATGTACAAACTGATTACATTTGAACTGTCGATTTCCCAAAAAATGAATAAATAAATTAAAATAACAATTTAACACACTTTGATGTAAAATTGATCCGGATCTCAATATAATCTGAAATTTAAACACCCCTTATATTACGTTTAGTTCGTCATTATTGTTTACTCTTGGTAGATTGTTATTTCAGGCCTTAAATTAATTTACGCAAAATATTTTCCCATTTCATTGAATTGTCCTTCTCAATCTAAACCGCTTGCAAATTAATCTCCCGAGCCATATTCGATTACAAGTTGGGCGACAAATTGTTCATATTGCCTCCGGGAAGAGAACTCCTGATGCGGTGATCTGTGTAATCCCAAGGATAAACAGGATCACAGGGGCCTAGCTACAAAATAATCGTTTTGACATAAACGCAAATAAAGATTAATGTAAGAAATTATTATCGTATTGATCAAGAATTATTTGGCTGGTTGGAAATTGGGCACCTGACGACATCAGAAGGAGCGGGTTCAATTCCCGTCATCGGCATTTATTTTTACTCGGGAGATATTTTCAATTTGATGGATATTTCAGGCGAGTAATTAATGATTATAATAATTTGTTATCCTTTGTGCTATTCAAAAAAACCTTGTCTTATAAACATTAGTTTTTCATTAAAAAATAAAGATTAAAATGCTAATTTTCCTAAATGTATCTTTTAAACCACTTAATTATGGCATTACTTAAACCAAGCTTAAGAGGAAGCTACAAGCCAAAAATGTGTATATTCTTGGTATACCTTATATTGCAGGTTATGGGCATTAAAATCGCTTGACAAACGGAGTGTAGAAACCAAAGCCAAAAACTGGTTTTTATTTAAATGTAAATAATTTTATAAAAAAGTAAATCAAGTGAAACTGTCACAAATAATCTTAGCTATAATACTGTATTTTTTAAAAGTTGTTTCCTTTACGCGTTCATACATTTCTGTTGAAAAAATATTTTTTTTAGTGGCTTACATTTATATTTTTAATTAAGTAATTTATTTTTTTATTTGTATTCTACTCAAGCGAAACGATAGGAAAAGCTTCAATTTATCTAAAGCATATTTTTTGGTATTCATAATGTACACCAATTCGTTATAAAGATTAATCAAAAATAGTGATTTGGCATTAAGCTTCGCCTTACATAACTCAAAACACCAATTTTTATAGTTAGCTCTCGAATTCTTTAACAGAATTTGAACAATTCATCAAATTTCCAAGTTAACTTTCAAGTTCTGTTAAAAAAAACTAACTAACCATGACAAAAAACGTCACTACAATAATTACAAATTGAAATAAAAATAATTATATAAAAATGCACGAAAGTCTTTTTCAACTTTGGGTCGGATCTTTTGGTTTCATTTAAACTATAATGTAGTTATTTTGGAAATTTGAATATAAAGCGTTGTATTTTCTCTTTCTAACATCGTTTAGGTGTTTTTTTTACCACAACAGTGAAGGAAACACAAAGATTTCTGTGAGAACATATGAGTAAGTGAAAAAATTAGCTTGAAGGGTTAAATATTCGAATTTCAGCTGCACAAATCATACAATTCTAGTATATCATTCCTCAGGGCCTATGTCATCTTTGGAGATGCTGTCCGGAGGCACTTTTTAAGGAAAAGAGCGAGAGTAAGTTCTTGAAAGACGTTCTTGAGTGTGTCCACGAGTGACGGAGTGTGAGATCAGAGGGAGAGGTCAAAGGGTCTCCCCAAACCAGCTTCTCCTGATCTGGCACGCCACACGGCTGATGGGTAGGTGTATCCTGAACACACTTCACCCGATGAACCCGGGCACCCCTGCTAAATGTCTAAACGTAACGAATCACTTGAATTGCTGAAATTATTTTTTAATGTATTTTCTGAAATGAATTTAACTTCAAAAGGTTTGAGACCACTGGTATACAGATCGAATTATAAGCCCCTTTGCTCCACTGGAGTAAGTTTGGGAAACTGTCCTAGAAGTTATAGTTGTCAACTAACGAAGCGTCAAGCCATTTCCCCGCAGGCGTAAGCAGAGTGGTTAGTTCGTCATACAACTCCAACTACGAATACGCTGCTTGCTTCTAGCACTCACAAACGTATTTTATTTATTTATTTTTTATTAATACCCCAAACTAGGCAAGTGCCCGAATTATGGTGGTAATAAATAAGAAAATATAAAATGAAATCATAAGACAATATAAAAACATATAAAATAATGAAACAATTACACAATGTTGTCCATATATCGTAATACAAATGGTAAAACAAAAACAAAAATAATAAATACAGGGTTTTCCAATAAGAGGTGTTATTTTGATATTCAATCGTAAAAGATCAATGGTTTCGTTGCTTGTGTGGCACGTAGCGCCGTCTTGTTGAAAGTAAACGTTGTCCAGATCAATACCATCCAATTCCGGCCATAAAAAATTATTTTGGTCTTTCTTCCTGAAAGAAGAAAGACCAAAATAACACCTCTTATTGGAAAACCCTCTATACAGGGTGTATCGGCACGTACCCGACAAACTTTAACCAGTTTTTTCTTAGGACATTTGGAGTAAAAAATGTTATGGGCACTTTGCTGTCCGCTAACATTTTTTTTCAATTAAAAACAAAAAATTATAAAAAAATCCACACTCCGTCACTGTCATTGGCATTGTTTCACGTGTTCAACAGCTGTTATTAGCAAGTGTGTCAAAAAGCGTCTTCGCTCTTTCATACACACTAAATAATAATAGTTAAAAATGAGACGAATGGTGCCATGCCATTTCGTTGTGATTGTAAAAGCGCGCCAATGTAGGTACGTACGTATATTATTCAACGAAACTCGAATAAAATATTGCCAGGTGGGTTTTCAAACTGTGACAATAAAACAGTGGTGACACGTGGTGAAAATATGAATGATAATTTTTTTATTAAAAAAAAATGTTACCGGACAGCAAAGTGCCCACAACATTTTTTACTCCAAATATGCTAAGGAAAAGCTGGTTAAAGTTTGTCGGGTACGTGCCGATACACCCTGTATATATGATAATATGGATAAAGACGGAATGAATCCACTTAATGTTCTTTCTTCAGTCAGACAATAATTTCTTTCAGGAAGCTTTCCGATTTTGTTCTGCCACTTTCTATCAGCCATTTGGTCATTCGATTTTGAAGAGGGTCTGTTTTAACCTTACTGCATTGCTGCTTGAACCCATTATACACCTTAGGAGCCAGGAATACATGGAAACGTTTTGGGACTATCATCCTTTGTTCTGATCTTAGTCTTGTTTGTGTAACTGTGATCTACAAATCTGTGAAGCTTGGGATTATTCGTATAGTACATAATGATAGCATGTATATACATCTGTCTTACGTCTAGTAATTTAGTTTCCTTAAATAAGGGTGTCGATGGATACATATAAGGTGTTTTATCCATCACTCTTATTACAGCTTTTTGTGCCTTGGCTAACGGATCTAGTATAGTCTTGGCTGCACCGCCCCAGCTTGGTATGCACACAATTTTAATGGTTTTCTTATCAACAATGTTGCGTATATCTTTCAAGAAGAAAATATTATGTCATATCGACTTCTGACGAGACCCAAATTAAATATTTTATTAATTTTAATTTTGCCATTTAAACATCCAAGCTTACACATGTCTAATTTATTATTAACTTAGATAGAGAAACAACAGCGAGTGTTACTTTTACGTCCTGGACTGTTTAAACAAACATCACAAGTGACATATATATAATATAGGTATATAAAAACACACGCGTATTCGAATGCAACGTTGTATCAAAATTTCAAAGCAATCGGAGAAGAACTTTCGGAGATTTAAGATTTTTAACAATGAATTGTCAATCAGACGCAAAATTTAAATAACGTTAAATTAGATATAAAATATAATCTCGTAGATGGCGTTAATTAAATTATTTTAAGAAAATACACTGTATGCAAGTTATTGTTATTGATTAATCTTTATAACGAATTGGTGTACGAATACCAAAAAATATGTTTTAGATAAATTGAAGGTATTCCTATCGCTTCGCTCGATTAGAATACAAATAAAAAATAAGTTACTCAATACAAAATATCAATGCAAACTACTAAAACATATTTTTTTTCAATAGAAATGTATGAACACATAATAGAAACAACTTTTAAAAAATACCGTATTATAGCCAAGATTATCTGTGACAGTTTCACTTGATTAACTTTTTTGATTTCTTATAAAATTATTTGCAAAATAAATAAAAACAAGTTTTTTGCTTGAAATTGAACGTTTCTAGACTCAAGCGATTATAATGTTATTTTATTTTATTTTGCCTGTTACCTACGATATAAGGTATACCAAGAATATACACATTTTTGTCTTGGAGCTTCCTCTTGACGCCATCTACGAACGCGTAGATTATAACGAACGTTAAGTTTACCCGTAAATTTTTATTATTTTTTTCTTTATTTTTATATTGATTTCCCTATTAAGAATGATGACCACGAACCGACACTGATTTCGAGTGGAATATGATTCAGCTTTGGCCGTAATATAATTTAACCCATTAGCGATTCGCACATATGCGTAATCTCCACATGAGCGATAGCAACGCTTCGGTGCGCTGATGTGACCCTCTTCAAGAACGGGCAAGAGAATGGGGTCATCTGTCACTGCCAGCACCCCCATAATGCTGGGGTATAATCCAGACTAATCCAGACTGGTCAAAGCTTTCAAATAGAGGGCAGCAATAAGATTAATTCATTTATTAATAAATGAAATATTCATTTTGGTAATCAAATTCACAGAAAATTTCTAGAATAATTAATTAATTAACGTTTCCCTGCTTTTTATGTGAAATACCCACAAGATTCTCAACTGCTCTCAACCGTCTAGCGACTATGAACTATAGAAGAGTTTGCCAAACTTTTTTGCCCCGTAGACCACTTGCAAATATTTTTTTTCCGTAGACCCCCTGCCTGCCGAATATTGAATTTTCCTAAAACCATTAACATCCCATGTGATAATCATTTATTTTTTTCGTAAAAAGATTCCCTTCCCTTGCCTGCCCAACAACCGGGTGGTGGTATAGTTCCTCTGCCTTTACATTGTGCAGACAGGGGCACCCTTGTGAGGTATTACACCAAATGAAAATGGAGCAGGATAAGCAACGGAAATTTCTTTCTGTAGCTGGCCCTAAAGAATTGCCCCTTAAGTTCTTTGTCAGTGCTTATTCCGATCAGTTCTTCTTGTCACATGATATCCGATTCTTCAACGTTCCATTTCCACAGTCAAAATGTCCTCAAACTTAGTTTTGAAGTTTGTGCAAAGTACATCTAAATGTTGAACGTCATTATTACAATTATTGCAATGTTTTGATTCAATATATTAATTCTGATGAGAAAAGGAACGTAGACTCTATTTATATACCTTAATTAACAACTTTACGATATATAAACATACAAATATAAAATAAGTAATTTCTAAGTTTATTATATTTGTGTTAGGTGTATTGTGTCATTTACGGAACTCCTAAATGTTGACTTGAGATAAATGGGGGTCCGCTCGTATGTACCCCCATTTGAATCTCGTGGACCCCCAATTTTTTTTCTGGCTGACATAGACCCCCAGCATGCCGGTGTAGGTAGAGAGGATGCATCGTCAAGCAACTCAATCTTGCGTCATTCACATTCATACATAGTTTCATACAGAAGAATTATTGAAGAATTTGTGAAGGTAGAATTAGTTTTTATAAAATATTAGTCAATTTTATTGAATATTTATTGACTTTTAGAAAAATGTATCCCGTATCAATAAAATCAAGATTGATTAAAGATAATTCTGAATTTGAAATATCAGTTCAACAATGGCGACGTAGAATAATGGAGTAGATTCCCATTTGAGACCGTTACCGTATTATTTTTCTTTGTCTTGTTCTGTTTCATGTTTCGTTTAGTGTTATTAGTATTATCTTATTATCGTATATTACATTGATGGGTAATGCCTTCAAAAATATTTAAATAAATATTCCTATCAAAAATTTAATGTAATTTTTCTATAAAACAAATTGGAGACGCGATCAGAAATTTACATTTCGAATGAACAACGTTAGCAAACTTGAAACTTTAAACAGAAGAAATACATATTTTAATTAAAATAAAATAATTTTGTGATTATTGCTAGGTAGGTACTTATTGAATGACTTGTCTGTATTCACCCTATCATAAGTTTTGATTCTGAAAATTTCAAAGCTAATTTGAGTTAATTACGCAAGAGAATTTCACATCAGCACCGACTGCCTCACGCGTAGAGGTGTTGGTTATTCATTAAATGGTTCCCTGGGCAGGGCAAATTGGATTGATGACCGGATCTGAATAGTCTGGTCTTCCCCACCTTCCTCTTCGCATCTCGTTCCCTTCCCCACCACCTTGGGGGTGGCATGGTCTCACTGGCTCCAGATTTGTGAAGTATTCACATATACAGGGTGTATCGGCACGTACCCGACAAACTTTAACCAGCTTTTCCTTAGCACATTTGGAGTAAAAAATGTTATGCGCACTTTGCTGTCCGGTAACATTTTTTTTCAATTAAAAACAAAAATCACTATCATTGGCATTGTTTCTCGTGTTCAACAGCTGTTATTAGCAAGTGTGTCAAAAAAGTCTTCGCTCTTTCATACACACTAAATAATAATAGTTAAAATTGAGACGAATCGTGCCATGCCATTTCGTTGTGATTGTAAAAGCGCGCCAATGTAGGTACGAACGTATATTATTCAACGAAACTCGAATAAAATATTGCCAGATGGGTTTTCAAACTGTGACAAAGGATAAAACAGTGGTGACATGTGGTGAAAATATGAATAGTAAATTTTTTATTAAAAAAAAATGTTACCGGACAGCAAAGTGCCCATAACATTTTTTACTCCAAATGTGCTAAGGAATAGCTGGTTAAAGTTTGTCGGATACGTGCCGATACACCCTGTATTTAAAAAAACATCACAGACAACTGAAATTAGTATGTTTGATGATAGAATTTAATGTGATATCTACAATAACGCCATCTATAGGTACGCTATAACAGTGAGATTGGCCGTAAAGCTACCAAGAAAATATCACAGATGGCGGCAGGGTGGAACGGCCCACATTAATTATTAATTAAATTCTAAGCGCCGAGGTAATGGCTTTTTGATACCTCCAGGTAATTGCCTCTCAGCGAGTTTGAGAGAATCCGTACCTACAGTCTGTCAACAAAATTATAAAAATTAGTATTAAAACTTCATTTTTTTAATTAGGTAGGTACCGACCTACTACAGAAACGGTTTCATGAAAAAACAGAACGCTGAAGAAAAGTGAAAGAAAAACCTAACTACCTGAAAGTTTTTTAGGATTCCATATTTATTGGAAATTTGCAACTGTTTGTTTTAACGAAAGTCACTACAAAGATTTGCAAGAACGAAACACAATAGTCCAACACGTTCCAAACTAAATAATAATAATTGAATAACTTGTGTAGCGCCGTTTTTGTAATATCTTAAGGCGAAGATTAATGCTATATCACTATATTGATTAATCTTTATAACGAATTGGTGTACATTATGAATTCCAAAAAATATGCTGAAAATAAATTGAAGGTTTTTCTATCGTTTCGCTTGAGTAGAATACAAATAAAAAAATAAATTACTCAATAAAAAATATAAATGAAAACCTCTAAAAAAAATTGTTTTTCAATAGAAATGTATGAACGCGTAAAGGAAACAATTTTTAAAAAATACAGTATTATATCTAGGATTGTTTGTGACAGTTTCATTTGATTAATTTTTTTGCTATCTTATAAAATTATTTACAAAATAAATAAAAAGCAGTTTTGTGCTTGAAATCGATCGTTTGTAGACTTCGTTTGTCAAGCGATTTGAATGCCTATTACCTACAATATAAGGTATACCAAGAATATAGACATTTTTGGCTTGTAGCTTACAATTATTTCAATTTCCTATTCTATATCTAGTTGTATTATTTACAAACGAAATCAGAAAAACATACATATCTGACTGGTCACTTCAAATATACATACTTTTATTAAAAAAGTCTATGACTTTTCGCGCAGAGGACACAATAATTAATAAGAATTTATTATTATAAGCAATAATTAGTCGACTGAAATGTCTATACTAATTGAAAATATCTCCAGAATAAAAATAAATGCCGCCGACGGGAATTGAACCCGCACCTTCTGATGTCCGGTCAGGTGCTCTAGACCACTGAGCTAAGTCGGCTTATTCCCAACACGCCAGATAAGTCAATATGTACTAGTACTTCAATCAACCATTACTGCTTATTATAAGCATAGTGCAATGCAATACATTCAATATTTTGAAATAATATTTATGAAATAATTCGAATAAGAAAAATTAAAGCACGTAGATGGGCACAAAAAACGCGGAATTTAAGTGTTAAAAGATTAACACAAAAAGGGTGAAAGCCAGAAAAATTTGAAATGATGGCCTAAAACACCTCGAAGGATGAAAGCCAGAAACATTTGAAATGGTGGCCTAGAACACCTTGAAGGATGAAAGCGAGAAACATTTGAATGATGGCCGAGAACACCATGATAGATGAAAACATTTTAAATGATGGCTTAGAACACCTTTAAGGATGAAAGCGAGAAACAATTGAAATGGTGGCCTAGAACACCTTGATAGATGAAAGCCAGAAACATTTTAAATGATGGCCTAGAACAACTTGAAGGGTGAAAGCCAGAAACATTTGAAATGGTGGGCTAGAACACCTTGAAGGATGAAAGCGAGAAACATTTGAATGATGGCCGAGAACACCATGATAGATGAAAGCCAGAAACATTTTAAATGATGGCCTAGAACAACTTGAAGGGTGAAAGCCAGAAACATTTGAAATGGTGGCCCAGAACACCTTGAAGGATGAAAGCGAGAAACATTTGAATGATGGCCGAGAACACCATGATAGATGAAAGCCAGAAACATTTTAAATGATGGCCTAGAACAACTTGAAGGGTGAAAGCCAGAAACATTTGAAATGGTGGGCTAGAACACCTTGAAGTATGAAAGCGAGAAACATTTGAATGATGGCCTAGAACAACTTGAAGGTTGAAAGCCAGAAACATTTGAAATGGTGGGCTAGAACACCTTGAAGGATGAAAGCGAGAAACATTTGAATGATGGCCGAGAACACCATGATAGATGAAAACATTTTAAATGATGGCTTAGAACACCTTGAAGGATGAAAGCGAGAAACATTTGAATGATGGCCTAGAACAACTTGAAGGGTGAAAGCCAGAAACATTTGAAATGGTGGGCTAGAACACCTTGAAGTATGAAAGCGAGAAACATTTGAATGATGGCCGAGAACACCATGATAGATGAAAACATTTTATTCCGTAGCGTTCAAAAAAATTTAGATGAATTAATTCTAAAAATAAATAATTTAATTAAAAAACCGGACTTTATAGTGTTAACCGAAACATTTACGAACGCTGAGTCACCGTCTTACCACTTACCTGAGTACAACTATATTTCTACCAAAGTAGACATCAATAAAAATTCGGGAATAATAATATTTGCAAGCAATAAATTTAGTATTGTTAACATATTAGAACATCCAATACACTTAGTAAACTGCATCGAAGTACATTTCAAACTCGGCAAATCCATATACCATCTAATAGCTATCTATAGAACGCATGGCTCGAGTATTATTACATTTATTAATGACCTCAAATACATATTATTAAAATTAAAAAATAAACTTTGCTTCGTCGTAGGAGATTTTAACGTTAATATTAATGAAAAAATAGAAAATAATAACAAAAATGAATACATCAATTGTATGACTGAACAAAATTTTATATCTTGCATAAATAAAAATACTAGGGAAATAAAAGAACATACTCCATCTTGTTTAGACCACATTTGGACAAATATAAACATTAAAGATCTTCACAAAATAAAATCAATTGTTTGGAAAACTAACATAACTGATCATCACTCATGCTTACTTCTGTATAATAATAATATTAAACATAAAAAACATAATTTATTAACCAAAAAATCAACAATAGATATGACTATTCTCTCTGAAAAATTAAAAAAGGAAGATTGGAATAATGTTTTAAACAGTGATGATACTGAAATTTGTTCGACTAACTTCGAAAATATTATGTCACAACACATTAAAAATTCGACAACTGAGATAACAACACACATAAAATCAAAATTAAGATGTTTAAAACCTTGGATTACCAAAGGACTTATTATATCTATCAGAAATAAAGAAAAACTTTACAAAATAACTTTAAAAAATCCCCAAGATGAAAAAGCATATATTTTCTATAAAAAATATAAAAATAAATTAACATCTTATATTAAAAAAAGTAAAGAAGAGTATTTTAAAAATAAAATATTATCTTCAGAAAATAACCATAAACAAATGTGGAAAACTGTTAATTTCGCCATAGAAAATACAAAAAAAACACAAAACATTAAGTACATTGAACATGATAAAAAAATTATAGATGCCAATATACAGCCTAAACAATGTGCAAACATATTTAATTCCTTCTTTGCAAATGTTGGGAAAAATCTTGCGAAAAATATTCATAAGCCTTCAAACCAAGAAAACCATAAAAATAAAAATATACAGAAACGTAATATACTTTCAATGTTTGAAACAACAACAGAATGTGAAATCTCGAAAATAATAGAAAATATGAAAGGAGGTTCGTCCCCCGGTTTTGATTCTATTACGACACACATGTTAAAAACTATGAAACCTCACTTAATAAAACCTATCACTCATTTAATAAACTTAAGTTTAACAAATGGAATTTTTCCAATGAACTACAAAACCACAATAATCTCACCTATTTACAAATCTGGAGATCCACATCAAGCAACGAATTATCGCCCAATATGTCTAATTTCTAATATAGGAAAGATCTTTGAAAAAATAGTTAAAAAACAATTGGTAAATTTTCTAGATAATAATAAAATATTACACAAAAACCAGTTTGGCTTTATAAAATCACTCAGCACACAAGATGCTATTGCTAACGTAACTTCATACATTTACGAATCACTAGATAAAAGTAAAAAATGTGCGGGTATATTTATTGACCTTAGAAAGGCATTCGATAGCATATCCCATGAGATGCTATTAAAAAAATTGAATAATATCGGCATAAAAGGCAACGCGATTAAATGGATCACCGACTACTTAAAAAACCGTCCTCAATTAGTAAAAATCAATGGTGTTAATAGTGATCAAGAGATTACAAGCTTTGGAATCCCCCAAGGTACAGTGCTTGGACCAATTCTATTTACTATATATGTAAACGATATTTTTTTTCAACCTTTACACGGTCAAATTACGTCATACGCCGATGATACAGTATTAATAATAAGTGATAAGACTTGGGAAAATGTAGAATTAAAGGCCACGGAAGACATCAACACGCTCAAGAATTTTTTCGACACTAATTTACTGTCACTTAATAATGAAAAGACATTTGTAATTCCATTTGCAATACATACAAATGATACTCCTAAAAATTTTAACATTGTCATACATAATAATACTAAAATTCACAGCCAAAACTATTGCAAATCAAACTGTACAGTACTAAAAACAACAAATAAAATTAAATATCTAGGAGTAATTATTGATAAAAATCTGAAATGGAAAGAACAAATAAGTCAAGTAGTAAACAAAATTAGAAAATTAATATATATATTTTTAAGAATTAGAAACTTTCTGTCGATAAAAAATCTATATTTAATTTACTATGCCTTAGTTCAATCCACTTTACAATACGCTATTATTAGTTGGGGATCCGCGTATAAATGTAACCTTCTTCCAATTGAAATTATACAAAGAACAATTATTAAAATTATATTAAAAAAATCCTTTGACTACCCAACAGAACGCCTGTTTGAAGAATTTCAAGTACCTACATTTAAAGACCTATATATTAAAAACTCATTAATCCAAATTATAAAAGAAAAAGATAAATATCAATTTTTAAATGAAAACAGAACGCGACTTAGACATGTTTTTCTATGCCCAAAACTAAATACGTCTTTTGCACAACATCATTATACTTACCAGGGAAGAACTTTTTTCAATCGTTTACCAGAAGAAATCAGAAGCATTAATGATAAAACCCGAATACTGCTCTCTGTCAAGAGACACTTTAAAAATATTCTGAAAAAAAAAAAACTACTGTCACTTAATTAATCTCACAAATATCCTTAGTTTTCCATAGCTTCCTTTCTTTTTAAAAATTTAATAAATAATATATTATCCTTCACTACTTTCCAAAGAAATATTACAGCAAACATACATTTATGTACAATGAATTATTTAAGTACTAACTAACAACAACATTTATGTACACTCCCCTTCCATACACAAGCAAATGCTTTCAATGGAAGAGTAGTAAAAAACCAATGATGTAAAATGAATTATGTCCCATGTAAAACATATTATTAAAAATAAAAAATAATTATAAAAAAAAAAAAAAAAATATGATGGCTTAGAAAACCTTGAAGGATGAAAGCGAGAAACATTTGAAATGATGGCCGCATGATAGATGAAAGCCAGAAACATTTTAAATGATGGCTTAGAACACCTTTAAGGATGAAAGCGAGAAACAATTGAAATGGTGGCCTAGAACACCTTGATAGATGAAAGCCAGAAACATTTTAAATGATGGCCTAGAACAACTTGAAGGGTGAAAGCCAGAAACATTTGAAATGGTGGGCTAGAACACCTTGAAGGATGAAAGCGAGAAACAATTGAAATGGTGGCCTAGAACACCTTGATAGATGAAAGCCAGAAACATTTTAAATGATGGCCTAGAACAACTTGAAGGGTGAAAGCCAGAAACATTTGAAATGGTGGGCTAGAACACCTTGAAGTATGAAAGCGAGAAACATTTGAATGATGGCCGAGAACACCATGATAGATGAAAACATTTTATATGATGGCTTAGAACACCTTGAAGGATGAAAGCGAGAAACATTTGAAATGATGGCCGCATGATAGATGAAAGCCAGAAACATTTTAAATGATGGCTTAGAACACCTTTAAGGATGAAAGCGAGAAACAATTGAAATGGTGGCCTAGAACACCTTGATAGATGAAAGCCAGAAACATTTTAAATGATGGCCTAGAACACCTCGAAGGATGAAAGCCAGAAACATTTGAAATGATGGCCTAGAACACTTTGAAGGATGAAAGCCAAAAACATTTGAACTTATGGCCGAGACCACCTTGAAGGGTGAAAGCCAGAAGCATTTGAGAAAAATAGTTATTTAGTGCTACAATTAAAAAAAATGAAATTATCGCCTTCATTTTTTGTATCTACCAAAAATTCTTGCCAGACTGTACAGTGTACACTACTAACTTACAGGAAGGGGGGGGCTTGGGGTAACCTGTTACAATTTAAACAGGTCATAGATAAAATGATGCTGAAATAATAGCAGTGACATTAAATAACGGTGACAAAAACGATATCATCAAAATAATAGTGACAAAATCACCTGCTGTAGATCTCTAATCTGCAAATAGCATAAAACAAAGTTTGAACAAGATCTTGTGGGGTAAAATCAAGCTTTAAGTTTCATATTACAGTATCTGTATATTATGTAAATACAATATTTTTTTCATTGACTTCATTTTAATTGTTAGGGAGATACAATATTTGTGCTCTTAAAAAACATCCCTTGAGGATTTACAACACACTTTAATATGTATAAATCGGTGGGTTTAAGAGATGCAATATTTGAACCCTTTAAATATTTATGGTATCTAGGCTGGTACATTGCAGTATGCAACCAAAATTGGAGATACAAGAGAGTTTTAAATCCTTGTTCTAGTGCCGATCATCCCCGAGTTCCTGTACGACATCCGGCACCCCGACGCGCCACTCAGTGGACCCGCTTCCCCGATATTACAGAGACACGAGCCTCCCACCCCCTGCCCCTGTCTGCCGCCTGGATTCAACGCCTCAAGGGACCTGCCCCCAACACCGCCCAGCAATGAGACTGCCGGTGAGTACTGATTGAGTGTAGCTATAACCTTACCTAACCTCATCAACGGGGGACAACTCCCGTGCTTCATTTGTATCCACCTTTTCACTGCTGGCCAACGCCAATAAGGATCTCACGCCAACACCTCCCAGGAATGAAACGGCTGGTGAGTGATGATTGGATGTTGCTCTATCTTAACCTAACCAACCTCCGTGCTTCATTTACATCCCAACCTTTTATCCGAATGTGTTGAAAACCCCACTTCTTTTAATTATACCCTTAACAATACAACTCTGATAAAAATGATGGAGGCCAAAGATTTGGGAGTAGTGTTAGACCCGAAATTCTGTTTTGACCGCCATATCGAATCCATGGTTTCAAAATCTTCCAAGGTATTTGGCCTAGTACTCAGAACATGCAAGAATTTAAAAAAAAGTAAATACCATGAAAATGCTGTACTTTGCGTATGTATGCAGTTCTCTGGAGTACGCCTCTCAAGTCTGGAATCCCACGTATAAGTCACACAAAGAAAGGATTGAGAAAGTCCAAAATCGTTTTCTACGATACCTCGATTTTCGTGGCTATCGTCCTCATCTAAATCATGAGGAGTCAGCCGCGTTTTTCAAGATTTCGTCACTAGAAAGTCGTAGAAACTCCGCAGATGTACAATTATTACAAAAAATAGCCACCTCCGTGATAGATTGCCCAGAATTACTTGAAAGAATTCAATTAAGTGTACCCATCAGATAAACCAGATAAAACCACATATTAAACATCCCTCATTGTAATACTAATTCAAAACAAAATACATTTATTTACCGGGCTTCCCATACTTTCAACAATTCGTACAACACATTTGACTTATTTAACACAACACCTCGCATTTTTAAATCTAAAATCATAAAATAACATTTACATTAGCAAGTTACTCATCACATAGACTAGATCCATCCCATACCCCTCCCTTCCTCCATCCCATCCCATCCCCATAGGCCAATGTAACTTTTTCTCTTATGTTTACTAAATAATTAAGATCCATCAGTGGAAACCTATAATTGGTTGTATTTTATATTACTTATACTGCTACACTTACTAGTAATTAGTAGTTCTTATTCGAAGTATGATACAGTTAAAAGTGACCGAGGGGAATAGGGTCCCATTAGCTCAGTTGGTAGAGCACTGTCCCGGAAAGACAAGGGTCCTGGGTTCGAGTCCCAGATGTGACCGTTTCCTTTTCTGATTTTTCTGTTTCAGATTTTCGTTTAGAAATCACTAATATTGTCTTCAATATTTAAAATATTATAACTGTTGGTTTTCCAAATAACACAAAATAAAAATAAAAATAAATAAGTATATGAATATGAAAACTCAAATCTTTCAAGAAAGGCCAACAAATACAATATTGTATTTATGATTCAATCCAAAATAGCCTACGCATATAATTTAGTTAAGTATGGAGCCTCGACTCACAGTAGAACGCTAACATGCTGACTGATTGATGGCCATGTGCTGCTGTCATATAATGTAAAATATGAAACAATATATTATTGTGTTCTGGTTTCAGTCAATGTCACGGCTCTGGAGGTGATCCGGCACAAGGAACTGGTCGAGGAGACGGTAGAAGTTGGTGTTATGTTTGCTTCCAAAGCCTTCGTACAACTCTTGGCCAATCCCATCGTAGGACCGCTGACACACAAGTAAGCACTTTCTCATTACATGCTTTTACCGGTCTTCGATAGTAGAGAAATACTTCTGTCGGCTCCAACAGGAGGTCTAGCCCCGTGTCTAGTATGGTCATTTCTAGTACAGGCCACGCGCTTTGCAGCCTAGAAGCTTTGAGACTCGCGATGATAGCGCACCTGTACCCGACTTCGCCTGCATGAGAACCAACCCATCGCTTTGACAACACTCTGCAATTCACCTCCACCACATATGATGTCGGGCATCCCCCTCGGGAATTCACCATCGTTCATCTCCAACATCCACAGATTTATTTATTTACTTTACTAACACACTTTTTACATATGAAGAGTAAAAATTATATGTTAATAAAATACATATTTAGTATACATAACTAAACTGCCTCAGTAACAATATTTTGTATGTGTTTGTTATAAATTAGGGTCCTTTTAATTAAACACCATTCTTGAGAGCAAACTGAATCACTTTATTTAACAATAAATATCCACTATCACATGATATGACTAGGCACTTTTTACAGTAAATACTCTAGATACAGGTTAGTTCCTGTGGTTCTTTAGGAAAGGTGAAACCTTTGGTTATTTTTGAGCAAGAGAGAGTTTTTAAGGAAACCCAACCTTTTATATAAAAATACTGTTGACATACTTCAGATTCAAAAAGGCCGCAAAACAGGGATCGTCTTTGCGGACACAATTTAATCATAAACAAATAGCAGAGGCAAGAACCTTTCATAAACAATATTACCTAACCTTCATAGGTGTCACTAGTGGTATATAATTACTCTGAAAATTATACAATGTTAAGTGATAAATTAAAGATGTCTGTCATAAGTATTCTGGGCAATGAGGAACACACATGGTAGTTAGTACAAGAATTTCTGCAGTGAAATAAATTCTGACTTCTTCGGACTTTGGACACAGTGGAATCCTTAAGCTTATCAATGCAAGCAATTCTGGGCTATCAAATGCATCATTTAGAATTTTATATAGAAATACCATAAGTCAGTGAAAATCCTTCTGTTAGACAATTTAAGCATATTCATGTTTACATAGATAAATGTCTAACTATTTTATATTTTTCAGAATCGGCTACAGTGTCCCCATGTTTACTGGCTTCATCATAATGTTCCTTTCTACACTGAGTAAGCTTATTTTTATATATATTTTTTATTTTTTTTTTATTTGGGAAACAAACAGTTATACAAATATATTTTAATACAAATCATTTTTACCAAGTTGCATAAACCAGTAAAGTTTCCACAGAAGATTCATTTTATATATAGGTAGAAAAACATATGAATATAAATAATACAATACAATATAAATACTAACTAGTAGAAAAGGAAAATCTCCAAAAAAATAAAAATAAAAAGACTACAGATTCAACCCATACAAAAACAATACACACACTAACACTATTAAGTTTCCCGCAACGATCGAACGCTACTCTCTTAGGAATGCTATGAATCCTGCGAGGCTCGTATTGAACACATCGATATTTGTGCATAATCTATTAAAGGTGCTACAGCTTCTTCTTATAAATACATTTTCAAGATAATTAGTATTGCTCTTAGGAATATAAAATGTGTCCGGAGATCGAGTTACTCTTAATGGACATCTGAAATGAATATTTTGTAAAAGGTATGGGCTATCAATAAAATAGTGGATTATCTTATATAGCATTACTAGGTCTCTGATATCTCGGCGTTGATCAAGAGTTTTAAGGTTCATGGACACATTGTTTTCATCATTTCGCATGCGATAAGAGACATATTTCAAAAACTTTTTCTGAACTCTTTCTATATCATTATACTAATACATTTATTTTACTGCAACATTTATGTTAGATAACTTTCTTACATTTTTAAAGACAATTAATGCTGCGGTAGAAGCCATAATACTCATCCACAATAAAAAAAATATTTTTTAACCCTAATTGTATAATATAGCAAATACGTCCGGATTTGTGTTATTTTATTTATTTGTGTTTCAAATATAGGCCCCGTAGTAAGCGTGAAAGATGGTTTGAATGGGAGATATGTAAATACGAATGTTAGAGGGAAAATTGTGAAAATATTTAATAAAACACGACTCGTTTGAAGTAGAGCAAAAACCTCTCGACAAATGCTTTAATTGCGTTTAAAGATACACTGCGAATTTTTTCATTCCTATAACATATTAAATAACAGCACAAAACGTGTTTTGGATAATTTTCAGAGCTTACTTTGCGATTTATTTCTAACGAGGGAATTTCATGTAATTAAAGTTTCGGCATAACAACTGTTTAGATATTATCTTTAAAAATAACATATATTTTTTTCGGAACTTAAAAACTTCAAGAGGTAACGTGAAACTTGTTACAAATCGTGAATGCGGGGGCTTAAAAATTTAACGAGAAACTTGTTATAAATCGTGAATGCGGGGGATTAAAGATTTAACGAGAAACTTGTTATAAATCGGCAGAAATTGAGAATGCGGGGACTTAAAGATTTAACGAGAAACTTGTTATAAATCGGCAGAAATTGAGAATGCGGGGACTTAAAGATTTAACGAGAAACTTGTTATAAATCGACAGAAATTGAGAATGCGGGGACTTAAAGATTTAACGAGAAACTTGTTATAAATCGACAGAAATTGAGAATGCGGGGACTTAAAGATTTAACGAGAAACTTGTTATAAATCGACAGAAATTGAGAATGCGGGGACTTAAAGATTTAACGAGAAACTTGTTATAAATCGACAGAAATTGAGAATGCGGGGACTTAAAGATTTAACGAGAAACTTGTTATAAATCGACAGAAATTGAGAATGCGGGGACTTAAAGATTTAACGAGAAACTTGTTATAAATCGACAGAAATTGAGAATGCAGGGACTTAAAGATTTAACGAGAAACTTGTTATAAATCGACAGAAATTGAGAATGCGGGGACTTAAAGATTTAACGAGAAACTTGTTATAAATCGACAGAAATTGAGAATGCGGGGAAGATTTAACGAGAAACTTGTTGTAATCGGCAGAAATTGGGATTAAAGAAATCGATTTTCAGTGATGGCAACTCGGCAATTATTGTGAACTAATGATTAACATTAAAAAATACATTTTTGCTCTACCTTCTTGTGCATATAACGAAATATAATATGAAAAATAGTATAAGCAATAATTAGTCGCCTGAAATATCCACACAAATTGAAAATATCTCGAAAATATACTGAAAATAATTGAACCCGCACCTTCTGATGTCCGGTCAGGTGCTCTGCACCACTGAGCTACGTCGGCTTATTTCCAACACGCCAAATAATTCAATATTTACTAGTACTTCAATATTTCAGGCGACTTATAATCATTTCAATTCTTGTTTTATAAACACTTTAGTTTATCATTAAAAAAAATCATTTTGATATCCTTAAATTCGACTTACAAATGAACAATATACGTATGAACACTAATTTTTCGAATATAAATTTTGAATAATGACCCAAAAAACACTTTTTTCAATATATTTCAATACGGTGGATAGGTATAAGCCTATACCCATTCAAATTTTCCTAAGCTAATATCTCGTTGAAAATTTCAAAGATTGTTCTTCTTAGTGCCAGGAGTGTTTAGAAAGTTGTTGGAATGGTAGAGAAGTCAAGGAATACATAACGCAATATCTCTGCACTGGAATAAGATACAGAGTCGAATTAAAGTCCATGTAATATAGTTTTTTAACAGTAACGTTGTGGTATACAGTAGTGAATGGTGGAAGAACTTGGAGAAAGAATTGCGGGGTTCACTGGTAGTTACTAGAAAACTTTAAATAATTGTTTTAAATTGTTATCCAACTGATACAAAGTGTTTTTAAAATAAAATGTGTTTAATGACCGTGTGGCTATTTTCTGCATATTTACTGATTATTTATTTATTTATTAAATGGGCAATCATTACTTCCTCTACTTCAAATTGACAACAACGACAATAATTAAATTAATAAATTATTTATTATTTTAAATCTATTCATTTATTTAACGCCCAGAGGGCTTTTACATGTAGGTGGTACAATTTTAATGACAGTTTTGAAACATGAGAAAGAAATATTAAAAATAACAAGAACATAAATTTAAAAAATACAGCAATTTGACTGGCTTACAAAAATATAACTTCCATTTAGGAATAGTGTTTAAATAAATCTTTTACGTGATTAATATTAAATATATCGACATCACCTAAGTATTGGTTTCCCATAGTGTGAAACCGTTGTATTGGGGAGTTCGCAATGTAATTGCGCTTATGTGTGTTGCAGTGGAATAGTGTATTTTGTCGTATTGTTATTGTAGGTATTCGTAAGTTTACGAGTTGCAGAAGTTCGCAACAGTCGAATTTAGAGTTTAAAATTTTTAATAAAAAAGTTAAGTCGTTTATTTTACGCCTGTCTTCCAATGTGTGTATTTTTAGAGTATTTAATAAGAAATGATATTGTAAGTCTTCTAGTGGGATATTTAATTATATGAAAACATTTTCTGTATTTCAGTTTTCGCGTTCGGACGTTCCTATAGCGTTCTCTTCATTGCCAGAGCCCTCCAAGGAATTGGGTCCAGTTGTTCGTCTGTTTCTGGAATGGGGATGCTGGCAGAGCGCTATCCTGATGACAAGGTAAGATAATAGAACATAGTACTTCTACACATTAAGATTTGAATACTAATCTTCCATAGAATCGATAGTTTGTGTTTGGAAGAGGGTAGAATTTTTATTATTGTACCTTTTGATACACGGTGCGCATTGATAACAGTAGAGTCTTTTTGTGCCCTTTACGGCACAAACTGGGAATAAAACTATCTTGTTTTGTATTATGGCGTTAGAAAGAGACAACACCACGCTTTGTATTTTCACTTAAAAGTTTACTTGACACGGTTGTTGTATTTTCCAAATAAGTCAATGCATTCTACAATATACTGATTTTTCCGAAACCGTATGAAATTACCGAAATAAATTTTGGTCCCACCCGATTGGCATTAGGCGACGTCGGTGGAGTTGTCGACTCCATTTTCTGGAAAGAAAGGTTCAAACCTCAGTCAAACCATTTTTTTTTTAAGTTTAAAAATTATGGTTTTTTTAATTGCTTTATGCCGTAAATTGTATTAAAAAATATGTAAAATTGATCAATTTAAAAGAGTCTTTAAATCTGCATCCAAAAGATGTATTTTATTTTGGTAAACGTTCAAAAATATAAGAATAGTTAACCTAATTGAAACTGAATGTCAACCGGGAATATTTAGTAAATAGGCCCCTGGCAAATGCTGATATCATCTGCGCATGCGCCGGTCTGCCGCTCCTCTCTCTTCCACACAAATCAATTGAAACCTTGTTTCCAGGAACGCGGTAACGCCATGGGCATTGCGCTAGGCGGACTGGCTCTCGGCGTGCTGATCGGTCCGCCGTTCGGCGGGGTCATGTATGAGTTTGTCGGGAAGTCTGCACCGTTCCTGATACTATCAGCTTTGGCACTTGGTGATGGACGTAAGTACAACATAATGTAGTAATTTGATGTTTCATTTATTGTAATCATCTTTCCCTTGTCCCCAACCGCCTGAAGCCAGAGAGACTATGGCCTTCCCTTTATGGGGAGGGGAATGAAATGGGAAAGAGGAAGGTGGGGACGTACCTGGCTATTCTGATCTCGTCTTCAAACACGGCTAAAACCATTTAAAGCAACGCTTTGATTTTGAATGGTGGTCTTTCACAATATTATATAAAATATATTATATCATAGTAAAAGTTAATACTTCTTCGTCTGCACCTTCTATCGCTGTATTAATTTACCTCAATCAACAAAGTTACTAAAAACTACTGCTCTGTAACTACTTTCATGGTACCTATTATGTATCAATTTTATTTGAACTCCTTTGTACAACAGATCTCTTTATGGTAACTTGTGTTGTACTTACCTTACCTATAACAATATACACATTTAATTGCCATAAAGGTAATAATTCATGAATAATCTTTAAATAGACATTGTTTTCGAAGTAAATGCTCTGGTTTAATCGCCGTACACAATTGGATAAAAGAGACAAAGATTTATTTCGAAGCGATATAAAGAAGATTTGAATTAGAATGCTTGTTACAGTTCTGCAACTTCTGATGCTACAGCCGGCCGTGGTGCGGCAAGAATCAGACCCTCCTTCACTGAAGGCGCTTGTCATGGATCCGTACATTATCATTGCAGCTGGTAACACTATTATCCTTTTCACATCAACTCCACATTTATGACTCAAGTCTTTTTTGAGAGTCTGGCGTGAATATTCGAATTTCAAATGGTGACACTATTTCAAATTCTAATACTCGCAAATCTCACGACGTTCATATAATAATACTTCCATTAATCTTACAGTATTCACACAAAAGTCCCACAAATCTCGAAACATTCGCATAATAGTCACGTCATGTGAAAGTTCCATAAATCTTACAGTATTCACACAATAGTCCCACAAATCTCGAAACATTCACATAATAGTCACGTCATGTGAAAGTTCCATAAATCTTACAGTATTCACACAATAGTCCCACAAATCTCGAAACATTCACATAATAGTCACGTCATGTGAAAGTTCCATAAATCTTACAGTATTCACATAATAGTCCCACAAATCTCGCAACATTCGCATAATAGTCACGACATGTGAAAGTCCCATACTGTATTCACACAATAGTCCCACAAATCTCACGACGTTCACAGAATAATCCCATAAATTTTATAGTATTCACACAATAGTCCCACAAATCTCTAAGCATTCGCATAATAGTCACGTCATGTGAAAGTCCCATAAATCTTACAGTATTCAACAATAGTCCCACAAATCTCACAACATTCGCAGAATAGTCATGTCATTTGACAGTCCCATAAATCTTACTATTCTAGTCTACAAAATGTCACAAAATTTAGACGAAATTTTACAATGTTCACAAGATAGTCCTAAAACCAACTAAAATATACAAATGACTATTTCATAACTTCCATAATGTTGGTACCTACCTCACGATATTCACACAATAATTGCGCAGTCGTCCAATAAACTTTAAAATATTCCTAAAAAAATCCCACTAATCTCATAACAATTGTTCAATAGTTCAATAGCCTCACAATCTTTACATGAAAGCTTCGTAATCTTCACAATATTTCAGTAAAAGCCTCGAAAATCTGATACCTTTTATCGAAACCTCATGAGATTCATTAAAAATCCCCGTAAATCTCATAAAAGTACTTACACAATAGTCCAAAAATCCTCACAATTCTAATAAAAAAAATCCTCATAAATCTGACAGTTTTTGCACGATAGTCCAATAAACCACAATTTTCACACGAAACCTGGTATATTTCACAATATTCACACGAAAGCCTCGCAAATCTCATAATATTCACACAAAACCTCGTAAATCTGACAACGTTTCCATGATAGTCCCGATATCCGAACAATCCTAAGGTAATTTCCTTTTGGTTCCAGGTGCCATAACCTTCGCCAACATGGGCATAGCCATGCTCGAGCCGTCCCTGCCTATCTGGATGATGGACACCATGGGAGCAGGGAGGTGGAAACAAGGAGTCACCTTTCTTCCTGCCAGCATCAGTTACCTTATTGGTACGTCACGATTATCAATTTTTAAAAAAATACTAATAATAGCAGTCAATTAATGGCGCTGTTATGTAATAGTTCATCTCGAGCACGATTTCCAGTAAATAATCTCACCTAACATAATAATTATGTAAGGAATGTACAATATTATAAACGGTGTCCAGAAATTCATAGATTTCGTAGTATAACTTTTTAAATATTTTGTTATACTTTTTAGACACTTTTACAAATTTACACATTTTATTTTTAAAGTATCTACGTCTGGCGGTTTGTTAAAAAACGAACATTCAGATCGTGCGGTGAAAAGTCTTACAATGCGTTCCAAACCTTTGCCTCAATTTATCAAATTTTCTGCACATTATCTGGTTATTTCAATGTGCACTTTTCAGCGGTCAGTGTACGACTGATGTCGTAGTTTATTCAAAGTATTCTCAAACTCTCCTGGTGCCAAAAATATGGTCACGAAAGTTTTCCTCCATCGCATTGAAAATACCCAGATGTCTTTATAGGGCAAGTCTATTAATTTGGATGTAGATGATTGTATACATTTTAAAATCTTCTTTTTCGTTCCAGGAACCAACCTGTTTGGACCACTTGGCCACAGAATGGGCCGCTGGCTGGCGGCCTGTCTGGGGCTTGTGATTATCGGCGTCTGCCTCATCTTGGTGAGTATCTGCTTTTTCCTTGTTAGGACGCAGCTCTCTTCGCAGTGATTCCAATTACACTGTACCTACCAGGGTTCCTTATGGTATACCTAGATTTAATGAATTACAAAAAATATATTTACAGCGGACCAACCAAGGATCCTTTGTTATATTTCTAAATGGTATATTTGTGCTTCTGTCTGTTTGTGTACTTAGTTCTTCTAAACTATGCAACGGAGTTTGAGAGGGTTTTCACTATCATTTAGAGAATTTCTTCCGAAAGGTTTATAAATATAAAACATGGATATTATATTTAATGAGGGTAGAGAAAAGTCGAGCAACGCCGGGTACACGTCAGCTAGTTATATTATAAAGAGCAATTGAAGTGAAGTAACACAAAACGGCGCTATACAAATGTTATATTATATTATTATCCGTATCTGGAATTCACGCACCTAATACAAAAACTTTATTTAAAAAATATATATATCAATGACTATTTAAATACAATGCATAGTAGTTTGTTCAAAGTCTTCGTTGCTAGGAATTCCTGGTCTGAGGCGGACTGTAGAGTGTAGGTTGTTGTTTTGGTGTAACATCATTATTTCCTCATGTTGATGTATGTTGATTTCCACATCTTCATGTTTGTTGCCTTTAGGTTGTGTTGCTGTTACTTCATAAATTAATAGTGGACCCACCGGGGATCCTTGTGGTACACCAAAATTTACAAAATACTAAAAAAAATTTCAAATGTTCTCCCAAAAGGCTATAAAATCATTATAGAAACAGAATGTAATAATAATATACCTACACTTCTATATCACACAAGTATTCATCTTACAGAGAATACATAGGCTATCTTTACAAGCGAATAAATTTACTACGAATAATGCAATGAAAATATGATTTACCTTGAAGACCACCCAATTACACGATTATTATCAATTTCTAGGTACGATATTTAAGTACTTATTTGGGTCCTAGCGCAGACCCGTGAAAAATCACTGGGTATTATAACTGTACGATTTGTATTTATAAAATATTTGCCTCAGGATCTCAATGCCTTTTAAAAACAAATATTCCTATTTTTTTGACAAATTAGAGAGACGCAGACGTCAGAATTTTTTTTCCTTTCAAATGAACACCGTTAGTAAACTTGAAAAATCACCTGTCCAAAATTAAAACAAAAGAAATACGCATTTCAAATATAGAATTATTAACGAAATGAAAACTAAATATTTGTCTGACTATAGGTAGGCACCAAAGATATAATAATACAATACTTATATTCTATTTTCTTTGGTAGGCACCTTGAATTCTTCCTCGCTTGTCTGAATCCAAACAATCATCAGTTACAATTTTTTTAATTTTCAAAACAAATTTGAGATTATTAAGCTGGAAATTTCACATCACAGACATCCGAAATTAGCATGTGTAATTAATTAGATACCTTATAATAAACTTGCATTTTAACACCTTTCCCTTTGGTTTGCATATTAAATATCGTTGGGCAATAATTGATTGATAATATTGATGTTCTGATGAAGACCAATTTTACATATTTTTTTAATAAAAGTAAGACAAACATTCCAAGATTACGAATAATCCATTGACACTATTTGAAAATCTCTTACTACCATCACAGTAAGCGGAAAATGTTGCTTGTGTCGTGAAGGAGGACTTGGCCAGCCGAGGAATTGAACAATGAACACACTACGCCTAGGTAGGACCCAAGCGCGATGCAAACTCAGCTACTGACCAACACTAATCGACATGATCCAACAAATCTTGAAAATGATCTAATTTCACATAATATTATTTTTGTTCTAGATCCCAATGGCAACCTCCATCAATCACTTGATCGTGCCCAACGCCGGATTGGGCTTCGCTATTGGCATGGTGGATTCCTCCATGATGCCTGAACTTGGTTATCTGGTGGACATACGCCACAGCGCTGTTTACGGGTCTGTTTACGCCATCGGGGACATTGCCTTTTGCCTGGGTTTTGCAGTCGGTAAGTCTAACATCTACTACTGACAAACATAAATATTTCGCTCGACAAAACCTTATATCAATACGATATTGACTAAATCCATCTTCTATAGTTATTAGGCAACGTTAGACAGTATATACTACAAGGAGAAAACTTTTTTTCCTTTCTTTATTCAGTGACATGGACCACCAAGCTAGGCACATGCCCGTGTTGTGGTGGTTGATTGTGTGGCACGTAGCACCGTCTTGTTGAAAGTAAACGTTGTCCAGATCAATACCATCCAATTCCAGCCATAAAAAATCATTAATCATCTCTCGATATCGCAATCCATTCACCGTAACTGTTGCTCCAGCCTCATTTTCGAAAAAGTAAGGTCCAATGACTCCGCCGGATCATTAACCGCACCAAAAAGTCACACGTTGAGGATAGAGAGGCTTTTCAACAATAACTCTTGGATTTTCCGAGCCCCAGATGCGACAATTTTGCTTGTTGACGAAGCCACCGAGGTGGAAATGGGCCTCATCACTCAAGATGATTTTTCTATGGAATTCTATTAATTAATAATAGTGAATTTTAATAACTGCAATGCGTTGTTGAAGTGTCTATCGTTCCATTTTTATTAATGGCGTAGTTTCTAATTGTCAAATGTCAAAAAATGACAGCTTCAAAAGTAACATCTACCGAAATAGCGGGCTATTCAAAATACACCTCTTATTGGAAAACCCTGTATATACTGTACATTAAAATAATATATCTATAATATATAAGTATATAATATATATAATTATGAAAAATAGAAGAAATTAAAAAGCATAAAAAGTACTTAATACTTATAATTTAATATAAAATAAGTTTAAGAGAATTCAAATTCAAATTCAAAAAAATATTTACTGTTTAAAAATGCAGAGTACAAAGGGTAAAGCTTATAGGTTACATCCTATTTCTTCCAGTGAACCCAACAAATACACATTATATTACATAACCCAACAATTACATGGTAACAAATGTATGTAAATAAAACAGAGGTATTTAATTTATGTAAGGTATTCATTTAAGGTGTAGTGACATTTGTTTAAAAGAAATGTTTTTAGTAATGATTTAAATTTAAGTATGTCGGTTATTTGTTTGATGCTATGTGGAAGGTTGTTATGTACTTGAATGGCCATGTAGTTTGGTCCTTTTTGAAATATTATTTTGTTTGCTTTTGGGATTAATAAGTTTTCTGTGAACCTTATATCGTGTTCATGTGTTGAGTTTTTTTGTGAGAACTTTTCTGGAGATGATATAACTAACAGGCATAACTCCATTGTATATATGTCCGTCACTGTCAGAAGTTTGAGATTTTAAAAAATTGGTCTACATGAATCCCGGTGATCAGAGTTTGTAATTTTTCGTAGGCACCTCTTTTGGATGATAAAAACATCTTTGGCGTTTACTGAGTTTTCCCAAAATACAATAACAATATAGTTTAAATAGCAGCTTCGCTTAACTGTTAACATACACAAGTTTTTTAATTACAAATGCAATTATTAGAGAACGTTGCTCGCAACGCATTTGGTTGGCTACTTGCACGATGTCAATATTGATCAGTTGTTGTGTCTTCGGGGTTTTATCATAAATACACTGATTCAATAAAAGTTCGGTTTTAACGAAACACTTGGATTGACTAATTGACTAATCTAGTGCCATCTATGGGTGAGTTCTTACACTAATATTAAGGATATTGCATAAGTGATGTTTGTTCACAGGGCCCGCGATGTCAGGAACTCTGGTGAATACAATTGGCTTCGAGTGGATGCTTTTCGGTATCGCCATGCTGAACTTCGCTTATGCGCCGCTGCTCTTCTTCCTTAGGGCACCTCCCACTAAGGAAGAGAAAAAGGTACAGTTTAAAAAAAAACAATCCATAAATCGCCTTATTTCCTTTTAAATACACAATTATTCGAAAATAAAATAAAATATTCATCTCGCAGTATTCCCAAATCATACACAATGTTTTCACAGATCTCGCAGTATTCCCAAATCATACACAATGTTCTCACAGATCTCACAGTATTCTAAAAACATACACAATGTTCTTACAGATCTCACAGTATTCTAAAAACGTACACAATGTTCTTACAGTATTGTAAAAACATACACAATATTCTAAAAGATCTCGCAGAATTTCCAAACCCACACAATTTTATCACAGATCTCCCAGTATTCTAAAAACATACTCAATGTTCTCACAGATCTCACAGTATTGTAAAAATATACACAATGTTCTAAAAGATCTCGCAGAATTTCCAAACACACACAATGTTATCACAGATCTCACAGTATTGTAAAAACATACACAATGTTCTTACAGATCTCACAGTATTCTAAAAACATACACAATATTCTTACAGTATTGTAAAAACATACACAATATTCTAAAAGATCTCGCAGAATTTCCAAACCCACACAATTTTATCACAGATCTCCCAGTATTCTAAAAACATACTCAATGTTCTCACAGATCTCACAGTATTGTAAAAATATAAACAATGTTCTAAAAGATCTCGCAGAATTTCCAAACACACACAATGTTATCGCAGATCTCACAGTATTGTAAAAACATACACAATGTTCTAAAAGATCCCTCAGAATTTCCAAACACACACAATGTTATCACAGATCTCACAGTATCCTAAAAACATACACAATGTTCTCACAGATCTCGCAGTATTCCTAAAATATACAGAATGTTATCACAGATTTCAGGGTCACATTTTTTCATAGATTTGACAAATATTTGAATATTCCTAAAAAATCTCACGTACCCATATCCCAAAAATCTGTTGACATTCCCAATAAACTCTCACGGGTTGTAATGTGCTGTTATATTGTTTGCAGTCGCTGATAATAGGCGACAAGTCCTCAGTACGCTATGTGAGCTACCAGAATGATGAGGAGGAATAGCCCAAGGCTCCCGCCATACTGATCTACTAAACAGACCGTTTATACAACTATCACAAATGTCCACGAGTTTACACTTAAATATTTATAGTTTGTTTGAATTAATTTCTGTCCGCTATGAGACGGGAGGCTGTATCTTTATTTGTTTATAGGATTTGTAGTCTATATCTACAATTTATATGACGTGCGAGAATTTAGTTAGTTAGTTAATTTCACGATTGGCGTCGAAAGTGAGTTTATTAGACAGAAACGCTAAGAATATAACGGAAATATGGTACGTGAAATTATGCAAAGGAGACCAAACGGTTCTGAAAAACGTAGCACAAATAATAGAGATCACTCTTCAAGAATTTGACAATTACTCAAGAGAGAGACAGCGTTTTATGACTTATCTGTACATAGTCCGTCCCACTCACTCTTTATCTTGCGGGAAGAATTTTAAAAATCAAACTCTCAAAATACGTCAATTTCACCGTCAGAAAATGTGTAATTAAGCACTCAATGTCATATAAATCTAGATAATTACCACCAATCCTTGAAAACTCAAATAGATTCACTACTAAATTTTTAAATTTTCAATTAACGCTTAATTTTTTTACAAAATTTATATAACCGTTAAACATAATTTACCTGCATATACAGGGTGTATCGGCACGTACCCGACAAACTTTAACCAGCTATTCCTTAGCACATTTGGACTAAAAAATGTTATGGCACTTTGCTGTCCGGTAACATTTTTTTCTAATGAAAATATTTTCATTCATATTTTCACCACATGTCACCACTGTTTTATCCTTTGTCAAAGTTTGAACACCCATCTGGCAATATTTTATTCGAGTTTCGTTGAATAATGTACGTACGTACCTACATTGGCGCGCTTTTACAATCACAACGAAATGGCATGGCACCATTCGTCTCATTTTAGACTATTTAGTGTGTATGAAAGAGCGAACACGCTTTTTGACACACTTGCTAATAACAGCTGTTGAACACGAGAAACAATGCCAATGACAGTGACGAAGTGTGGATTTTTTTTTTTTCTTAATTGAAAAAAAATGTTACCGGACAGCAAAGTGCCCATAACATTTTTTACTCCAAATGTGCTAAGGAAAAGCTGGTTAAAGTTTGTCGGGTACGTGCCGATACACCCTGTATTATTTGGTTCCACGATAAAAAAATACAATGACAATTCAATACAACATAAATTGATTTTATAGTCATTAAAAGCGATGGAAAAAACTAACCTATTTAACATATTTTTTGTTTCAACGTTTTTCATCACTTTAAATCACTTTTTAAAGGTGTGTTGAATAGTCATTGAGTTGAGTTGGCGAGCAATTTTCAGCAGACAATGATGGCTGTTTTACAAATGTACTCATCCAATTTATTTTATTTGATATTTTTTAATAATGGGACATTTAATAAGATACATTTCACGGATTGTTATGAAAATGGCTAAAAGGATCAATATGGCGTAGCATTAGACAAATCAAATATAATCTTCCTCTCATTGGTCAAAAAAACTCGTAAAACCAAAGTTTCGCGGACCAATCAATGCAAAGAACGTATTTGATTGGATTATAAATAGCGAACGATTGTATATAGTTTTTGGCCGTCTAAAATATTGTTATTAAGTGGATTTTCAATAGAATCAGGAATATTGCTTTATTTGGCAATTATATTTTTTTTTTTAAATTTACCAGATGGTAGTTTAAATGATGCATTTCGAATATTATTATAAATTTATTACGCAATGTTTTTTGAATTTCGTGTCAAGCAATATCGAATTTATTTTAAGTAGGCATATAAAAGCTAAATAACTATAAATTATTGTATAACGTAATGCAAACAAATCGTATATTCCTGAAAGGGTACTTGAAATTAGTTTCCATATAGTAGGAGTAAAAATTGCAATATGCACATTGGCATCCAATTTGACAGGCCAGCCCATAAGGGAAAGTGGAACAAACCAAGTTGCGAGGAGAGGGGAGGTGAGATAACCGTTTGCCTTTCAGCGATTTGTTAATAAGTTGACAGTATACAGGCAACTCGCATTGTAATATCACTATTTAGTTCTCGAAAATAAAACTGCCTACGAAATACTAGTCTTTTTCACAATGTCTAATATTCTAATAACTTTAATAACTCTATAAATATAATAAATTCTGGGTTAAGATTTTAGGTATTCCTCCGTTATACATTTATGCACTGAATTGAAAAATAAAATTTTACATAGTTTTAAATACAATTAAAAATCAGAGATTTTTGTTAAAAATCGGAAACAAATACACCAATACAATCAACCGTGTGATACTGCTACGCGAAGAGTGTGCGAGGAAATGACACGCTATTTATGTCCCGCTTTAGTTCGCTATGCGTGAACATGAGAAATCCACACGTCCGCAGTTGTATTTTTATTTACCATCGATACCTACGACCGCATAGCTGTGCGCCAGCCGCCAGCCAGTCGGTCGCGGACCGTCGTTAGATGTGGACCCCTCGCACGTTTTTTTAGCATCTGCCGATGGTTTTTTCATGTTTTCAGCAATTAAATTACAATTATTATCACTTTTGATATAAAATATAATAAACATAAGCGTTAGCTATGAATATTCATATTTTTCCGATATTAAATCGCTTATTTTGAGATGTGTATTGAGTACACAGCACCTGAACGCGTGGATTTTTTTAGGACAGTAAGGGAAAGGTTAAACTATTTAGTTTGACACTTTTACACTGTCACCTCACTCATTTTTGCGTAGCTACGCAATCCGATTCGTAGGCGGTTCGGTTTAAAACGAACATTCAGACCCTGTGCAAGTAGAGTCCCGCAATGAACTGCGCTGCAAACCGTTGTACAGGATCAACAGGATCTGGTTATTTTATTCGGCGGTCAATGTACGACTGACGTCGCAGTTTGTCCAAAGCATTCTCGAAACCGAAAACATGAGATATCCATATTTTACGTTAGGGCAAGTCTATCAAAGTGGATGTCTACTATAATATTTCATATATAATATTTACAATGTTAGTTAATCCAAGTATTAGCTTAGAAAAAGTTTTTTGACAGAATCAGAGTAAATATTGAGCTTGTAAGAAAATGTATTTTTAAATGTTTTGTGTAAAAATCTCCACGTGTTTGTAAATATGATATTTACCTCCTGATAAAATGCTTATCTAGATCATTTCAAAAAGAAGAAAAGTATTGTTACATAATATGCTTAGTAAGCCGATTAAAAACGATATCATTTTAAACATAATGCAACCTGTGAGAAGAACAGATTAAGCACATCTTTCTAATCACTGGAGCATTCCGCTATATAATCACTTCCAGCCTTGAGCTCTTGGAAACTTTAAGCGTTCAGTTTGTAAATTTCCCTACCTCTTTCAAAAAATCATACCTCCGAATTTTAATACGGAGACATATAAACTGCTTACAATGTTACAGAGCCAATGGATACACCTATATTTATCCGTTTATCACATATTTTAAAGATAAAAAAAATGTATTTCTTCAAATTGTTCGCGGGTGTTGCAAATTGGGCAAAATATGGCTTAAAACGCTCCAGTGACTAAGTTAGTTTGAAAGAAAATATAAATATTTTTGAGTACGAATTTTAATTTTCTAAACATTTATATAATATAACATTTAAAGATGCTTTTAAATTTGATTGTTGGAATAATTAAAGCATTATGAAATTTGAAGAAATACATTATCAAATTTCATAATGCTTTAATTATTCCAAATTTGATTGTTGGAATAATTAAAGCATTATGAAATTTGAAGAAATACATTTTCGAATTTCATAATGCTTTAATTATTCCAAATTTGATTGTTGGAATAATTAAAGCATTATGAAATGCCTGAAATGAAGCGAACTTGCTTAAAAAATATGCCAAACTGTCACAATTTTATATGAAAAATTATAAAAATTGCCCTGTGATTGTTATATCATATTTTTGTATGAAAAACTGATCGTTTTTATAACTGTACATATTATGTAAAATTTCACTATATTTTAAGACATATCTAAAATGTTCTTCATATCGTTCCAATACAACTTTCACACTTGGTGAGATAATCTTTTTGTTGAACTAAATGAATAAATTGTCGATGACCAAAAAAATAGTTTTAAAGCTTTTCGTTTCGAGTCAATAATTTTGATGACAATATTTAAAACATTTTTGAAACATATATTCTGTGTTCCATAATATTAAATACATAATGACAATACAACTAACATTTTATTTAAATGAGACAATATTATATGCCACAACAAAATGTTGTGGATTTTTATAAAACGATTTACAATCAAGTAGAATTAATATCACCAGTATAAATTTATACGATAAAACAATGCACTTTCAAATTGATAACCTATTTTTATTAAAAAGGACACTAAATTTATCTTTATTCGCTGAGACGAATTATAAAAAGGACAGTAATTTTCCCTTTTTTCGCTGAGACGAATTATAAAAAGGGCAGTTAATTTCCCCTTATTCGCTGAGACGAATTATAAAAGGACAGTAAATTTCTCATTATTCGCTGAGACGAATTATAAAAAGGACAGTAAATTTCCCTTTGTTCGCTGAGACGAATTATAAAAAGGACAGTAAATTTCCCTTTATTCGCTGAGATAAATTATAAAAAGGACAGTAAATTTCTCTTTATTCGCATAAAGCTATTGTAAAAGTTCAATAAATTTCTCTTTGTTTGCACTGAGGAATTATAAAATAACAGAAACTTTCTCTTTGTTCGACATAGGACATTAAAATTCTCTTTGTTCGCATAGAGGTATTATAAAAGGACAGTAAAATTCTCAACGTTCGCTGAGATGAAGTATAAAGGTCAGTTATACCTCATTGTTCGCAAAGAGGTATTTTAAAATGACGGTAATTTCTCAGTGTTCGCACGGAGGTATTGTTCGCATATAGGAATTATAAAAGAAAAAAGTTAGCTCAGACTTTATAAAGTGTTCCGTTTGGTTTGGGGGAGGTGCGCGGTGCGAATAGGAGACTCTCGTGTTCGACAGTCGAACGATACTCAAGAATCATGTCGAACTTTGTAGAAATTATCCGAAAAATTCTGTAATAGTGGCCATAATAACGTAATGTGAATTTATTTTATTTTACGCATTCGGTTAAATATTCAAAACTTTAATTATTTGTAAAATTTTGTAACTAAATCATAAGTTTTTCAGTTTTTCCTGTCACATTAAAAAAAAAAAACGAGATTTCTGTGATTGTATGGCTGCAATCACTAAATTTCCAAATGTGAAAATGACATTTACTTTAATTGGAAATATACTTTTAAATTTAAAAATGGATGCTTTTAAAGATTGTGATTGCTGTTAACGCGTGTATTCTATGGAAAGATTAAAATTAATTGGGGGATTAATTTTTTTTTTTTTACTTTTCGCAACATTGAAGCCTACAATGAACGAATCCGATTGGCTTAAAACTTAATGTAAAACGCGACGAAAGCAATGGCTTAAATAATACATACGAAAGACAATAATTTTCTTAAAAAAAGTTTGTTATTCTGAAATATTGAAAAAATTATTTTTAAATAGCTTGCAAAATTTGGGTGGCTTATTCCAAACAAAAAAAAGTATATAATAATTATGTTCCACGCTTATACCGCGAAACTTGAGGGATGGTTAATCATGATTGTTAAAGAAAAAAAAATAATCAAAAAGCAACTTTAACTTTAAAAAAAAAAATTATAAAAATTGTACAGTATAATCGTAGCTTTACTTTTGCGAGTAGTGCACGTATTTGAATAACAAAATGACCATCTTAAATAGTTCAATTGACCGAGGGAGAAGACATGATAATTATAAAGGTGTCGTTTCTCCTGGATCTTGTCAATAAAACACCGGTTTTAACAAAATGTTTCTTCTCCTTGAGACAGTTAATGCCATCTGTGGCCTACCTTATGTACTAATCTTGTGCCATACACTAATATCAAGGATATTAATTACAGTGAGTTCATACGAACAACAAAAAAATGCGAAATTTATCATAAATTTTGTCATACGATGTTAGTTTTTCATAAATAAAATCACCACCCAAATCTTCGCGGTTTGGTCGTGGAACACTGTTCATATCAGAAATGAAAGAATAATGTTGGTGGCGAAACCATTTTGTATTCTGTATAAGCGGTCATATAATAAAATCATGTCCCTTAACAATTCGAGTCACCGACGACTCCGTTCGTTAGGAAGGATTCGGGCGACATCAACAGCGCCACACCCCTCTTCCATATTCCCGCACGATAACAATATTACAAGAATTTAATGTCTTTTGTTTTATTAATAGCCATTGCGTTTGGTTTTAGATGTAAAATATATGAACGACCAAGAAATTACAAGGCAGTAGATACATAGTATTGAGCTCTATTTACCAATAATTTGATATTTGCACTAATATAGGTAAAATTGATATATTCTTATTGGTCTAATGACTTCGCCAAGTGGAGAACTATTTACACTAGAACATATATTTATAATACCTACATATATTAAATTATACATAAAAATACTTACATATTATTATACTTAAATGTCTACTTAGCATTAGAGTTAGGTATCCACATATTTTACTTAAGTATTGATTACTGTTACTAACTTCTATAATCTGGTATTGAAACTAAATTTTATTTATACTTTTAGCACTTTCGAGTGACATTTTTATCAGCAGCGGGTTTCTAATGATTTCTCGAATACATTTAACATAAATGTAAAAAACCCCTCAAGGAACTATCGAGTCAATGGTAATGATAAGTTGATATTTCGACCATGTAATGCAAAAGAAACCTGATTCTTTCCATATACCTCGCAAACCAACATCGAGACGAAATCTACCGTATTATTGCGACAACTCCAACACGGAAACACATTTGTAGAAGCCAGTTCACAATATACATAATTTGAGTAATGATTACAAGGACGTTGTTGACATATTTTCACAAATAATTGTCAAATATTAAACAAATACAATTATATTGTTTATTTCTGTACCTAATTATTATAAAAAGTCTTGTTACTTTTGCTTGTTACGAAAACAATTAAAAATATATTAAATTTGTTATTTGCGAAGAATCATATTTTACAATAACATTGAAATTAGATAAATAATAGTAGATTTGGCCTTTTTAAAGAACAAAGTTTGTGAATTCACGAATATTTCTGTGTGACTGTGATTTTGCACTTGTGTTTCTTTTGCATTGGATACATGAGCGATTTATACAACTGAGGGGGTATATCGCCATCTCATTGATAGCTTATCTACGGGATAACGTACATTTTCAGGATAGTCCGAGTTGACTATTCAATACTCCAACCTGTGAATAGTTGCAATATGTAGGTACATCGGATAAGTTTGCAAAGTTTTCTGCCAATTTTGAGTAAAATTATCCGAACGTAAAATAGTTAATGACTTAACTTGTTTATATAAATTCAATAATTGATAGTCCTGAACTATTGTGCTTGATTTATTTCAATGTAAAATTCTACAGATAAGCTATCACAAGGATGAAAAGGTTTTCTCATTTAAACATTATAACATTCTACTTTTACGACTTTCTTTCCGTTCGGAGTTATATCGTCTTGAATGTAATCTTCATGTTTTATTAGTCCTTCACTTTCAAGACAAGATAACTCCGAACGGATAAACAAAAAAATTAGAGATAATTTGTATTGGTATCATACGTTCTGTTTAAAATTACCTTGTCATTCTTGTATAAATATAATCACATCATTATTATTTTAATTGTGGGGTGGAAAATTTTGCGTAAGACCTCTCATTATCTTTTGTAAATAACTTCAATATTATGGTAACATTGGGTAACATCTTGAAATGAGAGAGAAGTTTGCAAATTTGATTGTGAAAACGTTTTTAAAAATACTTCGTTACTAAGATCGCGGCAGACTTCGCGATGAAACGCTTTTCATGTCGATAAATATTTAAATATATTATATCGTGGCCCAAGGGTTGTGGCGCAAAGAGGGGTGTATATTCTAAAAATATACCCGTGTTCGTTGCTTGTTTGTGTGCTTATCGAGCGGGGAGGGGGGTCAGATAAGAGCCGCGAAATTCACACATAACATAACTCCGCAACTGAAAGGGTTACATGATTTTTACGTGCGTCGTCGTGTTGATCTTGAGGTGCTTTAAAAAATAAACTGATAAAAAAAACATAAAGTATGCCCAGTGACGAACGAAAAACGTTTTCACGCATAAAATAACGGTATAGATACTATCCACTTTTTTTGTTATGGCCTTATAGCTGAAATCAAATTTATCACTTTTAATCTAAAAGGTTTTTGTTGTTGAATACCCGCTGTTATTGAAACTGGATAACACCTCACTATATCCATACCAAAATGATAGTGTATTAATAATTATTATTTTGCCGTTTCAATTTTTTTTTAAACTATTGTACTCATAAATCAAAATGTTAAAAAATTGCCAAAAGAATTGCCGAACAAATCAAAAAGTATGAAGACTTTTTGAATCCCCTGCAGCATTATTCATAGTAATATTGTAAAAAACAGGGGTGAGCAAAAAGTTACTATCATATTATCTTTAATTATAAATACTCAATGCATTCATGTTAAATTTGTGTAAAATACACAAAAAATATATATAGTTTTTGAAGATTATTTAAAAATAATCTTTAATCTATTTTATTATTTTTATTTCGATGATGTGAAATTATTGTAAAAATTAATGTTTTTTTTATTAATTCGAAAAACAATGTTTTATTTTTTTAAGTGTATAAAGAAATTTTATTTGACTGCAGCAGGAAACGAATTTAAGTATAAGTGTTTTAAATTATAATTGTTTGTACGTACTGGTTATTTATAGCGCTAAAATATATTATTGTTATTCCTCTGTTTCTTAGGCATTTATTTTGAAGTTTTGAAAGTTGTATGGTAAACTGTTAAACGAAAATAGAAATCTTGATGTTCTCTTTTTCTAAAACTGTTTAAATAATATTTTTATATTTGCCCGTAAGGAAGATAGTACGAATCTAACACGTATCAGGTATAAAAATATATCAGATTATTTAAAAGTATTTTTTATTTAATTTTTCATTATCAGCGACAGAAATTGCCGTTAACTAATATTAAACTAAGTTGAATTACTTGTGTATGTTTCGCTGGAATTTCAAATGAGACTGTTAAGAAAGATATCACAGTACTAAAGCATAATGGAGTTATACAAATATTGTTACAATTTGAAAAAATAATATTTTTCTTATTTTGTGTAAAGATAATTTAATGCGAAAAAATTTAACCTTCGACAAGTCGAGATAAAAACAACAAAACTTTTGTTACAGTGTGGGGGTTACTGAGATACCCCTAGCACGTTATATTTTAACGATAGTCATTATGTTCATAGGTTTTGCAGGAAAACATTAAATTCATTTTTTAAGCTTTTTTTTAAGTGGAGTATGGTAATTTCAGCAAATGTTGGTTAAAACGGGTAGGTTTTAATATACAATTTTGGTTTCCTTGTTTCTAGGAGGTTTGCTTGCGGGGAGGTTTTAATGTACAATTATAGTTTCCTTGTTGCTAACGGGAAGGTTTTAATAAACAATCTTTGTTTCCTTGTTGCTAACGGGAAGGTTTCAATATACAATTTTGGTTTCCTGCTTGCTAACGGGAAGGTTTTAATATACAATTTTTGTTTCCTTGTTGCTAACGGGAAGGTTTCAATATACAATTTTGGTTTCCTGGTTGCTAACGGGAAGGTTTTAATATACAATTTTTGTTTCCTTGTTGCTAACGGGAAGGTTTCAATATACAATTTTGGTTTCCTGGTTGCTAACGGGGAGGTTTTAATACACATAGTAATAACTAGAAAAAGAGACAGTCATAACAGATTTTAACAAAACCATATTTTTCGCTGCAAATAACCAGTGCGTAAAATGCTAGTTTTTAGTGTATTTATTGGAAATAATCTATGAACGTAAAATAGAAACAAGCTGGTTTGGGAACTTTATCATATGACTTATGTAATACAATGTACTAAATGCAAGTTAAAAACGCTTTCGTGTATTGTTACAATAATCCTTACAATTGATTTGCAAGACTGCTTAAATTGTTTCCATGTTATGTGAGTGCAGAAAAAATTATATAACTGGTTCAGATAATTGCAAAAAAAATCTCGAATCGACAACCCCCTGGTGAAATAACAATGATGAGAATCGAAACTTTTCTTGACGCTGTGTTTGATGGTCAAATCTGAATGGTTCTTCCCAACATTCCTTTTCCCCGTCTCTTTCCCTTTCATACTCCCTTCAACTTATTCACGGTGTGTTAACAGGATGCCTCGATAACTTAGTGGTTAAATAAGTTTAAATTGTCAATACCATTTTGAACTTTGAATTTGAAGTCCTTCGAAATTTATAAATTCAATTGAGTTACTGGAGGGCAAATAGATTAGTTGTCGCGCTCTAATGAACTGTTTATCTTCAGACGAAGTGTGTATATTATCTGAACCAAGAAATACTATTGTGAAACGGGTTTTCAAACAATATTCTAAATCAGAGAAAATTTCGTTTATCAAACTGTAATAAACCCAATTATGCGTAATTTTGCCAGCACCATTTTAACCTGATCGTTCCTGATTTTAAACAGTCGAGAAGTAATTAAATATCTGATTGGCCGGTCTCATAAATCTCAAATTTCATTGCAAGCCGGCAAGAGTACTGGCCAATTTCATTGCAAGCCGCCAAGAGTACTGGCCAATTTGATGATTCTGTTTAACCTATATAAAGTGCGGTCACTAAAATCGTAAAATTAAATGATTGGTTTTGTCACAAGTAACGAAAATAATTATTTTATAAGGATTTTGTTCAATTTGTTAATCAAAAAAATCTCTTTTTATTTAACCTTTCAGTTACCATGTGGGGTAACTAAGTAACCCCAAAATCAAAATAAATTAATAATTCTCCTAATAACAAGCATAATATGAATACCTCTCATTTTATTTTGACTATTGGCGTACATGTTACCCAATTACATAATTGATTCGCTTGATCGTGCCATTTCTTACTGTCACAGCACGATCCAAAATCATTATGGTTAAATTTATGGGGTAATTAAGTGAATCCACATTATATTTGCCATCAAGGTAAATTTTCCATATCATTATCGTCGCGGGTTCAATCTCGTGCTAGCTAAGTCCTACATCTTTGCACAAGCAATCATCCTACTGCAGTGATGGTTGTAGAAGGATTTCAAATATTGTCAGGCTATTCGTAACCCGGAAATGTTTGTCTTTCTTTTGAAGAAAAAAACAAAGTTCATGCACTTTAAAAATGTTGTTTGAAAACCTGTTTGTTTGCTTTTTATTGTAATACGAAGTAGGGAAATGATTGTCTATGATGTGTTACGTAGAGAAGACACTTAAGTTTATAACAGTCTATGGTTTGTTGTAAATGGCTGATTCACGCTTGATGTATGTTTCTTGTAAACTGTATCAAAATCCAGAAATATTAATAGTATCATAAAATTCTGCCTTTCAACTGCAGGAAATTCTAGTTGAATAGAAACATTATTAAGCGTGGGTTTTATGCAGCAAACCTCAAAATGGCAGAAATAAAATGTTATTGGCTTCATTAATTATTATTCTTTTTAATTGTATTGTGAAATGCAAAAAAATTCCATTGTACTGTGCTATTTTTTGTGAATTTATTGAATTACAAAAAAATTAAACATTGTGTTTGTTATATCTTACGTACAAGTATATTATTTCTTATCAAAGTAATAATATTTTTTAATACAGTAATTATTAGTTTATTTTTAAGCGATTTTTAAATTTGTTAATCCTGTTATGTTTCACATAATATTATTATGTCAAAGAAGACAGTTGATATATTTAAAATAACATTATGTGACAGTTTTTGTCTCACATGTAACAGTGATGTCATAAAATATGGGTGTATCGCCGCTGTCACATTTGACAGTGTGAGAATCCCAGTGGCAGCAACGTCACATAATTTGACAGTAGTTGTTACATGTGACAGCGATGTCATATATTAAGGTTATTCTATAAAAAAACCATTAGGTACATTTGATGTTATTTATCTGTCTGATGAAATTACTAATCTTGTTCTTTCAATTTACTTACACTGTGAATTATGTAAAAAATTGTTTAAACTTGTTTATTATTTATTTGTACTTAATGAGTTTAAACCACAAAGCCATGAAACTAAGAAATATTTTTCTATAAATTCCTGGAATATTATTATATTAATACTATTTGTTGCTAAGAAAATCAGTCGGTAAGAATAATTTACATTTCTGTTTAAAGCTTTAGACACATTACGCATTATTATTCGCGCATTATTTGGGCGTGGCATATGCGTATTATATATTGGGGTGACACAATACGCTTTAATCTTACTCAGGAAAGGGGGTCAGATCGACTGGGGGACTGCCGCGGAATATCATTTTTTTGTATGGGATCTTACACTTTTACAGATGACAGCCACATAATTACGGCGCTCCGTAAATTATCCTACCTATAGCAGGAGAGGGGGTCGGAATTTTTAGGTGTGACAGGTATGTTTGTGATTGTATGGCGAGCAATATGCATAGCAAATCTCGCTGTTAAAATAACTTTCCTATAGATGAAATTCCTGCGACAGTCCACGCTAAATGGGGGCCATGTTTTCGTGGTTTGGCTTATTTTTTTCCAGTTGGTAGTGTATGGCGATCGATATGCTGAAATAGGCCAAGCCACGATGCGTACATCGTAATGTGTCGCCTACCAAAAACAAAACTGAGAATGAAGCAATTTACATTGATATGTAAACTCTTGTAATTTAAAATCTTTTCATTCGTTATTTCAAAATGATCTAATTTTCTTTTGAGATTAATAAATAAATAATTTTACGGTCTCATAAATCTCAAATTTCATTGCAAGCCGGCAAGAGTACTGGCCAATTTCATTGCAAGGCCGGCTGGAGTACCTACTGGACGATTTTGAAGTGTCTCATTATCAAGTCAGTGTAATCGAGCAAATAATTTGTTTGCAAATGACGGCATTTTTGTTGTTGCTGATTTGTGCGTTGTTTTACTTGTACCGCATACTTGGCCTTGACCTGTTCAACTAGGGCCAACTGTTTGTAACCACTGCGAAAATCATTATCTACTTTAATAAACTACACAGTCTACGTTTCATAATATCTGAAAATCAAGTGAGAATAAGATTGGAGTTGTACCAAAAAAATTCAAATGTAACATTGTCATCAAATGGTCTATCACCCAACTACCTGTCCCTGTCTGACAGTGTGAATTACTCACTTAAGTGATATTTGCAACAACTTATTTTACATCATCACCCTATTAAGAAAAATTGCGCAGTGTACATGTTAAGTGACTCTCAGTGTATATAATATGAGTCTGTTAATAAAACTGAATATTGATGCGCAATAAGACACGTTACAGAAGACTAGAAGTTGGGTTATCTATCTAACTGTTAACCAGATATCCCAAGTAGTAATATTGATTACAGCCACAAACTGATACGCACACAATTTGTGACCACATGGTCAAGCAACCCCATTTTTTTACATTAGAAAAATCCACGTTGAACGCCGATTCTTGGCCAGTTTCAACTTTTGATGTTTTTGTTGTTATCAACTTAAAACACGAAAAATCACTAGATATTGGACAGTTAGAATCGGGGTGAGAGTTTGGTCGGTTACATGTTGAGCGCAATGTGAAAGATTTTTTGTACGTCTCTTAACACCCTGTATAGATGTCGCCTGTGACAGGTAAAAACAGCGCCATCTATTGGACGTAAAAGCAACACGCGTCATTGTTTCTCTATCTACATAAACAGACCGAGCCACAGCAACGCGTGGCGGGATATAGCTAGAAAATAATATAAAATGTTGTATTATTTTAAGAATTAATAAAATATTATGTGATTTTTATAATAGTATAAATTTTTTTTCGTGGCTTAGTGAATTAAACGATATTATCAACAGAAATAATTTATGTTATGTTATTTTTAAAAGGTGCAAATACACGTATATGTAGGTATATGATTTGTGTGTTTTATTATCGATTTTTCATATTATAATATCTGTAATGTTGTGGGTTCCATGATAACTCAACACAGTGACAATTCAACACACTTTTAAAAAGTGATATAAAGTCAATAGAAACGATGAAAACAATTTTTTTTAACCAAACCTACATAACCCAGTTAATAAAGTTTTGGTTTCATCACTTTCCATGACTTAATATAACTTTTTAAAGATGTGATGAATTATCATTGTGATGATTTATCCGGTTACCTATGTTGTGTGTAGTGGTCTAGGGGTGAGATTCTCGACAATACAAAGGACGCTGGTTCAAAACGACGGCGTGCGCAAGTAAATTTTATTTGATTAATTATTGTTATTTCACAATTTATTGAATTAAAATAATATATATCCTACTTGCGGTACAGAGTGTAAGAAACTCTCAGTATCGCCCCGGTGTAGGACCACCATTCAGAACTGAAACTTTGTTTGAAATGGCTTTAGCCGTGTTTGGTGACCAGATCTGAATAGCCAGGTACTCCCCCACCTTCCTCTTCTCCATCTCATTTCCCTTCTCACTACCTTCAGTCTCACAACATACCTCAATTGTGGATGATATTCTCACTGGCTCTAGACGGATGTGAGCAGTTGGTACTCGTGATATTCATATTTTTAAAAAAAATGCCGATTGTATTTTTCAAGATCCGATATTATAAAAGTTTTCGTTTTTTCTTAACTCTTGACAGGCCAAGATGCCAAACAAAACGTCTGTAACCAAGTGGGTCTTCCGATGACCCCATGCATTTTTCTATCTAATGGGCATTTAAACTATAGAAAAACCAATTATTGTGAATTATTATTGCGAAGAAATACGGAAAATACTAATATGATATGTTAAGCATTTAAGCTGATATAAGGAGGATAGTAATTTTGGGTACTACCTACTCCCCCACTTGGCTGCGAGATAGTTAACCCCCAGAACAGAAGTAGCTGTCAAATTCAACAGTGGGATCATTTGCGATTCGTACATGGTAAGCAGTTATGCTATAGGTCAGCAGATTGGTTCGGTATGCGGGCCCATTTCAACGCTTTTCCGTGGTCAGCTGTTTGTTTTCGGACTTCGGACCCTTCAAGATGTGCCCAGGAGATTGGTGAAGTCATCAAATCGGCGATGGATGGCTTCATACAATCGACTACTAAAGAAACTGGTGTGGGCTCAAAGCCGTGGTTCAGTCGACAATGCTCCGAAGCAGTTCGACGAAAAAACGCGGCTTACCGAGCCTACAACAGATCTCGAACGCCCGAAAGCAGATCAGCATACAACAAATCGGCAAAGGAATGCAAGAGAATCATTAATAGGTCAAAATTCGAACACGACCTGCAGATCAGCAAAAAGCTGGCTGCCTGCCCGCATGGCAGCAGAGCATTCTGGTCGCTTGCGGGCTCAATAGGTCAGAATTTTTGCAAGCCGAGTTTGCCACCTCTTACCAGACCTGACGGCTCACTAGCAAACACCGCCACCGAAAAGGCTAACTTATTAGGGAAAATGTTTGCGGAAAACTCGACCCTCGATGACGGAGGTGCTGTTCCGCCGTCGGTTCCTCACTGCGGCTTCTATATGAAAAAGCTGAGGATCCGGCATCGGGATGTACTCCACGTTATACGGGGGCTCGATTTTAACAAAGCTAGTGGACCTGATGGAATACCTGCCCTGGTATTGCAGAGGTGTGCTGCGGAAATAGTTCCAGTTTTGACAAAGCTCTTCAAAATGTCCCTGAAGTGTGGCACTGTGCCCTCTGGTTGGAAAAAAGCGGTCATTCACCCTATTCCCAAGAAAGGTGACCGCTCCAACCCGGCCAACTACCGCCCCATAGCGATCACATCAGTTCTGTCCAAAGTGATGGAACGTGTGATCAACGAAAAACTGCTCACATACCTCGAGAAGAACAAAATTATCAACGACCGTCAATACGGATTCCGGCGGAACCGCTCGTGCGGTGATCTTCTCGCGTATGTGACGCATGTTTGGGGGCGGTGCCTGGAACGTCACGGTGAGACCCAAACGGTCGCATTAGACATATCCAAGCCTTTGACCGGGTCTGGCACCGAGTACTTGTCAACAAATTGCCTTCTTACGGACTTCCCGCATCCCTGTGTACGTGGATTGCTGACTTTTTAAGGGATAGGTCGATTCAGGCAGTTGCTGACGGTTTCACCTCATCCTCACACTCTATAAATGCTGGCGTCCCACAGGGATCGGTTCTGTCTCCGACTTTGTTTTTGTTGCACATCAATGACCTTTTGACATGTCCACCGATTCATTGCTACAAGCCCCCAAAGGGCACACAAACTCCAACGGCTCGGAGGGCTTTGAAGCAGAGAATGGACGGTTATCTCGAGAGTATTTCCTCCTGGGGTAAAAATAATCACGTCGAATTTAATGTTTCAAAGACCCAATCCTGTCTGATTACGTCTAAAAGGGATCTAAATGATAACCTAGTCTCCTTCAACGGAAGCAATCTTCCGAACAGGCCTTCCATTGATATGCTTGGTGTAACTATAAGTGACCAGCTCAGGTATGGGGGCTCCATCGAAGCCAGAGTAAAGCTGGCCTCTCAGAAGCTGGGCGTACTGTACAGGGCCCGCAGATACTTTAATAGTACACAACTGCTGACCCTGTACAAATCGCAAGTGCGCCCTACTGTCGAATTTGGCAGCCATCTCTGGTCCGGAGCCCCTAAATAGCTGAAAAAAACCCTTGACTGTGCAAAAACGGGCGGTCCGTTTGATAGATTCCCCAATCTTAACAAACGGACTGCAATCTTTAGAGCACAGGCGTCAGGTAGGTATGCTGTCCTTGTTCTATCGGTACTACAATGGAAGATGCTCTGAGGAACTAGCGTCATTGATCCCTTCGGCACCGGTGCGTAGTCGGGATACACGCCAAACGCGCGCCCAACATTTGTACACGGTTGACATTTGTCACATGAGAACGGGTCGCTTCTACGATTCGTTCTTAAGTTCAACAGCTCGGCTGTGGAACGAACTGCCGGCCTCTGTGTTTCCTCCCTCCTACAACATGGGACTCTTCAAGACCCATGTTCACTCCTTCCTCTCCACAAAAAGACCCTCCACACAGCATCCCCAAAGATGACATAGGCCCTGAGGGAAATTATTTTCTTCAGGGCTTCCTGTGTGGAGTAAATATAAAAATAAAAAAAAATTATGTAATATTGTTTTTTTTATTAAGATTTATTTTGGAAACATACAGTTATACGTTAGAATTAATTTTAAATTTAATATGGTGAGTGTAAAATAAACCAGCTAAGGTTGAAGTTCAATTTACAACCCTTATTACGATAGTTACAGATTAGGAAACAAGTAGATATTAAAATTTATATTGTAAGTTAAGGCGATGCACTACGTCGTGTAATATTTTAAATTGAGCCGCTATCAATAACAACCCTTACGTAGATGGCGATAATGTTTCAATTCCCGCTTAACACCATCCGCCTGTTTTGATTTATACAAGAAAAAAACATGGCCAAAAAGTGCCTTTTATTTTATTTTGTGGATGTTCAGGCATAAATATTTAATTTTTTTTCGATCATTTTATAAATAACTTAATTTGCCACATTATACAAAAAATCATAACCGAAAATGGGTTCGTAAGTAGGAGATTTTGATCTTTAAAGCAGTTTTCATAGGCCTTTACATTATTTTTTTCTGGGCTTATAAAAAGACTTATCTAAAAAATACTCGATTATTTCAAAGGCCAAGATGTATTCCACTCGCAGTATTTAATTAAAGCATCTGAAACATTTCTAGGTGACCCAATTTTCAAACCAAAACCACATGATTTCGCATTACTACGTATGGCATCGCCTTAAAAAAGAATGAAAAAAAAATTATGAAATATATTTTGATAAAACTATACTAACTAATGGAACCATTAGTCATAATAGACCCGATATAGTTTTACATGACAGAATTTTAAAAAAAAAAAACTTTTATCATTGATGTCGCTATTCCAAATTCCTGTAATATTAAAAAATCTGATAATGGAACAATAAGAAAGTACACAGATATAGGAAATGAGATAAAAAGGATTTGACATTCTCAGACTATAAAAATATGAACATTTGTTATTTCGGCTACTGGCATTATTCCTAGCTCTCTCATTCGAAATTCAGGCGTATTAGATCTATCAAAGAATTTATATATAAAAGTGCAAAAATCAGTCATTTTAATTACATGTAGGATTACGAAAGATTTTTAAAATATTTATATTGGGGGATCAGTAGGATTTATAGGTCCATTTAGGAGCTCTACCGAGCCGAACCATCTGATATGAAAATATCTGGAGTCGGTGAATTATTTTCCTATTTGATCTCTGGTGATTTGACGTGTTGTTCTTGTATTATTTTGTATTTATTATACTTATATAATGCATTTGCATAATGTGAATTGACTAGATGATCATTTGTGGAAAAGTGTGTGGAAGGGTTTAGTTTTCCTGTGGGGAAGATTTATCCCGGACATAAAGTCGGAAAATAAAAATATCAATGATTATTTAAATACAATGTATGGTAGTTTGTTCAAAGTCTTCCTTGCTAGGAGTTCCTGTCCTGAGGTGGACTGTAGGTTGTTGTTTTGGTGTAACATCATGATTTCCTCATGTTAATGTTTGTTGATTTCCACATCTTCATGTTTGTTGACTGTAGGTTGTGTTGGTGTTACTTCATAAATGTATAGTGGACCTATCGGGCATCCTTGTGGTACACCTGAAAAAAAATTTGAGTTTTATAGATGGGCGTTATTTTATCTAAGTTAGGTACAGAAGGGGGGGGGGGGGGCAATTTTGTCCAAGAATTCATCTATCCACTTAGAATGAGATGCTCGAGGAGATGGTGAACTGAAGGAGGATCGAAATCTTCGGATCATAGACCAAACTTCTGAAATTGGAGTGTTCGGAGATACTGAACTGCAGAAGTTGTACCACCCGGATCTTTTTTTTACCTCAATACCCTTTTGGCATTGGATTCAACGTTTTCGTATATAAGATAGTTCTCCATGGTCATATTGTAACGATAGGAAAGAGATTTAGCTTTCCGAATTCTTACTACTTTTGAACATTCCTCATCCCACCAGGGAGTTGGAGGGAGTTTTTTTGAGAGATTTAGTTTTAGGGGGAGGATTTGATTTATTTATTGCAGTTATGAGCATTGATTTGAAGTTATTATAGTCATCTTTGACGGAAAATATATCGGTGGCGGGTAAATTTAGTAGGAACTTATTCATATGAGAGTTAAATTCATCCCATTTGGTGTGTTTCTTTTTAATCTTTGTCTAAATATGTCGAAATTGTCTTGTCTGATTGGAAAGAAGTAATGGTGATCGGGAAATGATCACTGGAGCAATGGTCGGGGGACACCACCCACAAGGAGAGAAAAGCCAGACTAGTAGAGCATATCGAGAAATCCACTGCACTGGGGTTTGCGCTGGGGCGTGAGATCCTAGTAGGAGATCCGTCATTCAAAATAAAAAGGTTGGATTCATCTAGGAAATCCATAACACTTCGACCATCTCGGTCGGAGAAAGCAGAACCCCAGACATGGGGTTTAATATTAATATATAATATTTATATATATTAATATTTAATATTATTGTTTTTATTTTAATGGGCATTAAAATCGTCTAATATAAAGAAATGAGGGCTTAGTGTCTTACAAATTGCAACCAAATTTGTTTATTGAAGTGGGCTGTTGGGGGAAGATAGACATAGATTGAAATAAAGGATGTGTCCTTTATTTTAGCTGCAACCATTTGAAAGTCAGCATCGGAGGGTTTGATATTATTTGTTGGGGAAAATGATATGGATTTTTTAATAAAAAGGGCATAACCGCCGCCCGTACCTTCCGGGCGATCGTCGCGGAGATAGGAATACCCTCCCACATTAAAGTGGGTGGATGGAGTAAACCATGTGGAGCCAAAGAAATAAAGTTGGAATTTAATTGGTTAAGTAGATCAGATTTGTTAGAAATAGCACTTCGGCTATTCCACTGAAGTATTCTGACATCCTGAAGAGTCATTTTGAATAAATGATTTTAATGTGGAAATAATAGTAGCAGCGTTGGAATGTAGATTAGTTTGAGAAGAAATAAGGTCAATTAGAAGCATAATAAGAGTTTGGATAAATGAAGAATTGACTTGGGAGAGTTTTTTAGAAAGTTTTAGAGAGTTCATTGAGGACGGATTATAATTATTTGCACACCCATTTGTGGCATTTAAAAGAGATGAACCATTGGGATTTAAGAGAAGTGAGTTGTGTTGTTGGTGATCGTATCCAGGAGCCGGTTTAGAGATAGCGTTTTTGTATGTGAATTTAGTTGAACGAGAAGAAGTTGTTGTAGAGGAGGGAAGAGGGTTGGGTGAGGAATTGCTGGATAAAGCCTCAGCAAATGATTTTTTGACAGGCGGGAATAGTTTAGAAGCCCGCAGAAAAGACAAGTTCTGAGAGGCCATAGAAATTTGAATATTTTTTTGGCGAGATTGTTCTGGGCAAGAAGTGTTGATAGCCGTATGTGAGTCTGAGCAGTTAAAACATTTAGGTGAGGAGGAAGAAGGACATTGGTCAGTTGCATGGTTTTCTCCACATTTAAAACATCTAGGTTGAGATCTGCATGCAGCTTTGGTATGACCAAAACGGCAGCAATTGAAACTTAAGTATACGATTCCCTTCGAATACTCTAATTCCTGTGTAATATTTGTGACCTCTATTTCTACGTAAGTAGAGAGTACAACACATTCGTCTTCAACTCTAGTCCCTGGTTCTATCTTGATGAAGATATTCTCTGGGAAAGGGACATCCATGGCGCAAGACTCAGAGCCAAATTAAAACGTTAATAAGTGTACGAGAGTAGGTTATTCTACATCGTAGGAATTAATAAATGTTCCACCTATAAGTATATATACCTATAAGCAATCAAGGTAAATATACAAAAAATATAACACACTTAATACGTATATTTTATTTTTAAATCTCTTTTTATCAGTTAGATATTAACAGGGAGTATCTATTTCAGTTTCTGGAAAAGAAAAATAATGCATTAATTTCATGCCAATAATATAAAGATTGTTCTTTTAGGCTTATATCACTTTATATATCCACTTTAAAAATATATATATAAACATTAAATATTATCATGGATTCTCAGGATTATATAAGTCTAGCGAGAAACGCAGTAGAGGCTTTAACAGAATTAATTTTAGACCCTAGTACCAAACTATACAAGGAGCAAATAGCCAAAATGGTTCCCAAAACCAACGCCATTCTTGGAACCATTGCAGAGACGGCTGCTAAAATGGCTACTCTTGAGGGTGAACTCACAGCCAATAAAACATTAATCAACAAACCAAACTTTAAGTTCAATTCAATAGTTTCTACATGTGAAGCGGCCGACGAGCTCGAAGAGAGGGAAAACAGAGCTAAAAACCTTATAATAGTAAACGTACCAGTAAGCTCAAAAGCAAACAAAATTGATAAAAACAAGGATGATAATCTACAAATAACTCAAATTTTGAACAAAATAGATAACAATATTGAATCAAACTCCATTAACACTTTCCATCTTGGAGCACTGAGGCCTAATAAATCAAGACCCATAAAAGTTATCTTAAGAAGTTCGTCAGAGGCAATGAATATTCTCCGTAAAAAAAACTTTTGTTTAACCAACTCCCCTATCAATTTTTTTTCCGATCAAACACCATACCAAAGGAAATACTTGTCGGACCTACGCCAAATAATGAAAAGTCGGATACAGGTGGGTGAAGTCGGGCTAACAATAAAATTTATCAATAACAAGCCGACAATAGTGAAGATTTATCCAAAAAACTCAAACCCATCAAAGGATACGGCCAAAACATCAGAGGCTGCCGTACCAAACTTTTAGAATTGCAAACTACTCTTCCATTACTCCAAAACATTGATGTATTTCTTCTAACTGAAATTTGGCTTGATCCTGATATCGAGGAACTTGGATTTTCATCTTACAACACCTACCGCCTTGATAGAAATCCAGCAACTAGTACTAAAACCAGAGGAGGAGGAGTTCTCATATCCATTTCAAAATCAATGCCATCCACTCAATTACTATGTAAACATTTAGACGTGGAACAGGTATTCGTATTATTGAAAAATAAATCAAGTAAAATTCTCCTGGGATGTGTCTACATTCCTCCTGGATCCAACATCACAGTCTACAGAAACCACATTGATGACGTCGAAACCTTTAAAAATAAATATCTGGATGCCAGAACAATTTTATTTGGCGACTATAATACTCCGAGCATCGATTGGACGAATAAAGACTCTTGTAACAACTTTAGCCTGCCAGAAAACGCTCGCGAATTAATTGATATGACGAACTTACTCTCGCTACATCAAGTCAATCAAGTCTACAATAACAATAATCGACTGTTGGATTTAGTGTTCTCCAGTGATCTCTCAATTCATGTTGTTAAATCAGTTGATGAGCTCCTCCCCCTAGACTACCACCACCCCGCTGTAAGCATAAACATTATGACAAGTAACTCACTAGACGACACAACTATTCTGCCTAACCTTACTTATAATTTTTCTAAAGCTGAAAATCCTAACATGAAACATTATCTTGCTAATGAAGACTGGTCATTTCTTCACCTCAACAATAACAATAATATTAATCACAATATAAAATTATTTTACACAATTATTAATTGGGCCATTGAAAAATATGTACCACTTTCACACTTCAAAGAAGCAAAGTTCCCAAAATGGTTCACTGGAGAGTTAATTAACTTAGTAATATGTAAAAAAATTGCCCACAAAAACTTTAAAGAATCGAAATCCCTAAGCGACTACAAGATATTTCAAAACTATAGATCTCAATGTAAAAAAATGTCTAAAATATCGTATATTAATTACATAAATGGAATCGAAAATTCTATACCTTCCAACATTCAGAACTTTTTCAATCATGTTAACTCTCTAAGAAAAAACAAACAAGGCTTACCCATCTCAATGCATTTCAAAGAAAAGAGTAGTACTGATATGAAAGTAAAGGTTAACTATTTTGCTGACTATTTCAAAAGTGTTTATGATGAAGATATCCCAGACAATTACATCCCACCTTCATCCATTAACGAGACCATACATATCCCTGCCATACATATCAATATAAACGACGTTAAAACTAAGATTAAATCCCTAGACAAAAACAAGAAGGCCGGATCTGATAATGTGCATCCCAGTATCCTTATAAATTGTATTGATTCACTGGCTGAGCCGATTTGCTTATTGTTAAATCATTCCCTTGATACAGGTTGCTTCCCTAACATTTGGAAACGTTGTTATCTGACACCTATATTCAAAAAGGGCAATAAATGTGATATAACCAACTATAGACCAATATGTAAGCTATCCGTAATACCGAAACTTTTTGAAAAACTATTACTTGATAAAATTTCACCTTATATTAACCACCTCATTGTTCCGAATCAACATGGATTTTTGTCGGGCAGATCAACTTTGACAAATCTCTCATTATAAGAAAACTATATATCGAACGTAATAGCTAATAGAACTCAAGTCGATTCCATAAATACGGACTTTATTAAGGCATTTGACAAAGTTTGCCATAAAATTCTCCTCGTCAAACTATGTAAGCTCGGCATCGATGGAAAGCTGTCTAACTGTTAGAGTTCTACTAGTAAAAATCAATTCATTCCTTTCCAACCAATTTATAGCTACAAGTGGTGTACCGCAGGGGTCTCATTTAGTCTCAATATTGTTTTTACTGTTTATAAACGATATTGTTAATATATTTGATAACGATATAAATGTATTACTTTTTGCAGACGATTTAAAAATATTTTAAAAAGTAAAAACCGTAGAAAGTTTAGTTGAAGCCAAGTACTATTTATATATTTTTTGCGTATTATGGTGGAGCGGAATACGTCAAGTTAATCATTTTTATTACATTAATTTTTTTTTTATTATTTAAAGAAAGCAAGACAAAAATGTGTATTACAGTAAATAATAAAATAAAATACAGAAAAAAAACAGAAAAGTTCCAATAAACTACTTTTCAGTAGTTTGTGGATGGCAACTTTTCACATAAAAAATATTTAAAAAGATATAACTTATTTTACTTAATGACAACAGTGATAACAATAAAAAATAACAATTTGTTTTAAAATATAAAAACATTATACACAACAGTGATAGTATCTACCAATAGTTTGTATTAGACTCTAATACAAACTATTTCTTTCAGCGAGCCAATTTTTCAACATATATAATATTTGTTTTTACATTTGTACATTTTTTTTATTTCAGCAGGTAACATATTTAAGCAACTAGGTATCATGTAGTCCAGTGTTCTTTGTCCATATTTGTTTAAATGCTTAGGTACAATTAGTCCTTCATTTAACGTAAAACGAGTATTGTAAGTGTGGTCCAGTCTATTTATGTATATAGGGCTATTCATATGCTGAAATATAATGTTATACCACAGAATTGATCTTACTGAGAAAATTTTAAGATTCTGATAAAGGTATGGAACATTATGCCTTTGTTCATATAAACTTTTATGAGCTAATAATTTAACTAGTGAATTTTGAACTGATCGAACATGGTTTATATTTGTTTTACATGAAAGTCCCCAAGCTGTGATTCCATATCTTATAATAGATTCAGCTAGTGATAAATAAATTATTCTAAGTGTACGTATTGGAACATATATTTTAATTGATATAATCTATTAACAATAGATCTCAGACTTTATTTATTTGTAAGTCCCATTTGAAAAAACAATCAATAATAATACCTAAATATACATACTCTGTGACCAGTTCAATATTTTCACTTGAACATATTGCAGGAATACCAACATGTAAGCAATTTGAAGTGTGTGTCTTTATTACAGGTGTAATAATATTTGCCTTAGCATTGGGTGATCTAATATGTATCAATTTAGTTTTTTTTGCATTTATAATTAAACCAGAGTCGTGAGACCATTTCAAAAGTTCAATGTAATCTTTTTGTAATAGTTCAATACATAATTGCAAATCACTGCGAGAAATCACTAATGCAGTATCGTCCGCATATACAAAGTGTTTTACATGTTTAAATAATATATAAAATTGGGCCTAATATGGAACCTTGAGGAACGCCTGCTAATATTTTCCTTTGTTTACTTAAGGTGTTCAAAAGTTTTATTTTCATGCATCGGTTGTTTAAGTAATTTTCAAAGAGTTTTAGAAGTTTCCCTCTTATTCCTATGATTTCTAATATTTTCAATAATTTTTTTATTATTAATAGTGTCAAATGCCTTGGAATAATCTATAAATAAGACCAATACATGATTTTTACTATTTAATTCATTATTTATTAGGCTGGCAAACTTCTGAATTAGCATTTCAGTGCCCTTTTTTTCTGGAAGCCGTATTGATTTGTATCAATAATAGAAAAATCTTCTAAATGTTTAATCAATTTCAGTTGAATGTATTTTTCAAGAGATTACATTTTTTTCGAGCGATGGCAAAATACTAATCGGTCTATAATAATTACCCAATACAGTGTGATCACCGCCTTTATAAATGGGTCGGATGATACTACATTTTAAGTCATCTGGAATTTTTGCCTCAAATAAGATTCTATTAACAAAATGGGTTATAATTGGACCTAAGGTAGATATGTGTTTTTTTTAATATGGCTCATTCTGATATTATCAATTCCAGGAGAAGAGTTTTTAAGTTGTCTTACAATGCTTTCTATATCAGCAATTTTGGCCCTTGGTAGGTACATGCTTTGAGGCATCTCCTCTGGTTCAAACCCAGTTGTCCTGTAATTACATTTATGTAACATATTGCAAACACTATCAGAGAAATAATTAACAAAATCATTATTTACATTTTCTTTGGTCTGATCTTTCATCATATATTTGAAGGCAACTTGGTCACAATTATTTTTACATTTCTTTCCTAAAATTTGAATACACTCGTCCCATGTTTTTTTTAATCTTGAAAAATGTTTTTGAATATATCATTATAGTATGTGGTTTTTTTAATTTAAGTAACAATTTATTTTAAACACATCGGTAACACTTATATTATTTTTCATAGTATTTGTTTGTTGGAGAATTTTTCCAACGTTTATATAAATAATCTCTTTTTTTAATTTTATATAGTGCATCCGTAGATATCCAATCATTTATGGCATGAGGTCTGCTTTTAGATTTTTTGCTAATTTCAATCGTGCTGTTTTTGTACAAGTCAAAATAATCTTTAAATAAATAACAGAACATTCGGTTTCCTTTAGAAGCGATTTCCAATCATAATCACAAATATTTTTATCGATCAATTTTTGCGAAAGAATTTTCACGTAACCAATTAGAATCAGAAGATTTGAAATGATCTATCGAGTAATAGTGTATACTAACAGCCGTTGTATTATGGTCTGCGATGTTATAGTCACACACGCACGCAGATATTGTACTGGATAATCCAGCTGGTTGCTTTCCACTTAAACGAACATAAAAATGATCGATACATGAGCGGTTTATTTTCTGAAGAACTATTACTTCCCTAGTAGCGACATGTATACATTTTTTTAAATAGTTATTAGTAAGGATATTTTCATAATTTATTATGATAGCATCATTTTTATTTAATAAATTTAAATTTATAACGCCGAAAAATATAACACTTTCATTTGATTTAATATTGTTATCAAACACAGAGGATATTTCTGACAAGAATGCTTGCTTATTTAAATTCGGAGGTCGGTATATTGCTAAGACATTTAAAGTGCTGTTATTTGGAAGTGATAAAGTACTTAGTTTTATATTTCTAAATCAACCTATCTGTGATAGTTTTATTCTGGTAATCTCAAAGCGAACAGATACTCTTTGTGATTGATCCCATTTCTCATTAATACAAGAATTACGATTAAACGTAATTATTATAAATAACTAGCGGACCCCGCAATTGCTAATCTCTTTCTCGGCGTCTCCGACTTCTTCCACCATCAGATTTGAGTCATATATTCTCCTTTCTTCGCTCATAAGTTCTACCCGCCCAAACAATCTAAGCGTCCCTTTATCAATCTTAGCCATTACGTTTACATCAGCATTTGATTATTTGCGGATCTGCTCATTTCTCACACAATCATACAATGCAATGTCATATTTTGTTCACATGAACATGTTCAAAAACACACTTATTTTTAATACAACTGCGTACAAAGTCAAATTCACTTTAGTCATAGTTAACGTGCTACATACGTAACACTATGCTTCACATATCTATCAGATGTTGCGAAATGCTGCTTCAAGTTTACAGCCATATTAGAACGATTGTATCCATGACATTTAACTTAACTTTTATGAATTAGAACGTGCTTCTTCAAATACATATTTTTAGAACACGAATAGTTGCAGTCAGGACATGAGAATGGTTTTTCTCCGCTGTGAGTACGAATGTGCCTTTTTAAATTCGACTTTACTGAACATGAATAGTCACATTCAGAACATGAGAATGGCTTAGCTCCACTGTGAGTCATAATGTGCCTTTTTAAAGTCGAATTTTGTGAAAACGAAAAGTTGCATTCGAGGCATGTGTAAGGTTTTTCTCCGCTGTGAGTTCGTATATGAAAAACTAAACGCCACTTTGTTGTGCACGAATAGTCGCACTGGGAACAGGAGAACGGCTTTTCCCCAGTGTGAGTCATCGTATGGGTTTTTAAATGTTTCTTGACTGAGGTTGAATAGGTGCAAAAAGAACACGTGAATCGTTTTTCTCTGCGGTGAGATAAGACGTGTCTTCTCAAAAATGCCATGTGTGATGTTTTAAAGTTGCAGTCGGAGCACGAGAACGGTTTTTCCCCTCTGTGAGTCACCATGTGTTTTTGCAACAATGTCTTTTGTATGCAAGTATAGTTACAGATGGAACACAATAGTGGTTTATTCACACTATGAGACATTATGTGAACTTTTAAAGTCGCGTTTGAGGAACATGAGAAGTCGCAGTAGGGACAAAAGAAGGAGTTTTCTCCATCGTGACCCACCATGTGACTTTTCAATTGCGATTTCGTTGAACACGAATATTCACAGATGGAACACGAGAATGCAATCATGCCACTGTGAGTCAAAATGTGATCTTGCTTTTCCCCGCTGTGAGTCATAGTGTGATTTTTTAAATCTTTCTTAGTGGAAGTTAAATAGGTGCAAAAGGGACACGTCAATCGTTTTTCTCTGCGGTGAGATAAGACGTGTCTTCTCAAAAATGCCATGTGTGCAGTTTTAAAAATGCACTCGGAGCACGAGAACGGTTTTTTCCCTCTGTGAGTCACCATGTGTTTTTGCAACAATGTCTTTTGTGTGCAAGTATAGTTACAGATGGAACACAATAGTGGTTTTTTTTCACTATGAGATATTATGTGAACTTTTAAAGTCGCGTTTAAGGAACATGAGAAGTCGCAGTAGGGACAAAAGAAGGAGTTTTCTCCACCGTGACCCACCATGTGAATTTTTAATTCCGATTTCGTTGAACAGAAATAGTCACAGACGGAACACAAAAATGGAACGCTTAACATGATAATGGAACACGGAAAACCACCGTGAGTCAACATGTGATCTTCCAAATGCGACTTTTGCGTGCAAGAATAGTTACAGACAGAACACGAAAATGGATTTTCTCCACTGTGAGTCATCATGTGTTTTTTTAAAGAAAAATTGCTAGAACATGTAACGTTGCATTCAGAACACAAGAGTGGTTTAGCTCCACCAGGAGTCAAAGAGATAATTTTTAAATTCGGCTCTTGTGGAGTTGCATTGATCCATTTGGAACATGAAACTGAATTTGATGTCGAATGAGCTATTTCAAAAGGCGCTCGATTCCTGCTGAAGCTGCCGAATAGTTCCTCATTTTCTCCTGAATAATTTGTTCCTGAAAAAATAATTAGGCAGTTCGTCATATTGCACGTTATAATTCTGAGTAGCCACGGTGCCATAAAAATTAATTCTAAAAATAGAATAAAATATTAATATTTAATTACAAAAACATCGCTGAATTAGTTTTGAGATTTGTGGGTAATCTGAAATAACCTTTAAATACCAAACAAACAAACCATCATAACGTGTCCTTGCAGGGGAAAGCAAACATGGTACAATGCAATACAACTCTTTCTCTGCACAAAATCCTTGCTTCATTCACACTCATACGTATTATTTTATAATTGCAACTCCGCTTCATACATTCTCCATAAACGCCTTCCTGCGTCCATCCGCCCTACATGTAAATTAATCTAAGACTCCCTTTGTTAACCTTGTTCATTACTCTTTCCGAATCTTCACATTTGCGAAACAGTCACACCTAGTTTTTACAACACATACGCCATTACCACAGCATTCAGTATGCTACCATATTTCCTCTTTCGGTTTAGTGCCTTACTGCAGCATATTAGGAATGGCATTAGAATCCCATTGTGACAATTCGCTTCTTTGAGATATTTTTTTAAGTACTCCATTTCAATATAATCCTAATATTTTTAAACAGAGACATAATACACCGTTGCTGTTTCAGAGTGCCAAATTTTACCTGTTAAGGCTATTCTATGGCAAAAAATCATAATTCAGTATATATTTACCCCGCAGCATAAAGAAAAATTAGAACATAAATACAGTACTAGATTCACGCGCAATGACGGGTTAATAGTTCCGAAATATAATAATAAATACGGACAGAGAACGTTTGAATACAACATACCGAAGATATTTAATTTATTATCTGACACTATAAAGCAATTTAAGTCTATGAATAAGGTTAAATATATGGTGAAAATTGGCTATCGGAAAAAAAATATTTACTTTAATATGTATGAAAAATTGTATGAAAAAATGTTCATTCTGTAGTTTATAGTTATAAGTTATAATTTGCATCTTATATCTGATGCAAATTATAACTTATAAAAATGCATATGCAACTAAACTTTAAGCACCTGTTGACAAACCAATTCAATTGGCTTAGCAGGACTTGTTTGTTGATATGTATTAACTATTTATTCAATAAAAAAAACAAAAAAAATATTTTTTTCAGCCATTCCATCGTAAATATACTTCGAGAATTTACAAACTCATTCACTTGATTTAACTAACTAACTAACCATCACGTCGTTTCCCCGCAGGGGTAGGCAGAGAGGACGGACCGCCAAAAAAACTCGGTCTTGGCACACACTCTTTGCCTCATTCACATTCATACATTGTCTCATACAGACTCTTCTATTATTCTCACATGGCCCGACTCAAATATCTGATTCACTTCATCGTGCCATGTCTTCCTCGGGCGTCCCAGCTTCTTCTACCATCACGTTTGCGTCAAATATTCTCATTAGGCGCTTTTCTTCGTTCATTCGCTCTACACGCCAAAATCATCTAAGTGTCCCTTTCTTAATCTCACTCATTACGCTTACATCAGCCAATTCTTTGCGGATCTCTACATTTCTTACACGATCATACACGGCTTTACCACACATACTCATACCTTAGGTATCTAATTTCTACAGCATTCAGTCCACCATTAATGGAGTTACCTGCATTTGCCGTTCTTTCAATATCACTATCAGCCTTCCCATCTCTCTAGAATATACTTCTCAAATACACAAACTCATTCACCTGCTCCTCATGCACTACTATATTGCACACTGTTTTCGTACTGTCTCTTTCAAACACCATGACTTTAGACTTAATTATTAACTCAATCTTCATACTTACTTCTTTCATTCTAGAAATGAGAGACATGCTTTTAAAAATCAGCAAAGCATCAACAGCATAACACAGGCAACATACTTTCAGATTACTTCAGTTACTCCAAGTATTAATTATTAACATTATAACACACTACTTTCTTACTGTCTCTCTCGTTTTCAAACCATGCATACTTTGTTCATCCTGGACACTAGAGACTATTGATGTAAGTCTTCCATACTGTTAAGAAGAAGCGAACATACATAAGCCAATAAAAAGATTAAAACCAAATTCCTGACAAAATGCGAAATGCAATGAGAATGCTTTTTTCTTACCGTCCGTTCGGTCAATACTCTCGGAATATTTAATGCATTCCTGTTTAATATCTGGGACTTCTATTTCTATAAATGATGGAGCAACTTTGCGCTCGTCTTCATCTTGAGACTCTGGTTCTATCTTGATGGTAAAACCGAATGGTTTAGGAACATCCATGGCACAGCTGATTTCTTCTTACAACAAATTAAATCTGAAAAAGAACGCTGGATTAAAAGTTGAGAATATCCATAACACATGTAACTTTGAATGTGTTTTTTTAATAAATCTACTTGAATTTCGATTCTGTTTTTGTGATAGAATGCATTCATCTTGAAAGTGGAAATTAACCCACTTCTCGACATCCGATCAAACTGAAACTCGGCAGATAGACTCATTGTCGATGACAATGCACTGTTTAAACTTTTGGTGGCAATCGCACAAACACACGTGGACATATACGCATTTTTATGAAATTGGATATCATATTAATTATTACAGAGAAATAAATCACGAATTTACACTTGAAATAAATCTAGGTCCTATTCAGTTGGGATTTGGCTTAGGGGTTACCACCATTAGCAAAAGAGTCCCAAATTCCAGGTGGACTATGACATCTCCGACTAAATTAATTCAAACAGACCTCATAACACACGAGAGTAATTCTTAACTTACAAATAAATGATAAATAAGTCTAAAAAGGACTGAATGAAACGTAAGAATTCGATTGTGACCATTGATACATTAAATTTCGATGAGACATTAGTGCAAAACTATGTTCCACGTTTTCACCTGCAGTTCTGTCCTCCAACGCTCCCAATGCTCTAACTAAAACTACGGAATCTGGTCTACGCGCTTCGCTCGTCGCATTCTAATAGAGGAACGTGTTTCGATGAGATATCGATGTATGCAGTACCACCTCTGACTATGATTAGTAATTTATAAGTCCCATTAACGTTCAAGTATTTTTTAACTTACGCGTCGCTATGTAGGTGGCTATTTCAATTAAGTCAAGGAGTGAACATGGGTATTAAAGATACGCATACTGTAGGAGGAAAGAAACGGAGAAACACACAGCTGAGCGTTTTTCATGTGACACATATCAACCGTGTACCAATATTGGACGCGCGTTTGGCTTGTTTCACGACTATGCAACGGTGCCGAAGGGATAAATGACGCTAGATCCTCGAAGAAGGCAACTCGTTTACTAAGATAGATCTATCAAACGGACTGCCCTTTTCTTCACAGATTCAAGGGTCAAAGTACCTCGGGACTCTAAACAATAAGTGACTGCCAAATTTACAAGTGGGGCGCCCTTGCTATTTCTACGGGGTCTACAGGTCTACGGGGTAATACGTAAAGTCAAACTTAACCAACAAAGTAGTGACAGGAGCACCTGGCGCCAACGCACGACCTTTAACCATAGATTCTGCAAAATAAAGATAAAAATGCTCATGAATTGCATTTTAGAAATAGTGATGGGCGCAATTTAAATTATTTAGAAAAAAATCGTCATTTATAACAAAGGATTTGATAAACAGATTTTACTAACAGACACCTTTTTTTTTTTTTTTTTTTTTTTTTTTTTTTTTTTTTTTTTTTTTTTATTTTATTAAGTTAAAAGAAATTTACATTTCGCTTTCTTAACTTAAATATGTAACATTAAATAAATAGTTTTCTAATTATTGTTCTAATAACTTAAGATTAAAAAGTTTTTTTTTAAACACATTTATACTCTCAGTTTTAAGTTTATCTGGAAGGAGATTGTATATTTGTACACCCTCGTGGCCAATGCCTCTTTTGCCACTTTCAGTTCTTACAGTATGTGTGTACAATTTGTTATGTTGCCTAGTATAATGGAACTATTAACATATATTTGGCAAATATTTTAATAAACATCTAATGAATTAGAAGAAAATATAATTAAATTAAACTCCACAGGCAAATTTGTTCGATTTAGCGAACAAGTGCCACTACCCGTAAAATCAATTTTTTCTCTTTTGAAATCTCTCTCTCATAGAAATCGTTGTGTCTCCCGTACTCTCATAGTGAGAAATATAATCTAAACCAGTCATTCTCAAAATGGTACATATCGACCCCGAGGGGTCAATTTAAAATTGCAATTTAAAAAAATGGGGTGCATGAGGTGTAATTGGGGGTCCACGAGAGCTCTTTAAGCTATATTTTTAGGGAATTTCACTTTTTGTGGTTTCGTGTGGAATTTTTTCACACAAAAGAATTAATAATTTATTTCAGTCACTATCCATGTGACCGATTCCCTTCGAATACTCTAATTCCTGTGTAATATTTGGGACCTCTATTTCTACGTAAGTAGAGAGTACAAGACATTCGTCTTCAAATCCAGTCCCTGGTTCCATCTTGATGAAGACATTCTCTGGGATAGGGACATCCATGGCCCTAGTGTCAGATTCAAATTAAAACGTTAATAACTGTACGAGAGTACGTTATTCTACATCGTAGGAACCACTAAATGTTGCACCTATAAGTATATATACCTATAAGCAATCAAGGTAAATATACAGAAAATAGGACACTTAATACGTATATTTTATTTTTAAATCTCTTTGTATCAGTTAGAATAATAGGGAGTATCTATTTTAGTTTGTGGAAAAGGAAAATAATGCATTAATTTCATGCCAATAATATAAAGATTGTTCTTTTAAGCTAGTATATAGATATAGAGCCTACACTGGTGCCCTCACCCAAACGCCTTGTCATTGACAGTTATTGCAGTATGTACGGTGCTAAAACTTACTATATACCTACGTATTGTGTAAATGCAATAGTGATGGGAATGATCGATATATTTATATAATCGATTTTTTTTAACCGAAACATCAAAAGAATCGAATGATCCATTCGAATGAATCGCTCGGAGTGCGGGAGCAATAGCTACGGACAGGGGCAAAAATTTTTCCGTCGGGGGGGGGGGGGGTAGGATTAGAATATATATTCCGGTTGTAATTTATTTTCATTAGTATGGCAATATTTTGGGTAAGCAGGTACTAGCGAAATTTCAATCACTAATTTTCATTCCTGGCAATGATTCCCTTGTTGTCTGCTAGCAACATTAGTATTATTCCTGTTATCCACGAATTTCAAATATGTATGCATATGCAATTAACATTTTTATAAATAATTAATAAGATTCGAATATCTACATACGTACAATTAAAATATATTATAAAATATTATTATACAAGTTTTTTAAGTACAAAGAAAAATATTTTTATGTACATTATTATTGTGCTGTAATTTTCATTTGCTGTACTTTGATATCTGTTTTATATAATATTGTAAGCTCCTGCTGAATAGCTACTTAGTGTAGCCAGTAGGTACAAATTCCCATTAATAATATTTATAATGTACCTCTTAATAATAAGATAATAATTATATGCCGTTTTGTTAAAAATAACCTCTAAATCTCATGTACGTTGTAGGCGTCTACTAGAACCCAAAACAAACCATTCATTCATTTGTAATTTGTATGCAATTCACAAATTATTATTAAGTAAATAAAGTTATTTTACTACAGAAAGCGTTTCATTTTAATTACCAACTAAGAGACACCGATGTTAATTCCTTTCATGTTAATTTCAAATAAATTAAATATATTTGTTCGTAGCATAGGTAGCAGATATATTATGTTTATATGAACGAACACATGTCACTTGATGAGTTTAATATATACTGAATATTGTATACTGCCCGAAGAAGCTACGGTTGTAGTGAAACCCGATCAGCATTAAATATAAAAATGGTGTTTGCTAAGTTATTGGTTTATTTTATTTTAAATATACACTACCCGAATGTCCCGAATAGATGATACATAACCTAAAAATAACATAGGTAGGTATTAAACCTTCAATTGTGAAAAACTATCACCATGAAAATCTTTTACACATAAACTATACCTACTGGAAACATAAATCGTCACCTAAAAGTATTAATTAATAATTTACAATTCACACACGAGGTTGATTATAACATCAACATGCTTCAGTAGGCAGCCAACAATGTACTTCGTTTGTCAAGCAATCTGAGATATTTTGACATCTCGAAATATAACCTCTCGAATGTGAGAATCGATTTGCGTTTTCGAACGAATTCTGACAGTTTGAAAACGATTGTCTCGGACTGAACATTCGAATGATTTCTGACATTTCAGAGCGATTGTTTCGATTCCACTTTCGATGACGTTTCAAAACGATTGTCTCGGAGTTGCATTCGAATTAATTCTGACCAATCACAACGCTTGGCTGGCATCGATTATTTCTGACCAATCACAGCGACGAAATTCGATGACGTTTCAAAACGATTGTCTCGGAGTTGCATTCGAATTAATTCTGACCAATCACAACGCTTGGCTGGCATCGATTATTTCTGACCAATCACAGCGACGGCTTTCGATGACGTTTCAAAACGATTGTCTCGGAGTTGCATTCGAATTAATTCTGACAATTAATCGAGATATTTCGAATGGTAAAAAAGATCGAGTAAACCATCGATGATTCATCGATTCCGCCCATCGCTAAAATGCAAACAATAATAAAAAGTAACCAAATGCCTTGTCACAGTGAGTTATTATAGTATGTATTGTGTTTAAACTTATTCTATCTGTATCTTCAATATGTAAACAATAATGTAACTTAAAATAATGGATTGCTGTATGGGAACCCATATTAAACATTTACATATTAGCAAACCATAGACAAAATGGAGAAATAATTAACTAAAAATTCTGCCTCAATACAGGTTCGCCTAGTGAGGCAGGTTATGCACAACCTAAAATATAGTATATTATGCCATTTCTATATAACACTCTTACATTCATATATATTTTTTCTTATATTAGAAACTGCCGTATTATTGTAACATTATTCTTTCAACAATTTGATTGTTTCTAACTGACATATAATTATACAACTTACTAATGATATATTATATATATTCTGTAATTTTTTGATGAAATAAATAAATTAAAAAAAAAAAAAAAAAAATTTGTATCAGACGGAAATCTCACTTCTATAGTATAGACTATAATGGGCCGGTGATCCCAATCCGTGGAGGCGAAAGGCGTCGTTCTTCAGTGGCGTGGAGGGGTAGAGCGGGGCGTCTCTGAAGCCGTTGTAGCTGGTCCGAATGCTGATTCTTGTTGTTGAGTCCGGGTCTGGTCCGTAGAGGCAGAGAGGTCCGTAGTCCGGGGTGAGGCGAGGGGCAGAAGAAAAGAAGGCGAGTAGAGGCAGAAGTCAGAGCAAGGTAGAAGGCAGAGCAGAGAGAGAGTTGTAGAGCTGGTGGTGGTTGCTGGCTATCTGCCTTTCTGAGGGGCTTTTTCCCGTTTTATAGGCCGCCGGCGGCGGCACTACGCTCACACGGGTCCCACTTTCTCTTTGATTCTTGGAATCGAGAGCCGTGTTGTGACGCGATAGCGACGCCCTGCCGGTCATTTTACCGCCGCTCGGCCGGTAATTTCGGGCCGTGGTCGAACGTGACCACGGCTTTCCTTTGTTCAGGCCCGATCCTCAGACTCGCGCCTGTGGAACGTTATGACGGCGTATCATTTCTCACGTCATGACGGCGCACGGCTCTTTGCTTCGGGCCGTGGCCGAACGTTCCATCTCGTATAGGCACGATTCTCATAATCGTGCCCGAATTAATGCTATTATAATTTTTATCTCCCCAGCTCACACACTCTATACTTCTCTGCCCGTATTCCTCTAGCCAAGCTCTGACATTTTCATTTATTATATTTACATGTTTTGACATTTTTTAAGTTAACATTTCAACATTTTACATGAACATATTTGCGCATTATATTTAATTTTAATTAGATAGATATAGATTTTAGCATGGGTGACCGCGGCCGAGCCCGGAGCAGTACGTCCGTTACATATTTTTTTTATTAAACCTAAACTAAGAACGTAATCCTATTTTAGATAATATTTTGGGTTAAATAAGAGAACAAAAGAAACTTAGCTTAAAATTTTTAAGATCAAGCGAAGAAACTAGTATTATTTTAACTAAATATTTTCAGTATATTTACTGCAATTATTATTATTGTAAGCACCGTAACAAAATGCCAATTAATGTGCCCGCTCTCGCAAGCTGAGTTTTGTGTTGCGACAATATTTAATAAGTTAAATGTATGAGAATAGAAGTTATTTGTTTTTGTTATTACCTTTAATTTGTCACATTTTTCATTGTATTTTTCTCCGGAACGCAATGTCAAAAGACAAAGCTAACGAACTGAAAAGTGACAGAGAACGACCAAATTCCAACTAGAGATGACCTATGTCATTAGAGATGGTCGATAGTCATGTCCCAGTTCCTTTGCTGTCATTCCAACCGTCGACGTCGATGATTATTTCACTAAAGAACCAGCTAATTTTGAAACCGGTTCCTTTCGTAACAAATTTACATTTATTTATTTATTTACGGACAAATAGTCCATTAACAATATAATATTTTTTAAACGAATAAGATACTGAGATGGCAGTGAAAGACGAGCATATATGTAAAGTATGATATAAGTCATAGTTAACATGCTACATACGTGATACTATGCTTCACATACCCATATCAGATGTTGCGATATACTGCTTCAAGTTTACAGCCATATTAGAACGATTGTATCCATGATATTTAACTCAACTTTTATGAATTAGAATGTGTTTTGTCAAATACATATTTTTAGAACACGTATAGTTGCAGTCAGGACATGAGAATGGTTTTTCTCCGGTGTGAGTACGAATGTGCCTTATTAAATTCGCCTTTACTGAACATGAATAGTCACATTCAGAACATGAGAATGGCTTAACTCCACTGTGAGTCATAATGTGCCTTTTTAAAGTCGAATTTTGTGAAAACGAAAAGTTGCATTTGAGGCATGAGTAAGGTTTTTCTCCGCTGTGAGTTCGTATATGAAAAACTAAACGCCACTTTGCTGTGCAAGAATAGCCGCACTGGGAACAGGAGAACGGCTTTTCCCCGGTGTGAGTCCTCGTGTGGGTTTTTAAATGTTTCTTGACTGAGGTTGAATAGGTGCAAAAAGAACAAAATAACAATCGTTTTTCTCTGCGGTGACATAAGACGTGTCTTCTCAAAAATGCCATGTGTGCAGTTTTAAAGTTGCATTCGGCGCACGAGAACGGTTTTTCCCCTCTGTGAGTCACCATGTGTTTTTGCAACAATGTCTTTTGTGTGCAAGTATAGTTACAGATGGAACACAATAGTGGTTTTTTTTTACTATGAGACATTATGTGAACTTTTAAAGTCGCGTTTAAGGAACACGAGAAGTCGCAGTAGGGACAAAAGATGGAGTTTTCTCCACCGTGACCCACCATGTGAATTTTTAATTCCGATTTCGTTGAACACAAATAGTCACAGACGGAACACGAAAATGGCACGCTTAACATGATAATGGAACACGGAAAACCACCGTGAGTCAACATGTGATCTTCCAAATGCGACTTTTGCGTGCAAGAATAGTTACAGACAGAACACGGGAATTGGTTTTCTCCACTGTGAGTCACCATGTGTTTTTTCAAAGTCTCCTGTAAGGAACACGAAAAGTTGCAGCTGGGACAAAAGAAAGAGGTTTCTCCAACGTGACTCAACATGTGAATTTTTAATCGCGATTTCGTTGAACACGAATAGTCACAAACGGAGCACGAGAATGGCATTTCACCAGTATGAGTCAACATGTGATCTTTCAAATGCGACTTTTGCGTGCACAAATAGTCACATTCGGAACACGAGAACGGTTTTTCTCCACTGTGAATTAACATATGTATCTTTAAAGAATACTTGCTAGAAAATGCCAAGTTGCACGCGGAACACGAGAAAGGTAAAGGTAAAGGAATTTTTAATTTCGGCTCTTGTGGAGTTGCATTGATCCATTTGGAACATGAAACTGAATTTGATGTCGAATGAGCTATTTCAAAAGGCGCTTGATTCCTGCTGAAGCTGCCGAATAGTTCCTCATTTTCTCCTGAATAATTTGTTCCTGAAAAAATAATTAGGCAGTTCGTCATATTGCACGTTATAATTCTGAGTAGCCACGGTGCCATAAAAATTAATTCTAAAAATAGAATAAAATATTAATATTTAATTACAAAAGGCTAGTGAAAAATAATATTTCGTTCAATTAGTATTGAGATTTGTGGGTACTCTGAAATAATCTTCAAATACCAAACAAACAAACTAACAATCATAACGTGTCCTTGCAGGGGAAAGCAAACAGGGTACAATGCAATACAACTCTTTCTTGGCACAAAATCCTTGCTTCATTCACACTCATACGTATTATTTTACTATTCCAACTCCGCTTCATACATTCTCCTTAAACGCCTTCCTGCATCCATCCCCCTACATGTACAATTAATCTAATGCTCCCTTTGTTAACCTTGTTCATTACTCTTTCCGAATCTTTACATTTGCGAAACAGTCACACCTAGTTTTACAACACATACGCCATTACCACAGCATTCAGTATGATATCATCTTTCCTCTTTCGGTTTAGTACCTTACTGCAGCATATTAGGAATGGCATTAGAATCCCATTGTGACAATTCGCTTCTTTGAGATATTTTTTTAAGTACTCCATTTCAATATAATCCTAATATTTTTAAACAGAGACATAATACACCGTTGCAGTTTTAGAGTGCCAAAATTTGACCTTTTAATGCGAAATAGGAAGACTTGACCTGAAATTTGGCAATTTTGAGGCCAGTTTTAGACGTATGGACGCTTTTCTAGAAAAAAACACAAATTGATTTTGAAAGATCGTTATTTTATCTAGTAAAGTAAGATGTTAAATTTAAAAAAATAATATTATTTTCATATCATTATAACGTGTTACCGTTGGACGTTGCGCAGATTTGTTGCATTTTCAAAGGTGAATTTGAATTATACAACAAATAATTCAAATCATATAATAATACAGTATAAACAATCAATAAAATATCTATCATAAGTATGTATTAGAATTTTGTTTTTATTTCAAATAAAATTACTAATAAATAAATCCGAATACGCGTTTTGTGACGAAAATCCCTCAATTTGACTATTTATTTATGGTCTTACAAGTGGTACTCGTTACCTACCTACGGGCCGCGAGGTGCGGGGAGCACTTCGCGGTAGACTGTATTGTGCATTCGGTATTCTGTAGTCTCACAGTTAACTAGCAATAAACGATCTCTGTAAATATACACCAGCCTTACGTATTTTATCAATCCTGAACACAAGCCCCTTTTTAAGGTGAATCTACAGGATACTACAGTGGCGACGAGGAAACTTAGTCATTATTAAAACAGTGGCGAAGTTTAAAAGAATTTACGCGGCAAACGTGTTGTTAAAATTCATGAAATTCGGAGAGTATTCACGTAATGGCGGTGCTCTTTTAAATGTGACGGACGGGGAGTCTCGCAACATTCATAGAACAGGATCGTAGAATCTTTGAAAGATAAGATTGAAAAGAATTCAGCGGGGAGCTGAATTGCGAAACCGGAATCAAAACAAAAAAAAAATTGTTCAAGATAATCACGCGGGAGCGGAGTTATCGTGAAGAGGATAAATATTCAGCGGGGAGCTGAATTCATCTTCAAACCATAAGAAGCCGGGGGCTGAACAACAGCAGCACAGCTGGGAGCTGAGCAAGGAGCAGCTGAGAGCGGATCCTTGGGAACTATCGGTCGAGAGCTATTCTTGGAGTACAGCCGAGGTTAAGAAGGAAGATCTGCAACAGGAGGGAGTAGATGACCAGAACCAGAGCTTCAACATCATTAGCCTTAAGTTAAGTCCATAGTTTAAGTTTTGTGTTGATAATTTTTTTTTAATAATATTGTTGTAATTTTGTTGTAAAATCATGGCTCAAATCAAACCATTAGAGACATTCAGTCACAAGTCAGATTGTTTCGGGGTGTTCAAAGCAAGATTGGAGAATTACTTCATATTATATGATGAGAAAATTACTGCCGAAAAGAAACGTGCTATATTCTTAAACGCTTTGGAGGAGGAAACTTTTAAATTATTGATTGAGTTGGTTACTCCTAAAAAAATAAATGATGTCACAGTAGAAATTTTGTGTGAATTTTTGGGTAATTATTGTGAAAATGTTACTTCGTTGTTTGAAGAAAGATCAAAATTTTATAATGTAATTAATGAATCGGGAGAAAGTGTAAAAGAATTTGCGGCACGATTAAAAAGCTTATCCATAAATTGTAAATTCGGTACTAGATTTGAAGATAATTTAAAAGATTTATTCATTTGTAAAGTAAGAAACCCTAAAATTAGAGAACGGTTATTCATTGAGGGCGAAAAAAATTCGTTTGAGAAATTAATTTCAATCGCAGCTTGTTTAGAGGCTTCTGAAGCAAATTTTAAAGATGAAAAAGTGTGTTATCAAGTAGCTAGTTCACGTTCAAGATCAAAAAGTCCGAAAAATAATCCATCAGTATCGAAACATCGAAGTGTTTATTTAAATTCGAGGCATAGTAGAAGTTCATCGCGCGATAGTAATAATTTTAAACCGAAATTGAAGCATCTAGATTCGGAACAGAAAAAGTGTTTTAATTGTAATAAATTCGGGCACTTTAAATCAGAGTGCAAGGTTGTGAATAATAAATTTTCGAAGTGTTTTAAATGCGGACAAAAAGGTCACATTGCTAAATTTTGTAGAAATATTTCGTGCATTAAAAAAAAGATTTTTGTCTCAAGTATTAATAAGAGGATTGAACCGTATATAATTAAATTGAAAATAAATGATATTTCATTTGAGGCAATGATAGATTCAGGAGCGGGAATTAGTGCCATACCCGAACGTATCTATAAATTATATTTTAATCATGTTAATTTAATGCAATTTAATTTACACTTAGCGAGTTACGATAACAAGCCGCTAAAGGCGAGCGGTAAAATAAATTTATTTGTTACATGTAATGGTAAGCAACAAAATTTTGAATTTGTGGTTATTGAAAATGGATCGGATTTAATTTTAGGTAGAGATTTTATGGAATTATTTGGGATTAGCATTAGTTTTTTGAATAATTGCACGGTAGTAAATAATTTTGGTGCTAATGGAGAAAGCAATTTAGATGTCGATAAGTTGAAAACACAATTTGGAGACGTATTGACGAATAAATTAGGGAAATTTAATAAATATAGTGTTGAGCTGGAATTAATAGAGGGATTTCAGTCAAAAATGTGCAATGCAAGGCAAATACCTTTAGCTATTAAAGATAAAGTCGAACATGAAATTAATAGACTTGTTTCAGAGGGAATATTACAATCAGTAGAAACGAGTAGATATGCATCTCCCATTGTTCCAATAATTAAGAAAGATGGATCAGTTAGGATCTGTGGAGATTATAAATTAACAGTTAATCCAGGTTTGGTTGTAAATAAATTTCCAGTACCCGTAATTACGGATTTATTGACACAAATCAGTGGAGCGGTAATGTTTTCTAAATTAGATTTGAAAATGGCGTATTCACAATTAGAGTTAAGTGAGGGTAGTAGAGATATAACTACAATAGCTACACATATAGGTTTATATAGATATACTCGACTGGTGTATGGTTTGAATGCAGCGCCAGGTATATTTATGCGGGTTATGTTTAATTCATTGCAAGGTTTAAACGGAACAATTATATTTTACGATGATATTTTGATTACGGGCAAATCAGTTGCGGAACATAATAAAAATTTAGTAGCAGTTTTGAATAGATTGAAACGTTGTGGTCTCACGGTAAATGAAGAAAAGTGTGAATTTTTCAAAACAAGTATTGAATACTTGGGGTACTTTATTTCGAAGGAAGGTTTTAGACCATTAGAAAGTAAAGTTAAAGCAATTATGGAGTCTTGTAGTCCATGTAATATTAACCAGTTAAGAAGTTTCTTAGGTTTAGTTAACTATTATAGAAATTTTATTCCGAATATATCTAGTTTGTTAGGACCTCTATATAAATTATTAAAAAAAGATTCGGAGTGGATTTGGTCAAAGGACTGTGAAAATGCAGTTTTAGAACTTAAAAAAGAAATTTCTTCTGATTGCGTGTTAGTACATTTTGATCCACGTATACCAGTAAAATTAGTAACGGATGCATCCTTAGAGGGATTGGGTGCGACAATTTTACATACTTATTCAAATGGTAGTAGTAGACCTATAGCGTTTGCATCAAGGAAATTGACAGACACAGAGAGTAAATATAGCATTTTAGATTTAGAAGCAACAGCGATAGTGTTTGCATTAAAAAAAATCTTTGTATATTTATACGGTAGGAAATTCAAATTAGAATGCGACAATCAAGCGTTAGTACGAATTTTGTCAGAAAAGAAGGGCATTCCTGTGTTGAGTGCTAATAGATTGCAACGTTACAGTTTAATTTTGGCGGGGTTTAACTATGAAATTGAATACGTAGCATCAGAAAAAAATTGTTCAGATTTTTTATCAAGATTACCAATAGAAGAGACAAATAAATCGGAGGAATTATATATTGAGAAGCTGAGTTCCATTAATTTTCAAGATATTGAAAAAGAGTTGTTATTTTATGTTAGTGATAACTCTCAGGTTCCATTAAATGTAGATAATTTAAAGGAAACCACTATTAAAGATGACGTATTATCATTGATAAAACAATATTTAAGGCAGGGTTGGCCAAAGAAAATTCCTAAAGATAGTGAGTTATGGGCTTTTTGGAAAATTAGAGATGAGTTGTCTTTAGTAGAAGATTGTATTTTTTGGGGACATAAAGCCATCATTCCAAATTCTATGAGAGGGGATTTGTTAAATATGTTACATCGTTCACATTTAGGTATAGCTAAAACTAAAGGGTTAGCAAGAGGATATTTTTGGTGGCCAAAAATGGGCAAAGATATAGAAAATTTAGTTAGATCATGTAAAGAGTGTCTGGAAAATCAGGCGAATCCACCAAAAACTCCTTTACAACATTGGCCGATTGAGGAAAAGCCGTGGACAAGAATTCATATTGATTTTTTTGGTCCGATGGCTAATACCAATTTTTTAATTATAGTAGATGCAAGTACCAAGTGGATAGAATGCATTAATTTAAAACAAGCTAATACGGATAATACTTTAAGGGAATTAAAGAGGATGTTTGCTCAATTTGGTACTGTAGAAACTATTGTATCGGACAACGGGTCTGTTTTCTGTTCAGAAGAATTTAAGCGTTTTTGTAAAGATAGAAAAATCCAGCACATTACTTCTCCTGTGAATCATCCGCAAAGTAATGGGTTAGCGGAAAACGGAGTTAAAACGTGTAAAAATTTTTTAAAAAAGATTTTACATAATGGGGGGTTACCGAGAGACGTCGATGATAGGTTAACCAAATTCCTAATTGATTATAGGAATACCCCAAATATCACGACTGGTGTAGAGCCAGCGGTGGCTATGTTAGGACGACGATTAAGGTCCGTGTTTGATTTCATTTCTCCAGTGATTGCGGAAAGGAGGGGGGAGAGGTGTATGTCAGATAAAGTAAAGAGTAAAATATTAGTTAGTAGAGAAAATCAGAAAAAGAGTTATAAATCTAAGAAAATAAATATGAATATATTTGTGGTGGGGAAAAAGGTGATGACTAAGGATTTTAGAGGAAAAAAAGGTTGGGTGGTAGGTATCATTAAAAAAAGAATTGGATTTAATACCTACTTAATTTTCATAAAAGATACAGGGCAAATTTGGAAAAGACATGAGGATCAACTGACACCAATGAGTGTAAGGTGGAATCCCAAAGAGCGTGAAAAAGTGTATAGTGACGATCTAGGCTCTGATATGAGAGTATCAGACCTAGACCTTGTAATGATACGCCCTTTCTACTTCAAACTTTTTCCTTCTCTTCTTTCTACGATAAATTTTCTTTAAGTCCCATAGGTAACTTTTCCATAAGGCTTTGGTTATGTATATATCCGGGGTAGGAAGGTTCTCCCTGCCGTCTTTCAAGCCCTTGCCTCTCTCTTTATTACACACCCCTTCAAGTGTGTACATCCTAGTTTGTCTACGTGACGTACGACCTTGAACGTACTCATTTCACGTGACGGTTCAGTATAAAAAGGCTTCACCGAACGTTGTGTTGGTTTTTTGTTTCTCGGTTTAGAAACCTAGTTATCTATGTATGTGTGGTATCCCTCGGTTCTTTTGAGATAGAGTGAGTTGAATCCATTACCGCTGTGTTTTAAAATCATTTCATAAACCTTATCTTCTAAGTCGCCTGCTCCCCAACTAACTACGTGATTCTACCTGTCATATGGTTATGTGAGTATAATAAAGTGTTAGATTTTATGTGTGTGATAAACATACGATAAATTTATGGTGTTAGTTGTCGGCGCCATCCATGTATATATTTTAGGAGGGGAAGGAGAGGAAAGAAAATGAATTTGATCAAGCTAAGATTGACTCCTCCTCTTTACCAAACAAAACCGATGGATGATAATTTGAGCAAGGCGATCGATATCTGCGTGTCTGGATATCGCAACCGGCCGGGTCTCCCCTTGTTCCAAATCGGCAACCGTCACGCCAGAATAAAGAAAACCAGGTCTCATCACCAATTTCAGAATTGCCCCAATCTCATACACCTCCAGGAAAACTACTTTACTGAGTGTAGAAGGGGAAAACCATGACATCCCTTGTCACGAATCTAGTCGCGAAAATGTGACACGTAAGGTCCTAAGTTACGTGCCACCTCTAGAAAACGTTGTAACTCCCTCGTCGTCGGGGATTTACATCCCTTTCTAGGTCAATAACATATATAACACACGACGATCTTGTCGACATTTAGCCAGTTTATTAACGATAGGTTGTGTGCCTACCCATTCAGCCAATTATCATGTGAGATATATGTAAGGTCTACTCGAAATGCCAAATTTAGGATGAGGACTGTCTGTACTTTAATATTTGGTTCCAGTATTTATTTTATGAGGTTACTAGCACCCTCGTGTATTAGGTATGGGTAACTTCTATTGAATACCTATCCTCTCAGGTAGGTATAAACGGATAATTGGTTTGATTCTTGCATTTAATTTAAAGAGGCTGCCTACCTCTCGAAAGGTACCTGTTGAGAAAAGTTGTTCGGTTGGTAGTTTTATTTCGGAGATTATCATCTCCCTCTTTTGACTCTAGATTTGTTTTGTGCATCCCAATTCGCAGCTTAGAAAGTCAAACAATAAATGAAAAGTATTAAATTAGAAAGTCAAATAACAGAAGAAAAATATTCATTTTGTTTTGTCTGGTTGCATCCGAACGCTTTCTATTCGGGCGGTCATACGCTAGCAAAACTTCCCCTTTGACTGACTGTACACCGCGCCTCTCGGCCTCATAGTGTTCGCTGTTTCAATTGTACGCCAGTGTTGTGGTAAGTACCCTGTAGATAGGTATTTTTATACTGCAAATTTATATTGGTTGGCCTAATTTGTAATGGGTATTTTATATTTCGTCGGCGATTCAATACCTACCGCAGGGACAACGTCATGATTTGATTCGTAATGTTTTAAAAGAATAACAGATCGGCAGGTAGATTAATTCTCGATATTATGACCCTCGGTCCAAGGCATTCCCCTTAAACAAAAGTTATCGGCCTACATATGAAAAGGTCGTTGACTCGTCTCTCGCTCACAGCTGATTGACAGTTCGCCTAGCACATCCCTTTTAATGATAACATTATTTGGGCGGCAGGTGTCGTAAACTTAATTCCTGTACCTCGGTTGTATCCGTCTTTTAAAAGGGTCCTCTGAAATTTAATAAATAATATAAAAACTCACCCAGTTAGTCACCTCTCCTTCTCAGCGTGAAGCTTACCTGGTTACACTCTACATAGCTAAATCAGTTTAGTTTTTCGGTCCCCTCCCTACCGGCTTCTTTCATCATTTTAGCGAAACCCTTGCAATCTGTTCAATTTTGTTCCCCTCCCTACGACTTTAAAAGGGTAATTAAATATTCCTGTAAATAAAATTGTACCTCCCTAATCTGTCAGGATTCGAACCCACAGTTAATGATATATTTGTTTCTCTGGTTTTCGGTCTCCGTGGATAAAATGCCATCTCGCCAAATCAATAACCTAGCCCGATTAAACACTTCCCGCCTTTAAATACGTTCACTTTATTTTACAACGCAATCATTATTATTATTATTTTCATGTTCTTAAAACAAGTAATTTAGTTTGAACTACATATTTACGAAATCAGGTTTAATTTAACACATTTTATATTATAATCGCGATCGCTCAACCCTTAGCGCCCCTGGGGTGATTTTTCACAAAACGGCGCTCTACAAATTATCCAATTATTATTATTTTCACTGAGTCCAATCACTTTTTCACTTTAATTCAATATTCAGGAAAGCTTTCTAACACCGTCTGAATTCTCTAATTAACTGTAATACACAACACTTCTGATTTGTATCGATTTCCCGGAGCTGTCAACCTACACAAGTTCAAAACCCGACTGTCTACCCATTCTCTCCCTTCCCGTCGGAATGTGTTTCTTCAAGCCCCCCTGTCAATAAATCTTATCTGTTAGCCCAAACAAAATTTTTTTGGAGTACATTCATTTCGTTTATTTATGTGATTGTTCAAATCATCACAGCCTCCCTTTAGTTCTAAGCCCAGCGGGTAATCTCGCTTCCACGTGTTAGTCGATGGGATTAGAAATAACTATAGGTAATTTACGTTTCTCGAATACCTCTGAATTTATTTTTTTTATTTTTATTTTAAATTTTATTTTAATTCTTCCAAAATGTTGAGCGCCCCTGTTCTTCGGTTTTTTCTTCGCAACCTACCATCTGTTTACATTTTGGTTCCCGTGATTATCGGCTTGTTCTACTGGTGAGTTTTTTCGCCCTCGGCTGTTTCAAGTGTTTTGTGTCTCTATGGGTAGAAATTCAATATGTCATGTCACACTTGTTTATTTTCGAATTTTAAACTCTGAGTTAATTGTTTAAACAGTGTTGTTTCATCTCAATACGTTATTTGTATTATGTTCGAGTGTTATTTATTTTCATGTTGATTTGTTTTTATTTTGTGTCCTCGGCGGTGATCCGATATTTTTTGTCCGACTTTTTATTTATGACTTCAACATTCTCTGCCTTTTAGATCTGAAATAAACAATAATTGTTTACAGTTATTCTAATATCAATGGTATAAAATATGCCATATACTTCACGATATCCGAATGCAATGTTTATTTTAGATTTGTCCCAGCTATCTTATTCTTGTGTTATTATTAATCCGATTTCGATGTTTGTTTATCCTTTGGCTTCGTTGTTTATGAACATTTTAGATGTCTTTTGTCTTCACAATAAATTCGATGTTTTCCGGGTTTGTCTGTTTATTCTATTTGCCTTTGAAGTACGGTGTCTCTGTTATCATTTTTGACGATAGGTACCATTTCTTTCGCTGTTAATGTGAATTAATAAGGTTTATGAAATCCATTTTTTTTTTTTTTAACAACAGTAATGAATTCAAGCCAGCTTTTAGATCTATCTCTCCTGGTTTGCGGCATCAGATGTAATGATACGCCCTTTCTACTTCAAACTTTTTCCTTCTCTTCTTTCTACGATAAATTTTCTTTAAGTCCCATAGGTAACTTTTCCATAAGGCTTTGGTTATGTATATATCCGGGGTAGGAAGGTTCTCCCTGCCGTCTTTCAAGCCCTTGCCTCTCTCTTTATTACACACCCCTTCAAGTGTGTACATCCTAGTTTGTCTACGTGACGTACGACCTTGAACGTACTCATTTCACGTGACGGTTCAGTATAAAAAGGCTTCACCGAACGTTGTGTTGGTTTTTTGTTTCTCGGTTTAGAAACCTAGTTATCTATGTATGTGTGGTATCCCTCGGTTCTTTTGAGATAGAGTGAGTTGAATCCATTACCGCTGTGTTTTAAAATCATTTCATAAACCTTATCTTCTAAGTCGCCTGCTCCCCAACTAACTACGTGATTCTACCTGTCATATGGTTATGTGAGTATAATAAAGTGTTAGATTTTATGTGTGTGATAAACATACGATAAATTTATGGTGTTAGTTGTCGGCGCCATCCATGTATATATTTTAGGAGGGGAAGGAGAGGAAAGAAAATGAATTTGATCAAGCTAAGATTGACTCCTCCTCTTTACCAAACAAAACCGATGGATGATAATTTGAGCAAGGCGATCGATATCTGCGTGTCTGGATATCGCAACCGGCCGGGTCTCCCCTTGTTCCAAATCGGCAACCGTCACGCCAGAATAAAGAAAACCAGGTCTCATCACCAATTTCAGAATTGCCCCAATCTCATACACCTCCAGGAAAACTACTTTACTGAGTGTAGAAGGGGAAAACCATGACATCCCTTGTCACGAATCTAGTCGCGAAAATGTGACACGTAAGGTCCTAAGTTACGTGCCACCTCTAGAAAACGTTGTAACTCCCTCGTCGTCGGGGATTTACATCCCTTTCTAGGTCAATAACATATATAACACACGACGATCTTGTCGACATTTAGCCAGCTTATTAACGATAGGTTGTGTGCCTACCCATTCAGCCAATTATCATGTGAGATATATGTAAGGTCTACTCGAAATGCCAAATTTAGGATGAGGACTGTCTGTACTTTAATATTTGGTTCCAGTATTTATTTTATGAGGTTACTAGCACCCTCGTGTATTAGGTATGGGTAACTTCTATTGAATACCTATCCTCTCAGGTAGGTATAAACGGATAATTGGTTTGATTCTTGCATTTAATTTAAAGAGGCTGCCTACCTCTCGAAAGGTACCTGTTGAGAAAAGTTGTTCGGTTGGTAGTTTTATTTCGGAGATTATCATCTCCCTCTTTTGACTCTAGATTTGTTTTGTGCATCCCAATTCGCAGCTTAGAAAGTCAAACAATAAATGAAAAGTATTAAATTAGAAAGTCAAATAACAGAAGAAAAATATTCATTTTGTTTTGTCTGGTTGCATCCGAACGCTTTCTATTCGGGCGGTCATACGCTAGCAAAACTTCCCCTTTGACTGACTGTACACCGCGCCTCTCGGCCTCATAGTGTTCGCTGTTTCAATTGTACGCCAGTGTTGTGGTAAGTACCCTGTAGATAGGTATTTTTATACTGCAAATTTATATTGGTTGGCCTAATTTGTAATGGGTATTTTATATTTCGTCGGCGATTCAATACCTACCGCAGGGACAACGTCATGATTTGATTCGTAATGTTTTAAAAGAATAACAGATCGGCAGGTAGATTAATTCTCGATATTATGACCCTCGGTCCAAGGCATTCCCCTTAAACAAAAGTTATCGGCCTACATATGAAAAGGTCGTTGACTCGTCTCTCGCTCACAGCTGATTGACAGTTCGCCTAGCACATCCCTTTTAATGATAACATTATTTGGGCGGCAGGTGTCGTAAACTTAATTCCTGTACCTCGGTTGTATCCGTCTTTTAAAAGGGTCCTCTGAAATTTAATAAATAATATAAAAACTCACCCAGTTAGTCACCTCTCCTTCTCAGCGTGAAGCTTACCTGGTTACACTCTACATAGCTAAATCAGTTTAGTTTTTCGGTCCCCTCCCTACCGGCTTCTTTCATCATTTTAGCGAAACCCTTGCAATCTGTTCAATTTTGTTCCCCTCCCTACGACTTTAAAAGGGTAATTAAATATTCCTGTAAATAAAATTGTACCTCCCTAATCTGTCAGGATTCGAACCCACAGTTAATGATATATTTGTTTCTCTGGTTTTCGGTCTCCGTGGATAAAATGCCATCTCGCCAAATCAATAACCTAGCCCGATTAAACACTTCCCGCCTTTAAATACGTTCACTTTATTTTACAACGCAATCATTATTATTATTATTTTCATGTTCTTAAAACAAGTAATTTAGTTTGAACTACATATTTACGAAATCAGGTTTAATTTAACACATTTTATATTATAATCGCGATCGCTCAACCCTTAGCGCCCCTGGGGTGATTTTTCACAAAACGGCGCTCTACAAATTATCCAATTATTATTATTTTCACTGAGTCCAATCACTTTTTCACTTTAATTCAATATTCGGGAAAGCTTTCTAACACCGTCTGAATTCTCTAATTAACTGTAATACACAACACTTCTGATTTGTATCGATTTCCCGGAGCTGTCAACCTACACAAGTTCAAAACCCGACTGTCTACCCATTCTCTCCCTTCCCGTCGGAATGTGTTTCTTCAAGCCCCCCTGTCAATAAATCTTATCTGTTAGCCCAAACAAAATTTTTTTGGAGTACATTCATTTCGTTTATTTATGTGATTGTTCAAATCATCACAACCTTTCCCATTATTTTCGGAAAGGGGCTAATGGGTCTTCTCCTCTGTTTCAGGAACCACCGTGGCAGTCTCCTTGGACTGGAAGGCTGCGGCATAGAAAAAACTAATGTGTAACAACCTATAGATAATGTATTACTATTATTATTATTCTGCTACATATGATAACTATATAAATATGTTGTAAACAGGCTCAGGTAAGATGTAAACCTGGTAGGAGTTCTCCTCTTAAGTGGGGGAGAATGTGGTACTCGTTACCTACCTACGGGCCGCGAGGTGCGGGGAGCACTTCGCGGTAGACTGTATTGTGCATTCGGTATTCTGTAGTCTCACAGTTAACTAGCAATAAACGATCTCTGTAAATATACACCAGCCTTACGTATTTTATCAATCCTGAACACAAGCCCCTTTTTAAGGTGAATCTACAGGATACTACAGTATAGTTTAGATTTTTTTACAAAAATAATTTACCAAGACATTATTGAAACATTAGAAATAATTTAAGACCAATAAATATATTCTTAAAGTATAAAATAGTAATTAATTTCGATTCGCGTTTGTGCATTTTTATTAACTCGGCAGAAGACAAAATTTTGTCACTCTCCGCCGCGACCGGGCGGCAAGCGGAAGTGTAGTCCACGCAGGTCTAGTTAATGACATTTTAAAGAAATTCCTCGCATAAAAATGGGGAGGAAAATATCCTTGGAACAAAAGTTTTATTAGAAAACACAAATTACAAATACGTGGGAGATATATTTAAAAAAAAAACAAAGGTTAGTGATATTTAATTATCCGTGTATATTGTACGTACTTATATGATACAGGGTCGTTCGAAAGAATCAGTCAGAATAAGCACAAATTTTTAATAACATTTGACGATAATTTTGTGTTGTTTAATTTCCAGGGAAAAGAATAAACTATGGACTATCAGGAGTTTATGTCTGTCATCGATTTTTCATGTATAAATGTTAAAACTTATGCCAAAGTACGTGAAACTGTTTATGATTGGTGGTCAAAAAGTGCCACGAACCAAATGAATTTTGATTCGTGATGTGCGATTCAAATCATTTTATTGTTCATAATTTCTATTTTATTGTCTAATTCACTATTACATTGTCAGTTTCATAATGTCAAATTGTGAATTGAGTTTCTTGTTTTAGGAAAAAAGACGAGGTTATTTTTGACATACTAACCTATGATTTCTCAATCGAAATTTACCCGGTGAATTTAATAACATTTCGAAAATTAGTAGAAATTAGTAGAAAGCGATACAATATTATGCAATCGTATAACTACATATGTAGGTAGGTACCGTAGAAAATAGTTGGAAATAAAACCTAGTTTTAATATATATTCTACTTCAGTTGTAAGGAATAAACCCTCTTTTCAATGTCTTACATATCAAATCAAGTAATACTTTAAAGATAAGTATTAGAAATAAAACTTACCGGTAATACCTTTCGGACAAACGAATAAATGAGTAAAACAAAAGATTTTTACTCACCTTTGGAAAACTCATGTAAAATATATTTAAAAAAAAAACAAATTAAACAAATATTTGAAATTTTTTTTAAATGTATATTCATATTCCTACATATTTTATATATACCATGTCAACAAACTGCATTTGTATTTATTTATGTTTACGCACTCCGACGTATAATTTACAAATATGTATGTAACTACTTATTAGGAAGAAAGCTACAACCGAGAATTCAACAATAATTGTTATTTCATCGGAACCATGCTGTAGTTTTCGTCAGCCGCGCGAGTGTACGGCTCGCAGCGGAATGAATTCGGTATTTCTGTCTCGGTCTAAAAAAACGTCCGATCGCGAGACCGTCTTGTAACGAAATTTGAATTCTCGTCCGCTGGTTAAGCCTCCTTGAGGCTATTCTATGGCAAAAAATAATAATTCAGTATATATTTACCCCGCAGCATAAAGAAAAAATAGAACGTAAATACGGTACTAGATTCACGCGTAATGACGGGTTAATAGTTCCGAAATTTAATAGTAAATACGGACAAATAACGTTTGAATACAACATACCGAAGATATTTGATTTATTACCTGACACTATAAAGCAATGTAAGTCTATGAATAAGGTTAAATATATGGTGAAAAATTTGCTATCGGAAAAAAAATATTTACTTTAATTTGTATGAAAAATTGTGTGAAAAAATTTTGTAGATATAAGATGTAAATTATAACTTATAAAAATGTATATGTAACTAAGCTTTAAGCACCTATTGACAAGCCAATTTAATTGGCTTAGCAGGACTTGTTTGTTGATATGTATTAACTATTTATTTAATAAAAAAAAATAGTTAAAAAATCTTTTTCAGTCATTCCATCGTAAATATACTTTCATCAGCCAATTCTTTGCGGATCTCTACATTTCTCACACGATCATACACGGCTTTACCACACATACGCCTCAGGTATCTAATTTCTACAGCATTCAGTCCTCCATTAACGGAGTTACCTGCATTTGCCGTTCTTTCAATATCTCTATCAGCCTTCCCATCTCTCTAGAATATACTTCTCAAATACACAAACTCATTCACCTGCTCCTCATGCACTACTATATTGCACACTGTTTTCGTACTGTCTCTTTCAAACACCAAGACTTTAGTCTTAATTATTAACTCAATCTTCATACTAACTTCTTTCATTCTAGAAATGAGAGACATGCTTTTAAAAATCAGCAAAGCATCAACAGCATAACACAGGCAACATACTTTCAGATTACTTCAGTTACTCCAAGTATTAATTATTAACATTATAACACACAACTTTCTTACTGTCTCTCTCATTTTCAAACCATGCATACTTTGTTCATCCTGGACACTAGAGACTATTGATGTAAGTCTTCCAAACTGTTAAGAAGAAGCGAACATACATAAGCCAATAAAAAGATTAAAACCAAATTCCTGACAAAATGCGAAATGCAATGAGAATGTTTTTTTCTTACCGTCCGTTCGGTCAATACTCTCGGAATATTTAATGCATTCCTGTTTAATATCTGGGACTTCTATTTCTATGAATGATGGAGCAACTTTACGCTCGTCTTCATCTTGAGACTCTGGTTCTATCTTGATGGTAAAACCGAATGGTTTAGGAACATCCATGGCACAGCTGATTTCTTCTTACAACAAATTAAATCTGAAAAAGAACGCTGAATTAAAAGTTGAGAATATCCATAACACATGTAACTTTGAATGTGTTTTTTTAATAAATCTACTTAAATTTCGATAATAAAAATATAAATTTGAAAGTGGAAATTAACCCACTTCTCGACATCCGATCAAACTAAAACTCGGCAGATAGACTCATTGTCGATGACAATGCAATGTTTCAACTTTTGGTGTCAATCGCACAAACACACGTGGACATATACGCATTTTTATGAAATTGGATATCATATTAATTATTACAGCGAAATAAATCACGAATATATATATATGAAATAAATCTAGGTCCTATTAAGTTGGGATTTGGCTTAGGGGTTACCACCATTAGCCGTGTTCGCTTATTTTAGTCAGTTCCTGGGGAGGAAGCCTCAATCCTCAGCCGAACCAAAAAAAACATCTATTAACAAAAATATATATTATGTACGACTTAACAATTAGATATTTCTGGTGACACAGCACAAGAGTCCCAAATTCCAGGTGGACTATGACATCTCCGACTAAATTAATTCAAACAGACCTCATAACACACCAGAGTCATTCTTAACTTACAAATAAATGATAAATCAGTCTAAAAAGGACTGAATAAAACGTAAGAATTCGATTGTGACCATTGATACATAAAATTTAGATGAGACATTAGTGCAAAACTAGGTTCCACGTTTTCACCTGCAGTTCTGTCCTCCAACGCTCCCAATGCTCTAACTAAAACTACCCAATCTGGTCTACGCGCTTCGCTCATCGCATTCTAATAGAGGAACATGTTTCGATGAGATATCGATGTATGCAGTACCATCTCTGACTATGATTGTGATTAGTAATTTATAAGTCCCATTAACGTTCAAGTATTTTTTAACTTATTCGTCAGTTGGAAACGAAACGGTTCATGCGCAATTCTCTTGGTATCTGGAATAAGCTTCGACATGAGCGTGGATGAGAAGGTTGAGAAGTAGGTGGCTATTTTAATTAAGTCAAGGAGTGAACATGGGTATTGAAGATACACATACTGTAGGAGGAAAGAAACAGAGAAACACACAGCCGAGCGTTTTTCATGTGACACATATAAACCGTGTACAAATATTGGACGCGCGTTTGGCTTGTTTCTCGACTATACAACGGTGCCGAAGGGATAAATGACGCTAGATCCTCGGAGAAGGCAATTCGTTTATTAAGATAGATCTATCAAACGGACTGCCCGTTTCTGAACAGATTCAAGGGGTTTTTCAAGTACCTCGGGGCTCTAAACAATAAGTGACTGCCAAATTTACCAGAGGGGCGAACTAGCTATTTCTACGGGGTCTACAGTTATGTATTAACTAATTAAATAATCATCACACCGTTTCGCAGAGCAGACGGACCGCTAAACAACTCGATCTTGGCACACACTCCTTGCCTCATTCACATTCACAATGTTATGTACTATTCCCGACTATATTGAATGTAAAGCAATAATTCAAATCGATGTTAATATGTAGAAAGCGAAATTATTGTACTGGAAATATCAGAAATAGGGCTTACTAAAACAATCTCAGAATACAATAGAATTGATATAAAAAGAATGAAGTAAGATGAGCGTACAAGATGCATAAATGGGGCCTTAAAGACTGTACGTTGAATACGGTGACCGGATAACTCATCAAAATGATAATTCATCACATCTTTAAAAAGTTATATAAAGTCATGGAAAGTGATGAAACAAAAACTTTACTAACTGGGTTAAGTAGGTTAGATTAGGTTAGGGTTAATTATTTTTTTTCATCTTTTATAATGATTTTATATCACTTTTTAGGAGTGTGTTGAATTGTTATTGTGTTGATTTATCATGGAACCGTTGAATACATGGGACCTTAAGGACTATCAGTTGCATGAATGGGGCCTTAAGTATTGTAACTTGCATAAATGGGGCCTTAAAGACTGCAAGTCCCATGAATGGGGCCTTGAGGACTGCAAGTTGCATGAATGGGGCCTTAAGGACTGCAAGTTGCATGAATGGGGCCTTAAGGACTGTAAGTTGCATGAGTAGAGCCTTAAAAACTGTAAGTTTCATGGACGTGGACAAATACAAACTACAGAACACATTGTAGAAGAACATTTACTTCGCTAGTTTCCTGGAGGCACATTTGTTATAAATAAAGCACGTCCCGATGCCATCGACTGGCTGAATAGTCTCGGCATCCAACAAATATGATCTCCACCAAACTCTTATACACTTCATAACACAGAATAATGATTCAGTGACGCACAAAGTAAGCTATTATAGCAGTAGTTATAGCACAGGCAGTAGTTTCCCGGGTTAGGTGAGCGCTCCTACACAAAAAACATCTACAATACCCGAATAAAAATACATGCTGTAATATACTTGCACCGCAAAAGTCTTAATTCGTATTCCATATTATGTCTTGTACAACTGTGGTTTCCTCTCCCCAGCTTCACATCATGGTCAAAAACTAAGTCGAGAAATCAATGAATGAGATGCTTCCACCATAGACATTAACTTCTTCACACACATCACGCAAATCTCTTGACAAATGTATCAACTTATAGCACTTCCTTACATATAGCTAATAATAATAACGTTTTTGTGTTGAACGCCTTGTGCTTACCTGTATATTCTGCCAAAAAAAGATTTGGATGTATTAATAGGTGAAGTCAAACTTAACCAACAAAGTAGTGACAGGAGCACCTGGCGCCAACACACGACCTTTAACCATAGATTCTGCAAAATAAGGCTCGTTCGCATTGGTCGAGTAGTTTAGTCAAGTAGCTCGCTACTCGCCATTTGACTGACCAAAAAGCGTTCGCATTGGTCGAGTAGATTTCACGAGTGAAGTGTCAAATTGTAAGATGAACGGGCTGCAACGCAACAAAGTAAATAGGCTAATTAAGCTGATTGTAATGGATATTTTAGAAGAGGTGGAGGAAGAAATTAGTGAGACGAAAGTGAAAAAACTATGGATACGAAAATGGATTAATAGAAGAGATGCATTAGGAGCTACAAATTCTCTTCTGAAGGAAATGGCATTTGAAGATCCGAAAGAATACTTCGCGACTTTGAGAATGACTGAAAGCTGTTTTAATTTCCTTCTAATGAAAGTGCAGTCACAAATTCAACGCACGGATACCCTTTTCAGAAGTGCAATTCCCGCAAAAACCAAATTACAGGCAGTTCTCTACTTTTTTGCTACAGGATGTAGTTTAAGGACAATCACACATCTCTTTCGACTTGGAAAATCAACTGTTTCGGAATTCATTATAGAAGTTTGTGAAGCTATCTATGAATCATTAAAGGAATTTATCAAGGTAAGATTAAGAGCTGTTTCACACAGCTACAAATATAGTAGATGGCTTATTTCAGCATATCGTTCGCCATAAATTCCCAATGGAACGACCACTGAAATAGCCACTAAAATAGGCCATCCCGCTATAATTATAGCTGTATCTAAAACGGTTCTAAATAAATTATAAATATAATTTGAGAAACATTTATTAATTTTCACATGGTTTAAATATTAAAATTTACATTAAAGTTATTCGATGTCATGGTTTTCATGTGTTTCAATTTCATATGTGTCTTCTGGGGGCTCATCTAAATAAATTACATCATCATAATACGAAGTATTACTACATGGAGAGTCTTGCGAATCATTTGATACTGGTGTGACTATCCTGGTGAATCTATTTTGTTCAGTTGAATTTTGAAGGTGTTGGCGTCGAATTCTGTTCATGTACAGTTGAATATATTCCTGGGTTTCAAGTGCCAATAGCAAGGGCAAAGATTTCAGTTGTAAGCCGACGTGTCTGCCGAAGACCTCAAACTCGTCTTCTTCTGTAGAGTTGGCAACCTCAGTTATCTCCTTTAGTTGACTCACCATACTCGAAAGTTGGGAAAGCCGCTTTTTTTTTGTAGGGGGTTTAGATACGGGTTTACGAAAAGAATTCATAGTAATTCTGCTTTCCTCAGTATCTGTATCCGTGTGTATAATGTCTTCCTGAAAATAAAGTAGAATGTTGTTTATATCGAATGTATACATTATTATAAATCTTTTTTCAGGTTCCCGCCACCACAGACTGGAATATCATTGAGAACGGATTTCGAAAAGAATGGAACTTTCCTGGATGCTGTGGAGCAATCGACGGCAAACATGTCGTCATTAAAGCACCTCCTGAATCAGGAAGTTTATACTACAATTATAAAGAGACAAACAGCATTGTCTTAATGGCAGTTGTAGATCATAAATATTGCTTCAGTTATATAGACATTGGATGTAATGGGCGGGTTTCTGATGGAGGCGTATTTCGAAACTGTAGTTTGTATCAAGCATTAGAAAACGGTATTCTGCCAGAAGGGCATGTACTAGTTGGAGATAATGCATTTCCCTTGAAAGAATACCTTTTAAAACCTTTCCCAGGAAATCGATTAACATCAAAGCAAAAAATTTTTAATTATCGATTGTCTCGGGCCAGAAGAATAGTTGAAAATGCTTTCGGTATACTAGCTGCCAGATTCAGAGTGTTTGAGAAACCGATGCCCTACAGTCCTGAGAAGGTTGTTTGCATTGTAAAGGCGTGTTGCGCTTTACATAATTGGCTCAGAGAGACAAAATTACAGAACAAGCAGTTGGAATATACAGTAGACAAAGACAATTTTGATTCAGGAACTGTTATCCCTGGTAATTGGAGGGTGGAGCCAGAGCCTCAAGGATTGGAACCACTACCAAGTTGTCTGTCCAATCGTTCATCCCGAAGGTCTACAGATCTTCGAGAAAGATATGCAGATTACTTTGTGAACGATGGATCGGTACCTTGGCAGACAAGAATGGTACATTAAAAACTGATGTATAAACGATAGAATAGAATTGAAATGTACTTGCCAAATTACTTTCACTTTCTGTTAACATTGTATTAATGTTTCTGAGGGATCCATCTAATAGATTGAACCATTTGACTGATGGTGAATATACTGCGTCAGTTCCGGCACCGGAGGGTTTTGACTCCTTTATTTTTTTTAACTCCTGTGAGTAGGTAGATCTGAAAAGAAATTATTAATGATTAATGACTCTGCTACTACTTTAACATAAATTTATAATAATACAGGCACTTGTAATATACCATATAAATAAAAAAAACTTCACTAACCTGATGCTTTTAATTTTCGCTCTTATCTCCCTATCACCAAATCCAGGAATATTCATCCCTTTTTCTAATTCAGCGTATGCTGATTCCCTGATTTGTTTGATCTTATATCGGGGCGACTTTATATTCCACAAGCATTCGTGTTGTAAATACAACGTCACGAATTTGACAGTAGCGTTTTCGCTCCAACGACAAGACATTTTGGCGTGTTTTGACGGCTACTAATGCTATACTCGCTATACTGATCACTGACTAATGCAGCCAGTGACAATAGACCATCGATAAACTCTATAAATCTGCCATAGACACATGATGAGGGACGCTACTCGCCCGAAAAAATAGAACAGAATGGATTGACTTGACTAAATCGCTGACTAAACTACTCTACTAAATTTATGGTGTTCGCACGTGTCCAGTTACTAAATTACTCGCTACTTGACTAAACTACTCGACCAATGCGAACGGGCCTTAACAGATTTAACTAACAGACGCCTAGAAAAAAAAAACAGAGTAAAAAAAATCTTTCACTGACGGAACTATTAACATATATTTGGCAAATATTTTAATAAATATCTTTTGAATTAGAAGAAAATATAATTAAATTTAACTCCACAGGCAAAATTTGTTCAAATTTGATCAAGTGCCACTACCCGTAAAATCAATTTTTTCTCTTTTGAAATCTCTCTCTCATAGAAATTGTTGTGTCTCCCGTACTCTCATAGTGAGAAATATAATCTAAACCAGTCATTCTCAAAATGGTACATATCAACCTCCAGGAGTCCATTTAAAACTGGAAAAAAATGGGGTGCATGAGGTGTATTTAATTTGGTAGGCGGGAATGGGTACCGCCGCCCTGGGAAACATTTATTGGATGACCAACACCTCTGCCACAGGTCACCCCAAGTGGTTCGCTACGTTTGGTAACTTAGCAGGGGTGCCCGGGTTCATGGGTTAAGGTTTTCCCGGGTCTTGGTGGCGGGTGCGTCGGCCCACCTTCTGCGTGGCGGGCATGTTGGGAGATGCTGGTTGAGGGAGACCCTTTACAACCGGTTACCGCTGTCCGGGCCGCTCGATAGTACAGGGGCCCGACCCTCAGGCTCACGACTAAGGGTGGGCTGCCCCATCAGCGAGTGAAAAAACCCCGCCACTGCTGTTGTGCCGGTTCGTGACCGGAGGGGACCCAGCAGCAGCGTTTGGGGCGCATTGGATGCCCTCTCCAGCCGGACTCTCCCAGCCTATCGCTTAGCACCGCAGTGGGTGGGCTGGAACCAAACGCTCATCACTCCTGGACAGCCTGAACCCCAAATTCCTACCCACCCCTTATACCTTTCCTTTCCAGACCTTCCTTTCACCTCATACCCTTACAAAAAAAAAAAAACCTAAAATCATGAATATACAAAATAAATTTAATATCAGTACAGCGGCGAGTAGCAGGCGTCCCCGGTGCGGGCCAAAACTGTTGGTAAATTTTGCCAACATTCGCGGCCTGCTCACAAATTAAAACTCTGTTCAACACCATCTTTTGTCCCAACGTCCCAACCTTCTTTTCCTATCCGAAACTCAGATAGCCGAGCCGCCAGACTCCTCCTATCTGGACTGCCCGGGCTTTACCCTCGCAAGCAAGTTCCGACTCAAAGGAGGAGTCTGCCTCTATAGTCGAGCTGACGTCAACTGTGTACGACTATTGAGTCTGGAAAACTCCAGATTCGACGTAATGTGGGTGCGCGTCAATCTTGCCAGTACGGCAAGATTCTATGCATGTTTATACCGCTCACCGAACCATAGCGAATCAGACACTTCCGAACTCTTCAAACATTTGAGCGATACTATTGATGATCTCTTGCCCCGCTACCCTTCGGCCGAGTTTATTGTTCTGGGGGACTTCAATAATCATAAAGAACCATGGTTGAAGTTTTCAGGCCCAACGGACTCGGCTAGCCGACAGGCGGAATCCTTTGCCATTTGCTACGGATTAGAGCAATTGGTTCAGGAGCCTACAAGGGTTCCTGATGTCCAGACTCACCGCTCCAATCTGTTAGACCTATTCTTAACTACTGTGCCACACGGTTATAAGATTGACGTCACAGCGCCTCTGGGATCATCCGACCACTGCCTAGTGACGACATCAATCCCCGTTAACCTCAGACCAGCCAATGAGAGGCTGAGGAGAAAAGTGTGGCACTATAGGTCAGCAGATTGGTTCGGTATGCGGGCCCATTTCAACGCTTTTCCGTGGTCAGCTGTTTGTTTTCGGACTTCGGATCCTTCAAGATGTGCCCAGGAGATTGGTGAAGTCATCAAATCGGCGATGGATGGCTTCATACAATCGACTACTAAAGAAACTGGTGTGGGCTCAAAGCCGTGGTTCAGTCGACAATGCTCCGAAGCAGTTCGACGAAAAAACGCGGCCTACCGAGCCTACAACACATCTCGAACGCCCGAAAGCAGATCAGCATACAACAAATCGGCAAAGGAATGCAAGAGAATCATTAATAGGTCAAAATTCGAACACGACCTGCAGATCAGCAAAAAGCTGGCTGCCTGCCCGCATGGCAGCAGAGCATTCTGGTCGCTTGCGGGCTCAATAGGTCGAAATTTTTTCAAACCCAGTTTGCCACCTCTTACCAGACCTGACGGCTCACTAGCAAACACCGCCACCGAAAAGGCTAACCTATTAGGTAAAATGTTTGCGGAAAACTCGACCCTCGACGACGGAGGTGCTGTTCCGCCGTCGGTTCCTCACTACGGCTTCTATATGAAAAAGCTGAGGATCCGACATCGGGATGTACTCCACGTCATACGGGGGCTCGATGTTAACAAAGCTAGTGGACCTGACGGAATACCTGCCCTGGTATTGCAGAGGTGTGCTGCGGAAATACTTCCAGTTTTGACAAAGCTCTTCAAAATGTCCCTGAAGTGTGGCACTGTGCCCTCCGGTTGGAAAAAAGCGGTCATTCACCCTATTCCCAAGAAAGGTGACCGCTCCAACCCGGCCAACTACCGCCCCATAGCGATCACATCAGTTCTGTCCAAAGTGATGGAACGTGTGATCAACGACAAACTGCTCACATACCTCGAGAAGAACAAAATTATCAACGACCGTCAATACGTATTCCGGCGGAACCGCTCGTGCGGTGATCTTCTCGCGTATGTGACGCATGTTTGTGGGCGGTGCCTGGAACGTCACGGTGAGACCCAAACGGTCGCACTAGACATATCCAAGGCCTTTGACCGGGTCTGACACCGAGGACGAGGTCAACAAATTGCCTTCTTACGGACTTCCCGCATCCCTGTGTACGTGGATTGCTGACTTTTTAAGGGATAGGTCGATTCAGGCGGTTGCTGATGGTTTCACCTCTTCCTCGCACTCCATAAATGCTGGCGTCCCACAGGGATCGTTTCTATCTCCGACTTTGTTTTTGTTGCACATCAATGACCTTTTGACATGTGCACCGATTCATTGTTACGCGGATGACAGTACAGTTCATGATAGCTTTTTGTTTGACAAGCCCCCAAAGGGCACACAAACTTCAACGGCTCGGAGGGCTTTGAAGCAGAGAATGGACGGTTATCTCGAGAGTATTTCCTCCTGGGGTAAAAATAATCTAGTCGAATTTAATGTTACAAAGACCCAATCCTGTCTGATTACGTCTAAAAGGGATCCAAATGTAATAATCTAGTCTCCTTCAACGGAAGCAATCTTCCGAACAGGCCTTCCATTGATATGCTTGGTATAACTATAAGTGACCAGTTCAGGTACGGGGGCTCCATCGAAGCCAGAGTAAAGTTGGCCTCTCAGCAGCTGGGCGTACTGTACAGGGCCCGTAGATACTTTAATAATACACAACTGCTGACACTGTACAAATCGCAAGTGCGCCCTACTGTCGAATTTTTTTTTTTTTTTTTTTTTTTTAATTTATTTATTTCATCAAAAAAATTACAGAATATATATAATATATCATTAGTAAGTTGTATAATTATATGTCAGTTAGAAACAATGAAATTGTTGAAAGAATAATGTTACAATAATACGGCAGTTTCTAATATAAGAAAAAATATATATGAATGTAAGAGTGTTATATAGAAATGGCATAATATATTATATTTTAGGTTGTGCATAACTTGCCTCACTAGGCGAACCTGTATTGAGGCAGAATTTTTAGTTAATTATTTCTCCATTTTGTCTATGGTTTGCTAATATGTAAATGTTTAATATGGGTTCCCATACAGCAATCCATTATTTTAGGTTACATTATTGTTTACATATTGAAGATACAGATAGAATAAGTTTAAACACAATACATACTATAATAACTCACTGTGACAAGGCATTTGGTTACTTTTTATTATTGTTTGCATTTACACAATACGTAGGTATATAGTAAGTTTTAGCACCGTACATACTGCAATAACTGTCAATGACAAGGCGTTTGGGTGAGGGCACCAGTGTAGGCTCGATCATTTGAATAAATCCAAATTTTAACATTTTTTTTAAACTCTTTCCGTGTTTGACTCTCTTTAATATTTTCCGGGAGCATGTTGAAGATCTTTGTGGCAAAGTAGCCAAAGCTACGTTGACCAAAGGTGGAAGAAAGTGCTGGAACTTGCAACATGTCTTTGTTCGAATTACGCGTAAATCTAAAGTTAGTTTTTTTTTCGTAAAGCGCGTGTTTGTTTTTAAAGAGATGCATGAGGATAGTTTTTACATAGATCTGTCGAACATCAAATACTCTCATTATGTTGAAAATTAAGTTACTGTTTGCAGTTTGAGGAAGTTTGAGAATAATTTTCATAATTGTTTTCTGCGCCTTTTCAACAGGATCTAGAGCTGATGAAGTACCCCCTCCCCATGCAATGATACCATACTCAATGATAGATTGGGTTAATGCAAAATAAATCGTTTTTAGAATTTGTAAGTTAAGGAAGTTCCTTACGGATCTGAAGAAATGTATTGTTTTCCTAATTTTATTCGCAATGATCTGAGTATGTATATTCCATTTGAGGTATGGGTCAATGGTGAGGCCGAGGTACTTCATCTGTGGAGTTCGCTCTATACAGGGGCACTCATTGCATACATTGGAATTCGTACAGTTATGTATTTTTATGGAGTAATCATCATTAGGTTGGCCTGCAGTATTGAAGCTTGAAGTGATATATTTTGTTTTTTTCGTGTTAAGGGTAAGCGTGTTTATATCTAACCATTTTTTAACTAAGTTAATATTTTTTTCAGCTTTTTTAAATACAGCTGACCAATTGTTGCCTTCAAACAGTAAGACAGTATCGTCGGCAAAGCTAACAATGCTTCCCTCAATTTCAAGGTTGCAAAAGTTGTTTATATACAGTAAGAACAGAGTTGGTCCCAATACGCTTCCTTGTGGAATTCCATAGTCAGTTGAGCGCTGGTTACTGAGGGTATTGTGTATTTTAACCTGTTGTTTGCGTCCATTTAGGGAACTTTTAAAGAAGTTTAGCTCTTTGTCCGTGATGCCGATTTTTTCAAGTTTTTTAATTAGTTTAAAGTGTGATATTGTATCAAAAGCCTTAGAGAGGTCTAAAAAGATTGAAATACATTTATTTCCTCTATCAAGGCTTTTTACAATGAAGTCTGTCACCCTGGCAATGGCATCTGAGGTACTTTTGTTTTTTTGAAAACCATATTGATTTTTTGAAAGTATTTTATGGCTCTCGATGAATTTTAAAAGTTGTGTATTAATAAGGTTTTCAAAAACTTTAGACAAGCTATTCAGTAAAGTAATTGGTCTATAGTTATTGATATCTGACTTGTTTCCAGATTTGTAGATGGGAATTACGATACTTTGTTTTAGGTTAGAGGGGAAGTAGCCCTGTGTAATACTTAGGTTTATAAGGTATTCTAGTGGCAATGTAATCTCCGAAGACAGCGTTTTAAGGATTTTGGTTGAAATTTCGTCTGGTCCAGCAGAAGAAGTGTTTTTTAGAGAATTAATTGTTTTGAGAATTTCTTCCTGTGACACAGTTTGGAATAGAAATTTTGTATTTATGTTATTTGTTTGAACCACTGTATCGGTAGATTGGGTGATTCCGCTCTGGGCAATTTGAGAAGCAAGATTTGGACCGATATTAATAAAAAATTTGTTTACATGATCAGCAACGAGCTTAGGATTTTTTGTGGTTTCAACAATATGTCCATCAATGGAAAGTTTATTTATGCTCTGTTTCTCTTTTGTAGTTTGCGAGTTTGTGGCTTCTCTAAGTATTTCCCATAATTTTTTGGGATTATTGTTACTTTCTTTAATTCTTTCTGAGTAGTAAATTTCTTTTGCTTTTCTGATGACGTTACAGCACATGTTTCTATATTTTTTATAATAGTTGAATGTTAGTTGGTCATACGGATTTTCTTTGGTTTTTTTGTGTAGCGTGTTTCTTTTGTGAATGCAATTTATAATGGAGTGGTTAATCCATGGTTTCAAGGGTTTCAATTTGTTACTTATATTTTTGGTCATCGTCAGGGTATGGTGGTGTAATTCGTTTTTCAAATAGTTAATAAAGTATATCCATGCGTCCTCCGATTGTTTAATTTGGAAGAGTTCTTGCCATGATTTGTTCTTTAAATTGGTTATTATATTTTGAAAGTTGATTTTATTGTATGCTAAAGGCAGGCTACATTTATTTATTTGGATAGGTGTTTGTAGTGCAAAGATAGTTGAATAATGGTCCGTGATAGTTGATTTGTAGACGATACTTTTAGATGGTTTTTTTGACTTTACCATAATGTGGTCAATGCATGATATAGATCCATTTGTTGGTGAGTTAACGGTACTCACTAATCCATGAAATTCTAGCATGTTGATATAGTCTTGGCTTTGGTGGTGTTGGTTGCTCGGTAGTATGTTAATATTTAGATCGCCCATTATTATGATATTTTTGGTATTGGAAAGATTTGAAAGTGTGCAACTTAGACTGTTTAGAAATGGCGTGATGTTACGAGTCGATGGCGAGCGGTATATAGCGAGGATAACTGTATCATTGTTGTATTCTATTTGTGTGCAACTTGCATCCTGAATTTTTAGTTCGGTTACTGTGAAGTTTTGATTATTTTTTGTGTAAACAACAATCCCATCGTTCTGATTATCAAACGTAGTTGAATTGTGTGATGTGTAATTTTTTATGATTTTAGGTGTATATGTGTTTGACAACCAGCACTCGGTCAGAATGATTATGTCGAAAACAATATCTATGTGGTGAAGTTGAATTAAGAGTTCGTCAAAGTTTTTATTTATGGATCTTATGTTTTGGTGCATAATTTTTGTATTGGCAGAGTTTCCAATCAGGCGTTTACACATATTAGTATCTGAAGTTGCGTAAGAAAGGTTTTGGTTGTGTAATTCCTCATCAAAAAATTCCATTGAGAAAGGCATGTTGATATAATAATTATACGAAAATTAAAAAAAATAGTTTATATGTTTACGGGAGCTCCACTGTCCGTGGCAGTTACCGGGAGTTTCACCCTAGTTGCAGATAGAGAATTAACGAAGTGGATAATTATTGTTGTAGTTCGAAACAATAAATGTAAAGTTTCTCCTTACCGTTTGATTATGAAGGGTGATCGGGCCAATAACTAACCGACGTTGGAGCTCTCCAGAAGCATCTAAACCATTTTTAACAGATCATCAGCGTGTTTAATGTAGATGATTTTTTCTCCTTCTTTTTTACTAATCATAATTTTTGAATCTTTGTACCACACATAATTATATCCCCTTTCTTTCGCCTTTGATTTTGTTCTCCATAGAAGGTCTTTGTAATGAGGACTGAGAATTTCGCTGATGTAGATTCGTTGACACTCTGGATTCTGCGCGGTGGCTGAGCTTAAAAGTTTCCTGTTTGTAAGAAGTTGGTATCTCTTTTGTCTATTGTTTAGTTTAATATGTATTTTTGGGGGGACTCCCGGTCATCCCGGTCATTTGGCAGCCATCTTTGGTCCGGAGCCCCTAAATAGCTGAAAAAAACCCTTGACTGTGCAAAAACGGGCGGTTCGTTTGATAGATTCCCCAATCTTAACAAACGGACTGCAATCTTTAGAGCACAGGCGTCAGGTAGGTATGCTGTCCTTGTTCTATCGGTATTACAATGGAAGATGCTCTGAGGAACTAGCGTCATTGATCCCTTCGGCACCGGTACGTAATCGGGATACACGCCAAACGCGCGCCCAACATTTGTACACAGTTGACACTTGTCACATAAAAACGGGTCGCTTCTACGATTCGTTCTTAAGTTCAATAGCTCGGCTGTGGAACGAACTGCCGGCCTCTGTGTTTCTTCCCTCCTACAACATGGGACTTTTCAAGACCCATGTTCACTCCTTCCTCTCCACAAAAAGACCCTCCACACAGCATCCCCAAAGATGACATAGGCCCTGAGGGAAATTATTTTCTTCAGGGCCTCCTGTGTGGAGTTAATATAAATTTTTTAAAAAAATGGGGGTCCACGAGAGCCCTTTAAGCTATATTTTTCGGGATGTCACTTTTTGTGGTTTCGTGTGGAATTTTTTCCGACAAAAGAATTAAGAATTTATTTCACTCACTATCCATGTGATCGATTCCCTTCGAATACTCTAATTTTTGTGTAATATTTGGGACCTCTATTTCTACATAAGTAGAGAGTACAACACATTCGTCTTCAACTCCAGTCCCTGGTTCCATCTTGATGAAGACATTCTCTGGGATAGGGACATCCATGGCGCTAGAGTCAAAGCCAAGTTAAAACGTTAATAAGTGTACGAGAGTAGGTTATTCTACATCGTAGGAACCACAAAATGTTGCACCTATAAGTATATATACCTATAAGCAATCAAGGTAAATATACAGAAAATAAGACACACTTAATACGTATATTTTATTTTTAAATCTCTTTGTATCAGTTAGAATAATAGGGAGTATCTATTTCAGTTTGTGGAAAAGGAAAATAATGCATTAATTTCATGATAATGGTATAAAGATTGTTATTTTAGGCTAGAATATAGATATATATTTTGTATCAGACGGAAGTGAGATACACCAGACTGTAATGGGCCGGTGATCCCAATCCGTGGAGGCGGAAGGTGTCGTCCTTCAGTGGCGTGGGGTAGAGCGGGGCGTCTCTGTAGCCGTTGTAGCTGGTACGAATGCTGATTCTTGTTGTTGAGTCCGGGTCTGGTCCGTAGAGGCAGAGAGGTCCGTAGTCCGGGGTGAGGCGAGGGGCAGAAGAAAAGAAGGCGAGTAGAGGCAGAAGTCAGAGCTAGGTAGAAGGCAGAGCAGAGAGAGAGTTGTAGAGCTGGTGGTGGTTGCTGGCTATCTGCCTTTCTGAGGGGCTTTTTCCCGTTTTATAGGCCGCCGGCGGCGGCACTACGCTCACACGGGTCCCACTTTCTCTTTGATTCTTGGAATCGAGAGCCGTATTGTGACGCGATAGCGACGCCCCGCCGGTCATTTTACCGCCGCTCGGCCCCTAATTTCGGGCCGTGGTCGTACGTGACCACGGTATTCCTTTGTACAGGCACGATCCTCAGAATCGCGCCTGTGGAACGTTATGACGGCGTATCATTTCTCACGTCATGACGGCGCACGGCCCCTTGCTTCGGGCCGTGGCCGAACGTTCCATCTTGTATAGGCACGATTCTCATAATCGTGCCCGAATTAATGCTATTATATTTTTTATCTCCCCAGCTCTCACACTCTATACTTCTCTGCCCGTATTCCTCTAGCCAAGCTCTGACGTTTTCATTTATTATATTTAAATGTTTTGACAATTTTTAAGTTTACATTTCAACATTTTACATGAACATATTTGGGCAGTATATTTAATTTTAATTAGATAGATATAGATTTTAACATGGGTGACCGCGGCCGAGCCCGGAGCAGTACGTCCGTTACATATGTTTTTTATTAAACTTAAACTAAGAACGTAATCCTATTTTAGATAATATTTTGGGTTAAATAAGAGAACAAAAGAAACTAAGCTTAAAATTTTAAGATTAAGCGAAGAAACTACTATTATTTTAACTAAATATTTTCAGTATATTTACTGCAATTATTATTATTGTAAGCACCGTAACAAAATGCCAATTAATGTGCCCGCTCTCGCAAGCTGAGTTTTGTGTTGCGACAATATTTAATAAGTTAAATGTATGAGAATAGAAGTTATTTGTTTTTGTTATTACCTTTAATTTGTCACATTTTTCATTGTATTTTTCTCCGGAACGCAATGTCAAAAGACAAAGCTAACGAACTGAAAAGTGACAGAGAACGACCAAATTCCAACTAGAGATGACCTATGTCATTAGAGATGGTCGATAGTCATGTCCCAGTTCCTTTGCTGTCATTCCAACCATCGACGTCGATGATTATTTCACTAAAGAACAAGCTATTTTTGAAACCGGTTCCTTTCGTAACAAATTTACATTTATTTATTTATTTACGGACAAATAGTCCATTAACAACATAATATTTTTTAAACGAATAAGATACTGAGATGGCAGTGAAAGGCGAGCATATATGTAAAGTATGATATAAGTCATAGTTAACATGCTACATACGTGATACTATGCTTCACATACCCATATCAGATGTTGCGATATACTGCTTCAAGTTTACAGCCATATTAGAACGATTGTATCCATGATATTTAACTCAACTTTTATGAATTAGAACGTGTTTTGTCAAATACATATTTTTAGAACACGAATAGTTGCAGTCAGGACATGAGAATGGTTTTTCTCCGGTGTGAGTACGAATGTGCCTTATTAAATTCGCCTTTACTGAACATGAATAGTCACATTCAGAACATGAGAATGGCTTAACTCCACTGTGAGTCATAATGTGCCTTTTTAAAGTCAACAACACGGGCATGTGCCTAGTGTGGTGGCCAAAAATTTACCCGTTTACTGTAATGTATAAACTTTACTGAATAAAGAACATATAAAAAAAAAAAATTTTGTGAAAACGAAAAGTTGCATTCGAGGCATGAGTAAGGTTTTTCTCCGCTGTGAGTTCGTATATGAAAAACTAAACGCCACTTTGCTGTGCACGAATAGCCGCACTGGGAACAGGAGAACGGCTTTTCCCCGGTGTGAGTCATCGTGTGGGTTTTTAAATTTTTCTTGACTGAGGTTGAATAGGTGCAAAAAGAACAAAATAAGAATCGTTTTTCTCAGCGGTGACATACGGCGTGTCTTCTCAAAAATGCCATGTGTGCAGTTTTAAAGTTGCATTCGGAGCACGAGAACGGTTTTTCCCCTCTGTGAGTCACCATGTGTTTTTGCAACAATGTCTTTTGTGTGCAAGTATAGTTACAGATGGAACACAATAGTGGTTTTTTTTTACTATGAGACATTATGTGAACTTTTAAAGTCGCGTTTAAGGAACACGAGAAGTCGCAGTAGGGACAAAAGAAGGAGTTTTCTCCACCGTGACCCACCATGTGAATTTTTAATTCCGATTTCGTTGAACACAAATAGTCACAGACGGAACACGAAAATGGCACGCTTAACATGATAATGGAACACGGAAAACCACCGTGAGTCAACATGTGATCTTCCAAATGCGACTTTTGCGTGCAAGAATAGTTACAGACAGAACACGGGAATTGGTTTTCTCCACTGTGAGTCACCATGTGTTTTTTCAAAGTCTCCTGTAAGGAACACGAAAAGTTGCAGCTGGGACAAAAGAAAGAGGTTTCTCCAACGTGACTCAACATGTGAATTTTTAATCGCGATTTCGTTGAACACGAATAGTCACAAACGGAGCACGAGAATGGCATTTCACCAGTATGAGTCAACATGTGATCTTTCAAATGCGACTTTTGCGTGCACAAATAGTCACATTCGGAACACGAGAACGGTTTTTCTCCACTGTGAATCAACATATGTATCTTTAAAGAATACTTGCTAGAAAATGCCAAGTTGCACGCGGAACACGAGAAAGGTAAAGGTAAAGGAATTTTTAATTTCGGCTCTTGTGGAGTTGCATTGATCCATTTGGAACATGAAACTGAATTTGATGTCGAATGAGCTATTTCAAAAGGCGCTTGATTCCTGCTGAAGCTGCCGAATAGTTCCTCATTTTCTCCTGAATAATTTGTTCCTGAAAAAATAATTAGGCAGTTCGTCATATTGCACGTTATAATTCTGAGTAGCCACGGTGCCATAAAAATTAATTCTAAAAATAGAATAAAATATTAATATTTAATTACAAAAGGATAGTGAAAAATAATATTTCGTTCAATTAGTATTGAGATTTGTGAGTACTCTGAAATAATCTTCAAATACCAAACAAACAAACTAACAATCATAACGTGTCCTTGCAGGGGAAAGCAAACAGGGTACAATGCAATACAACTCTTTCTTGGCACAAAATCCTTGCTTCATTCACACTCATACGTATTATTTTACTATTCCAACTCCGCTTCATACATTCTCCTTAAACGCCTTCCTAAATCCATCCCCCTACATGTACAATTAATCTAATACTCCCTTTGTTAACCTTGTTCATTACTTTTACCGAATCTTTACATTTGCGAAACAGTCACACCTAGTTTTACAACACATACGCCATTACCACAGCATTCAGTATGATATCATCTTTCCTCTTTCGGTTTAATGACTTACTGCAGCATATTAGGAATGGCATTAGAATCCCATTGTGACAATTCGCTTCTTTGAGATATTTTTTTAAGTACTCCATTTCAATATAATCCTAATATTTTTAAACAGAGACATAATACACCGTTGCAGTTTCAGAGTGCCAAAATTTGACCTTTTAATGCGAAATAGGAAGACTTGACCTGAAATTTGGCATTTTTGAGGCCAGTTTTAGACGTATGGACGCTTTTCTAGAAAAACACACAAATTGATTTTGAAAGATCGTTATTTTATCTAGTAAAGTAAGATGTTAAATTTTAAAAAATAATATTATTTTCATGTCATAATAACGTGTTACCGTTGGACGTTGCGCAGATTTGTTGCATTTTCAAAGGTGAATTTGAATTATACAACAGATAATTCAAATCATATAATAATACAGTATAAACAATCGATAAAATATCTATCATAAGTATGTATTAGAATTTTGTTTTTATTTCAAATAAAATTACTAATAAATAAATCCGAATACGCGTTTTGTGACGAAAATCCCTCAATTTGACTATTTATTTATGGTCTTACAAGTTGGTATAGTTTAGATTTTTTTACAAAAATAATTTACCCAGACATTATTGAAACATTAGAAATAATTTAAGACCAATAAATATATTCTTAAAGTATATAATAGTAATTAATTTCGATTCGCGTTTGTGCATTTTTATTAACTCGGCAGAAGACAAAATTTTGTCACTCTCCGCCGCGACCGGGCGGCAAGCGAAAGTGTAGTCCACGCAGGTCTAGTTAATGACATTTTAAAGAAATTCCTCGCTTAAAAATGGGAGGAAAATATCCTTGGAACAAAAGTTTTATTAGAAAACACAAATTACGAAATCAAAAACATACGTGGGAGATATATTTTCAAAAAAAACAAAGGTTAGTGATATTTAATTATCCGTGTATATTGTACGTACTTATATGATACAGGGTCGTTCGAAAGAATCAGTCAGAATAAGCACAAATTTTTAATAACATTTGACGATAATTTTGTGTTGTTTAATTTCCAGGGAAAAGAATAAACTATGGACTATCAGGAGTTTATGTCTGTCATCGATTTTTCATGTATAAATGTTAAAACTTATGCCAAAGTACGTGAAACTGTTTATGATTGGTGGTCAAATGAATTTTGATTCGTGATGTGCGATTCAAATCATTTTATTGTTCATAATTTCTATTTTATTGTCTAATTCACTATTACATTGTCAGTTTCATAATGTCATATTGTGAATTGAGTTTCTTGTTTTAGGAAAAAAGACGAGGTTATTTTTGACATACTAACCTATGATTTTTCAATCGAAATTTACCTGGTGAATTTAATAACATTTCGAAAATTAGTAGAAAGCGATACAATATTATGCAATCGTATAACTACATATGTAGGTAGGTACCGTAGAAAATAGTTGGAAATAAAACCTAGTTTTAATATATATACTACTTCAGTTGTAAGGAATAAATCCTCTTTTCTATGTCATACATATCAAATCAAGTAATACTTTAAAGATAAGTATTAGAAATAAAACTTACCGGTAATACCTTTCGGACAAACGAATAAATGAGTAAAACAAAAGATTTTTACTCACCTTTGGAAAACTCATATAAAACATATTAAAAAAAAAACAAATTAAACAAATATTTGAAATTTTTTTTAAATGTATATTCATATTCCTACATATTTTATATATACCATGTCAACAAACTGCATTTGTATTTATTTATGTTTACGCACTCCGACGTATAATTTACAAATATGTATGTAACTACTTATTAGGAAGAAAGCTACAACCGAGAATTCAACAATAATTGTTATTTCATCGGAACCATGCTGTAGTTTTCGTCAACCGCGCGAGTGTACGGCTCGCAGCGGAATGAATTCGGTATTTCTGTCTCGGTCTAAAAAAACGTCCGATCGCGAGACCGTCTTTTAACAAAATTTGAATTCTCGTCCGCTGGTTAAGCCTCCTTGAGGCTATTCTATGGCAAAAAATAATAATTCAGTATATATTTACCCCGCAGCATAAAGAAAAATTAGAACGTAAATACAGTACTAGATTCACGCGTAATGACGGGTTAATAGTTCCGAAATTTAATAGTAAATACGGACAAATAACGTTTGAATACAACATACCGAAGATATTTGATTTATTACCTGACACTATAAAGCAATGTGATGAATAAGGTTAAATATATGGTGAAAAATTGGCTTTCGGAAAAAAAATATTTACTTTAATTTGTATGAAAAATTGTATGAAAAAGTGTTGATTTTGTAGATATAAGATGTAAATTATAACTTATAAAAATGTATATGTAACTAAACTTTAAGCACCTATTGACAAGCCAATTTAATTGGCTTAGCAGGACTTGTTTGTTGATATGTATTAACTATTTATTTAATAAAAAAAAATAGTTAAAAAATCTTTTTCAGTCATTCCATCGTAAATATACTTTCATCAGCCAATTCTTTGCGGATCTCTACATTTCTCACACGATCATACACGGCTTTACCACACATACGCCTCAGGTATCTAATTTCTACAGCATTCAGTCCTCCATTAATGGAGTTACCTGCATTTTCCCTTCTTTCAATATCTCTATCAGCCTTCCCATCTCTCTAGAATATACTTCTCAAATACACAAACTCATTCACCTGCTCCGCAAAAATCCGCAAAGCATCAACAGCATACCACAGGCAACATACTTTCAGATTCCTTCAGTTACACCAAGTATTAATTATTAACATTATAACACACTACTTTCTTACTGTCTCTCTCGTTTTCAAACCATGCATACTTTGTTAATCCTGGACACTAGAGATTATTGATGTAAGTCTTCCATACTGTTAAGAAGAAGCGAACTTACATAAGCCAAAAAAAAGATTATAACCAAATTCCCGACAAAATGCGAAATGCAATGAGAATGCTTTTTTCTTACCGTCCGCTCGGTCAATACTCTCGGAATATTCAATGCATTCCTGTTTAATATCTGGGTCTTCTATTTCTATAAATGATGGGGCAACTTTACGCTCGTCTTCATCTTGAGACTCAGGTTCTATCTTGATGGTAAAACCGAATGGTTTAGGAACATCCATGGCACAGCTGATTTCTTCTTACAACAAATTAAATCTGAAAGAGAACGCTGAATTAAAAGTTGAGAATATCCATAACACATGTAACTTTGAATGTGTTTTTTTTAATAAATCTACTTAAATTTCGATAATAAAAATATAAATTTGAAAGTGGAAATTAACCCACTTCTCGACATCCGATCAAACTGAAACTCGGCAGATAGACTCATTGTCGATGACAATGCAATGTTTCAACTTTTGGTGGCAATCGCACAAACACACGTGGACATATACGCATTTTTATGAAATTGGATATCATATTAATTATTACAGCGAAATAAATCACGAATATATATATATGAAATAAATCTAGGTCCTATTAAGTTGGGATTTGGCTTAGGGGTTACCACCATTAGCGGTGTTCGCTTATTTTAGTCAGTTCCTGGGGAGGAAGCCTCAATCCTCAGCCGAACCAAAAAAAAACATCTATTAACAAAAATATATATTATGTACGACTTTACAATTAGATATTTCTGGTGACACAGCACAAGAGTCCCAAATTCCAGGTGGACTATGACATCTCCGACTAAATTAATTCAAACAGACCTCATAACACACGAGAGTCATTCTTAACTTACAAATAAATGATAAATCAGTCTAAAAAGGACTGAATAAAACGTAAGAATTCGATTGTGACCATTGATACAACTAAACAACTCTATCTTGAAAACTAAAACGACCGCTAAACAACTCTTTCTTGGCACGCACTCCTTGCCTCATTCACAATCACAATGTTATGTACTATTCCCGACTATATTGAATATAAAACAATAATTCAAATGGAGAACTGGAAATATCAGAAATTGGGCTTACTAAAACAATCTCAAAATACAATAGAATTGTTCTAAATAGAATAAAGTAAGATGAGCGTACAAGATGCATAAATGGGGTCTTAAGGACTGTAAGTTGCATGACTGGGGCCTTAAGGACTGTAGGTTCCGTGAATGGGGTCTTAAGGACTGTACGTTGAATACTGTGACCGGATAACTCATTAAAATGATAATTCATCACATCTTTAAAAAGTTACATAAAGTAATAGAAAGTGATGTAACAAAAACTTTATTAACTGGGTTATGGTTAGGTTAGATTTTTTTTCATCGTTTCTAATGATTTTATATCTCTTTTTAAAAGTGTGTTGAATTGTCATTTTGTTGATTTATCATGAAACCGTTGAATACGTGGGACCTTAAGGACTATAAGTTGCATGAATGGGGCCTTAAGGACTGTAAGTTGCATATGAATATAGCCTTAAGAACTGTAAGTTTCATGGATGTGGAGAAATACAAACTACAGAACACGTCGTAGAAGTACAATTACTCCGCTAGTTTTCTGGAGGCACATTTGTTATAAATAAAGCACGTCCCGATGCCGTCGACTAGCTGAATATTCTCGGCATCCAACAAATATGATCAAAATTGATCTAATTTGATCACCAAACTCTTATACAGTTTATGAAATAGAAGAGTGATACTTTGACGCACAAAGTAAGCTATTATAGCAGAAGTTATATCACAGGGTAGAACTATTATAGCAGTAGTTTCCCGGGTTAGGTGAGCGCTCCTACACAAAAAACATCTACAATATACGAAATAAAAATACGTGCTGTAATGTACTTGCACTGCAATAGTCTTAATTCGTATTCCATATTATGTCTTGCACAACTGTGGTTTCCTCTCCCCAGCTTCACATCGTGGTCAAAAACTAAGTCGAGAAATCAATGAATGAGATGCTTCCACCATAGAAATTAACTTCGTTACACACATCACGCAAATCTCTTGACAAATGTATCAACTTATAGCACTTCCTTACATATAACTAATAATAATAACGTTTTTGTGTTGAACGCCTTGTGATTACCTGTATATTTGGCCAAAAAAAGATTTTGGTGTATTAATACGTAAAGTCAAACCTAACCAACAAAGTAGTGACAGGAGCACCTGGCGCCAACGCACGACTTTTAACCATAGATTCTGCAAAATAAAGATAAAAATTCTCATGAATTGCATTTTAGAGATAGTGATGGGCGCAATTTAAATTATTTAGAAAAAAATCGTCATTTATAACAAAGGATTTGATAAACAGATCTAACTAAACAGATTTAACTAACAGACGCCTAGAAAAAAACAGAGTAAAAAAAATCTTTCATTGACGGAACTATTAACATATATTTGGCAAATATTTTAATAAATATCTAATGAATTAGAAGAAAATATAATTAAATTTAACTCCACAGGCAAATTTGTTCGATTTAGCGAACAAGTGTCACTACCCGTAAAATCATTTTTTTCTCTTTTGAAATCTCTCTCTCATAGAAATTGTTGTGTCTCCCGTACTCTCATAGTGAGAAATATAATTTAAAGTAGTCATTCTCAAAATGGTACATATCGACCCCCAGGAGTCCATTTAAAACTTCAATGAAAAAAAAATGGGGTGCATGAGGTGTAATTGGGGGTCCACGAGAGCCCTTTAAGCTATATTTTTCGGGAATATCACTTTTTGTGGTTTCGTGTGGAATTTTTTCACACGAAAGAATTAAGAATTTATTTCACTCACTATCCATGTGACCGATTCCCTTCGAATACTCTAATTCCTGTGTAATATTTGGGACCTCTATTTCTACATAAGTAGAGAGTACAACACATTCGTTTTCAACTCCAGTCCCTGCTTCCATCTTGATGAAGACATTCTCTGGGAAAGGGACATCCATGGCGCTAGAGTCAGAGCCAAATTAAAACGTTAATAAGTGTACGAGAGCAGGTTATTCTACATCGTAGGAACCACTAAATGTTGCACTTATAAGTATATATACCTATAAGCAATCAAGGTAAATATACAGAAAATAGGACACACTTAATACGTATATTTTATTTTTAAATCTCTTTGTATCAGTTAGATAATAATAGGGAGTATCTATTTCAGTTTCTGGAAAAGGAAAATAATGCATTAATTTCATGCCAATAGTATAAAGATTGTTCTTTTAGGCTAGAATGTAGATTTATATTTTTTTTATTAAACCTAAACTAAGAACGTAATCCTATTTTAGATTATATTTCGGGTTAAATAAGAGAACAAAAGAAACTTAGCTTAAAATTTTTAAGATCAAGCGAAGAAACTAGTATTATTTTAACTAAATATTTTCAGTATATTTACTGCAATTATTATTATTGTAAGCCCCGTAGCAAAATCCCAATTAATGTGCCCCCTCTCGCAAGCTGAGTTTTGTGTTGCGACAATATTTAATAAGTTAAATGTATTAAAATAGAAGTTTTTTTTTTTGTTATTACCTTTAATTTGTCACAGTTTTCATTGTATTTTTCTCCGGAACGCAATGTCAAAAGACAAAACTAACGAACTGAAAAGTGACAGAGAACGTCCAAATTCCAACTAGAGATGACCGATGTCATTAGAGATGGTCGATAGTCATGTCCCGGTTCCTTTGCTGTCATTCCAACGGTCGGCGTCGATTATTATTTCACTAAGGAACCAGCTTTTTTGAAACCGGTTCCTTTCGTAACATATTTATATTTATTTATTTACGGACAAATAGTCCATTAACAATATATAATATTTTTTAAACGAATAAGATACTGAGATGGCAGTGAAAAGAGAGAACATATAAATTATGAGCAATGTCAATATACATATAATATAAAAAAGTACAGATGGAAGACAATTATAAGTGTTATAAAACAATTATAATTACAATCCATGAAGAAGTTTTAAAGGGCTTTAAAAATTACACATTTCGTATCGACTGTCGAAATTAATTTGGGCTTACACCAAAAAATTCAATGCTTTGACTTGACGGTGAGTTGACATCTCTATAATTTATATAAAATTAAAAAATTATTTTTAAATCCCACTCTGGACCACAAAAGCACTAATAGATATATTACAGATGCTGTAATTAAATACAGCGAGTAGAACATATCTTGGCTTTTGAAATAATCAAGCCTTTGAAGTTTATAAACCTAAAAAAAAGCACTAAGCCTATAAAAACTGCTTTAAATTAAAAAAATGTCCTTCTCACGAATCCTTTTTTCGGTATGGTTTTACTGTCGGAATTTTTGCAAACCCAGTTTGCCACCTCTTACCAGACCTGACGGCTCACTAGCAAACACCGCCACCGAAAAGGCTTACCTATTAGGGAAAATGTTTGCGGAAAACTCGACCCTCGACGACGGAGGTGCTGTTCCGCCGTCGGTTCCTCACTGCAGCTTCTATATGAAAAAGCTGAGGATCCGGCATCGGGATGTACTCCACATTATACGGGGGCTCGATGTTAACAAAGCTAGTGGACCTGATGGAATACCTGCCCTGGTATTGCAGAGGTGTGCTGCGGAAATAGTTCCAGTTTTGACAAAGCTCTTCAAAATGTCCCTGAAGTGTGGCACTGTGCCCTCTGGTTGGAAAAAAGCGGTCATTCACCCTATTCCCAAGAAAGGTGACCGCTCCAACCCGGCCAACTACCGCCCCATAGCGATCACATCAGTTCTGTCCAAAGTGATGGAACGTGTGATCAACGACAAACTGCTCACGTACCTCGAGAAGAACAAAATTATCAACGACCGTCGATACGGATTCCGGCGGAACCGCTCGTGCGGTGATCTTCTCGCGTATGTGACGCATGTTTGGGGGCGGTGCCTGGAACGTCACGGTGAGACCCAAACGGTCGCACTAGACATATCCAAGGCCTTTGACCGGGTCTGGCACCGAGGACTTGTCAACAAATTGCCTTCTTACGGACTTCCCGCATCCCTGTGTACGTGGATTGCTGACTTTTTAAGGGATAGGTCAATTCAGGCGGTTGCTGACGGTTTCACCTCTTCCTCACACTCCATAAATGCTGGCGTCTCACAGGGATCGGTTCTGTCTCCGATGTTCACTCCTTCCTCTCCACAAAAAGACCCTCCACACAGCATCCCCAAAGATGACATAGTCCCAGAGGGATATTATTTTCTTCAGTGCCTTCTGTGTGGAGTAAATATAAAAAAAAAAAAAAAAATAAAAAAATAATTGTACAATGTGGCAAATTAAGTTCTTTAGAAAATTAACAAAAACCATTTAAATATGTTTGCCCGAATTCGCAAAAATAAAACAAAACACGCTTTTTGGCGATGTTTTTCTCGTGCATAGATCAAAAGATGGCTGTTATTTAGCGGGAAATTAAATCTTATCTGCAAAATATATTCGTAGTTATAAAGTATCTGTATTTTTTTAAATTTATTACTTTGCCAAAACAGTTTGTTAGTAAGTTAATTTAATGATATGAATTATAGTACTAAAACATACACATAACTAGATGCCACAATATAGAAAATATATACAGAAAAATATCATTTCAAGGGACTACAAACAAAGGCACGAAATACAGAGACGGATAGAAATAACATCGCATATATGTATAATAACATCGTACACTTCTCCAAATCTTTGGGCTAGCATATTATCAATTAAGTGTATGGCTTTTCTGCAATATTGCAATAATATACAGTTGCTGGTTTTCCAGATCCGTCAAATTTTAGTTTTGAGATTTGCGAATTGTTGACTTTGCTAATTTACCAAAATATTTTTTTGTAATACCTCGAAAATTTTTTCACCAAATAATACACTAGTGTGTAACTTCTTAATTTTATCGTATCAATAAGATCTTTTGAAAACCATTTTGGATACAGAGAAACAAACTTTTTCGTGACAGGAACATGTTTATTAGTATGCAGAAAGTATTCACTAAATATTGTTTATACCCATCAAGATTTCAGAATTGAAACGTTACTTGAAATGGCTTCAGCTTCAGCTATATTTTGATTTTATACTACGTTATACATGTATAATTTTTTTTTGTAAATATATATTTTTTAAATCGCCTGTTAACTATTGCTTTAGTCATTTGAAGCAATGATTCGATCAGCAGGGCATGAGTAGTTGGAGTTTTATTTCATAATCATAATCTAGGTAGGTTGGTTTAATTTGTTGTGCTTCCATTTTTTTTTTTTTTTCTTAGTTTTGCTTAAACTTGTCGAATTCCGCGGTAAGCCTAAGCTCTTTTAAAAAACAACAATTGATTTCTACAAAAAAATCTAATGGAGACAACTATTTAAGTCGGGGGTTGAAGTAAACGTGCACAACATCGGTTTTTAGGGTGTAAGTTTGGTTTTTAATCATTTCACACTTGTCTTTGATAGAGAAAAAATGGAATTTTATTGTATCTTCTACCATCTCCCACAACATTAATAGTTATTTCTTGTAATAATTAAGTTGAAGCCAAGTAACTACTATTTAAATATTTTTTTTGCGTATTATGGTGGAGCGGAATACGTCGAGTTAATCATTTTTATTACATTCATAAAGTACTTAGTTTAATATTTCTAAATCAACCTATCTGTGAACATTTATAATTGGTCCACTTTTGTGTATTATATTAACACTAAGACAGTAAATGTTACTTAAATAAATAAATAATACACATAAACACGTTCGTTTAAAACATATTTCATTTATTTCAGGAAAACTGACAGATGTGCAAATAAGACCATACAGGTAAATATTCAAATAAAAACTAACTACAGATAATTAATATATTTATATTTACAATTCATAGACTTCTTCCGTGTCAATGCTTGGTTAAGCTTTAAAATAATGGAGAAAACATAACGGCGAACCATTCTGATGATAAAATCCAGACTGACGTTTCGCAAGAGTTTTATTCTGGTCATCTCAATGCGAACAGATACTCTTTGTGATTGATCCCATTTCTCATTAATCCAAGAATTACGATTAAACGTAATTATTATAAATAAATAGCGGACCCCGCAACTGCTAATCTCTTTCTCGGCGTCTCTGACTTCTTCCACCATCAGATTTGAGTCATATATTCTCCTTACACTCCTTTCTTCTACCCGCCCAAACTATCTAAGCGTCACTTTATAAATCTTAGCCATAACGTTTACATCACCATTGGATTATTTGCGGATCTGCTCATTTCTCACACAATCGTACATGGTTTTACCACACCTGCGCCTCAGGGATCTCATTTCTACAGCATTCAGTCTACTTTCATCCCTTCTCGGCCTGTATACAACAATGTTACTGTAAAACATTAAACTACATTACATTGACTTTAATTAGACTCCGTATCTCGTTGCGGTGCAGATATTACGTTTAATCGGGACTCTCTAAACTATCTTGGCATTAAGAGAACACAAACAAACACACGCAGGCTGATTTTTTTAAATATTAAGATTAACTGTCCATATATTACATATATATATATTATACGCTCTTCCATGCACAAAGGGGGTATTTTGTACCAACTGCAAAAAAACTAGGTTACGCGAGATATTTTTGGTGTCTAACTAGAAGTCGCACTAAATTGACACGAATTAGCGATACCTGAAGCAATGTCTTATTTTGTTCACATGAACATGTTCAAAAACACACTTATTTTAAATACAACTGCGTAAAAAGTCAAATTTACTTTAGTCATTGTTAACGTGCTACATAGGTGATGCTATGCTTCACATATCTATCAGATGTTGCGATATACTGCTTCAAGTTTACAGCCATATTAGAACGATTGTATCCATGATATTTAACTCAACTTTTATGAATTAGAACGTGTTTTGTCAAATACATATTTTTAGAACACGTATAGTTGCAGTCAGGACATGAGAATGGTTTTTCTCCGGTGTGAGTACGAATGTGCCTTTTTAAATTCGACTTTACTGAACATGAATAGTCACATTCAGAACATGAGAATGGCTTAGCTCCACTGTGAGTCATAATGTGCCTTTTTAAAGTCGAATTTTGTGAAAACGAAAAGTTGCATTCTAGGCATGTGTAAGGTTTTTCTCCGCTGTGAGTCCGTATATGAAAAACTAAACGCCACTTTGTTGAGCACGAATAGTCGCACTGGGAACAGGAGAACGGCTTTTCCCCGGTGTGAGTCATCGTGTGGTTTTTTAAATGTTTCTTGTTTGAGGTTGAATAGGTGCAAAAAGAACACGTGAATCGTTTTTCTCTGCGGTGACATAAGACGTGTCTTCTCAAAAATGCCATGTGTGCAGTTTTAAAGTTGCATTCGGAGCACGAGAACGGTTTTTCCCCTCTGTGAGTCACCATGTGTTTTTGCAACAATGTCTTTTGTGTGCAAGTATAGTTACAGATGGAACACAATAGTGGTTTTTTTTCACTATGAGACATTACGTGAACTTTTAAAGTCGCGTTTAAGGAACATGAGAAGTCGCAGTAGGGACAAAAGAAGGAGTTTTCTCCACCGTGACCCACCATGTGAATTTTTAATTCCGATTTCGTTGAACACAAATAGTCACAGACGGAACACAAAAATGGAACGCTTAACTTGATAATGGAACACGGAAAACCATCGTGAGTCAAAATGTGATCTTCCAAATGCGACTTTTGCGTGCAAGAATAGTTACAGACAGAAGACGGGAATTGGTTTTCTCCACTGTGAGTCACCATGTGTTTTTTCAAAGTCTCCTTTAAGGAACACGAAAAGTTGCAGCCGGGACAAAAGAAAGAGGTTTCTCCAACGTGACTCAACATGTGAATTTTTAATCGCGATTTCGTTGAACACGAATAGTCACAAACGGAGCACGAGAATGGCATTTCACCAGTATGAGTCAACATGTGATCTTTCAAATGCGACTTTTGCGTGCACAAATAGTCACATTCGGAACACGAGAACGGTTTTTCTCCACTGTGAATCAGTATATGTCTCTTTAAAGAATACTTGCTAGAAAATGCCAAGTTGCACGCGGAACACGAGAAAGGTATTTCTCCGCTATGAGTCTTCATGTGACTTTTTAAATGCGACTTCCTCATACTTGAATATTTGCATTTGTCACACGAAAATGGTTTATCTGTACTGTGGGTAAGTAAGTGCCTTTTTAAATGTGCCCTTAGTGAACATAAATAGTTGCAGTTGGGACACGAAAATGGTTTTTCTCCACTATGTGTAAGCATGTGTCTTTTCAAAGAAAAATTGCTAGAGCATGTAACGTTGCATTCAGAACACGAGAGTGGTTTAGCTCCACCAGGAGTCAAAGAGAGAATTTTTAATTTCGGCTCTTGTGGAGTTGCATTGATCCATTTGGAACATGAAACTGAATTTGATGTCGAATGAGCTATTTCAAAAGGCGCTCGATTCCTGCTGAAGCTGTCGAATAGTTCCTCATTTTCTCCTGAATAATTTGTTCCTGAAAAAATAATTAGGCTGTTCGTCATATTGCACGTTATAATTCGAAGTAGCCACGGTGTCATAAAAATTAATACTAAGAATAGAATAAAATATTAATATTTAATTACAAAAACATAGTGAAAATGAATATTTCGTTGACTTAGTATTGAGATTTGTGGGTACTCTGAAATAATCTTTAAATACCAAACAAACAAACAAACCATCATAACGTGTCCTTGCATGGGAAAGCAAACAGGGTACAATGCAATACAACTCTTTCTTGGCACAAAATCCTTGCTTGATTCACACTCATACGTATTATTTTATTATTCCAACTCCGCTTCATACATTCTCCTTAAACGCCTTCCTGCGTCCATCCGCCCTACATGTACAATTAATCTAATACTCCCTTTGTTAACCTTGTTCATTACTCTTTCCGAATCTTCACATTTGCGAAACAGTCACACCTAGTTTTATAACACATACGCCATTACCACAGCATTCAGTATGATATCATCTTTCCTCTTTCGGTTTAATGCCTTACTGCAGCATATTAGGAATGGCATTAGAATCCCATTGTGACAATTCGCTTCTTCGAAACTTTTTTTTAAGTACTCCATTTCAATACCTTTTTCAGCCATTCTATCGTAAATATACTTCGAGAATATACAAACTCATTCACTTGCTTTAACTAACTAACTAACCATCACGCCGTTTCCCCACAAGGGTAGGCAGAGAGGGCGGACCGCCAAAAAAAAACTCGGTCTTGGCACACACTCTTTGCCTCATTCATACATTTTCTCATACAGACTATTTTATTATTCTCACATGGCCCGACTCAAATATCTGATTCACTTCATCGTGCCATGTCTTCCTCGGGCGTCCCAGCTTCTTCTGCCATCACGTTTGCGTCAAATATTCTCATAAGACACATTTCTTCGTTCATTCGCTCTACACGCCAAAATCATCTGAATTTCCCTTTCTTAATCTCACTCATTGCGCTTAAATCAGCCAATTCTTTGCGGATCTCTAAATTTCTCACACGATCATACACGGCTTTACCACACAAACGCCTCAGGTATCTAATTTCTACAGAATTCAGTACTCCATTTATGGAGTTACCTGCACTTGCCCTTCAATATCTCTATCAGCCTTCCCATCTCTCTAGAATATACTTCCCAAATACACAAACTCATTCACCTGCTCCTTATGCCCTACTGTATTGCACACTGTTTTCGTACTCTCTCTTTCAAACACCATGACTTAAGACTTAATTATTACCTCAATCTTTATACTTACTTCTTTCATTCTAGAAATGAGAGACTGTAGATCTTCCATACTTTTAAAAATCAGCAAAGCATCAACATCATACCACAGGCAACATTCTTTCAGATTACTTAGTTATTATTACTTCAGTTACTCCAAGTATTAATTATTAACATTATAACATACTACTTTCTTACTGCCTCTCTCGTTTTCGAACCATGCATACTTTGTTCATCCTGGACACTAGAGACTATTGATATAAGTCTTCCATACTTTTAAGAAGAAACGAACTTACATAGGCCAATGAAAAGATTAAAACCAAATTCCCAACAAAATGCGAAATGCAATGAGAATGCTTTTTTCTTACCGTCCGTTCGGTCAATACTCTCGGAATATTCAATAAATTCCTGTTTAATATTTGGAACTTCTATTTCTATAAATGATGGAGCAACTTTACGCTCGTCTTCATCTTGAGACTCTGGTTCTATCTTGATGGTAAAACCGAATGGTTTAGGAACATCCATGGCACAGCTGATTTCTTCTTACAACAAATTAAATCTGAAAGAGAACGCTGAATTAAAAGTTGAGAATATCCATAACACATGTAACTTTGAATGTGTTAAATCTACTTGAATTTCGATTCTGTTTTCGTGATAGAATGCATTCATCTTGAAAGTGGAAATTAACCCACTTCTCGACATCCGATCAAACTGAAACTCGGCAGATAGACTCATTGTCGATGACAATGCACTGTTTCAACTTTTGGTGGCAATCGCACATACACACGTGGACATATACGCATTTTTATGAAATTGGATATCATATTAATTATTACAGCGAAATAAATCACAAATGTATATATGAAATAAATCTAGGTCCTATTAAGTTGGGATTTGGCTTAGGGGTTACCACCATTAACCGTGTTCGCTTATTTTAGTCAGTTCCTGGGGAGGAAGCCTCAATCCTCAGCCGAACCAAAAAAAACATATTTTTAAAAACATCTATTAACAAAAATATATATATTATGTACGACTTTACAATTAGATATTTCTGGTGACACAGCACAAGAGTCCCAAATTCGAGGTGGACTATGACATCTCCGACTAAATTAATTCAAACAGACCTCATAACACACGAGAGTCATTCTAAACTTACAAATAAATGATAAATCAGTCTAAAAAGGACTAAAAAAAACGTACGAATTCGATTGTGACCATTGACACATTAAATTTAGATGAGCCATTAGTGCAAAACTGGTTTCCACGTTTTTACCTGCGGTTCTATCCTACAACGCTCCCAATGCTCTTAACTTCTTCTCCCAGGGCTTACTAAAACAATCTCAGAATACAATAGAATTGGTTTAAATAGAATAAAGTAAGATGAGCGTACAAGATGCATAGATGGGGTCTTAAGGACTGTAAGTTGAATACGGTGACCGGAATACTCATCAAAATGATAATTCATCGCATCTTTAAAAAGTTATATAAAGTCATGAAAAGTGATGAAACAAAAACTTTATCAACTGGGTTAAGTGGTTTAGGTTAGGTTTAAATTATTTTTTTTCATCATTTCTAATGATTTTATATCACTTTTTAAAAGTGTGTTGAATTGTCATTGTGTTGATTTATCATGGAGCCGTTGAATACACGGGACCTTAAGGACTATAAGTTGCATGAATGGGGCCTCAAGGACTGTAAATTGCATAAATGGGGCCTTAAAGACTGCAATTTCCATGAATGGGGCCTCGAGGACTGCAAGTTGCATGAATAGAGCCTTAAGGACTGTAAGTTTCATGGATGTGGACAAATACAAACTACAGAACATATCGTAGAAGTACATTTACTCCGCTAGTTTCCTGGAGGTACATTTGTTATAAATAAAGCACGTCCCGATGCCGTCGACTGGCTGAATAGTCTCGGCATCCAACAAATATGATCTCCACCAAACTCTTATACACTTTATGAAATAGAAGAATGATAGGTAAAGGTTACGAATTCCGCTTCACGGTAAATATGGAATGTTTACTTTGAATTAATACTTGAATTTAGTTATATTATTACTAAAAGTTACTATAAATGTTGGGGAAAACCAAAAATAAACACTTCAAATTTTAATTTCGTTTAAATTATTTCACATACACGATAAACACCGGTCGTCAACCAAAATCATAACGCCATGATACATTTTTGTTCACGAGATTTCAAAGAAACAAAATAATTTGACATTTGCCGGAAATACCAACCTCACAAAATAAATAATTATCAAAATAAAAACAAACGTACCTAATTCAAATCATTCCCGGCACTACTGGTACTGGGTTGGGGTTCGAACTGTAGCTGCGTTTCATCGGTACTAATTTCAAGCTGATGTTGCGTGTCATCATATACTGGTTTGCGATTTAATTCTAATACCTTTTCCCATGTTCTAACCTAGCCTACCTAAGCTACATAAACGGAATACGTTTAATCACAGTTTATTCTATTTGATTGTTATTCGGGTTATTTTATTTTATTATATGTTGATTATTTGTTATAAATAATACATTGACTTACATATTAATATGGATTAATTATACACGATGATATTATTTATTTTATATGGCAATACTAATTTTTTTTTGGTTGGCAGCAGTGTCTATGAAATATTTTGTAGGTATGAATTACGATATTATGAATATAATCCAACTCTTGATATGAACATAGTCGCCGTCGGCTGCGACTATAACGGCGCCGCATACTAATTGACATATCGCGTCAGTGACTTAATAAACGAAATTAAAATTAAAAGTGCGTATTTTTCCGTCTCCCCCGACATAATAAATCATGTTTTGAATTAATAAAGCTAAATCCATTTATTTGAAAGTGAAATATTGCGTATTAAGAGTGAAGCGGAATAAGAGAAAAAATAATAAAACATCTACAATACCCGAAATAAAAATACATACTGTAATTTACTTGCACTGTAATAGAATTAATTCGAATTCCATATTATGTCTTGTACAACTGTGGTTTCCTCTCCCCAGCTTCACATTGTGGTCAAAAACTAAGTCGAGAAATCAATGAATGAGATGCTTCCACCATAGAAATTAACTTCTTTACACACATCACGCAAATCTCTGGATAAAGCTGCTGCCACACGCAAAGCTCACATCAACAGATAATATAAAGCACAATAGCGCTCGCCATACAATCCCATACAGACCCGACACACGTAAAAAGATAACGCGCTATAAGTGTGGTTCTGAACTTCGCTAACCGAATTTATTTTACGTAACCGCTCCCGACGCGATATTTGAAAAGTTATGCGTCCCCCTCTCCGCCGTAAAAAGGAGAGGGGGTCATTTTAATTACGGAGCTACCAACTAAGTTCCGTGTTCCCTTTGACAGCCATGACATAAGCAGCCTAATAATGCATTTCTTATTTATTATGTTAGCTCATATCGTCATGTGTGCTAGTAAATTTAGAAACATAAAAAAAAACTTTATTTGGCAAACATACTTAACATATATTTAAAATATAAATATAGTCAATATTTGAATTTGAAGTAAACAAATTTTCGCCCTTTCAAAATTAATCATATTTTTAACTCAGTATGTAATTCACAACATACAGTATAAATAGCACGGGACAGCCAAAAAACAATACAAACACCATAAAAATACACGAATGTTTAAACACCAACATCTGCGATTGCCCTCCTCTAGAAAAAACAGATCAAATAAAGTATCTAGGAATCGTAATTGACCATAACCTTAGATGGATACCTCACATCAAACAAATCACAAATAAACTTCTCAAAACAATACACATTTTCCTTAACATAAGAAACATATATAAAATAAAACAATTGAAAACAATATATTTTGCACTCTGCCAATCAATAATAGAATATGGAATTATTGCTTGGGGAGGAGCAACAAACTCGGCTATCAATTACATAGAAACCGCACAGAAAACGATCTTAAAGGTAATACTAAAAAAACATAGACTGACCGATACAGACCAAATATTCAACAGCTGTGACGTACTAGATATACGCCAATTATACATTAAAACACTACTAAACTACATTTTTAACAAAAAAAATAAATTTCAACACACACAAAATAACACTAACAGACCAGTTAGACAAGCGTACAAAGAAAACATTAAAACTCCAACAGTAAATTCAACCTTTGGACAAAGACACTACCAATACCATGCAATAAAAGCTTTCAACAGTCTAAAAATTGAAATTAAAATTGAGGAAAATAAAAATACATTCACACACAAAATTACAAAATGGATTAAACAACAAAAAAGACAATATTACCAAAATGTCATAGCATAAAATAAAAATAAAACCTACACGTAACACACAAAACCAACATAAACACACATCACTCACAAACACACAAGATTATTTTCATTGTATTATTTTTTAATTTTAAATGTATTATTATGTATTTTTATTTTTAATTTTAAATTTATTATTTTCTTTTCAAATTTACTATCTTAGATTTTCATATTATAAAATGAAGGCCTCAGCACGGGCAAGCCACCCAGTGAGGCCTACATTACTGGAAAACATAAATTGTAACAAAATAATGTACCAAATAAAATAAAATAAATATGGTAATATCATTCGTTTTTTTTTTTAGTTGGACGGCCTGATACCTACATAGAGAAGCTTCTAGTTTGTTCGTTTGTTGATTGTTTTCAATTGTTTTCCTGGGTAATCTGGTTTGCTCTCGTCAGCTCTCGTGCTCTCTTCTCGTTCCCTGCCCTGGTGTTGGTCCTTGCCGCCTTTGCCTTCGACATTTTTGGAAATCGACGTGAGCTTATTTTACAATAATTTATTATATGTCGCTTTCGTCGATCGGCGTGCGAACTGCGAATTTCCTGATTCGACGGAGAGGTTATGTCAGGTTATGTGAAAATGCGCTATTTACGCGCAGATTGTTTAAAATCTAAAAAGTTTATAAATAGCATTTATAATTATATAGTTGGCGGCATCATCATCTGAGGATGAGCTGTCCAACAGGTCCAGCAATAGGCGACAAGTATCATCCATTTCGAAAACGTGCTCAAGCTGTCAGTAAGTAAAGTTGTCACTTTGACAGATGAAATTATGTTCCTCGGCCGCTCTCGAATTCAACTGACCCCCTCTCCTACCATAGGAAGAAATATTTGATAGCGTTGTGTGTCGGTAGAAAAGATGATGCGCTGTACATTAACTTTTGATGTGAGCTTTGCGTGTGGCAGCAGCTTAAATGTATCAACTTATAGCACTTCCTCACATATAACTAATAATAATAACGTGTTTTGTGTTGAACGCATTGGGCTTACCTGTATATTTGGCCAAAAAAAGATTTAGATGTAATACGTGAAGTTAAACCTAACCAACAAAGTAGTGACAGGAGCACCTGGCGCCAACGCACGACCTTTAACCATAGATTCTGCAAAATAAAGATAAAAATGCTCATGAATTGCATATCAGAGGTAGTGATGGGCGCAATTTAAATTATTTAGAAAAAAATCATCATTTATAACAAAGGATTTGATAAACAGATTTAACTTAACAGATTTAACGAAACAAATTTAACTTAACAGATTTAACGAAACAAATTTAACTAACAGACGCCCAGAAAAAAAAAAACAGAGTAAAAAATCTTTTATTTACGGAACTATTAACATATATTTGGCAAATATTTTAATAAATATCTAATGAATTAGAAGAAAATATAATTAAATTTGACTCCACAGTTAATTGGCTAATTTGTTCGATTTAGTGAACAAGTGCCTCTACTCGTATAACCAATTTTTTCTCTTTTGAAATCTCTCTCTCATAGAAATTGTTGTATCTCCCGTACTCTCATAGTGAGAAATAAGATTTAAACCAGCCATTCCCAAAATGGAACATATCGACCCCCAGGGATCGATTTTAAACTGCAATGAAAAAAAATGGGGTGCATGAGGTGTAATTGGGGGTCCACGAGAGCCCTTTAAGCTTTATATTTCGGGAATGTCACTTTTTGTGGTTTTGTGTGGAATTGTTTCCAAAGAACAAATAATAACCTATTGAAAATCAATTTTAAAATTCTCTCTATAACTATACGAATTCAATAATATAAATGATATTGATAAATTTTGGTTTTTACCCGTTGTTTGGTGAATTCTTTCTTAGTTCTCCAGGCATTCCATTTTTACATCCGGGATATAAATTGTATATCTATTTCATCATACGACATTACCTCTCGATCTTGGGGTGCATGCGGTGTAATTGGGGGTCCACGAGAGCCCTTTAAGCTTTATATTTCGGGAATGTCACTTTTTTTGGTTTTGTGTGGAATTGTTTCCTTATTACAAATAATAACCTATTGAAAATCAAGTTCATATTCTTTCTATAACTATACGAATTCAATAATATAAATGATGTTGATAAATTTTGGTTTTTACCCGCTGTTTGGTGAATTCTTTCTGAGTGCTCCAGGCATTCCATTTTTACATCCGGGAGATAAATTTTTTGTATATCTATTTCATCATACGACATTACCTCTCCGTCTCCTTCGTGTGTCTCTGGTTCTGCCAAATGAGGTATAGAGTCAGTTTTGGGGTTTGAAGTATGAGCCACGCATATCGGATCATTGTCCGATATGAGATGTCTCGGGCATCAGTAGCAGGGGGGTATGACTCTAGTAAACCGTAGACATGGTAAAAATCTATGTTTGTGACGTCAGAGATGCAAATTTATTTTGTTTCTCGCTCACTTTACCATAAGACTAGTGTGCCAGAAAGAGAGTGTTCGCAAACCGTTTAATGCGTGTTCTCGCCGCTAGGTGGCCGACTCATGCTTCCCGCCATTTCACTTCGTCGAAAAAACTGTAAGCAAAGTTTGACGGTCGCTAGAGGCCCACCTCTAGCGTCCGTCAAACTACTCATAGTAGTTTGTACTCATAGGACCCATCCTATGAGTACTTTTCGTTACTGGGTATGGGAGATATTAGATACAGACAAATATTTTATTTTGGTTAATCTTAACCTCTCAATTTGCAATGTATTGGCTCAAGAGAACCGTCAAAATACAGATTCGGTGGAAAATATTTTCGAATTACGCTTTGTTTCAGATAAAATCGCTTTTTGAGTCCAAAGAATATTTCAAAAAATTGAGTTTTTAACTTAACTTCACATGAGAATTGAATTTATTTTCGTTTTTAGACAGTATCCATGTTCCACCAGAATCATACAGCACGTATTGTGATGCCATCCAAGATCATGACTACACTTTAAAAGGTATTCTATACTGCATCAGCCTATAATAATAAAATTTTTTGTTAATTCGGTTAATTTCATAATTATATATATTTCAGAGCGTAACATCTCAACCAGCAGCGTACCTGTTGCTGCACATGAGATGCTACTAGAAAATGAAGGTACATATCTGTTTTATATTACTTAAAAGGGAATAGTATTGTTAGTTTTGTTCGTCTAATATGTCAATCTTTACTTAAATTTCTCAAGAACTAAGATATATTTTTTTACAGAAATAAGTGCAGGACCAAGTCATGTCTTCTCTGCAACCAGCAGCGTTGCTCTTGCTGCACAGGGGATGGCAGAACATAGATGTAAAATATCTTGCATAGGTGACCCATATGATCCCATAAATTCATTAATTCTAGCAAGCGAGTACCGTCTCACAGAGAGGTTTTGCTTAAATTATCCCACAAAGAAATTTGCTATCAACGCTCTTGAAATTCATTATGTCGTCGAGTATGTACTAAATCATAATTGCGAAAATTTATATCTTGTGCCCGTTATCAAAGCAACCATTGCCAAATATATATGTTTTGATTGGGTTAATTGTAACGAACATAAAATAATTGATTCGATTCATTATCAAAATTACTGTACCATTTATAATTAATGCATGGTGTACCGATGTCAATAGAAAATGAATTGGCAAGGATACACGACCATACAATAGATCTGATCCCATGAAGAAAATGGCAGTACTGCGACATTTAAAATATGCTAAATATAGGAAGAAATGGTTGTCCTAATTAATTTATTTTAATAAAGTAAAACCAATTAGGACCTCAATTTTTTCCTATAAGCGTCTTTTAAATATCGCAGTACTGCCATGCTCCTCATCAAATCAGGTCCATTGTATGGTTGTGGTGTATCCTTGCCAATTCATTTTCTGTTGACATCTCTATATGAGTAGTAGAATAATAACGAAAAAATAAACATATAAGTCAAATATTATTATCATTTGTAATGTTAAGCCAAATATTCTCTGATGCGGCGTTTACATTATTCAGTTTGGCTGTATTAGTCTGCAGCCCATTTTCAGTCACCGACTAGTGTTAATAAAAAAATAGTCAAATTAGTTTATTTTATATGTCTAGTTTATATATAGTTCTTTTTTTATTACATACTTGACATCATAATGAATATTCTCTCAAAACCTTCTTCAAAATTATTTTGTGCGTATATACTCTTGTATTTGGTGTTTTTATTTGTTATTATTATACCCTATTTATTTATCAGGTGCCAATATGTATTGTTAAAACAATAACCTATTTTTAAATTTACTTTACTGTTTACACTGTTACATTCTTTATGTTGTGTACTATTCCTAAGTTAAAAATATCTAAAAGGCATATAAAGTTTTTTAAACTAAAAAGTATTATATACTTACTATTTATATATGAAAGGTATAAATATTTAAGTAATAAGATAAGTAGGAGGGAAACAAAAATAATAATAATGTAATTAGACGCTAAAACAGTAGGTTGAATCGTTGACTGCCTTATTGACAATATTTTTTTTATGTTGTGTACTATTCCTAAGTCAAAAATATCTAAAAGGCATATAGAGTTTTTAAAACTAAAAAGTATCACAAAATTATATTCATAATATTAAAGATCAGGTTCGAATCTGTAATTAAAGGTAGCCTAAGAATTTTTTTTTAAATTGTTTTCTGGGCCTTTATGATTGGGTCTAGTGTAGATGAAGTGCCGCCTCCCCATGCTATAAACCATACTCATGAATAGATTGGCAGACTGCAAAATAAATCATTTTCAGGTGTTGTAAGCAAAGTTTCGTACGATTCTGAAAATTCCATTCCATTTGAGATGTGAGTCAATGGTGAGGCCGAGGTACTTCATCTGAGTAGATCAATGTAGTGGCACTGAAAACATTCATTGAAATTCAAACATGAGGATTCATACTCTTATGTGTTTCTGCGTTCGCTGTCTCACTTTATTTTATTCTAAAAGCATTATAATCACTTATTTTTGAAATAATAAGTGATTTTTAGTGCATGCGAATGGAAAGAACCTGGCCAAAAAGCCCAGACCCGGCATTATTACATGTTACAGAATTTGTAATTTTGGAACGAGTAGCTCTGAAATAAAATATGAGCTGTCTATACTATCATTTACAATTTTGAACATAAATATTAAGTCGGGTATAATTCTTAATCTGAGGGTTTTAATAACTTATTATTCCATTCAAGTAATTATAGTTTAAGCTTTTAATGGAAATACCGAGTTGAAAATTAATTTGTCTTAGGAATTAATATTGATTTCTTCCGATTACATCTGAATGTATTATAGTTGAGGAGTTATATTCCACTTGACTTCGTACAAAAGATGTATACAAATGGTTCAAGGTGGAATATTCCTAAAGCCCCATGAATTTCGCCGAATGAGGCCAATTTTCATTCCCTTATTATTAATTGCGTTTATATTGCATATGAAGTTTAATGTAGAGTCGAAAATGATGCCCAGGTCATTAATTTCTTCGAAAAAGGTAAGGGTTGAGTTATAAGCTCAAATGGAAAAATAATTGACTGACTTGTTTCGTAAAATCTTACTGAATGACATGTATTTATGTTAAGAGTACACCATTTAAGTAGCCTGTTTAAGTCACTTTGTAGACAATATTTAATATTTTTTAATCGTCTGAAAAAAGTAACACCTTATTATCTATCTATTAAGTATCTTTATCCAATATATTAACAATATCGTTTGTAAACAGCACACCACTAGTAAGGTATAAATTGGTTAGAAAAGAACGAATTAATTTTTACTGTTAGAACAGATAGCTAGCAAACCAGTCTAATAGTTTTCCATCAATACCGAGCTTACATAGTTTAACTAGAAGAATTTTATGGCATACTTTATCAAAGGCCGTATATGTGGAATCAACTTGAGTTCTGTTAGCTGATGCGTTTGGTATATAGTTTTCATATAACGAGAGATTTATCAAAGTTGATCTGCCGGACAAAAATCTGTGTTCGAAAGGTTGCAGTCAATATTATTTATTTATTTTTTATATTATTTTTTATTATATTTTTAGCATGGCAGACAGTGTATTAATTTGTTCTGTTGAATTAAACAATATTATTAATATAATATGAACTGAACATTTTATGATGTAGAATGCTTTAGCATTCGAATTAAACAATATTATTAATATAATATGAACTGAACATTTTATGATGTAGAATGCTTTAGCAGTCGTCCAGTTTTTTTACGAAATTTTCGAAGTATACTTTGCAGTTTATACAAAAACCTTTTAAACAATCGTGGTATATATATCTCAACTATGATGGGTCAGAAGATGATTATTTAGAAGCGACTTTCTTGAACACGAATATATGCATTTAGAACACGAGAAAGGTTTTTCTCCACTGTGAATCATCGCGTGCTTTTTTAAATTCGCCTTTCTCGCACATGAATAGTTACATTCAGAACACGAGAAGGGTTTTTCTCCGCTGTGAGTCATCATATGATTTTTCAAATCCGACTTAAATGTACATGAATAGTTGCAGTCGGGACACGAGAAAGTTTTTTCTTCTCGATGTGTTCGCATGTGATATATTAAAATAGACTTTTTTGAACACTTATAATTACAGTCGGAACATGAAAATGGCTTCTCTAAACTGTGAGTCAAAGCGTGCTTTTTTAAATCCGCATTTCTTGAACTTGAATAGCTGCAGTGGGAACATGAGAATGGTTTTTCTCCACTGTGACTCATCATGTGTCTTTTTAAAGAGGCTTTTTGGGTATATGAAAAATTACAGTAAGGACACGAAAATGGTTTTTCTCCGCTGTGAGTCATCAGGTGATTTTTTAAATGAGACATTCTAGCACTAGAATAGCTGCAAAAGCGACAAGCGAAAGGTTTTTCTCCGCTGTGAGTCATCATATGCCGTTTTAATCGTGACATTTCCGTGGTGGCATAATTGCAATCGGGACATGAGAAAGATTTCTCTCCGCCGTGAGTCAACTGGTGTCTCTTTAAGTTTTCCTTTCGCGAAACTGAATAGCTGCAGTCGGGACACGAGTATGTTTTCACTCCACTGTCAGTTGGCACACGACTTTTCATTTGCAACCTATGTGGACTTGAGGAGCCGTTATTTTTACTCGAGTTACCTTGATGTTCGCAATCTTCCTTATTATCGAGAAAATAATGTGCTCCTGCAATAAAAAAACATTCCATCAAAATAATATATTTTTTTAATTTTTTCAAAAATTATAATTAAAAAATTTTCAAAATTATGGTGAACAGTAGATACATTTTTTAGTATAATTTCACCCGCCGTGGTGGGGATATCACTGTGTTATGGCGTGTGAAGTTTTTCATGATATAATAATTGTTGTTAAATTATACTATTCAGATTTAGTTTTAAATATTTTATATGATAATTTAATTAATAAAATTGGATGAGGAATGTGAGAAGAGAGATGCATGAAGGGAGATTAGGTGAATTTATGACTGTTACGATTGAAATATATTGCAGATGTAAGGATCCATTTGTTCCATTCAGTTGGGTTTCGATCTTTAAGTTGTCAAGGTGAAGGTTGAAGGTTTTAGGAGTTGGGTAGATGAATTGTCTTTGTGCTTATGTACTATGTAGTTTAGGTACGTTTTAGTGTCGGTTGGTTATTGTTTTGCTGGTGTGATTGTGTTGTAAGAGTGTTTTTATTGTTTCTGTAAAAGAAATATGTTCATAAATTTTAGATGGAGGTGGCGTATATTTAGGACGATAAAAAATATATTTTTTTAAACCTTTAATTTGTTATAAAGGTTATCAAAATTATAGTGAAAGATTATTAATGATCGCAGAAGAAGAATATATTAATACATTTAAACGAAATATGTAACAGGAAGAGACACAGATAGTAAAAAGGTAACGGTTGCAAATGGGAATCAAACACAGGTTCTGTCTCACTGGGACTTGAAAAACATTTACAAATTATTTGAGGATAATATTTGTAATTCTTAAGTTGAAATATGAGATCGACAAAAATTACGAAAAATAATCAGAACTCAATAGTTTTGTGTGTTTTACGGGACAGTCTTGGGTTCGATTTCCAGTTGTGACCGTTATCTGTTTATTTTATCACGTTTCGTTTTGATTTATTGATATTATCTTTTTCTATGATGAAATATAACATAGGCATTCAAATTGATAGACCAGCCAATCAAAGAAAGAGTAACAAACCAAGTTGCGAGGAGCGCAGGAGGCGAAATTACCGTCTCCGTATCAGTGATTTGTCAATAAATGAATCTGACAATAAACAAGCAACTCGCATTGTAATTCATCACTATTCAGTCCTCGGAAATGAAATATGCTTACAAATTACTAGACCTTTTTACAGTGGCGCTGGCTGCTTAAAAAACTAAACTTTATATAGAGTAAACAGAATTTCGGGCTTGTTTTCAAAATAGAATATTTTATTAGGCACCTTTACAAATATGTTATAATTTACCCAATTTATTTAGCGTCGTTACGCCAGACGGTTTGTTTATAAACTAAAATTCAGATCCTGCACAGAAAAGTCCCTCAATGGACTGCGCTGCAAACATTTGTCTTACTTTAGCGAGCTTGACTTTTCTGCGCAGGGTCTGGGTATTTCAATGTGCGCTCTTCGGCGGAGAATTTACGATAATGTATGATAAAGCATTCTCGAACCCAAAAATATGGTCACGTAGTTTGCTCATCGAAATGATATCCAGATTTCATGTCAATTTGAAAGTCTATCCATGTTCTTCAAACGCTATTCCAATAAAATTAAAGAATATGAATTATTGTCTAACAGATAAAATAGCTGACAATGTGAAGAGAACTGGTAAAAGGCGCCAAGAATCAGCAAATCAATTGAGGCAGGTCTTATTGGTGCATATTTAACTTTCTTACAACACAACTACACCACCAGAACAATAACCAACGGTCACTACAAAGTACCTTCACTACATAAAATATAAGAGTCATACAAGAGTCACGGAAATGAGAGATCTTGGAATTATTTTGGACGAAAAACTATGTTTCACCAATCATATCCATCAAATTGTGAACAAAAGTATGAAAACACTAGGCTTCGTATTAAGAACAACTAAAAACTTTAATTCTTTACAAGCCATTGAACTATTATACGTATCTCTAGTAAGAAGTCTAATTGAATATAACTCGGTAGTTTGGTCTCCATCTTACAAAATTCACACTAACAACATTGAGCGAATACATTTCTACGTTTTATAAATTTTAAATTAAATATCCCTGTCGAAGACTTAAAATACAATTTCTTATTAAATACTCTAGAAATACATACATTAGAAGATAGACGTAAAATAAACGATTTAACGTTCTTATTCAAAATACTTAACTCTAAATTCGACTGTTGTGAACTCCTGCAACTTATAAACATACATAAACCCACAGTAACAACACGACAAAATACAATATTCTACAGCAGCACACATAAGCGTAACTATATTGCCCACTCTCCGATACAACGACTTCACACCATGGGAAATCATTACTTGGGTGATGTTGACATATTCAATACCAACTTGGCAAGTTTTGTGGATCGTTTAGAACATTTATTTCAACAATACTCCTAAACACGTCATGTAAACCTACAAATAGCTGTAATTTTCTGTTTTTGTTTCTTGTGTTTGTATGACTTGTTGCATAGCTTTTATCAAATGTAATTTTATTCTTATTTTTTATGTTTCAAAGTATCTGTCAAATTAAAATTATACTACCAACCATGTAAAAGCCCTCTGGGCGTTAAATAAATAAATAAATAATACCACGTCAGCTCAAAGACAATTTTTCTTCCTAGCTCCTAAAATCTTTAACCTTATCCCTGAAAACCTAAAAACCGTGAGTCAACCCCATTCCTTTAAAAAACAAATTACGAAATGGATCCTTACACACGGAATACATTACAACTACAATACCCATTCATTCTTCACTCAATTTACCCACCTTTCAGACAAAACTTAATATATCCTTATTCCCTAACTTAGCGGTATAGTACTATGTACATAATTAATTAGTGTGATCTTTTTATTAATAATTTCTCAAATTTGTCATCTTCTTATAATTCTCTAACTTCTCCATCCTCTTCTTGCAACCCGAACTAGCTATACATCATTTTTCTTTTTTTTATATTATAGTAATGTGTAGATTCTATGTCCGCAAACTGTAAAATTCACCCGCCATAACACAGGGTCATCCCTAGCATGGAGGGTGAAATATCACAAAAAACCACATGTACTCTCTAAATCATGTATCAATAAAATTAAAATAAAATAAATAACATATAAAATATTCTTACCATCCGCGCTATTCAATATGTTAGAATCCTCCAAGCACTCCTGCTTAATGCTCGGGACTTCTATTTCAATATACGGAGAAGGTATCGTTACATGACCGTTTACATCTTGAATCCCTGGCTCTGACTTTATGGCGACACCATTTGGGCTAGAAATATCCATGGCGCTGTTTTGAGATGGTTCCAGTTATATTGTGAAGCTTGGTTTTTGATTTCAGTTCACAATAAATTATACCTGGATCAAAACACGTGTATTTATTAACGGACTAACGTACAACATACAATAATGAATTATAAGTTAAGGATGGAAAAGCAGACAAAAGACAGAGATAAGCAAAAGAAAATAGAAGCAACAGGTCAAGTCAAGACCTTATGAAAATAATACATAATATCATTTCTTAACAATTATTATATATTAACCCTTCAGTACTTTCATCACTTTTGTACAGTTTGCAAAGTTTTCTGTGTATTTCAAATGCCCTATATACCTACGTCTAATTTTTACTAAAATTATTTAAAAAAATACTGTTTTAGAAACTAGATAAAATTATCTTTGTGGTGAATGCATTTAAAATAATGAATACTGTTTCTAAATAATAATAATTTAATATCAAACGTGAAAACTGTTGTCAAAAACGCTATCCACATTTTTTCTAAATTTTTACTACAATCATAGAAAAATTGAGAGAACTCGATATTTCGAAAACACTTTCGTTTTGTTTGCGGAATTTGTAAGAAAACTGTATCTTTACTTTTATCTCGTTCATATAATAAAATATAAGAAATATTTTTTAAAGTTAAACCGATTGTTAGTGGCGCGAAATTTGAATTATTCATTTTTGCAATTTTTAATGGATTCCAGTATAAATATTTAAAGCAAACTGGAAATAATTAGTATTTCTCTTTCTAACGTCAAAAAAATTAAGTATTTCTGCATGATAGAAAATATATATAGACGCCAGCTCATACGAGTGTATGACCCTCAAACGATGGAGGAGTTAAAGGATATTATACTCTTATTCACTTCTCTTAGGATTGGAGAGTTTTTTTTTTAAATGTATTTATTCGAATCTCCGTTTTGAGGTTATTGGAAAGTAGGTTGTAGACGTGTAAACCCTCATGGCATTTACTGACCCTACCACTTTTAGTCTTTATTGTATCAGTGTACAAATTATTATGTTGTCAAACTCACCTCCTACCAACAGAAGAAAAGAAAGGCTTATTATTTGGCTGAATCAAGTCCCACCCAATACAACATGGAGAAACACAACACACATTACATACTTAAACGATTTACGAATAATATACAATAAAGTAATGGAAAAAAACCTCAATTATAACCCAGAAACCCACAAGAAATTGACTGAAAATCAGAAAACTGTAAAGAAAAAACTGAATCTACAAAATCCAATCGGTAAAATACACGCGAACACAACATTTATAAAAACATCACAAGTACATGAACACAACACAAGACAACATAATAAATTAAATACACAAATTTAGTAAAGACTGAAAGTGTTAGGTGATTGTAACTCATATACAATCTTATAGGCTGACAAAAGAAAATAGACTGAACGTGTGGCAGAGAAAAATTTTAAACTTACAAATGGTGAGCAAAATCAAAATGTACCTATAAAGGATTAATTTGTTAATTAGGTAGAAAACAATACTATTAAGATTTTGTAATGCGTACTTAAGCCAAGAAAGTGAAATATGTGTATCTTTCTTAAATTAAAAGAAACTTAAACTAAAATTCAACATTCAATGCCCGACCTTCAAATTATTGACGCTGTACGTGAACAAAAAATCTGAACGAGAATTCCACGAATTTGTTATTTCGGTAACTATTTCTACAATTCAACAACTTTCCAATGAGGTATATAGATAAGAGTGAGCTTTGGCATTCGAAGTATGGGCCACCCATATCGGATCATTGTCCGAAGCGCTCGCCAGGCACAGGTCTCCGGCGGTAACTTCAAAATGCCGACACTCACGCTGAGATATTGTACAAGTCGTACTGGAAAATATAGGGAAAGCAATGGTATAACATATCATCGATATGTAGGGTTTTACCATAATCAGTAGTCGTGTAAATTGACTTATTAATCTTAAAAACTCGTAGAGCATTTCCATGGTGGCGCGCGGTCGCCGGTCACCTTCGACGCGTTCGTTGAGTTCGTTCGCGGTCGGAAGGATTCGGGCAACATCGACAGTCGTCACACCCTCTTTCCTACTTCCCGCACGGGAACAATATTTCACACTGTTATTGCAAGGAATGTAGACTCTGTTTATATATCTCAATGCATCGTACATGTAATCCGAGGACCTTCTGTCAAAAATTACAAACAGCACACATTCTCAAGAATTGTTTTGTGTTTTGCAATGATAAACAATTCGCCGAGTAGGGTGAAGTATTTAAGAACAGCATGTGTTATTACCTCAATGCTTTGTCAGTGTGTTTTCATGGTTCTAGCATCTTCCAACAATACGACCAAAAAATTCAATCTAGGAAATGTGACAGGCCGGCGAATTTTTTTTAACCATAGATGTTTAAGAGTCTAGATAATGATGCTGTCCTAAGTATTATTAGAATTGCGTAGCGATGCGACAAGCGAGAAACGAGGTGATCATTTCGATATAACCATTTTTTAGTTGACTGCCGACTCTTTAACGCCCCACCTGTGCATGGGCACAACGTCAGTGGGAGGACCTTATCCTATTGATGGCGAACCACAGTTTGTGAGGCAGTGAGAATCTGACGTTTGACGGGACTGCAATTACTATATTTGCAAGTTTCCAAGGGAGGGGAATGTAAATTTTAAATAGGGACTTTACTAAGGACTTAATTTAGGTTATTGGCATAGGAAAAGTAATTTTCTGTGCTTAGGTTCTAATTTATTACTACTTTTCAAATAAACTCTACTATCAGATCGATGGCAGGAAGCGTGTCGTAGAGTGTCTGTGGCAGGTAGCGTGGATTTGATTATAATGCAAATTTCCAGGTTTAATGTTGACATTCTAACAAGGGAAGGTTGCTGTGCCGTGTGATTTCAAAAAACCACCCCCTCCTCTTTTCGCACACTCTCAAGCAGAATTCTTATGGTTTTCGATGAATTTTTGCAAATTTTACATTCTGTTTGAAAATTACTTTCTACGTCTGATTTCGAAAATCCAGCACAACGCTGGGACCTTAAATTAATATATTATTTATATTTATATAAAGAAAAGTGACCATTCCGGCGGACGGCTTAGCGGACATCCTGATTATTGTACAAATCTACGTTTTATTCAAAGATTTATGAAATTTTGCACACTTAACTGGGACTTCAAATTATAAGTAATGAAAAAAAAATCCTTTGCTAGATACTCAATAATGGCAAAAAGATTTTTTTACTTTAGCCAGTTAGTTTTTACCCGGTAATGTTCATATTTCTTAAAAATAGATATATTATTGAAATTATTTTTTAAGGGGTTTGTACCCAGACAGAGTTCGTTGTAAAGGCCCGTTTATAGTAGGAATAAGCGGTAAGAATAAGCCGTAAAGCCCTAGGCCGTAGAAGTTGGAATATAGGAAACTTGTGTATCTGTTTATAATAGATGGCAATAATCTCTTATTTTTTTCCATAACCGAAAAGATGGTCCAACTTTATCTTTTACGGTTACGGATTACAGAAAGCTGGGATATATACCGAGATTTATGTATTTTCGATCGATACTCTACGGTATCTACTATTTAACAAGAGTGGTTTATTTATGTATTTGACAATCGAACATTAATCGAATATTAAAAGATATTATCACTTACAATAATGTGATAACTAGTCTATGTTCCGGACTTAAAGGCTCACGTCTGCTTTGCTTTACTAATTTGTGTTGTAGAAGTCCTAACAATTTATAGAAATTGTTCTGCGACATTCTTGTATATTTCTTAAATTGATCGTTGTCTACTGTCACCATGTTTTTAAACAAATTATGGAAATGTCCTGTTTTCTTTCTTTTATGATTAATGGGACGCACACTCAAACGTCGTTTTTTCCTTATTTTTTCGTCAACTGTGCGTCTCCTATTGCAGCGTATGCTAGCCCCAAAATTGAAAAAAACATTCCACATGCAACAATATCTGATGAATCTACCGTTTAAATATTTATTTATATAAAACAATAATACTTTTATAAGATAGAGGAAGAATATACTCTCGGTTGAAAGTTGACATAGACAAGTGACAGCGGCATAGTCACTTCTATGGACGTATTCTATTCTATTCCTATTCCAATTATAAACGACGGTCTAAAATATTACGGATTACGGATTACGGCACCGGCCTATTCTTACCGCATATTCCTATTATAAACGGGCCTTTACCTGCAGTGAAAACAACTGCGTGATAGTTAGTTAGATCCTAACTAATATTACTTCATGATCTTGTCTATGGACAATTTTTGTTAAAATTTTCTTTTATCTATGGATACGTCAATCTTAAACGTCTGATACAAAATTTGTTACCCCGCTTTCTGAATTAAGATTACGTAAAAGATTCATAGCATATGCAAACACAGTACATATTGGTTTAATTTTGTATTGTTTGAAAGTGAAATCAAACAATTTCCAGCATTTCTCATTTTCTAGTTACCTTTCTTCAACGCATTTTTTACTCTTGTGCTTTGCCTTGTACGTAAGTAGGTTCATGTTATATTGGCTAAGTAGATCTAAGCTCATATTAGGTGCTTGAATATTTATTTTGTAAGACACAAATCACGTTTATTCATAATACAATGTTTAATAAATATTGGGAAGAATGTTAACGATAGATGGAAAGGCTGACAGAGATATTGAAGTAACTCCATTAGTTGGCCCTAACAAAATACTTTTCAAAAAAGCGAAGATAGCAGACATAGCACAATCGAGTTCTGGTACCCACCTTAATGTATAGCACTGAGACAGAGAACTGGCAGAGTAATGGTGAAAGTAGACCCAATGCTGTAAAAATGAGATCTCTTAAGCGTATGTGTGTTTAAACGATGTATGATCATGTGAGAAATGTGGAGATCCTCAAAGAATGCAAGGCTGATGTAAGCGTAATGAGTAAGATTAAGAAAATGGGAAGCTCGGATGGTTTGGACATTGAGCGAATGAACGAAGAAAGGAATGTATGACGCAAATGTGAATGGTAGAAGTCGGGGACGCCCGAGGAAGACATAGCTCGATGAAGTGAATCAGATACTCGAGTCGGGCCATGTCAAGAGTCAGAATAATAGAAGAGTATGTATGAGACGATGTGTGAATGTGAACAAGGCAACGAGTGTATGCCTAGACCGAGTTGTTTGACGGTCCGTCATCAATTGGTTAGTTTGTAATATTTAATAATAAGTTTCTTTTGCTGATGCTGGTTAGAGGTAGGATTGTTATGTTGCCTTTAAACTTATTTGAAGGTAAAGGGAAGAAGAATATAGGATAAGGATAGGAGATCCACTGAATACATTCTTTACTCATGCATTAACTTGTAATCGTACGCACTTCTTCGGTTTGAAATTTCTGAAGGTTGTTATGTGATGAATGTCGATATTTATTTATTTATTGTGAAAAACAGTGAATCCAATTACTTTTCACAAAAATTACATTAATAATATTACATTATTTCGTTAGTTGAGATGCAGCATTGTGTTAAAAAAATATTTTTTGCAATCTTGAAATCACTTAACTTTAATTGAAAAATATCTGCATCAGAAGAAATGTGGTTTAAGAGTGTAGTCACTCTCACTAATGCATATTAGTATTATATTGATTTTATGAAATTGTGTGTTGTGGTGCGCATATATACTGGAAATTGGATAAAGTTCGTTTTGCAAGCGGTCTATTTAAACTATTGCAAAATATAACATTAGAGGTAACGCTGGCGGCGTTTTATACATAAAAACGTATGGCCATATTTTTCGTTTTTGATTTTGATACTAGTGCAAATACTTTTTTTTAATATAGTACAGATACAGATCATTGGCATATCCCTACGTTTTGATTTTTTTATTACTTCTTACATGAGTTAGAACCTTCTTAGCACAGTATTCGGGAGTGGGGAAAGGGACAGAAGGTTTGCGACAGCAACCATTTTGTAATACACAAATCAGTACATTTTCTCAGTTCCCTCGTTTCCTCTTGACACTTACAAATCACTTTTTACTACTATATATTTAGCTACTAACATCCACCAGATTATCACGCTACACATGAGTGTACATGTATTATTTTCTATCTGTATATTTATTTTCTTCTTATTGCTCATTGATCTTAGGTTAGTACGCATTGTGCATTTACATCGATTATTTTCGGCAACATTTGCGATATGCTGATATTCACAGACATCCAAATTAATATGAAAAATATAACAGGTTCACTATGGATCTTTCTACCGTTGGGAATGCTGTCATCAAAACCGAACCAGGACTCGGCGTACAAAATGATGGAAGAATTTATAGTAATGAAAAATATATAGACCCTCCGAATACTCAAAAGGATTGCTTACATCCATTTGAAAATATTACCTACGTGTCAGGTGATTATCTTTCTGTCTGTTTGATTTAATGTTAATAGTTTGATATAATTTTTCATAATAATTATGACTACTTTTTGGTAAATTATTGCCAGAATAATGATTTGCAATAATTTTATCAGTTTTAAGCGGTACAATGTGAATGCAATTAATAATTATTTTTTATCAGTTTATTTTATTACGTCTAGGTATAGGATAAAGAAGAAAATTTCTTCCTTATTCAATGATTACATAAATATAATTAATTGTATCCATTTTGAAAGCGATTTATCTTTGATAAAAGATTTCAGAATCTCAATGAAAATATTAATACTTGAACTTCTGTTACATATAACTCCATTATTGTAGCATATTTTATTTACATTAATTTTTATATGTACATCAATATCAAACGATCAATAAATAATTTATTAACTGAAGCATCGCTTTCAATAGATCTAGCTGAAACCTTTTGTTTTATTTTGTATTGTTTGAATGCTTTGTTTCATTGTGGTAATAATAGCCTTTTCCGCATTTTTTCTAGACAAAACAACATACTTGGGCATGGATACTGGAGATAAACTTTTCTCGTGTTTCCACTGTGGCTATTCGTGTTCCGTCAAGAAAGTCTTATCGAAACATATGCGAAAGCATACAGCAAGAAAACCTTTCAAGTGTTCTTATTGCAGCTATTCTTGTAGCAGCAATTCTGATTTAATGAAACACTTGCGCACGCACACTGGAGAAAAACCTTTCTCATGTCCCTTCTGCAGCTATTTATGTTCCGTCAAAAGGGGCTTATTGAGGCACATGCAAATGCATACTGCAGTCAAAAAACCATTCCCTTGTACGTACTGCAGCTATTCATGTTCCGATAACTCAAGCTTAACGCTGCACTTACGCACTCACACTGGAGAGAAACCTTTCTCGTGTTCCTACTGCAGTTATTCATGTGGGGGCAAGTCAGATTTAACGAAACATTTGCGCACCCATACCGGGGAAAAACCCTTTTCATGTTCCTTTTGCAGCTATTTATGTTCCGACAGATCACACTTGGTAGTTCATATAAGAACACACACGGGAGAAAAACCCTTCTCGTGTACCTATTGCGGCCATTCTTTTTCTCAGAAGTCAAGTTTAAAGGAACACCAGTTGACTCACAGCGGAGAAAAACCATTCTCGTGTCTTAAATGCAGTTATTCAAGTAAACGAAAGTCGACTTTAAAGAGTCACATGCTGTCGCACAGTCAAGAAAAACCATTCTCTTGTTCTGACTGCAACTATAAATTCTCAAGACGGTTCAATTTAAATAGACATAAGTTGACACACGCTGCAGAAACTAAAGCACTATCGTCTTCCAGATGCAAGTACGTATAAGTTTTAATTGGTTATTAATGTAGTGAACATATGCATCGGGTTCCCGCCCAGGCGCCGCGAGTTCTTTTCCTCTGATAACTAAGTCCTCCAAAATCGGACAGGGAACATTTTTCCACTTTAATGATGGTTGTAGAAATTTTTCAAATATTGTAAAGTTATTTTTAAGACAGAAATGTTTGTCTTTCTTGAAAAAAAGTTTTCTAGCTTTAATTTTCCTCTATTAGGTGAAAGGAATGTATTTATTTTTAAACTTATCTAATTATTTCTTTCTGATTTTTAACACTTCTTTCTTTGAGTTTATTCCATGACATAACAGAACAGTGATAACATAGAGTAATATTAATAATAGGACAATTTCAAGACATGATATGCTACGCGTCTACCATCGTCCCACGGGTCGGTAAGAAGTCGGCTTAAACCGAGTGCTGTAAGAATACGGGAAATGTTGCGGGATGCATATCGCACGGCAGATGTCAAGTAATAATTTTGTAGCTTGTAGCCTAGTCATTTGTCGGTATTGCAGATTTCTTTTTTCACATTTACCGACATTATGAATGTCATCACCTTATCATGTGTCAAATTGTAACACCATTAAGCCATAACTAACTTCTGTGTGTCAAGACAGTCGTCGACAAGTCAACACAAAGTTGTGGATTTTTTTGTGATATTATTAATGTGCCTAATTAATAAATTCGTAACAATATAAAATTTTAAAATAATGTTTTAACTAAAACAAATGTTATTGATTAAAATGATACTTAGAAGTTCATCATGTGATATCAACGGTAACGCGATTAAAATCGAACGTATAGTGAAACTACGTACCGTTAGCTGTATACGAGCAATACCTACGTCGCATCGGTCCCGCTCGACCCTGGGACCCTTTTGCAAGACCCAATTCAAATATACGGCTCTCGGTATACCGCATCCTTACGGTACTCGGTTTTTATCGATTTCTTACCGTCCTATGGGATGACTACTTAAGTGTTGAAAAACCATGGTTGTTTAAAGTAGAATCAGAACACTAAGAAATTACTAACACAGAATTTGAACAATTCTTCAAATTTGATTTTCAAGTTCTGTGAAGGTTCTATTCAAGTTTTTTTTTTATTATTTCAGTTTTGTGAAATAACTATCCAACAATGATAATAACTTTCACAGAACTAGAATTTTAACTTTTAAATGTGATGAATTGTTCAAATTCGGTAAAACAACCCATCCTTGGTAAAAGTTACCTCCTAGAAAAACAACAGAAGGATGTACCCAGATTTTTCATCAAAAACTTCTAAAAAAACTTAAAATAAGAACTGGATAAACAGTAGTCAAACGCACAAAAAATATAACACACTGTAAGTGTATTGGAGTCAAATTCAATCATCTGGACCCCACACGAACATAAATTTTGTGCATTGAGAGAGTTCACAAGATTTTTTTTAATATTTGCCTTTGCTACGGACGTTACACCTGGCTATACCCATATATTTATATCCTGGTCATGACCAATTACCATCCTTAGAGATACGTAAAGGTATTGCTATACCTACCCATCTATTTATATTCTTGGCATGACCAATTACCACTCCTTAGAGACACGTAAAGCTATTGCTATACCTACCCATCTATTTATATTCTTGGCATGACCAATTACCACTCCTTAGAGACACGTAGAGGTATTACTCTGCTTCAATATTTTTATCTTTTGATAAACAAATATATATCATTGTTAGATGAGATTCTGGCTCGGGGAGTCACGATAACTTCCTTTACTGTATAGCCGCACCAAATTTTTTATAACTCTGTTAAGAGGACCATGTTGTGCATGTCCTTTAACCCACTTACAATGTATTTGGCACTTCAAATACATTATTTGAACGGTACAATTAAAACAATCTGAATCATAAATCTATAATGTGAAACAAAAATGTAAATATTGTATAAATAAATAAAATATGAACCTTATAAACGAAAACTCTAAAATTGTGATTCTAATCGCGTTATCGACGAGTCTTTGATTCGTCAATCCACATCCTTCGGCCCATCGCACGAGACCATAAAATATATCACTCACATACTGAAGTTACTGTACGAAGGTAAGTATTTATTTATTTTATTTATTTATTTATTGGACAATTTGTATAGCGCCGCTTTTGTGAGATATCACCTCAGGGGCGCTGTTGCGAGGTGGAAAAAAACGCCTGACCGCACCTAGGCCATTGAGTCAAGAAAACTGGAATACAAATAAGAAAAAGAATTACTTAAAGAAACAGAGACAATGAAATATAATTTCAACCAATTTTTTTTTAAATTTTCTTAGTTTATTTTGGTAATAAAAAAATGAATTAACTTTGATTTAAATCGTTCCTAACCGCCGCACTTTTAATAGACATAGGTTATGGAATTTCCACTTCATTTCATTTTAAATACCTATTACAAGAAACAGATATTTACGTCGGGAGAGATGGTAAAAAGTACATTAAAATTTCTAATTTATTCAATCGAAGTTCAAATTTTCCATTTTGAATCGATCCCTTTGCCGCCATTTTGATTTTTTTTTAGTATTTTTTAGTTTAACCCAAACTTCGAACCAAATAACACATTTAATGCTTAACAAAAAACTCACAAGCCATTAGATGAAAATCTAAGAAATTTGATTGATAAAGGACACGAAAAAGGTTTATTACGCTTTATGTCAATCTCGAATCGAATACGGAATGGGGATCTGATATTTCCAAGTACAAAAAAACCTAAAAACAATTTAAAAAAAGGAAGCACAAAGACTATACTGAAAGTATCAACGAAGACACCTTTGATTTGAAATTTTCAATGGTTTTAATTTACCAAAATGTACAACAAATATAGGCGAAAATTATACTATTGAAACTATGGGAATTGGTAGTGAGACAATGCAAGATAAAGATGTTGTTGTTGTGGTGTTTATTAAGAGTCAGGATAATACATTTATTGAGTCAGTTGCCATGACGAGGAGATGATGTAGGACAGATGTTGGATACTCCGGTTGCTGCGATGATGTGGTGGTCAAGCGCGGGTCAGTGAGTAGACGCCGGGCGCTGGTGACCAGGACTCGATGAAGGTCAGGTACTGGCGAAGAACGTAGGTCTTCAGGCACTCCAGTGCTGACGGGACGGCCAAAGGTGCGGTGGACCTTGTAGGCGGTTGAACGGGCGCGGTGTGACCAGTGAGGATGCTGCGTGTCCTCGTGGTGGTCATGATGCGTGGAAGAAGCGCTGGTCAGAGACGCTGGGACCAGGGCGCTTGTAATCCGAGTAGCGCTTGCCAGGGACGGCGATCCGGACAAGGCGCTAGGTTGATGTCCCGGTAGAGTCCATGATGGTACGGGCGAAGCCGGGTATATGTCCTTCGCGGAGGGGCTCGGGGCCCCCCAGTTGTCACTCGTGAGATTAGTAAATCGTTGGCGGCAGATTGATGAATGACTGACTACTGACTACTGACTTGAGGTGAAGAAGGATCGAAGCGTGACGTGGGGGAACCGGCTATGGTGGCCGATTCCTCCATTACGCCGAGTCGGAGATCTCGAGTAGGATGATGTCGCGTGGAACTTGTTGACTGGAACGATGTGGAATGAATGACTGACTGATGACTGACTGACTGACTGACTGACTACTGACTTGAGGTGAAGAAGGATCGAAGCGTGACGTGGGGGGAACCGGCCATGGTGGCCGATTCCTCCATTACGCCGAGTCGGAGATCTCGAGTAGGATGATGTCGCGTGGAACTTGTTGACTGGAACGATGTGGAATGAATGACTGACTGATGACTGACTGACTGATGTACTTCGGTCCTCCACCGCTTATATACCTGCTGATTCCTTTGTTGTCTGCCACGGGTTGGAGTAGCGTCTGGACTTCGAATCCGCAGGACCGCTGACTCGGTTGTTTAGCACATGCCGTCTGGTTTATGATTTTGATGACGGAGCGGTGACATAACCGCTACAAAACTATTAAGAAATTGGAATCCTTCACTTCACCGCGTATTCATCACACTAGATCGAATCACAATGACTTAAAAAAAGCTTACCTATTCCAAGTTGTAAAACCACAATCGGCCATTGAGGTATAAAGCCAGATTTGGCGTTCGAAGTATGGGCAACGCATATCAGATCATTGTCCGATGTAATGTCACGGGCATCAATCGGTTACAAGCTCTGGCACAGGTCTCCAGCGATAACTTATTTAAAATATTGTTGTACTGGAAAAGATATGGAAAGCAATAGTATAACCTTTCATCGGTAAGTAGGGTTTAACCATAATCAGTTGTCGTGTAAATTGACTAATAAATGTTAAACTTCTGGAGCATTCCTGCGGGGCTGTCGGTCACCTTCGACTCAATCGTAGAGTTCGTTCGCGGTCGGAAGGATTCGGGTGGCATCGGCAGCCACCACACCTCTATTCTACTTCCCGCACGGGGACAGTATTTCACACTGATATTGCAAGGAATGTAGACTCTATTTATATATAACTCAATGATTCGGCCAAATAAATTACATTTGTTTTGCAACAAAACTCCACTACGTCCTTTCCCCAAATATAGCGTATAATTTTTTTTTCATTACAAATCAAGGTAAAAAATCTGGCTGAATGAGATCAATAAAAAAACAAAAAAAAAACATTGAAAATAACACAAAATAAAACTAAATAACTTTAACCCCCTCAATACAAGTCACCCTAGTGCCCTCAATAAGAAATACAATTACCATACATAAATGCACTATCATATAACATTTTGAAGTTATATATATGTAACCTAGTTTTTGTTCCATCACTTTTCATAACTTCATAGCAATTTTTATAGGCGTATTGAATTGAAAATTTGATGAGTTATTTAATCATCATGTTTTGTATGTGCATTATTTAAATACTCGCTAAAATAAAATTAACATATTTTCTGCACGCAAATAGTGCTGTTCCTTGTAGTAATATTTACGAGAAATATTTACCTTTGTTTTAAATAATGAACGAAATAAACACCCAAAAAATTAATAATTTATTATTGCCAATTTTTATGTTTTTGGAGGTAGGTACCGTCATTAGTTCAATGGAAATTTGTCTATACTTCTTGTCTTTCTATAAATATTTATGGTTAAATAAACTTTAATTTGACGATTGCTTTTCGTCGCTGTAGCTTCCCTTTTCTAAAGCAATATTGTACAAACTACGCAATACTAATCTTGTGTTCTATGTCATCAGATTACGGGTATTTCAATAAGCGTAAGTTATCACATTTTATCCTAAAATTCTGTATCTTGCATTTGCCTAGTGACATTTTTTCAACACATCGGAATTGACCTCCGCGCTCCGCCTTTTATGTAGGTATGCATTTTGTAAAGTAAGACATTAACTCCTCGCATGTTAATTTAAACAATTATTGTATTATACTTATAAATCAGTTTCTACAAGAATAGTAATGCAATAACATTGAGCTAACGAAAAGGTTAACACGAGACAGGCGAGAGTACAATACAGGATTTTTATGTGTTTGTTATTTGTCACAAAAACTTTTCGGTTTTGTCCCATAATGGTTAAACCACGATCGAAAGAAGGGAGAGTAGATGGCGGTTGGGCAAAACACATGAAACAAACTCAACTAGGCGCAATTGTGCGTGGCTTACTAGGCCGAGGTGAGTGGTATATCCATATTTCACCGCTCGGCGTTTGCAGATTGCAATAAGTTATAAAGTGTGTTTGTTATCTTTAAACGTTGAAATGTAGTGTGAAATTTCGTGAAAACCATACAAGAAGAAAGTTTAAAACAAGGGATGGCATTACTTTTCACATGAAAGTATTTTTACTGTTTTTTTCACGTGTTTCTGACACGTTTTGTCGTAGCAGTCATTTTTGGAGAAATATAAAACATTATGCGACAGTGGCCTTTGAAGAAATGTAATTTCGAGCTGATAATCCGATAGGCTTGTCAAATGGAACATTTTTATTGAATAGTATTAAAGCAAGCTGAGTTCAGCGTATTTTTGTAGGCAGGTGTATAGATGTACAAGTACAGAAGTCAAGCACAATTCGACAATCCTCGACGATGCTCGTGCATCGTTGTGAGTCATTCTGTCTCGAATCGTACGCCCGCGAACAGTATAAAAATTACTCACATGTGTTCTGTTAAATAAAGTAACACGTTTCGTTAAATCAATGAATTATTTAACCATACTCTCCGTTCTCCTAATCCTGCTCAAACAAATAGCATTGACGAATAAGATAATGCTAATAAAACAGAACAACACACAGACAAATAAAAGGGTAACGTTCTCAATTAGAAGTTATTTCCGTCTTACCGTGACAATGCCTCTTAACACTCGGTCCTAATTATTTTACGTTTTTTTTGTCCATCTCATTCAAATTCAGAATAAACAATCAGAATATTATCACCAACTATTTTTTAACACTTATATTCTAAACTAAAGGGTCGAAACGCCATTTTTTCATCGTTTCTTCTAAATCCACTAGATGCCTCTCGTCACAGTTGCATAAATAAATTAAATAAACATTAAAAAATTGTATTATCTAGTGTAGGTAGCCTGAAATATCTCTAAATATTTTAAAATATTTTCACTATGCGCGTCTGTCTGTTTGTGCGCTTAGGTCTTCTAAACTACACAACGGAATTAGATAGGATATTATCTTTTAGAGAATTTTTCCGGAAGGTTCACATATATAAAACATGCATATTATATTTATGGAAAGTGGAGAAAGGTCGATGTTTTATAATCGAGGCCTAAAAATATATTTTCGGGCACTACATTGCTAACGCTGGCTAAACCTCATGAGATACATCAAAATAATGTACTACGGAATTGTGAATATTAAAAGACCTACAGAAAAGTCCGTGATGATATATTTCTATCTCCAAAGGATAACCCCCAGCAACGCCAGGTACACGTCAGCGAGTTATATAAATCAAATATTTATTTATTTCCCTTGTTACACTTCACGACCAGTTTTGTTCGAAATTAAAATTATTTATTTTTATAAGCAATAATTATTAGCCTGAAACACTCATCCACATTAAAAAATTTCCTGATAAAAGATACATGACGCCAACGGGACTTGAACCCGTGTCCTTTCGATTTCCGGACGACAGCTCTGACCACTGAGCTATGGCGGCTTATCTCTTATCCGCGAAATAATTCAATATATACTAGTGATTCATTCAACAATAAGGAAGTTGAGTGAAAAATATTTTGACTTATAAAAAATATATTCATGTAGATCAAAAAATATCGATTCTAAATATATAAATATATTTCTATATTATTATTCTTAGAATTAGTTAAACGTTCTTGAAAAAGCATTCAATAGCAATAGACTGTATACGCTCCACGATTGGTCGAAAGAATTCTGACGTCACATGTGGCGTGACTTGTACGTACAACGAATCACCTATGGTGCATCTCTTTCTATTACATGAGAGATGGTCGGTTTAGATGAGAGAGGTGTATAGGCCAAAGTTTATTTGGGTTTGTCAAATATATGTACGTATTTGTTGTTATTATTACATGAAATGGGTTTCTAAAGATACATATTCGTATAGTGCTTTATAATAATATGTTGTTTATTGCATAACTTAGAAGTTTTTATTATTATACATGTCACATAACATGTGATACACTTCAGGCCGCCGGCCGCCCAAAAAAGTCTCACAGTGAACTGGGCTGTAAACCGTTATTTCACTTTTGGTCTTTACTTTTCTGCGCGGTGGTCCTGAATTCGCGCGTGGCAAGTCAACAAATAGCGACGGTAATACCGTACCGGGCGCGAAAAGCAAATATTCTAACTTAAAATATTAATTTAACTATGAAATCTTAATAAATTTTCTTTTTTTTAATAACATCAATTCTAAAAGACGGTTAACATTGGTAAAAAAATTACTGGAATTCCTTATTGAAGAATTAATTTTTTTTCCATACATAATCTTTAAGCGACGTGGTTCTTACAGTTTGTATGACGTCACACCCACCCCCGCCTCTTACCGCTCGGATTCCGCTCGTTTTGGCGGGCTTAATAAAATTCAAACTTTGAGAATTAATTTAACTATGAAAACAAACTTTAAAAAAAAAAACAAAAATACTCGTATTTAAGTTTGAATGCGAACATTGATAAAAAAAAATTAAAAAATGGACTCAACTTCCTTATTACTGCTTATTACATTTTTTCACCTGAAAACAACCAACTTTATTTTATATGAGAAAGGCATTGTAAGTGCTAAATCTCTCACTAGATGGCGTCGAGACAAATTGTCTACATTTTTTTTGGTGAAGATACTTGAACTTGTCAAATATTAATAATTATTTTTTTTGGTAAACTAATGTTGTAGATGAGTGTTTCAGGCTAATAATTATTGCTTATAAAAATAATTGTTACCCTTTGTGCTATGCATAAAATATCTTGTCTTAAACATTAGTTTACCAAAAAAAATAATTATTAAAATTATTTCTTAATTAGCGCCATTAATGGTTCAAATTGCTTCAGAGTCTTTGACAATATATTGAAGGTGATTACTTTAAGCTCTTTTATTCGTATATAGGATAACTTATCTAATTCACTGTTACAGGTCTAATTTATTTTGAGCTGGAACTAATTACCATCGTTATATTAAAGCAGAACTTTTATCATAGAAGGGCATATGGATCCTCCAAACTCAGAAAGTGCTTCCATCAAGGTGGAACCAGGGTATCAGGAAGAAGGCGGAGGTGAAATGGCGTATACAGATATTGATATCGACCTCCAGGATGTAAAGAAGGAATGCTTACAGTATTCAGAGCGTATTCCATTAGCCTGTAAGTTACATTGTTAAAATAAGAAAAAAAAATGAATTTTGATTTCAGATGTTCGTAATTGATGTCCGTTTTGGAATTTTTCGCAGACAGGACATAATATGCTTGTTGAAAGCATCCCCGCTTGCCGTTCATTACTTTAATGTATTTTTACAGGAAACTGTCAAACTAAGCAAAATTATATTGATCACAAAAAGTCATCACTTATGTTTCGGCCGTGGTTTGGTAAAACTATTTAAGCCGCAAATTTAAAACTTCGACACGATAAAAATGAATATTAACGGATTCGTAAAACTAATTAAAGATCTTGATGTGTAATATAAAATTGATTATTTGTTTTCAAACTTTGATGTTGATTTATTTCATCTACGATTTTGTTGAAATAACCTTAACTAAGAAATAAAAATTTATCCGAACATTGGAATGGTTTTTTTATAGTGCACAAAAATGTTTTTTTAGAGATAGTCTGATAGAAATCTGTTGCATTCAAAACATTTGAATTGTGTCACTCCGGAATACTTGAGAATGCATCTTTCAGTACAATTTTGCCAATATTTAACGCGAGAGTGGTTCCTCTCCCGACCGCCTTCGTGCATTGTAATTGTTGATTGTGGCTTTTGAGATGTTAAAACTACATTTATAGCATTGTAATAGTTTCTTTCCAGAGAGCCTAGGAAACGGAAACATTATATATGCTTTTATGACAAGATTAATAATGCATTCAGAACATTTAAATGGTTTCTTTCCATAGCAAGCAAGAATGTAATTCTTTCAAGATATTTTAACGACAACCGACATTAATCAAGTTCAACATTTAAAAACGTAGAAATTTAGTTTTTAGTATTAAAATGCCCTAATTAGCTCTTAACACTATCGATTTGTTATTATACAGGCTTTTCCACTAAGAGGTGTTATTTTGAATAGCCCGCCATTTCGGTAGACGTTACTTTTGAAGCTGTCATTTTTTGATATTTGACAAGTAAAAACTAAGCCATTAATAAAAATGGAACGATACACGCTTCAACAACGCATTTAAATTATTAAAATTCGCTTGAGTGAATCAAATGCAATTCTTCTTGAGTGATGAGGCCCATTTCCACCTCGGTGGCTTCGTCAATAAGCAAAATTGTCGCATCTGGGGCTCGGAAAACCCCAGAGTTATTGTTGAAAAGTCTTCTTATCCTCAACGTGTGACTGTTTGGTGCGTTTTATGGTCCGGCGGAGTCATTGGACCTTACTTTTTTGAAAATGAGGATGGAGCAACTGTTACGGTGAATGGATTGCGCTATCGAGAGATGATTAATGATTTTTTATGGCCGGAATTGGATGGTATTGATTTGAACCACGTTTACTTTCAACAAGACGGCACTACGCGCCACACAAGCAACGAAACCATTGATCTTTACGATTGAATATCAAAATAACACCTCTTATTGGAAAACCCTGTACATTAATGATATATGTACCAGTATATTCAGGAGCAACTTCTGTTTTTTTAACTTAAAGGTTATAACCATCAATGTAATATATCATTGAAGAAGAAGATGATACTTATACATCTCAACAAAACATGAAATAGAACAAGTCAAATAAAAAGATAACGGTCACAACTAGGAATCGAACCCAGAATCTCTTGTCTTACTGGGAGTGGCGTCTTAAAAATCTCGACCATTGGGACCGATTTTTTAAGATATATGTCGATATCATATTTCAAATTCAAAATTAACAATATCATCTTGCAACTATTTTTTAACCAAAAATAGTAAGATAGGAGATCCTGGGATCCTAATCCTGATTCTGAGATCATGTGTCATTATCATCTTCAATGTATAATCGATGTAAGTTAACATTTTTCCATAGGCTATGAACAATAAAAATCCGTTTCGCAGGTGCTCAAGAGAAAATTTTTTATCCTTATTAATGCATCGGTCTGTAAAGCTGACATCTGGTTCTTTTTATTTCTTAAATTAACCTTAAAGTCTCTTATCTAAGTTCCCGCGACTACATTATATATCCGTGATTTCTTTCATCGTAAATATGTGGATTAAAAGATTATTTAATGAATTAATAAGCTTTGTGATTAAGAATGTAGTTTCGGCATATCAATGTGCGTATTACTGTTTTATTTTCCAGGTAGCATTAATGTGACTGAGACTGTCACTATCAAGTCAGAACCAGGACCCCGAGAAGAAGACAAATGGAGAATTCCTTATGCGGAAATTGACATAGACCTTGTGAATGTTAAAAAGGAATCCTTTATGCGGTTTGACAGCATTACCCCAGCAGCAGGTAAAACCGATTTTCGTTTGTTCAAATTAAGTATTGTGTGGTTCAGAATAATAATAAATCCTGAGACATTTAGACCTTAAGTTGAAATCCATAAACGTTTTCACTGTATGCATGAAGTATCAGCACGTACGCGACAGACTTTAACCAGCGACTCCCGAGGTTATAAGTAATAAAATATGTCATTTTTCTGTTCCGTAACATTGTTCTCGATTAAAAACTATATGTTTTTCGTTACACTAGCAGCACCGTACAGATGAGACGGAGTACGTGGACCTTTCATTGGAAGTCTTTGGGGTTCGTGCTGATCGCCCTGTATACCTAACATATAATTAAAGTACACAAGTGAATTTTCTGAAAGTAATCTTACAAATTTCATTTTCATCGGCAAGCATGTGCCACGAATACTGAGATTAGACGGCAATTTTTTTCTCTGGTTTTTAGTCGATGATGGTTGAAGTGTTACTTACCACACTTTTTCCTCGGTGCGTGCCTGTTCCATGTACAAAATAAAGCGCTGAGTTTGATTTCCTGCTTTATGGTTGGTGGGAGCAGAACTAACCTGATAATGCCAGGAAAATGACAAACGTCATAACGAAACATAATATTACCAATATTTCTGAATACCATACAAGTTCATTGAATAATGAAGATAGTGATAAAGTAAATATAAACATAATATTCGTATACTTGTCTGTCCAACCAGGATATAAGCACAGTAAAAAAAGATTTCCTAATTTAAATAGAATACTGAATCAGGAGATATACTAATAAATAGTAAAAAATACATAGAAATTTATTTAAGGCTTTATTCATATCGTAGAATTCAATTCGAAAAAATTTATATGATTCTCTCTAAGTTTCTTCGTAAATATAAAACACTTGAAAATTTATACTTGCAAAAAACATGACAAACTTGTTAAAGAAAATTAATCGTATGCGGCTTAATTATTTTCCACATCTTCCTCAATATGTCTGAATGTCGATTGTGACTTTTTGTACGAAGGTTTTTATAGAAAGAATGTCAAAGAGAATCGATATGTAAGGAAGCATATCTTTGGACTGGTCGAAACGGACTTGATTTACCATAAACTAAAGTATTTTGAATAATGATCTCCATTCAATACTAGTTCTGCCAATATATGGAAACAGCTTCTTTCGTGATAAACCATCTTAGAAGCCTTTTTTATGTACCCGTAGAATTATATAAAAAAAAACATGAATATGGAATATTTTCTTGATCCATTATAATTCTGACCCACCCATTACGTACAATCTTAATTTTACCGTTATTATAAATGCATTGTACTTTTGCTAGTTAAGCTCTAATCTGTAATATTTTTCAGACTTTTTAACCGCTAAGAAGAGGAACGAGGGGGAAAAAACATTTTCTTGTGCACAATGTAACTACTCCTGCTCACGACATTATAATTTAAAAGTTCACTTGCGCACCCATAATGTGGAAAAACGTTCTGACTGCACGTATTCATGTTCTCAAAAGAGAGCGTTGAAGATACACATGCGTACCCACAGTGGAGAAGAACCTTTAAACAGTGGAGAAAAACCTTTTAACAGCGGAGAAAAATATTTTTCATGTCCTGACTGCAACTATTCATGTTCTCTAAAGGGAAATTTGAAGAGACACATGCTGACTCACAGTGGAAAAAAACCTTTTTCATGTCCCGACTGCAACTATTCATCATCACAAAAGGGACATTTGACGAGACACATGCTGACTCACAGCAGAAAAAAACTTTTCTCATGTCCCGACTGCAACTATTCGTGTTCTCGAAAAGGAGATTTGAAGAAACACATGCTGACTCACAGCGGAAAAAAACCTTTTTCATGTCCCGACTGCAACTATTCAAGTTCCCATAAGGGACATTTTACAAGACACATGCTGACTCACAGCAGAAAAAAACCTTTTTCTTGTCCCGACTGCAACTATTCGTGTTCTCACAAAGGAGATTTGAAGAAACACATGCTGACTCACAGCGGAGAAAAACCTTTTTCATGTCCCAACTGCAACTATTCATCATCACAAAAGGGACATTTGACGAGACACATGCTGACTCACAGCAGAGAAAAACTTTTCTCATGTCCCGACTGCAACTATTCGTGTTCTCGAAAAGGAGATTTGAAGAAACACATGCTGACTCACAGCGGAAAAAAACCTTTTTCATATCCCGACTGCAACTATTCAAGTTCCCAAAAGGGACATTTGACAAGACACATGCTGACTCACAGCAGAGAAAAACCTTTTTCATGTCCCGACTGCAACTATTCGTGTTCTCATAAAGGAGATTTGAAGAAACACATGCTGACTCACAGCGGAGAAAAACCTTTTTCATGTCCTGACTGCAACTATTCATTTTCCCAAAAGGGAAATTTGGCGAGACACATGCTGACTCACAGCAGAGAAAAGTCTTTTTCATGTCCCGACTGCAACTATTCGTGTTCTCAAAAAAGAGATTTGAAGAAACACATGCTGACACACACCGGAGGAAAACCTTTTTCATGTCCCGACTGCAACTATTCATGTTCCCAAAAGGGTTATTTGACGAGACACATGCTGACTCACAGCAGAGAAAAGTCTTTTTCATCTCCTGACTGCAACTATTCGTGTTCTCAAAAAGGAGATTTGATGAAACACATCCTGACTCACAGCTGAGAAAAACCTTTTTCATGTCCCGACTGCAACTATTCATGTTCCCAAAAGGGTTATTTGACGAGACACATGCTGACTCACAGCAGAGAAAAGTCTTTTTCATGTCCCGACTGCAACTATTCGTGTTCTCAAAAAGGAGATTTGATGAAACACATCCTGATTCAAAGCTGAGAAAAACCTTTTTCATATCCCGACTGCAACTATTCATGTTCCCAATAGGGACATTTGACGAGGCACATGCTGACTTTCAGCGGAGAAAAACCTTTTTCATGTCTCGATTGCAACTATTCGTGTTCTTAAAAAGAAATTTTAAAGAAACACATGCTGACTCACAGCGGAGAAACACCTTTTTCTTTTTCCGACTACAACTATACATGTTCTCGAAAGGTAAATTTGAGGAACAAATCCGGAATCACAGTAGAAAAAACTTTTTTATATCCCGACTGCAATTATGCATATACTACAAAGGAACAGTTAATCAGTGGAGAAAAACCTTTTTCATGTTTTGATTGCAATAAGATACAATAGAGAGATTTAAAGACACGTGTGCGGAGAAAATCCTTTTTCATCTTCATACATAAGCACACACGTGACCGCAACATAAGATTATATATCTTCCCTGATTATGGACACTGCAATGCTATCCGAAACGTTGGCCAAAGAAGTAGGTAGCACAACACGGCATTATACCCCAAAAACAAATCACTTTAATCCTTTTTCGTGATCGTACTTCAATAATTTATTTTTTCAAAGGGGAAGTTCACCCACAGTGATGCAAAATCATTTTTATGTAACGTCACTTGCTGATTCACAGTGGAAACATGGAGAGGGCCAAATGATTCCATTCCGGGCTGTCCGTTTGGTAGTCGAAGATAGTAATAAATCGTAGAAAAAACCTGTTCTTGTATGACAAATTTCAAGTGTGTACAAATGTTGGGTGCGCGTTCGGCATGTTTCTTGGCTCTGCACCGATACCAAAGTGATCAGGGACGCTAGTTCCTCGAAGCTTCATCTATTAAATAACTAGTACGATACGAACATCATCACCTGACACTTGTGCTCTAAATATTGCAATCCGTTTGTTCAGATAGAAAATCTAACAAACGGAGTGCCGATTTCTGCAGTCAGGGTGCACCTGCCAAAAATCAACATGGGCGTACTTGCGATTTGCATATCAGTTATCTGTTGTGTGTAGTTGGATGGAGGCCCCATGTCTGAGCTGGTCACCTAGAGTTTCATGTTTTATTTACAATTAGTGTAAAGGTATCTGTTTTTGGCGCATTTATGTTCACAGTAGTATTTCCGAAATTGTTTAATGTATACAACCCAACAACAGTGTTACTGAGCACATTAAATATGCATTCTATACAAATTAACAGAAAATCACTCATTCGATTATTTTTATATTTATACGCTCTAAGCAGTGAAAACTATAATTAAATGCATGCTGGTAATTGTGAACTACCCAAAAAGATCTGGAAAAACGGAAGATATATGTTTGGGGATGAGGTAAGGAGACGAATGAAAGAAGTAGTGAGGTCACAGCGTTTATTGAGTCAGTGTAGCGCTGACTCCGAACCGATGCTCACCAGTTGGTGGATACAGTCGACGGTGAATTCTCCCTGTCCAAAATCGACATCAGATGTAAGCGGAGATGATGGCAGTGGAGTGGTCGAGGCGATAAAATTGGTGGATCGACACCGCGTTGGTGGAGACCGGATTTATACATGGTGTTCAGCACTGGGGATGGCGTTGAGTTTTTCTGGTACTCCTGTGTGAAGTAAGAGAGGCGAAGGTATGATTGACCTGGTTGGAGAAGCAGACCAGCGAAGATGTCGTAGGGCGAAGGGGCATACTAGCGATAATGTCTCAGGACCTAAGCGCGTGGGGATCGCAGGCCAGGAAATATATCACAAGGCCAAGGCGCTATTTTAATTCTCCATGATTATCCGTAGCCTCTCCTTTAATGTTAGTGAAACGCAGGGCATAGCGAGTCCGTGGCCCGTGGCGATGCGGTAGGTTAACAACAGGGGCCGCCCGATTCAGTAAGCGACGAGTGCTCGCAGCGTGTACTCACTTGTAAGACTGATTTTTTTTTTTAATATTTTTATTCTAGATAAAAGAAAATTACGTTTTTCACTTATTTAACTAGAAATAACGAATACATTACACATAAATATATTACACAACGATATTATTCACTTTCATTGTTTTGTTGATTGAGCATAAAACTGAACAATTTTTTTTTAAATGTACCTATACTTTTTTCATTTTTAATTTCGTCTGGGAGGCAATTATATGGGTTGCTCTCCTCGTAACCAATGGATTGCTTGCCATAATGAGTATGTATGGTGTTTAAATGTATTTTATCGTGTTGGCGTGTTAAGTGTGTGTGTACTTGGGATTTTATATTTGATACTTGATACTTAACTATTGACTGAGTAAGTACTTTGACGTGGAGCTTAATATGTAGGCGCAAATGCATTCGAGAACAATCCAGCAAGCAAGTAGATGCGCTGTAGGTAAATATTCGAGTAGGTACCATTACAGCTAGAAAAATTATCTTTAAATTTCCATAAAATATGTGAACGGAAACACTAAAATTGTGCCAGTTCCGCCAAAAAACGATGCAAAATCAAGATATAATACGCACAAAATTATTTTAACTATAATAGACTTATCTACCACGTCTTTATACCATCACGATATATATATATGCTGGTGGAAACTTGGCTTTAATCTGAAATAAAATCAACTGAACAACTAAAAACAAATTCGCTGTGATAGAAACTCTAAATCCACTTGCAAAACAAAGGGCGGCCAAGGAATAATTTCAATAAGACATAAATTGCCACCAATAAAACTTAAAATAACACACTTGAACAACTATTTGCACAAATTAATACGAAAAAATAATCGCAACTTTGTCACACCGCTAGTATCTGATGCTGAAACACCGAAGTCACAACAAAGACGTTGAAAACCCGCTTTGAAAATACCTTTTTATTGTTATCAAGTTTAATTTGAAGAACTCCATTTTAACATTTTTTTTTTTTTAAATTTCACAGTAATATAATTATTTAATTTATAAAGAAAAGTCTTAGCTTAATCAAACAATTTGATAATGCTTAGACTTTTTAGCCTTCAAAAGACGAAACAGCTGTCATGCATAATCATAATTACACAGCAAAACTTGTTTATAAATTTACTATTAACAGCTATTTTTGGAATCGCTAATTTATTTTAGCAAATATATTATATAAGTAATTGTTTTTTAAGGTTGAGCAACGAAAAAAATGCTTTTGACTATCTCACAAATTTTCTTTGAAAACGAGTTTTTAATTTGTCTTATTGCCTTCGTAATTTTATGTTAAAATGCCCCATTTGCATTTTTTTACATTAACTCACACTGGCCCTGAGGATAATAATTTTCCCCCAGAACCTACGTCATCTTTGGGGATACTGTGTAGAGATGTAGTGTAGTGCAGACATCGCCAAATAAGAATTTTTAATATCTGCTAAATCAAGGGCGTTAAAATACATTTCTTATCATCTTTCGTTATTGTCTCAGAAACTCAAAATTAAATATGGCAAGTAAGAAACGATATTTTTCCAGTAAATTCTTAATTCAAACGTTGTTTATGTTTGATTAATTGTTTGGTAATTTTGTCGAATACTACAATCTACATCACGGGTTTGACTGAGATAACAAGTTAGGTTATCCTGGATATTCTCTTACTTATGTGTTACTACGTTCGCTATCTCACTTTATGTAAAAGCGCTGATAATATTCGAGAAAAAACAAAACATTTGTATGTTTTATTATAATAAAACAATTTGGGTGAATTTATCATATTTCTTTTGCTTTTTCTAGTGTTTGTCGTGCAGTGAAAACCTTTTCTGATCACACACGATTTTGAATTTTGGCAATTTTTTTAAAGCAACTTTCTTAGAGCTAGCAAACGACCTTACGCGACGCACGGCAGTTTAGTACAAGAACTAGAAATCTAAAACAATACTTATCATTTTGAGATTTATACAGTGCGTCTTTATATGTTAGCCTCCGAGTGCAGTTATCGAGAGCCCACCGATCCACACATTTATGTTGGGGCCTGCAAACGGGTGCAAGCAGTGCAAACGGGTTGGGAGGCGCGGGCGTGCGATGCGATGTACTTTGCGTACACAGTTAGCGGCACTAGGTTTCAACGGGCGCTCGATATTTATTGCGACACTACATAACGAACTTCTAATTCATTTTTACCAAAAACCTTCTGGAGAATTTATTATTTTCTCACATAAATAATATCACAAAAACCCGCAGTCTCGTCGTCCCTGGGTGACTGATGTGATTCGCAATCGTTTTTATTGTTTTCATGTTTACCCGCCATTCGGCCATCTACTTAATCTCTTATCAAAATACAATGTATATTGCGATATTAAATAATTTGTTAAAATAGTACCCCGAGTCAATTTAACGATGTTAAGAAAATGACATTCAGCATAAAGGCGGTAAATGCGAAAACAGAAATCTGCAATACCGACATTTTTATTGAATATCAACGGTATAAATATAAAATACACCATAATTCATGTCACAGAATAACAATTAACTGTGGCATTTGATCATAAAATGAAGACAGAAAGTATTCTACTCGCAGTATTTAATTAAAGCATCTGAAACATTTCTAGGCGACCAAATTTTCAAACCAAAAACATATGATTTTAAATTACTACGTAGTGCATCGCCTTAAAAGGGGTTTTAGAACAAGTAGCTCTTATGGGTACATGAAATTCAATGAGGTTATTTAAATCAAGGCTGTCTACACTACCATTTACAATTTCGAACATAAATATAAAGTCGGATATAATTCTTCGATCTGAGAGATTTGGTAATTTTTTTTTTTTTCATTTAGTAATTATAGTTTATACATTCAATGGGAATACAGAGTTTAAAATTAATGTGTCTTAAAAATTTGTGTTGATTTTTTTCTAATGAATCTGAACGTATTTTATAATGGGGGGACCAGATCGATCAGTTATATTCGACTTGACTTCGAACTAAAGATGTGTACAAAATTTTCAAAGTTGAAATATTTCTGAAGTTTCGAAAAATGAATCCAAGCATTTTCATTCTCTTATTGTTGATTGCGTTTATGTGATATATAACGTTTAATTCAGAGTAGAAAATGATGCCCAGGTCATTAATTTCTTCGACAAAGGTAAGGGTTGAGTTACTAAGTTAATATAAATAAATAATTCGTTGACTTATTTTCTAAAATCTTATTGAATGACACTTATTTATTTTCAGATATAGTTTTTTAAGAGTGCAACAATTAATTATCCTGTTTAAGTTATTGTGTAGACAGATACGGTTTTAACTTTTTTAAATATTTTTAAATCGTCGGCAAAAAGTAATAAATTTATATCGTTATCAAATATTTTAATAATTTCGTTTATTAACAGTAAAAACAATATTGAGCCAAAATTAGACCCCTTTTCTAAGAAACAAGCCACATAGCTTATTTGCCGCGTGCAGAAATCATGCAACACACCCCGCGCCATTTGTCGCCTCGGTTTTTATCGAATCCTTACTGACCCGTGGGACTACTGATTAAATTGAAATGTGACAGTGCGCATTGCCTATTATTATTTTTTGTTCACACGAGTTTTGATGTTCAGTACCTACTTGAATGAAAATAAACTCTTTTCATATTTGTTAATCTATGCCTCCCTCATTGTCTATGTGCGTATACATAACCTCACTTTTGTTGGCAGTCGCTTTCGCCAACTAGAATCTTGTTGTCTCTAATCTCGTATTTTACTAATTTTCCTTTACGCTGCTTAAGTCACACATTAATTGCTTGGGTATTGCTGGCCGCGCTTACATAAGAACATTTTTTTGAAATACCACATTGTTTCAACATAATTCTTATAAAATTCAACTGCATATTTACACTCGAGTGACAGAAAATACTGCATTTAAAGTTATAATTACGTGAAAATAAAACTTGCTTTCTCATTGGACCAGCGCTATTTTGACGTTTTGGTATGTTAACATTCCTGATATTTTGTAATTTATCACTTTAATAGATATAGGTAAATCTTAATGTAGATATTTTTATCCGAGTATTCACATATTTACAACAATGATTGCCGTCGCTGACTCTTTTAAATGTTGCAACTTCAAGGTCAAAATACAGTCGATATTATACCTCTATTTGCAAAGCGTATTATGCTTACGACTTAATTGCTCTGATGGTGTATTCCAACCGTAACTAAATATGCAAATTTCTGATACAGTTACACCCACATTAGACTTCAGATGAAACAATGTACATGAAAACTAGATTTATTTTTTAAGCTGGAACCAATTACCGTTACATATCAGGGGTAAAATTCGGTTTATGGGAGTCACTCGAATAACCGAAATTGAACTTGATTTAGACTAATTTAGGGCTGGGGAATCCGAATCTGTAAGAATTAGGTGGGGGTCGGCACTATTAACTGAGTTATAGGGTCTTGAAATTTTGTACGCGATACATAGAAACCATGTTTTATTTATCAATTATGACATAAGAAAATCAAATTAACAACTATTTTAATACTTTTGAAATTTCAGTAGTGCCAACCAAAAAAAGAAAAGTGTTGCCATATAATAATAATATTTTTTTACAAAATAGGTTAGGTTTTAATTCAATCACAAACCAGTCTATACAAACCTAGCGTAGCCCACAAATTACTTGAAAACTGGGATATAACTCTAAAGGGGACGCGAGCAGGCGTTATTAAAGGGGCATTTTTTTGTAACAGGAAATACCATGGAAAAAAGGTATTAGAATTAAATCACAAACCAGTCTATACAAACCTAGCGTAGCCCACAAACTATTTGAAAACTGGGATGTAACTCTAAAGGGGATGCGAGCAGGCGTTATTAAAGGGGCGTTTTTTTGTAACAGGAAATACCATGGAAAAAAGGTATTAGAATTAAATCACAAACCAGTCTATACAAACCTAGCGTAGCCCACAAACTATTTGAAAACTGGGATGTAACTCTAAAGGGGACGCGAGCAGGCGTTATTAAAGGGGCAATTTTTTGTAACAGGAAATAACATGGAAAAAAGGTATTAGAATCAAATCACAAACCAGTCTATACAAACCTAGCGTAGCCCACAAACTACTTGAAAACTGGCATAAAACTCTAAAGGGGACGCGAGTGGGCGTTATTAAAGGGTCATTTTTTTGTTATAGAAAATCACAGTTAGGTTAAGTTATATATACATATATATATAAATTTAATATTTACAAGATTTTAAATAATAAACTACAAATCTGGCAAATGATATTTAATTTTCTGAATTTTCCATGCATTGATATTATTATTATATGGCAACACTTTTTATTTTTTGGTTGGCACTTCTGAAATGTGAGACTATTAAAAAGTAATTAATTTGATTTTCTTATGTCATAATTGATAAATAAAACATGGTTTTCTATGTATCGCGTACGAAATTTCAAAACCCTATAACTCAGTTAATAGTGCCGACCCCCACCTAATTATTCGAGTGACTCCCATAAACCGAATTTTTTCCCATATCAGAACTATATCACGGCAGTACCATGGATCTACTGAACCCTGAGAAGGTTTTCATCAAGAGAGAACCAGGGTCCAAGGAAGAGGGTGGAGTTGAGATGCCGTATACGAATTTAGATATGGACCTACCGGATGTGAAAAGGGAATGTTTGCCGTTTTCTAATACTACTCCGACATCAAGTAAGTTGCATTGCATAATATGAAGGAATATTGAATTCAGTTGTTTGGAATCTATGTTCGTGTTGGAAAGTTTTGCGGCAAAGGGAATCCTAATTTACAATGTACCCTGTTGGCGTCCTATCATTCGTATTTGCCTATAATATATTTGTTTATTATTGAAACACTTTAACGGCTATCCCAACATTTCGGTTCCTACTTAAATTGCCCTCTCCCTTGTTTTTGTTCCATCTCCTAAAGGTCTTACCTTCGAAAAAGCAAGCAAGGAGATTTGAAAAATAGAAGCAAAAGTGTCATTTGTTTTTTAATGTTAATTTCGTCGTTGTTGCATATTTGTCGCCCCTCCTAATAATCATAATCAATCGTAAAAACTGAACATATCAGTCCCAATCATCATACATTAAATAAATATAAAACTATTGTCCTGTGTGGTACAAAAACCGTTCATGTTGTGAAACAATACTAGATGTACAACTATAAACTATTGTGTCCACAGAACACTCACAACCAACATCAGAACTTTAAATTGAAGCAACAATGTAAAGGCCTCCTTTCCCCAATCCTATTTTCCTTGTGATAAATATGATTAATTGCTCTTTTTTCTCGTTAAAAATTACAGTCCATTCGTCGAGTACCAATCGATCGGTACCCAACAATATTATTTGTTTACTTTACAGGAAACTGAAAGAATTCATTTCACGTTCCCTACCGACAACATACTCCACCACAATTAGCTTTTCTTATATTTATCAGTAAATAAAATAAGTTGCACGTATTGATGTTGTACACATCACTAAAGATATATTATTTATTTATTTAATATCAACGGTGCATATACGAGTATGTACCGTGAACAATAATAGCATGTCACAATAGATATTCTCCACCGCTTCCCGCCCTGGTATGAGTAACAGATGGTTACTTCTTTGGGGATCTCGCAAGGATTTTTTTTGCTAAACGACTACATTTATTATACAACGAATCTAGACCCCCACTGTCCCCGCATAGGTTGCAGGATGCCTGCAATATACACAAGAAACATGATTCATAGTATTAGGATATGTACAGTAATAGATGTAGTAAAAATATCCTTAAATAATAAAAATGGACCAAACTGCTCTTGAAAACAAAGCAATCTATTCGTAATTATGGTTATGCTTAGTTCGGCTTGTAGAAATAACAAAATATAAATATAAATTAAAAAAATACAACTCATTCCATACAGTCATGTGTGCATGTCGCAGTAATGAATTGAATATAGGTGTCGGAAAACAACGCTAACGTCTAAACTGGACTTGTCGATGGTGTTCAGTACTGGGAATGACGTTGGGTCTTCCTAGTACTCCAGTGTGAAGCAAGAGAGCCGAAGGTATGATTGACCTGGTCGGCAGATGCGCGGGAGATGCAGGCCGGCAAAGATGTCGCAGGGCCAAGGCGCAGTTCAGGGAAGATGTCACATGGTCCAAGCGCGTGTGGGACGCAAGCCAGGGAAGTTGTTTAAGGCCAAGACACTGTTGTAATCCCCGAGGAGTCAATGCTTATTCTTAGCCTCTCCTTTAAGTTCGTGCAACGCCGGGCGGTAGTAGTTCCGTGGCCCATGGTGGTGCGGCGAGGTAGGAATCAGAGCGTGGCGCGGGGGACCGGTGCGCGGGACAGATAGCCGCCCGTCCCAGTTGTCGATTGCCGCTCGTATGGTACTGACTATTGACTGACTGAAGTACTTCGACGTGGCCGTTTATATAGGCGCAAATGCATTCGAAAATAATTAGTGCATCGTGCAATCGCAAGTAGCATCATTTCGCCGTCTTACCAGTAGGTTCTAAGGCGATGCGGGTTGCACGTATGAACGCTCCCGACCCTTCTAGTTACTACCGCTACACATCTATGGTCCTTCGATTTACTAAAATTCAATTCAACGTTCTTAGTTCAGTTTTCTCCTGCTTCACGGATTCGCAATGGTTTCTTACACGATTTAAAATAATAAGTTTAATTACGTCTTATTTAATTCTCTCTCGGAAAGGGACGACCATGCTTTTGGCATATCTGCTCAATGTATCTCGATATATCAATGTATTGCTATATTGCTATTCCAGGTATCATTAATGTAGAGACGGTTACCATCAAGGTGGAACCAGGACCCCGAGAAGAAGGACGGGGAACATCATACACGGAAATCGTGGTCGACCTCCCGGATGTTAAAAGGGAAAGCTTAGAGCGATCTGAAATAATTACCCAGACAACGGGTAAGTTCGATTTTTGATTATTAAATTCAGAATTCATGTTCTAAAATATTTGCATTTTTATGAATTTCTTATATTTAGACTTATAACGCTTTTTCCGAAATATTTTCAGACTTGACACATTTGAAGACGTTTTCTGAGGAAAAACCTTTCTCTTGTCTTCGTTGTAACTACTGCTGCTCACGCAAAACAACGTTGGAAGTGCACTTTCGCACCCATACTGGAGAAAAACCTTTTGCATGTTCCATTTGTAACTATTCATGTTCTTCAAAGGGAAATTTAAAAACTCACTTTCTGGCTCACACTGGAGAAAAACCTTTTTCATGTTCTATCTGCAACTATTCATGTACTACAAAGGGATATTTAAAAATTCACTTGCAGGCTCATACTGGAGAAAAACCCTTCTCATGTTCCAAGTGTAGCTATTCTTGTTTTCAAAAGGGACATTTGACAGGACATATGCTTACTCACAGTGAAGAAAAACCTTTTTCATGTTTGGAATGTACGTTTTCATGTTGTCGTAAAGGAAATTTGAAGGCACACATGCTGACTCACAGTGGAAAAAAAGCTTTTTCATGTTCCAACTGTAATTATTCGTGTTCTAGAAAGGCGTATTTAAAAATTCACGAGTTGACGCACGGCGAAGAAAAACCTTTCTCATGCTCCAAGTGTAGCTATTCATGTTCACTAAAAAGAAATATGAAACGTCACTTGCTGGCTCATAGTGTAGTGAAACCTTATTCATGTTCCAACTGCACATATTTAAGTTCTAGAAAGGAAAATTTGAAAATCCACAAGCTGACTCACATTGGTAAAAAACCTTATTCATGTTCCCACTGCGCATATTCATGTTATACAAAGGGAAATTTAAAAAGTCACTTGCTGACTCACAACGGAGATAAGCTTTTTTCATGTTCCGACTGCAGTTATTCATGCTGTCGAAAGGGACAGTTTAAAATCCACTTGCTGACTCACAGTGGAGAAAAACCTTTTTCATGTTCAAACTGCGAATACTCATGTTTTACAAAGGGGTCTCTAAAAGCCCACCAGCTGACTCACAATGGAGAAAAACCTTTTTCATGTTCTGACTGCACATATTCATGTTCTAGAAAGGGGTCTCTAAAAACTCACAAGCTGACTCACAGTGAAAAAAAACCTTTTTCGTGTTCTTACTGCACATATTCATGTTCTAGAAAGGGGAGTTTAAAAATCCACATGTTAACTCACAGTGGTGAAAAACCTTATTCATGTTCCGACTGCGCATATTCATGCACGTCGAAGGGGTCTCTAAAATCCCACATGGTGACTCACAATGTAAAAAAACCTTTTTCATGTTCCGACTGCACATATTCATGTTCTAGAAAGCGAAGTTTAACGCAACACGCGTTGACTCACATCTTGTAAAAAAACATTTTCCATGGTCTGAATGCAACCATTCAGATTATACTAAGATAAATTCAAACACTCACAGATGAGAAAAACCTTTTTCATTCCTCTGTTGCAACTATTCATTGGTTTTTTCCCGACTTACATTGGAGAAATGCCGTTTTCATGTTCCAACTACACATAATCGTGCTTACAGAAACGATATTTTATATGGGAAACAGTCAAAATAACCATTCATGTTATACGAATGAAGGCGAACCTTTGAAAATTGCGGCAGAAATTTTAGATTTTGATTTAAGATCAATCTTAACCTCCCTTTTACCGTTTTTTTAAACTGGTTATTAGTGTCATCTTGCTGTTATCTCCAACGGCTTATTGTAATATTCTAGTGCATTACTAGTACGCAGGTAGAAAAATCTGATTGTTTTATTTGTGTTTATTTGGCGGCCATGTATCGTGCGCTTCTGATGGGGCTGTGGAATGAAAGTGAAGTTAAAGTTAAGGTAAAGTTTAATAGCCACTGATACCTTTAAAAGAAGTCGCAGTCTCCCGACCTATGGATTTAATTAACCTAAGTGTGCGGGAATTAAATAATTATCATTAATACAATTTATTCATTCGGTGCGATGGGCAAACTGTCTAATTTATACCACAGTAATTTCATCACTCCACCTATATAACTCATTGTAAGTAAATATTATATCAAATCAAAAAATTGTTGAAGCACGATTATCCCTAAACAAATGCACTTGTGGGATTCGTTCTTCAATAAAATGTTTTTATTTTTTTATATAAAAATATATTTCTTTTATATAAAAACATTTTTTTTTTTTTTTTAATTTTTTTTTTATTAGTAAAAAAAAGATACACGAATTATATAATATAACAATTACATAATATAATTACACAATATAGTACGGTTATTAATTACATAATTAAGTATTTGATGTACCCCCATAAATAAGCAGGGCTTGTGTGTATGGGGGTGTTGTTATATTGGTTTATATGGTACGATTCAGTTCAACTGTTCGGAATACTTTTTAAGGTGGCTTTTGAATTCGTTTATATTTGCATTCATGTTTCTAATTTTTTCTGGTAATGAGTTAAAAAAATTAACTCCGAGATATTCATGGTTGAACTGTCCTATTGTTTTTTTACATTTAGTAGTAGGAAGTATTGATGTTTGTCTAAGATTTCTGTTATTTTTAAAGGGTGCAATTTTATTTTGAATATAGTTTTTATAAATTTGTAATGTTGCATGGTAGAAGTATAATGCACTTAATTTTCTGACCTTAAATTGTTTGAATAAAAGTTCGGACGAATATGAATAGGGTTTTTTTAATATGGTTTTTATTATTAGTTTTTGTGATATGTAAATTGTTTGAGTTTGATTTTTATATGTACCGCCCCAGCCTATAATGCCGTATTGTATAATTGATTGACAGAAAGCGAAGTATGTGGTTCTAAGTAATTTTTCGTTTAAAATATCTCTTAAACATCTAAATATATATGTTAGTTTCCTTATTCTGTTGTTCAGAATATTTATATGTGGGGACCATTTTAAACGCTGGTCTATTGTTATGCCTAGGTACTTAATATCGGTCTTGCTTTCCATGTTTGTGCATAACATATTGCATTTGTGGTTTTCTGTATTTTTCACAGAGTGGATAATTATGTTTATTTCTTTAGGTGTTTCTTGTTTTTTAATGAAAAATGGTTAATAATAAGTTTTTTTAGAATTTAAAGTCAACAGGTTTTCATCAAACCATAATTTTAGTTCATTGATATCTGTATTTGCCATGTTATTTAGTTCTGACCAGGTGTAATAACAAAAATACAACATAAATATGTTGTACTGAAAAAACTAATTACAACACAAATGTTTTCTTTTTAACTACCCAATTCAATAGAGAAAAACGTTTCTCGTGTTTAAGTTGGGGAGTAGTGCCATTACAGTATATATTGGGTAAAGAAAAGAAACAAAGTTTTTATTTATAAAGTATGAAATGAACAAAATGTATATAGCATGATAACAAAAGTATAGATAATGAAAATAGACTAAAATAGCAGTTACTAAATTAGATACACAGTAAATTTAAGAATAAATTTATTTACATTTAACAACAATTTAAGAATAGTAGTAAAATAAAAATAATATTATTACATTTCGATTAATAAGTAGGAAGTGGATGGTATAAGTACATGGAGTTATTTTATTCATTTGGAGTAAACGGAGCTGATAATATTGCAAGCGAAGGCACATAATAAATTACGACAATAAGCTGTTGGTGGTTCGAATGCTGATATAATATTTCAAGAGGATATGGTAAAAAAAGAAAAATATTTTTTTTTTGTTAATTAATGATGAAATTAAACAGTTAATTATATACTAAGTATGTACTATTAAAATTTGAATTTGATCAATTAGTACTAATATGTACCTGTAATCAAAAACTTACAATTATTATAACTACTCAATTTCCCACCTTCCTCTATCCCATCTCCTTTCTCCCACACTATCTTCAGCAACACAACATACCCATATCGGGGATGCTATAGTCCTAACGGTTTTGAACAGTGTGAACAGTGTTTGAAAATTAATTACCCTTGTATAATAAATAATTATTTTCCTAACTAACGTTTATAATATTACCCCGGTTTCATTGCAATCAATTCATAATAATAAACTGGCCATACACAGTTTAACCTTTTCTCCGGGAGTAGTTTTAACTTTAAACTACAGAGGATTATTTGTCGTTCGGGTCTCTTCTTGGGAACGCCCCACAAGCCACGGTACGTTACCGACTTGTCATCAAAATGTGGATTGTTAATTAATAAATTGTAAGCGGTTCGGTGTGCTATTTAACAGTAATATGTGATCGTTACGTTATACAGCCGGTCTTGGTGCGACCGCGCTGATTTTATTGTGTTATCGGGATAATTCATGTTCAGAATTCCTGTTATAATGGCGAGTGGTGATACCGTCCATGTAATATTCGTATCCGCTAGATATGAGAGTCATCCAACTACGTTCGAGCTGCACAGCGGCTAAATAAGCGACACATCGCACTACCGCATATTCGCGTCCGCTTATTTGTGGAATTTGGGGATTGCACCGACCTATGTCAAGGGTCGCCGAGACCAGGTGGTCTGCATCCACGTGTACTCCAGCGCCAGAGGGAGGAAGGAGCTACCAGACTAGACGCTGATACCACGAGGAGGGAGATGGAGAGTTCCTCAGGCCCGTGGAGACTCCATCCCGTTTCCAGGAACCCGAATCGTCGCATCGAGTGTTGTTAGGTTCTAGATAGTTAGCTCACTTGTAGATTTGGTCCATAGGTATGTGTTTTAACCCATGTTTATTAATTAATACAATCTTTAATATCAATCCACATCTATTTTATTTATTATGATTCCAAAACTCTTATTAATGTAAAAAAACAGTGCCCATCCCTGATGATGATTCTCGGACTCTACCTCACAGTTTAGCATATTCTGTCTTCACTGGCATAGTTTGGCGTCCAAGTTTCCGTCACCGGAAATGAAGCTGTTCACTGTGCAAATTGGTTCCATCTATCTTATATTACCTTAGCAACAGTTGGGACTCTGGTGCGGTATTCACGAACTGCAGCTGTTTTATTTAGTTACAAAATCTCTTCAGCATCTCAGAAAAAAGAGGAACACGCAATATGTTTGCGTTTCTTGCTAATTTCCCAGCTGTTGTGCTACGATATGTGGTGACACGCAACTAACAACGCATAGGGCTACATGCAAATGCCCAAAAAGCTCCTGGGACCGCCACTGGTGTCGCCCATAGCGTTCTTAATATGGCGCCGCCACTGCTCGAGCCGGACGGTGCCAGAAAGTATCAAGAGCTAAGGTACTTCAGTACCTCGTCCAGCAGAGAACCTACTGGACAAGCCGGACGGTGCGAGAAAGTACCACATGGTTCCTGGAGGTACCTCGACCGGATTCGCAATGGAACGCGATTATATAAAGCAACGAGCGCGTCACAGGCAGTTTTTCTCACAAACTTTAACGCGCTATTCTATACAAATCTACCATGCAATTCGTTCGCGCAGAGATTATTTTCATTGCTTTATTGGGAATATTTTTTGTTGCTTAAAAATTAAACACGGCTGGCTTATTCCCGTCAAAAAATAAACCTTTATAAAAAGATAACATCTTTATATTTTAACAACACGAACACACCTTCCACCTTTACAACAAATCCAATGTGAATAAATTAGAAAATCATGAGATTCAAATACGAATCTTTGATTATTTTTGTACTGTTTATTGACTAAGAATTCTCTTGAAGATCTGCGAAGAATATGCACTCAAAACAAACATGTTATATAACGCGAAAAAAACAGCACTGCTGGTCGTCAAATACAGAGAAGGACCAAAAAATATTCCCCCAGCATTTTTGAATGGAGAACCTCTCATAATAGTAGAAACAACGAAATATTTAGGGCATATCATCACCAACAACTTAACGGATGACGGCGACATCGACAGGCAGAGGCTAGCACTGAGCATAAAAAGTAACATGCTCAGTAGAAGATTCCGACTCTGCAGCCCGCAGGTGAAAAGGACGCTATTCTCAGCTTTCTGCACTACATTGTATACTTGCGAGCTGTGGGCCAATTTCAAAAAGCGAACCATGGAAAGGCTTCGGATTCAATATAACAATGCTTACCGCATAATATTCGGACTTCCAAGGTACTGCAGTGCCTCCTCGATGTTCATGGAGGGGAGAGTTCCCGGCTTTGCAGCCCTAATGAGAACCAGGGTAGCAGGAACGAGGGGAAGGATCAACAACTCCAGAAACGTCCTCATCATCGAATCCCGCCAGACCTCAGGATCGAGCATCGAAAACCATTGGAAAAAATATTGGCCCCCATAATTATCGCTCCGATATACCAATAAGCTTACAAGAAATGTAAATGTTTTATGATAATATCACTCTCCATTTTATTTATTTTCTATATATTTCCTTTTACTTTTTCTTATGTTTTATTTGCTTTGTCAAACTTTTTTTAATATTTTTTTTTATTTGTACTTACTTGAATCTCTGTAAATAACATTGTAGTTATATTTTATGGAATGTGTGGGATTGCACTCACCTCCCCACATTCTGGAATAAATTATTATTATTATTATTATTATAGGTTTAACATACAAAAAGGTACAAAAACAGATGAAAAATGAAGGTTAAGTAGAGCAAACAAGAAAAACAAACAGGGATATACTTTAAGCACAAATTTACAAAATGGTACTTACTCACTAATACATTGCTAAAAATTCGTTATGCTCGATAAAGGAGAGAGAGAGAGCGAAATGAGACAAAATACAACAAGTCAAGAATTACGTATTTTCGTTTTTATATGTTTTTAAAAATATTATTTTAAAGCAGTACTTTGAATTTTTATATGCTGGCTATTTTTTATACATATCTGGAAGAGAGTTATAGAGTGTGTAGGCAATATAGTTATACGGTAAATTTTATCACATATTTTGTGGTGTGTGTGTTGGAGGAATGCGGATTTTATTGTTATTCCGAGTATTGTGGTTGTGGATGTGTTGATTGTAAAGTAGCTTGATGTTAGTGTGTGTTGTTGATGTTGTTGGGTAATTTGTAGGATGGTGGGCGTGATGGGAAGAACTGTGTTAAGAAGGACATGTTAGGGAAGGACTGTGATTAGAAGGATTTAATAGGAAATGGAATAGATGACATGTGTGTCCTATGGAAGACCAAGAACATTTCTGAGAGCTCGGTTTTGGACCACCTGCAGGTCAGCTATCAGTTTCTTTGAACTAAAGCATTAGATACAGCAGATATGATAGGTGTGAATGTACCATGTTATAAATTGATGGGTAGTAGGTAATAGGAACTTTGTCAGATGGCCAAATGCCCTTAGAGGAACTGTCGCAGCTGGCAAAATGCCTTAATAGGAACTGTCGCAGCTGGCAAAATGAGTATTTTTAATTCATTGGAACAATCGGGAAGCCGACTAAAAGGTGCGGACGTCAGGAATAGTGAGCGGTCGCTCCGATCGACAGGTTCAACTTGTAACATTGGAACTGCCCGGCGGTTAGTGGTTTGGGGATCTGGTAGTGAGACAAATGAAAAATAGGTTGTGATGTCACAGCGTTTATTTGGGGTGAATCAGTAGCGCAGTTGTGAGATGTCTCGGGACCGATGAAGATGATACCAGGTGTAGGCGGCGTTGACGGCGGTGGAGTGGTCAAGGCGGTGGTCAGTGAGTCCACACCGCGTTGGTGGAAACCGGACTCGTGGATGTGTTCAGCACTGGAGATGACGTGGAGTCTTCCGGGTACTCCGGTGTGAACAGGGTAGCCGAAGGTGTGATGGACCTGGTCAGAAGTGCGGGAGATGCAGGCCGGCAATAATGCCACGGGGCCGAAGCGCAGACCGGAGAAGGTGTCGCAGGGTCTAGGCGCGTGAGGAGAGCAGTCCATGAATGATATCCGGGGTCAGGGCGCTGATGCGATCCCGAGGAGTCTATGATAATCCATAGTCCATGCAGAGCCGGGGCGTAGGTCTATGTAGCGGCGCGGTGGAGTAACGGCGGGGAGCGACGCGGGGGGGGACCGGCCATAGCGGCCGCTCAGTAGGCAACAAGCAGTCGCAGGGCTCGTAAAACTGCTAATTAATAACTGACTTTGTACATCTCGAAGCGCCCAATGAGTCGGGAATATTCAGACTTGTAGGTAGGTGTGCGCGAAATGCTAGCATCATATCTAGAGAGTTCTAGCTACAATGCGTTTTGCATTGGCGAACGTTCCCGAATATTTCAGTAGCATAGCTACACTGGAATACCTTCTCTGGCTATTTTTTCTCCTCTTCTTTATTAAATAAATTTTATTTTATACTGTTATCACTGTAAATAATTGCGTAACATCAGCTTTTATTTTACGTTTTTTGTTATCAACAGTACAGAAAAAATGTATTTTAATGTTATCTATTTCTGAATTCTTCAATGGGCTGCTGATTAAACTTTTATTTTATTTGTTTATGTTAATGTAATACTTATTGCATACTGCTCCCTAACCCCGTATGCAGGGGCTTTGGGGGGTCTAGAGTCATTCAAAATAAATGTAGCTTCGTTTAACAAAGATATTCTTGACTTGTGCGGTCAAGGAGAAAAATCATTTTACAAAACAAACACAAGAGGTCTCTTTATGGTGAGGAAAAGCTATTATTATTTACCTTTATAACACTGTATAATATGTATAAATTGTATATTTATTGTAAAAAACATACAAATATTAAATAAATAAATAAAAAAATACAAAAAAATATTAATCATTTTTCTGGTACATATATTGGTATAATTGTACAATAAAAGAAACACTTATTTTTTCAAAAGACACATGCTCAATTTGATGCAAAAAATGCACGAATCACGATGTTCCTTCGCCGCAGAGCCGGCAATGTGCAGGCGTAAATGGAGCAATCCGCTCCCAGCGCCGACTTGCCAAAGTACCAAAGAGCCAAGAAATCAAGGTACTGATTATACCACCCTTGAGTTTCAGCTTAGGACCGACCCTGCTTCGCCGTGTGTTAACTTGAGAATTATTAATATTTACTGACGTGTACAAGAATAATTAATCGCACTCCAAATAAGACATACACTATTTTACATTGTGATTCAGCATGTGCCTTTTTAAATTCCCTCTCAGTGAACATGAATAGTTACAATGCAAACATGAAAAAGGTTTTTTTCCGCTGTGAGTAAACATGTGTTTCTTTAAATATCCCCTTTGAGAACAAGAAAATTTGCAGTCAGAACATGAAAAAGGTTTAACTCTACTGTGAGTAAGCATGTGGTTTTTTAAACTATCTTGTCGAGAACTTAAGAAACTGCAGTAAGAACATGAGAAAGGTTTTTCCCTGGTGTGAATAAACAGATGTTTTCTTAAATCTCCCTTTAGAGAACATGAGTAGTTGCAGTCAACGCATGAAAACTGTTTGACCTCACTGTGAGTAAGCATGTGACGCGTTAAAGTTCCTTTAAGTGAACACGAATAGTTGCAGAATGAACATGAATAAGGTTTGCATTTACTGTGAGTGAGCAGGTGGATTTTTAAACTTTCCTTTCGAGAACACGAATACTTGCAGTAGGAACATGAGTAAGGTTTTTCTCCAGTATGGCTGCGCAAGTGTACTGTCAACACCGACTTATATGAGCAGGAGTAGTTACAATGGGGACATGATAATGTTTTTTCTCCAAGATGAGTCGTAAGGCCTGTGAATAAGTCTGAAAAAGATGGGGATAAAGCTTAGTAAATATGTAAATAGAATCGTTAACATGAAATAACTAGGAAAGCGCGGTACGTGAATTCAAATAAATAAAACCCGTTTTACCTGCTGTCTGAGATTTTTCCTCAGAGTGCTGTAAGCATTCCCTTTTAACATTCGGGGGATCAATATGTATTTCCTTATAAGAAATTTCCCCTTCTCGGGATCCTGGTTCTACCTTGATGGTACCTGGAAAAGAACAGAAATACATGATATGCTGAGACATACCGAGTATTACATTCAATCGTACGTTCGTCGCTTTTAGAGAACGTACTAGAACTAAATAGGTTAGTGTAGAGACTTTTTTTAGTTTAAAAACTTAAAGAGCTAGTGGTTCTGTCAACAGTAGACCACGCGTCCAAAATGCATGTTTTTGATTTTCTCTTATTAATAAATCAGAATAAACATTTCCTCTGAAATCATAATATTTCAATATAGGTATTTAAACACGTACCTATTTAAAATTATTAATAATATATTTTAAGTAACAAAAAATTTCAAATAAGGAATTTGACAAATCATACAACAATATTTTAATCGGTTAAAAAATTTACATAAAAATTAAACTTGAATGGGGTCAAGATTCATGATAACTGGCAATGAGGAAACGTCTCAAGAAGAAATAAGTACAAACTCATTTAAGTAAATTTAAACAAACCATCAATGTACTAACAAAGGGAGGTGTCGAAAGCAAGCTTTTATCCTGGATGCGAAAAACTTATCGCAATTAGATTTAGACCTTAGACACATTACGCTATATTATGCGCGCATAATTTGAGCGTGGCATATAAGTATTATATGTTGGGGTGACACGCTACGCTATAATCTTCCTCAGGAGAGGGGAGCAGATCAATTGGGGGACTGCCGCGGAATATCACTTCTTAGTATGGGAGCTGGCTAGCAGATCACGGCGCATTTTGCCGCCACGCACACACTTATAGCACATCATCTTTTTAGGTGTGGCAGGTCTGTATGAGATTGTATGGCGAGCAACATGAAATTATATAAAACGCTTTGAACTTACTAGCTATCCGAACACTCTCCGAATACTGCAAACATTCCGTCTTCACATCTGAGGAGTCGGTTTCTATAACCGTAAGCGGTATTTCACCTCCACCCTCTTCCTGGGGCCCTGGTTCAATCTTGATAGAAACACTCTCTAGGTTGACAATATCCATCGCACTACTAGAGTTCTGTTATATATTCAGATAGATATTGGTCCCAGCTTAAAAATAAAGGTTACTTTTAAGAATTCCGCATCAGGAACAAATTTTTGAAATAACACCTCGTCTTAATTACTACAGAAAACACTATTTCCTCGCGTCGGGGGCAAGTAAAAGATGCACTAAAGGATCTTTTTTTTCAAAGTTCAAAATTTCACGTGATATGCTTGTTTCAACGGCGTGTTTTTTTTCTTGCTAGTGTTGTGTGACTTTGTCCGTTGTTTATTGTACTTATTAAGTTGAAACTGTTAAAAGTATGAAAAGTGTTACTTCAACAATGTGTGTTTATAAAGCATAAAGCGTTCTAAAAAAATTATAACTCAAATAGAATATTCACTGATCAATCTTGTTTGTGAGTAGTAACAAAAGATTTTAGTTTTATAATAATCTGATAATTCAGCACAGAAAATTAAATTTATAGAAACATTACAGGCTAGATACTAGACAGGCTTTTTAAAAAAACATCGCTTGATTTCAACTTAAAAATCTAACGGAGACAACTATTTTAGTCCGGGGTTTAAGTAAACATGTTTGTAGGTAGTTAATTTGGATTTTTTAACAATGTATGTGCATTTGATAACCTTAAAACCTAACTTTGATTGAGAAAAAATGTAATTTAAGTGCATCTTTTACCATCTCCCCGATATAAATAGTTGTTTTTGTAGCAATTGTAATAACGAAGTCCTATTTATAATGTTATTGCGTACTATGCACGCAACGGAATTCGACAGGTTCATATAGTTTTGGAGTTGAGCAGATTACATAAACACTCTATTAAATCAATCAACTTGAAATACGTCCACTAATCTAAATCTAAGACAAGTGCTACACGATTAACAGCATTTATTTTTAATTTAAATGAAAGTACTACAACACATAACGATATTATCAAGCACAAAATCATTAGAGGCAGTCAGTCAGTAGTATAAGGAACGTGTAAAACAAATCTTACTGATTATAAACTCAATAAATGCGGGGACATAAATAAACCACTCAACGCGGCACTTTGGATGAAAAACAAACGTCAGTTGAAGTCAGATTGAGTCAGATGATGACAAAAATTGCAATTGTTGTCCATAGACAAACTTTGAATACACTAGAGGATTAGGCTGGGTTTACACGTGTAAGTAAAATTTACGACTTTCGTAAATTTTTGATAAGTTACTCACAGGAGCGCTTACATATGCATATGCATCCAACTTATCGTAAATAATGCTCACGGAAGTTGTTTGGAAGTTTAATTTACGAACTTCTCACAGAGACAGCTACACCAGTAATTCTATTTTTGGTGAGATGGCTTCCTGACAACAACGCGTTGCCGCCGACTTTGACAGCTGTCATTTAGTAATATTTGACAACAGGGATTTGTTTATTTACGGTTAGATCATGGATTCCCATATAATACCCATTTCCACACACAACGGATTGCCGCTGCGATAATATGCACAATTTTGTCAAACAAAAACGTAAGGGCCCGCAGAGTGTGTTGGATTAGGAGTTGGCTTCAAAGAAGAAGTAGGTACTGATGTTTCGTTCGTTTAGCGGCAGAATTAAGAATTGAGGATCAACGAAAATTCTTTAATTTTATCCAAATTATAGCAACTGACTTCTAATACATATTGGAAATGATTGGACGGTTAATTAAAAAAGAATGATACTCGTTTTCGGAATACTATTACACCAGCTGAAAAATTAATGAGATTCCTGAGGCGTATGTGTGTAACACCATGTACGATCGTGTGAGAAATGCGGAGATCAGCAAAGAGTACAAGGCTGATGTAAGCGAAATGAGTAAGATCAAGAAAGGGACGCTTAGATGGTTTGGGCATGTAGAGCGAATGAGCGAAGAAAGGAATTTAAGAAGAATATACGATGCAAATGTGAGTGGTAGCAGAAGTCGGGGACGCCCGAGGAAGACATGGCACGACCAAGTGAATCAGATACTTGAGTCAGGCCATGTCAAGAGTCAGAATAATAGAAGAGTATGTATGAGACGATGTATGAATATGAATGAGGCAAGAAGTGTGTACCAAGACCGAGTTGTTTGGCGGTCCGTTACGGTTTTGAAACGGTGTGATGTTTAGTAAGTTAGAAAAATTAATGGTGACTATTCGATTCTTGGCGTCAGGTAATGTTTTCTATGTATTCTTATATTACATTTTTGTATGCATTCATTGGAGATATTAATTTGTGGTGAAGTTTGATAGCTGATCCATCAGTTCGTGAAGTCGAATACTAGAATCATTATCACACATTTACACAGGCATTTTTTAAACATGACATTGTGTTAATGATAAATAATGTTATGTTAGTCTCCATAGATTATTGCAGTGTATTATTTCATAAAGCTGTTCATGGCGACAAATAAACAAGTCCCGAGGAGCAACGGCAGAAATACCTGTCAGTGTTGCAGATTTCTGTTTTACCATCCAGACAGTGACGTCAAAACTTACTGTAAGCGTCTCAACTTATCAATCTGTTTTGATAAGCTGTGAGAGAGCCGTAAATTCCCGCGTGAGCGATTAGACCTGTCAAAAACTTACATAAAAAATACTTCCGTAACTTGGTATAAATTACAGTAAGCGACTTATGGTGTCGTTTACATTGGTAAATTTGTCGTAAGTCGCTTACGTGAGCAACTTACAGGAAAAAACTTACAAGTGTAATGGCAGCCAGACAACAATTAGACTTAATCAACAATTAGTTAGACAACAATTTTCATTTTAGAACGTAAAGTGGTTTTGAATGTTGCCCTAGCTTAGAATCAATTATGTGGACAAATAAATTGGTTCGAAAATTTCGAATTTTCTTTTAAATTATAAATACAGTTTTGAATAAGGGGCCGTTCAAGTATTACGTAAGCAGATTTATTACAATTATTTACCCCCTCTTCCCCCTTGTCGCCAAAAGTAAGCAAAGCTCTTACCCCCCCCTCCCATGCTTACATAAAAATTGGTACCTATATACATTTTTCTATTAACGTATTCTGTTTTTTAAGCGAGTACCTAAACTTATTAATTATTTGTGGGAATCCCCGAATATGTATTCTGTTTTCAAACATAGACAATGTGTAAAAAAAAATAACTACTGCTGAGCAGTGCTGACGTAATCACTATCTCGACCCCCCACCCCCCCATGTCATCACAAATAAGCAAACCAAAGACCCCCCTGCCCCCCTATAGTGCTTACATAATACTTGAACGGCCCCTAAAGAGAAAAATAGCAGATGGGTTATTTGATAAAAAAATATGTCAGGCAGCGCGGGCCGAAGCCTTCATGGCCAAAGGTTTTTATCTTGTAAATGCGCAATAGCTAGAGTGCGTAACTAAGTTCACTGTTTCTATTAAAAACGTTCTCCACAAAAAAAGTCTGAGTTCCTAGCGTGAATGACAAAATAAAATATCTTTTTGTTTTTAACATATAAAGAATTATAAAAAATCTCCCTAAAACTAATAATAACAATTTTTAAATACAAAAATTACAAAATCAGTCCAAAAAAATTATGACTTCGTATAAAAATACTGTAAAAAATTCTTGATATTTTTATTTAAAGTTCATTAAAATTCACATTTCAGATTCTGTTAGCGATATATTCGAAACAAATTTCTTTATATTCATCCCAGTGCTTAAAACTACTAGTCATTATCATTTTCAAGAAACTATTATCATGCAAAAAAACAATTAACAACTACGCCGCCCAGTATCGTGAATGTTTTCATAAATACAAGACTCTCGAATCCATATCACAATCCAGATAATATATAAATTTTTTGACGCGCATTTGTAGACAAGTACTGCGGAATACTTTATTTTTCTGTTTTTGCCTATGGTGACACACGCGGTTGTATATGGAGTTTTCTATGGAGAAATTCATCTGACGTTTTCAGTTTTCCAACGGCGCGGCGCGTCTGTCCTGTATTTGAGTATATTTGTGGTTAGCTTCGGTTTCATGTTTTTCTGAAGTACAGCAACACATTAATCATTACGTATTGCCTTTTGTGATTAAATTATACTGTGTTTCTCCGAAATCATTAATGTTTGTATTTTGAGGTTATATTCGTACGATTTGGATTGTTTCATTGGTGACAATGACTATTTGTTGGATGTTTCGTTAATAATTATTATACATACTTAGATATATATTAAAAGCGTTTTTAACTTTTTTAAACTAATCACTTGTTATTGTGTTTTAATTCGTTGTAATGTGAATCATATTTTGTAAATATATACAGAAAATAGGATTACTATTAGGTAAGTTTTTAGATTCTCACGGCCAAAAGCATTTTTGTTGTTTGTTTTTGGGGTGTTATGCCGTGTTGCGCTAACTCCTTCTTTAGCCGACGTTTCGGACAGCGTTGCAGTGTCCATCATCAGGGCAGATCCGGTAGATCCGAAGATGTGTGAATTTTGGTTGTCGAGTTTGTGCTTATTTATTTGTGGCCTGGGCCCATCCAAGTGCGAAATGCCAACGGAAGTGGCGACATCTTGTGGCGAATTCTGAAAGCTCAGTATTTATGTTAGCCTGGGTCCCGTCCAAGTGCGAAATGCCAACGGAAGTGGCGCCATCTTGTGGCGAATTCTAGAATTAGAAAACCGATTGACAGCGATTAGAGTAGATGTACCCAGTATCAAGGTATAAATGCAATGGTTTTATATTGTGTTATTATATGGTATTGGAGTATACTTAGACATGTTATTTGCGTTTAGCTTTGGTGTAGCCGTCAATTACCGGATACCAAGAGCTGTTGAGCTTAGCTCCGTCGTCTCTATTGATATTAAATGGATTTTTGTAGATTTCAATTGCCTCCATAATCAGGCGTGATCTATAAGTTTTGGGTCTTCCCAGGACCTCGGGAGCAAATCCAAAGTAATGGCCGGTTTCAATTAAGTGTTCGGCGATTGCCGATTTATCAGGGTGGCCAAGTTTACAAGCACGAAAATGTTCTGCTATCCTTTTGGAAATCGTCCGCTCTGTCTGGCCTATATAAACCTTGTCACAACCAGAGCAGCTGAGTTTGTACACTCCATCTGCTTCCAGAGGAAACTTAGTCTTTGCAGACCTCAGTAGGTCTTGGATTTTGGTGGTGGTTCCGATAACACCCCAAAAACAAACAACAAAAAAAGGATTACTATTAATTTGCACAAATAAGTATTTCAGTTTCCGGAAATAGAAATTTATTATTTATTAATAGTTATTTCGTTAAAATTAAAACCGATTCTTGGCAGCCACTGTTGTTGTCAAAGTTTTAAGTTCAGTTATTTCTTCTCTAATTTAAACCAATATTTAAAACTTTGACCCTAAAACAGGTTCTCAGTTCGTCAATATATGGCGTGATGAAAAGACGTCAATTTAACCGGTTTTTTTTTACGAAATAGCTGCTAAAATGCATTATTTTCCATTTTCGGAAGCTGAAATAATAGTGGTACATCTATTAGAAGTGCGTATTAACCGTGTCCTTATATTCTATATACGGGGTGGAGTGCAATAACTTCAGGGGATGTTTCTACATGATGGTAGAAGTATAAAAGATTATCGCACCGCACTAAGATAAAGTTTGCTTTCAGGACTGATTGATTGCTAGTATTGCTTGCACGCTTTCGCAGCAGGGACATGGACCTCACAGACCCAGATAATGTCACTGTCAAGACAGAGCCTGGTACTGCAGGAGGTGAACTGCCGCCTACAGATATGGACATAGACCTGTCGGATATTAAGCAAGAATGTTTGGAATATTCCATGAGTGTTGAGCAAACGGCCGGTAAGAATTATACATAGAATGTGTTTGCAAGATAAGCAAAATATCCAGAATAACTATACACGATTAATAGGCACAAATTATTTTATTAATAATACATTTATGATTTGTGTAGCGGCGTTTTTGTTAAAAAATACCTCAAGGGCGCTGAACAAGTATGTATTTCTTGTCACGTATTTTAGTGTAGTAGGTGTAGAGAATTATGATCTCTTTAAAAAGATTGTTGGACAATAGGTTCGTATATAAGAAAATTACTCACTTGTTCTCAAACAAAATACTAGGCTAATCAACTTAAAATATATTAGTATAACTGATTTGTAACTACGATAAGTAATGGTAGTGCGGTATTGCGAAGTCATCGTTCCTCAAACAAAAGCGATCGCAAAAATAGGATTAGTATTAAAATTCACTAGTGAGTATTTTGTTTCGAGTCTTCCTAGAGTCACGTCATTTAGCCTTCTTTTTGATTCGAGAACAATCGATCTTTTGAGCCTGCTTCTCCAAGGAGCTCCCCCCCCTCGGTGTGCTCGCAGCGGAGGGCTGGGCCACTTGCTCCTCTCGCTTTATAAAGAACTTTCCTGAATGCATCGGTTCGCTCGTGACGAGGTTATATATGTAACTTAGCGTTTGGACGCCTTCGGCAAACTCCGGCTAGTATTGGGATTGCTTCAGTAGGCATGTGCCGTCGTGTGTCGATTGAATAATAACCCACACGTTACATTATATAAGGCCCTATCTTATTACTAACTAGACTAGATAAATTATTATAACAATTTATTGGTAGCAGATTGTATCCTCCGGTTCGTCGATCACTTATCTAAAAATATATGTACAATGCATTTGAACAATGAACGTGATGCTGGGTTAAAATATACATATATTATGTACAATTGTTTCGGCAGATAATATAATACAGGACTATACATACCTAGACTGAGAAACTACTGTTTCAATCACGGGAAATCTAAGATAATGCATTTTATAATAGTTTGACGTATTTTGTTTCCGCCATGTTTTGATATTATAATAATATTTGCAGGATTTGACGCTAGTTTTTTTTTAATTAAGGCTAAATTGACCTCGAAACTGTCACTTAAAATAATAGCCGCCGAGTAAACAAGCAATTTTAATGTTAACGAAATAACTATTTTATTGCCGGTGACTGAAATAGTTATTCCTTGTGTTATTAAATTGATAGAAAGTATTTTTTTAAATAATTTGTGCGTATTAACTGTGTCTAACAATTAAGTAAAAGATTTACGTAGCATTTAAAAACCTATTCATTTATTCTCGAAATCCCGCCCGTTCTAACGAGACCATTGTTTTCACCCTCGTACAATTTACACAACGACACTCACATTAATATCTGAGATAATATCGTGAATCTTTTTAACCCAGATAATTTCACCGTCGAGATGGACCCAGGGACTGAACGAGAAGGCGATGGTGAACTGCCGCATACAGTTAGTGTCAGCTTCAAGTTGGAGCCAAATACTGTAGGAGAAGGCATCGGTCAACTACCGCGTGCAAATATAGACACAGATTTTCTGGATGTTAAGAAGGAATGCTTGGGAGTTGAGCCGTCACCTGGTAAGAATTACATGGATAATACACTCGGCGTCACAAAAATCGCACATCTTTGAAAATAAGTTTCAAACGTAAGTTTACCCGAGCCAATAAATCTAGGGAAACAATATTGATTCCAATCGAAAGTAAATTTACCGACCTCTTATCAGACAATAATTTCATTTTATAATTTGTACAAATTTTCCGAGAACGGTACGTTAATAAAATGCTGCGCATATACTTCTTGCAGGAGTCACAACTTGTTCTTCCTGGGCTATAAAAGGAGATGTTTTAGATGGTGAGGTTGAAGAGGACAAATGTGAATAATTAGTGCCACAAAACAACCCCTTAAAATGGACACCACAGCTGATGAAGTGGCTTAATTGGTGGCACTACTGCAATCAGGGTTACGACAATGCGATGTTGCTCGGCAACTCAACCTATGCCGTTTTGCCGCTCCACGGGTTTTACAATTGTTTCAAGCGACTGGTAGCTTCATCTAGAGACGCGGATAAGGGCAACAACGCGGCACACACGAAAGTAATAAGCTTTATTTTTATTATCTCATAAGATTCTGCGACAGATGCGATTTTTGAGACGCCGAGTGTATTTTTTATTTATTAAAATCGGAATATATGTCCGTTTTCGAACGAAGCGGATCGAGAACACGTGTTTCTATCGTTATTTAATTCTGAAGAAATGCTTGCGTTAAATCATATTCCGAAAAACTGGTGTCTCAGGACCTTTCAACCTTTCTTTTTTTTAATCTTTCGAAATAAAATTATTAACTTCTGTATTTTTTTTACATTAACTCCACTCTGGAGACCCTAAGGAAAATAATTTCCCTCAGGGCTTGTAATCTTTGGGGATGCTGTGTGGAGGAACTTTTTTAAGGAAAAGAAGGAGAGGAGTGTAATGATCAGTGTGTACAGGAGTGAAGGATAAATGATCTATCCCTTCTGCTGCGGCGCAAGGCGATGGGTTTTGAAAGACTTGTTGGAACGTTCAAAGGGTCTCCCCAAACCAGCCTCTCCCGATCTGGCACACCACGCAGCTGGTGGGCAGGCGCATCCTGAACACACCTCACCAAATGTATAATTTGCTCAATTGGAACATTAATACAATTGAACCTTTTTTATTACAGTTACACACCCGACGGAAACACATTGCGAACTCGATCTTAACTCTGGCAAGTTAATCACACCAAATGCACTGCCTGATTCCTCATCAAAATCATTTAAAATTGTGGCGGTTCATAGAATAATAGACCAAAGCGATATTGTTTATAATCTATTGAAAGTTACGCCTTTTACGGCTTTTCCGCGGATAGAAAAGTTGAAAATTGTAGCTAATGGAAGACCAACTCCTGATTTAAAAATAATCAATGTTAAAAGAAAAAGTGGCAATCGAAATTTTAAACCGAATATATATTTAAAATTTTCGTGGATGACTGGATCCCAAAAGTTAAACCGTATGTTTTGTTGGCCATGTATATTGTTTTCTATGAAAAAAAATGTCTGGAACTTCTCGGGTTACAATGATTTAGTTCACTATGTTGAGTCGGCCATAACACACGAACAAAAGCAAGAGCATTTCCAAGCCATTTTAGCACTTAGCCAATTTGGATCCGACATAACAGAAACTAGTTTTTCCACTGAAAGGAGTAACGACATTTTACGCCATAATGAGAATGTAGACCAAAATCGTTGTCTATTTCGCAGGTTAATTGACATTATTTGTTTTTTAGCCCAACAAGAAATGTCATTTCTCGGTCGTAATAAAACAATTTGTTCAGCTAACCGTGGGAACTTTCTAGAATGTGTTAATTTAGTTTCAAAATACGACAGTTTACTTGCTATCCATTTACAGAGAGGTCAAAAATACATTTTTAAAGGTGTTTCTGATGATAAAATGAAAAATGATGCTGTGAGCGCTATAAGTAGAGTGATTATTAATAAAATTAAGTGCGAAGTTTACGAATGTGAATTTGTGGCGCTGATAGTCGAAGAGACTCCTGACGTCAGTGGATCTGAACAATTATGTTTTATTTTAAGGTATGTAACCGGAACAACAATCACTGAAAGATTTTTAGGTTTTCTCGATGTGAGCGCGGATAGAAACGCAGAAAACATATCTGAAGTAATTATGAATAAATTAAAAGAGTTGAATTGCATTTCAAAATTGGTAGCACAGGCATATGACGGTGGGGCCTTTACGCCCAGTTGCAAAAACGACGTACAGAACAAAGTAAAATTACAATGTCCAAATGCGATGTTTGTTTGGTACAGTCCGCACAGTTTTGTACTGTCCAAGTCGTGCGAGAGGATACCGGAAGCAAGAAACTTTTTCCATATTGTGAAATCCATATGTAACTTTTTTCAAGCGAGTACGAAACTAACAGAATTTTACAACCAATTGTGTGGTCGCCAGATGCCAGGCGGTGCGGTCACGCGCTGGGATTATAATTCTCAAACAATAAATGTAATTTCTTCTGAGCGTCTCAATCTAATAGAATTATTCGAAAAAATTACAGATTTACCTGATAATTGGGATGGGGAAACTCTCAACACATCTCAATATTTTTTATTTTCGCTGAGGGATTTCGAGTTCATGTTTTTTACTAATATTTACGAACAAATTTTTAAACGAACTGATAAAATATTTGAAATTATTGAAAAAGGAACAACTGACACGGAATCTTGTATCAGAGAAATTAAACAATTTGAATGTTTTATTAAAGATTTTTCTTTCGATTCCACCTATACAAGCGTTATAGCACTAACGAGAGAACCCAAAAGAAAAAGAAACATTGATGACCTCAAATTTCACTATCTATGTATTTTTAAAGAAATCAGTGACAACATTTTAATCGAAATTAATGCAAGATATGAATCAATGCAGGAACTAAATTTTTTAGAATTATTAGAACACAAATTCTTCAATCTATTCCGTCTTCAATTCCCATTCCGGCAATTCAAAAAACTTGAATCTGTTTTTCCACTGTGTTTTGATTTCACTCGTCTTAAAAACGAATTAATTTGTGTGTATAGTTCACCGGAGTTTGCTGGAAAAAAGTTGTTAGAAATTTCGGAATTTTGCTTAGAAAGTGGTTTAAATTTTGCCTTTCCACAACTAATTAAACTAATCTCGTTATTAGCAACATTTCCAGCAAGAAGTCCATCAGAGAAAGGGCCGTTTTCGACATTAAAGCGACTTCACACATACCTAGATAGTACCCAAAATCAAAAAAGAAATTCTGGTATTTCCATAATTGCAATAGAACAAGAATTACTTGTAAGTCTTAAGACCTCGGGAACATTTTATGACGATGTAATAAGTGAGTTTTTAAAAAAAGAACAACGAATTCAATTAGCATATATATTAGGCAAAGTTCATAAGTGAATTAATTCCATTACCGTTGATTTTGAGACAATCGGACCTAAAGATTCCTATTTCCTCAAGTACAAGGTACAAGGAAAAATAAATTACCAATCATTTGGTTATTAAATCATCTATCTGTATTCGTAACGTTTATAATATTCCAAGAAATACTGAGTAATTTTTAAGATCTATTTCTTAGTATTAAATTCTACACTTAGTAACTTTTTGTTTATATTACCACAAGGATAACCATTTTATATTGTGTATGTTACGTTTTAATTTGAATAAATAAAACATTACAATAAGAAAACTTTTATTTTACATATACCTACATCAATTACAAATAGAGTACGGGCTCACTGGACGGGGATTGCCTTGTTCAGCTACACAGAGCAGATCAACTTAGTCCAAAACGAAGTACTTACAATGACCAGAGATAATATGGAAAGCTGGAACGAGATGGAGCTGGTGTGACGAATTGAGAAATATGACTGTAAAAGTAATTCGGAAAAAGAACGACGTGGTTTATTTACAACTGCAAACTATTTCAAATTATTTACCTATGAACCTATTTATCTACACATACTTTTAACGTGGATGATTAATTAATTAGCATGGATGAGATAAAAAGATCGATTAAATGTATGAAGAATGGTAAGTCTGTCTGTTTCGACAATATTACTGCTGAATACTAGATATTTTTCCTTTTTATGCTGTCCACATTCGACGCATTGAATCTGTTCAACATCGGTTCTTAAGAGGGATTGCTAGGAGGCTAGGATTAGAAAAAGGCAAATACTCATATGATGAAATTGAACTAACTCTAAACCTCTCTCCTTTGGAAGTCCGTCGGGAAAGAAATGACCTCATTTGCTTCTTCAAAATTATAAATGGTATTATTGATTCACCTACTCTACTGCAACTCATTCCCTTCAATATCCCCTCGCACAGACTCAGAAATAATGAACTGCTCTTCCTCAACCATCATTCGACAAATTATGGATATTATTCACCATTGTCCAGAATGTGTAAACTGGTCAACTCAAGTCAAAACCTTAACTTTTTTGGGATAAGTCTGAATGATTTTTGCCAGTCGCTTAACAAGTGACGGAATATTATAAGTGTCCTGTGGTCCTGACCCACGGCGTAGTCTTGACTTGATTCGACTTGTCACTTTATTTTCTTATATTATATCTGCCTTATGTCTTTGCTTTCATGTACATTTGTCTACTCCTGTATTTTTCATTTTACTGTATTCGTGTTATTATTTTATAATTTGGACAATGTCCGTTAATAAATAAATAAATTATAATGAGATGCCGTATAATTCTCACATGGTTGTGCAATCTTTTCAACGATTAAGTGAATCAGATACTCGAGTCGGGCCATGTCAAGAGTCAGAATAATAGAAGAGTATTGTATGAATGTGAATGAGGCAAGGAGTGTGTGCGAAGACCGAATTGTTTGGCGGTCCGTCCTCTCTGCCTAACCCTACGGAAACGGCGTGATGGTAAGTTAGTTTTTTTTAAAACTAATAACAAAATAAGTTGTGAAATAAGTTGTAATAAATATATCGTCACCTCAGTGCTTAATTGTCCAAACGACCATTTGCAAATTTTACAGGAGGAGGTTTTCTTTGATTATTTCAATGAAACATTATGACAGGTGTTTAAGATGAAGATATTTCCGTCAAGCTAAAGGTCTGATCAGCTTAAATAATTCTTTGTAAATTGACTAAGGATAGTTTTTGATACTTTTTTTTACATTTTAAAATGGAGATTGAACAAAAACGCACCACCAGAATTTTGTAAATGGAGATTGAACAAACTGGAATTGGAGATAGGGCAACTTTTGCGTAGAACTTTCCGTGCTTGTTTGTTCAAACGACCACCTTTAGTTATATACAGGATGAGTTTATTTTCAATATTTCTATTATGGATACTGACAATTCGTGGTGGAATCTATATATATATATTTATAATAGTGATTTTTTCTTTGTTTGTTCCTTCTTATTTCCTATACCTTTTCTAAACATAAAAGTGAGCTCTGGCGTTATGAAATTTATATACAAATTCACATCTTATTTCCCATACCACTCTACCGACTGCGATAAAACTTTGTAACTTTGAGTTGTGCGCATGCCCGCGAAGGTTTCCTTATATTATATTGAACTATGGCGTTGTGAAATTTGTATAAAGATTCTCTTATTATTTCCTATATCATTCATCCGATTGCGATGAAACTTTGGTGAGTTGCTTTGCGCACGCCGGCGAAGGTTTCCATACATAAAGGTGAACTCTGGCGTTATGAAATTTGCATTCAGATTGTATAATAGGTGGCGATCGAGTTGTTATAAAAATATGTGCATTATTTCTTGTAGCTTAGCAGTAGGGACTGAAAGAGGGAAGGGTGAGGATAATCCGTGAGGGGGGAGGGTTCGTGGGATGCGGGACAAATCTTTCTTTGAGTGGCATTGAAACGCGTGCCAGGTACTCGACAGTTCCATTATAATAATTTACTTCAATGATAATAATATATTAAACAATGTCCAACTTTTTTTTATTTCTGACCGTGACCGGGTTTAGCCTATCAACCATCTTTAGACTTCCATCTTCGTTGTTACGACATAGCAACGAAAATGGGATATCCATATAATTTGAATAAAATCATTGCATTCCACCCCTTTTAATCCCCCTCCCTAAATTTAATGTATATAAAGCACAGCTTAAGGAATATCTGTACCAGTCTGAAGATGACCGCAGTAGGCTGAATCTCTTACGATCAGATTTTTTTTTTATGTGACACCTCACAAGAGCGTCCCTGCCAGTATACAGACAGGGGAACTATGTAACCACCCGGTTGGGCGGCGTTGTGAGGCGGGTTAAGGTAGGGGCTGTATGAAGGGATTTATTAATGCTGGCCTTGAAGAGGCTCGGATTATAGGAGAGAGATGCCGGTAGCTCGTTCCACATACGAACCGACTTACAAAAAACGACCCGTTCTCATGAAGCTAACGTCAATCGTAAACGGGTGTTCCGCTCGTGTCCGTCGAGTTTCGCGCACGTGCACCGGTGCATCAGGGATCAATGCTGCTAGCTCCTTGGAGCAGGCTCCATTGAAATACCTGTAGAACAGACACAGCATGCCTACATTGCGTCTATGCATTAGAGAAGGCAATCGGTCTGTTAACAACGGATTGTCAATCAGACGGATCGCCCTCCTTTGCACAGATTCAAGTAGGTTAATTAAGTATTTTGGGGCACCAGCCCAGAGGTGGCTCCCAAATTCAACTGTTGGGCGGACTTGAGACTTGTACAGGGTCAGCAGCTGGTCACTGTTGAAGGATATCCTAGCCGTGTACAAGACGTCCAGCTTCTTGGAAGCCTGATTTACTCGGGCTTCTATGGATCCCCGATACTTGAGCCGGTCTGATATACTAACTCCAAGCATTTCAATGGAGTCTTTATTGGGGAGAGTGCTCCCATAGAATTGCGCCTAAACAGTACGCGTGGCCAAAAAACTAAATCACTTAAATTATATGAAATTTATGCAAATTATTTCAGTGAATAATATACCTATACATGTTTTTTTGGCTAAAAATTAAAATCCTACCGTTTTTGTTGGTAATGCTCAGAATCGTAATCAAAACCCCAAAACACACAAATGAGGAAAAAATCAGAATTATAATTTATTATATAACTATAATTTATTTCAACAAACTGCATAATCACTATAGATCAATTTGTAAATCTCAAACGGCTACATACAAATACGGATATACTGAAAATTTCGAATTGAAATACTAATCTAACTAGTTTAATATGAATCGTCAGTCAAAAAACCAATTTTGACAGCAAAAACTTGCAAAAAGTAGAGTCTGAGCGAAAACAGAAAAGTGAACACGCTGTATGACAAAGTTCATTGCAATGTAAAAAACAAAACAAATTTGGTATTGATAGAGATATTTAAAACTAACACTTACCGCTCTATTTCCGCACTGCTGCGTATGTATGCACTTTTGTAATTAGTTATTGACATTTTCCTGTTGTTTTGTCTATCAAAAACTCCTTGGTATATATTTAAATGCTTTTTTACTTCCGCGTAACACCAGAAAACAAACACCGTTGGAATGTAAAAACTTAAGATGGCGGCATCACGTGATCCTCGCATCGTGCTGTAATTGGTCGGTTGGTGGAGTTTGAACAAACTAGCACGCAATTTTAATTCTCGACTCTAGGAGGTTGGCCTAGTAAGGAGATTGGCCAAACAAGGACTCACTTTTAGAATATTGTTGTGGACATTGACATTTTAAAATGCTTATAATTAATTGTAGGAGGCTGATATAACTATTTTTTCTTCATCGAACGACGCGTAATTTGATTCTTAACAATATTGCGTTAAAAACTCATTTTCGCTAAAATGGTCGTTTGGACAATTAAGCACTGGGGCGACGATATATTGTAGTTAATACTTAAAGTTTTTATTAATATTTTAAATATAAAACTGTATAAAATGCTAAATGTTCACGTAATATAGTTACGTAAATCAATGAGAGATGGCAGATGTCATAGCACATGTCATGCACGTCACTCACGGTACCAAAATTGAACACGTCCCTTTTTTTCATCCTGATTAGACACACTGGATGAAAAAAGGTGCCGTGTAAGATGGGTATTAGTCTATTTTGAATAGATTCGATCCTTATTTTGTGAATCTCATTTATTAATTTAGAAACTACAGAACCGATCTCAATAATGTTGCGAATTGTGAATGTGTATATATTTGAGCGACATTATTTTTTAGAATGGTTTAGAAACTCGATACAGACGTTTAAAAAGTGAAATGACAGAAACCTGACAGTTAACCTACGAAAACTGTCACTGATAATGTTAGGCATTATTTTTTTTTTTTTTTCTATTTAAAAATACATTATTTAGTAGTTTACGCTCATATTTTTTATTAAGTAACTAAAAATTTTATTTCAATTCTACTCACGCGAAACGATAGGAAAAGCTTCAATATATAAAAAGCACATTTTTGGTATTCATAATATGAACCGATTTGAAGTAAAGATTAATCTAAAATAGTGATTTTACTTACGGGTACGAATTTTTAGTTGACATCTCCAGAAACGATCTTGTGATGCGTTTTATATTTTCACAGAATTATTATTCTCGTTTAAATACTGCATATATCACCCATTTTCCCTTGGTGCGTTATAAATATATATTTTTTAAATGGCATGTGTTCACTCCTCACCTCCACTTATTTAAAGCTAATCAGTTCCATTTGATTTATTTTAGGTTCTCCGACGCTTTCTCCTCGTGGTCTTCGGGATCTTCCTAACCCCAACTTACATCTTTCGTCAAGGCACAACCGGTTTCCTGGCTTAGGGGCGCGGAACCTGATCCTCGTGAAACCTATCCAATGCCCTGCGTTCGCCCCCTAGGACTGCCTGGGAGCGGGTGACGACACCCCCCCCCCCACCACAAAATGAGGAGCACATTTCACCATTTTCTTTTGTCTCATAATTTTTCATTTTTGCAGGGGGCTGTAAATTATTATTTTTACCTGTTATTGTTGACACCTTGTACATTTGACCAGTTAAACTAACCAAATAGAGTAGATATTACTAACAAGTTACTAATACGTAGCACTTGCATACTGCGAATAACATTGTATGCATGGACATTTTGGAGGTCTTGTTTTGAAATTTTAAATGTAGACTCGTTATATCAAAAGAATTAGCGTCCTTGCGAGAGCTCTGAAGGGGTATCATCAGTACCTAAAACAGGGCGGGGAAGTGGTGTGCCTCTTCCAGTTCCATTTGATCTACCGAGAAATGTGGGGAAAAAATAAACCGGTTGGAATTGATTGCGAAAATAAATTCCTATTGCGGTAACGCGCTTGGCACTTTTCAAGCAATAAATCATTTAAAAAAACCAAATCAAGAGTCCGTGATCTAATAAAAAGAAAGTAGTAATTTCACAAAATATAATATAAATTTGGTACATTTACGAGAACCATTTTTTTGTATATAGTATATATTTTTAGAATATCAAAATCTAAAACCTTATTTGGGAGGAAAAATAATCTTTAATTGGGCCGCAGGTTTGGCATGCCTGCTGTAAACACTCCTGGCACTATTAAATAATTAACTTTGAAATTTTCAGCGTAATCGGACCAGTAGTTTAGGAGACTAGAAAAGACAAACAAAGAAGGATTCATTTTAAATATATAGATAGTAAGTGACGCAATGTAATATATAAGGAAACATGTGTGGAAATGAGAGAAATGGCAATGATGAAAATGGCATCGTGGTGTCACAACGGTTGTTCATGAAAATATGTGTGCCTTCTGATCTTCCTTTAACTCGCCATGATTCCGCAAATTGTGTCTTTTTAAGTTCGACTTTTGTGAACATGTAAACGTGCAATTGGAACAAGCGAACGGTTTAATCTTACTGTGAGTCATCATATGACCTTTTAAGCAACGTTTGCTTGAACTTGTATAAGTGCACTCAGAACACGAAAAAGGTTTTTCAGTACGATGAGTCTGCATGTGATTCTTCAAATAGGACTTGTTTATACAAATATAATTGCATTCCGGGCACGAAAATGGTTTTTCATTTCCATGAGTCAACATGTGATTTTTTAAAGTCAACAAACGTGGAAATGATCTTTTACAAACAGAACAAGAAAAAGGTTTTTCACCACTGTGAGTCATCATGTGCTTTTTTAAATTTCCCTTGTGTGAAAATGAATAGTCACATTCAGAACAGGGGAATGGTTTTTCTCCACTGTGAGTCAATGTGTGCTGTTTTAAATTAGTCATTCTTATGCTTGAAAACTTGCATTCAGAACAAGAGAAGATCTTAACCCCACTATGGGTTATCTTGTGCTTTTTTAAATCCGAATCTTTGGAACATGAATAGTTGCATTCAGGACATGAGAATGGCTGCTGTCCACTGTGAGCCAGCATGTATTTTGAAACTTGTAAACTTGAGTTAAGCTGCTGTCCACCATCTTCTTCAATTTCGCCAGAATAATTCATTTCTGTAATATAAACTTACGCTTTTCATACATGAACCGATCAATATATTGTACAACAATTATTATATGAGGCATTTAGAATTTCTCAAGGCTTTATTTCATTATTTCTTTAAATTTTCTGCCACACAGGAAGCCGTTGAACGTTGAATTATTTCAGTGTTATCAGTTTGAGTAAAGGAAGTTAACGGAACTGAAGTTTTATTATTATTTTTCTTACCATCCGTTTGATGATTTTCTTCAATATATTCCAAACATTCCACCTTGATATTTGGGACTTCAATTTCTATGTAATTAGTAGGAGTAGTATCTTCATTCCGAGCCCGTGGCTCCACCTTGATGGTGGTACCAGTTAGGACAGGAAGATCCATGGCACGGCGGTGAGAGCGTTTAATTAATTCTGTTATACTGATTTCGGGCAGTCAAAATTTACACCTGGAATAGAAAATCTAAATGATTTAAACATAATATGCGAAAATATTCTAGTTTCTAGTTAAAGAGATCCTACAATAAATGCATTAAAAGCTGTTCAAATTGAAATTCTTAAATTGTGTCTTGATTTGGTAAGGAACTTTTTACAGATAATCCCAATAAGAACAGGGAAAATCGTTGGGCAGACCTCACAAATGTTCGAAACAAATTCCGCCAAGATAATGCAGTCATTATTTGAGCAAATACATACAAAAACGTAATCTCTCAACTTTCTCATCTATAGTAATTTAAGAAACAACCCGAGCATGCCTTCTAGGTGACACCAATCCCTTCAATAGCTGCAAGTTCTTCCTTTTTCCACTTTAAGTGAACAGAAACACAACTAATAGTGACTAATAGAGTGATCTAAAACATAGTCGTTTGAGTTCAGTACCACTAGTATCTACTGTCAAAATAGGTAGAAAACTCATAATAAATTGGTTAAAAAGCATGTATTAAAATTTACAAAAATAAATCGTTTAAATTTATATGTCACTTGTATACTGCAAGGCTGATATCGCACCTACACATAAGCATCAGGTTAGCGACAAAAACTTTATTGAAAACTTTAGAGCCCCTGAGGTAATAACTCACAAAAGCGGCGCTATAAAAATGGTCCAATATTATTATTCAAATCCCGTGATTCACACTCTTGACATCATACGTCAAAAGCAAGTGGAACAAACAACTAGTAATGTTTCCATCACGGAATATGAACATCAAACCTCCTGTTAAATGCAACAGGTAACAGGAACTTTTTCCATGCGATAGTAAATAATTAACATAATAAATTCACCTTTATATGGTCAATGTGTTCTGATAGTATTTAACTTCCGAATACCTACTTCTAGCCAGACCTAAGCCAACGAAAAGTGACAGAGGCAATTGGAATGTTCTTTAACCATAGATTATTAAAAATTAAGAAAAACCACATATCCATTCAAGATTACGTCACTCATCTACATGAATATTAATCTATGACTATGAACCAATCCTAGCACATCACCCTTGAGATTAGTTTTCATAAAATTGGCGCTACACAAATATACATCCGAATGTTATTGATTACTGTAATCACCTACCTAGGCGTCTACTTGACAAGGGGCGTCAAAATTTTACTCGCGCCAGGCTCCTTTTTAACATTAAAAAATCATTATAGTGGTTTATTTTAGTGGTATTATGCCGTGTGGCGCTACCTCATTCTTTAGCCAACGTTTCGGACAGCATTAGAGTGTTCATAATCAGGGCAGATGTGTGATGATGGACAGTAGGTTGGAAGAGTTGCAGCGTCAACAGGATATATACATTTATACATTTGGAAAATATTTTGACTGTCCAACGAGGAGGAATTCTTAGGACAGGCAAAATTTAAATAAAATAAATTAAAGATTGAAAAAAAGAAAAGGACAGAAAGAATAAAATAGATTAAAACACAATGTTAGTTGATGTTTTTATACCATACTTATTAAAATAATTTTTATAATTATCCTGTGTAGATATTTTGTACAATAAACAGGAACAAAATTAGTCCTACATACATATTTTGTATAAAGAAGAAAATTTGATGGCATATTTTGTATATAAAAGATACTAAATTTATTTGTGTTTTACAATTCACAGTTAATTGGAAGTTTGCAAAAGGTTTTCCATACACCAAGTGCTATTTAGATATTTTTTGTCTAGAAACAAAAATGGGTAGAAACGAAAAAAATAATAGATTACAATATGAAGTTAACTGCCGTTTGTTGAGCACAGATATGAAAACAAAAAGTAGGTACATTTATTTATTAAGATTAAAAAATGCTATTTATTTATTTATTTAACGCCCAGAGGGCTTTTACATGTAGGTGGTACAATTTTGATGACAGGCAATTTTTAAACATGAGAAAGAAATAATAAAAATAAAATTACATTAAAAAATAATATATGCAAGAAACAAAATTAAAAAGAACAAGAACATAAATTAAAAAATACAGCGATTTGACTGGTTTACAAAAATACAATTTCTATTTAGAAATAGTGTTGAAATAAATCTTTTACCTGATCCACAAAATTCGCAAATGCTGTTATAATTGTGATCTGATTTATTAATAACGATCTCAGGGATCGAGAGTTCAGGCCATCTCTCAAGGAACCATCAAAATGAAAACACTTTATGCAGTTAAACTGATGTACCATTTATTTGGCAACAAAGTTATGCATATTACTATGAAATTATCTTAAGCCTATTGCATGCTGGAAGTTACTGGCTCTGTTTCGTTACGTTTGTTAAAGGTACCATATATTTAAAGCGCTTACTGCTGTGCACCGATGTGGGACATTTGGGTTGATTCTTTCATGTCCATCACGTGGTTCAACCCTCCACAGTTAAGAGTAAATCTGCATTCGACCTCGCTGCTATGTGTGGATGATCCCTGTGTCGTCTCCCGACTCCCACGACATCAGTCCAGGCTCTCGGAACTTAAGTATCGGGTTCCCGCAATTGAAGTGCAGTACCGCCACCCTGTTTACCCGCTTCCCCTCCCGTCAGTCTCTCCCCCTTGTCCATAGTTAATCATTCCTTTTATGGGCATAATTTTTGCGTTATCGCTTATCCCCTCTACATGGTCGATCACCATATAAGGTGATCCTTCTGATTGCACGTGACCAAGGCATGTTTTACACTATATTGCTGCGTGATCGATGTGGTGGTGTATCCTATATGATTTCTGGTCGTATAGATGCTTGATTAACGGTGGATATGGGTAACTCATAACAATTCAATAGGAAAATCCTTTCCTTGCCGACCGCAGCAGCAGATTGGTTTCCCTGTGCCACATACCTGCTTCTATTCTCGCTAAATTTGGTAATGAATCTATTCTAAATTATGAAGAATTTTTAATTTGTAATATATTCCTTTGTGTACATTTTAATAATAATAAAATAACTGTTTTTGTTTAGTATTTAGTAACAGTTTGGCATAATACCTACCATCATTTCCCATCATATACTATCATACCTACTATCCATTTTCGTTCATTAAAACAGCCTTACCCACACTGGAAAGAAGAAGATGATTTTTGTTGCATTGTAAATTGTCGAAGGTCAGTACATTATTCGCATTTGTGGCAAGCAATTGCAATTGTTGTGTCGTCGTGAATTGGAGTCGTATATTCACATGCTTTGTGCTCTGTTTGCAAAATATCATCTCGTTTTGGAGGAAATTTTCACCCTTTGTACAGTGCCAGTTCGTCATGAACCATACTGCAGGGATTCATGGGAATTCAAGGTAGGCTGTTTCCATCATTCCACATTTCCCGTGATTTTCAAACCCAATTGAATGTGCGTTATATTTTCGCATCCTTGTTGATTTGGTTGACAGTCCATTCCGTGTAATAGAATACGGTACAGTTTTATTATCAAAAATAAAAGGATTTCATTTTCACTTCCTTCAATAAAAATCAATTTCGATGTTTCACATTCGCCAGGCGTCCCGTTCATATTTTTAGGTATCACTTTATGACTCATTTCAATACGTTTCTATTCAAATTTATTTCAGTTCAAAAATGATGGAAGTCTAATTTTATATTTGCAAACATAAGTTTATGTAAAATAAGAGTTTTATTGTTGTATGACTTAACATAAAATAGTACATAATATACCTACAATGGTTACATTTTTGGTAATATAAACATCACTATAAATAGCAAATAACAGTATTTAAAATTTAAATTATTCTTTACAATATGTTTCGTCACATGTCTTTTAAAATTAAAAACATGTTATACTAGCTGACGTGTACCCGGGGTTGCTAGGGGTTATCCTTAGGGGATAGACATATACCATCGCGGACTTTTCTACAGGCCTTTTTAAGATATACAATTCCGTAGTACATTATTTTGATGTATTTCATTAGGTTTACCCAGCGTTAGCAATATAAGCGCCTGAAAATATATTTTTATGACTTGATTACAAAAAACCGACTTTTCTTTATTTTCTATAAATAAAAAATACATGTATTACGTATATAAGCCTTCCGAGAGAAATTCTATAAATGATTAGTGAAAATCAAAATCCGGTGCGTAGTTTAGAAGAACTAAGCACGCAAACAGACAGACGCGGATAGCGTCTTTGTTTTAAACGATTTGGAGAACTGTCGGTATTTCTTGGATAAATATTGCAAAAATAGATAGACGATTATACGACCAATGCATTGCTAATTTATCTTTCCTTGCACTTGATGCGAGAATTTTGGGATAAAAGAAATATGTATACATAGGACAACTTTTCCTAAAATAAACGGTGAATAATTGGTTCACTTATGAACTGTGCCCAGTGCATATGCTAATTGAATTCGTTTTTCTTTTTTTAAAAACTCACTTATTACGTCGTCATAAAATATCCTCGAACTTTGGAGACTTACAAGTAAATTTTTTTCTATTGCAATTATGGAAAGATCAGAAATTCTTTGCTGGTTTTGTGTACTACGCAGATATGAATGAATTCGTTTTACAGCTGAAAACGAGGCCTTACCTGATGGACTTCTTGTTGGAATTGTTGCCAATAACGAGGCTAGTTTAATTAGTTGCGGAAAGGCTAAAGTTAATTTATTTTGTACGCAAAATTCCAAAATTTCTACCAGCGTTTTTGCCTCAAACTCCGACGTACTATATACGCACATTAATTCGTTTTTAAGACGTTTGAAATCAAAAAAGGGCGAGAAAAGCGATTTAAGATTTTTGAATTGCAAGGATGGAAATTGTCGAGTGAATTGACTGAAGAATTCTGGTACTAATAGTTCTAAAAAAGTTAGTTCCTTCATTGATCCATATCTCGCATTGATTTCGCTTAAAATGTTGTCTCTGATTTCTTGAAAAATACATAGATAGTGAAATTTGAGGTCATCAATGTTTCTTTTTCTTTTGGGTTCCCTCGTTAGTTCTATAGCGCTTGTATAATTGGAATCGAAAGAAAAATCTTTCATAAAACTTTCAAAATGCTTAATTTCTCTGATGCAAGATTCCATGTCAGTTGTTCCTTTTTGAACAATTTTAAATAATTTATCCGTTCGTTTATAAATTTGTTCGTAAATATGTAAAAAAAACATGAACTCGAAATCGCTTAGCGAAAATAAAAAAGATTTTGAAGAGCTGACAGTTTCCCCATCCCAACCATCAGGTGAATCGGTAATGTTTTGGAATAATTCTACAAGCTTAAGACGCTCAGAAGAAATTATTTTTATTGTTTGAGAATCATTACCCCAACGCGTGACGGCACCGCGTGGCGTCTGGCGACCACACAATTGGTTGTAAAATTCTGTTCGTTTCGTGCTCGATTGAAAAAAGTTACCTATAGATTTCACAATATGGAAAAAGTTTTTTGTTTCCGGTATCCTCTCGCATGATTTGGACAGTATAAAATTGTATGGACTGCACCAAACAAACATCGCATGTGCACATTGTAGTTTTACTATTTTCTGCACGTCGTTTTTGCAGCTGGACATAAAGGGCGCACCGTCGTATGCCTGTGCTACCAACTTTGAAATGCAATTGAACTCTTTTAATTTATTTATAATTACTTCAGTTATGTTTTCTGCGTTTCTATCCGCGCTCGCATCAAGAAAACCTAAAAATCTCTCAGTGATTATTGTTCCGGTTACATACCTTAAAATAAAACATAATTGTTCAGATCCACTGGCGTCTGGAGTCTCTTCGACTATCAGCGCCACAAAGTCACTTTCGTTAACTTCGCACTTAATTTTATTAATTATGACACAACTAATAGCGTTCACAATATCATTTTTGATTTTATCATCAGACACGCCTCTAAAAACGGTTTTGTGATCACGTAAGTGATTTCCTAAAATACCATCGTATTGAGATACCAAATTGACACATTCTAGAAAGTTACCACGGTTAGTTGAATTAACTGATTTATTATGACCGAGAAATGGCATTTCTTGCTTGGCTAAAAAACAAGTAATGTCTATTAACCTGCGAAATACACAACGGTTCTGTTCTACTATCTCATTATGGCGTAAAATCTCGTCACTGCTTTGAGTGGATAAAGTGGTTTCAATTCTGTCGGATCCAAATTTGCTGAGAGCTATAACGGCTTTGTAATGATCTTGCCTTTGCTCGTGCCTTATGGCCCCATCATTATAATGACATAAATCATTGTAACCCGAGAAGTTCCAGACATTTTGATCAGTAGAAAATAATAAACATGGCCAACAAAACATGCGCTTTAATTTTAGGGATCCACTTAACCACCAAAATCTTTTATATACATTTGGTTTAAAATTCCGATTGTAACCTTGTTTTGTATTGTGAATTATTTTTAAATCAGGAGTTGGCCTTCCATCAGCCACAATTTTCAACTTTTCTGACAATGAACATTTCGAAAAAGTTGTTTCCTTCAATAGATAATAAATAACATCGCTTTGGTCTATTATTTTATGATCTGTCACGATTTTAAATGAATTAGATGTGGAGGTGGGCAGTTTTTTTGTAATGTTTAACTTGCCAGAATTACTGTCGACTTCGCCGTGTGTTCCAGTCGAATGTGTAACTGCAATAAAAAAGTTTCAATTGTATTAATGTTCAAACATCTCATTTACTTACTACAAAAATAATAGCTACATTTCTAAAGATTCAGATCAGTAACATTTTTTTGGGTGTGGTTTTCTTTAATTATATAGTAGAAAGTTCTTCGGACTGATATTTTATGCAAGCATTTAAATAACCGTCTTCGATCAAACTTTTGAGAAATAGCGACAGAAACACGTGTTATCGCTCCGCTTTATTCGAAAACAGACATTCCAATTTTAATAAATCATCTTTCCTGTATAATTCTTACCAGCTGTCGGCTCAACTTGTATGGAATACTCCAAACATTTTCTCTTAACATCTGGCAGATCTGTGTCTATTTCTGTATGCGGTAGTTCACCAACACTCTCTCTTACAGTCTCTGGCTTCATCACGACGCTGACACTATTTGTATGCGGCAGTTCACCATCGCCGTCGCGTCCAGTCCATGGTTCTATATCGATGGTGACACTATCTGGATTAAAAAGACTCATTATAATAATACCTCAGACATTAATGTGAGTATCGTTGAGTAAAGTATACAATGGTTGACATCAGTAGCGGCAGATCAATAATAACGGAGAGTAAAATAGCAAATGTAAAATCAATGTCCAGTGTTTATACTATAGCATGCAAAGTCGTAAACTTTCTAATAAAAGTGTGTTTATCAGAAGCGACCTGCCAGGTAAGAATGTTTGCTGAATCTGTTTGTAAATAATAAAACTAGATAGAGCCATTGATGTATTATATTTAGATGAGAAAATGTGAAAAAGGGGTTCCACTCTTGTCCGGTCAATTAGTCCAATTTGACCTCCACCGCTCTACCGACCGACTGCTCGTCGACCGACAGGAAAGTACAAAATTCGGTCCATGCGCAGAATGCACCGATTAACGCTAGTGGAACACGTTTCGATAATAGCTACTTTAATTGTATATCTCTATAGATAGAGCATAGGAAATCAATTGCATAGCACAAAAACGGTGCTATACAATTCATTCAGTTATTATTACTGTACAACACACGAATTTGAACCCGCGACCTTCGGATTGTCAGTCGAGAACCTTACCTCTTGACCTCGAAATGAAACGCCGTTGCCGTTGCTGTCGTCGTGTCGTTGCCGTAGGAATTAATTAAAGCGCCTATTTCGTGTATTATTCTTACCAGCCGTTTGCTCAACACTCATGGAATATTCAAAACATTCTTGCTTAACATCCGACAGGTCTATGTCCATATCTGTAGGCGGCAGTTCACCTCCTGCAGTACCAGGCTCTGTCTTGACGGTGACATCATCTGGGTCTGGAGGGTCCATGTCCCTGCTGCGAGAGCGTGCAATCAATCAGTCCTGAAAGCAAACTTTATCTTAGTGTCAGTAGCCATGCGGACTGCTGTTTTAATTTGTTTGCAGACTTAATTATAACATCATAAAATTGTAAATGGTAGTGCAGACAGTCACCTCATTGAATTTCGTATGCCTAGCATGTTTAAATGTAACAATATCAGGACTAAGCATTTAAAAAAGCGCTTGTACCTAAATTACATGAAGTTAGGAATAGATACGCAGAGGTGACAGATCTATTTAACTGCATGGAAAGTAGGTACAAGAAAGCTGACTACAAAATGTCTGATGAAAATTTTTTACATGAAAACTTTATATGTAAAAACACAAGTGAACTAAATAATCATTTTAAAAATGTTAATTTTTCAGTTCTAAATATGAACATACGGAGTTTAAGAAAGCACTTTGATGAACTCTGTGTCCTAATCGAAAGTCTAGATTTTTCTCCTAGTATTATTATATTAACAGAGACACAGATGAAAGAGGTAATCCCCTATAACCTGCCAGGATATATAACCATTTCATCTAAATGCAAACATACTGGACACGATGGAGTCACGGTATTTATGAATAATTGTCTCATGAAAACTGCTTTCGAGATTTTAGATTTTAAAACAGCAAATGCTATTAAATTAACATTTAACCATAACAATTATAATTATCTGCTAATAGCTATCTATAGATCACCTTCACTAAATGAATCTCTCTTCAATAACGAACTTAATTCGCTTTTAAAAATGACTAACAGAAATAACTTCAACTTTGCAATATTAACCGTTGATATCAATATAAATATAAATGAAAATAACAAAAGAACAAACTGTATAAATGAGTACTTAGATTGTTTGTCGTGTGCTGGATATCAGTCTTACATAAACTCACCAACTAGAGAAAATCTGAATAACTCCACGACTCTAGATCCTATATTTGTTAAATCACACAAACACTTTAAAACAACATCTTCAACTCTAATAACAAACATTACTGATCATTACCCAACATTTTACGGACACAACATCTTAACTGCAAATTCAAAAAAAAAATCTGAAACAGTTGAAAAAAATATTATTAATTACCTCACATTAAATAATCTACTTCTTTTGGAAAATTGGGATCAAATTCTATCAATATCAAACCCATATTCAGCATTAGAATCGTTTTATAAAACTCTCCAAGAATATATTTCAAAAAGTACAAATAAAATTGTTATATCTAAGAGAAAATATAAAAAAATTAAACCTTGGATAACTGTAGGAATAATAGTCTCCATTAAACAAAGAGATAAACTATACAGAGAGATGCTAAATTATCAAAGAGCCTGTCAAAAAAACAATGTCAGAACAATGTCCTTCGTGAAAACAAAATATTTACTGTATAGAAATTTACTAAATAGGTTAATAAGAAATTGTAAAAAAAAATACTATGGTGAACAAATTGATAATGCAAATAATGATACCAAAAAAACGTGGAATATTATTAACGAAATAACGAATAAAAAAAGAATAGCATCAACTGAGGTGAAGGAGATTAAAATAAATAACAATATTATAACTGACAAATCTGACATTGCAAATAACTTTAACAACTTCTTCACAAATGTAGTAGACCAAGTACTTGAATCATCCAGTAAGATTGCTAATACAGCGCACGTTGACTCATCTCTGCTTTTGGTACCAACAAAAAATTCAATTAACTCATTAGATTATTTTACACCTATCACAACTAATGAAATTGAAAAACACATTGACAGCCTAAAACCAACAAATTCTTCAGGAATTGATAATTTATCAGGTAATACACTAAAAAAAATAAAACAATATATTTTAACTCCTTTGCAACATATTTATAATATATACCTAAAAGAGGGGTATTTCCCAGAACAATTTAAAATCTCCACTATAATACCAATTCACAAATCGGGTGACACGCACATATTAGACAACTACAGACCTATCTCCTTAGTTTCAAACCTTTCAAAAATATTTGAAAAATGTATCAAAAATAGAGTTATGAAATACCTAGAACAAAACAATATTGTGTCCGAAAATCAATATGGCTTCAGAAGTAAATTAAGCACTGAAGATGCAATATTCGATCTGACAAAAAATTTATACACATCTGTTGATCAAAATAAAAAAAGTCTAGCTATATTTTTAGACTTAAGAAAAGCGTTTGATACTGTAAATCACAATCTACTCATAAACAAAATTAATCAAATAGGTTTCAAAAAAGATGCACTAAAAATTCTCACTCACTATCTCAAAGATAGATTACAAAAAACAAAAATAGGGAACTTTTATAGCACAGAAACAGTGATAAAAAATGGAGTACCACAGGGGACTGTGCTTGGCCCAATTCTGTTTCTAATATATATTAATGATTTATGTAATGTTGTAATCCCTGGTAAAATTGTATCTTACGCTGATGATGGCCTGAAACTTTTTTAAATGCAACAAAATGTATTTCATGTGTCTTATCATGGCTAACTTGTAATAGACTTTTCTTAAACTATAATAAAACATTTTACCTAATTTTTTATAAAAACGGTAAAAACAAACCTCCCAATAACCTTAAAATTAGACTACATAATGCTAACTGTAATGAAGTAACATGCACCTCTTGCTTTGAAATTGGAAAAATTGAAAAGATCAAATATTTGGGTATATATGTATATTGACACAAATTTAAACTGGCAACCACAAATTAATAACACCGTTTCTAAATTAAGATATCTGACGTATATATTTTATAGACTTAAGGAAGTACTCAATGTTGACAAATTGAAAATGATTTATTTTTCTCTAGTGCAATCCTCAATTATGTACGGTATATTAGGATGGGGTGGCGCACTAGATACATTTATAAAACCACTACAAATAGTACAAAATCATATTATCAAGGTTATATATAATAAAAAGAGGACATTTTCGACTGATCAATTGTACAAGGAATCTCAACAATTCAATCTCCGTAAACTATTTTTACTTCAAAGCCTGAAATATGTCATGAAAAACCAAAACAAATTTCAAAAATATGAACCAAAAATCAACTTTAGAAGAAATCATGTATTTTATACCCCACAAACCAATACCAAACAAATGCAAACTCATAGTAGCTTTATTGGACCTCGCACTTTTAATCTATTACCAAAAAAAATTCAAGTAACAACTAAACTAGCGCAATACCAAAAAGAATTAAAGTTGTGGCTGTACAATGCAAATGTTGAAGCATTATTCATTTAATTTTTTACTTTTTTCTATTTTGTTTCTGTATAGTTATTAATTTTTTTAAATTTTGTGTTCTTTTACTGATATATATTATCTTTATTTTTACTTTGATTAATTTTTAATATGCACCTCTTGCACAATCTTATAGACTAACTTTAATTATAATCCTACCGTTTTTCTTTATTATGCTTACTGTTTTTATTTTTTTTATTTTTACTGTTATATATTTTTAGGTAGAAAAATCTAATGTATTAACTTATATTACCCACGCACAGGCTGAGCCTTAGTGGGTTCCCTTTTCTATTATTATAAAACTTGTAATGTGAAATATGTAAATTGGGAAAAAAAAAAGGAAATAAAAAAAAATAAATAAAAAAAAGCTACAGTAGTGCAGACAGCCCTGATTTACAAAACCTCATTGAATTTCATATGCCTAGCATGTTTAAATGTAACAATATCAGGACTAAGCATTTTAAAAAAAAGCTCTTATACCTAAATTACATGAAGTTAGGGATAGGTACGCAGAGGTGGCAGGAACGTATGCAGTATCTGCACGGAACGTAGGTAGAAGAAAGCTAAGCTGTAAAATCTTTTCAAAAAAAAAATGTAAATGTTCGTTTGTTCAAAATTTTAAATCTCCGAAAGTTCTTCCCCCGTTGCTTTGAAATTTTGATACAACTTTGCATTCAAATACGGATGTATTTATTCGTCACAGATTACACACGTGACAGCTAAAAACATGTTTTTTTTAAAAACAGCGCCCGTTGAACAAGCATGCTTTGTTTTTAAATAGCTTCTAAATTCTTTGAACGATACAAACTTAAATTACTCTAATTGATACTCCTCTTACTAAACTTAAACGAAGTGTTCTTTAAATAATTTGTATGTATTAAGAATGTCATTGATTAGAATAATTATTGATGAAGGCATACATCTAATAAATAGACATATATCACTAATGAAACAGTTAGTTCATAGTTATTTAGCAAGTTAAAAACTTCATTGAGACAAGTGCACGTTAATGTGAATTGTTTATCAGCAACTGTGAGTTTTAATAAAGGTATGCATCGGCCAACTGGATATTAATTTATTTTATTAAATAAATAGTATAAAAATGTGTGTTTAGAGATCGGCTTGTTGTAACAAACCTACAAAAATAGTACGAACATAACCTCAAAATACAAACATGTACGGTTTCGTAGAAAAACGTTGCTGTACGCAGTATAATTAAATTGCAAAAGGTAGAATACAATTATTATTCTGTAGCCGTACGTCAGAAAACATGAAACCCCAAGAAAAACACAAATCTACTCACGTACAGGGCAAATAATTAGGAATATTGTCAAACACGCCACACCCGCCGCGCAGTTGATAAACGTCAGATGATTTTTGCATAGAAAACAGACAAGTTCACATGAGGCCATAGACAAAAATAAATTTATACAATCTACATATACCGCAGTACTTATTATAAACGCCTATCAAAAATATTCTCAAGGTATTGGCGCGACTCGGTCGCGTAGGCCAATGTCGCTGCTACTAGAATAGTGGTGACGTAATCGCTTCATGTGATAAAGTACTCGCTGCGAGTGACTCAAATAGCTTCTAATAAAGGTAGCGGTGACTCGATTAGAAGTTGGTCTAGCCACGAAAAACACACGAATTTGGCGAATGTAGCGCTGTGTATTACTGATAAGTTGAGGTGAAATAATCACTTCATAACGAACATTGAAACTGATTTTTTAACCTCCTTAGCCACGTCAAACGATTCTAGACCCTCCAATGTCCCTGCATGCATGTTTGTTAGTACGAAATAATGTACGCATACTTACATTAATAGTAACACAAAATAAGAATACATCAGAGTGGTGTTCGCCTGTTGGTTTGGCATCTAAAATGAGGTAATAAAGAAGGAAAACAATATTTACAAGATTGAAACAAAAAAATATACAAGTCGCATACAATTACTAATCAATAAATCACTAATCGCTTTCTCAAGATTACAAATTTTATCTTTGTACTTAAAAGCATTTCACTCGCCGTTACTTACTCGCAATTCCAAATTCCAGTAGCTCCGTGCGATTGTCTTTTGAATGAGTGACTATCGCTCCCCGCTATAATGTGGCACCAACAAATTTTCATGTGTTAAACTTGTATTGTAACCTCATTTGGGTAAACAGTTCGTTATTTTGTTATGTGGGACTTGGTATTCAGTACCCACTCGAATTATATAATAATAATTTATACTTCATGGTCTATGAATTCATTATTGTCTATGTATAACCTAATTGTTGTTTGTTCGTGGCTTTTCACGCGTTTTCGAGTGTTCTAGCCTCTATCCAATTCTAACAGCGCATGCTTTCGTCAAGCAATCGTTTTATCATGTTCCCAAACTTTCATTCTACATAATATCCCATGCACTGTTTAACCCGTGCAGTTAGATCAATCGTCCAAAGCCTGTGACATTTACTGGTGAGTTGTTATGCTCATATTTTCTGTAAGAGTACTAAACACGCTAATCATTTCGGTTGCATCTCAATTTATATCGACCGGTGTTCAAAAAAAAAACTGATCGGATACAGCATACTCAGATGCACACATTCCCTGTGTCTAAGGCGACCTAGCTTTTACGTCAAACGTTACACCTTTCCATTTGACAAGATTGAATATGGCTAACCCAATTACATTACTTACAAACTTACGTAGTGTCACTAACCGAAGAGCCTTTGAACTATCAGTTTGATTCAACCAAAATTTTCGAAGGAATTGATTAAAATCAGCACAAATTATAAAATGTTGATTTTGGGAATTGTTTTAAAAGCGGAATAGCGGATCCAATACATTTATATAGAGATATGAAGGAAGGCAGCGTCATATTACTGTAATCCGACGATTGACGACGATTCTCTCAACCGTTTTTAAATATCATAACTTCAAGGTCAAGATCGTCACATGTATATCCTTACTAGCTGAGGTGTACCCGGCGTTGCTCGACTTTTCTGTACTATTTATAAATATATTCTGCATGTATTATAAATAAAAACCATCCGAAAGAAATTCCCTAAATGATAATGAAAACCCTTATCAAAATCCGTTGGGTGGTTTAGATAAACTGAGCGCATAAACAGACAGACGCGGATAGCGACTTCGCTTTATACTATCTAGAGATTTCCAAGCATTTATTATGTGTACAACTCCATTGTTTAGAAAGAATATTTGAATTAAAAAAAACATTTAAGCCTCATATAAATTTGAGTTCTTTTAAAGCCTTAGATGAATTAAAAGGGAAGTTAGGTTACAGAGACAACGCGCATGGTTCACTGAACTAGGTCCAGTGGACAAAATTGTGTTTTACTATGTTTAGTATAGCACGTAAGTCCGTCGGTCAGACAATCTGTCACCGGCTGCCACAAACAAGTCACTGTAGGCTCTTTTTTGTTTAAAAATGCCTTCCTGTGCTTTTGAGATGTGCACAAATCATTCTCGAGCAAAAACTAATTCTGAAGAAGTTTCTTTCCATTCGCATGTATTCAAAAATCACTCAACAATTCAATAATTACAATTATTCACACTGCTTTTCGAAAAAATAAAGTGAGACAGCGAACGCTGAAACATATAAGTGTTTGAAACACAACCTATTGACAGTACGTCGTACTCTACTACTCTGCTCGTTGTTCGCCGAGAAGTAGAGGAAAATCATCCCACTGACGGGCGAGCATGTCCGCGGCGAGCAGTCTCAGCATGGCGTCACGCGATTTATCCGGTGACATCCAAAAAAAATGCTCGCCGCTCGCCTGTGACGTCATGCGTGAACATGCTCGCCCGTCAGTGGGTCGCTTAAGCTCGCAACTGGTGTCGCGAGGCACGAAACAAAGAAAGGCGTTCATAATAATATAGCTTATTCACCAGTACACGTATTCTTTGAATGGCTCTCTTTCGAATACGTTCCGTTCCAATTAACTATGAAGGATGTTATTTTGTAGCCATTTAATTCATTCCAATTAACTATGAAGGATGTTATTTTGTAGCCATTTAATTCATTCACACATATTCGTTGGTGCTAATTTTTTGTTATGCGTTTCGTTATTCGCTTTTAATCCAAAAACAGGAACATGCTATATTTTTATGATTTTAGGATGAATATATCGTGGCCTTGTATTTATGTCATTGTTCGGTTTCAGGTTTATTTTTGGGCTTGAACTAACTACCATAACCACACAGCGGTGCCATGGATCTACTAAATCCAGACAATGTTTCCATTAAGACGGAGCCAGGGCCCCCAAAACCTTGTGGAGATGAAATGCCGTATGCGAATATAGATTTCGAACTCCCGATTGTGAAGAAGGAATGTTTGCATTATGCGGCAAGTAAGTTGTATTGCATATTTTAAAAATTCAGATGTGCAGAATCCATGTTCATTTTGAAATTTTCGCAGGCAGAACATGTGCTTGTTCACGTCTTTCTCTCTTGCCGTACATTCATGTTACTTATGGAAAGTATTAATCTTAAAATGTATCTCGACAAGATTCTACTAAATAAAGCAAACTTTCACTTACATTGCTCACAAAAAGTTTCGGGTTCCTCAAGTTTATACCTCATCTTTTTTTTATTTATGTATTATATTAATCGCCCATCGGACTTGTTCATACTTGTGTTGATTTTAGCGCAACTGGAGTTATCATGGCGTTAATTTAGCTTATAAAAATTGTAATACCAATGAGTGATATGTATCTATAGATATAAATGAATGTTTCTTTGTTTGTCCCATTGGTATTCATCCGTTTTCAAAGTTTTATCAGATGAATGGTTAATTTAACTTATATAAATTATAATCGTTGAAAGGCATGTTAATATAGAGGCTCTAGATTTGTTGATGACGAGAATTTAGAGAAGGCAATGATTATATAAAGCAGAAAAGCCGATACCGTTAGCGGCGTTAGCTCGTTCCACATACGAGCCGACTTGCACAAAAACGAGTCGAGGAAACGACCCGTTCTTATAAAGTCAACAATAAGCATGAACGAGTGTTCCTCGATCATGTGAACATCGGTACCCAGGGGACCAATGCTGCTAGCTCCTTAGAGCAGGCTGCATTGAAATACCTTTCATATAGTATTTCAGATTGAGATGACCGTAATTTCGAATTTAATAAGCTGTTAGTCTCGGCATAACAATGTACGTATTGTGGTTTTGTTTTTTCAGGTAGCATTAATGTGGAGACTGTTCCAATCAAGGCAGAAACAGGACCCCGAGAAGAAGATAAAGAGGTTATTTCTTATGTGGAAATTGACGTAGACCCCCCGAATATTAAAAGGGAATGCGTAAAGCCCTCTGAAATACTTCCCCACACAGCAGGTAAAACCGACTCTTGTTTTTTAAAATTAACTATTCGTGCTCTACTATTTTTTGCATGTTTATGTATTTATTAAGCCCAATTCATCTTTTTCAGACTCATTATTGACGCACGTGAAGACCCATCCTGTGAGAAAAGGATTCTCCTGTCACCTTTGCAACTATTTCTGCTCTGGGAGGACAACGTTAAAACTGCACTTGCGTACCCATACTGGAGAAAAACCTTTTTCATGTTCTGACTGCACATATGTATGTTCTCGAATGTATAATTTGAAAAGACATATGCTATCTCACAGTGAAGAAAAGCCTTTTTCATGTTCCGACTGCAACTATTCATGTACTCAAAAGGGATATTTGAAGAGGCATTTGCTGGTTCACAACGGAGAAAATCCTTATCCTGATTCCACCTATTCATGCTCTACAGAGGGACAACTGGAAATACAAACTCTTACTCCTGGTACAGAAAAACGTTTTTCATGTTCCGACTGCACTTATGCGTGTTCTAGAATGTATACTTTGAAAAGACACATGCTGACTCACAGTGGAGAAAAATATTTTTCATGTTCCAACTGTAGCTATTTATGTTCTCAAATGGGAGATTTGAAGAGACACATGCTGTCGCATAGTGGAGAAAAACCTTTTTCATGTATAGACTGTAACTTTTCATGTTCTCAAAAGAGATATTTGAAGGTACACTTGCGAGTTCACAGTGGAGAAAAACCTTTTTCATGTTCCGACTGTAACTTATCATTTGCTCAAAAGAGATATTTAAAGATGCACATGCTGGTTCACATTGGAGATAAACCTTTTTCATGTTCCGACTGTAACTTTTCATGCTCTCGAAAGAGATTTTTGAAGATACACATGCTGGTTCATAGTGGAGAAAAACCATCTTCATCTTCCCAAAAGGGATAGTATCGAATATTATTTAAAGAAGCACTTGCTGACTCACAGTGGTAAAAAACCGACAATATATAAAAATGCTACACACCGACAGCTTATTAAATACATTGTATATAATATATGAACCAGCTGATAGGATGTATAATAAAGGTGTGAACACACGCACGTGTGCGACGTCTGTATTACTAAGTTCCCAGGGCGACATGTACACGAAAACATAACCTTTAATTTCAAATCAACTCGTTGGAATGCCTTTCTCCACCTTCATCTTTCTTTCACATGTCCCACGCGGATCTAGACGGCGCAGATCGGCCCTGCATGCGGAGCGTAGAATTGCATTGCTTGTATAATAAAAATAATAATTTGTATTCCAGGATGTGGGGAGGTTAGTGCAATCCCACACGTCCCATATAGATATACATATTTTTTGTACAATAGGTATGTGAAAACTACAAAAATATGTAAAGAAGAATAAATTAACAACAAAAATTTAAGGATTGTAAGTTGTCCAGATATCTGCTTCGCGTATGTTGCATACGTGTGCACAGCGGTTCTTACCATAGTAAAGTTGCGACAATGATAGTAATGGAAAAATAGACTACGAACATATTGCATAACATAGATAATTTTACGTGGAAACTACTCGCATTTTATAGTAAAATTGTTTCAATGTCTTATTAAAAAAAAAAAAATTACCAACTTTTTGAAGAAACAATTTTTTTATTATTATTATTCATAAAAGCACCCGTGAAACTGCCAAAGCAGTTTGTCAGCAAGTAAATTTAACAATATTAATTATAACACATAACGAGAAGCCACAATATAGAAAACATGTAAAGAAAATAACATTTCAAATGACTACAATACAAAGGACAGATAGACTTAACACAGTCAACATACTCAGACACAAAATACACACACTCAGAAAGATTACTATTTATGCAATTACATGCATACAATCAAAGGACACTAATAAAATTGATTTTGAAACATGTTGAATATTTTTATTATTACTAGCAAACTTTTTTTTATTTTCATTTGATTAAAATGATACCGCAAAGTTTGTATGAGTGAGATAATAAATAAGTATGAAAAAAAAAATATATTTAATCATATACAAGTATTAAACCACAAAAATACGTAATTCGTCTTGGTTTGTTTGCATACTTATTGAGTGTAACATAAATGAGCTTTATTGCTATCAAAACGATGGTAAAATAATAAGTAAGGTTTTTTCGTAAAATAAATACAAAAAAATATTGCTTTCCGTTTTCCTGCCTGCCGAATATTGAATTTTCCTAAAACTATTAACGTCCCATGTGATAATCATTTATTTTTTTGGTAAAAAGATTCCCTTCCCTTGCCCGCCCTACAAGCGGGTGGCGATATAGTTCCTCTGTTTTTGCATTGTGCAGGCAGGGGAGCCCTTGTGAGGTATTACACCAAATGAAAATGGAGCAGGATAAGCAACGGGAATTTTTTTTCTGTAGCTAGTCCTACAGAACTGCCCCTTAAGTTCTTTGTCAGTGCTTATTCCGATCAGTTCTTCTAGTCATATGATATCCGATTCTTCAACTTTCCATTTCCACAGTCAAAATGTCCTCAAACTTAGGTTTGAAGTCGGTGTGAAGTACATCTAAATGTTGAACGTTTTTCAAAAACAAGTTGGGGAACTATAAAAATTCGCGGCTTCCAATGTGCAATGTTGTTCAATATATTAATTCTGACGAGGAAAGGAACGTAGACTCTATTTATATACATCAATAAACATTTTTACAATATATAAACATACAAATATCAAATAAGTCAAGCAATTTCTCAGTCTATTATTAGTATTACGTAAACTGTGTTATTTGTGTTAGGTGTATTGTGTCATTTACGGAACTCCTTAATATTGAGTTGAGGTAAATGTGGGTCCGCTCGTATGTAACCCCATTTGAATCTCGTGGACCCTCAAATTTTTGACATAGACCCCCCAGCAAGCCGATATCTAGGGGTCCATATACACCACTTTGGGAACCTCTGATCTAAACCATCTTCGACAGAGAATGGCATCTGATTTGGATGGCATGTGACGTCACGCAGCAGCATCCCTCACGCTTGACAGTAAAAAACGGGCTGCTTTAGGTTGCGTCCTCATTGGCCGGTATGAAAAATTCCCATCGGAAGCGAAATTTGTACATGTTTTTGTATAGCATACCAAAAATGAAAACGATATTATGGATATTCTCCTTTTGTCTTCCTCTTTGTAACTTCCTTCTTATGACTATAAGTCTACTAATGAGATAATATAATATATTATCTGATTAGGTAATAATAATAACTATTATAATAATATTATTATGACAAAATTAAAAAAATAACTTATATCATTGATGTCGCTATTCCAAATTCCTGTAATATTCAAAAATCTGTTTCTGAAAAAATAAGAAAATACATAGATTTCGGAAATGAGATAAAAGGAAGTTGGCATTCTCAGACTATAAAAATATTATCATTTGTTATTTCGGCTACTGGCATTATACCTAGCTCTCTCATTCAAAATGTAAGCGTATTAGATCTCTCAAAGAATTTATATATTATAAAAATCATTCATTTTAAATACATGTAGGATTACGAAAGATTTTTTTAAATATTTATATTGAGGCATTATCAGTAGGATTTATCGGTCCAGTTAGGAGTTCTACCAAGCCGAACCCTGATATAAAAATATCTGGAGTCGGTGAATTATTTTCCCATTCGATCTCTGGTGAGTTGACGTGTTGTTCTTGTATTATTTTGTATTTATTATGCTTATATAATGCACTTAAATAATGTGGTTTGAGTAGATGATCATTTGTGGAAAAATGTGTGGAAAGGTTTAGTTTTTCCTGTGGAGAAGATTTAACCCGGACATAAACTCGAAAATAATAATTGTAATAGCGTATATATACGCCTAAAAAGGCTTTTACACAAAAGCGATACATGATGCAGTGTACATAGGAGAATATCTGTATTATACAGGAGATATTGACAGTAAATAGATGTAATCCATTGTAAAGAAGGTACAAAATACACAGTTGTAAAATTGTGATTACAAGTATAATGAGAAAATATTAAGAAATGATCAAAAAAAAAAGAAAACTAAATTTAAAAAAAAACTAAATATGAAGCAATATTAGTGAAACGTAAGTGTAACATAAAGCAAAAAAGAAATTACAACAACACTACATATAAGACAAATCATTAGAACTAATTTACCAACGCTACTCTAATTTGTACGATTCGACAAAGTGACATATACATATAATTATTATTATAATAATATTATTATAAAAGTAATATTAACATTGTAATGTTATAATACTAGTTATAATTATGGATATAGTTAATTTGAAAATAAATTATGGACATCGAATTATGTTTGTAGCTAGTTTAAAGAATGTACTATGTTAATTTGTATGTTGAATTATTATATAAGTATGTTGTAGTTTATTTAAGAAGACTTTGAAAACTGTTCACACATCACCTTTAAACATTATTTTCTTTTTACATGAACTTACTCCTCCCATAAACACGACTTCCTGGAGCTCACCTTATGTAGTAGTAGAATAAAATTATATTTATTTTGCACACTGTTATAATTTGAAACCTTGTATTATTTTGTAATAAATAAATAAACTGTATCGAAAATTATCTATATATTTTTCTAAATAATATAAAACAAAGTGGCCATCCACGTCTGTCTGTTTTTTTTTATTATTTAATATTTGAAAAAAAAAGTTTTTACATAGATAAGTATACAGGATATAAACAAGATATAAAACAATAGAAATTAAAATAGCCTTTCCTCACCATAAAGAGACAATGCTCTTGTGTTTGGTGAGGGAATTCTAGTTCAATTATGTACATGTTAGTATTAAGGTAAATAAATTATTAAGAAACAACACAAGATCAATATTACTTCTAGATGTAAGTAGTGAACGTATTTTGGACTTATAATAGTTTAAGGTAATTTTTTAATTTAAGGTGAAATTCCTGAATATTTTCGATATTTTTTAAATTTAATGGAAGGTTATTAAAATAAATTATGCCTAGATAAAGATAGGTATTTTGAATGAGCTTAGTGTTAAATTTTGGGATTTTAATAGTTTTCTGGTATCTTGCTGATGTATTGAATTGCAAGTTTTTTTTGTAAATTTGAAGTATTGAATATTTTTGATACATTTTGTCTACTGTAGGTACTTTGAAAATTGTAATAAGAATTTCGGTAGAAAATTTTGACGGTTTTTTTAAAATTACTTTGATTACCAATCTTTGAACTACTTTAAGTGGGTTCAAAATTTTATTATATGTTCCTCCCCAACCAATAATACCATATTGTAATATAGATTGAACAATCGCATAGTACACTCTTTTTAAATTTTCTAGTCTAAGAATATTTCTAAGTCTTATAAATATATAAATACATTTTCTAATCCTTTTGACGAGTTCACAAATATGTGTTTTCCATTTAAAATATTGATCTATATATACACCAAGATATTTGATTTTGGATGTTGGACTAAGGATAGGACAAGTTTGATTGCAGTTAGTTCTGCCACATGTGCGTTGGTGTTTTATAATGTTTAGCTCTGGTTCTGATTTAAATTTATTGATTGAAAATGTGATAAATTTTGTTTTTTCTGTGTTTAAGGAGAGAAGATTTTTATCGAACCAAATTTTCAGTATATTAATATCAGCATTTGCCAAGTTATTAACAGTATTCCAATCCGTACCTTCGATTATTATGACAGTGTCATCAGCATACAATATTATTTTCCCGTTTAGTTTTTGTATGAATATGTCATTAACGTAGATGATAAACAGTAACGGACCCAGAACTGTACCTTGCGGTATGCCGAATTGACTCGTTTTTGGCAAGCTAAACACATTGTTGATTTTTACGACTTAGTTCTTCTAAAGTACGCAACGGATTGTGATAGGGTTTTCACTATCATTTAGTTAATTACTCCCAGAATGTTTATATACATATATACCCTGAAAATTCCTAAGTTTGTTCTTATTAGTGCCAGGAGTGTTTAGAGAGTAGTTTGAATTGTAGAAGCAAAGTTATCCGTGCACGGAAATGAAATAAAAATCAAATATGGATAAAATGTGGATTTCATGACATTGCATGAAATTAATAGTGAAAAAGTCAAAAATGAAATAATGTTTTGTGGTAAAATTCAGCGTACATGATGAACAATTCTGAAGATAATACATGACTTGGAAATGAATGGTCGAAGAAGTAGATGACATGGAACGATCGAGTAAAAAAATACTTGTTTATAATACAATAATAGTATGTCCACTCCAAACCCTCAAACTCACCAAACAAAAACTAATAAATTGGTTATTAATTTGATGTTTAAGCTATTTTTCTGTACTAAATAAATAAACATCCATCTTCCCAATTACAGTTCCTGACTGACAAATATTTTTATAACAAAACGATTGCTTTCACTTTGTCTATGGTTAACCAATCTGTCACCGCGATTCGGAATTCTGATCGTAATTTTATTTATTATCCTTCAAGCTGCTAAACAAAGTGATATAAACCACCTCAATAATGTAACTGTTATTAATATTTCGCGCTGCAAATTATATCTACGCTAGAAATAACTTTCACCCGCGGGATTTTTTCATGGGATTCTTTCTATAATTAGCATAATTCTGAATACGAATACGAATTATTTGGAACTCCTCTGAAATACTATAATAATTCTGTTCCAGGCTCTGTTTCTTGTGAGCTAAAATATACAACCAAAGACCACAGCATTACTTGTTCACATCCTAACAGCGCCATGGACCAGCCTAGTACAGACATTGTCCCTATCCTCATCAAGGTGGAGCCAGGAATTGCAGATGAAATTGAATGTGGAACGGCTACCTCTTTTATAGAAATAGAAGTCCCAAATATTAAGAATGAATGTTTGAAAGTTTCCGAGATGATTCATCAAAAAACTGGTAAGGAAGGTGCAAAATAAATTGTAGCATTTACTAATATCTAATTCCACTTTCGAACATACATACATATTTCGATAAGGACCTCTAATCTCTGCTATTTCAGGTTTATTTTCTCATTGTTCTTATCTTTGTCACAATATAATACATACACAGTTATACTTTGATGTCTTTAAAAGAAAGACGCCATGTTTTTTTGCTATTCGGCCGTCAACTATTTTCCATGGGGATTCTGCAAACTTAATTGTTTAATGACATTTTATAACTATTATATTTATTTTAATTACGAACATAGATACATTATGTTATTAAACACACTGTTTTCGGTCGTCGGTGCATGGGTGCGTGATTTTAAATTGTGTTTCTGCGTAATGCGTAAAATTATTCAAGTTCAATGAACTTTTACTTTTCAAAATTGGAACAGATAAGTACAAATAAAAATAAAAAACGTAATTTAAATTTTTTGTAATTTCTTAAGTTTAATTAGTATTTTTAAAAACCTACTGAACTTAGTAACTTTATTGCGTTTTTATTTTGTGATTTTTACACTATTTTTATTTAATAAATATTTACAGGACATTACATTTTCTTTTGACTATCACACTAGGCGAACGCCCGTGTTGTGGTAGTCATACATATAATACTTCATTAATAAAATATAATAATTAACAGATAAAAAGTAATAATATGAAAATCTAAGATAAAAACAATTAAGAATAAATAAAACTATATGCAAATATAGAAATTAAAAGTAAGGTGAGAAGTAAAGAAGAATAATATTTTGATGGAGATAGAACTGAAAGTTGAAATGAAAATTGTAGGTATTCTGCTACAAGAGTACATGTTTAAAATTCTTGCCATGTAAGAAATTGGAAAGAAGGTGTGATAGAGTAAGTTTTTTTTTATATATAAATATATATTATTTTTTTAATAGTTTTATGAGTTTAAGGAGTCTTTGTAGAAAGCTCGTCCCCTTTTAAATATCCAATGTTTTACTCGGGCAGTAAAAATAGAGTTAGAATTATACGACTTTATGTCGGTACTCAATGCATTATATATTTTCGCAGCGATGACCCAGAATCGGCGTTGAGCGAATGGGGTATTTGTTTTAGGAACCAAGCAACCCAGGTTTGATGAAAAACCGGTGTGTACTTGATGTTCTATAGCCACTAGTAGGTTATTTTTCCGTATATAACATAAGCTTATCTTAGTAAATAACTGTCGAATATCTAAGACCCTGATTTTAGCAAAGAGTTCATTTGAGGGATTGGTAGGTTGGCAATTAAATATAATTCTCAAGATTAGTTTTTGAACTTTAATAATTGGATTGATAATGGATTCAGCACAACCACCCTATCCCACTATACCGTATGTTGCTATGGATTGGAAAAGGTCGAAATATACGCTTCTTAGAGTCTGTAAATCTAAGATGGACCTAAGGGAGCAGAATATATGGCAGAGTTTGCGGAGTATTTTTTACAGTGTCACTGATATGGGCTTCCCAACGTAGCTGGTTATCTATGATTATTCCCAAATATTGAACTACCTTTGTTGATTTAAGGAACAGAGCACGCGCAATTAATATTAGGTATGGTTTCTGAAGTGTGTAAGTTGAGTGAATGATTGGTTTAGGGCAGTTGTTAGGTATATTTTGTTTGCGCAAGGAAAATGTCATATATTGTGTTTTATTGATGTTAAGTGTGAGGAGGTTAGTATCTAGCCAATGCTTTACTTTTATTAGGCCATTATTAGTTTTGTTAATAACTCATTGCCATGTCTCATCTTCGAATATTAAGACAGTGTCGTCTGCAAATGATAATATCTGTTCCTTAATATTCATGGTACATAGCGAGTTAATGTATATAAGAAACAAAATTGGTCCTAGTATACTACCTTGAGGAACACCATAGGACACAGATAATTTTTTGCTTATATGTATTTTATTAGAGTGGATGAGAGTTTTTTGTGTTCGGTTTATTAGATAGTTTTCAAACAATGTGTAAGCTACTCCTGTTATTCCAACCTGCTGTAGTGTTTTCAGCAGTAGGGGATGAGATACCATATCCAATGCTTTTGCGAGATCGAGAAGAATAGCAAGTGGTTTACGACCAATGTCAAGATTATAAGAAACGATCTTTGTGAGGTCGGCAATTGCATCTGAAGTGCTCCTACCTTTGCGAAAGCCATATTGATTGTCCGTTAATATGTTGTTATCTTCGAGGAACTTATGGAGTCTATTTTTCACAGCTTTTTCTACAATTTTAGATATTGTACTTTTTTTTTTTTTATATTTACTCCACACAGGAGGCCCTGAAGAAAATAATTTCCCTCAGGGCCTATGTCATCTTTGGGGATGCTGTGTGGAGGGTCTTTTTGTGGAGAGGAAGGAGTGAACATGGGTCTTGAAAAGTCCCATGTTGTAGGAGGGAGGAAACACAGAGGCCGGCAGTTCGTTCCACAGCCGAGCTGTTGAACTTAAGAACGAATCGTAGAAGTGACCCGTTCTCATGTGACAAGTGTCAACTGTGTACAAATGTTGGGCACGCGTTTGGCGTGTATCCCGACTACGCACCGGTGCCGAAGGGATCAATGACGCTAGTTCCTCAGAGCATCTTCCATTGTAATACCGATAGAACAAGGACAGCATACCTACCTGACGCCTGTGCTCTAAAGATTGCAGTCCGTTTGTTAAGATTGGGGAATCTATCAAACGGACCGCCCGTTTCTGCACAGAGTCAAGGGTTTTTTTCAGGTATTTTGGGGCTCCAGACCAGAGATGGCTGCCAAATTCGACAGTAGGGCGCACTTGCGATTTGTACAGGGTGAGCAGTTGTGTACTATTAAAGTATCTGCGGGCCCTGTACAGTACGCCCAGCTTCTGAGAGGCCAACTTTACTCTGGCTTCGATGGAGCCCCCGTACCTGAGCTGGTCACTTATAGTTACACCAAGCATATCAATGGAAGGCCTGTTCGGAAGATTGCTTCCGTTGAAGGAGACTAGATTATCATTTGGATCCCTTTTAGACGTAATCAGACAGGATTGGGTCTTTGAAACATTAAATTCGACGAGATTATTTTTACCCCAGGAGGAAATACTCTCGAGATAACCGTCCATTCTCTGCATCAAAGCCCTCCGAGCCGTTGGAGTTTGTGTGCCCTTTGGGGGCTTGTCAAACAAAAAGCTATCATGAACTGTACTGTCATCCGCGTAACAATGAATCGGTGCACATGTCAAAAGGTCATTGATGTGCAACAAAAACAAAGTCGGAGACAGAACCGATCCCTGTGGGACGCCAGCATTTATGGAGTGCGAGGAAGAGGTGAAACCGTCAGCAACCGCCTGAATCGACCTATCCCTTAAAAAGTCAGCAATCCACGTACACAGGGATGCGGGAAGTCCGTAAGAATGCAATTTGTTGACAAGTCCTCGGTGCCAGACCCGGTCAAAGGCCTTGGATATGTCTAGTGCGACCGTTTGGGTCTCACCGTGACGTTCCAGGCACCGCCCCCAAACATGCGTCACATACGCGAGAAGATCACCGCACGAGCGGTTCCGCCGGAATCCGTATTGACGGTCGTTGATAATTTGGTTCTTCTCGAGGTATGTGAGCAGTTTGTCGTTGATCACACGTTCCATCACTTTGGACAGAACTGATGTGATCGCTATGGGGCGGTAGTTGGCCGGGTTGGAGCGGTCACCTTTCTTGGGAATAGGGTGAATTACCGCTTTTTTCCAACCAGAGGGCACAGTGCCACACTTCAGGGACATTTTGAAGAGCTTTGTCAAAACTGGAACTATTTCTGCAGCACACCTCTGCAATACCAGGGCAGGTATTCCATCAGGTCCACTAGCTTTGTTTACATCGAGCCCCCGTATGACGTGGAGTACATCCCGATGCCGGATCCTCAGCTTTTTCATATAGAAGCCGCAGTGAGGAACCGACGGCGGAACAGCACCCCCGTCGTCGAGGGTCGAGTTTTCCGCAAACATTTTCCCTAAAAGGTTTGCCTTTTCGGTGGCGGTGTTTGCTAGTGAGCCGTCAGGTCTGGTAAGAGGTGGCAAACTGGGTTTGCAAAAATTTCGACCTATTGAGCCCGCAAGCGACCAGAATGCTCTGCTGCCATGCGGGCAGGCAGCCAGCTTTTTGCTGATCTGTAGGTCGTGTTCGAATTTTGATCTATTGATGATTCTCTTGCATTCCTTTGCCGATTTGTTGTATGCTGATCTGCTTTCGGGCGTTCTAGATGTGTTGTAGGCTCGGTAAGCCGCGTTTTTTCGTCGAACTGCTTCGGAGCATTGTCGACTGAACCACGGCTTTGAGCCCACACCAGTTTCTTTAGTAGTCGATTGTATGAAGCCATCCATCGCCGATTTGATGACTTCACCAATCTCCTGGGCACATCTTGAAGGGTCCGAAGTCCGAAAACAAACAGCTGACCACGGAAAAGCATTGAAATGGGCCCGCATACCGAACCAATCTGCTGACCTATAGTGCCACACTTTTCTCCTCAGCCTCTCATTGGTTGGTCTGAGGCTAACGGGGATTGATGTCGTCACTAGGCAGTGGTCAGATGATCCCAGAGGCGCTGTGACGTCAATCTTATAACCGTGTGGCACAGTAGTTAAGAATAGTTAAGAATAGGTAGAAGAACAGATTGGAGCGGTGAGTCTGGACATCAGGAACCCTTGTAGGCTCCTGAACCAATTGCTCTAATCCGTAGCAAATGGCAAAGGATTCCGCCTGTCGGCCAGCCGAGTAAAGATATCGGTCGGTAGTTATTTTCAGATAATTTGTCACCTGCTTTGAAGATTGGGATTATTGTGGCCTGTTTTAGGGAACTATGAAAAATGCCAGTTTTAAAGCTTAAGTTGATTATCTGTTTAAGATGGGAGACAATATATTTTTGGGTGTGTTTTACATATATTAAGTAACTACTCTTCATACTATGCACTATTAAATTAAATAAATCATATCAGTTGAGCGATAAAATAGGTAATAAAATAAATTTATTTTTTAATAATTCCTTATTTAAATAGCTTTTTTATTTTGTTTAAATGCAGGCGTCGTAGGCTCGATTCCTCCGCTCGCTAAATCCTCTAACGTTGCACAAATTAATAATAATAATGTTAATTTTCTGTATCGCCATTTTCGTAACAAAATCACCCCAAGGGCGCAACAATTTTTTTCACATATACTGCTGTAGTAGGAGTTTTTCAAATATTGTCAGATTATTTGTACGCTGGGAATGTTAGTCTGGTAAAAAAACATATTAAAATTGAATTTGCAGACCTTAATTTCCGTACGTTAATATTTTTTCAGGAATACATCCTGCAAATGACAATGATGCACATGGCAATCAACAGCGTGGCTCCAACAAGAAGCGAAAGCATAACCAGTCAACATCAAATACACTCTCTTGTCACGCCTGCAGTTACTCAACTTCAAAAATATCTAATCTCAAGAGGCACCGCTTAACTCACACCGGAGAAAAACCATTCTCGTGTTCAATTTGCACGTTTTCGTGCTCCGTGAAGTCCAGCTTAAAAACTCACTTAATTACTCACAGTGAAGAAAAGCCGTATTCGTGTTCCCTATGCAGCTATTCGTGTTCGCACAAGTCATCGTTAAAAATTCACATGATGTCTCACCGTGGAGAAAAACCTTTTGCGTGTTCCGTCTGCAACTATTCGTCTTCCAAGCAGTTTTCTCTGAAGAGACACATGCTGACTCACAGTGGGGAAAAACCATTCTCGTGTCCCGACTGCAACTATTCTTGTTCGATCAAGTCGAATTTAATTAATCACATGCGGACGCACAGTGGTGAGAAACCATTCGCATGTCCCCACTGCAGTTTTACTTCCTCAATACAATCGAATTTAGTAGATCACCTTCGTACTCACAGTGGAGTGAAGCGATTTCCGTGTCCTGACTGCAACTATTCATGTTCGAAGAGAGCGATTCTGGAAAAGCACTCTCTGACTCATTGTAGTTAAGTTGCGCACGGCGCTAACAATCCTTGTAAGTATTATATTCTGGATGCGAGGGATATAAATACGATTTACTTCGTGACACATTTTACTTAATGTGTCATAATTACATTTTATTCACTTGTAACGTGTTCAATGACAAGATAAAGTGGCGTGCCAGGCCCCAGAGTTCCTGGTAACATACCACCAACATGACCTAACCTAACCTAACAGTAAGACTTGTTAGTTGTTGAGACAACATATCGCTAGTTAAGGACCATCAAATTAATGCGAAACAAAGTCGCAGCAATTAAAGCATTACAAGTCGTAAAACGGCGACGTTCACGAGCGCGTCGACCGAGAAGTGAAATCTGGTGAAATCGAGAGAAACAAGTACTTAGTTCTTATTTATTTCTTGAGTTAGCTCGCATCATTGTGTATGCTTATAATATACAAACATATGACACATTGACGTTTGGAAAACATATTTTATATACAAAAGAAATTGGCTGTATAAATGACATTAAATGGGTACAGTGTCTATCTTACTAGGAAATCCTGTTTTGAGAGCAGGTCCAGTTTATCTTCAGAATATTATTTTTTTTTTATTACTATGTATGTAAAAGCCCAATGGGCGTATAAATAAATAAATAAAATAAATAAATAACACAATCAGTTTACAACGGAAATAAAAATGTAAATCAAGTTTTCAACATAATATTACATTCAATATAAAAATAATCGACATCGTACCATTATTGTTAATGCATATTTATAAACAGGTTTTGACATAATCGTTGATACTTGATCTGTCTTGGCTGATGATTCAAGAGTCGCTGTAAATAGTGCAGCGCGCACGTCGGTCCAGCTCGTCAGCGCTACGTCTTCGGTCGACCGACAGTGCGCGCGGCACCATTGCCTTAGTTTCCAATTTATACTATGTATATTTATTAATTATATTTAAGATAGATCCAAATTTTAAAGACACCAAAAGCCGTAAAACGGTGACAAAAAATTGATGAGCGTTGACATACTGAGAAGTTAAATCAAATTAAGCAAATAGGTAAGTACCTAGCGTTCATTTATTAATTAATCTTGGGCCCACATTATCGTGTGTGCTAATAATTTATGAACAAAAATCAATGTATTGACATTTTGCTAATATAATTTATATTTCAATATTTTGTATGTAGTGTGTATGTTAAAACGTTAAGAAATAACTTTTCAATCAATTCAAATGAGAAATATCTTCTGTTGACCTGAAGCCTCCTGCCGTCGCAGGATTAATCCTCTGGTAGCTAAATCTCTGTCACTGCACAAGCAACGTTTTCCTATTATTATGATGGAGTAAGAGAAAATTAATATCGACCCTCAGGCGTATGTGTGGTAAAACCATGTACGATCGAGTGAGAACTGTAGAGATCCGCAAATAGTGTATGGCTGATGTAAGCGTAATAAGTAAGATCAAGAAAGGTACGCACGCTTAGATGGTTTGGGCATATTGAGCGAATGAACGAAGAAATGAATGTGCGGAGAGTATGCGATGCAAATGTGAATGGTAGCAGAAGTCGGGGACGCCCGAGGAAGACATGAAGAAGAGGAAGACCAAGTGAATCAGATACTTGAGTCGGGCCATGTCAAGAGTCAGAACAATAGAAGAGTATGTATGAATGTGAATGAGGGTCCGTCCTCTCTGCCTACTCCTGCGGGGAAATGGCGTGATGTTTAGTTTGTTAGTTAGTTAGAATTTTGGCTTTGGCCTTGACTGTGCAGAAACGGGCGGTCCGTCTGATAAATTCCCCATCTTGACAAACGGATTGCAATCTTTAAAGCACAGGAGTCAGGTGAGAATGCTGCCCTTGTTCTACCGGTACTTCAATGGAAGATGCTCCGAGAAACTAGCACCATCGATCTCTTCGGCACCAGTGCATAGTCTGGAAACGCGCCAAACGCGTGCCCAACGTCTGTTCACGGTTTACATTTTGAGTTTGACAGCTCGGCTCTACGGAACGATTTGCCGGATCTGTGTTAATAAAAGTGAATGTTCACTCTTTCTTCTCCTCAAAAACGTCCTCCACACATCACCCTCAAGAATGACGTAGGCACCTAGGGAAATTGTTTTCCTCTTTCCCAACCAAATACAAAATTAAAAGGTAGCCTGAAATGTTTTTATTCTTAATTTATAGATTTTCAAGGAGTCTTGTAATTAAGTTAAATTGTTAGGATAATTAATAAATTCTTTCCTATAAAACTAGAAATATTTTTATCTCTTAGTGGTGTTTTTTAAGGTTAACCTGTATATTAGTTATAAAAATTATGCTACATTTTATTGTGTTTTTAAATATTTTTTTGCTAAATTAACGAAGACATTATGAAAGAAATAAAAACATAGTAAGTACATTAAAAAATAGTTTCATTGGTGCCTCACTAAGTTGATCGGTTGACAGAAAAGATATAAGAAATCAAAAAATTACCAGTCATATTGTTTGTTTTAGGCTGTTTATGACTTTGTAACTGTGAAAGGATATACGCTGAAGCAGATGGGGATAAACCACTCTCGTGTTCCGTCTGTAATTATTCAGTTTCTCAAAACTTACAATTGAATTAAGTTTTAATTCCTATATAAATTAATGTTTTTTTTTTTTTCTTTTTCACTTACAAGCTTTTTATTTCCAGAAAAAAATAATTAAAATAACATTTTTCACTTAGTTAACTAGAATTTTAATTCTATTTCACTGTGCTACAGTGCGATGTTATTCACTTTCAATGTGTGTTATCGTATTGTCTTACTTTTGAATGTGTGTTATCTGTGTGCTATATTGTCTTGTACTTTTGAATGTACGTTATCGTATTGTCATTCAAAGTGTTAGTGTACTTGGGACGCTTTAGTGAGTTCTATGATTGTATGTAAGAGTCTGTTATTTATTTTATATAACGGGAGACTTATATTGTATTATAATTGTATATTGAGATAGAACCTGCAGACAAGCAGCCATGTGGCCGTTTCGTGGGACTATCTATACATTGTCTAAAAAAAAAGTGTAATTTTCAGTCAATAAAGGTCAGCTTGATAAAAAAAAGACGGATCTGAACACATTCGAGAAAACTTAGTCAAATACGAATTAATTAACGAATAGAGGATGGAATGAAACAGACCAATTATAAAGGTTCACAGACGGTTGAATTGGTAATATACAACTAAGTATTTAGTGAATGTAGACTAAAATATAAAAAGCAGGACTAAGTAACAAAATTAAAACTGGTTGGATACAGGTTTTGGCATTGTAGCGGGATGGGGAAGGAAAGGATGATGGAATGTTGCCGCGCAACTGAAATTAAAAAAATAATAAATTAGCAATTTAAAGGTACAATTAATTTAATCATCACGATTTTGTGCTATCCATACCTAAAATGTGATACAATGAACTTCTGTAACGATAGTAACTAGTAGTGAATATGTCAGCATGTATGTTTATATTTGCAAGTTTTTTGTTGTACCAACTGCAGGTTCTGTTCATGAATTCGTTTTGATTGGAGTTGGTGTTGCATTGTTAGTATAGAAAGGGGTTTTTCGTCTGCTATATCGAAGCGGTGCGTGGACATTTATTTTGTTTACCAACTCCAGGCAATCAGCTTTTGAGAATTTTGTAAAGGAGCATCTGATCAGCGACAAGCCTCCTGTTGTAATTTCGTGATTCGAAAACGTTTCTCGATTTCATCGTAAGAGTTGTATATGTTGGATGATTTAAAATTGAGAAATTTTAAAACAACATTCTTATCTAATAAATTGTTATGTCAAATACCAAAGTGTTTGCTTTCTTTGACTGTTGTTTCATTTCAATTAACTTTCCGGGTGGGCTACAGAATTTCCAATCGAACGATCGCTTGTGCAAAATTTATATTCATCCTAAAAATGTGGGATAAGCGGTGAAATCTAAGTGGATTCACTGGCTTTGTGAGGCAGTAAGCAGTTCGCGTGTTTCTTTATGAATGTTTTGAGAAATTAAATTAGTCAAATTGAAAACTAAGCACCCATCGCTCGACTATTTAGGGACTACAGACTCCCCATATATTGAAACATTTTTAATCTTTATTTTAACCTAGATTGCATGAAGTTGGTAAAACAAACTTGGACGTGGCCAATGCACGGAATGTATTCGTGTTCACGAAAGTCGCTACTGAACCGGCACATCTTGACTCATAGCGCTGAAAAGCCAATTTCATGTTCCTACTGCAATTATGCTTGTTCTAATAAGTCGTATTTAAAAAGCCACATGATTACACATAAAGACGAAAAACCTTTCCCTGTGTTCAGAGTGTGACAATTCATTTTTTTACTAAAAACATGTTTAACGATATACATGCTGACTCACGGTGGAGAAAAATCTTTTTCGTGTTCCGTCTGCAACTATTCATGTTCCCGAATATCACTATTGAATAGGCACCTATTAAGCCATAGCGTATAAAAACCTTTCTTGTGTCTGGACTGCGAATATTCATCTTCAAATAAGTCTTATTTAAAACGACATATGTTGTTTCACAGGGGATAAAAACCATTCTCATGTTCGAAGTGCAACAAATCATTTTTAATCAAAGCTGGTTTAAAGTTGCACATGTCCACACACAGAACTGATAAGTCATTATCGTGTTCTGCGTGTAGCTATGGATGTTTTAAAAAGTTTCAATTGAGAAATCACATGCTGGCTCACGGTGTGGAGGCGTCTCCTGCCCCGACTTCAACAAGTAGGAACATGATGTCGCACACCGGAGAAAAACCATTATCGTGTTCCCACTGTGCTTATTTATTTTCCCAAAAGTCATATTTGAGAAGTCACATGCTGATTCAGTGGGAAGAAACCATTATCTTGTTCCGACTGCAACTATTCATGTTCAAAAAAACTGGTCTTTAAAAAGACATATGCTGACTCACGGTGGAGAAAAATTATTTTCATGTAACGACTGCAACTATTCATGCACACGCAAGGCACAAATGAAAAAACATACGCTTCACAGTGAAGAAAGTCAATCTAATGTTCTGAATGCACATGATTGTGTTTACGAAAGTCATATTTAAATAGCCACCTGCTGAAGAATCGCGGACTCAAAATTTCGGACTGCAATTTCAAAGAGGCACCTTCGGACTCACAGTGGAAAACTTATATATTAACTGCTTGTATTCCATGCACTTACTACAAAGTATGTACTATGAGGAAAGTGCAGCAAAGGTCACGTGCGGGCGGAGAGCGATTTGACCGCTTGTATGGCTCATTACCAAGAGTCATAAAAATAACTTTTTTATTACTCTTTTTGTTTAAATCCAGTAAACCCGAAAAATTTTAAAGAAACTTTCCAGTCTCAGGATATCTAGAAAAAAAGCTATTACGTACCAAATGTGCTAAAACGGGTTTGTCTTTTACCTGATAGCGATAGTGAATAATCTTTGTTACAATGTTTATTAAATAGAATTATGATGCAATAACCTAAAATGAATTTTATTTTTTGATATCCTGAATTTATTTTTATACAAGGAAATCTATCCTTCATTGTGCTTATTTTAGTACTCTTTTTTTACACAGTATTGCATGGTACGTATCCACCATGTAAAAAGGGAGTCTGGTGTAATCTATGATTTCGAAAATATCATTGAGGTTGCGACCATCGTAAGATTCTTAGATTAAGGATTGCGAGGGGCTAGACATATCTGTTAAAAGAATACCAGATGATAGGACGCTGTGAGTGAGTGGGTATCTTAGTGAAAGTAAGCAGTGCCCAGAGAGGAAGTGGTTCGAATTCGAGTAGGACAGAAACCGCTTGATACCATGTCGCCGATACACTTAAAAATCTTTAAATCACAATTAGTCTATCAAATTATATGCTATACGTAATTAATCAAGAGAATTACATAGTGATATAGCAACAGATCCTGAAACACATCTGAAAATAAACATCCACCACCTCACTCAGAGCCACCAGTCAACGAAATGACCACCGCTAAGGAACGGACTCAGTATTTACGTTGATCCCCCTCCACTACTCACCAGAGGGAATTCCAAGATGGCCGACGCCTCCAACCAATCACAGCACAGCATAGCCCATTGATATTTTGATCAAAGAATGATTACAAATTCGACTATTTTTGATAACGTCTGACTAAATTTACGGGAAAATGGTCGTAAATATAACCACGAAACAAATATCAACATCAAGAAATGATTATATGCTAACATAATAACATGAAAAATTACACCCAAATATATTTATTGCTCTTTGGGAAATGTTCAAACAAAAGATGTCCAACTTCAAATCCAATATGTAAATTTGTATATTTTATTATAAAATAAATAAACAAGACTTGAGGTATGGTTTAGGTAAATTGAACTGACTTGGTTAAAGGTCCAACTTCAATACAATATTACATTGCACTCAGTAAGCCAACCGCCGAGAGGAAAAATACCTAACAAATTTACTCCTCACTAAAGAGGGGGACCTCCTCCGAGAGGGCCCGATTTGAATTTGTTCTGTAAATAGAGAACCGAATTCTATGAAAAATCAGTTCAACAACTACCTCTGAAAGGGAATCCTCTCTAGTGAAGAACCATCACCAAGTCTCCAAGAAATATTTTCAAGTGTTTTATTTAGTAGATAAATTCAGTTTTGCCAGTATTGAATTGCTTTCGTCAATACAGATTTGGAAACAAATTCCTTTCTGCACTTGACTTCAAACTTCACTCCAAACTTTCGCCACACTCGCCGAGACTGAAACGTGACAAGTATACCCAGCCCCCTATTCATATACAGTAATTGTGCGGACGGTTAATTGTCTCTTACAAATGTGAACTCATAAAATTAAATGAAAAAGGTCGCACACATTTTAAGTTGTTTTACTGGATTATCTGTAGCTAGTAATGAGATGGATAGAAAAAAATATTTGTACATTTTTCACAAAAATACCGCTGTATCCACGTATTATTATTATCATTTAATATTTTGTGCGAAATCACTTACACTCATAACTTTTTAATCGCAACAATAATACCAGGACTGAGTCATTTATTCGCTTGTACCTAGATTGCATGCAGTTAACAATACTTTTACAGAAATTGTAGATGTGTTCAACTGCACGGAAAATAGTTAAAGAAGGCTATAATTACAATTAAAGTCAGCGTAATACTGTTCTTCTGCCTGGGTTCTATATAATTTTACTTTTAATTACTGTTCCACTCAATTATTATGTACATATTTATCACTTGTTTCTAAAGGCGGGTATGGGCGTATAATATATAAATAAATAACACTGAATTATTTTTTAATTGAAATAAGTAATTAAAATTATATATTAGATAACAGAAAGGTGCAAAAGACTATTCCAAATTGTTTATCAATTATTTTAATGAAGCAAGGAGAGTATGCAGCTAAACAACCCTCTGTTGTTTAGTGGGTTAGTTTGAGACCAAGTTTTATTATAAAATATCTACTGAAAGTATTTAGGTGTGAAAGTTTATTTTATTTTTATTTCTTTTTATTTAGGAAGCAAACAGTCGTACAGTAAAAAATTATAACAATAAACATTCATATGTTCTAGACCAAGGCTGCCCAACCTTTTTAAGAGTTGGGCAAAATTGACGATTTAAAAGTCACTGGCGGGCCATTGACTACTGACGGTTCCTATTTGTGTTACCTAAGCTTTTTAATGTCTTGTTTTATACAACAAACATATAAACATATTGAAATTTTATGTCGTTTATTAAAATAATAAAATAAATAACATCTACTGCCAAATAAAAAAGAAACAACATTTTGTGTAACAAAAATCTAAATCCAAGTAATTGGTACAATGAATGTGATTTCTGACATTGTTTTTGTTTTGATAATGTTCAGATGTTGACAGTAGCAACAAATCAGACATGTTGCTCATTTAGAGATGTGTGGTATTTATTTTTTACAAAATTAAGATTAGAAAAAAAAACTTTTCACAAACATACGTTGATCCAAAACTACCTAAAAATTGAAACGCCAGTCTTCCTTAGGCGCCAATTTCCAGAAATCTCCAAATTCTTCTGAAGAAGTTTGTGACTTTGAAAGTATTTTTACTGCAAAAAGGTTTTTCAGTGCAGAATGATTTTGCAGTTCAGTGAGTTCCAACTGGATATTGGCAGGATAACTAATTATTTCAGTCAAACTGATTGTGAAAGGATTAAAAAAGAATTGTAAATTTAGTTTTTTACTTTCAAATGACTGTAATAAGCATCTAATTTTAGCTTCGTACTTTATGGTGGCAATATTGAGCTTCCCTTCCAAATCTTTGAGTATGGGAAAAGGATCAATAATTTCGTTGGCTAAACATTGTCGGAAGTGAACAATCTTTGCCTTGTAATTTGAGATTTAAAATATTGAGATACTTGGTTATGTCAACAAGAAATGCATGATCACTCAACCAGTACTTATTCTTGAGTAAATCGCTTTCCAAAGGTAACGCCTCTTTTTCTTCTAAAAATTCCAACACCTGCTCTCTTAAGATGAAGAAATGTTTTAACATGTTGCCCCTTGAAAGCCATCGCACATCGCAATACAGTTGTAACTCTCCAAATTCGCTGATTTCTTCTTCAAATAAAACTCTGAAGTGACGTCTGTGAAGAGCTTTTGAACATATGCAATTTATGCAGCGTACTACCGGCTCCATTATATCATTCAACTTTATGTCCTTTGCACACAACGCGTCCTGGTAGACGATGCAATGATACGAAAATATTTTTCGATCTAAGTAATTTTCAAATTAGCGGGTATTTTGAAAATGGTTCACGCGGGCCACTTATAATTCGTTCACGGGTCACAATGTGGCCCGCGGGCCTGGGGTTGGGCAGCCTTGTTCTAGACCAATTGAGTTCCATTGAGTTAAATGTAGATTTAGTATTTTTTACCTACACAACATATTAAATGGCAAAAAAATAAACATAATAAAGAAATACATAAAATTAAAAACAAATAGAAAAAATAAAACTTTTCGCATAGCTATACTATTCACTACGGGTGATAATAATGTAATTTTCACAACAAAAAAATTGAATAAAATAAAAGTATTTTAATTTATTAATTTATTAAGCTGAATTTTATATGATATCAAGTTATGGTTGAAAATGTCTACATCTCGTAAGGCATTGTGAGTTTCACAGATACGTACTATTACAGAGTTTTGCGCGTATTTGGATTTACAATGTGGTATTCTAAATAAATCGTTCGATCTGGTGTTTTGCTTGGGGCAACGAAATGCAATCCTTTCTAACAGATATGATGAATCAACAAGGCAGTTCACGATTTTGTGTAAGAATAATGCATCAGAGATTTTTCTGCGTTTATATAAAGTGACAGGGACAAATCGATGGTCACTAAAACGATACGATAGGTGTTTCATAAATTTGTTCTGAATATTATCAATGCGATCAATATATGTTTGATATTGAGGATTCCAAATTACTGAGGCGAATTCTAGTTGTGACCGTACATATGACATATACATGGTGCCCGGAAACTCGTAGTACAAGCGGGAAACTGGTGAATCTACATCACATTTGGAGTCGATTTTGTAGTATAATTTTTTTTGATTTGAGCTTTCGTTTTCGAGTAAATCGAGTTAGAAGTTGATATTTTTTTTTGATCAAATTCTTATAAATTATTACTGAAGATCAAAGTACCCAACTAATTAAAACTATTTAAAAATTTAAAAGTAAAACAAATAATGACGAAAAAATTTGAACCCTGAAATAGCCGAAAAATATATTTTTTTGTTTTTTTTTTTTTTATAAAAATGCTCAAATCAAAAAACTTTATGTTTATTTGGGTTCCCCGTGTGGTATACATTCTCCAGTTTCCGGCTTGTACTGCGAGTTTCCGGACACCATGTATAACAGAATTAGGGTGTGTGCTACCGTAAAAGGCTTTGTAATGCGAATAATGAAACCCAATTGCTTATAAGCTTTTTTTAGAATATTTTCAATATGATCCCTAAATAACATTTTAGAATCTAGTATTACTCCAAGATCTCTTATTGTTTCTACTCGTTGTAGGGGTACATGGTTTAGTTTGTAAGTATAATAAATTGAATGTTTTTTTTTGTGTAAAAGTAATAACATTACATTTATCTATGTTTAGATATATGTAGTTGATTGTTTTTGCAATATTCCTCAATTTTACTAAGGTCTTCTTGTAATTGGTCGCACTCATCTATGGAGCTAATAGATTTATATAATTTCATGTCATCAGCGTAAAATAGGAAACAAGAATTACTAATAAAACGGTTCATGTCGTTTATGTATAAAATAAACAAGAGAGGCCCTAGATGGGAGCCTTGCGGTACCCCTGAGGGAATAATTATAATTTGTGACATGTAACCTTTTAAAGCAACAGCTTGAATTCTATTTTTAACATATGAAGAGAACCATCTCAAAAGATTTCCACATATACCAATCTTCGAGAGCTTGTTTAACAGTATGTCGTGATTTACTTTGTCAAAAGCCTTAGAAAAATCTGTGTAGATGGAATCTACCTGTTTCCCATTATCCATAGAGTTAAGAACAAAATCAGTAAACTGTCCTAGGTTCGAATCAACAGATCTGCCTTGAAAAAAACCATGTTGATGCGGGCTAATAATAGTATTTTTGCATGAGTCAAAAAGTTGGTTATACACGATTTTTTCCAAGATTTTACTTAAGATACATAGTTTAGAGATAGGTCTATAATTTTCAATGTTGTGTTTGTCCCCTTTTTTAAGAACAGATGAAACAAAAGCTTGTTTCCAAATGGTAGGAAATACACCTTCTTTAAAATATTTTTGGAATAGTAGTGTTACAGGAGTAACTAGTGTTTCAGCACAATTAACAATAAAAATTGGGTGTATTTTCATATATTCTTTTTTGTGTCCACATTTTTGAGATGTTTTAACAAAAAAATTTTTTTTTTTTTTAAGTTGTTTAATTTGGCTGCCACTTCTGGTCTGGGACCTCAAAATACCTGAACCAAAACACACGCGACTCTGTGCAGAAACAGGCGGACCGTTTGCAATATTTAGAACACAGACGTCAAGTGTAAATGATGTCCTCGCTCGGAAGATGCTCCGAGAAACTAGTGTCACTGATCGCTTCGTCACCGGTGCTCAGTGATACGCTTGCCAACGTTATTTGTACATGGTTGACATGACAATTGGTCATTTCAACATCCTACAACATGGCTCTTGAAGACAAGTTAACTCCTTCTTTTACTTAAGACACACCGCACAGCTCCCCCAAAGATGACATGGCCCTGAGGGAAATTTTCTCTCTAAGGGCCTCCTACTTGGACCTAATATAAATAATAAAAACACAAATTTACAAAAAATTCTCAGGAAAAATCAAACGTCTGAAAATAGCAATTATTATAACATTTAATTCAAAAACAAGTACACAAAACTTTCACCAAATATTCTTAAAAACTATTTAACTACAAACTAAATGCATTTTCTTTTACAATTATGAATATGGTGACCTCTGTAAAATAAATCGCAGCAATGTCTTTAACCTTTCCCTTACTGTGCTAAAAAAATACACCCGTTCCGGTGCTGTGTAGTCAATACACATCTCAAAATAAGCGATTTAATATCGGAAAAATATAAATGTTCATAGCTAATCACTTATGTTTATTATATTTTATATCAAAAGTGATAATAATTGTAATTTAATAGCTGAAAACATGAAAAAACTATCGGCAAATGCTAAAAACACGTGCGAGGAATCCACATCTAACGACGGTCCGCAACCGAATGGCTGGCGGCTAGCACACACACAGCTATGCTGTCGTAGGTATTGATGGTCTAAATCAAAATACAACTGTGGACGTGTGGATTTCTCATGTTCTCGCATAACGAACTAAAGCGGGACATCAATAGCGTGTCATTTCCTCGCACACTCTTCGCGTAGCAGTATCACACGGTTGATTGTATTGGTGTATTTGTTCCCGTTTTTTAACAAAAATCTCTGATTTTTAATTGAATTTGAAAACTATGTAATATATTATTTTTTAATTCAGTGCATAAATGTATAACAGAGGAATACCTAAAATCTGAACCCAGAATTTGTTATATTTATAGAGTTATTAAAGTTATTAGAAGCAATGTGTAGTAAATACACACCACCGATAAGGAAAGGTTAACGGCACTCAACAGTAAATTTGCTTTTTTTTAATTCTATGCAATCAACGCTCAAATCGACCTCCGTCTACACTTAATCAATTCATTTTTAAATTCCTACCAAGGTAAAGAAATATTTTATAAACTTCTCAATTTTAACATAGCAATCGATTGAATTTTGATTAAAGTAATTGTTGAAGCAACTGTATGCATTTCCAACTAAAATATGTTACTCAATTACCTGTCCCTGTCTGACAGTGGGGAATACCTACATCTGAAAACCCGTGCAGTGTATAAGTTAAGTGACCTCAAGTGTATATGACATCAAGTCTATTAAGGAAACCTTGTACAGTGTCCCTCGGCGTTATAATATCGATTCGTATCAAGACGTGTTTCAGAAGAATCCCATTCCAATTTTAACTGTTAACCAGCTATCCCGAGTACAGGGTTTTCCAATAAGAGGTGTTATTTTGAATAGCCCGCTATTTCGGTAGATGTTACTTTTGAAGCTGTCATTTTTGACATTTGACAAGTAGAAACTACGCCATTAATAAAAATGGAACGAGACACGCTTCAACAACGCATTGAAATTATTAAAATTCACTTGAGTGAATCAAATGCAAATCATCTTGAGTGATGAGGCCCATTTCCACCTCGATGGCTTCGTCAACAAGCAAAATTGTCGCATCTGGGGCTCGGAAAACCCAAGAGTTATTGTTGAAAAGCCTGTTTGGTGCGGTTTATGGTCCGGCGGAGTCATTGGACCTTACTTTTTCGAAAATGAGGCTGGAGCAACAGTTACGGTGAATGGATTGCGCTATCGAGAGATGACTAATGATTTTTTATGGCCGGTATTGGATGGTATTGATCTGGACAACGTTTACTTTCAACAAGACGGCGCTACGTGCCACACAAGCAACGAAACCATTGATCTTTTACGATTGAATATCAAAATAACACCTCTTATTGGAAAACCCTGTAGTTGTGTCAATTTGAAAAGTTAAAAATATTGATTACAGTCCATCACAAACAGATTGGCATACAAATGGCGACTACAGTAATGTTGCAAGTACAAATTAACTTACATAGAGCAAACCCAAAAAATTATAATAATTTCAAACGTTCACAAGTTCAACAGAATGCAATTTCCAGCTGTACACGAAGGCCGTCCGACAAGCGTGACGTCTCTATAGACTGACTGAATTTGAATTGTTCATATGGAAAGTCATTAGAAGTGGCAGACAAACATGTGTGTTTATTTCTTTTTCTCAAGATGGCCATTTTTGATGAGTTCAACCAAGGTACGGGTCGGCCTTCCGGACATTCCTGAAAAAAAAAAAAAAATTATCATAATTTATATTTTTACCGATATTCATCAGGGTTGGTACCAGCACTCCATGGTGGACTGGTAGCCCCACTTGTTTGAAATAAGTTGTTAACGATGCACTACGTCGTGTAATATTTTAAATTGAGCCGCTATCAATAACAACCCTTACGTAGATGGTGATAAGGTTTAAATTCCCGCTTAACACCATCCGCCTGTTTTGATTTATGCAAGAAAAAAACATGGCCAAAAAGTGCCTTTTATTTTATTTTGTGGATGTTCAGGCATAAATATTTAATTTTTTTTTCGATCATTTTATAAATAACTTAATTTGCCACATTATACAATAAAATCATAACCGAAAATGGGTTCGTAAGTAGGAGATATTGAACATTAAAGCAGTTTTCGTAGGCCTATTCATTATTTTTTTCTGGGCTTATAAAAAGACTTATATAAAAATATACTCGATTATTTCAAAGGCCAAGATGTATTCTACTCGCAGTATTTAATTAAAGCATCTGAAACATTTGTAGGCGACCAAATTTTCAAACCAAAAACACATGATTTTGCATTACTACGTATGGCATCGCCTAAAAAGGTTTATACTAGATATAAAAATTTCTTTTTTTTATAACTAAATAAAAACAGACAAAAAAAAAACACCGCAACCAAGTACCGAAATATAATTATTTTTTAATGATAAACTGATGTTTATAAGATGCGGATTTATGCAAGAATAACAAATCATAATATATGCGATAATTATTCGCCTGAAATACCGGTACACATTGAGTACATCTCCCGAGAAAGACGGGGAGTCAACTGCGCAACCATATAATCATTTTTATTATTTATTGTTCTTCAAAGTACAATCCCATTAAACTGCAATTAAGCAGTTTGTCAACAGGATGTTCATGTTCAATTACAATATAACATCTGTACATAATAACATTACTAATTACAATACAACATATACATAATATTTATCACTAACCGCTGCCATAATCAATAGTATTACTAATATGTACAGAGTACCTCTGCTTAGTAGCCATGTTTTCAGCATACGAGGTTTGTTCAAAAGAAAAGGTGAATTTTGAATTTTCGCGGGCTGTGTACATTCGACTATCGAATTTTTTTTTGTTATGTTGGTACACATATGTTTATCATATTCTTATTGTATGTGCATTATCAGCCATTTTGGATTATCGGTTTGTTTTTGACAACTGGAAAGGTTAGTCACGTTTTTGTGTGTTCTTCGATTTTTTTAACTTTTGAAAAAAATGGATCAAAGAATATGTAATGCGACGTTGCTTTTGCTCAAAATTTATCAATTTCGGAACAAACTTCGCTGCCACACATTTCATGCCCAAAACATCCGAGAAAATTGCATGGCATGAGCCGATTGGTGAACCACGTTGCTTTTTTTTCCAACAGATGGCGCTGTTTCTCAAAAAACTACGTTTTTACCCGTCACAGGTGACATCTATATGATATAGGTATATAAAAACACACGCGTATTCGAATGCCATGTTCAAAGCAATCGGTGAAGAACTTTCGGAGATTTAAGATTTTGAACAAACGAACATTTACACTATTATTTATATAAAGAAGATTACTTAGATTGCTTTTAGTTCAAGTTGAATCTTGTGATCATACATAAAGATAGCAGCCAATAAAAATGAGCAATGGCTTATTCTTTGGCGGGTTTGGAATAAGCCGACTTAGCTTAATGGTTAGAGCAGCTGACCGGCAATCAGAAGGCTGCGGGTCCAAAATGTCGCAAAATATTATTTCTTCTCTAATGGCAACTATCTGTATGAAATCGTAGGTATGAAAATAATGATTTTACAAAGGGATCGGTATGAAAAAAGGATAGTGTAAGCCTAGCATTAGTCTGCGTTATGGATTTTGCGTAGTTCTGGGGGGTGACCTACCCTTATCCAGGTAAGGCTGGTCATCCGTCTCGTCCATGACGCTGGCGATGTCCAGGTGCAGCCACGGCGCGTCGGCGGAGGCAAACTGCGCCAGGAAGGCGGCCGCTGTGCACGAGCCGCCACCCTTGCCCTTGCCCACATTGTGCACGTCCACGTTGGGATATTCTGAAACACAATATGGTGTTGGTATCAACGCTCCATTATGGACTGCCAGCTTCAATATAAACTTACAGCTAGTAGTAAGTATGACCCAGTTCAAAACCCTAAAATTCGTTTGTTACCTGTAACTCTGTCTTGGTAGTGTTTCCAGAGGGGGAAGCGCCACAAGCGGTCTCCTGTGACAACCCCCGCCCGCTGCGCCGCACCCCACAGGGCCCCGGAGCGCGTGAAGGCCCCTGCTGCGCAGCCGCCCAGCGCCACACGCATGGCCCCCGTCAGGGTGGCCAGGTCCACAACCCAGCGGGGCCCGAAGCTGGATAATGATCAACCACTCAAATCAAATACATATTGAAGTAAACGTAATAAAAAATAAGATTACCAATGTTTAAAGAAAGGGATGACTTAGTTGAGACTATTATATGGACATTATAATTGCCATGGCGCTCAACAAATCTTCACCACCAACACAAATGTAAATCTCCGTGGACACCTTTTGCATCCAATCCTAGGAAACACTTCCTTGCAAATAGAGTAGTGGAAGCATGGAACTAACTTCCACAACATGTCATCCATTCTACTAGTATAGAGTAGTGGAAGCATGGAACTAACTTCCACAACATGTCATCCATTCTACTAATATAGAGTAGTGGAAGCATGGAACTAACTTCCACAACATGTCATCCATTCTACTAATATAGAGTAGTGGAAGCATGGAACTAACTTCCACAACATGTCATCCATTCTACTAATATAGAGTAGTGGAAGCATGGAACTAAAGTCCACAACATGTCATCCATTCTACTAATATAGAGTAGTGGAAGCATGGAACTAAAGTCCACAACATGTCATCCATTCTACTAATATAGAGTAGTGGAAGCATGGAACTAAAGTCCACAACATGTCATCCATTCTACTAATATAGAGTAGTGGAAGCATGGAACTAACTTCCACAACATGTCATCCATTCTACTAATATAGAGTAGTGGAAGCATGGAACTAACTTCCACAACATGTCATCCATTCTACTAATATAGAGTAGTGGAAGCATGGAACTAACTTCCACAACATGTCATCCATTCTACTAATATAGAGTAGTGGAAGCATGGAACTAACTTCCACAACATGTCATCCATTCTACTAATATAGAGTAGTGGAAGCATGGAACTAAAGTCCACAACATGTCATCCATTCTACTAATATAGAGTAGTGGAAGCATGGAACTAACTTCCACAACATGTCATCCATTCTACTAATATAGAGTAGTGGAAGCATGGAACTAACTTCCACAACATGTCATCCATTCTACTAATATAGAGTAGTGGAAGCATGGAACTAACTTCCACAACATGTCATCCATTCTACTAATATAGAGTAGTGGAAGCATGGAACTAACTTCCACAACATGTCATCCATTCTACTAATATAGAGTAGTGGAAGCATGGAACTAACTTCCACAACATGTCATCCATTCTACTAATATAGAGTAGTGGAAGCATGGAACTAAAGTCCACAACATGTCATCCATTCTACTAATATAAACCTATTTAAACCTCCATTGGATTATTAGTGAGAGATTTTGTCATATAATTTAATTAATATTTTTCCTATAAATATTAATATGGAAACATACAAACTGCTTACTGCGGCATGAAGCCATTAAAGCCAATGAATCCACCTAGATTTCACGGTTTATCTCATATTTTTAGGTTCATACATTATGACAAGCGATCATTCAAAGCGTTTTAGTGGAGTGAGGTTATGTTACCTGTTGGCGTAGCACAGGGCGTCGGCCAGGATGAGTCGCCCCTCCGCGTCCGTGTTGTCCACCAAAATGGACTTGCCGTTCATGGCCACCACCACGTCCCCCGGCTTGGTGGCGCGCCCGCCCGGCATGTTCTCCGTCAGCGGGATCAGTCCTGCGGAGACGCCTCACGTTAGTCACACGGATTCAACAGTCCTACGGTCCGACTGACTGATGGAATGGAACTCACCGAGCACGTTGACGGGCAGCTTGAGCGCCGCCACGCTGCGCAGGGCCCCCACCACGCAGGCCGCGCCACCCATGTCACCGCGCATGGCCGCCATGTTGGCCGAGGGCTTGATGCTGATGCCGCCTGAGTCGAAGGTCACCCCCTTCCCAACCAACACCATGGGCTTCTCGTCTGAAACACAAAAAAGATTACAAAAATGCATCATAATCAGAATAAATACGCACTAGCTGCCAAATGTTAACAATTCTAATTGACTCATTATTTAACTCATTACCAATCTAACTAAGTCGACTCATTATTTTTTCTCATTATATTGTCATGTGTAACGGAAGGTATTCATCGAAACATGCGTAAAACAAAATAAACGCAAAGGTTACCTTTCTTGGGAGCATGACTGTAAGTCAACTCCAGGAATATCGGTGGCTCCTCAGAACCCGCCGCAACGGAGAGGAACGAGTTCATCTTCATGTCCTGAGCCCACTGCTTGTTCCTGCCACAAGCAAACATGCAAACAAACAATTAGAGTAGGTCCAGAATGTCCTAAATACAATTCACAAGGGGTACCACAAGGATCAGTATTGGGTCCTATATTATTTCAAATTTATATAAATTACATGGAAACAAAATTGTGAAATGCAAATCACCTGCGGAAACGTAAAATCCTTTCAAGGCACAAAATGAAAACTTTGCAGGAGACGATAAAGCGAATATTTTACAATAAGCAATACTTTTTAAAAATCTGGACATTTATAATAATAACAATAATAAGACTAAATCCATCCAAAATAGAATTTCTGTGGACAGCAACAAAAAAGTGCCAGTCAATATGAGACGAATCTCCTCTCATTACTTCTGGCTGCAACATCATTCTTAAAAATAGCATTAAACTCCTGGTGTTCATCAAGATGAAGATCTTTCACTCAAATCCCAAATTAACAAAACAGTAAGAGCAGGTTTCTTTCACCTGCATCAAATCAAATCTATAAGGAGAAATATTCCGGCTAATAATCCGGTTGTATCATGATTCGACTATTGCAATGGCATATATGCATGTCTCCCTAAAATATACACTGACAGACTTCAGTCAGTTTTCAATAAAAATAGCATTAAACTCCTGGTGTTCATCAAGATGAAGATCTTTCACTCAAATCCCAAATTAACAAAACAGTAAGAGCAGGTTTCTTTCACCTGCATCAAATCAAATCTATAAGGAGAAATATTCCGGCTAATAATCCGGTTGTATCATGATTCGACTATTGCAATGGCATATATGCATGTCTCCCTAAAATATACACTGACAGACTTCAGTCAGTTTTCAATGCTCAGCAAGGCTGATAACCGGTGTTTCCAAATATTCCCACATCTCACAACATCTGTGGAACCTTCATTGGCTTAAGTGCCCTGAAAGAATCCAATTCAAACTCTGCTGGATGGCTTTCAAAGCCTTACATGACATGGCGCCACCCTACTTGTTGGAACTGTGAATTCCAAGCAATGTAAATATTGTGTACCTGATAGTGACCTTGACCCCAAGTGGGGTGAGCTCTGCGGAGACGCGCTCTGCAAAGATGGTGGGGGTCATCAGGTTGGCCGGCGTCTCCATGAGGGTGCGGGCCAGGTTCTGCCCGGTGGCCAAAGTGATGCCCTCACTCCACTGCTTACTGGAGCCTGGACATGGACCAACCAAAAACCATTATTTTTAATTATTCACACATTTTTCTTGATTCCATGACAAAAAAAAAGCTTTGAAAATAAATAAAAACATAACCTAACCTATCCAGTAAAGTTCTTATTTTTTTGTACATTAACTACACACAGGAAAATAATTTCCCTCAGGGCCTATGTCTCTTTGGGGATGCTGTGTGGGGGTCTTTTTGAGGAGAAGGAGTAAACATGGGTCTTAAAGAGATCCATGTTTTCAGAGGGAGGAAACACAGAGGCCGGCAAATCATTCCACAGCTGACAATGCACTTTTATTGTCGTAAAATGTCAAACACACACGTGGGTATAGTCAGATAATGATAGTTACTTGTAGGTAAAATGGAATGGGAGAATGCAAGGACAATGTTAAAGATTAATAGTTGCGTCAACAGCAGGTGTGGGCAAATACCGATAGGCGGACCGTAATAAACATATTACAAGGTTAATTGAGTTGCATTTCAAATAATATTCGATTTTCGTTTAGTACTTTTATAGCTTGGGTATGCTGAGTATGCAGAAGAATAGCGATTTAAAACAAATTAAAGAAATTCGCGCAGGACCTTTATTTTCGCCCGGAGACAGCGTAGCGCCAGAGCAAAAGATACCTGCCAGAAATTTATTTATATATAATTTGTACATTTATTTATAACAATTACAGGTAATAAAGCCTAAGACGTTATAATTGTACCATTTATGCAGTGTATATGCAATGCCAAAAATCTCGCAAATGCGCTATAGGACACAAAAATAAATCTATTTTTTTATCTACCGCATTCAAAAAGCACGTAGCTCTCCCCACAGGTGAGTTCATAAATAAAGTAGTGCGGCTTGCTCTACTTTATAGAAGATTGTGATGACGTCCTCGAGGGTGAGACACTGGTACAAAAAAATTTAATTGGGCCAGTATCTCATTATTAGATAAGTGACCGTTTATTAGTTGAAAAAAATATTTAAGCAAAGCAATACCTCTACGCGTCTCTAGGGAGTGGTAATTGGTCATGCCTAATATATAAATCGATGGGTAAAGCCAAGGGTAACGTCCATAGAGCCGCGAGAATAAAAACCTTAAAAAAAATTTATGGACTCTTTCAATGCGTAAAGTGTATGTTAATTCATGTGGAGCCCAGATGATCGAGTTTGATTCAAGTACACTTAGGACTAGTGTGTTGTATAATAACGTCAGTGTTTTTGTGTTATGAAACGGATTTGAGTTCCTAATTACGAAGCCGAGAAGCCTGTATGCTCTGCTTATTAAATCATCGATGTGTTGGTGAAAAGTTAGTTTGGTGTCGTAAATAACTCCAAGATCTTTGATTTGGTTTAGGTGTTGGAAAATAATTTCATTGATTGTATATTCAAATACATGCGGTTTCTTTGATCTTGTATAAGAGACGATATTGCACTTGGGTGTACTGAAGTTCAAGCCATTTATTTTGGCCCAGTTTGAGATGTGTTAAGCAAGGGGAATCTATCAAACGGGCAACCTGTTTCTGCGCAGAATAAAGGGTTTGGGTATTTTGGGGCTCCTGGCCAGAGGTGAGTGCCAAATTCAACAGCGCGCCGCACTTGCGATTTGTACAGAGTCAGCAGTTGTGTAGTATCTGTGGACTAACTTCAGTCTGGCTTCGGTGGATCCTCTATGCCTGAGCATCATCAACAGCGACAAATCAGAACTTGTCAAAATAACTGGTTGGGTTGGGTTATATTAGGTTTTGACATGGATTCTGTTTCAATACGTAATTAATATTATCAATCTCTGTTTCCTGCCTTACCTCAAGTCTCTGGCATATTCAGTCGGAAGGTTCGAGTATTTCCACTGTGCAATAAAATATAAATAAATGGAATATTTCTGAACGTATCCAAAAACTAAAAACTGTTTTAGAAAGATGATGAATTAATTAATTATTAGAAACTAGCTGACACATAGCGTTGCTTTGCATTATCCTTAGGGGATAGACGTATACCATCGCGGACTTTTCTGTAGGCCGTTTTAAGATATACAATTCCGTAGTACATTGTTTTGATGTATCTCATTAGGTTTAGTCAACGTTAACAATGTGTAGCGATCAATACTGCTAGAGTGTTCCGGCAAGCCGACCGATATAGAATAAACAATACCGGCCGCCAGCTGTCTACAAGTACCTACTTGCGACGTCCGAGCAAACTACCTACGTCAATACATTGCGAGTTTGACTAGGTACATTAAGCACACCCGCCAGAAGATTCTAGCCAATTGCCTAGGCATAGCTGATGCACTATCGAAGTATTCAGATTGAGCGAGTAACCGACAGTTTACCGGCGGTCTCGCGAAGTTACTAACGCCATCGGCTTGGCTATATAAATAGGCCCGACGCAGCGAGTATTCAGTATTCAGTCACCAGACAACAACAGTGAAACATCGCGCTCGTAATCTTGACCCAGTTAATTACTCGCATTTCACGGCGAGAATTTCTAGTGCCTTCTCGTAAAAACAAACGCTCTATTGTGTGTGTTTTAATTGATATTTGTGCTGCCTTCAATGAACGTTCCAATTGAAAATAAACTGAGACTTTTATTAGTACACCAAGATAACCACAAATGTAAGCGCCCGAAAATATTTTTTTTACGACTTGATTACAAAACATCGACTTTTCTTTCATTTCTATAAATATAATGAGAATGTATTGTATATACAAACCTTCCGGAATAAATTCTCTAAATGAAAGTGAAAACCATAACAAAATCCGTTGCGTAGTTTAGAAGAACTAAGCGCACAGACAGACGCAGATAGGGAGTTTATTTTATACTATTTATAGATAAACATATTTAATGCAAACATAAAAAGTTTTAAGAATGGGTCACCTTACATTTTTAAAATTCATAAAATTTATTTTACTTTTCTCAAATTGCGGTCGGAACCTTTGGTTTCATATAGGTTGTACTCTTTAATACTTCTGTGGTTAATTTCTGGATTTGAATATAAAGCGTGGTGTTTTCTCTTTCTAACACCGTTTAGATCATATTTCTCACCACAGCAGTAAGGGAGACACAACGATTTCTGAGAGACCATATGAGTTGTTCCCGTTACCTTTGCCGCTACCGGTGTAGAGCTGCACCTTAGGGGGCTCCTTCCTTTCCTTCTGCGCCCTGTTCTCCTGGTATCGGTAGAGGCCTAGCGCTGCGCCCTCGGCAGCCTGCTGCGGGGCCCCCATGCCCTCCACGCCCAGCTCCGTCATGCCCACGCTGTGCAGGGCTTTGCAGCCGGCTGACAAACAACGGTTTACTATTAGCATCTTTTTTACAGCACTCACTAGCGGTGAAATTCATAAAAAGGGCATTTGCAATATTTGATTTAATTGAATATGTAAGTCAAATCTCAAAGTAAAAGTAAAACCAATTCTCTCAAGAAAGGCAAATACAATATTGTATCGGTGATTCAGATATATTTATTAGGATGGCAGAGTTGTAATTCATAATTTTTGCCTGCTAAACATGCCACGTTTACCTGCGGATGCGACGCGGACATTCTCCAGTCCTAGGTCAATGTCTTCCTCTTCGTCGTAGCTCGCCGAGGCAGGGCCCAGCCCCGCCAGCGCCACGGCGGGGTACTGCGGGTGCAGGCCCCAAAATACCCTCGCCTTGCCCGCCTTCAGAGCGCTCCCCCTGCAAAACACCATGGTTATATGGAGGACACTGCAATGAGGATATTTGATCGCAGTCGAGTTCAACAAAGTACAACTGTAATTTGTATGGTTCCTTGTCAAAATTTTCCCAGTTATAATGTTCCTTGCCAAAATGTTCCTGACCTGTCCTAACCTAACTTTGTAATAAATTCATTTATTCTGTTATCTATTGTAGTACTTTCCGCTGTGTAACTATTAACAGAAACATTTTGGCAGGGAACGTTTTGACTGGGGACATTTTGGTAGGGAACATTTTGACTGGGGACATTTTGGTAGGTAACATTTTGATACATAAAGGTGTATGGATCCTTATACATATTAACTTAAATATGATGACAACTAAACACTGGAATGTATCAGGAGCATCTCCTATCCTCTTCCTATTTTCCTCTTCCTCTCCCCTTCGTTTAACACTAAATTAATTTTAAGATATTAAAACTTCATTTCCAATGAACTTTAGTATAATTCACGTAAAAATCGGTATCACACCATTCTATAATTAAGAGAGCCCCGTTTTGCCAGATTTTTAAAATTAAGGATTTAATAATTTTTACATATAAATCTGAAATGTGTAAATCTTTCTTTCTGTTTAAAAAACCCCGTCCTCTACAGATCAGATGATAATATTTTGCACTGGTGTACTCGTGGCTTTATTTTAGCTAACCTCGACAACATTAGTTTACTCGGAACATTAGTGTTGGGAAGTAAGAACTTCACAGATGCACTCATAGAGGGCAGTGCACAGAGCTTGCTTGGAAGTCCGCAAGATGGCAGCTAATAGCCAGTAGTCGCCAGGACCAGACTAGAGACTAGACCAGGTTAGAATGCTCCCAGACAAACATGGTGTTTTCAGATCTCATTTAGCCAGCTCCTAGTTAGGTCGACTATCGAGTCACCATTGTAATAAGCAAAGTATTCATTAAATCCCTGATTTAACACAACATCATTTTAATTATACAGGGTGTATCGGCACGTACCCGACAAACTTTAACCAGCTATTCCTTAGCATATTTGGAGTAAAAAATGTTATGGGCACTTTGCTGTCAGGTAACATTTTTTTTTAATAAAAAATTTATTATTCATATTTTCACCACATGTCACCAATGTTTTATCCTTTGTCAAAGTTTGAAAACCCGTCTGGCAATATTTTGTTCGAGTTTCGTTGAATAATGTACGTACGTACCTACGTCGGCGCGCTTTTACAATCACAACAAAATGGCACGGCACCATTCGTCTCATTTTAACTATTATTATTTAGTGTGTACGAAAGAGCGAGGACACTTTTTGACACACTTGCTAATAACAGCTGTTGAACACGAGATTCAATGCAAATGACAGTGACGGAGTGTGGATTTTTTATTTATTTTTTGTTTTTATTTGAAAAAAAATGTTACCGGACAGCAAAGTGCCCATAACATTTTTTACTCCTGTGCTAAGGAATAGCTGGTTAAAGTTTGTCGGGTACTTGCCGATACACCCTGTATTTAAAATCGTTGCCACCTAATCTCACAATAACAATTTTAACTGGGGATTTTGGCTAGGAGCATTATTATCGGCCACGAATTTGTATAGTGCCGTTTTTGTGAACATAAAAAATCTGTTCATTATGTACAAGCAGACACAGAAAATATACTTGCCTGGCCGGTCACGCAGAGGAAACTACAGACAAAACACTGGACAATGATTTTAGGACTGAAATATTTTAAATTTCCATTTTATTTTCTTGATTGAACGAGTTAATGAAATGGAATCTTAGAAGTGAAAATTAACCCACTCCCCGACATCCGATCGAGCTGAAACTCGGCAGATAGACTTGTTGTCGATGATAATGCATTCTGTCAACTTTTGGTGACACTCATGCACACACACGCGCGCACACCCTCATTTTTCTGAAATTGGATGACAGTATATTTTTTAATATACGAAATAAATGTTGGTACTATCCAAGTAGGATTTGGCTTAGGTGTTGACTGCAGTCCCTGGGGAGGAAGGTTCAATCCTTGATCAAACCAAAAAAAAAATCTTTTAAATTGCCTGATTGATTGAAAGTAGATCAACGCCAGTGTTATTCATTTGTTATTATCACACATATTATTTGTTTATGATTCGAATTTTCGTCATAGTTGAGAGTGCTCATAACAATAATCTTAGTGAAAATTAACATTAATGGTGATTATATAAGGTGTACACCTATTAATAATAAATGACCCATGGAATCTTCAAGAAACCAGCAGGACTCAAAAGAAAACAACATCATCACCAGTTAAAGCAAAGATATTAGAAGAACGAGATATGCTATGTTGTCCGCCGGACCGTAGGCGGAGTACTACCTAATTAGGGTACTTTGAATACTATCGGGACGTGTACGCACAGAAATCCGTTCTATGTATTAGTGCGGATACCTTAGCGTAAGCGAAGGTGTGCAGTAGTATTGGTGAACAAAACCGGCGACACTGGGCAAAACAATTCCACACAGTATGAACTGCTCATAGCACATCTCGTTCTTCTAATATCTTTGAGTTAAAGACTACCTTTCCTCTATTCTCGAATTCCTTGCGATAATAACACAGCCAATTGAGCTTGTCTTTTCGTTTACATACCAGTCCATTCTAAATACCAATCGGGCATCAAAAATCAAAAAAACAGTAAAACAAACTTTACTGTCTTACCCCCCATTTGCTAAATTGTTTAGTAAGTTTGAAGATTCAATTTGCCCTTCAGTTTACTACATGATTTCTATTATATAAATGGTATATTTATTATTAATAATACCCCAAACTAGGCAAATGCCCGTATTATGGTGGTAACATAAATAAGAACATATAAAAACAATAATACAATGTTGTACATATATCGTAATACAAATGGTAATACATAAACAAAAATAATAAACATATAATAATAGGGATAAATTCGGAATGATTAAAAATCAAAAATCAATTATTAAAATAATGTACCAAAAAACTAAATCCTATCCCTCTAAACAATTGTTCCAAGAAACTGAAATTTTGGACCTTAAGCAGACCTATAGTGCTCAATATCTTAAATTTATTTATACGCGACCAAACAACTTTATTAAAAATTCAAATCGTACCAGCCAACGACATGGCGCTTGTGAATATGCTGTGCCTCACTGCAAAACCAGGTTGGCCCAAAGGCATATTAGTTTTATTGCTCCAAAAATGTATAATTCTTTATGTACAACCTTTAAAAGGGACACGTGTGTAAACCTTCAATCTTTTAAAAAGTACATACATCAAATCTTGGATAAAAAACACTGAACTAGAAATTTTTTTCTTATAAGTTTTAGCAAAACTATCTGTAACATTTATATCCATGTAGAGATTATTTTTTATTATTTCACATACATAAAAAACAGCGGATATATTTTTTTTGTTTGTAATGCTTTGTCTGCTAATTCACTTTTTAAGGTGTCTTCTTTAAAAACTAGTATTTACCTTATTTTTTGTGTTATTTTAAAACTTTTACATATTTCATGATTTAGTTTCTTGTATTGCATCTCTACAGTAACTCTTTTAAAATAACTTAAATTTATATTTGATATTGTATTTCCCAAAGATATTAGAAGAACGAGAAGTGCTATGAGCAGTTCATACTGTGTGGAATTGTTTTGCCCAGTGTCGCCGGTTTTGTTCACCAATACTACTGCACACCTTCGCTTACGCTAAGGCATCGCTAAGGTATCCGCACTAATACATTGAACAGATTTCTGTGCGTACACGTCCCGATAGTATTCAAAGTACCCTAATTAGGTAGTACTCCGCCTACGGTCCGGCGGCCAACATAGCATATCTCGTTCTTCTAATATCTTTGGTATTTCCACTTAAACCATAGACATAAGATAAAAATACTTATAATACCCACACCCAGGCTTCGCCTTCGTGGGATTTTTTTTTAATTATGTACATTTATTTCAATATTTTTTATACATTTTTCAATATTTTATGTAACCATGTAGGTATGTATAAAAAAAAATTCAATAATAAATAAAAATAAATAAAAAAATTTCACATAAGGGTCTTTCTTCAGTCATACAATAATTTCATTCGGGAAGCTTTCCGATTTCGTTCTGCCACTTTACAGTAATTTTCTGTGATTTTTTTTAATTATGTACATTTATTTCAATATTTTTTATACATTTTTCAATATTTTATGTAACCATGTAGGTATGTATAAAAAAAAAATTCAATAATAAATAAAAAAAAAATAAAAAAATTTCACATAAGGGTCTTTCTTCAGTCATACAATAATTTAATTCGGGAAGCTTTCCGATTTCGTTCAGCCACTTTACAGTAATTTGCTTTTGAAGAGGGTCTGTTTTAACCTTACTGCATTGCTGTTTGAACCCATTATACACCTTAGGAGCCAGGAATACATGGAAACGTTTTGGTACTATCATCTTTTGTTCTGATCTTAGTCTTGTTGTGTAACTGTGATCTACAAAACTATGAAGCTTGGGATTGTTCGTATAGCACATGATGAGTGCATGTATATACATATGTCTTACGTCTAGTAATTTGGAGTCTTTAAATAAGGTTGTCGATGGATACATATAAGGTTTTTTATCCATCACTCTTATTACAGCTTTTTGTGCCTTGGCTAACGGATCTAGTATAGTCTTGTCTGCACCGCCCCAGCTGAGTATGCACACAATTTTAATGGTTTTCTTATCAACAATGTGGCGTCTTTCAAGAAGAAAATTAGTTTGCGTATTCGTTTTGCCGTATTTTCAATGTGCGCTCTCCAGGTTAAAGAGTGATCTACATCACAAACACCCAGATATTTGACTAATTGCACCTTTTCAAGGTCTCGGCATGCGCACGGGTGAGGTCTTTGTGTTCCTGGGGTACATGTGTCATTAAAATGGAATTTTATATTTATGTTACTGTTAGGTTTGCCTCTATTGGATGACTCCAGGGTTTTCAGCATAGAATGTGAATATACAGGGTGTTAAGGGATGTGAGGGGTTGGGCAGTTACTGGACTGAGCGACCAGTGACGACATATGTCAGGAATCACTGGTTAAAGTAAGTCAAGTCCTTAAGTCGCTGTCTGATACAGGTCATTTCTACGACTCAGGCGCCCTCGGGGTGATTTAACACAAAATGCGCTATACAATCATTCTAATATTATTATTATTAATTATTGAAGACAATATTAGCAATTCTTAAAGGAAAATCTGACACAGAAAAAGATACGGTCACATCTAGGACTCGAACCCAGGACCCTTGCCTTGCCGGGGCACCGCTCTACCAACTGAGCTAATGGGACCCTATCTCCTTCAGTCATATTTAACTGTATCATACTTCGAATAAGAACTACCCACATTGCCACATCTTTTTATGGGTGATAGCAAGATTCAAGATTTCTGTTTCAGATTTTCATTTAAGAATCGCTAATATAATATTCAATAATTAAATATTACAATTTGAGGTTATACTAACAAAGTTATTCCAAAAAATAAATATTATTATTATTGTCTCTGTGTTTCCTCCCTCCTACAACATGGGTCTTATCAAGATCAAGATTCAATCTTACTTTCCTCACAACATCCTCAAAGATGTTATGTGTGGAGTTATGAATAAAAGAAATAGTTTAAATAATTTCAATAATAATAATAGATATACATTTAATATGTCATTTTGAATACATGTAGGATAACGAAAGATTTTTTAAATATCTATGTTGAGGGATCAGTAGGATTTATAGGCCCTGTTAGAAGTTCTACCGAGCCGAACCCTCTGATATGAAAATATCTGGAGTCGGTGAATTATTTTCCCATTTGATCTCTGGTGAGTTGACGTGTTGTTCTTGTATTGTTTTGTATTTATTTTTCTTATATAATGCACTTGCATAATGTTGATTGACTAGATGATCATTTGTGGAAAAGTGTGTGGAAGGGTTTTGTTTTTCCTATGGGGAAGATTTAACCCGGACATAAAATCCGGAAAAGAAAATAAATAAAAAATCTATAAAAGTAATTAATTTGCATGTATTAACCAATGAAATGTTAAACCTTGGATTTTACCGGTGTTTGCATTGAAGTATTGAAAACATTTTCTCGTCGCTCCACGAGGGCTTTTTGGCACTATTTTGGCACTCGCAACGCATGACTTTTTAGTACTAAAACTACAAAATATACAGAAAGCACAAATATACAGATGGTGGAGACACAGTTAATATCCACTTTTTTTATAGAAAAACCACTGTATATCACTAGATAATAATGAGAAGTATTTCAGTTCCTGGAAATGGAAAGTAATGCATTTTAATAGTTATTTCGTTCAAATTAAAACCAATTGTTACTTGGCGGCCATGGGGAAGATTTAACCCGGACATAAAATCGGAAGTTTTAAGTAGTTTATGTAAAAAGTGGGGGAAAGGAAAGAAACGAGTTTCTGTTCATCTTCCCTTACTGTTCATATCATGAGGTACAAGCGTGCTGACATTGGGCGCTTTTATAATTCCTACGGAAACAGCAATGGTAATTTCTTTAACGCGTGTGAGGGGCGTGTACAATAATGATTGCATTTCTCCTTTCGGGGAAGCAGACATACGTACACTATTTGTCTCATTTTCAACAGCTCTTTCTTACAAACTAATATTTAGTGAGTGAGAAAGAGATGCAGCATTATTGTGACAAAGAACGTAAGTTTCATTTTTTTGTGCCGTTTCTGTAGGAAATATAAAAGAACCATTAGGTTCTTGTCAGTGGAGACATTTAAACAAATTAAGGGTAGGCAGAGAGGATGGACCTCCAAACAACTTGCTCTTGGCACACACTTGTTTGCTTCATTCACATTCATACATGGACTTATACATACCATTCTGACTCTTAATATGGCCCCACTCAAGTATTTGGTTCACTTGTCCGTGCCACGTTTTCCTCGGGCGTCCTTGACTTCTACCATCTATATTGGTTGTCTGTGGGTATATCCCCGTATAATATTTAAAAAATTTATATTATATTTAAATAAAACTCGGAAACATTCAATTACACATTTATTAAGTCTTTAGGGGATTTTTACATTTTACAAAAATTTTCTATTTATTTACAAAAAAAATTCTATACCTAATAATTTACAATTATTATTATTACAATTACAATGTTGAATATATAATATTCGCTGTACAAAATTGATTTAAAAAACAATTATCATTTTATAAATAAATAGGTACCGATCTGTGTTTAACCATACAATACATGAAAAATATACTATTTTTTAATGTATACAATTCAAGAGTTTTACTAGCTAGATCCTGGGATCTACCTTAGTTATAAATTCGATACATTCTTGGAAACAAGCAAATCTAAAATGCATTAAAATTATTCACAAAACATTATGAAATTTATATAATACCAAAATATCTGATAATATATCGATTATGATGAAAAGTGTCTCTGTAGACTTGTGTAAGTACCGCACAAGAGTCCCAACTGCTCCCAACCGTCGGGAGCCAGTGAGACTATGGCATCTCCAATTGGGGTAAGTTGTGAAGCTGAGTTTTGTGGGGGCGGGAAGATGGGAAAGTACCCGACTATTCAGGTCTGGCACCAAACATGGTTAAAGCCATTTCAAGCAACGTTTCGATTCACCGGGGTGATACTTAAAATATCTATGTATGGAATGTGCCGCCAAATATACTATATATTATTTATAATTATACAATAACTAATAATGTATATGTATAGAATATAATAATGTTAATGTATAGAAAATCGACCACCATAACACGGGCATGTGCCTAGCATGGTGGTCGAAAAATCCTAAATGCATGTAATAAATAATTTCAATGAATAAAGAAACATTAAAAAAAAAAAAAACTAATTAATTAAAATTAATCAAATTAAATTGACTTGCGCACGCCGGGATTTGAATAAACATCAACCAAATTATAAATATCATTGATGTATATTCAGTATACACAGTTAAAAATAACTGTTGGAGCCACGTTCACGCTTCGACGCATTTCAAAAGACATTAAACACTTGGGCGGTGGACGAAGAGGTTACACTTGAGTTTGAGATGTGTTTCTCGGCTTGGCGACGTAAAGCTGGATGTAAGCCGAAGTACAAAGGCGCTGGCGCTGGTAGGAGACCTGGGTATCTATTCCAGAGTCTCTACCACGAATTACTCGCTATGCGCCATCTACCAACGAAAATCTCTACGACTTTTGTCATAAGTTCTATATTTATACATTCTTGAGTGTCGCACGGTTGAAGAGATGACTGTGTTGGCAACCCTGTGAATATTGTCTATGTTTCTGATGTGTTTGAGGTTTCTATGGAGTTAATTTGAAATGTCAAAACAAACCGTTGCCGCGTCGTTCTGTCAACATTTTTATTTGCTACCGCACTTTTTCTGAAATGAATGGCGGTGGTGGATACATATCGAAATGCCAGAAAAATCTTTTAATAGAGCTGGTTAGTGCAGACGCAGAGTTGATGTCTGGCAAATTGTGTGTATTGCAGTCAACACCGCCGGTAAATCAGCCATTACATTACCTATAACTCGGTATCTATGTCAGGTAATGATTTTAGCAAAACAAACTTATCAGACCCGAGTGGTTAAAACAACTTTGCAGAACTAAACGAATCCGATACCAACTTCGAAAAGCGCGTTGTTTAAGTCAAATGAATTTTGACGTATGGCGTGTAGTATGTACTTTCGGTGAGACTCAAGAATAACAAACTCTACCAGTGTATGTACTTTCGGCGGAAATTGCGAGCGATCGAGACTGGGGAATAGATACCCTGAACTGCAGAACCTGCCATCAGAATCGAGCGTCGGTCTCACTAAGACACGCGCAGTGAACTGACACGCAGTGACAACAAGGTAGTTACGCTGAACAATATTGTGCGTTTCATTAACTGTGATGTATGGTAATAAGTTGAGTATTTAAGCGATAGATGGCGCTAGTCATAAAGCTTACTCCAGAGTCCGACAGATGTCGCTAGAGTGTAACAATTACCTGTGGGATATTATTGACAGGCAACAAGCTTATCGAACCAGAGAATTACCAACCCTCGGGTAATGAACAGTGGAGCTAAATTATTTGTAACGTAAATAAACACCATTATAAGTAGAACCTTTTACTTTTTATCAAAGAGTTCCCAATAATTAAATCTGCAGCAGCGCGCTGAGACATACTTAATGATTGTATCTTACAGGGTTACTAGCCAAATGATAATGAAAATAATAATACTTCTAATGATGATAGTGGCAGGAGCAAGTGCATTAAGTGTGGTAAAAGGAAGACTATACACTGAGGTTATGGATGTGTGCACAGTTAAGAATGATGATAGAAAAGTGACTTTGAATGGTACTGGAACACTCCCAGGTATACGGTATGGGCTTATTGAGTACAAATGCATTGGATCTTGTGACGAATCAAATTTCGTCACAAATAAATTTGAGTTATAAACTGAGAGTGTCCCGCAGTGTGCGCCCAAAGACAAGTGTTGACAGACGGGGGGTTTAAAGAAGTAAGTGAGAAGTGCGGGGTAGGGTGACAGGTCCTACGAGCTCAGGAAGGAAAGCAGTCAAGATCGAGGCGGGAGAGAGAGGAGACCGAGACAGGGGTGGTGGTGAAGTACGCTCTCCCCGCCCAGCAGTGTGAAGATGTTAGTCGAGTTAGAGAAAGTGATTTTCAAGATATGTTATCCTCCGCCCAGCCACGTAATGCTGGGCGTGAGACGAAGAAAGTGCGGTGATCAGACGCAGCCGGGAGGCGAAGAAAGTGCGGCGACAGGACGCGGCCGGGAGGCGAAGTGCGGTGACAGGACGCGGCCGGGGACGAAGAAAGCGCGGTGACCAGACGCGGCCGGGAGGCGAAGAAAGTGCGGCGACAGGACGCGGCCGGGAGGCGAAGAAAGTGCGGTGACAGGACGCGGCCGGAGACGAAGAAAGCGCGGTGACCAGACGCGGCCGGGAGGCCTGAGTTGCAGAACTGCAGAAGCTGCCACCTAGGACTTCGGCCTTACTAAGGCCAACGAACAGAATCAACTCGGTGACAACAGTGTAGCTACAGTGAACAATGCGAATAGTGAAGAAGTAATCCGAACCATATGACAACTAGTTAAGTTATAGATGTAAGTAGATCTAAGTATAATTTAGAATTAGTATTAACACTTTTCAAACCCAATAAAAATCGACTTATAATTGATAGATGTTCATAATTAAATTCACCTCCCTTGTCCCCACCCAAGTGACACCAATTGGCGAGAAGGCAGAACATACGAATTGGTAAATATAAGAACAGCAGCAATATATTTAAGTATGAAACAGAGCTAGATGAAGGAGGAGATGTAAACATTGATTTTGTCACAATGGCGCCCAACGCTTGAATTTTCTATGCTGGTATTTCTAATCGATTTTGGTCCCAAAAAAACAGCAAAGATGGCCGCAGAAATGGCGGTCCTGGAAGCAGAGGAGCAGTGTGCCAATTTATCTAAAACATATTTTTTGGTATTCATACTCCATCCATGTCAGTAGTGATTGGAGAATGTCATCCATGACATTAGCAACTCATGTCAGTATTGATTGGAGAATTGATGATTGCTGGTATACCAAACGATATGTACACTCCAGAGCTTCAGGCGAATCAACGAGTGTATGCGGCTGTCAAGGAAATGTCCAGAGGCAGAGGGCTAGCAGCTTTGTCTTATCAGAATTACTTGGCTTCTAGACCCGTTGGCCCTATCGCTGGTGCTTCCGAGAGAGCCCTGCCAGGGTTAACCCCATTGGCTCCTGGACCTGGCGCAGCAGTAGATCCTACAGACGCTCAAGTGCCAGACTATGCTCGATGGGCCATAGAACAAATGCCCAGAAACCTTATAATCTCCCCACTGGAGATTGTCATCCATACATATGTAGCCATGGCCAAAAGGGGGACTATATCTGAGGCGTTCTCCCGAAAAATTAGCGATGGGGTGCAAGCTGAAATTAACCAGGATGTCGAGGTGTCAGGCGACGCTTGTAGGACGATCTATGCTCTTTACGGACGTTTTCTAACAATGAACAACTGTGAAGCCTTATTTGCAGCATGGATAGCCATGCTCCCTGCTTCGTGCCTACCCATTCGTCTGACATTACAACAGACGGCTTGTTCAGTAGAAGTGTGTCGTTCCGGCCGGAGCGAATCAAATGAGTCCGAGTCCGAAGGCGTTTGAATCGATCCGAGTCCGCAAAATAAAATGGATCGAGTCCGGACTCACTCTCACCTCTCGCTCTCAACTCTCACCTCTCGCTCTCGCCTCTCGCTCGAAACTCGCACCTCGAACCGAACTGTGTTTGGATTGTTGATCTGCACTGGTTGACGAAAATATTTTTCAAAAAGAAAGTTTAGTAAGTCTTAGTCAAAAGATAGCAACAAGCATTGCTTTTTCCTTTTGTTGGTCTGCATAGGGCAAATTTGCGTTCCAGTAAACTCGCGCCAACGTTACTTAGGTCTTATCTAGTCTAATTATTTAGCTTTGTGAAGATCATTTTTCAAACACAAAATTAAAGCAGTTATTAGTATTTTAGCTGGGGCTCACCGCTGACGGCGCTGATTTTATTATTAACAATTTAATCAGCTGTATGAATACCTCAAAAAATATATACGCCGGACGCCCCCGATAGATTGGAAGCAGCGTATTAAGAAAACTAACATTTGATAAAAAGCATTAAATTTCTATTGGCTGTTAAATAATCAAGTTACAACATTGCGTTTGAGTGAAAGGTTTGTGATCATATGTTTATTTTGGAGGGGAATCTAACCATCTGTAAGGAACGACGAGGCTTTTGAATATACGTCATGAATATTAGTCATAAACGAAAATCAACCCTATTCAATAGTGTAATATGTGGGATTTTTCTTTAAAACATCAGCTTCATCCCAGAGCACCTGCAACAAGTTTCGGAACAAGGTCTCCGTTCAGGGCGTTAAGTAAGGCACCTCACAAAATTGCAAACTCAATAGGTCATTATTGTTTTTATTATTATAACAATAAATAACAAAGGTGATACTTTTTTATTGTTGTGCATTAATTACTCATTGTATTAGTATTAGAGATAATTTTTTTTAAAGTAAAAGTAGCAGTTTTCGTACTCGTAGTCGGGTGAAGGCGAACGTACGCAAAAACTTAAAGCAATTTGTTCCGTAATGTCTGCAATAAATAAGAGAAGTGAAATCTGGAAGCATTTTTCGGTGTTACCTACAAATACAAAGAATGCGAAATGTGAATATTGTTCTGATATTATTAATTTTAGTGGGTCAACAAGTAATTTATCACGTCACATGAAATGCAAACATTCAACAGTGCCCGTTGTAAAAAATATAATGTATTCCAGTAGGTCCGGGGCAAACAGATTAATTGTGCCAGCTTGTAAACCTACAATGTATAATAGCGCTAGTGCTAGTGCCAGTACCAGTGTCATTACTTCCTCATCGGTATCGCCACCAGGACAGCCACCAGCAATACCCGAAAGCGAACCTTCCATTTCATCAGAACCAGCTACGAGAAATGTTCGTATTATCAGTGGTGCGCAAACTTGTATCGCGGACTACGTCACCGTAAAAAAACCTATTTCTGTGCATAAATCAAGAGAGATTGATAACCAATTACTGTTGATGATAGTCAAGGAATATCATCCTTTTAGCCTCGTAGAAGATCCTGAGTTTGAAAAATTAATAGCCTTATTATGTCCAAGCTACAGCCTTCCACCTAGAAAAACCATCAGCAAAAGCCTATTGCCTAAAATGTACAATTTAACTAAAGAAAAGGTAATAATGGTTTTGAAAGAAGCAGAAGCCGTTTCCTTGACGACGGATGGGTGGACCTCTCGCACCAATCAAAGATATTATGCTCTGACATGCCATTTTATAAACAATCAAACGCAACTGACTTCTGTTCTGCTGGGGTGTATTTCGTTTGACGAAAGGCATACCGCAGAAAATATTTCAATATTTTTAAAATCCCTTGTGAAGGAATGGAGTTTGAATGTAAAAATATCAGCCGTTATATCAGACAACGCAGCTAATGTTGTAAGTGAAGTTCGTCTGTGCGGTTGGCCCCATTTTGGGTGCTTTGCCCACACCATAAATTTAATTGTTCAGTCTGGGCTGGAAAAAATTAAACCAACTTTAATTAAAGTCAAAGCAATGGTAGAATATTTCAAACGCAGCTCCCATGCTTTGGCTAAATTAAGAGCAAGACAAAACGAGTTAAACTTGCCGCTCTTAAAATTGATACAAGACGTCGTCACGAGATGGAATTCAACATACAATATGCTGTCGAGGATTTGGCTGCTGAGGGATGCTGTTGTTTCAACGTTGGCCGTGGAACAACCATTATTGCTCTCCATGACTCAAAACGAATGGATTATCATAGAACACTCCATTTTAATTTTAAAAATATTTCTCGACGTCACCAATGACGTCAGCAGTGATCATTATATTATATTCAGGCAATGCATGACCACTTGAATTCATACTGTGCGAATGGAAGTAATTTTCCAGTTGAAGTATGTGAAATGGCGTACTTCTTAAATGAAGAAATTATAAGGAGGTTTTCGAAGGTCCATAAAGACAAAATAATCAATGAAATTATCTTTTTGGACCCAAGATTCAAGCAATACGGAGGGATGACTGAAAACCAGTTTAAAATTACAAGAAATGAAATTGAAATGAGGGCATCGTATATGACATCAATTACATGTAATGTCGAAGAAGAACTAACGGCGACGACGAGTACAAGCGATTCTTCTCCATCATCGGTACTGCCGTGGTAAGTAAATACTTACACTATTTTATTTTATTTTAAATAATCAGAGCAGTTTATTTATCGACAAGATCTGATGTGTAATTATTATTATGCATGAAAGCTGTTTCGCCTTCTGAAGGCATGATCAAACTACTTTGACGGCTTCCTTGATCGAGCGGTTAAAATCCTGGTGAGTGCAAGTAAGTTTAATTGATAGAATTGTGTCATTTCCCAATTCAATCATATAAACATAATATAAGGTATATTTATATTTGCGGCTCGTTCCAGAGTAGAAGATACTTTAGTATCGCTCTGGTGTAGGACCACCTTTCAGAATTGAAACTTTGTTTGAAATGGCTTTAGCCGTGTTTGGTGATTAGGTCTGAAAAGTCAGGTACTTTCCCACATTCCTCTTCCCCATCTCCTTTCCCTCCCCACTACCTTCAGCCCCACAACATACCCCAATTGGCGATACCATGGTCTCACTGGCTCCAGGCTCCTATATTATCATTAATATGTAACTAAGTGATGTTATTCTAATTATTATAATGATATCTATTGAAAATATGAGATTTCCTGTTTTTACTTATTAATGGCGTTTTCGTTTTCTAAGTGTTCGAGTATAGGTGTAGTGCCTGTAACTAAGTAAAAAAGCAATAGAATACTACTATGGCATCCTGGTTGGGGTATGTTGTGGGGCGAAAGAAATGGGGAAGGGAAGTAGATGAAGTAGTAGATACATTTTGGAAGTACCTGGCTCTTCAGATCTAGTCACCAAACACGGATAAAATCATTTCAAGCAACGTTTCAATCTCGAAAACTGAATATACTAACGTGCCACAAATACACTATTACTTATTTTATTGTTGTGGTGGTGGTCACAGTTTTTAGTTACGACAGCAGCACAGCTGAATCTTCTTTATGGAAAACATACGACAAAACAGTCAGGACTGTGATGGCTCCGACTGTTTCTAACTTCAAAGCAGCTGCATTGCTCCAAGTAAAAAAATACATTGAGGAGCCCATCATGAACAGAAAGGTGGAAAGAGAGAAGTTGAAGTGGTGGGAAGAGAGAAGGCGGGTATATCCCCGTCTTTATGAAATTATGAAGACCAGACTATGTATACTACCGACTTCAGTCCCATGTGAGAGGTTGTTCTCCAAAACCGGAATGATAATTAGTGACAGAAGAAGCAGGCTGAATCCTGAAAAGGTATCTCAGATGATGTTCATAAGCAGTAATATGAATTTTGTGTAGGTTAGGTTTTTACAAAAGTCTTACAAAACATTGAATTAAAATAACGGTACCACAATACGTAAACTGCTGATTTGCATACAGGGTGATGCAAACGCTCATACAATAAACCGAGTCAGAGGTCCTGCGGGTTCGAAGTCCAGACGCTACTCCAACCCGTGGCAGACGAGAACAAAGGAATCAGCAGCTGTATAAGCGGTGGAGGACCTAAGTACGTCAGTCATTCATTCCACATCTTTCCACTCAACAAGTTCCACGACTCCATCGCCGCCATCGTCATCTACGCCTGCTGTCATCATCATCCTCGACCCAGATCCATCTTGACTAACTAACTGCGCAACACAACTGATGTATTATCCTGTCTCTAAATAAACGCTGTGACAACAACAACATCCTTATCTTTCATTGTCACACTACAAAGATCCTACAGTGGTGACCCCGACGTGATACACGCAACATCGCCAGCATCATCAGCCAACAAGTTCCACGACTCCATCGCCGCCATCGTCATCTACGCCTGCTGTCATCATCATCCTCGACCCAGATCCATCTTGACTAACTAACTGCGCAACACAACTGATGTATTATCCTGTCTCTAAATAAACGCTGTGACAACAACAACATCCTTATCTTTCATTGTCACACTACAAAGATCCTACAGTGGTGACCCCGACGTGATACACGCAACATCGCCAACATCATCAGCCAGCAAACCAACAACAGCACCAATATGCAGCAGCCCAAACAAGGTGGAAACGCTGCTGCCGAAATTAACAGAGTGGCGGTGAGGATCCCGCCGTTCTGCCCAGACGACCCTGAGTTGCGGTTTGCCATGGTAGAGAGGAGTTTTGAAGCAGCAGCGGTAACGGTGGATGCGACCAAATTTGGATTTATTCTTGGGGCCCTGGATCCCACGTACGCTCAGGAGGTCCGGGATATCATCGTAAAACCCCCTGAAGTTGGAGCATACTCCCTCCTGAAGAAGGAACTCACGAGTCATCTGAGCTCTACCCAGGAGCAGAAAACGAGGAGACTCCTGGAGCATGAGGAACGGGGTGACCGCAAACCTTCCCAGTTCCTTCGTCACCTACGCACCCTCGCGGGCAGTGCCGTGCCTGAAGAAATGCTGAAGACCCTTTGGATGGGCAGACTTCCCCGGAGTATGCAGGTCGTTCTGGCTACCCAACAAGACACCCCGCTGGACAAGGTGGCGAATCTCGCAGACGCCATCGATGACTACGCCGGCAGGCCAGAGGTCAGCGAGGTTTCTAATGGAACATACGAAGACTCTTTGATTAACAGAATGGAGAAGATGATGCTGCCACTCCAAGAAGAGCTGACCACACTACGTCAGGAAATATCGACGGTGCGCTCCCAAGAACGTCAATCTAGGAGTACCAGTCCTCGTTGGCGGAACCATCGCTCGAACAGCAGAGGTAAAGGCTACCGCCCGCGTTCCCAGAGCAGGAGCAGAGAACGAGAGGATGACATGTGCTGGTATCATCGTACCTTCGGAGCAGCCGCTCGGAAGTGCATGGTTCCCTGCACATTCTGCCCGGGAAACGACCAGGGCAAGCACTGATGACTTCCAGCCGCCTATTTATCACCGACAAGCACACAAAAATTCAATACCTGATTGACACCGGCGTAGACCTCTGCGTCTTCCCTCACAATAAACTCTCAGGACGTTATAACAAGCAAACGTACCAACTATCAGCGGCTAATGGAACCATCATTTCTACATACGGAAATCTTACATTGACCTTGAACATCGGACTCAGGCGAGACTTCACCTGGAGATTCGTCATCGCTGATGTCTCCAAACCCTCTTAATGGCGTCAATTCTTGATAATGCGTCAGCAACTATGTTGTCCTTGCCGGATACGTGTCGTATATCCGTTGTGAACTGGCCTATAAAGTCTAGGTGTCATATTAGGATCTTTACTTAGTATCTTTTTGCATTGGATAACATACTGCATTTATTACAATGATGAATAGCACCGCATATCCGCTTTTGTATGCTTTTTTATACTTGACTCAAGGACCTCTCAACAGAACAATGATACAGGCTGATCCCATAAACCAGGCTGATCCTGTTATGCCTCTCAATGATGAACTTAATAAGACACAGATGCCTGTCCGGCCTGAATACTCTCAACATACTGACACACAGAATTACCTCCAGCAGGATAGATCTCCTATTCCTTTTACATCTTTTAACCCTCATCACCAGTTATTGAAAGAATATAGCGTTCCTGTTACACAATACAGTGGATTCCACTATGTTCCTTTCATACATGACATTCAGCTTGAGTATGATCCTCTGGACATCATGTTCATGAGTGAGTGTAATGCCCCTCAATTACTCCAGAATGCCCTCATGGTAGTTCAAGAGTTTTTCAATGAGGTGTTACCTTATTCAGAAAAGGTAGAGGGATTTGTCTCTCCTCTTGATGCTCTTTTCTCCAAGGGGAATCTATCTACTAGGACAATATCCATAGCAACCCTGGTAGATAAAAACAGGGGACTGATATTAAAGAAGTTTCCCAAACTCAAGCCTCTGTTTAAGACCTTAGAAGAAGATCAAAATATTACATCCACGATGTTCCGTACAAAAAGAATTGCCCCCATGTTGATTGCAGGAATAGTTTCCCTTATCGCTTCTGCAGGATGGACTATCTATCAACAAGTGCAGATGAAGAGCCTTTCAACCACCATTGACACCTTGCAGCAAAATACTGAGAGGCTAACGGGACAATTTAACAAGATGATCGATATTCAAAGTGCATTAGAGGATAGAACCTCAGGTATCTATATCAGTGTAAGCGATATACATGAGAAACTGGAAAGCCTGATTACGGCCTATAATTGCGATAAGGCAAACGAGCTTGGGCCTAAGAGAATTATCAATGACTGGAAATACTCGGCAACTAATTCATTCATGAGAGGACTAGACATGGCATTACATGGAATGCTCACACCAGATTTAATGCCTTTCAGTATCATGAGGAAAATTCTCCAACACTCTGAAGAATTAAAGAACACTGTATATCAGGTCAGCCCTCAATATGTATATCAACTGGCCAAAGTTCAAGTAGTAGCTATATTAAACAATCCTGTGAGAATATCTGGAGTGTTATTGGTGCCGATCATTGGTAATGCAGTCATTGGCCAAAAAGTCTCTTTGTCTCAGTGCCCTCTCACCTTGGAGAAAAATCGATATCAATACCCATTAGAAGGGGATTATATAGAATCATCTGATAAACTAACTTGGTGGAGATATTCTAAAGAATCTTGTCAAGAGAATAACCAAGTAGTAGTGTGCGAGAAAAGAGGATTGTCCAAAGAGTACAATGATTGTCTAACAAATCTATTTGTTCACTCTGACCCTAATTTATGTGTCATCTCTCATAACTTAGATCCACATGCCAAAACTCATGTCAATAGTACAGAATATGGTTTATTAGTATGCAACCATGACCCTGAGAGAGAGATTACAATATTTAAGCCAGATGCTCTAGAGACTATGAGAGTATCAAAAAGAGGATTATACCCTAATCCTTCTTACTTTAATTTCACAGAGGGGTCTCAATTAATGGTAGATGGAAGACTATTTGAAATGCCCAGATCAGAAGGAATATGGGAAATTCCTACTTTTCATATTAAAGGTAGTTTCTCCAGAAATATGACCTTCTTAGACACTCTAAAAGAGATGAGAGATAAGAATACAATAACTTTTCCTCCCCACATAAATCTGATTCCTCATCATCATATTCAAATCCAATCCTTAGGAGTCATTGCTGGTATCATTATCCTGACTCTCATCATTATAATCATCGTGATTATTACGCTTTACAAGAAATGGTAGAAATCCGTAGCGGATGTTTATAGGGGAGTCACCGAGGGTCACAAATCTTTCTTGGATGAGAGTTCAGTATCATATAGTAGCAGTCCTCCACACATGCCTATAGAGTCAGCATAAAAGGTCCTTACATATATAATCATTTCCTACTCTTATTATCTAAGACTAATAAAGATTAAAGGGAAAAAGAGAAGGACATGTCTTTTATATTAGACTTGTACTTAGGGTATTTTATCCACCTATAAACTACGCTGAGTTGGCAAAAGAGCAAGAAACCGACCAAGAGGTGAAAGATTATCTTCAGGAAGGATCGTCTCTTCAACTTACAAAGGTCATAATCCCTGACACGAACACATCTATATACTGTGACGTGTCAACTGGAAAATCAAGACCATTTATTACGAGGAGATTCCGAAGAGCCGCTTTCAACACTATACATCACCTTTCTCACCCGGGAATAAAAGCCACTACCAAACTCATAACACAACGTTATGTCTGGCCTTCCATTAAAGCAGATTGCAACAGATGGGCAAGAAGCTGTCTACCCTGTCAGCTTAACAAAGTATCGCGACACGTAAATGCTCCACATGGCAACTTCCCACTGAATTCGGCAAGATTCGAACACGTCCACATTGAAGTAGGAAGGGCAATGCGATTGTACCCTGCTTTCGACTGGAACAGAGTTGCACACTGGTACCCAAACGAAATGACGTCATACCTACAAGCACTAAACGAGGTTAATGGTAATATGTACTTTGATTTTCAGCAAAACCTGGGATCAGCAAAGTCCACTAATTTTAAGAACCTTGCTTAAGTGGCCAAAGAACTACTGATCAGAATTAACAGGGATGGGTCATTGAGGCAGTACCGAGGATGGGTCAGGGTGGCAAAATACAATGACAGGGTAACAACTCTGATAGCCACATATGGGGAAGCCCATGTCGCCGCATTAGGCGGGAGAGAGAGGAGACCGAGACAGGGGTGGTGGTGAAGTACGCGCTCCCCGCCCAGCGGTGTGATGCTGGGCGGCGGATGAAGAAGTTACAGTCGAGTTAGAGAAAGTGATTTTCAAGTGTTATCCTCCGCCCGGCGACCTAATGTTGGGCGGGAGACGGAGAAAGTGCCGTGATCAGACGCGGCCGGGAGGGCCTGAGTTGCAGAACTGCAGAAGCTGCCACCTAGGACTTCGGCCTTACTAAGGCCATCGAACAAAATCACCTCAGTGACAACAGTGTAGCTACAGTGAACAATGACAATGCGAATAGGGAAGAAGTAATCCGAACCATATGACAACTAGTTAAGTTATAGATGTAAGTATAATTTAGATTTAGTATTAAAACTTGTCAAACCCAATTAAAATCGAGACTCATAATTAATAGATGTTCATAATTAAATTCACCTCCCTTGTCCCCACCCAAGCGACACGAATTGGCGAGAAGGCAGAACACACGACTGAAGAGGTAAGTATAAAAATGCAGTATATTTAAGTATTATTCTGAGCTAGATGCCGGAGGAGATGTTAACGTGATTTTGTCACAATCTTATGGTGCATTAATAGGAGTGCATTAATAGGAGTGCATTGACTGTGGCCTGTACAGAAGTGTGCATCTAACATCCCTTTAGTATCTGGCATTATCTGTGCAATGATTCTATCCTCACTGATGTCTATAGAACTATTTTGGAAAAGACGTCAGATTGGAGAATGGTTTATCTCATGTCTAGAAGTGAGATACCACAAGAGGAGAGATAATAAGAAAATCAGATCCCTTAAAACTTTGGTGAAGGCCACAAGAGAACCAGTGGAGGAAACAGTCTTCCATGAGATAGACACAAGGCTACCAAGAACAACAATTGAACCTCAATAGGTCATAGGTTTAAGATCCTAGAGAAGATAAACAAAGGCGCTGTCCCAAACAGATCATTGAAAGAACCTACAGCACCATCTCATACCAGCTCCATGCCAAACATCAAAGTAGATAATGCTGAAGTTGGGTACTTTGATGTAGTCAATGAAATTAAGAATAGACAAGACCACAGAGCAAATAAGCTGCACATTCCAGATGCTATTGACCTTTAAATATAATAAATAAAATATAATATTTTCAACATTGAAAATACAATTTTCAACTTCTCTGGGCACGGTGGATTCCTTGCTTACAAAGCAGTCATGGGTAACAATTACTATATCCCTGGAACCCACACCGCGGAAGCTGCAGCACAAGTGCTTTTCCACTGCATTTTTGGAACATTCAAAGAGGATTTAGGCATACTTGCGGAGATAACAAACATAGGCAGATGGATGACCAGGTCGGACATGGGAACTCATTTTAGGAAGAACAATGGAGAACGTGCCCTCTTTGCTGCTCCAATACTAAACTATTGGTCTAAGCTGTCAGGAGCAAATTTGTCTGGCATGCTGACAGGGACATACTCTCAAATATCTAGTGCTGCAGTATTTTCTGGTGAAAGAGAAGTGACATTTGGAAAGGATTTCATTGATTACCTGGGTTCAAACTCCACAGGATCAGTAGCTACACCAAGAACAATGGCCGGGATGATTGAGATGCTGCTCCACTTGAAGCACAAGCTTAGGAATGATGTCATCAAGAATGGAAACAAGCACAAGTTTGGAACCACATCTTGGTATAAGATGGATGGACTCACCGCTACTATGAAAGAGCATGTTGAAGGGATGTTGCTGAAGACAACTGGAAAGTACTTTTTGGGAAAGAATGATGAAGTGTAAATACTATGTCTTTGATTTTTGCTAACTAACCCGATCATTTCTTGTATGTTATAGGGTAAAGGTTTGGTTAATGTACAATATAGTAAATAACCTGAACTTTTATTTTATAATTTTTTTATGAAAACATCATACATTGTGACAAAATCAAAAGTGTTCATAATTATTGTAAATATGTGTTACATTTCTTTGTATCGCGTGGAGACGCTGGTGGGGAGGTATGTGGGACTACTTTATTTCTCCCACATGTGGCAACACTAATTTAAATTAATCCGCCGCTAGACGCAAGCGGGCACCTTGTAACGATTTGAAACTACTCGCCCCGGTGTCAAGCGCTTGAGAAGAACTTATTAATTTAACAAGCGTGCAGTTATGAACACAGCGACGGCCGAGTACATAATCATAGATTTCGAGCCAGTTCTAGAGAGGTTGGACAGCTGTCAGGGTGTGCATCACGGAACGGATTCCCAAGAGGTTTTGCGCCATTAGAAACACGTGAGCGATTGTCATCATGTTATTTTAGAATTCACAATATGGTTTACTATAATTATAAATATTTGTTCGGAAATTTGCAAATATATATCACCACGGGAATCAAAATCTGAGCCGAAATCAGTCACAGAGATAAAAGGATTAGAAAACAGCTTAAATTTATCGAATAGACAGAAGCATGAGCTTAAATGCGTCATAGACGAATTTAAAGATATCTCGGGAGACAGGTTAGGTAAAACCGATTTGGAATATCACGTCATTGACACAGGTGATGCTCAACCGGTAAAACCAAGATATTACCCAGTTTCACCACACTTGCTACCGGCGGTACACAAAGAATTAGATAGAATGTTAGAGTTAGGTGTTGTTGAACCAAGTCATAGTGCGTGGAACAGTCCTATTTTACTTGTTCCCAAGAAGGATGGATCATTTAGGTTATGTTTGGACAGTAGAATTTTAAACTCGCTGTCGAAAAAAGACAGTTTTCCTATTCCTTATGTTTCAAGCATACTAGATTCCTTAGCCGGTGCTAAATACCTGTCTACTATTGACTTAACAGCAGCTTTCTGGCAAATTAAAACTCTAAAGAGAAGACGGCTTTTACTGTTCCGAAACGAGGATTATTTCATTTTGCTAGAATGCCATTCGGTCTTCATGGGGCGAGCTCTAGAATGATGCGCTTAACCTCTAAGAGAGTATGGCCTCACCGTTGGCGTCCGAAATAAAATCTGCTCAAAGGAGTATGGACGCCCATGGTGTGTCGGTGCTTGTAGAAATCATTCTATCGAATTTATTCATAAAAAGGACATGCTAGTGACATCTCTTGACGAATTCCATAAATATGCCGAAGAAATATGTAGATTCCGTCTATTTTTAACGGATCTACAGCGTTTTGAAAATACACGTGGTAATGGCGCGTCAGTTGCGTTGATTGTAAACATTTTATTGACAGTTCGCGAGCGTAAACGACATTTTTACCGATTTTGTTAGAGGTATTTGCATTGTTTTCGTGACACAAACACTTGAATGTTTCTGTGTTGTTATTACGTGTTAAATATGCGTATTATATCGCGAAATTAACAAATAATTTTGTGCGTTTGTGACATTACTGTGAATTGTGGATTTTTTAGTTGGTTTTGTGTATTGTGGGTCCTATTTTCGTGTATTGACGACAAGTTTCTTTTCCGTGAGATATTCTCTAACATTCTGTTTTAGTTTTGGATAATTTTGAGTGTTTTTATATATTATACTTTTCACATTGAAAGGTTGTGTGTTTTGTGGGTCCTATTTTCGTGCATTGACGACACATTTTTTTTCGTGTGATATTCTATAACAGACTTTTTTAGTGTTGGATAATTTTGTGTGTTTATATACTTTTCAAACTTTTCACATTGAATATGTCAACACCTTTGGATGAAGACGAAATTACGGCCGTATTAGCCGAAAGTGATGATGAAGACTTTTTCAATGATATCCAAGATTTACCAGTTCATTCTGATAGCTCTTCCGATGACTCAAATATTTCTGATGATGAAGAAGATGAACCACCATCTTCGAAAAAGCAAAAATTGGATAGTCGAAAATGGGTTCAATCTGATTTTGTACCAACCTTGCATGATTTTGACAGCAGGCATTCAGGTATAAGAGGCGATATAAATTTGGATGAGAACGCAAGCGAACTCGACTTCTTTGAATTGTTCTTTACTAATACCATAGTTCAGTCAATTGTAACGGAAACAAATAAATACGCTTCAACACTGGCTCTCAACGTAAGTCTAAAATCAAAAATGAATAAATGGGTTGACACTACTGTGTCCGAAATAAAGATATTCTTGGCGACACTTTTGCTTATGGGTCTTGTTGGTAAAAACTCATTGAAGAAATATTGGTCAAATAACCCAATAATAGAAACGCCATTCTTCAGAGTGTTATTTTCACAGGATAGATTTCTACTTTTACTGCGGGCTCTGCATTTTGCCGATAACAATGTTCGGACAAATGATAGATTATATAAAATAAGGAATCTTTTGGATCCTTTGAAGAAAATCTACAAACAGACCTTTTACCCATTTCAGAACATATGTATAGATGAAAGCCTCTTATTGTGGAAGGGAAGACTTTCCTTCAAAATATATATACCGTCCAAACGACACCGTTTTGGAATAAAATTATTTGTCTGTTGTGATGTAGAAACAGGTTACGTCTTAGATATCATAGTTTACACTGGATCAGATTCAGACATCATCATGGATCCAAATATTGGAGTGTCTGGGTCAGTTGTAACAACTATGATGAAGGACTATCTTGGAAAAGGCCACAGACTCTTTGTAGACAATTGGTATATAAGCCCAAAATTGTTTGATGTTTTATTTGAAAACAAAACAAACGCTTGTGGAACTGCAAGAGCAAACCGAAAGGAAATGCCTAAGTTCGGAAATGCTAAAATGCAAAGAGGAGATGTAAAAGCATTTCATTCAAATGATCTCTTGGCAGTAAAGTGGCGTGATAAACGAGAAATTATTATGTTGACAAACATACATGAAAATAAAATGACGATCACCGATAAAATTGACTATTCTACCAGGGAAAACAAAATAAAACCAGAAGCTGTGGTAGATTATTCGAAAAACATGGGGGCTGTAGATAAGGTTGATCGAATTCTTGGTTTTGTTGACAGTTCTCGCAAGTCTTTCAAGTGGTATAAGAAAATTTTCTTTCGCCTTTTAGACATAAATGCCCTAAACGCCTTCTTTCTACATCGTCAGAGAACAAACAAAAAACTAAGTTTTAGTGAATTTCGTGAGAATCTTGTAGGTCAGTTGGTAGAAAAATATCACACCGAAAGGCCACCAGCATCTGGAGGAAGACGAGTAACAGATTGTCCTACTCGTCTAACTGAACGACATTTTATCAACCCGCTTCCACAAACAGAGACTCAGGGAAGGAAAACACGAAGGAAGTGCCATGTTTGTAGTCACACAGCCGTTCAGCCAAGGAAAAGAACAGAAACAAGATACATGTGTATTCAATGTAATGTGGCTTTGTGCTTATTTCCCTGTTTTGAGATATATCACACAAAAAAACAGTATTAGATTGTAGTTCTTCAGTGTAAAATGAAAATGTGAAAAATAGTTTTAGATGACATTTTTTAGTTTCTTTTGTGTAAAAAAGTAAGGTGTAAAAATTTTATCCCATAAAAATTTTAAAAAAATTGAAAAAAAAAATTGTGTAAATAAAACTTTTTTTTTAGTGTAAATAAAACAAGTTCTATAGTGAAAACAACATTCGGATGAGGAAATATGGAAGTACAAAATAAAACTGAAATAAAAATTGGTAAGTAAATTTATGTTCTAGGTTGTACATTTTACGTGAACCGATGGTTGACAAAACATGAATCACATATTTTTTGTTATCGGATTAATTCGGTTATTTTGATATTTCTATATGTATTTCTTTAGCAAAGTTTGATTTTTATAACACATGCTATGAATATAATTTATAAAAAAATCAAATTTTGAAGGTAAAAAAAACTCACTCTACTGAACACTTTTTGCTCTCAGAAACTCACTCCCTTAGAGGTTAATGGATAAAATATTTGGACCTGAATTTGAGGGCAAAGTATTTTATTACTTAGATGATATTATAATTATAAGCACTTCATTCGAGGAACACATGTCTCTTTTGAGGAAAGTTGGACAAAAACTTTCTGATGCGGGTCTAACTATCAATATGGACAAATCTGTTTTTTGTAGAGACTCTTTCTGGGTTATGTCGTCGATAGTCAAGTTTTAAGAACCGATCCAGATAAAGTTAAAGCCATAGTGGATTTTCCTATACCGAACTCGCAAAAAAGCTTAAGACGTTTTATAGGCATACTATCTTGGTATAAAAGGTTTATTTGTAACTTTTCCATAATAGCAGCTCCGTTGCATAATTTAACAAGAAAGGAATTTACGGGAAACAAATTTAAATGGAACAATCAGGCAGATATAGCTTTTAAAAAACTCAAAGATATTTTAGTGAGCGCACCTGTTTTAGCTTGTCCTAACTTTGAAAAACCTTTCATCATATCATGCGACGCATCCAACACCGGGCTAGAGGCGGTCCTGACGCAGGTAGACGATTCGGGTAGAGAACACCCTATATCATTTATTAGTAGGTCTCTGAGTGCTCAAGAGAGAAATCATTCAACTACAGAGAAAGAGCTTAATGCAATGATTTTTGCTCTGGAGAAATTTAGAGCTTACATAGAAGGTTCTGTCATACCGGTTAAGATAATAACAGATCATTACAGTCTAAAATGGTTAGTGAATATTAAATCTCCTACAGGCAGATTAGCAAGATGGGCTGTCAGGTTACAGTAAAGGAAAAGATAATATAGTGCCTGACGCATTATCACGTGATCCCGTAGAATTAGCTGTAGTAGGACAAACTACACCAACCAAAGAATCGTGGTACGATAAAATGTGTAGAAATGTTCTAGCTTTTCCAGATAAATTTCATGCTTGGAAAGTTAATAATGGAGTATTGTACAAACACATACAGAGTATGGAAGCTCTACACAGAATGTATGACTGGAAAGAAGTGGTACCTAAAGAGTCTAGGAAAGATATAATAACGCAATATCATGTACCTCCTTCGTGTGCTCATTTTGGTATTATGAAGACTTTGAATAGAATTAGTCAGAAATATTACTGGCCGAAGATGGCGGCCGACGTAAAATCATTCATTAGCAAATGTCACACTTGCTTGGGTCATAAGAGTACGAATCAGCTACCACCAGGTCTAATGGGTGATCCCAAATTGGTTCAACGTCCTTGGCAAATGATTGCTACAGATTTATTAGGTCCTTTCCCCACCTCTTACAGAAAAGGCTATACATATTTGTTAGTAATCTCTGACTTCTTTACAAAATACTCTACTTTTCCCATTAAGAAAAGCTACTGGAAAGAATATTGCTGAGATCATGGAAAATGAGATATTTTACAAGTTTGGGGTGCCTGATACAATAATTCTGGATAATGGTCCCCAATATATTTCAAAAGACATGAAAGCGTTAGTTAACAAGTTTCATATAAGACACCTCTTTTACAACTGTAGATATCACCCGCAAAATAATCCTGTAGAAAGAATTAACAGTGTTAGTGTCTGCTATTAGCTCGTACGTCGGTGGTGATCATCGGAGGTGGGCAGATTGTTTACATGAAATTGAACTCGCTATTAACACAGCAGTACATGAGGTCACCGGATATACTGCCTTTTTCTTGAACTTTGGTAGGGAAATTATTATTTCAGGAAACGACTACAAGTCTTCAGACTTCAACCCCGAAGATATCAGATTTGGATTCTTGGGCTTCGGATTTAGACGAGTTGAACGATATTTTTTCACAGGTTCGTACGTCTCTAAGGCAGTCGTATGAAAAGAACAAAACTCAGTATAATCTACGTCGTAGGGACATACAATATGAAATTGGTGACATCGTTTGGCGCCGAATGTTCGTTCTTTCAGACGCTAGTAAGTATTTTTCAGCGAAATTAGCTCCCAAGTTTATTCGCAGCAAAGTCATTAAGAAATTGTCTCCGGTTGCTTACATTTTAGCTGATTTAAATGGAAAACCTGTGGGAACCTTTCACATCAAGGATATAATCAAACATGAAATCTCAGATTAACGTCGTGTAGGTCAGGAGCATATTTTAATTATTTTATATACTTTTGTTTCCATTATGCGCAATAATGGAAGCGATTAAAAGATTACATTTAACGTGAGAGCATGACTAAAACTTATGTTCTCACATTGAATGCAATTTTATATTTGTTTATGAAGTTATTTTGTTTGTCCGTGTCCAGGTATTACTAACATATGTATTTTGCTATTTTTTATACTTGTTCAGCGTGCAAGGGTGACCTATTCTTACCCTTGCGCATTGAATGTGTGCATATGAATGTACGTAGTACTAAATTTTGTAAATTTATATATTCAAGTCACCAAATTTTGAATAAGTTTGGATGTGTGTGAGTACATTGTACATCCATTTGGGATTTTGATGATTTTCATATGTACTTTTATCATATTCATTTTGAAATGGTTGTGTAATTAACTGTTTTCAAGATGCGCTTGCTAGTCCGGAATGGTGGGCGTATCTTCAAGATAGTTTATAGTAAAATACAGTTGGGTTTTATGTTTCGTTGTCTTGTTCTGTTTCATTATGCCCTTTGGGGATGTTACATACTATAAGCTGGAGAAATAGTGCATTTTCAATTGCATGTGGTACAATACCGTGCCTATATTTATCAAATTATTAATGTTAATTTGGGTTATCCCATTCATTAATCTATATTATCAAATGAGTATGTATATTCCTTGCAGGATCTACTGGATATTGGTTACAATTTTCTTATAATTGAATTAATGATTTATAGTTTGTAATATTTATTATGTTGCTTTGAGCTAGAAGGCAAACCGAAGAGTTCATTCAGAATATTTGGCATTGGGTTACTATTTTCATCACATGATAGCAATCAGATGCTTAGAATATCTATTTAGTAACTTTAGGAAGTTACGAAACCCAGCCAACGGTTTTGTATGTAATTTCTTTTGGTAGTGCTTATTTTATCCATTTGGGTTTTTTTGGATTCATATATTTTATGAACGGCGTGATGGTTAGTGGGTTAGTTAGTTTGTTGAGGAATATTATACAAGCCAAAATAATTATCGTGATTTCTTTTTGGGGTAACTTTCTGTATACAAAAACACAAAATTCACCACAATCTACACATCTGCCCTGACGATGGACAATGCTAAACTGTCCGAAATGTTAGCTCAAGCGCAACACGGCGTAATACCCCAAAATATATCCCGACGATACTTTTTATATCATTAAATTTTGCAACGTCTAGAATTTTGCGATCCGTTACTAAGCGAGCTTTTTTCTCTCGTGGTTTTTGCACCGGGGAGTTGAGGAATCTTAAACTGTGGGACGATTAATTATTTGATGAGTCGAGCAGTTTTTTTTTTAATATTATTGATAAATTTATCTGTTAGGTATAAATTTATAAAATTTACATATTTCTTTGTAAAATTATATTTTCATTTAATTTTAAAAAAAACAGTCAACGCAAAAAAAAATAACAAGCAAACTTCAGTATCAGAAATTATCGTTAAGGGACAACTCTGTATAAAAAATGCATTAAACTTATTCTTATGTTTTATAGCTACATACTTATTACGAGTATATATAATGCATTGGTAACTGGAAATTCCGAGTAAGTGAGTTTTTTATTGACCATTGAATAATGATACACAGGAGTCCCTAAGAGCCTGTGTCATCTGTGAGGATGCTGTGTGGGGGTCTTTTGAGGAAAGGGAGGAGTTAAAAAGTGTCTCGAAGAGTTCCGTGTTGTAGAAGGGAGAAAATACAGAGACCAGAAAATAATTCCTCAGTCGAGCCGTTGAACTCGAGAACGAGTCGTAGAATCGACCCGTTCTCTTGGAGCAAATGTCGACCGTGTACAAATTCTACCCAGTATACTTTTTACTGTACAATTTTTGACAGACTGTACCTAGGCGATCTATTTTCAATAAATTCTAACCTTTTTTCAGATGTGACTATACTCCACTGCGTAATGTTTTGCCTATAACTTGTAAAGGAGTTGAAGTACAAAGGTGATAATTAAACCGTTTGAACCCCTCACTTATATTTTTAAAAAATCACTTATATTTGCAGTTATACTAATTTTATTTTGTTCTAGCTACCATGAACAAGGTGAAAATGCATTACCTACTCAGAATAAAGATAGCGTAGGAAGGTAAAACGGATTTAAGTTTTCTATAAAACTGTTTTGTGCAAAACTTGTACCTTGAACTTTATTTTTTATTACAGTAAATTCGATATACTTATGCAAAGACGTGTCTACATAAACAAGAGTAAAAACAGGAAACCTACTAACCGAAGTGGTCTTTCGCATTGCAATGACAATAAGTATGTTATTTTACAAACGATAAAAAATGTGTTCCGGAAAGATGAATTATGGATCTACAAAGTTTCTGCTTCATTTGAACAAATCTATCTTCGGCTAGCACACATTTTTTATCATTCTTTAATAGTAGTATTGGCCACCTAATAAATGCTATCCACTTTCAATGCTGCTTTTGCTTTTCTAGGTTGGATAAAAATAATGCAGTCGAAGGAGGAGAAGAAAGACGCATCGTCGACATTTTCTTTTTTATCAAACAACTGCAAACCATATCTGATCATTCTCCTTTTGGTTGCGGATTTGGAAACCTTATTGTCAAGTCAGAGCAAAGAGTTGGCCTAATGTCAAAAATATTCTTTGAATGTAACATGTGTCGCGCCAAATTTAAAGTTCATACGTCTGACCCAAACCCTAAAAATACCATGGACATCAATGTAGCAGCAGTATCAGGGATGACTCCTGCAGGAATTGGTCTTGCTCAACTCTCTGAATTTTTGACGGCTGTCAATATAGCCCCGATGTCCCAAACAATATATGATAAGACAAATGTGTCTGTGTCAAGAGAGTGGGAAAAATGTGCATTACTCGCCATGGAAGCCGCAGCGGAACGGGAGCGTCAAGCTGCTATCGAAGAAGGTTGTATGAAGGACGGAGTAGCAATGATAGATGTGATCGCGGATGGGTGTTGGTCGAAACGATCATATAGATCAAATTATACAGCCCTCTCGGGTGCGGCAGCGATTATTGGCAGAAGATTTGGAGAAGTTTTGTATCTCGGCGTAAAAAATAAATACTGTTGTATTTGTGCTAGAGCTGAGAACCGACGAACATTGCCCAAAGAACATGCTTGCTTCAAAAATTATGCAGGGCCTTCAACTGGAATGGAAGCTGAAATTCTTCTAGAGGGGTTCAAGAGTTCCGTTGAATCGCATAAATTGATATATGGGCGACTAATAGCGGACGGAGATAGTAGTACCTATCATAAGCTAATCCAAACGAGACCATATCCGAACCATACCATCGAAAAGATTGAGTGTCGCAATCATTTACTTAGAAATATGTGCAATAAACTATCTGCTTTAACGAAAGACACAAAGTATCCCTTACATCAGCGAAAAATGATCACCACACAACGCTTACTGGCCATAAGAAAGGTGATTTGACATGCCATTCGAGAACATAAACAAGTATCTGAGAACTTGTCAAATAGAATTAATAAATTATACGTAGACGTCAGCAACAGCTACAATCACGCTTTCAGTCAACATGAAGAATGCCAAAGTCATTATTGTCAGAGTGATGAAAAAGTGATAACCTTGTCAAAAAGCTTGTTGGTTCTGCCTTGTGGTGTAGAGTACAGTTTATTGTCGGGACTGTTGCATCGAACGCAAGAAGTTTGATCCACGATGTAGACAGTAATCGCGTTGAAACCTTTAACAGTATAATAGCAAAGTTTGTTGGGGAAAAAGGGTTAATTATAGTCTTCGACAGTCTTACCAGAGCCGTTGTTCTGCAGCAGTCGTTTCATTCAACACTGAGAGACCCATTTACAGTCTCCACAAACCAATATTGGGGCACAGTCCTAGTAGCAAAGCTAAAGAATTTTCAGACAGAAGAATAAAAAAAAAATTCTTAAACCGAAATTGTCTTCGTCGTAAATTATTTAACAAATCACGGTCTGCTCAAGAAGACAAACATTATGGTGATCAATGTCAAAAACCTGACTTGGCTCCAGAACAACTCCAGCAGTTAAAAGAAACGTTTCTCAAAAACCTTAAAAAAACTGAAGAAGAAAGGATTATAACAGAAAGAGACACAATTCTTCAACGCGATTGTAGTGAATGGCTGGAATTGCGAAGGAACCTTATAACCGCCTCAAACTTTTGAAAAATTATCAAAAAAAGAGAAACAACGGGAATTTCAATCGTTAAAAGTTTATTATACAAACAAGACCTTTCTAATGTACAATCCATCAGACATGGTATCAATAATGAAATGAAAGCATTAAAACAGTTGTCATCGCAACTTGGTATTACCATACGCCCATGTGGTTTATTTATTGATTGTGAAATTCCATATATAGGTGCCACGCCTGATGGCTTGGTTGACGATGGTCAAATTGTTGAAATTAAGTGTCCGTTTATAGCGTACAATTCGATATCAATAATAGAGTTGGTACAACAAAAGAAATTTAACTTCTATAAGCTCAAAGGAACAGAATTGGTTATCAATAAGAATCACAATTGGTATTTTCAGGTGGGTTGTGTAGTTCAGCAATAATCTCTATTTAATAAATTCCTTTTTTGATAAGTAACAATAATCAAGAAATATTCAAAATTATTAAGATATATATAATTTCACACACCATTATTTTAAATATTTACAAAATTGTTCTCTTTTCAGGTCCAAGGTCAACTTCATGTTACCAAAAAAGATATTTGTATTTTTGGAATATGGTCCGGTGAGAATAACCATCTCAAAGTAGAGACGATTCAACGAGACGATGAATTTTGGAAGAAAACTATGGTTGACAAGCTCAAAGTTTTTTATATGGAATATGTATTGCCTGAGTTAGTAGACATCAATCAAAAAACACAAAACATCTGAACTTTCATCAACACTTAAATCTGAAAGTTCAAATAAAAAGAGTAAACCTACGACATCATCTCCAATTTCAGAAGCCACTGATTGCATTGTAACGTTTGAGAAAATGTAAAGCTAATGTATTTAAATGTTCTGTAGGTACAACTTCATCTATCAATATCTGTAACAATGGTGTATTGGGTATGTGCGTGAGCGTGTGAAGATACCGGTGATAAATCTTGCCGCAGCGATGAAAACGGATTGCAATTTGTTATCTGGGAAGACTTGCATAAATTGCATTGCAATAATCGCATGGGGAGGCCGTGCAGGAGAATTTGTAGTAAGTAGTGGGATGAGCTGCACAAGATAGGCTAAGTGAGTTTCTATCGCAACGAAAAATGTTTTAGTTCAAGAGGAAGCTACAAGCCAAAAATATGTATATTCTTGGTATGCCTTATTTCTTGACGAATACAGATAGGCATTAAAATCACTTGGCAAACGGAGTCAAGAAACTCTCGATTTCATGCGCAAAAGTGGTTTTTATTTATTTTATAAAAAAATTATAAGAACGCAAAAAAGTTAATCAATGGAAACTGTCACAGATAATCTTAACCTTAAAACGGTATTTTTTTAAAGTTGTTTCATTTGTACGTTCATACATTTTTTATTGAATAAATACATTTTTTAGTAGTTTACATTTATATTTTGTATTGAGTAAATAATTATTTATTTGAATTCTACTCAAAGGAAACGATAAGAAAAGCATAAATTTATATAAAGCATATTTTTGGTATTTATAATTTAAACCAATTCGTTATAAAAATTAATGAATAATCACTATTTTGCATTAAGCTTCGCCTTAAGTCCGAGTTTTGTTTATTTTATTTCCGAGTAGAGCCGATTTTCCGTCAGCACATATATGTCGTAATGGGGTAAAGATATGGTAGATTGTAGTTCACAATTTTATTCTTTTGTAAATTTCCGATTTTATGTCCGGGTTAAATCTTCCCCACAGAAAAAACTAAACCCTTCCACACACTTTTCCACAAATGATCATCTAGTCAATCAACATTATGCAAGTGCATTATATAAGCAAAATAAATACAAAACAATACAAGAACAACACGTCAACTCACCAGAGATCAAATGGGAAAATAATTCACCGACTCCAGTTTTTCATATCGGAGAAATATTTCATAACAGAACTCCTAACAGGGCCTATAAATCCTACTGATCCCTCAACATAAATACTTAAAAAATCTTTCGTTATCCTACATGTATTTAAAATGACTGATTTTTGCATTTTTATATATAATTTTTTTGGTAGATCTAATACGCCTAAATTTTTAATGAGAGAGCTAGGTATAATGCCTGTAGCCGAAATAACAAATGGTAATATATTTGTAGTCTGAGAATGCCAAATTCTTTTTATCTCATTTCCTAAATCTGTGTTGTTATTTTTTCATTAACAGATTTTTTAATATTACAGGAATTTGGAATAGCGACATCAATAATATAAGTTATTTTTTTTAATTTTGTCATGTACAACTATATCGGGCATATTATGACTAATCGTTCGGTCTGTTAGTATAGTTTTATCATAATATATTTTATAAAATTCGTTTTCGAAAAATGAATTTGGTCCGTATTTATAATATGGTATTATATAACGGCAGTCAATCAAGTTATGTTTACTTACCAAACTTTTATGAATTATTTTTAAAACTTGATTGTGCCTAAATGTATACTCGGACGGTGCTAATATAGAACATCCCAATATAATATATTCTATAGTTTCCGGAAAAGCCAAACATTTTCTACATAAATCATCAATTTGATTAGTATCTTTGATTATATGCTTCCTATAATTTCTAGTATTAATGACTCTATCCTGAATGGCAAGCATAAATCCTTCTATTTCTGCGCTCAACTCTCCAATACTCAAACATTTGTGTGATGAAAATTTGTCAACATACGTTTGGTTGAGATAATTGAAGTGTTTTACGTGTAAAATTTTATTTGACCAGGAATCTAATAATTCCTGGTTGGGATTTATAAAAATGTTGGCATTCTCGTCGTATAAATTTAAAGGTGTAATATTTCTATCTGCCTTTCAAATTATTTTGTGCATTTCTGAGCTATGAGCTTTCCTATGGAAAAAATTTCTTAGCGTTTCTACCTGATTATGTTTCAAAGAAGTTATTTTGACTATATCTCTACCTCCTAAATTTCTAGGTAAATTAATTTGTTCTATTGCTGAATTTGGATGATGGCAATTAAACTTTGTTAGCGTAGTTCTAATTAATCGTTCTAAGTTATCTAAATCTGTATTAGACCATTTAATTATGCCATATGAGTACGTTAATAGAGGTATTGCAAAAGTATTTATTGCTTTTACTAAATTTTTATCAAATAGATTGCATTTTAAAATTTTCCTGATCCTAGTTTGAAATTTAATCCTAAAATCATTTTTAATACTAGTATGGTCTAATCTATTTGATTGTGGGTATACTAAATACTTATAAACCTCGTCCCTTTTCATACTAGTTATTTGGAAATTTCTAAATATACTCACGAGAGTGATGAGTAGATGGGAACGATCACATCTACAATTTTGCCTTTCTCTATATGGATCGTTCTACATTTATCTAAACCATGAGTCATTTTGATATCATCTGAAAAGTTTTTAACTACCTCGATCATTTTCTCTAAATTTTGTTCAAAATTCGAAAATAATTTTGCATCATCCATAACAAATGCGAAATTGTAATACTCTCCCTTATATTACCCTTAATGTTTATTCCAAACTTGCTTTTAATTAACATTTTAGATAGAGGATTCAATGCTTAGCAAAACCAAAAAGGACTCAATGAGTCTCCTTGAAAAATCCCTCTTTTAATTGAAATGCCCGGTATTACTATTTTCTTACCTTTTAAATTGAAAAGTAAATTGGTATTACAAAATGACATTATATTTTCCAAAAATTTAATAATAATGGGGTTGATTTTATATATATTTAATACTTTGATCAGCCACGAGTGCGTTATTTTTATTATAATGTTGTATTGTAAACATATTAGATAACTCTTTATATTGTATTGTTTAAATGAATAAATAAATTATTCAAAAAAGTCTTCTGATTTACAAGTCTTTAGGAGGAACCTAGAGTTCAAACCCTGTTGATATAAAAAAGCTTAAAACAATAAAAACTATCTTTATGATATATAATTATTATAAGTATACATAATATAAGTGTATGTTATGTATAGAAAGTAGGTTTAATATATTTATGCATAAATCTTACAAGAAAAACCTCAATTCATTTTGAAAAAAAATGGGTTTAACTTTAGAGGAGAAATTTGTAAATATGTATTCATTTTATAAAAGTATATACATAAGTTACATTTTAATTTAATATGAAAAAGATTTAATTAATTAAATCTGTAATATCCTTAGTTTGAGAATTGTAGGCGTTTTAAGTGCCACGCGCGTCCAGGTCAAGTAATGTCGCTAGTATTTGTCCACCTAAATAAAAGTTTATTTATCAAGTACCAAATACCTAACGATCGGCGGGCTCCTGTCGACCCTTACTACGTGTTGCCGTTAAATGCACGGCGAATTTGGAGAGTATGTCCAACTTTTGGTAAAATTAATTTTAGTTCTCAATAATATCAACAGATGTAGCAAACGCAAGAAGTGAAATATCTAAAATTGCTATCTTAGCGACAATCAAAACCCTATGCGCAGTTGTGAAAACTAAAAGAGGTGGGTGTTAACCAATTCGCAATTCCAAACAGCATATTCTGAGGCTTAACATATACTGTCCGGTGGAATTCATTGCTGCTTTTGGCCAAAACAATTACAATCTACATGGAAGGAAGAACTTCAAATTCATATGGACATGTTTACATAAAATGGACCTGTCATCTGCACTGGACAATATCAAGAATAAAGACTATCAAAATTGAACTTCAACCTTCTTCTTCTACCTTGATCTTCGGCCTTCATCTGTATACTCTTTGGATGCTCATCCCAGCAATTCATCATGGCCAGATTAGGAGGAGGAGTTTCGCTTTCATACAGTCACCAAACAAACCTCTAAGCTGATAATCTTCTTTCTACTACTTCTGCCTTCAAGACCTGGACCCTGTACGTGACCTTCATATTGGATATAAGGTTTCAAGGGTACATTCTGAAATCAATTCTTCCAGAGCAAATCACCTATTGGCATGATCAGCAAGCTTCCTGTCTTGAAATGTATAAAGGCGCCAGGAGGGCCAGAAGGGAAGGGAGTAATGTAACGATTTGAAACTACTCGCCCCGGTGTCAAGCGCTTGAGAAGAACTTATTCATTTAACAAGCGTGCAGTTATGAACACAGCGACGGCCGAGTACATAATCATAGATTTAGAGCCAGTGCTAGAGAGGTTGGACAGCTGTCAGGGTGTGCATCACGGAACGGATTCCCAAGAGGTTTTGCGCCATTAGAAACACGTGAGCGATTGTCATCATGTTATTTTAAAATTCACAATATGGTTTACTATAATTATAAATTTGTTCTTCATATGATAATTAGGAAGAACTGGCGCCCTATTTATTTAAAGCAAGATTACTATTTGAGATTTGAAACTTTAACCTTTTAATTTTTTTATACCCACAGATTAGCATATTAGAATTGTAAATTCGCATCACTAGTCAGATTTAGTTTAACGATCTGAACATGCCCTGATATTCATAGTAAATGTAGAGTCTCTTGCCAACTAACTTGATTAATATTGTAATTTAATGGATGATAAAGAATTATGGAAAATAACCTCAATAAATTTTTTCTTAGCATTACACACAGCTCTTTAATTTCAGATTTCCTTACCTAATTTTGTACTACACTTGAGATGTATGTTTTACACACCTTTTCAGAAATTTTACACCAAGAAATTATGGTACAACCTGAAGAGAAATCTTCATTCCGGTTTCAACCTTCGATCTGACCGCCACTCTCCACTACTTTGTGTGCCACCGTCTCCGCGTTCTGTAAAATTGTAAATTCATCCTCACGAATAAATTTAATTAATATTGCAGACACTCATTTTTTAATCTCCCATCTCCTGAACACGATTTACGGTTCCGGCAGCCACCGTAAATTACAAATACACACACACACATTCCAGATGCTATTGACCCAATATACCAAGAGATAAAGAAAGAGTATAAGAAGAATGCCAAGACAATGAGCCCAGCTGCAACTGTTACACTAGGGCTGTTACAGCATTATCTGGACTAACTGGCAATGTTTATATCTGGATCAGGCAGAATCTGCATGGATAGCAAGTGCAAAGACATTAATACTGTTACATTCCCAATAACTCAGGGCAAGACTATATGTTTTAACACTATCACTATGATAAAATCATGGTAAGTGTAGATTCTACATATGATATATCAAGGAGTATGCAACTAGATCTTTCACTATTGATGTGGATTATTATAGAGAGTGTTGGAAGAGTGGTCAGTGCAGACCAGATGGGATACAGATATGACACCATGGCAAATGGAACTATTGGTGGTTTTGATTGCAGAGTTTATTGGTCCCATCCCAGTGTGATACATTCTGTGGGCATGGGCAACTTATGTTGAGTGGAAACTAAAGCCTGAGGGGGAAAGTGCATACATTTATAGAAAAGCATATTCCACTTGGGTGTCTAGATTGACAGTGACTTATAATGATCTGATTTACAAGTATGATGTGGATGCAACAGACAGATCAGACAGATTACTTATTAGTGATCAATGGTGATGCAGAATTAGATGATGCATCTCCCAAGAATTATCCAGATAACTCTAGGCTTGGCGATTACCAGGTTTCATTGGATGGTAAAACCAGCGTATATCCAGTAGAAGATGTCAGTTGCACTGGGAGTCAGTGTAGGCCTTCATGCAAGGCACCTGAATCAAGGCTCAAGAGGTATATTGCAAACAAAAAGGTCGTTAAAAATAAGGCATCGGAAATATATTTAATTGATAAATATAATGTGGATGTGCACACAGAAACCTTCTCATCTCTAACACTGAGTGTTGGCAATATTGATGTCAAGAACCTCATTCTGGGGGCTGACTCTGTATCTCTCACAAGCGTCCGTACCGCGGGTTTACGACTGACAAACCCGTTTTCACTGATTTTGGTACTCTTTAGCAAGTCGTAAACCCGAATTTAATCGAAAACTCAAAGTGACAGCTCAACGTTTCGCTTTAGATCGACGTCTGCCGCCGCTCCTTGTATTTTGACAGTTCTTGTTAACTTTGGTACTCTCTACCTCTGAAAGCTAGAAACATTATAGCTCCAAAGGCTTGAATGTCGGGTTTATCAAAATAGGTCGGACTACCTCTGGTTTGGGACCGTTTAGAGCTTTATATCGCCCAACGACATATTTTTCAAAGTTAATAAAATCGAATTTACTAGTTTCAAAAGGTAAGTAATTTCATTTATTTCGAATTAAACAAAGACGTGAGTTGAGGGATCTCTCGAATCCGTTGAATATACATGTCGCAGGACATTTTCACAACTTTGTGTGAGGAACTGAGGCCGATACTCCCTGTACGTAGGCGAACAACCGGAGTGCCCTTGGAACTTAAGGTGAATACAACATTATCTCCGCCTGCTATTTATAAATAGAGCTTTGCTCGCGGAAGACCTCCGGGAAGAGAGAGTCCGAAGACGTGAGTTGAGAGATCTCTCGAATCCGTTGAATATACCTGCAACATTATTCATATCCAATTATCGGCTGTCGCAGGACATTTTCACAACTTTGTGTGAGGAACTGAGGCCGATACTCCCTGTACGTAGGCGAACAACCGGAGTGCCCTTGGAACTTAAGGTGAATACAACATTATCTCCGCCTGCTATTTATAAATAGAGCTTTGCTCGCGGAAGACCTCCGGGAAGAGAGAGTCCGAAGACGTGAGTTGAGGAATCTCTCGAATCCGTTGAATATACCTGCAACATTATTCATATCCAATTATCGGCTGTCGCGGGACATTTTCACAACTTTGTGTGAGGAACTGAGGCCGATACTCCCTGTACGTAGGCGAACAACCGGAGTGCCCTTGGAACTTAAGGTGAATACAACATTATCTCCGCCTGCTATTTATAAATAGAGCTTTGCTCGCGGAAGACCTCCGGGAAGAGAGAGTCCGAAGACGTGAGTTGAGGGATCTCTCGAATCCGTTGAATATACCTGCAACATTATTCATTTCCAATTTTTTTTCTTACAATATCTGCAAATCCCCAACAGCACTTTCCGGTGGAAATTACAATTAGAAATTAAAAATAATTTTCTTTAGTCCATTACCTGTACCTAGGTACTCTTTCATTTATAAAGTTTGTATTGTTTCTTTCTGCCTATCTTATCTTCTATTGCCGTGTATTTGTCGTACCCATAATACATTATTTATTTTTAAGGTTCTAACGACACTCTCATTTCTTGCGACAGGGTCATACCAAAAAATTGTAGGGAACGATTTTCATTCAAGCCTTTCGCAACAAACAGTGAGCAGACACTTGAACGAGATTGTGTCAGCATTAAACAGTATAATGCACCGGCACATCAAATTCCCAGGAACACAACAAGAAAGGAATTCGGTCAAACAAGGGTTTGTTTTGATCTATTGTATTTTATTGTTACTTATCTTGTTTACCCGAGGATTGTGGCATATTCAGATGACAGACTATAACGTCTCCACTAATGAGGAATGAATGCATCAACATGAATATTATATTGGCATACAAGCGTAGTCTAAGGCCAATTTAAATATATAATATATCATTATCGTCATAGAATAGAAGAACTGTAAAAATGCCTTCCATGTAGATTTGAATGGAAACCAATATCGCCACTGACTTGGTACCTTTTGGTTCTAACCCATTTAGCACATGCTCTATCTTTCTTTCACTTGAATTTCATGATGAAACAGTTTGTTTTTGAAATTTAAGCAAAGAACGGTCCGTCTAAACGATTAAAGTAATATTAATTTTATAACATGTTGTCTGTATCGAGGTTGAAGGAAGGAACAATAAGAAATACAAAAAACAACTAAATACGTATGTGGTGTAATATTCCGTAAAGGATCTCGGTGTCGTCTTTGATCCCGAACTGAAATTCTCTGACCATATATCGCAGCTCACTCAGTCTTGCTATAAACTTCTTGGATTCGTCATTAGGACACGCAAGCAGTTCAATAACCAACATGCAATGTTAGCATTGTTCGATGGCATACTGAGAAGCAAGCTGGAGTTGGGAAGCGAGCGATGTATGGGCACCGTACCACCAGAAGTACATTGATACGTTAGAGCAAATCCAGAAGAAATTCCTCAGGTATGTCTATATGCAGACGCATGGAACCTATCCTAGGTTCGTGCACCATATCGACTTACTTGAGGAAACTAATTCTGTGAGTTTGGAAACTAGGCGGAAAGCTAGTTATTATGTCTATCAAAATTTGGAACAATTTTATCGATAGCCCATTCCTCTTGGGATGCTATGATTTATATGTACCAGACCACCACAAAGTCGATACCATGAGACAGAGGTGCTGTTTAATTTTATCTATGTCGGAATTGTTATATGACTCAATCATCAACGGAAAAGCAATTTATGATCTATACTATATCTGTGAGTTGGGCATTATTAGGAAGTTTCTGGGATGCTTTAACGATCTGTCCAGTAGCTCTTAAGAAACAAGGGAAATGTTGAACTTGAAGCATCTTTTACCTACTCTCCCGACGCAAATACTAATTGAGTTTATTTATTTACAACATGGGTGGGGTAATGTGACTGGGTAAGGGTTAAGCGGTGGTCCCTCCGCACACCAGACAGCAAGCCCAAATATGACTGTTACATTGTCTATTATAATATTATATTGTCTATGCCGAGATTACATTGTCTATTGTATTATGCTGCCTATGTCGAGATTCCGGTCTCTAGATCTCTCTCTTACCGACAACCGGCAACTCAACATGTCAAATGTCAATCTTGCATCACGCTATTAAGAATAAAGCCTTATCTATTTAATCTGGATGACTATTATTTAATAAAACAAAAGATCCAGAAAAACATGGTGTCAGAAGTGTTGTGATATAACTATTTGTCGAAATAACCTACATAAAAGTGTCAAAAACAGTGATTGAAAACGAACAAAAAAAAATGGCGGATATACGTGAAAACTCCGGTGCAAAAATATTAAATACCTTCATACCTACAGAATGGAAGTCATGGATACAAAGTTTTGAAATCTATTTAATGGCTACAGGAGCGGATCAAGGGCTACTGTGGAAAAGATTCTCTCTTATATAGAAAAAAGTCTGAAGTAAAATACTAAAAAAGCAATGATGGTTGCGATTACTTCAAAGCGACACGACAAATCCTTTAGTATATTACAATAATTCATACTAACCGTCACTCTTGTTCAGGTCCCCGGTACCTTCACAGCAGTAACAAGCAAACTCAACAGGAATTCGGATTTTCCTAGGGATACCAGTCTACCTGGTAAGTGAGTGCTGGCTCCTTGCCAAAGCATCAGACTGGGACATTGTGCTAAGGCACCGTGGTTACAAACTCACTACAATTCCAGAGGTGATATTTACAGTGACCAGGAGCGTGTGTCATCCCCAATACCTTCACAACAAGCAAACTGAACTCAACAAGAGTTTGGTTTTTCCTAGGGATACCAGTCTACCTGGTAAGTGAGTGCTGGCTTCTTGCCAAAGCTCAGACTGGGACATTGTGCTAAGGCACCGTGGTTACAAACTCACTACAATTCCAGAGGTGATATTCACAGTGACCAGGAGCGTGTGTCATCCCCAATACCTTCACAACAAGCAAACTGAACTCAACAAGAGTTTGGTTTTTCCTAGGGATACCAGTCTACCTGGTAAGTGAGTGCTGGCTCCTTGCCAAAGCATCAGACTGGGACATTGTGCTAAGGCACCGTGGTTACAAACTCACTACAATTCCAGAGGTGATATTTACAGTGACCAGGAGCGTGTGTCATCCCCAATACCTTCACAACAAGCAAACTGAACTCAACAAGAGTTTGGTTTTTCCTAGGGATACCAGTCTACCTGGTAAGTGAGTGCTGGCTTCTTGCCAAAGCTCAGACTGGGACATTGTGCTAAGGCACCGTGGTTACAAACTCACTACAATTCCAGAGGTGATATTCACAGTGACCAGGAGCGTGTGTCATCCCCAATACCTTCACAACAAGCAAACTGAACTCAACAAGAGTTTGGTTTTTCCTAGGGATACCAGTCTACCTGGTAAGTGAGTGCTGGCTTCTTGCCAAAGCATCAGACTGGGACATTGTGCTAAGGCACCGTGGTTACAAACTCACTACAATTCCAGAGGTGATATTCTCTGTGACCAGGAGCGTGTGTCATCCCCAATACCTTCACAACAAGCAAACTGAACTCAACAAGAGTTTGGTTTTTCCTAGGGATACCAGTCTACCTGGTAAGTGAGTGCTGGCTTCTTGCCAAAGCATCAGACTGGGACATTGTGCTAAGGCACCGTGGTTACAAACTCACTACAATTCCAGAGGTGATATTCTCTGTGACCAGGAGCGTGTGTCATCCCCAATACCTTCACAACAAGCAAACTGAACTCAACAAGAGTTTGGTTTTTCCTAGGGATACCAGTCTACCTGGTAAGTGAGTGCTGGCTCCTTGCCAAAGCATCAGACTGGGACATTGTGCTAAGGCACCGTGGTTACAAACTCACTACAATTCCAGAGGTGATATTTACAGTGACCAGGAGCGTGTGTCATCCCCAATACCTTCACAACAAGCAAACTGAACTCAACAAGAGTTTGGTTTTTCCTAGGGATACCAGTCTACCTGGTAAGTGAGTGCTGGCTTCTTGCCAAAGCTCAGACTGGGACATTGTGCTAAGGCACAGTGGTTACAAACTCACTACAATTCCAGAGGTGATATTCACAGTGACCAGGAGCGTGTGTCATCCCCAATACCTTCACAACAAGCAAACTGAACTCAACAAGAGTTTGGTTTTTCCTAGGGATACCAGTCTACCTGGTAAGTGAGTGCTGGCTTCTTGCCAAAGCATCAGACTGGGACATTGTGCTAAGGCACCGTGGTTACAAACTCACTACAATTCCAGAGGTGATATTCACAGTGACCAGGAGCGTGTGTCATCCCCAATACCTTCACAACAAGCAAACTGAACTCAACAAGAGTTTGGTTTTTCCTAGGGATACCAGTCTACCTGGTAAGTGAGTGCTGGCTCCTTGCCAAAGCATCAGACTGGGACATTGTGCTAAGGCACCGTGGTTACAAACTCACTACAATTCCAGAGGTGATATTTACAGTGACCAGGAGCGTGTGTCATCCCCAATACCTTCACAACAAGCAAACTGAACTCAACAAGAGTTTGGTTTTTCCTAGGGATACCAGTCTACCTGGTAAGTGAGTGCTGGCTTCTTGCCAAAGCTCAGACTGGGACATTGTGCTAAGGCACCGTGGTTACAAACTCACTACAATTCCAGAGGTGATATTCACAGTGACCAGGAGCGTGTGTCATCCCCAATACCTTCACAACAAGCAAACTGAACTCAACAAGAGTTTGGTTTTTCCTAGGGATACCAGTCTACCTGGTAAGTGAGTGCTGGCTTCTTGCCAAAGCATCAGACTGGGACATTGTGCTAAGGCACCGTGGTTACAAACTCACTACAATTCCAGAGGTGATATTCTCTGTGACCAGGAGCGTGTGTCATCCCCAATACCTTCACAACAAGCAAACTGAACTCAACAAGAGTTTGGTTTTTCCTAGGGATACCAGTCTACCTGGTAAGTGAGTGCTGGCTTCTTGCCAAAGCATCAGACTGGGACATTGTGCTAAGGCACCGTGGTTACAAACTCACTACAATTCCAGAGGTGATATTCTCTGTGACCAGGGACCCAATTTTCATTTCAGTAGACAATTGCTCGCATGCGAGGATCGCGCACGATAGATTATCTACTGTTTCGATAAATGCGTATTTTCGACCGTCGTAGATAATTTAAAACAACCGATATTAATACCAACATAAAAATGTACCAATTTTATTTTTTTATATGGTAACCCGTGTATTTAACTCCATAGATTTGATACATTTTTCTATATACATCTGTTTACGACTGTCAATTTTCAATTCACTTTGTTGTTCGTTGAAGAAGTAGTTGTTTCCTCTCGCGTGTTTTTCAAAATATTACCGACTTTTGCTTTACTCTTGGACTTTCTGTTACTATTTGATCTTTGGCTGTGTTTCTGGACTTTTCTTTTTGTTATAATTTGACCTTTGGCTGTGTTTTTGGACTATTCTTTCTTCGTAATGTCTATTCGAATTGGATATTTGTCAGTAATGCAAAAAAAGAAGTTGACGGAACTGATGATGGAGGATACCCAGTTGATAAGTGGAAAGTTCAGCCCCACGTTTACTTAAAGAGGCGAAGAATCGATGGAAATACATCGCAAATACGCTGAATGCCATTCCCGGTGGATGCAAAAACTGGAAACAATGGCGAAAAGTAAATAGTTATTGTATCTAATCATAATATGCAGTGCAGTGTTAGCTAGTATGAAATGATTGTATTTTGATCCTAGTACAAAGTTTACTTTTTATGAAAATTCATAAGCTAATAATTATCATTTTGGTGAGATCAAAGAGATCGCTCCTTGCGATAGTCGTACCAATCAAGCATCATAGTTGTATGATTTATTTGTTATGTGACGTGAACCATTTATCACATTATGATGTTTACGAAGAAATTTTTATGAGTCAGTACATATTTTGCAAACAACTTTGAACAATTGAATATAGGCTAATAATGCTATCTAAGTACTTTGTTTCTCTATAAAATAAATTGAAAAATTTCAGTATTGAGAGATAGATGAAAAGTTATTACGTTGATAAAGCATTTTGACAAAATAATAAATTAAAACATGTATATTGAGTATATTAGTATTCCTTTGTTGTGTTGAATATATTATTAACCTTTAACTTTCTTATGTTTCAGAGTTGGCAAGACTTAAAAGCCAAAACTAAAAATAAACAGGCCAAGTTAGTTCGGTATGCGAGGGGTACAGGTGGAGGACCGTCTCTTGAAGAAGACCTCACGGAAGACGAAGCCAGAATCCTGGAGACAATAAACCCAGCATCGATACAGGGACACGTGGGTGTCTCCGAATATATAGCGACGTTTAATATGGGGATAGATGATACAGATGCAGTCACAACACTCCACAATTCCAATGATTTTAATACAGTTGACAATACAGAGGTTTCCATTAGGAGTGAGCGTTATTTAACGTAACTAGATACAATAACTAGTTTCGTCGATGTAACGGAAATAACTAGTCTCGATAAAATTACAAGTAGTTATTTTTGTAAATGCGTTATTTGGTGTTGGGTGTGATGTAAAGTAGTTTCGGCCGTTTCGCATGCGACCGCGTTTCAGTAACGCCGCGTTTCGTAACGTAACGCGGTAGTCGGCGCCGTCGGCGGGACGGATTGTTATTTGTTATGCATATGTGAGACTAGTTTCGGTCGTTTCGCATGCGACCGCGTATTTCCAATCTCTGCCGCGTTTCAGTAACGCCGCGTTTCGTAATGTAACGCGGTAGTCGGCGGTATTGTTATGTTATGCATATAAATCACCATTAGTCCTCGTTTCAGTCGCCTACGCGTTTCGTTGCTCTATCTATAACACTTGTACACATTTTAATATTGACAGTTATTTTGAAATATTATTATGTTATTTTTGCTTATAAATGTATCTTATGTAATAAATAAATAAAAAATAAATCTGTTTGTATGAGGGTGACGACCGTAATTATAGAAGGGTAAGCAGAGAGGATAGACCGCTTTTATTACCTCCAATGTTTTGTTTTACATTGAAAATAATTAAATAATTTTAGCGCGACTGAAACGTGAAAGGGATTGGAAATACACCTCCCGGGCAGCCGAGCGAATACCGCACAAGAGTCCCAACTGCTCCCGTCTGGAGCCAGTGCGAAACAATTTATTTTTGGGGTATACCATGTAGCGCTACCCCCTTCTTTAGCCAACGTTTCGGACAGCGTTACAGTGTCCATCATCATACCGCACAAGAGTCCCAAAAGCTCCCGTCTGGAGCCAGTGCGACTATGGCACCCCCAATTGAGGTATGTTGTGAGTTGTGAGGCTGAAGGTAGTAGGGAGGGGAAGGAGATGGGGTAGATGAAGGTGGGGAAGTACCTGGCTATTCAGATCTGGTCACTAAACACGGCTAAAGCCATTTCAAGCAACGTTTCAATTCTGAATGGTGGTCTTACACCAGGGCGATACTGAGTGTATCTTCCTGTATAGATAATTTAATAGTACACAACTGCTGCCCCTGTACAAATGTCAAGTGCGCCACACTGTAGAATTTGGCAGCCACCTCGGGTTTGGAGCCCCAAAATACCTGAAAACAACCCTTGACTCTGTGCAGAAACGGGCGGTCCGTTTGATAGATTCCCCTATCTTAACAGAACGGATTGCAATCTTTAGAGCACAGACGTCAGGTTGGTATGCTGTCCTTGTTCTACCAGTATTTCAATGGAAGATGCTCAGAGGAACCAGCATCATTGATCCCTTCGGCACCGGTGAATAGTCGGGAAACACGCCAAACGCGGGCAAACACATGTAAGTACACGGATGACATTTGTCATGCGAGGACGGGTCGCTTCTACGAATCGTTATTTGGTACAACAGCTCGACTTTGGAACGGTTTGCCGGCCTCTGTGTCTCCTCCCTCCTATAACATGGGTATCTTCAAGGCCCATGTTCACTCCTTCCTTTCCTCAAAAAGACCCTCCACCCAGCATCCCCAAAGATGACATAGGCCCTGAGGGAAATTGCTTCCCTCCGGGCCTCCTGTGAGGAGTTAATATAAAATATATATAAATACATAATTTAAAAATTTCTCGAGTGAATTCTAGTACTTTACGGCCGGGCGAGCGAAAATTCCCGAAAAGCGGGAGTCCCCGTCTCTGGGAAGCGACAGCGAGTGACCCCTTTTTGAATTTAAAGTTAAAGTAAAATAATTAATAATTTAGTTTGTCTTGTCTCGTCGCAGTCGTTATACCTACTTGTGTATAATTTTGAGTACTTTCTTACGTTTATATGTTATTTTGGTGTTTTATGTAAATTTAATGTAACGTTTCTTTGTTATTATGTAAATATAATTAGTGTGGATTGTAATGAGTCACAGCGAGCGACCGCTTTTTGAATTTAAAGATTTTAAAGTAAAATAATTTAGTTTGTCTTAGTTCATCGTTATTCATTATACCTACTTGTGTATAATTTTGAGTACTTTCTTACGTTTATATGTTATTTTGGTGTTTTATGTAAATTTAATGTTTCTTTGTTATTATGTAAATATAATTAGTGTGGATTGTAATAAGTCTAAATAAAGTGTAAATATAGTGTAAATAAAGTGCAATATAGTATAAAAAAAACTTGTCGATAGTATAAAAAAATAGTATAAAAAAAATGTCTCGAGTGAATTCTAGTACTTTATGGAACTTTTTTCAAAAACTAGATAATGAAAAAAAAGCGAAATGCAACAGTTGTGGTGAAGTTTATAGCTTCAAAAGTTCAACCGCGAATTTGAAAACACATTTGAAGCGAAAACACCTCCATGCGTATATAAGCATTTGTACCGCACAATCAACGGCAAGGACCCCAGAACAAAGTCGTGGGCAGGAACCCCCAGGCGATGTCCAACCTCAGCCCTCGTCATCCAGCTCCGATGCTGCGTCAGCTTCTAGGTCCACTGCTGCAAGTACCATACCCATATACCGCGCTGCGCAACAGCGCATTGATAGCTACGTAATTGGAAAAAAAGTAACACTAACTAAAAAAAGACAAATTGATAATGACCTTGCTAATTTATTTATAGATAGTTATCACCCTTTTTCTTTAGTAGAAGAACGTGCTTTTAAAAAATTTGCCCGACACATACCTGGATACGAGTTACCATCTCGAAAAACTGTCTCTAACATTCTCATTCCCACATTATACCACCAAACAGTTCTACGAAAAAAAGAAGAAATAAACGATATTGAATTTCTATCTCTAACAACAGACTTATGGACGTCTCGGGTCAATGATGCTTACATAGCTGTAACGGGGCACTATATAACAAAAGATCTTGTTCTTAAAACATTTTTATTAAAATGTGCAGAGTTTAAAGATATGCACAGCGGTGCGAATATTCAAGCTGCATTGCTCGAAACGACCAACGAGTGGAATGTAACAAATAAGATAAATTTTATTGTTAGTGACAACGCAGCTAACGTCAAAAAAGCCATAGCTGATATAGGGTGGAAGCATTACGGATGCTATGGCCATACGTTGAACTTAATAGTGCAAGATGCCCTGAATTTAGTCCAAGCTTCTTTAGATAAAGTCAAAACTATCGTCCGACATTTTAAGACAAGTACAGCAGCGCTAGAAAAATTATTAAAAGTGCAATCACAGGAAAAGCCGGACGTGATACCAAAGCACTTGATACAGGAAGTACCAACCAGGTGGAACTCTACGTTTGCTATGTTACAGCGATTTGTCGAACTAGAAAATCAAATATGTGCCACTGTTGCAATTCTTAAAAAAGATTTACCAATCTTAACTGTTGAGGAATGGACAATGTTTCACGAACTGTGCAAGGTTTTAAAACCTTTCGACGAAGCTACGAAAGCTATGAGTGGCGAAGATTATATGACAGCCAGTACCATCATAGTCATGACACGTTGTCTTAGAGAATCATGTAATCAACTGCTTCTGGAAGGCTTTACTCTAATTACAAACAATGTAATTACTGCACTTCGGACAGGCTTAGATAAAAGACTAGAAGGTGTTGAGAGAAGTCGAACATTCTCGATATGTACAATTTTAGACCCAAGGTACAAAATGAATGTATTCTCTGACACTAATGAGGCAGAAAAAGCAAAGAAAATGCTGGAAGAGATACTTGCAACTGATATAAGACGGCGACATGGAGAAAACCAACCGCAACAATCCACTTCAACCTCAGCTTCCATAACGGTACGAGATAAATTTTCACCTTGGTCCATTTTAAGCAATATTGTCGGGACGCAGCAGCAGCAGCAAGTAGGCACACCTTTGTCGTGTGCCATCAAAGAAGTAAACTCTTATTTGAAAGACAATATTCTACCAATGTTTAACGACAGTGGGAAATTTAACTGTCCATTGCAATGGTGGCAACTTAACCGTCACATTTATCCCAACCTTGCTATACTTCTGCGCAAGTATGGCAACATAATGGCAACTTCAGTTCCGTGCGAGAGGATATTCAGCAAGACAGGGCTCACGATTAATAACCGCCGCACACAATTGAAGACAAACAAAGTTGCCCAATTGATGTATTTAAATGTTAATTTAGATCCAAAAAGATTTTTGTTAGAGTCATAAACTCTTTTAGTCATTAAATAAAAATAAAAATGTAAATAATTTTTATAATATTATAAGACTTACAAACTATGTGTAAATAGCCAAACAAACAAAACAAGTGTAATGAACAAACCAACCAAATAATTATACAGTGTAAATAATAAAAAAATATCAGTGAAAACGATGAAAAGGTGTAAATAAACAGTAAATATAACGTGCAAATAAACTGTAAATATCAATAACCATTGTATATTATTCGTGATTAGTCGGAACTAATTAATTAATTAGTCCGACTCGGGAGACACGCCAAACGCGGGGCCAACACATGTACATGGTTGACATTTGTCACGCGAGGACGGGTAAGTGAATGAAAATAACTAGTTACAAAAATAACCGTTTTGAAACAGGTTACGCCGACCAAGAAACTTGTTTCGTTACGTTTCTTGAAAATGACGTTACGACCCACGTCTAGTTTCCATAGATCATGTTGGAACTGTGAACAGTCCAATAGGTGGTGATCAAAGTGATATTGAAGTAGATTTCATGTTGGGACAATCAACACCAAATTATTTTTAAAAAAGGGTAGGGAGCATTATGGCAGCAAAAAAAAATATGAAATATTCTGAAGAGAACATGAAGATCAAAAGGGAGAAGCTTGAGATACAAAAGCAGCAATTAGTTGTGGCTAAAAAAAAATAGATTAGTAAGGCAAACTAATCTATACTTGAAAAAAATTGTACAACTTATGGAAAATAGCAAAAAGTAATACCATTAACTTTTTGCTATTTTCCATAAGTTAAGTCAGGTCATATACCAAAAAAATTGATCATTTCCAACGGTAAAAGAAATAAAACACTTAAGTACACAAATGAAACTGTATTAATAAAATAATTAACAAAAATACGACACACGCAAACCGGACAAGTAACACTTTTTGACAGTTGAACTACTACTACAACCAATAGTCCAATTATCTACTGCTTTGTAATAGAAAATTATCTATTAGAAATTCCAAAATACGCTTTCTATCGAAAATTAGTAGATAATTACTCGATGATAGAAAAACCATAGACAACGCAGATAATTATCGCATGCGAGCAGTTGTCTACTGAAATGAAAATTGGGTCCCAGGAGCGTGTGTCATTTCCAGTACCTTCACAACAAGCAAACTGAACAGGAGTTTGATTTTTCCTAGGGATACCAGTGTACCTGGTAAGTGAGTGCTGGCTTCTTGATAAAGCATCAGACAGGGGCATTGTGCTAAGGCACCGTGGTTACAAACTCACTACAATTCCAGAGGTGATATTCACAGTGACCAGGAGCTAGTGTCATCCCCAATACCTTCACAACAAGCAAACTGAACTCAACAAGAGTTTGGTTTTTCCTAGGGATACCAGTCTACCTGGTAAGTGAGTGCTGGCTTCTTGCCAAAGCATCAGACTGAGACATTGTGCTAGGGCACCGTGGTTACAAACTCACTACAATTCCAGAGGTGATATTCACAGTGACCAGGAGCCTGTGTCATCCCCAATACCTTCACAACAAGCAAACTGAACTCAACAAGAGTTTGATTTTTCCTAGGGATACCAGTGTACCTGGTAAGTGAGTGCTGGCTTCTTGATAAAGCATCAGACTGGGGCATTGTGCTAAGGCACCGTGGTTACAAACTCACTACAATTCCAGAGGTGATATTCACAGTGACCAGGAGCGTGTGTCATCCCCAATACCTTCACAACAAGCAAAGTGAAAAGGTGATTGATTTTTCCTAGGGATACCAGTCTACCTGGTAAGTGAGTGCTGGCTTCTTGCCAAAGCATCAGACTAGGACATTGTGCTAGGGCACCGTGGTAACAAACTCACTACAATTCCAGAGGTGATATTCACAGTGACCAGGAGCGTGCGTCATCCCCAATACCTTCACAACAAGCAAACTGAACTCAACAAGAGTTTGATTTTTCCTAGGGATACCAGTGTACCTGGTAAGTGAGTGCTGGCTTCTTGATAAAGCATCAGACTGGGGCATTGTGCTAAGGCACCGTGGTTACAAACTCACTACAATTCCAGAGGTGATATTCACAGTGACCAGGAGCGTGTGTCATCCCCAATACCTTCACAACAAGCAAACTGAAAAGGTGATTGATTTTTCCTAGGGATACCAGTCTACCTGGTAAGTGAGTGCTGGCTTCTTGCCAAAGAATCAGACTGGGACATTGTGCTAGGGCACCGTGGTTACAAACTCACTACAATTCCAGAGGTGATATTCACAGTGACCAGGAGCGTGCGTCATCCCCAATACCTTCACAACAAGCAAACTGAACTCAACAAGAGTTTGATTTTTCCTAGGGATACCAGTCTACCTGGTAAGTGAGTGCTGGCTTCTTGCCAAAGCATCAGACTGGGACATTGTGCTAGGGCACCGTGGTTACAAACTCACTACAATTCCAGAGGTGATATTCACAGTGACCAGGAGCGTGTGTCATCCCCAATACCTTCACAACAAGCAAACTGAACTCAACAAGAGTTTGATTTTTCCTAGGGATACCAGTCTACCTGGTAAGTGAGTGCTGGCTTCTTGCCAGAGCATCAGACTGGGACATTGTGCTAGGGCACCGTGGTTACAAACTCACTACAATTCCAGAGGTGATATTCACAGTGACCAGGAGCGTGCGTCATCCCCAATACCTTCACAACAAGCAAACTGAACTCAACAAGAGTTTGATTTTTTCCTAGGGATACCAGTGTACCTGGTAAGTGAGTGCTGGCTTCTTGATAAAGCATCAGACTGGGGCATTGTGCTAAGGCACCGTGGTTACAAACTCACTACAATTCCAGAGGTGATATTCACAGTGACCAGGAGCATGTGTCATCCCCAATACCTTCACAACAAGCAAACTGAACAGGAGATCGATTTTTCCTAGGGATACCAGTCTACCTGGTAAGTGAGTGCTGGCTTCTTGCCAAAGCATCAGACTGGGACTTTGTGCTAGGGCACCGTGGTTACAAACTCACTACAATTCCAGAGGTGATATTCAGTGACCAGGAGCGTGCGTCATTCCTAATACCTTCACAACAAGCAAACTGAACTCAACAAGAGTTTGATTTTTCCTAGGGATACCAGTGTACCTGGTAAGTGAGTGCTGGCTTCTTGATAAAGCATCAGACTGGGGCATTGTGCTAAGGCACCGTGGTTACAAACTCACTACAATTCCAGAGGTGATATTCACAGTGACCAGGAGCCTGTGTCATCCCCAATACCTTCACAACAAGCAAACTGAACTCAACAAGAGTTTGATTTTTCCTAGGGATACCAGTGTACCTGGTAAGTGAGTGCTGGCTTCTTGATAAAGCATCAGACTGGGGCATTGTGCTAAGGCACCGTGGTTACAAACTCACTACAATTCCAGAGGTGATATTCACAGTGACCAGGAGCGTGTGTCATCCCCAATACCTTCACAACAAGCAAAGTGAAAAGGTGATTGATTTTTCCTAGGGATACCAGTGTACCTGGTAAGGAGTGCTGGCTTCTTGATAAAGCATCAGACTGGGGCATTGTGCTAAGGCACCGTGGTTACAAACTCACTACAATTCCAGAGGTGATATTCACAGTGACCAGGAGCGTGTGTCATCCCCAATACCTTCACAACAAGCAAAGTGAAAAGGTGATTGATTTTTCCTAGGGATACCAGTCTACCTGGTAAGTGAGTGCTGGCTTCTTGCCAAAGCATCAGACTAGGACATTGTGCTAGGGCACCGTGGTAACAAACTCACTACAATTCCAGAGGTGATATTCACAGTGACCAGGAGCGTGCGTCATCCCCAATACCTTCACAACAAGCAAACTGAACTCAACAAGAGTTTGATTTTTCCTAGGGATACCAGTGTACCTGGTAAGTGAGTGCTGGCTTCTTGATAAAGCATCAGACTGGGGCATTGTGCTAAGGCACCGTGGTTACAAACTCACTACAATTCCAGAGGTGATATTCACAGTGACCAGGAGCGTGCGTCATTCCTAATACCTTCACAACAAGCAAACTGAACTCAACAAGAGTTTGATTTTTCCTAGGGATACCAGTGTACCTGGTAAGTGAGTGCTGGCTTCTTGATAAAGCATCAGACTGGGGCATTGTGCTAAGGCACCGTGGTTACAAACTCACTACAATTCCAGAGGTGATATTCACAGTGACCAGGAGCGTGTGTCATCCCCAATACCTTCACAACAAGCAAACTGAAAAGGTGATTGATTTTTCCTAGGGATACCAGTCTACCTGGTAAGTGAGTGCTGGCTTCTTGCCAAAGCATCAGACTAGGACATTGTGCTAGGGCACCGTGGTAACAAACTCACTACAATTCCAGGGGTGATATTCACAGTGACCAGGAGCGTGCGTCATCCCCAACACCTTCACAACAAGCAAACTGAACTCAACAAGAGTTTGATTTTTCCTAGGGATACCAGTGTACCTGGTAACTGAGTGCTGGCTTCTTGATAAAGCATCAGACTGGGGCATTGTGCTAAGGCACCGTGGTTACAAACTCACTACAATTCCAGAGGTGATATTCACAGTGACCAGGAGCGTGAGTCATCCCCAATACCTTCACAACAAGCAAACTGAACTCAACAAGAGTTTGATTTTTCCTAGGGATACCAGTCTACCTGGTAAGTGAGTGCTGGCTTCTTGCCAAAGCATCAGACTGGGACATTGTGCTAGGGCACCGTGGTTACAAACTCACTACAATTCCAGAGGTGATATTCACAGTGACCAGGAGCGTGCGTCATTCCCAATACCTTCACAACAAGCAAACTGAACTCAACAAGAGTTTGATTTTTCCTAGGGATACCAGTGTACCTGGTAAGTGAGTGCTGGCTTCTTGATAAAGCATCAGACTGGGGCATTGTGCTAAGGCACCGTGGTTACAAACTCACTACAATTCCAGAGGTGATATTCACAGTGACCAGGAGCGTGTGTCATCCTCAATACTTCACAACAAGCAAACTGAAAAGGTGATTGATTTTTCCTAGGGATACCAGTCTACCTGGTAAGTGAGTGCTGGCTTCTTGCCAAAGCATCAGACTGGGACATTGTGCTAAGGCACCGTGGTTACAAACTCACTACAATTCCAGAGGTGATATTCACAGTGACCAGGCCTGCGATTCTGGAGTTAAACGATCAATCGTTTTCGTATGCACCGTCTTCGAGTGAAAAACTACTAGTCGTCGCGACTAACTTTTTCGAATGTTTCAATTTTACGTATTCTTGAGCATCGAACGGTCGAAGTTGGTAGAAGAGATGATTATATTGGCACCCCTGTGAATATTGTCTATGTTCCTGATGTTTTTGGGATTTCTATGGTGTGACTGTCAAACAGACAACAGTTATTCGTTATTCAAAACAGAAATGGCTGCGGGACATATTATAAATTGCCAAAAGCAACTCTTAATTGAGCTTGTAAGCTCCGATAAAGACTTAGTAAGTGGGAAATTTTCACCCACTTTTACATTTGCGGAATCCCGGCGTAGATGGATAGCTATTGCCGATCAACTAAATGCCCTGGCAGGAGCGAATAAAGACTTTAAACACTGGAGAAAGGTTTGTTTTAATTCATTTCCATTATCCGTAATAGGATTGTATAACTTTATAAACCTCTTTGAGGGTCCGAACGTTCGCGCGGTAAAACAAAAATTGACAGCTAGACTAGATGTTGATAGCCAATTCCATAGAAACACCAACAACCTACTGCCCTGTTTCTACTGGTTATACCCCGTAGTTGTTGTGTGGAATGACTTTTGACGTTTGGCGTCGAAGTAGGTACCTTCGACCAATTTCGGAAATAGCAACGACGACCAACGTACGTACTTTCGACGGCGATTACGAGCGCCCTCGATTCAGGAATAGAGCCCCAGGAGCATGTGTCATCCCCAATACCTTCACAACAAGCAAACTGAACAGGAGATTGATTTTTCCTAGGGATACCAGTCTACCTGGTGAGCGAGTGCTGGCTCCTTGCCAAAGCATCAGACTGGGACATTGTGCTAGGGCACCGTGGTTGACAGGACTGTCTACCAAAGCAGTAACATTACACAAACTGAAGTTCTTCTGTAAATGGACAAGCCGGTAACCTTCAGCAAGAAACTCCAGATAGATGATATTCATCATCGCTAGGACTGTATATCAAAGCAGTAACATTACACAAACTGAAGTTCTTCTGTAAATGGACAAGCCGGTAACCTTCAGCAAGAATCTCCAGATAGATGATATTCATCAACACCAGGACTGTGTACCAAAGCAGTAACATCATAAGAAGTTCTAATGTAAATGGACAAGCCGGTAGCCTTCAGCAAGAAACTCTAGAGCAGCCCTGACCAACCGGTCATGTATGAGAAATATATTTTTTTTATTTTAAAATTACATCCAAGTTATTAAAACCAATATTGTTTTTATTATTACACCAAATGCTCAAATTCTGCTGATTTATATTTCCCGCGCATACTTCTCGAACAACAGATGGAGCGCATAAAAACCTCAATCTGCTTGGAGCGTCGCCACGGGCAGGCGTGTGTGATCTGTTCAGTGTATTGCAGCTCTATAATACTAGTCTATAGTCTCGACGTCTAGTTATCTATAATAGTAGTATTCAAACGAGACAAGTGTTTTAAGGTGAGGCAAGATGACCAAGAGTAATCCTTTTGGGAATTAGTAGAGCTCTGTACACGCAACTTGTCCCGATCTCGTAACAAGGACCAACCAGTGCAGATTCTCACACTAATGCGATCGTACAAGTTGCGTGTCCACAGCTAAACAGGTGCACTTATTTTAGTGATATATTATTAAACATGATTTCGAAGAAAAGGAAACTCGTTGATGAAAACAGAAAATTCATTAACCGTTGGGAAGACAATTATTTCTATATACCATATAACTCCAAATTAACGTGTTTAATTTGTAGAGAAACAGTAGCTGCTTTTAAAGAGTTCAAAGTTAAAAGACATCATGAAACAAAACATGTTACACATAATGGCTAATTTTCGTTTCATAGAGAATTGTTTACTGCAATGAATTTTGTTCCTGAACCCCGTTTTCCTCTCCTCTTTGTCCGGGAGTCAGTCAAAAACCAACAGCCGTGACGCGAGGTGAACATTATTATCCAAAACGCATCGCATAGCAATAAAAATCATCTTAACGCATTGCAATAAATAAAGTTTTGCTAAACCAAAACTACAGTGGAATCCAAGTGCATCCCAACAAGTGAATGTTCCTCCACCTCCGTAAGTACCCTTATACCTTTATAAAACTCATTGCCAAAGAATAATTGATTATGTTATAAAAGGTCCACCGCTTTAACACATGTTACAAAACATACAACGATTATGTCACAAAGATTAACCGAACTCGAAACAGAGGGCGAAAACATCTGGATAAAAATTATAAAAACAAATTTCACTGCGCTGGTATGTGTGGCATATTTCTACTGTACAGACAGAGATATCCGCACGAAGTTTTAAGAACATCTCAATAATAAGGCCAACCTATTATCCAGTGGCGGTTCTTCACAAGGGGACCGTGGGGACAGTCCCCACTACAGATATTCCAGAAATCTACCAAGAAAAAAAAATGACCATTCTTTCAGTTCGCAAAAAATAATGAATGCATTCTTTACATGAAAGTAATTAACAGTTGCAGAAATTTCAACTAAAAATTCATTAGGGTAATTTTTAAGCTCGAAATTAGAAAAGTTTCTTCCGACGAACGTGCGACTAGCCTCCTCCGTTCCTTGCAGCATACTAATTACTAATATTACTAATACCAACGCGACCGACGAGCCCGAACGAGCGGATTCGGGACTAGCGTCCAGTTATGCGCAGAACGTTCTGCGCAGTTGGGGGACAACCCCAGCGATTTATTCCTACTAAAATGATTCTTCTACTTGGACTGAATACTCTTGTATGAGATTTTAAGAATTTGCGCATGCGTATTTGAATCTTCTAACGAAATCGCAGGGGACAGACTTGAAAATCCCCTTGTGATCGTTTGTTTTAGTTCTAATTATTGAAGTAGGTCAGTTAGGTCAGTTATGCACGGGTCAGAATATGCGTTAGTCGTGTTATAATCGTTTTTGACGTTTAAGTAAAATAATAGTATTGATATCGATTGATCGGATCATTTCTTATTTCTATAGCGCCGTTCTCGTGGTAAAAGCGCTTTAAACTGAAGTATCTACGATTAACTTGTGTTATTTTTTATTAAACGTAATATTTGTGAATATTTGGTGTTTCTGGTTAGGTGCGTGACTTATATTCTTATCTAATAATAATTTTTGTTAGAAATTATTCGAAAAAATGAATGAAGTCGGCTTTTTACTGAAAAATAAATTCAGTACGTTAACATTTGACGAAAAAGTAGAAGTGAAACGCCTAGGTGCTCACCAACCTAGAGACATTGTAATCGAGTTTCATGTTGTTAAAACTCGTAAAGAGTTAAATTTTAATCCAGAGTGGTTTTCTAAAAAATCTTGGTTATGTGCTAGTGTTTTGTTAAAGAAACTTTTTTGTTTTCCCTGTATACTTTTTGGTGATGATACAGTGTGGACTCAATCTGGGTATATTGATTTAAAATATTTATCGGAAAGGTTGACAAAACACGAAAATTCATCGGAGCATATGAAAAACGCAATAACTTTACAACTTTTTGGAAAAACAAACATTATCGAAAAACTGGATAGTGCTTACCGACGAGGTATTATTCGTCATAACGAGGAGGTCGAAAAAAATCGTTACGTTTTGTCAAAAATAATTTCTGTTTTAAGACTATGCGGTTCATGTGAAATCGGTATACGCGGCCGAAATGAATCCTCGGACTCGTTGAAACCGGGCATTTTCAGGTCTATTTTTGAGTTAATATGTAAAGATGATTTGACCTTAAAGAAGTATTACGAAAACTCACCGATATTCAAAGGCACGTCAAAAATTATTCAAAATGAACTCCTAGATTGTATGTACAGTGTTTACCGGGACCTTATAAAAGAAGAAGTTTCAGAAACCAAGTTTGTTTCAATCGAAGCGGACGAAACAACGGATGTTTTGTGTAAAGCCCAACTTGTCACAATTTTAAGGTACATTACCAAAACAGGAAAAGTCACGGAAAGATTTGTGAAATATTCCAAATTGTCGGACAAATCTGCAACGGGTGTAGCGAGCGAATTGAGGAGTGTGCTTGAAGAATGCGATGTAAAAGCTAACCAACTCGTGGCTCAAACATATGACGGTGCCGCTGTTATGAAATTTCAAGATGAACTTGGATGGGATTCAGTCACTATAAATGAGGCATGTGGACTCCTAAATCTCTTAGGTGACAGAACTTTTTGTAGTCTTCTTTCTTTTTTTGCCCGAATTATGCCAGAAGTAGATATTGTAACGGACGTACTGCTCCAATATCAGGGACTATAACGGTACCCATTAACGTACTCTCGCTCCTGATGAGTCCAATTTGCGCTCCCACAATAGTGGCAATACTGCCACCTACAGTCCCGACGGGGGTTAGGGAGGTGAAGAACCCTCTAACTGAATTCAGGCCACTAAGGTCACTGAATCCAGGGCACCCAAGGGGAGGAGCTTCGCCTCTGACCCCTTTTGCGGACAGGCCCGATTCCTCTCAGGCGGGGGAGATCCCCACCCCTGGCGCAGCTTCAGGGCCGCCACGGCCGCCGGCGGAGAAGATTGGAGGGGAATCGGGTCAGGCCGACATAAACAAGGACCACGAGAGGCCGGTCGACGCGTTATAGAGGAGAAAAACAATATCCCTCAGATGACCCCAGACTGGCAGTTCAATGACTACCACATGGCTAGGTTGGAGGGAAAAGCTTATAAGGGATCAAAGCACTGCAAGTGTGGCGTGAGTGGTATTGAGCTGGCAGAGAGCAGTTTCAATACGACGCTTAAGCGGTATACGTTGCCAAAAGACCACCGCTGTAGGGGTTGTATTCTCCCGAGCGGCCAGCTGGAGGACGGGGTGCATATGCTGATGCGAATGAGCAGCAAGACGGAGAGCACCGCCGTGTACAGGGAATACCTTCTAATAAAGGAGAGGAGTAAGGGTCTCTGTCAACACGAATTGAAGAAATACCTAAAGACCATGACGGGAGTCTGGAAGCTCGGGGGGGCCCTTTGCCCACCCGAACTGGCGGTCGTTCACGTATTGGGAGACATTCTTCGGATACGTGCCTTACAAGCGGGATGTGGAGATGTGGGACGAGGTACTGGGGTGGTTAGGCAATCCCAAGACGAATGGAGGGGTAGTCGGAGAGGAGCAGTACCTTGATGACTTGTACGCCAACGTACTCGGGCTTATCCGGGAGGAGTGGAAGATCCCGGATAATATCCCATCGATGAGGACATGGGTGGGGAGGGGAGCGTGGATGAGGGGGAAGGCCGGCACCGGAGAGAATGTAAAAATGAAAATATAATGTAAAAACAATAAACGAAACGTCGGAGCTTGGCTAGAGGTATACGGGCAGAGAAGTATTGTGAGAGCTGGTAAAATCATAAATCATATTTTAATTCGGGCACGATTGTTAGAACCGTGCCAAAACGTAGTGGGAAGCCGTGCCGTGCGCCATGCACCGTCATAGCGTCACAAATGACCGGTGGTACGCCGTCATTACGTCCCACGGGCACGGTTCTGAGGATCGTGCCCAAACAAAGGAAGGCCGTGGTCACGTTCGACCACGGCCCGAAACTACCTGCCGAGCGGCGGTAGACGGCCCGGCGGGGCGCCGCGATAGCGTCGCAAACACGGCTCACGGATTCCAGGAATCAAAGAGAAAGTGAGCCCGTGTGCGCGTCGCGCGCCCGCTGGCGGCCTATAAAACGGGCAACAGGCCCCCTCAAACGTCAGATAGCCAGCAACACTCACCAGCTCTACAACTCTCTCTCTGCTCTGCCTTCTACCTCGCTCCGACTTCTGCTTCTACTCGCCTTCTTTTCTTCTGACCCCTCGCCTCACCCCGGACTACGGACCTCCCTGCCTCTACGGACCCGACCCGGACTCTACGACAAGGACGAGAAAACAGCATTCGGACTAGCTACAACGGCTTCAGAGACGGCCCCGTTCTACCCCTCCACGCCACTGAAGGACGACGCCTTCCGCCTCCACAGATTGGGATCACCGGCCCAATTTACAGTCTTGTGTGTCACACGATTACGTCTGATACAGATATATTGTTTAAACAATTACAAAAAACAACGGTTGACAATATTACTGCGAACAATGCTATACTCTATTTTAAAACAAGAGTTCAAACGAAACGAGAAAATAATGTCACAGACATTTTTACTGAAGTAACGAAACTTCTCCATATAATTATTACCACCCCAATGACGACTTCAGAATCTGAGAGATGTTTCTCAACATTAAACACCATTGGAGCTGAAAGATTGAATGCACTGGCAATGCTTTCAATAGAGAATGATTTCATCAACGCCATACCAGAATTCAACAACAGTGTTATCGATCGATTCGCAAAAATGAAGAACAGAAGAATTGATTTTTGCTACAAAGTTCTTTCGGATGGCGAAACTTCATGAAGAAACTGCGAAGGTAAAAATAAATACTAGTAGTTCATATACCTAGGTAGTAGAAGAAATATTATGTCATCCCTGATTTATCTTAGACTTTAGACCTTAGAATTAGGCACAGTAAAAAACCTATTCGTGTATATATTTATATTGGATCTCGTACTCCCATTTTCTGGCAATGAAATGTCAGTATCTACACATAAAAAATGACAGTCCCCACTAGCGAAAATGTGCTCGAGCCGCCACTGCTATTATCCAACAAAAATGTTATTATTATGGGAGATTTCAAATTGCATTACAAACCTGAAGATGTCATACTTGATCACATATGTTTTATAAACTCTAATGGACTAACGCAACATAGTACAGTTGTAAAAAAGTACAATAAGATGCTTGATTTAGTGCTGAGTAATTTATATATATGTGAGGTGACGTACAGCGATGAAGCATTGGTTAGAGAAGATCACCACCATCCTACACTGGCTATCTCGGCCACCCTGGCGAGGACACAGCAGGCGTGGAATGCGTGCAAACCATCATCAAACGGGACGACACTTATATTCGAACTTTAACAAATTTAATTTTAAACACGTTACTATGTGTCTAAAAATCTAAAAGTCTAAAAATATTCTCACACTTCAACTGGAGATATTTATACAACATGAAATCTGTCAAGGAAGCTGTGGAATATTTTTACTCTGTATTATTTAGTATATTTGAATTATGTGTACCTTTAAAAAAAATTATCGAAAGCAAATGTTAGCTACCCAGTTTGGTTCGATAAAAATATTAAACAAAAAAATCAAATGTAAGGAATCTCTTCGCAGGAATTACAAAGATACTAATAATAAATCAGACTATTTATTATTTTCTGCATCCGATCTCAAAAAAGAGATGACTCTAAAAAAGAACAAATACATTTATCCGATATTGAAAATGGGATCAAAGAAGACCCCAAAAACTTCTGGCAATATATTAGATCACAAAAAGCAGATAGGGGTACTTCTATTGGACTTATGAATGTCGATAAAATAATCCAATGTCCAGAGTTTCAGAGAGATTCCCGGACTATTTCCAGTCGGTATACAACCATATGAGCCCTAACCTAGATGCAGAAAGTCTCCGAGCAGAGGTGCCTAGAAACACAGGTTCAATATCTCTGGAACAAATTAAGCCAGAGGAAGTCAAAGCGTGTATTCGGGAACAAAAGCCCAACAAGGCCACGGGGCCAGATGGAATCCCACCTCATATCATTATCATGTTGGAAGAACATTTGTTTAACCCGATATGCTTTATCTTCAACCTCAGTTTTTCAACTTCCACTTTTCCTCAATCCTGGAAACTTACCAAGGTTAGCCCGATACATAAATCTGGAACAAAAACGGAAGTCCAGAACTATATACCAGTAGCGGTTCTGTCAATACTCCCAAAAATATTTGAAACAATAATTTGCGAAAAGCTAAACAAACAAATTAAACCGTTTCTTTGGGGAAACCAACACGGATTTCTATCAAATAAGTCCACCGTCTCTAATCTTCTAGAACTCTCACAGAGAGTAGCAAGAGGATTAGATGCTCAACATCAAACTGATGTGATCTACACGGATTTCGCCAAGGCGTTCGACCGAGTAGATCATGACGTACTGCTACGAAAAATACATAGAATTGGTTTCGACAAACCCCTCCTAAATTTTTTTGTCACGTATTTAAGGAATAGGAAACAATATGTTTGCATCGACGGATACAGGTCTAGAGAATTCTCTGCATTCTCTGGAGTGCCACAGGGGTCAAACCTAGGGCCTCTACTATTTATAATCATTGATGACATTCGAGAATGCATCAAACATTCCACTTGCCTGCTTTTTGCTGACAATCTAAAATTACTTAAGAAAATTTGTGATGGTCAAGATTGTGTCAAATTGCAAACTGATTTAGATTCAATTTCATCATGGGCTGATGAAAATAAATTATTTTTTAATACAAAAAATGTGTCGCTATGTCGTATACACGTACGAGAAACCCTATCAAATTCGATTATTGCATCAAAAATGATATATTGTCAAAAGTAAAATCCATCAAGGACCTTGGGGTAGTCTTTGATCCCAAACTTACGTTTTCGGACCATATATTGCAGTTGACGACATCATGCTACAAGCTTCTCGGATTTGTCATAAGAATCTGCAAACAATTCTGAGGCAATGATGACTTTGTACAACTGCATTATAAGGTCTAAAATTGAATACGCCTCTGCTGTATGGGCCCCATACCAACAAAAATACATTGAAAAATTAGAACAGAATCAAAAAAGTTTTTGAGATCCATGTATTTGAGAATGCACGGAGAGTACCCGCGATTCATGCATCACGAAGATTTGCTTGCCGAAACGCGCTACCAAAGTCTCCACTCGAGGAGTGGGGCCCTTGCAGTAACGGCGTACAAAATTCTTAATAATTTAATAGATAGCCCATACCTTCTGGCCTGCGATTCTGGAGTTAAACGATCAATCGTTTTCGTATGCGAAGTCTTCGAGTGAAAAACTACTAGTCGTCGCGACTAACTTTTTCGAATGTTTCAATTTTGCTCAAAGGTGCTCGTAAGCTGAGCGTTTTGAAGATAAATAGCTCTCAACATTCTATTACATGGGCCTGGCAATACTTTGCTTCTAGTCCACTAAGGGCCTATTATGCATCTGCAGCACATGTTTGTACTGCTATGGCCTTCTGTCGCACTTTAGGATCCTCAAATGTCAGGTGTGGCGATTTCGAAGTTACAGCTACTGAAATAAAGCCTACACCTGAGGAAGTTTCTGCTATCCATGCAGCTATAACCCAAGACACAGTCCTGACTGCAGCCACTGTAATCGTGGCTACAAAGGCCAATTGGTGGGTAACCAATCACCACACCGGACAGGGTGCTGTAACTGGTTATATCAAGAAGGTTCTAGAAGTTAAGATGTCTGCGTTCAATGAAAATGACAGAACACAGTTTGCTCATACAGTAGGACATTGGGCATCAACCCGGTTCATCCTTGAATGTGCTGACATCAAACACATCTTGAAATGTGTTACGTAATATAGTCTCCCTATTGTTGAATAGGGCACGGTTGCCCCAACTTCCCTTCACCGCGTGTGTCGAACACGCCGCGCAGATGGTCAAAATACGTGACCGGCACGGACCACACGCAGCGCCGCGGCCACAAGCTAATCGCCTCGCCAGTCTAGCTCCGACCTCGGCCTTGACCGCATGGTCGCTCGCGGAAACAATCTACTCGCAATGACTTGCATAATTACGCGAACAGACGGAATCTCGTTCCAGTTTCTTAATTAATCACTATCGAATTTACAATCATGTTTATTATTACGGTTCGGGCTAACTCAATGGAGTCCCGTTCCCGTGTAAAATCCCGAGTGCACTTCTCCGCCTCAACTGAACCGCCGCCTGTGAGCGCGGGTACATCTAGCTCAACATGATGCCCCATACCACATCGAGACGATTCGTAAGCTTTCAACCTTCCCCCTTTTCTTGTGTTCAATTCTCGTAAATTCAGGTAGAATCCACGGTTTATCAGGTCGTCATAAATTAGTAGAGAGAGTTAGTAGGGAGATCCAATGTATACCTGTATTTCCCGAGACAATTAATATACCTTGTGCCCTTACTTATGTGTTATTATTGTGATGTCCTTTTCCAACCTCCTGACCGATGGACGAGCTGCTGATCAAAGAACTGCCCACCCCTGATTGTACACGAGTCGCCTGCTCTACCATTTTATCTGAGCTTAGCCAATTTAATAACCAGGTTCGATACCGGTTTATCCATAACTTAGCACTGGCGCCCAACGTGGGACATAGTGCTACTGGGGCTGCCACTGGCAATCTGGTCTTAAGTATGGATGCCAAACAAAGATTTTCTAGCATGCCTGCAGGTACCCACAGGCTCGCTGTGGCAGTGGAAGCAGCAAAGCGTCTACTCAGAACTAATCTTGCACTTGCTTGCCCAGACGTTTCTTCATTTAAAGTACTCCCAGATCTCCAGCGCGCGATCACAGATATGCCTGCACGCTACCATATTGGTGCACTTTACCTTTGTGGAGCTGAAGACATCACTCAAAGAGCCTTATTTTCTGACACCGACAATGAGGCCTACCTTGGAAGACTAGGGACATTGTAATAGGAAGACTAGGGACATTGTCACTATCATGCTTCCTAAGTCATCCCTTTCGAAGTCCCCTCATTTCACTGAAACAAAGGTTACATCATACGATGACTACAGTCCTGAATGGAGGGCTTACCTTGAGGGGTACAGGCGAGTCGCTCAGAAAGGTATGTCAGGTGGGTATGAACGGGTTGGTCTGAACGCAGATGGATGCACGCTTGAAGAACTTGAATCTATTAATGCTGTATTCATGCGCAGAGGTATCCCTTTAGGCGAGGCAGCATCAGGCAGCAAGTAGAAATGGAAGAGGACATACTTTGCCTTATTGCAGACCCTGACGAATCTTGTTATGATACCACAGAAATTTTTGAGAGAATGAAAGACTTTGACTTTTAGACCTTAATACTTATTTGATCTTTAAATCTACTTTGTAGATGTTATTGTTTGTTGTATAGACATAATTTCTTTTTCCATGTATAATTCCATGTGTGACTACCTCATGTACAACTTTTTATAATATATGCATAGATCATGTTTTTGTAACTTTGTATAATTTTGTTTTTGTTTATACCCTTACTCATATAGGTAACAATACTTCTAAGCGCATTTACTTACTGTTAGCTGTTCTTCTTACGTGAAAAAGTGCAGTAAAAGAGTGATATCTTATATATGTGATACATCATTTTGTGGAGAAATATTCGTTTATTCTCCTGCGAAAATTAGTTTTTCGCTATCTTAATAATCTACGTGAATTTCAAGTTCTAAAAGTGATTTTGACAGTTGAGTTAACCATAGACACTTTTTGAAGTAGACGGTGATTCAAGCTGTGATAAATAAATTTTTCGTAAATTCTTATTTACAATCAAAACTCAAGATGGATCCCCAGATATACATATCCAAAGCTACGGAAGCGGTAAAACAGATGCAAAACTGTATAAATGATGCTACAACGAAACTGAGCAAAGAACAAATGAGTAAATTGAATCCTAAGACTATAACTATATTAGGTTTAATTAGCGAAATGGCGGCAAAAATGGCTGAAATTTCCGGTGAAAATAGAATTTTAAGGAAGATAAACAATCGTGTTCAAATCTCAACTGTAGAGCATCAATCGAGAGCTGAACTGGAAAATTTTCCCCAACTACCACCTATAACCAGAAATAATGCTCCTCCAGGACCTGCCAGACCTTCGGTAATAATTCACCAGTCAACAGACAATTCCGAGTCGACCCTAAAATCGCTGAAAAATGCTATCAATCCCAGTAAACTGGGCATCCGAGTCACTGGAATGCGAGAACTAAAAAATGGTGGGGTGTTAATACACCCCAGCACTTCTGCTGAGGCAGATAAACTCGCGAACGCTCCGGCGCTTAACGAAGCGGGATTAAAAGCAACCATTGCCCCAAATCGCCTCCCTCGCATCGCCATCCACAACCTCCCTCAAGACATTTCGGCAGAGGAAATTATAAGTGCCGTTCATCTTCAATCTTCCAACGACACTGGTCTATCTTTGGAGAACTTAAAATTGACCATGTCTTTTTCCCATAAATCTGGCCCTCGCACTGGAAACTGCATCCACATTTTTAGAGTCCCTCCATCTGTGCGTCACTCTTTAATATCGCGAACTAAACTTGCCATAGACTGGCAACTACACCGAGTAAGAGACTGGGTAGACAGTTTAAAGTGTGGCCACTGTCAATTATATGGTCACACAGCTTCAAAGTGCCAAACTGACTTACCTACCTGTCCCCACTGTGCCAAAGTTGGCCACAACCGTGATGCCTGCCCCAATAAGGTGAAATCACCAGTATGCGCCACCTGCACCTTCTTCAGGAAACCGGCTTCTCACAATACTGGAGCTCAGGACTGCCCCGCCCGCCAGGCTGCTGAAAGACGTGAACTCTCTCGGATTAATTTTTTAGGTTGAACCTGATCAATCGTTCTGTGAATAATTCCTTCTCAATGTACTATCAAAATGTTCGTGGCCTAAACACAAAACTGAATACCATTCGCTGTAACGTCAGTGTGTGTCAATATGACTTTATATTTTTTACTGAAACATGGCTCTCCGATAATATCTCCTCTGCTGAGCTGGGATTTTTTGACTATAACATTTTTCGTAGTGACCGTTCTACTTCTTCTGCTAAATGTAAAGGTGGTGGAGTGATGATTTGTGTAAACAAGAAATACCATTGCTATATTCTAGAGTCATCTAACAATGTGTCTGATCAATTGTTTCTATGTGTTCTATTAGGTAACAAAAAACTTGTACTCGGTTGTGTTTACATTCCTCCATCCTCGTCGATAGAAGTCTATAAGTCACATACTGTTTTAACTGAACATGTTTCTAGAAACGCTGATTCCTTATTTATTTGTGGCGATTATAATTTACCTAAAATATTGTGGCTGAACGACAATCAAGGTGTCAAAACTCCTACTAGAAATCTTTCCCCACAAGCTACTGAAATTGTAAATTTTTTTGCCTACTTGAATCTGTTTCAAGTAAATCCAGTCACTAACTATCTAGGTTCTTGCCTAGATTTAATTTTTTCTAGCATACCAAATATCATAGTAAGTGAAGCTGATGTCTCTTTGTTACCTATAGATAAATATCATCCACCTCTCTCTATTAACCAGTCAACTGTGGCTCGACCGCCGGCGGGCTTTTTTGAAATTCGGCGGTTTTTTTTTTTTAAAATGCGATTTTAACCCTTATGTATAAAGAATTTGTATGAAGTAAAAGGTCAGAATCGCTTGCGCCAAGTTCGGACTAGAATTAGCTTTTTGTTTGATGAGGCTACGAGCCCTGTACGTGTAAATATAAATTATCTATGGTAAAGTGGCGTTGCTTGTTTTTATGAGTTTCTTTCCAACGGTCGGTTTCTGAGTGAGCGTTAGCTAAAAACGAGATTAATCAGTTAATTCAACAAATAAACGTAAGTAATTGTGTTTTTATACATAGTTCATTGACCAAGTAATGTGTTTTGATAAATATAAATCATTTTTGATATTGTAAATTTATAAAAGATGACGTAAAAGTTCGCAAAAATTTTGCAGGAACAATTTTTACTTTTTGGATGGAGTTATGTACATGATATATTACATTATTTGGAGTTATTCGTGTATCATTGTATGGAAAAAACAATTGTTATTATATATCGAAGCCCCCTTTTTGTCAATACTTCGTGATTATTTTTAAAAAAAATGACATGTCATGTCATGTGTCAAAAAAATAGCTGCGCGTAAATATTTGATTTTTAGATGGGAATATTTACGTGATCATTATGTTATTTTGAGTTATTCGAATGTCATTATGCAGGGAAAACAATTGAGATTATGTAACAAAGCCATTATATAGTCGATATTTAGTGAAAATATTTAAAAAAAATAAGTTGTGCATCTCTACCGTTTCACACAAATACATCGAGATTACTTTACATGTGTTAGTGTTTCAACCGACAGCGCCACTTTTTTTACTGCTAGCGGCAGATTTTAAAAGTTGTGTTATCAAGCAATTCGCGTAGATTGTACAAGCAGGTCCAAGAAAATGTAAACTATTGTTTACGGAAATATTTTTATTGGTATTTATTATTTATTATGAAAAATAGTAATAAATATCACAAAAGTCACAGTATTAGTAAATATCACAGTTGTATAGGGTGTCCCAAAAAATAATAAGAAAAATATTTTTTGTTTATTATTATATATACAAAATTTATAAATACTAGTATATGTCTGATTGTTCCTATTATTATAGAATGGAGACTAATACTGGAGAGGTACGCGGTAGAAGGACTGGTGAGGCAGCGCCGGACGGAGAGGCAGCGCCGGACGGAACGTTGGTATGTTTTTTATTGTTATTATTTGTGTATTAGTAGTAGTTATATTAGGTTGGTTGTTTGCTTTTTTTTTTTTTTATAGTGAATACCTCACAAGAGTCCCAACTGCTCCCGTCTGGAGCCAGTGAGACTATGGCATCCCCAATTGGGGGATGTTGTGAGGCTGAAGGTAAGTGGGGAAGGGAAAGAGGAAGGTGGGGAAGTACCTGGCTATTCAGATCTAGTCACTGAACACGGCTAAAGCCATTTGGAGCAAAGTTTCAATTCTGAATGGTGGTCTTACACCAGGGCGATACTGGTAGTATCTTCCACTCTGGAAACTGCTTAATTTTTTCCAGAATTGAAAGACATTAGTGTAACAATAAATGTTTATTTTTTCAGGTTCCTGGAGCCGACAGAAGAGGCGGCAGAAGCACCGAAGAGGCAGCGCCTCTAGCAATCACGGTATGTTGTGTATTAGTAGTAAAATAATATTTTTCGTAGTCGAGAGCCTGGCCTCTGGACCAAAGTTTGAAAAACACGTGTTTCATATAATATAAAATGAAATAAATATGATGAAACATAAATCTCCGACTTTTATTTTTATTGAACCACCCAGTACTTGAAATTGAAAAAATGCATTTTATGTTATATAAAATTGAAATAAATATTATGAAAAAAAATATCACTAAAATTTATTTTTATTCTCCTTGAATCATGATTCTTTGAACCACTCTGTATTTCGATTGTAATGTGTATACAAGAATGGCGGCCATTTTGGAATTCCAGATATTGAAATAGACTTCAAATTGGTGAACTGTCTGAGGTAAATATTCTACATATTAGCATTGTTTTGGATATAAATTCATTATCGAAATAATAGGTGTTAGGTACCATTAGAAAGGTAATTCTATCTAGTTTATTTTGATGTAATTTTTACAATATTTCGCAATATAATTGTGTCAAAAATCAGGCTGGTAAAGTGACGGCAAAAATGTTAGAAAATTTACATCATAGTGCATAAATATATTTTTAGCATTATTTATTTACAGGTTTCTAGTATAAAAAAATATTATTAGTAACAACAATAGTATGAACTACCAAAAACTGAAAGAATTGCTTTCATAACTTTATACAATACGACACAAAAAAATTCTAAAGTGCACGCTTGGCGTGAGATTTTTTTTTGAAAAGCCTAAAATATTTTACATTTTCAAAACAACGTAAATGCCATTATTTCTTTGAAAACACCTTTGGTTTGTTTTTTTTCATATAGGCTATTTATTCAGGTTTGTGTGGAAATAATAAAATCCGTTTATATTCATAAACATAATTTTTTTGACAATTGTTTCCCGAACGGGGGAATTTTTTATTAATTTTTCAGATAAAGTTAGCTATTCTGGGAAAACGTCTTACGATATAATCATGAACTATATATGAATAATTAGCTACATTATCTGGTAAACAGAAAACAATAAAAAAAAAAGCAAATACTTAGTTTTTTTTCCGAAATTTGAGAAAAAACTCATCAAGGTAATTTTCGCGCTGTTTCCGAAATCTGCCCCACTTTCAAGAGGTTAACATCACTAATTTCTTCCAATTAGATTCTCTGAAACCAAGTGCCTCTTATCACTACAAATATCTTAATGGTGACTACTCTAATATGAACAAATTTCTTTCCCAGATTAATTGGTCAGTACTATTTTTAAAATCTGATATTAATGACGCTGTATTTAAATTTAATGAATGCGTCTCACGCGCTATAGATTTGTTTGTTCCTAAGGAATGTTACTATCAACCCAAGTTTCCAAATTGGTTTAGCTCAAAACTCAAACAGTTAATAATTGAAAAAAAGAAAACTCATAAGCTATTTAAAGACACTGGCAACTTAAACTTGTATCGAAAATTTTCTCATTTAAGGGAACTGTCCAAAATCGAATCAGCCAAATGCTATAAATCTTATGTAGAAGTTACTGAGTCAAAATTAATGCAAAACCCTAAACAATTTTGGCAATTTGTTGCGCAAAAGCGTACTGATAATGATCTTCCTTCTAGTATGCACTATAATGAAACTCATGCTACTAACGGTCTTGACATCGCCAACCTTTTTGCTAAACACTTCTCCTCTGTATATTCTGGTGCCTCATGCAACATCCCTCCACTCAACTATGACTACAACATTGACTTGAATGATTGCCAAATCTCACTTGTAGAGGTATACCAATCTTTAAGTAAACTTTCTAACAAAAAAAGTACCGGACCTGATGGCATTCCAGAAATCTTGCTAAAAGAATGTAAATATTCATTATCTATCCCAATTTGTATGTTGTACAACTTATCACTCTCATCTGGAACATTTGCTGATTCATGGAAAATTTCATATATTCGACCCATTTTTAAATCCGGGAACAAATCAAACATTGAAAATTACAGACCAATATCAATTATATCTTGTATTCCAAAAATATTTGAGTCGATAATTACAAAGATAATCACTCCTATATTCAAAAATGTTCTGATTGATGAACAGCATGGATTTAGATCGGCGAAATCTACAACAACGAATTTATTGTCCTTTACAAATACCATTGTTAAAGCCTTGGAAGACAACACTCAGGTTGACGTACTCTATACTGATTTCTCCAAAGCCTTTGATAAAGTAAATCACTCGATTCTCATGGCCAAACTTTATGCTATAGGCATTAGAAACCCGTTGTTATCATTCCTTCGCTCTTACTTGAGCGATAGAAAACAAAGGGTTAAAATAAACAACTTTGAATCCTTTAACATTGACGTAACGTCCGGCGTTCCCCAAGGAGCTCATTTGGCCCCGCTTCTCTTCAACCTTTTTATTAACGATATCACCAAAGTTTTTTCTCATACACGCTTCTGGCTTTTTGCGGATGATAATAAGATTCTTCAGATAATTAAATCCTACCTTGACTGCTTACATTTTCAACGTGATATTGACTCGTTTAATAATTGGTGCAAAATAAACTGCATGGAACTTAATGTTGATAAATGTAAAATTTTGTCCTTTTATAGAACCAAAAAACCTATTCAGTTTGATTATAAATTAAACAATGTTTGTTTATCTACTGTAACATCTATCAAGGATCTTGGGGTCACTCTAGACTGCAAACTTTCTTTCCGTGAGCACATTAACAACATTGTTAACAAATCACTTAAACTACTCGGCTTCGTTCATAGAATAACCTCTGACTTTAAACATATAAGTACCCTTAAAACTCTTTACTGCTCGTTAGTTCGCCCTCACCTTGAATACGCTAGTGTTATTTGGTCTCCTTTCTATGCTGTCCACATTTGTCACATAGAATCCGTACAACATCGCTTCCTACGAGGAATCGCTTGGAGGTTGGGTCTTGAAAGAGGAGAGTACTCATATGATGAAGTTGAACAAACTTTAAACATTTCTTCTTTGGAGAAACGTAGAAGGGACACTGATCTGATTTGCATATTTAAGATTATCAATGGTATTACAGACTCACCTGCTTTGTTGCAACTTATCCAATTCAACATCCCTTCCCGTAGACTCCGAAATAATGAATTGCTGTTCGTCAATCAACATTCTACCAATTATGGATACCATTCTCCTTTGTCCAGAATGTCGAGACTTGTCAACTCACTGTCAAGTCAAAGCATTGAATTTTGTGGTATATGCCTAAATGACTTTCGACAGTCAATACGCAATGTCTAATTTCTAATGCCCTTTGAACCATCTTCATGCTTTGACTTATTATTATCTCCCATTCTTACTTTTTATTATTATTGTCATTATTATTGTCTTCGCTCCTCATTTATATATGCTCTCCTTTCACTGTCATCTCTGTTTATAAAACTTATTCGTGTAATTAATATGTTGTTAATGGACTATTTGTCCGTAAATAAATAAATAAATAAATAAATATATAAAGACCTCCTTGCTGAAATATGCATTAGGGCTAAACCTGTTAAGTTCATATATTTTAATTTTACGTATTCTTGAGAGTCGAACGGTCGAAGTTGGTAGAAGAGATGATTATATTGGCACCCCTGTGAATATTGTCTATGTTCCTGATGTTTTTGGGATTTCTATGGTGTGACTGTCAAACAGACAACAGTTATTCGTTATTCAAAACAGAAATGGCTGCGGGACATATTACAAATTGCCAAAAGCAACTCTTAATTGAGCTTGTAAGCTCCGATAAAGACTTGGTAAGTGGGAAATTTTCACCCACTTTTACATTTGCGGAATCCCGGCGTAGATGGATAGCTATTGCCGATCAACTAAATGCCCTGGCAGGAGCGAATAAAGACTTTAAACACTGGAGAAAGGTTTGTTTTAATTCATTTCCATTATCCGTAATAGGATTGTATAACTTTATAAACCTCTTTGCGGGTCCGAACGTTCGCGCGGTAAAACAAAAATTGACAGCTAGACTAGATTTTGACAGCCAATTCCATAGAAACGCCAACAACCTACCACTCGCTGCCCTGTTTCTACTGGTTATACCCCGTAGTTGTTGGGTGGAATGACTTTTGACGTTTGGCGTCGAAGTATGTACCTTCGACCAATTTCGGGAATAGCAACGACGACCAACGTACGTACTTTCGACGGCGATTACGAGCGCCCTCGATTCAGGAATAGAGCCCCTGGAATGCTATAAGCTGTTCGTACCGAACAACTACGGCCAGCGACGGCACCATGATCTGCTATGTATCCCACATTGCAGAACGGACGTACTGGCTCGGCATAGCATGACACGAGGTATGGCGCTGTTAAACAACGCCTCCAAGACTATCGATATTTTTAATAGTAGCCTTGAAGAATTCAAGAGGCATGTCAATGCCAAAAATCACTATTTATAACTTGTTTTTCTATTCTTTTTTCTTTCATTGTTTCGTATCATCTATATGTAGTTAATGTTACATGTGTATTATAAATGGACATACAGTCTGTAATACACAAAAAAAAAATGTTGTCTTATTTGAGCGATGTACAGTAAAACTGTGTAAAAATTGTGGACGAAAGAATAATTATTTAATTTTTAAAAATGTATTATCTAGTTGTAACACTGTCACTTTACTGAACTAGTTGTAACACTGTCACTTTACTGAACTAGTTGTATCACTGTCACTTTACTGAACTAGTTGTAACACTGTCACTTTACTGAACTAGTTGTATCACTGTCACTTTACTGAACTAGTTGTAACACTGTCACTTTGCTGAACTAGTTGTAACACTGTCACTTTACGGAACTAGTTGTAACACTGTCACTTTACTGAACTAGTTGTAACACTGTCACTTTACTGAACTAGTTTGTAACACTGTCACTGTACTGAATTAGATTGCTTTAAAGTGAAATAAAGTGACACATTTAAAAAAATAAATTAAAAAAATAGTGACTATTTGAAATTTGACGATGAAGTGAGAAAATATAAGCTTACCCGTCTCAAATCTCAATTAAAATCCCAACAAAGTATGTTCGCTACATCGTTACAACAATCATCCAATATCGTCAAAGCAAGTTATTCTGTCGCATTGTTAATAGCAAAAAAATGAAGCCATTTTCGGACGGGGAATTAGTTAAAGACTGTTCAAGCCATCGTAAAGGATATTTTGCCCAATAAAAGTAAATTATTTTCAAACTTAAGTTTATCACGCCAAACTATAACTCGTCGCATTAATGATATTTCAGAAGAAATAAATATGAATTTGCGTAACGACATTAAGAATTTTAAATTCTATTCTTTAGCTTTCGACGAATGCACCGATATTTCGGACACTTCACAGCTTGCAGTATATATTCGTGGTGTTAGTGAATCATTCCAGATTACACAAGAATTATTAAATCTCTTACGGCCATTGTGTCCAACGATTCGGTTGATTGATCTTGGCAAACCGTGAGGCGGTGCTCAGTTGAGGGATGCTAAGAAAATACCTCGATTTGCCTGTGACCAACGTCTTGATCGTTGATAATGTATATTTCCCCGTGTGTGTGGACATTTATATTTATATGTATACAATAAAAATGACGTCAAAGTAAAAACTTTCCATGTTAAATTAATAGTGAAACGTAAATAATTGTATTTATTATTTATACAAATAATTTATTTTAAATAGTGTAATACATAACCCAGCATTTTATATTTTTTAAGCCCACGTATTTAATATGTAAAAAATAAAGCTTTAGCTTGACTATCTTTTTCTTTTGACGTCTGACGACTGTAACGGTACACGGTCACAGTTTGTTTACATTCAAAATGGATAAGTCAAAACGTTCCAAGAATTTTACCCCGAACGACAAGATGCGGCTTGTTGAGCTGATAACGTCGTCACAAGTTATTTTGTCCAAAGCGACAGGTGGCCCTAATTATTGGGCACTTTTGAAATCCAAGGAAGATGCATGGAATGATGTATGTTGTCCTCAATTTCAACAGCGGCAGTTCGGCTAGCCGGTGAGTTACTGATATTATATAATAATGTATTCAAATGCCATTAACAAGGTGATAATATAGATTGTGATTCGTACCTCGATGAAGGAAGTGACGCAGATGGTTTGAGCATATAGAACGAAGGAACCAAGAAAGGAGTGTGTGATGGTGGTAGAAGTCAGGATAATAGTCAGGTCAATAGTTTGAATAACAGAAGAGTCTGTATGAGACCGTGTGCGAGTGTGAATGAGGCAAGGAGTGTGTGCCAAGACCGAGTTGTTTGACAGACCGTCCTCTCTGCATAACCTTTCTGGAAAGGGTGTGATGTTTTCTATATATCCAAATTGATTTCTCGTGATATTTTATACTGACAGCGATACTCTGTTGTCAGTTTTTATAAGTAGGGCATAAACAGGCAAGCTTAATCCTCTAGACCAGCTTCCCTAAATTAAGTGGTGTATGCGATCAATATGGCGATGATTGTGCTTTAGCTAGAACGTATTTGTGCATTTGAGCAGGGATGAGCCGAGATATCGGCTCAGCAGTTGATTTTGTCGATTGGACACAACGGCCGTTAGGGTGGGTTTCTTCATTTACCTTTACCATCCCTTTACTTTCACTGTGCATTTGACATTTACGACAAAATGGGTTTTTTCACGATGCCAACTGCTTCGGTAAAAGTAAATAGGGATGACATCATAAAAACTAATCTAATTCCCACATTGTCGTATTGGAAACTGTACATATATTTTTTTCATGTGGCAACCCATACAATAAATGTCAAACATCATCTTCATCTATGGGTTCATCGTTTTTTGGTTCGTTGATCTCCAAAGCAGCCCTGAGCAAGTTTAGTACTTGTCATCTTTGGTACTTGTCAGAAGAAATTGCCGTTTTGTCACTCTTTTCTCACATTGTAGTGAACTTACAAAGAGAGAGTTTGTATGATTCTGGGAAGAGATAGATACATTCCATCCAAAGAAGATATGTCTGATTTTTTGTATGGTAAGTAGGAATACATAGTTTTCTTTTTTATACTTATTTATTATTGCAGGAAAATTATTAAGTGATTTTGTGTCTGTCAAAAGCACTAATTTATTTTCTCGATTAAAAATTGATGAGAACTTCCTCCAGAGACCCGTTTCTACGTGGGACGAAGATGTTGCCTATATAGAGGCAAAACGAAAAGTTTTTTCTTTAAGGGCAGTTAATGATACAGCTGAAAGAGCTGTAAAACTTATGCAAGATTTCCATGGTTTGATCACTGCAAATGAAGAAGAGCATAGAAATCTGTATCCAGATTGTAAAAAAGAGACCCTCAAAGGAAAATATCCTGCCTGATCTGTAATTTTATCTTCTTTTAATAAATATTCTTTTAAATATAAATATTTAAACTGCTTACTTTGTACTGTTCATGATTTATTCCTTCTGTGTACTCCCTGTGTGTAATAAAAGTTTATTATTATTATCATTATTTCAATTGATTTCAATACATAACGGAAAGGGTTAAAAACAGCAATTTTCAAAATCTTCAGAGCTCTGTCGGCACGGGTTAATGTTGACGTAGGAAGATAAAATTTTGTATTTAAGTAAGTCTGGGTAGTTCAAAAAGAAATAGTGGGTATGCATTTTGATATCAAAAAAAAAAAATTTTTCAACCATATAAGGGACGCCCTAACCAATACGTAATTTTATATTACCAAATTTCTTATGGTCATATTGCACAAAAATGAATTGTTCAGCATACCTACAGAATTATGTTTTAAATGTACATTATTGTAGTAATTATAAGGTTATTGTCCAATAATTGCCAAACATTACTTTGAGGTAATCAACATTTAACATCTTTTAAGCACTATTTTTCAATAGCTTACGTAACGCGGTTTGCGTCTTCACTAAAATCCAATACAAACGCGAACTCGCTAATAACTTGTAAAGATATCCGGTAGATGGAGTAGATTCTATTAGCACTCTACCCTCTAGTTTAACTTTGATTTTGTATGCCGAGCATAAAGTATTTCGTATCATATTATTGGAAATGACCTCATCGGAAGAAACAAACATACCTTCATCGTTTCAAGAACCTGTAATAATTTCACAAGATAAGTTGAACAATATGGAAGATCAACGCGCATCACATTCGGAAGCAAACGTGCACTATGTATCTGTACGCCTACCAGCTTGCTGGAAAACCAATATAGCCTTGTGGTTTGCCCAGGCAGAAGCACAGTTTTCAAATTCGCGAATTAAGGAAGATTTTACCAAATACAATACAATCATCGCGGCATTGGACTCTGAAACACTACAATTGGTTAGTGATATAGTTATTGAACCACCGCCTAAAGATAAATATGTACGTATAAAAACGGCATTAATTGAGCGCCTGCAGGATTCTGAAGAGAAACGCCTGACCCGTCTACTCACAGGAATCCAGTTAGAAGACAGGAAACCTACTGGACTGCTACGACATATGGTAGAATTGGCGGGACCAATGCTTAATAATAGTGCAATAGTGAAGACTCTTTGGCTGCAGCGCCTGCCTCAACACGCCCAAGCAATACTATCAGCACTCCCCGACAACGATATAGAGCAACTAGCTTCGGCCGCTGACAAAATCTTGGAGGTCTACCAGAAACCTGAATGCAGTGCGGTGGAGGAAAATCACAAACGAGGCCCGTCGCATCACGAAACCGGATTAAACACCATTCTACAAAATCTACAAGATCAGATTGTTTCTTTAACCCAAGAAGTGAAACAACTTAAATTGTCGAAAATCAATCAGAACGACGACCAGTCCCACAACTTCCGTGGCCGTGGATACCAAAGCCCACGTCGGAGAGATTACTCTCAACCAACAACAAGTTCACCTCGGCAATCTACCGCTTGGAGACCCAGGTCCAGGTCTCGCGGTAAATCTCCCATAAAGACTCTTGGATATTGCCAACCGCATGCAAAGTACGGCGACAAGGCTTACCGGTGCTACAAGCCATGCACATATGCTAGCACGAACGCGGGAAACGCTAATGGAAACCCACAAGTAGGGACGTGTGAATTTCCGTACAACAGTTGTCGTCTCTTCATTTACGATTTAGAAACCAGACAGAAATTTCTAGTAGATACGGGTGCAGATGTTTCTGTTATTCCTAGAAATAAGGACCACCGTACGAAACGTATAACTTCTGACAATTTTCCAACAACATTATATGGCGCAAACGGTAACCCTATTAAAACATATGGCACAAAAATTACAGAACTTAATTTCGGTCTACGTCGAGCAATAAAATGGCGCTTCATCGTAGCTGATGTATCGAGAGCTATACTCGGAGCTGATTTCCTCCATCACTACAACCTGACGGTGAATTTAAAGAAAGCAATGTTATTGGATCAATCGACAGGACTACGAATCAAGGGCACCACTTTCAAAGGACCTACTTCTGGCATCTCTACAATTGCATCATCACAAAAGTACGGCGATGTCTTGAATAAATACCCGTGTTTAACTAGACCAAATATGAAAATCCCGGAAATTCGAAAACATTCCGTCGCCCATTGTATCGAGACCAAAGGACCCCCAGTTACAGAACGTGCCCGCAGACTGGCACCAGCCCTTTTGGAAGCTGCTAAGAAAGAATTTAAATAATGTTAAGCATTAAATAATGTTATAATCAGTTATGTAGGAATTTGTTCATTCCAATGCGTTCACAAACATATAAATATATTATTCACAAAGTAGCCTTACCATATAAGATATATCTTTCTGAACGCATAGGCTTATGTTTTTTTGCGATGACGTCACATATTGAATTTATTTATATTGTGTAACTGACGTCATGCAATTTGTGTAACATTTTTTGGAACCCCTAATTTTTTTTTTCTCTTTCTTTTTCTGTATCGTTAACACTGGGGGGAAGGTATGTGGAGTCAAGAACTGTCAAACAACTTTAAATAATATTTTTAATACGGAAACACTGTTTTGGGGATCGCCACCCGAAAGCAGAGCTCGCGAGGAGTTCCGTTAACGGCCGACATTCCTGTTTTCTCGAGACTGGCCTGGCAGTCGACAATTCTCGGCTCCTACAAAATCCTTCTGATATTAATTTCGTGTTATAGTGTAACGTATTTTCATTAAACTTAAATTATCAAACTACATCTTTTTACTTTACCACAATCTACACTACACACATTAAATGGTCGGCTATAAAGGTAAGTTATAGCTAATGTTTTCCTACTGCCCCTGCAAAAACTCTCAGATCAAGGTGTCAATGTGTGCCGGTGCCCTATTGAATTTGCAGTATTTGTGCGGGCTTCACTTACTTGGTACCGTACACACCTAATCGGTGTTTTTGTTTATTTTAAGGAATCACCATGAATGAGTATAATGTTTTGGAGATTCTGGTTGGTGGCGACGAGTCGGAAATTGAAGATCTGGGCAATGATGATGGAGGGTTTGAGGCAGAGTGTGTTGACCTGTTTACGGATCTACAAGAACCCACGGAAATGGACATTAATCCCTCTCCTCCTCCCACTATATCAAAATCGAAGAAGCCAAGGCAGAAAAGAGATTCAAGGAAGAAGTCGAGACGAAAGTGTACTTGGAAGCAAACACTATTCACAGATAAATCCCATGACCTCCCTGAGCTACCGAAGAACACTGCGGAATTCCATGGAATATTTTATGGACTATTTTAACAATTTTTTTGAAAAAGCTAGTGTACGGGACGGCACTGTAGTCGCCGGCCGCACAGACGATGTAGCGGGAATGGCCTTGGGAATGGAATGCCTGGATTGCGCAGTATGAGCAATCTACATCGACCTGCAAGCTCACGCTGAGCGAGAACCTGATACGGTTGCAGCGTGCGCTCAAGGGGAAGGCGAGGGAGAATGTTTATTCGCTCCTGCTAAATCCGGACCGCGTGCCAGAAATCATCGCGACCCTGGAGGAGCGGTACAGCGGATCCGGTTCAATCGCCAACCTCATGCTGGACAAGGTGAGGAAGCTGCCCTTCCTGTCTGCCGAAGCCACCTTGGAGGAGATCGCAGACTTCTCCGGGACCATCCAGAACCTGGTGGCTTCCCTGCGGGACTTGAGGACGGGAGGCTACCTCACCAACCCCGCCCTGCTGGCCGACATCACTGCCAAGAAGCCGTGCACGTTGAGGATGGCCTGGCTGCTGGAGCTGCGGATGCTGGGGCAAACAACCCAGTCCACCATCCTCCAGCTGGCAGCCTTCCTGAGGGGTATCGCCGGCGTGATCCCGGTCAGCGGGATGGTGGATCCATTGCGATCCGGCGGCAAAGGCGCCGGGAGCATGTTCTGGCCAACGCTGTGGCCACACCGCCAGAGGGGAAGGCCAACAGCCCACCACCGCCTGTAGTGAAAAAGGCGAACAAAGTTAAAAGTGCGTGCGCTCAGTGCGGTGAGCCACACAAAACCCGGGAGTGTCGCGAGTTCATTGCCGAGACGGTCGCGGAGGTGAATCTTTGACGCCAGACAGTGGACAGCCGCGTGCTGTTAAAAATAGTGCCGGTTGTGTTGCGGGGCCCCACGGACGGGGAAGTGTCGACGTTCGCTCTCCTGGATGAGGGATCCACCATCACCCTCATCGACGCCGACACCGCAACGCAGATCGGCGCACACGGCCCAGTCCACAGTCTGCGGCTGCACGGAGCGAAGGGGATGTGCACCTCCGACGCCCGCTCTCAAAGCGTGAAGCTGACGATCCGGGGCGCTGGACTGGAACCCACCTTCACCATCACCGCCCACACAGTAGCTGACCTGAGCCTGCCGGAGCAGCGCATTCCTGGAAGACGCGTCACCCCAAAACTCTTGATCGGGCAGGATAATGCCCACCTTATCGTATCAAGAGAGGTCCGTGAGAATAGCACTACCCGAATAGTGTCACGGACCGCTTTGGGGTGGATCGCCCACGGAGGCTCGAGCCTCAGCAATGACGGGCCAGCTACCACACTGGCCCTCCAGTCGGAGACCGCTGCAGATGCCCGCCTGAGGGAGTTGGTAACATCCAACTTTGCCGTCGACTCCCTCGGCGTCACGTCTGCGGCCAGAGTCAATGCCATGGACACAAAGGCCATGGCATTAATGGCAAAAACCACTCGCTGTTCTATTCGCTATATGTTCTGTTCTACTCGCTGTTCTATTCGCTATTCGATGTTCTAACTTGTACCACCTAAGAAAAACTGGCAGAGAACTAAACACAAACCCACCGGAGATGTCAAAAATGATTGGCATACATATCATTATGGGGTGTATACCTTATCCACAACTGCCAATGTACTGGCATGCTAATATGAAGCTCCTGATGATCTCTGGCGTGATGCGACGCGATCGTTTCCTGACTTTACGCAACGCTTTTCATGCGGTTGAGACTGATGCCGCTCCACCGGAAGAAGCCCAAAACCCGCTATGGAAAATTCAACCAGTAATAAAAAGGGTTCAAAATGCATGTACCAAGCTTGAAAGAGTTCCAGGTTATTATTCGGTTGACGAGCAAATGATCCCGTTTACTGGACGATGTAGGATTAAAGATTTTGGTCTCTCGACAAGTGGTGGCCTCATGCTTGATTTTGCCATATATCAGGGAGCCAAGAGTACTTTTGGAGACACACCACTTGGCCTTGGTCCATCGGTAATTCTACACTTGGCTAAAAGTGTCCCCCCCGGCAGCTGTCTTTACTTTGATCGCTATTTTACGACAGTTCCACTGATCAAACAACTACACGCTTAGAAACTACATGGCACTGGGACTATTATGCTAAACAGATTACGGCCCGTTGACACATGTCTCCGTTTTACTGTTCCGTTTTATTGTGTACGTTTTTTTTTCGTCGATGGCGTATGTAGTTGTATGAGCGACTTCACACATGGCACAGAATTCTGTATACAGTAAAAAATATCGTTCCGTAAAAAAATGACATTCCGTTTTGTCATCGAATACTGGACGACGGAACAGTAAAAATATACGGATACATAGAATTTTAACAAAGCCCTACAAATACCATAATCAGATCTTTTTTCAGTCCAAAATGTACAATATTCTTTGGTAAAATTATTATTAAACAAAACTAAATACGAACAAAGAAATGACGTACCAAAGTCATTACTATACAACTCTGTAAATGTATTATCTGTTCGTGCTTTATTGTGGCTTAAAATTGCGAGTCAGCATACATCTCAATCTGAACATAATAAAATAGTGACACATGTTCATAATACAAGACTAATTGCAAACGATGGACTTGTAGTTCCCAGATACCTGAATAAATATGGTCAAAGAACTCTAGAATACCTCGTTCCAATAATTTACAACATGTTACCAAACTCAATAAAAAGCTGTGAATTGACTCACAGAAGGAAATGTATGTTAAAAAAATGGTTATGTGAAAGAATTTTTTTGTACTAATGTAATTATGTGTATATTTTATGTACTTGTTAAAATTGTATATGTATTTAAAAAGTAATTGTTAAAAGAACCTGTTGACAAACTGATATCAATCAGTTTAACGGGACTTAATTGTAAAAAATGTATTTTTGAAAGTTAATAAAAAAAAAATAAAAAAATAAAAAATGCTGTTTTTTGAAAAAAGTAGTTGCTGCTGGTGAAACGCACGAAAGCGTCTCTGCTAAACAAACTGAAGAACACACCGAAGATGACACCACAACATCGAATGAACCTACAAACGAAGATGACAGTGTGACTACAATGAAACAACTTGACAATGACAGTCAAAAGGCAAACAAAATCTAGCCCCCCCACCAAAACGCAGAGCACCAGCCAAAAGAAATTTTAGACTATCACATAAAACCGAAGAAAATTGAGCGGGATGATCGCAATTTATCGTTCTTCAAAGGTATTTTGCCGTCCTAAAATAACAGTTCAACGGATAGTGCTGCAAAGTGCCGATGTACCTTGTGAACATTAAATAGTGATAAACCAAAATAATAAACACCGCGCGCCACCCACTCCCCACCGCCACAGCTGCATTCGGACGACACCGCGCCTGGAATGGCCCCCTCGCGGAACGCAGACAAGATTTCACGAAGTTAGTTGTATCCGAACCATATGACAGTTAGTTAAGATTTAGATGTAAGTAGACATGAGTATCATTTAGATTTAGTATTAAAGTTGACAAACCCAATTAAAATCGAGATTCATAATTATTAGATGTTCTTAATTAAATTCACCTCCCTAGTTCCCACCCGAGCAACACGAATTGGTGAGAAGGCAGAGTATACGGCTAAAGAGGTAAGTATAAAACAGCAGCATATTTAAGTATTATTCTGAGCTAGTTGCGGAGGATATGTTAACGACATGTTACAATATATTTAAGTGGATAAAATGAGAGAGCGAGAAATATGTGTATTTTGGCATTTTCGTATTCCATTTAATAATAAAATAAAACAGTTATTATATACCCCTGAATATTTGACACAAAGGGAATTGGCTGCTTTGCAGATTAAAACATCGTTAAATAGTTACATAAATAAATTCACATTCGTCCTGCGGTCCCGAATGCTCCGTTCAGAGCGATTTTAGTTGAACGACAAAAATTGAAAAAGATTTCGTTCAGACGTTTCAATTTAACTCGAACCGATATTGTTAATCGAGATGGCGTCAAGTGAAGTTATCGCTGGGTGCATCCCTATAATTTCGGACATTTTACGGAACCAATTTGAGAATATGAAAAAGCGCAAAAAAATGTTTTATGTGGGCCAGAAAATGGATTATGAGGAGAAACAAATTGGATGCTTCTAACATTATTTTGAGAGAGATGGCGTTAGAAGATACCGAAGGCTATCGCAATCATTTGCAAATTTCGGGAGAACAATTTGATGTACTATTGTCTAAAATTCATGAAATATCCAAAAACAGGACACAGTTATGCAGGCGGCTGTTCTGGCATAAACTAAGTTAAAAGTTACGCTAAGATACCTGGCAACGGGAGATTCTTTTTAAGTTTGGCTTATATGTACAGTGTTCCAAAAAATACCATATCATTGTTTATAAAGTGTTCATTGCAATATTTGAAGCCCTAAAATTTGTTACAAATGTAAAAAAAAAAAAATTTTTTGAAAAATTCAGAGACGTGTTATTTAATAGAGATAACTACCTACTAAGTTACAGTAACATTTCAAAAATAATATTATTAATCGCAGTGTCACGGGCATTCTTATTTTTGTAAACCTCTTCCTTCTGATCCCAAAGACAAGGATGGCTTTGGTATAGATCCATTAATCTTAACATCATATCATCCGACCACTTAATACCATTGAAGTAGATACCATGATGGTAGGTACTAGGTACGCATAAATAAACCACTCCCTAGGAACGTCTAACGTCTACTCTCGACCGCAGGGAACTAAAAATTGCAAGCGACTTGAAACCTATGTTCACACGTTTCGATTAGGCAGGAAAATCGAACGATGACTCACATACTTGACAACAAAAGTAGACGGGCTTAAAACTTTCGTCGCTCAACTAAAAACTTGATCAACTCTGTTGAAAGGGTGTTCACAAGTGTGATTCAGCACAGAGTTGATCAACTAAAATCGCTGTCTGAACGGGAGTAATTGGCTCTGGTGAAAATCTTATTATTTACTAGATACCCTTAAACGTTGCTTGAAATGTGTTGACCATATACGTCCTTTCTCCACTACCCTCAGCCCCACAACAATGCCACAATTGGGGCTGCCGTAGTATCAATAAACAAGTAACATGTATTATTGTGATTCATTTAATTATTCTTCCTCGTTCTTTAGTCAACTTTTCGCAGCATCCCTTCTACATACATAACCCCTCAGGCCTCTGGCATATTCCGTCAGAAGGTTGTACCATCTCTGCTTTGCTGAACGACATAGTAATCATGATAATACTTTTGGCCGTGAAAATCTCAAATAATAAGATAATTTATTAGATTGTCCCAATACCTCTAGTAAAAGGATTTAAATCAGTTCTAATACTTTGATGGTTCCCTGGCTATTTGCCGCGACGACCACATTGCTGTTCTGCCGCCAGCAAACGGCGGAAACAAACTCATTCTGTTCGTCGTCCTTCTTATCTTGCTCCAAGAAACTGCGCAACGGATCAAACTTGTAACTGAACAGCTGTCTCTTCAAGCCTTTGTAATACACGTACAAAGCGTTGTTTTCCGAGCCGCACGCCACATAATCACCGTCAGTCGTTAGGCCAACGAAGTTCTTCTCGTTGACGTGACCGTCGAACGAACGCAGACAGCGCGGCGAGTTGATATTCCACATCTTCAGTTGGCTGTCTGTGGACGCGGAAACAATCTCTTCGGAATTCAGGAATGTGACGTAAGACACGGCTTTCCGGTGGTCTTTAAAGATCGATAGGGCTTCCTTCATGTTGCGAAGGTCATAGTAATGTACACAGTGGTCAGCAGATCCGAAAGCCAGGTGACACGAACTCTTTGGGTTGAATCGCACGCAGCAAACGTTGAATTTAGCTTCTAGAGTCGCTATTGAATGTTCAACATTGAGTGACCATAATTTTACGCGCGCGTCATCAGAACCCGAAGCTATAAGTCTGATATCTACAGAGTTAAAATTGACACTCCAACACCGCTTGTCGTGTTCTTGGAATGTCTTTGTGCGCTGTCCGGTGTTCACGTCCCAAACGGTGACCGTTCCCTCGTAATCGCTGGACGCCAGGATGCCTTTGTGATAAGTGTTCCAACTTACGCACGATATCTTGTGACTCGAAGACATCTCCACGCACGGGTAATGTATATCCACCATGTCCCGCACCACGGAATTATAATCGAAGACTTTGATGCGTTTCGTAACACCGGCAATAGCAAAGAACTCGTTGTCTTTATCGAATTCTATTGTGGAGACGATGGTAGAGTAATTGATAACGTCGCTGGAATAGGACAAAGATGCTAAGGGACGCAGTCCTTTAAACCTGGAGAACTTCACGAGGTTCTCGCGAAATATATCCAATCCGTGGCAGCTGCTGACCTGTGGTATCCTCTGGTCTCCAGGCTCCGTGCCCGACTCCTCGCCCAAGCTCTGCTCCGGAACGCTGTCCGGCTTATCGCCAAAGTAAAGATCGCGCGCGCGACAACTGAAATAGCACTGCACGAAATCTTCGAAGTGAGCGTGCATACGTCTCTTTCGGACGGCTAACGTGCTGTAGTCCACCTTTTGCGAGACGCCGAAAGCCGCATCACCTTCTCGCGCAGTTTCCTGACTTCGATGCAACATGTTAGCGTCAATAGTGTCGATCAGATGCACAATCTCTTGTCGTATGGCACAAACATTTGGGTCAGCCCCGTCTGTTTTTACGATATCGTCAAGCGTAGGACATTTGCTTTGAACGTCTTCCAGAATAACCTCCACTTCGCGCATGTCTTTTTTGATGAGTGCCACTTCTTTGACTAATCTATTTTTCTGGTCCTCTTTCATCTGGTGGAGATGTTTCAAGAAGTCATAGAGTAATCGGTTTTGTGCGGCGCACGATTCAGCTTCGAGCAGGCGTTTGCGCTGCGTCAGGATCTCGAGCATGACGTCGACGTCGGGCATGGTCAGGTTTTGAGATTCAGCGGCAATGAGGCTCCGAAGCCCGTCGGCCGAGGTGGAAGCCAGACTCGAGGAGTCGCCGGCGGCGGATCCTTGCTGCCCGATGCTCTCAATGCTCATCTTAAGTTTGTACTTTGATATCAGATCGTTCAGCAGGTGATTGGGAAAGATCTGATCTTGTCCTATGAGAGTGTATCCGCATTTGGGACATCGCCTGTGAATATCTATGGACTTGAGTATGCAGGAATGACAGAAAGTGTGTCCGCATTTAGTGATGTACGCTTCTTCGATCAGATCGAAGCAGACGGGGCACAAGAAGTCGCTGTTCTTGTCTTCCATGGAGCCGCCCATTCCGTTGAGGACCGGCGGGCGACTTCTGGAAGAGCGCGGAAGACTTCCCGTTCGAACGGGAGAAGCGTTACCGACTTCCCTGTTAGCGGCCATCTTATAATTTATAATACTATAATTTATAATTTACTATTATATAATACTATTATTTATAATACTATTATTTCTAATCACACGCTAGACGACTATCACAAATATTACAAAACAAATTGGAATTATTTAATTCTTAAAACTAAAATACTGTAACGAGATCGGTACCTTTATAAACTAAACATAAAATACATTAAAATTAGTAATATATTTAACCTTTGACGGACGTCAATCCTTTTATAAATTTCGACGCAGAAGTAATCAAAAAATTCTCTCGTACCTTTGGCAGTCTTCAATACTCGCAACTGTAACTCACGGCAGACGATTTCGGCACAATTCACAAGTGTCTGGAGATTGTCTGAATGTCTTGAATCACAGCAGTCGTAAAGGTTTTTTTTTTATCACAGTAAAGTATAGTGTTTTAATTTATATTATGTAGATATTGGTATTTTCAAATTGTCTTTGTTTAATGTATCACTTGGCTATATTAAATGTCGATATTAGTTTTATTGTGACTATTATTAAACATCTAGTGTGTAGTTAGTTAGTTCTTTCATTTGGCCGGTTTTCTCTCGAGATTCCTGGTGGACGAATGATGCCCAGCTCCTTTTCGCGACGTGCCACTCCTTTCAAATTCTTTTCTCGTGCGATATTTCAGAGAAATTCCGTCTCGAATCTGAAACAAAATTATTTATTTATTTTTATGGTATATTAGGCGCTAACTAATGAAATAAAACATGTACATTAAATTAAACTACCGCACTATTAAACGTAATAACAAACTCCAGTTGGATTTAGAATTGAAATGTTGCTTGAAACGACCAGATCTGAACAGCCAGGTACCTTCCCATCGTCTTTTCCCCATACCCTTTATAGTTCCACAACATACCCCAATAGCATATTTTCACTGTTTTTTTTTTATTACGATAATTATTTTTATGTGCTATTTTCGATTTGCCACCAAAACGACACATTCGTTTTAGTAGTGAAATTGGCGGCGTTGGCGTCGTCCGGACGACATTCGTGACAGCCATTGGCGTTTTCTATGTCATAAATGATTAATGATAAACTATTTCGGAATGTGCAGTTTTAGATCAGTTTTAAAATCAATAATTATTAATGAAAATATTAAAATAACACATTTTTAGTACAGTGATCAGAATCGGAATGGATAAAACTTTAAATCTTCCAAACAAATGTAACAGTCATCATCCACTCGGGATAGTTGGGACTCTTGCGCGGTATTGACATCAAAAAATATATATCTATATAAATAAAAATGTTAATGATCGTTTATTCAAAATTTTAAAATGTTTCATTCGAATACGCGTCTGTTTTTATACACCTATATTATATAGATGTCAACTGTGGCAGGTAAAAAAACATGTTTTCATCTGTTGGACGCAAAAGCAACATGCGCAATTGTTTCTCCGTCTGCATGGACAGACTGATCCACAGCAACGCGTGGCGGGGTACAGCTAGTATATATATTCTGGTTTGGCAGTCTTGATCATGTAGAAATCATTTTATTTTATCTGTGGCTCTCCTATCAATAACTAATACATACATTATTATTATTATATAAATACATCTAGAAGATAAAACGAAAAGAGTGGCACGTCTGTAAAGGAAACAATATAAATTAAAATTGTTAATAATTTTAGGAAAGAGTCCAAACTGTCCGGAATCTATGGAGTCCCCCCCTTGGGGTGTGTTGTGCTGAAGGGAGCAGGGAGGGTGCGTAGATGGGCAAAGAGGAGGGCGGGGAAGTACCTGGCTATTCAGATGTGGTCAAAAAGGTCGATACTGGAGTACCTAACAGTCTGAAAAGGTGCATTTAAAAATAGTCCCTTAACCTGTTCACATCCATTATTTATACCTCATTAACCCATTAGTAATTCTTCGGTTAACATTTTTTTGGCCTTTTAAAATATTTTTACGCACAATTGATTCTAAAGTCATGGTGTTTGAAAGAGAGAGTACGAAAACAGTGTACAATGTAGTCGTGAATGAGGAATACTTGGAGCAGGTGGATGAGTTTGTGTATTTAGGGAGTATGTTCTAGAGAGATGGGAAGGCTGACAGAAGATATTGAAAGGAGGGTAAATGCAGGTAACTCCATTCATGGAGTGTCACCATAATATGCAGCAGTCCACAATGGAGTGCTGGTACCTACACTGATGTACGGAAGTGAGGCATGGAACTGGCAGAGAAGGGATGAAAGTATACTGAATGCTGTAGAAATGAGATCTCTGAGGCGTATGTGCGGTAAAACCATGTATGATCGTGAGAGAAATGTGGAGATCCGCAAAGAGTGCAAGACTGATGTAAGCGTAATCAGTAAGATTAAGAAAGAGACGCTTAGATGGTTTGGGCATGTAGAGCGCGAATGAGCGAAGAAAGGAGTGTAAGGAGAATGTACGATGCAAATGCAAATGGTAGCATAAGTCGGGGACGCCCGAGGAAGACATGGCACAACCAAGTGAATCAGATACTTGAGGCGGGCCATGTCAAGAGTCAGATTAATAGAAGAGTATGTCTGAGACAATGTATGAATGTGAATGAGGCAAGGAGTGTGTGCCTACACCGAGTTATTTGGTGGTCCGTCCTCTCTGCCTACCCTCTGCGGCGAAACGGCATGATGGTTAGTTAGTTAGTTATTGATTCTACCACTCTGAATTTTTATTTTTTTTATACATTTACTTCACATATTTGGGATTTCATGATTGGGGATGCTATGTGAAGGGTCTTTTTGAAAAGAGCACGGGTTTTGAAGAGACCCATGCTACAGGGACGAAACACAGAGGCCGGAAAATCGTTCCACAGCCGAGCCGTTGAACTTTAGAACGAGTTCTCATGTGACAAATTATGGGCGCGCGTTTGGCGCGTTTCCCGACTATGCACCGGCGCCGAAGGGATCAATGACTCTAGTTCGTCAGAGCATCATCCATTAAAATACCAGTAGAAGAAGGACAGCATTCCCACCAGACACCTGTGTTCTAAAGATTGCAATCCGTTAACTAACTTCGGGCGGGAAAGGTAGTTCTACCCGTTCGGTCGATTGATGCTTAACGCCGGGAAGGGTAGTTCTACCTTTAGCGCCGGCCTCATTTCAATGGCAGAAAAGACGGAATTATTTAATGTTTGTATATGAATATTATATACCAATCTCTTTTTTAAAGGTCCCAACAATATGTACATAATTATCGAATCGTAATGCAAGTCTTCTTTTTATATTTATCTTCGTGCCTTTCATTTACATCGGTATTTCAACAAAAGGAAAACAATATTATTTGTTATTGTAATAATTCGATTCCTGGAATAAAGGTTTTTATGACCGTGAAACCTGATTCGAATCTCTTTCTCTGTTGTGCCCCACTCAACTCCTGTGTGCAAGAGAGCGAGAGATGCCGGGCGTATTTAAAGAAAGCAGGAATGGGCAAATACCGATAGGCGGACCGTAATAAACATATAACAAGGTTAATCGAGTTGCATTTCAAATAATATTTGATTTTCGTTTAGTACTTTTATAGCTTGGGTATGCTGAGTATGTAGAAGAATAGCGATTTAAAACAAATTAAAGAAATTCACGCAGTACCTTTATTTTCGCACGAAGACAGGGTAGCACCAGTGCAAAAAAAAACCTGCAAGATAGAATGTATCAAGCATATTTTTCACATTATAATTAACCACGCTAGCCTTTATCGAGGTTAACATTTGGAATCGGGCCACAAACAATAACACTCCTTATGATGGCAATCTGCAAGTAATGGGAGAGGGCACCTGGAATGAGACAATCCAATGTACTCATAAAGGGACCAGAGGTTCCCAAGGTGGTCTATATGGACCCCCAGGGGTCGATATCGGCTTGCTGGGGGTCTATGTCAGCGAGAAAAAAATTTGGGGTCCACGAGATTCAAATGGGGGTACATACGAGCAGTCCCCCATTTACCTCAAGTCAACATTCAGGAGTTCCATAAATGACACAATAGACCTAACACAAATATAAAAGACTGAGAAATTACTTAGTTGATATTTGTATTTTTATATTTCGTAAAGTTGTTAATTAAGGTAGATAAATAGAGTCTAAGTTCCTTTTCTCCTCAGAATTAATATATTCAAGCAAAACATTGCACATTGGAAGCCGCGAATTTTACTAGTTCCCCAACATATTTTCGAAAAACGTCCAGGGTAATAATGACGTTCAACATTTAAATGTACTTTACACAGACTTCAAAACTAAGTTTGAGGACATTTTGACTATCGAAATACAACGTTGAAGAATCGGAAAACATGTGACAAGAAATGACCAGAATAAGCACCGACAAAGTACTTAAGGGGCAGTTCTGTAGGGCCAGCTACAAAAAGAAATTCCCGTTGCTTATCCTGCTTCATTTTCATTTGGTGTAATACCTCACAAGGGTGCCCCTGTCTGCACAATGTAAAGACAGCAACTATACCACACCCAGTTGTATGGCAGGCAAGGGAAGGGAATCTTTTTACTAAAATAAATAAATGATTATCACATGGGACGTTAATAGTTTTAGGAAAATTCAATATTCGGCAGGCAGGGGGTCTACGGAAAAAATATATTTGGCAAGTGGTCTACGGGGCAAAAAAGTTTGGGAACCTCTGCCCTAGACGAACCAAGAAACTACTCGATATGGACAGAAACTCGCTGAGGGAACTGGTAGGACTACTAACGGGACACTGCCATCTCAGGAGACACATGCAGATATTGGGAGTGGAAAACGTCAACAGATGCAGGAAATGTGAAGAGGATGAAGAGACTCCAATTCACCTATGGTGCCAATGTCCTGCCCTGGTGGGAACTAGGCGCAGATACCTGGGAAGACATACAGTAGAACCAGAAGACATAGCCACATACCCAATGACAACCCTGGTGAACTTTATTAAAGGGGCTGGGTGACTGTTAAAGGATTGAGGTAAAATGGGAGATAGCACAATGGGCCTATGGCCTAAGTGCTCACGGGAACTACGTGTAAACCGTCTACGCCCTTAAAAAAAAAAAATAATAATATGTTGGCAATAAGGTTTAAATTCCCGCTCAACACCAGCCGCCATTATGTTTTATTTTATTTTACAAAGTTCAGGCATAAATATTTAAACATTTAACGATAATTAATTTTCCACGTGGTACAATAAAACCATAACCGAAGAGGGGTTCGTAAGTGGGACATTTTGACTATATTACAAAAACCAAGATGTCCGAGTCCAACTCGCAGTGTTTAACCTTTCCTTATCTGTGGTGTGTATTTACTACACATTGCTTCTAATAACTTTAATAACTCTATAAATATAATAAATTCTGGGTTCAGATTTTAGGTATTACTTAAACTATTAAACTATTATTAACTTCTCAGGCCTATTCTTTCAGACGGTTGGAGTATTTCCGCTTTGCAATAAAATCCATATTAAAAGAATATTTCTGAACTTATCCGTAAACTAAAAACTGGTTTTGAAAGGTTATGAAATACACTCATATTTTTTTTTTTTAAACTTAAAATTTTGAATTCAAACATTAACCTTTTGAACGCGTTAATTTGCTCCGTTTTATCTATACCCGTATGCGGTACATATTTTCAAATACCTATGCACGCAATTAAATGTCAAATTATAGCATTCTGGCATGATTTATTGGACTATATAGACAGAACAGATTATTCTCCACAATATGAAAACAAATCCTCGTGTGTCAACACTCTTAGATGTTTAAAAAAACAAAAACATAAAATTCCATACAAAGACGTACCGTATCTTTTGAGTGTGGTCACATGTGGCCATTCACTCGGCGTGTGTGTACTTAGGTGATAGACACAAGTGGGACACCATGAGCACTCATCTTTTTTAGTTATGAAAAGTTGTGAATGACATACTAGTACTAACGCCATCCGTTGACAAAAATGTAAACTAAAGGACTAAAAGGCGCTAAGAAGCGCACTTGATTATCGATCTTTTTTTATGAAATACAATTTTATTTTTGAGAAATTCTTGTAGATGTCAGCATCGTGATAGTTCTACGAATGTCCAAGTGAGCAAGAAATACATTTATGACGAAAGAGCGCTGGAATATCGGCCGTCATAGTTTCCGTATCAACTGTTGATACAGCCGCGTGTGAGTATAGACTTTTTGCCGTAACAACAGTTGATACAGCCGCGTGCAAAGAGTTAAAAAAAAAAAAGGCTCACTTTACGCGAACCAAAACTAAAACTGAAAACTACAGGCATTGGGCGACCGCTAGAATCTTCAGCATTAAGGGAGGCAACATATTGTAGCGATAGTAACTAGAATTATTTTTATAAGCAATAATTGTTCGCCTGAAACACTCATCCACATTGAAAAATCTCCTGATAAAAGATACATGACGCCAACGGGACTCGAACCCGTGTCCCTTCGATTTCCGGTCGAAAGCTCTGACCACTGAGCTATGGAGGCTTATCTCTTACCCGCGAAATTATTCATTATATGCTAGTGTTTCATTCAACAATTACTGCTTGTTACATTTTTTCACCTGAAAACAACCAACTTTATTTTATATGAGAAAGGCATTGTAAGTGCTAACTCTCTCACTAGATGGCGTTGAGACAAATTGTCTACATTATTAGATGAAATACTTGAACTTGTCAAATATTAATTATTATTTTTTTGGTAAATTAATGTTTTTAAGACAAGATTTTTTTTATGCATAGCACAAAGGATAACAATTATTTTTATAAGCAATAATTGTTCGCCTGAAACACTCATCCACATTGAAAAATCTCCTGATAAAAGATACATGACGCCAACGGGACTCGAACAAAATAAATAAATAAAATCTTGTCTAAAAAACATTAATTTACCAAAAAAATAATAATTAGTAACTAGAATGTTCGGGAACATTCTTATGTGCAACATTTTATTTTATTTTTATTTATTTAACGCCCAGAGGGCTTTTAAATGTAGGTGGTACAATTTTGAGGACAGACAATTTTGAAACGTGAGAAAGAAATAACAAAAATAAAATTACATTAAAAAATAATATATGCAAAAAACAAAAATAAAAAGAACGAGAACATTAATTAAAAAATACAGCGATTTGACTGGTTTACAAAAATACAACTTCCATTTAGGAATAGTTGAAATAAATCTTTTACGTGATTAATATTAATATTAAATATATCGACATCACCTAAGTATTGGTTTCCCATAGTGTGAAACCGTTGTATTGGGGAGTTCGCAATGTAATTGCGCTTATGTGTGTTGCAGTGGAATAATGTATTTTGTCGTGTTGTTATTGTAGGTATTCGTGAGTTTACGAGTTGCAGAAGTTCGCAACAGTCGAATTCAGAGTTTAGAATTTTTAATAAAAAAGTTAAGTCGTTTATTTTACGCCTGTCTTCCAATGTGTGTATTTTTAGAGTATTTAATAAGAAATGATATTGTAAGTCTTCTAGTGGGATATTTAATTGAAAATTTATAAATGTAGATATTTTTTTTGTATTCGCTCAATGTTATTGATGTGAATTTTGTAAGAGGGAGACCAAACTACTGAGTTGTTTTCAATAATGCTTCTAACTAGAGATATGTATAACATGAATCGCATTGGAACCTACTAGCGAACACCTCGATGCATCCGCACCTTATATAAGCGACAGCGTCAGTCTATTTTTTTTTTTTTTTAAGTTTCTTTATTCAAAAAATTATTAGTTACATGCATTGAGGAATTTTTCGACCACCATGCTAGGCACATGCCCGTGTTATGGTGATCGATTTTCTATACATTAACATAAGGAATGTGCGGGGATATAAAATAAAATAACATATTATTAAAGAATATTTAAGAACATAAAATAATGTAAATGACTATAGTAATATAAGGAAGTATGGAAGAATACAGTAGAATATAAAAATATAATAGCATAATATTAATATAATATAATAGTATAATATAATAATATACATAATAATATAATATAGTATAATAATATAATAGTATAATAATATAATATTTTTTAGTTGTTGTAAGTGTTATTTTTAGATACATAATACAATAGTATATTGAGGAAATCTCAGTTAGGTAAATTACATATGTATTAATGAACCACATTGTAAACTGTTGATTTCCCTAAAGTAAAATAGATACATAAAAAAGAATATAAAAAGTATATAGTTATAAAATCAAACATAGTACTATAGAGTAGGCAAATGAGAAAGGATTATTTTTACTATGTAAATCTATATGTGCTTGATTAAATTGGTAGGTACATTATTTTGCAGCAATTTTGTACAAATAAATCAAAGTTAGAATTCATGTTTCAAGTCTGGCGAATTATACTGAACACTGGAGTCAATTATTATTGTTACGGTGGTTTAGTCAGCTGGTAGCTAAGGTGGCACAGTAGGTACATGGAACTTGTATGCCGTACAGTGGTGCCAAACAGTTTTAAGTAATTTATGTAAAGGTTTTAAACTTTCGGCTATTAATATTATAGTAATTATATATAGTTCTTTATAACCTACGTTCTTTAAGGAAATACCTCAAAGAAATTCTTTAAAGAAATTTCGACCCTTTCCGGATATCCATTTTTGGACACCGGCTGCAAAGTGAGTACGTGTACTGGATCTTTTTATGTCGTTATTTAGTGCATTGTATATTTTTGGTGCGATGTATGTGTATTGTCTTTGTGAGAAAGTGGTTTTTGTTAAGGGGATTGTGCATTTTCCATGCGTTGAGTAGCGTGTATGTATATCTTTTTGAGTAGAATTTATCAAACCATTTTTCCAGATATGGATGAGAACTATCTTAATATATAGTTGGCGAATGTCCAGGACTGCTAGTTTCTTGAAGAGTGGCTCTGATGGGTAAGAACGAGAACATTTGAAGATGATCCTTAACAAAAGTTTTTGAACAGTCACTAGAGGGTAGAGAATGGATATTACTTGCATATAGTTAGTATTTTCGCAGACGATACTACTTTAATATTTAAGGGTAAAACCTGGAAAGATGCTTTTAACAAATGTGACTTAGGATTAAGAGCAGTAAAGATTTGGCTGAATAATAACATCTTAACTTTGAATAGAATAAAAACTAAATATGTGACATTTAGTATATCATCAAAAAGTCAGCCTTCTGACACTCATAATCTAATTATACATAATTGTCTGCTAAATTGTAATTGCCACACCTTGGAAAGTGTAGATTGTATCATGTATCTAGGTGTAAAGATTGATAAATTTTTAAGATGGAATGACCATATCGATATGTTAACAAAGAATATGTTAATAAGGACAGTTCAACCATGAATATCTCGGAGTTAAATTTTTTAACTCATTACCAGAAAAAATTAGAAACATGAATGCAAATATAAACGAATTCAAAAGCCACCTTAAAAAGTATTCCGAACAGTTGAACTGAATCGTACCAAATATAAACCAATATAACAACACCCCCATACACACAAGCCCTGCTTATTTATGGGGGTACATCAAATACTTATATTATGTAATTAATAACCGTACTATATTGTGTAATTATATTATGTAATTCGTGTATCTTTTTTTTACTAATAAAAAAAAAATAAAAAAAAATTAAATTAAATTAAATTAAAAAAATATATATATCAGGAGACATTTATTTTTAAAGAACTTCGACACATATTGGACAAAGAGATATTAAAAACTGTCTATTTTGCCTTAGTCCAATCTCGACTTTCTTATAACATAGTACGCTGGGGATCATGTCTAAAGTCCAATGTTGAACCACTAAATATTACTCAAAAATTGATACTTAAAGTGATGTACAAAAAAAAATTCTGTCATCCATCCAACCTACTTTATAAGGTATGTAACGCTATGTGTATAAAACAGCTATATATCACTCAAATACTTTGTCGATTTTCTATCAATATTAAATTTGCTGAAAGAACACAACAAATGCGGACAACTAGAATTAGCTCTACATTGAACTTTGTGGCGGTACATACTAAAACTTCTGTTGGTCAAAGAAATTATTTACATCAGTCACCACTTATGTTTAATATTCTTCCAAATCATATTAAGTCTACCAATTCCTTAGTTAAATTTAAAAAGTTAATTAAGATTTTTGTATTGACAGACAATTGTCTTTTTTTTCATCCTTTATTTTTTCATCCTTGTCCTTTCTTAAATAATAAGAATTTATATAAGTCCCATTTGTTAAAAACTGAATGCCACCCTATCTGTCTTTATTATCTACTTTGCTTCTTCTTTTGAATAATGATTAATGATTAGTTATGGTTCAAATATTGTTACAATATACTGTCAAATTACCCATCTGGTAACACATCTAATACTTATTTTTTCGTTAATTTTGAAATATTTTGTGTTTGTATGTAGAATTACGCTATGTTTGTGATTACTCTTATGTTTGCTTCACTCAAATGTAAATTGTTAACCTCGATACAGGCTTAGTCCTAGTGAGGTTGATTTTTATGTGAAATAAAAGTGTTTTATGTATAGTGAGATGCAATAAATAAATAAATATCTCTTGTGATTAATTACTTGTGTGATATAAAATTTATTTACGGCTGTTTTATCCCGGCAACAGAATAAATCTATTATAAAATATTAAATAGTTTAATTTTAACACGGGACACATCATCAACTTTGGCAAACAGTTGTTATGCCCATCTATGTAATATATCATTGACCTTATTAACGGGCTTATCTTGGTATCACCTGGCTATAGCTACAGTGGTAGATACTGTCAGTATCGCCCTGGTGCAATACAGCCATTCAAAATCTAAATAGACTTATTTTATTTTTTTTTAAACTTCCGATTTTATTGTCCGGGTTAAATCTTACCCATAGGAAAAACTAAACCCTTCCACACACTTTTCCACAAATGATCATCTAGTCAATCAACACTATGCAAGTGCATTATATAAGTAAAATAAATACAAAACAATACAAGAACAACACGTCAACTCACCAGAGATCAAATGGGAAAATAATTCTTGATTGTCTGATATTTTCATATCAGACAATCAAGTTATGTTTAATTACCAAATTTTGGTGAATTATTTTTAAAACTTGATTGTGCCTAAATGTATACTCGGACGGTGCTAATATAGAACATACCGATATAATATGTTCTATAGTTTCCGGAAAAGCCAAACATTTTCTACACAAATCATCAATTTGATTTGTATCTTTGATTATATGCTTCCTATAATTTTTAGTATTAATGACTCTATCCTGAATGGCAAGCATAAATCCTTCTATTTCTGCTCTCAACTCTCCAATACTCAACCATTTGTTTGACGAAAATTTGTCAACATACGTTTGGTTTAGATAATTGAAGTTTTTTGAGTGTAAAATTATTATTATTATTATGTAATGACCAGACAGCATTCTGCTGATGCGCTCATATCTGATTTGACAACAAGTTTGACAGTAATTGAGTTGTTTTAAGTTTGAACTAAGTCCTAAGAAGATTTATATTTGTTGCATGGATGACATGTTGTGGGAGTTTGTTCCAAGCATCCACTACTCTATTTGCAAGGAAGTGTTTTCTAGGATTAGATGCAAAAGGCTATATTTATTATACTTTCCAACGGTACTGTTTTATTTTAATATTAATTCCACACAGGAGGTCCCGAGTGAATTAATTTCCCTAATAACGTATGTCATCTTTGGGTACGCTGTGTGGAGAGAATATTTGAATATAGGAGGAAACACAGGGGCCGGCAAATCATTCCAAAGCCTGTTGAACTCAAGTAGAAGCGACATAAAAAATAGTCATGTTCAAATGTTGGGCCCGTTACCCGGATATGATCAACAACAGCTAGTTCCTCGAAGAATCACACTTCTGCCCTGATGATGGATACTGTAACGCCGTCGTAAGCATTAGCTAAATAAGGAAGTTGCGCCACACAGCCTAATAACACAATAATAATCAATCATCAAATGGCTACTCAGCACCATTTTGCTTTTTTACATATGAAAGGTTCCGGTTAAAAGCCGATTCTAAGTGTGTTTTAGCTTTCTGTCAAATTATATACGCTGGCAAGCTTAACAAGATGATAGTTGTTCTCTTCTGCTGATCACAATTTGCTCAAAAGCTGCAACTGACTGAGAATCTCCATTTAACAGGAACCTTTCCACTGTCAAAAAACAAAACGGAGCTGTAATGTCTAGAAATAGAGAGAATAAGACAAAGTAGGGACTCACAGGCTAAGTTGCTGCGTCAGCTTGCCTCCGACGAGTTGATCAAACTTCTTGGCTTCCTCGGTGAATGCAACCGTCACTTTGTCCGCCTCGCAGTGGGCACCCAGCACCAAACCCTTCTGCAAACAGAAACACATAACCGTTTATCAATAATGCCAAATTCACACGAGGACAGGACAATACTGTCTTGTCCCAACTCCGGACCCATTGTCCATGTGTTAACAGTGGTATGGTGGACAGAATAATGAATAAGACATCATCCCAGAAATAGACGGGAAAGCTAACTCCGCAGGACAGTGTCTTACAGCCGCGTTATTCACGTGTAAACGCGCTTCGACAAGACTTGAACACGCTTGAACAATAGCCAGTCGCTCCACACGTACGTAATGTCACTAAATCTGTTCAAAGCTTTTCACAGAGCAGGGACAGGACAATATTGTATTGTTTTCTATATTGTCCTTGTGTGAACCCGGCTCAATATAGTCGATAAGCTAGCTAAGGGGTGCAAAGCCAAAACGCTTAGAACGACACACGTTGCCCTGGTTTTCTCAACAGCTGAATACCGTGCTCCAACATGGGCTAGAAGTGCCCACACTTCCATGGGTGACGCTCAGCTTAATGCCAGGATGCTAACCATCATGAGACTACTCTCCATTGGCTCCCCGCACTTGCAAATATAACCCTGCCAAATATCGGGCAAAAGATTGAATGCAAGATACAGCAGAATAGTGCAATAACTTTGCACTATGATGTCGTCTCTCATCCGGCATGCCGCCTAATATCCCAAAAACTCTTCTGAACATCTGGATGGAAGGAGAGAAGCTCCTTCCGATAGCTCTCACCCTAGTAGATACGTGGAAACTTGAGTGGTAATCGGCCAACATGAGAAACGCCCATCTTACACGAGACCCCACTGAGAGAGACGACCATCAATAAGATATGAGGTGCTCCCGGGGCCTGACACAGCTGTGGGAAAATCTGGAATTCTAATAAGAACAGTTATTACCATTGCGCTTTGTTGACCGTGTTGCCATTTTAAATGCATCTATTCTCGATGGTTGTCTCAGTATAACCCTGGTGAAAGACTACCTTACAGAATCGAATCGTCGCCTAAAAGTTGGTGACCAGATAAGAATTTCCAGGTACTTGGCAACCTTCCTATGCCCAATCCACCTCACAGCATACCTACCCCAATTGGGGATGACATGTCCGATTGTCGTCTTCGGGCAATTGGAACTGAAAAGGGTGATACTAAAAGTATCTACCACCTCGACAGCGCCCCTAATGTACACAAGATTATGCCCCTCTTTCTTTTACATGCGTCGTTTATAAGAGGGAGGTTCCAAAGGATCTATCAGCGGTTTGCGTTCACAGATTAACATACAAATTGAATACGGTTTTAACACAATTGCCTCTAACACATAATTTATGAATTCCGAACTATACATTTGCGATAGTAACAAAACTACATTTTTGACTCCGTCATTGACTGGAAAACGAGGTCAGAAAATAATTATTATTATTACCTTTGTCGCTAAAGAGCTGTAGAGTCTGCGGGCCAAATTCACATCACGACATTTTGAAATCATTCTGGAAACGGAATAACTTGAACATGCCATCTTTCACCAGCTAGTGAAGTTTTCAATGTCAGTATTTAATATTTCTCACGCGGGCGGCCATAACACGACGAGAGACGAGAAAAATTAAAAATAGTTGGATGTTGATCTTCTTCTTCGCTTTGCTTTGCCGATTAGTGCGTCTTGTCTTTGATTCACCATAGACATTTAATAATTTTAAAATAAATCATTTGCAAATTATGAGATGGGGTATTTTTGAACATATAAATTATAAGAGATTTGTTTAGATCAGAAAATTTATCAATTTTTAAATTTATATCGATTATGTCGGCATTTAATAAAGTGAATTTTACACTTCAACACGGGATAGCTGTTGCTAATGTCTCTCTCGGGCGTGTACAACTTCTGTTACTATTTCACAATTTTACAATTAAAAAACTTCATTACTTCGACTTAAATTCGACTCCTTATCTCAATACGGTGAGAGGTATTGCGTTAAGTATTCCTCGGATGTCCCCGACATCTTATACCATTCTAAACACTCCTGGCACTAATTACAACCGATTTTCAGCGATATCGGTCGACTACTTTTCAGGTTTTGCGATCACAATCATACGCAGGCTAAATTTAAAAATATTAAGATTAGAAACAAGTTAGAATTTTACTCAACTATTTGTAATGCATTGTATAATATAGGACGTTGTCCTGTCACAGACCACTTTCTATTTTTTTAGATCTCGACAACAGCGCCACTTATCGGGTCCAAAACTATCATATATTTCAAGCTGGAACCAACCTTACACATTTGCAAAATTTCATTGAAATGAAATACACTCCTTTCGTCATTATTTTCTTAATCTTACTCGTTACGTTTACACCAGCCTAGCATTATTTGCGGATCTCAACATTTCTCATACGATCATACATGGTTTTACAGTGCATATGCCTCAGGGATCTCATTTCTACAGCATTCAATTTATTTTCATTCTTCCCCTGTCAGTTCGATGCCTTACTGCCATACATCAGGGTAGGTACCATTACTCCATTGTGGATTTCGGAGGAGACTCCACCACTTTCCCAACAACGTTTTAAGAAAACATGTGGTTTCCTCCTTTATCGTACACGTCACTAGACTCTAATTTTTTTGTTAAACGAAGCTGCATTTATTTTAAATAACACTAGACTCATACGAGGTTAGTGAGCAGTAAACAGTAAGTCCTTACATTAAGGCGATGCCATACGTATACGTGCAAAATCATGTGTTTTTGGTTTGAAAATTTGGTCGCCTAGAAATGTTTCAGTTGCTTTAATTAAATACTGCGAGTAGAATATATATTGGCCTTTGAAATAATCGAGTATTTTTTATATAAGTCTTTTTATAAGCCCAGAAAAAAATAATGTTTAAGGCCTAAGAAAACTGCTTTAAAGTTCAAAATCTCCTACTTACGAATCCATTTTCGGTTATGATTTTTTTGTATAATGTGGCAAATTAAGTTATTTATAAAATGATCGAAAAAAATTTAAATATTTATGCCTGAACATCCACAAAATAAAATAAAAGGCACTTTTTGGACATGTTTTTTTTTAATAAATCAAAACAGGCGGATGGTGTTAAGCGGGAATTTAAACCTTATCGCCATCTACGTAAGGGTTGTTATTGATTGCGGCTCAATTTAAAATATGACACGACGTAGTGCATCGCCTTAACATAAACACAAAATAAAGTTTAAACAGAATTCTAGTAAAAAACTCACCTGAAATAAATAACATCTGAATACAACAAAATTGTGTTAGTCATAATAAACTTCATAAAAGTCTTCTGGGCAAAAGCCGTAAAAGTGGAAAAAATATCTAATGCAAGTATTTACAGTAGAAAATAAAATGTCCCTTGTGGAGTCCACAGCTAGCTTCTCTTCTTTGGACAATTTTTTGTTTTACCCCAATCACACAGAGCGATTTTGGTCGAACGACTTTTATTGAAAGATAAAAATTGAACAAGATGTCATTCAGACGTTTCAATTTAACGCGAACCGATTTTATTAATCAAGATGGCGTCAAGTGAAGTTATCGCTGCGTGCGTCTGTCTCTATGATTTCGGACCTTTTACGGAACGAACTTTAGAATATGAAAAAACGCAAAAAAACTTCGTATTTGGGCTAAACAATGGATTATAAGGATATAATTATAAGGCGTTAGAAGATACCGAAGGTTATCGTAATCATTCAAGAACAATTTGATGTACTGTTGACTAAGATTCAAGAAAAAATCTAAGAACATGACACAGTTATGCACGCGGCTGTCCTGGCAAAAACTAAGTTACAAATTACGCTAAGATACCATTTTTCAAGTCTGGCTTATATGCACAGAGTTCCAAAAAATACGACATACATTGTTACACTAAATTTTTTATAAAACGAAGTATTCCTTGCAATAGTTGATGCTCTAAAATTTGTTATGCATATTTACATACAGGCTTGTTTGCATAATAAAGTGGATGAAGCGGATTTTAAAAAACTCAAATCAGTCAACTATATGGTCAAAGTTAGCAGTTTGTTAACGTGGTTTATTTATGTTGTTGATCATCTAGTCGAGAAATGTTTATTTATGATCTAGTCAAAGTTAACAAGTTGGGAGCTAGTTACATCAATTTATCAATAGCAGGGACATTCTTCTCTGAAATCAGAGCGGTTAAAAATTTTTTATATTGTATGTATACTGCGTTTGTCAGTCCTGCAAATAAACTTTTTATATAAATTCATTAACTCCATCAAAATCTTGACAAGTCTTTGAGTTGACATCAAACATCCATTGTTTTATAAACATGCAAATAATGTTATTATTGTTTTCACATTTAATTTGTAGAAGGAACTCCATTTTAATTGTATTATTCAGTTTTATGTATTCACTAATTGAATTAAAAACAGTTTATAAAAAATTGCAGTTATTATTACGCGTGACGGCGGTTCCGTCTTCTGAAGGCGATGTAAAACTGGTGAAGTCACTAACAGATTATATATTTTTATTAATGCCGTATAAGAACTAATGAAATAAATAACTAATTTTATATATTTTTGGTGAAAACCGCACCTGCAACCCAGAAAGAGTACCCGGCTTTTCAAATCTGGTCACCAAAGATGGTTAATGCCACTTCTAGCAACATCTCGATTAGAATGGTAATCTTTCACCATATTAAGAGTGTTTGTCACTGTCATTTACATCCCATATCCCATGTCTCACTCTGGTAACACTATATTTTTTATTGTTTACTTTTTATCTTCTCATGTATGTACGTTTCGTGCATAATTGATTCTTAATTCCAAATGCAAGGTACGGGTATTATAAAAACTGCGTATCATTATTTTTATGGATAATTTTGTATTTTATGTTTTAATGCGTAATTGCTTCATTATTCTAAGTACAAGGTACTATAATAACTCATAACTCTAGGTTCAAGTTACGGGTATTATAACAACAGCATGGTACGAATTTTGAAAACGTATTTATAAGAAGAAGCTGTGGCACATTTAACAGATGTTTAACACGAACCTAACTAAATTCACAGCATTCGTAAAAAAATTACACTGCATCTTATGCCATATGTTTAACGAAAAACTTAATATTTCATTGATTTTTTTTATTTTTCATAATGCCTAGGATTATGAAGCATTTACATATTAAAATACTTGGAAATCGTATTGCTTTTATTTTTAATTTCTAAGGTCGCATTTGATTTCCGATTCCATTCCGTGTATATAATTTTAACCCCTTTCTAGCAATTTTACATGTGTTATAAATGTTCCAGGAGATTATACATGCATTAAAAAATCGACAAAATGTGCACTAAAATTGCCAAAATATATTGTTGAAGTATACAATAAAAACAGAAAAAAATCCTAAAAACTTGATGAAATAGCTGGATTATCAACAGCCCGCCCCCCGCAAGCTGACAACGAGCAGCGTAGTTGAATACGACGTACTGTCACTATGTTTTTCCTTCCTATATTTACGTGTTTCTACGTTCCCTATCTCACTTTAATTTATTACACCATTCGCCGATTTCAGGTAGCCAAAACACTCGATAAATATAAATATTTAAATTTTAAGTAATTTGTGTGTATTTACGAATTGAAAGCAACTGCATCGGATTTGTTTTTTGCTCGAGAATGATTTTTGTAACTCTCAAAAGCACAGGAAAGCATTAAAAAAAAACAGCCCATAGCGACGCGTGAACTTGCGATACGCAGTAAATCTCAAAAATGTCCACTGGACCTAGTTTGGTGCAACCACGCGCGCTGTCTCAGTAACCTATCTTCTCTTAAATCGACCACCATAACACGGGCATGTGCCTAGCATGGTGGTCGAAAAATCCTCAATGCATGTAACAAACAATTCAATGAATAAAGAAACATAATAATAAAATCTTCTAATTCATCTAAGCTCTTCCCTGTATGTTTGTATTTTATGGGATGTGTGGGATTGCAATAATCTACCCACTTTTAGATTAAAGAATAAATAAAATTATAATTCATTGTTTTCTTATGTCATTATTGAGCAATAGCCCGTAAATAATAATAAATTAAATAAAGTCAGCCGCCCATGTTGAGAGCCACTGCAATCTGCAAGCATCTATTCCCCTCTGAAGTTGGCAGCCTTGTTCTCGCAGCAAACCAATCCCTGGGACTTATAAGATTCTAACTTACGCCCAAGTTTATGCGATAATATACTTTAAAATAACTACTATTAGAACACATTATTGCGTGGTAAAGCTGCGTCGGGTGGAATCTTTTGATGTTGGCTGGAGCAATGTCATGCGATTTTGCTCTTTAAATAAGTCTTTTTTAGAGTTTATTATCGTATGATATTGCCGTTGTAGATAAAACTTTCTTGGTCCAAGGTATCGCAAACAGCAAACAGAGAGCAGTTAGCAGCGGTCAGGGCTGCCAACTTCACGGCGGCACTTCCAAAACAATTCTGCGTGACGGACAAAGCGCTCCTGCGGGTCTACTTGGTCGCTCCACTCCTCGGCCACTCCCAGCTGGCCCGCAATATCGCCCCCGGGACCGCAGACACACACTAACAGCGCCCCCCAGTGTCCGCTGCGCTGGCCGTGAAGCCATTTTACCACACCAAGAGTAGACCCACCCTGCTCGGATCAATAGACTTGTGTTATGTAGGTATGTCCGACCAAACCACCAATAGTCACCACTAAAACTGCATTATATCATGTTTTAATGTTATTTTACGTTATTTCCATGTTCAATCTGTGTTAATCCGTTTTAAAACCGAGTGAAATGTCAACTAATAAAACGTATAAAAATTTTATAAAAGTTATGCACAATTTTTTTATTGTTTGCAAGGTTATTTCGAGGGCCTTGTTCTCGAGAGGAATAATGTACAAAGGCATTACGCATTTAGTGATTTACGTTTCGCAAGATTTGTAGCTCCCGTCATCGCAAGTTTTGTGACAGTTTTTGTGGGATAATTGTGAGTTTTTTTGGAGAGAAAAGTGAAAGAAAGTGAATCTGTAGCCATTGGCGTCTTGAAGTTGGTAGCGAAGTCATTTCTCTGAGAATTTCAATTTTTGTTTGTGTTTTTTCCTCGTTGGTGGATTATCCCGTTTACTTGAACCATTTCGATGAACCTTAACGAAATTTGTGGTGATTTGACGAGTTTCGAGTTAATTTAAGTGTTTCTGATTAATTGATAATACGCGTTAAGTTGGCGCTTTGTATGTTAATTCAAAATGTTTGACTAGTGATGGGATAGTCGCGATTCACATATTAATCATATTTTTTTAATCGATTATTTTTTTTTATAAAAATCTTCGTTTATGTTTTCAGTAGAAGTGAAACTAAATTGCAAAAGGCAAAGTGCAAATAAATGGAATTAAAATCAGTTTTAGATTTATGGAGTCCCTTGTGTTTTACGCTGAGAAACGGCTGCGCGGCCTTTTTCATACAAAAATTTGGATTTGAGGCCAAAATATTTGACTAAACTTAATAATTAGTTTTTTTTAATAAAAAGATGTAGCAAATGTGTGCTGATTTATTTAATTTATGTTTTAAATTAGAAAATATTGGCCATTAAAGGAATTCAATTTTCCAAGAATTGCCAAACTTGCCTCTAAAATCCTGAAAAATCATAATTTGAAACTCATATCCGTGCTAAATTTTGGCTACTCTTCGATTAAAAAAATAATTATTCAGTTTGGTTGGGATTTTTGGCCTCACATCCAAATTTAAATTTTGTATGAAAAGGCCGCGCAACCGTTCAACCTTGAGTGCAAATTTACTTAAACCAATGTTTCAATCTTACATCGCTTAGTTCATACTTCCAATGCCGTCATTATAATGTATCTATTTATGATATTTGTCCGATTTCACGTTTGATGAATCTCAAACGTCTTCCCATAGTTTTATTTGAAAAAATATTGGCACTTAAATATATTATTAGCTTTATTTGTAAGATAACTTTGTATTCTATATAATTTAGTTGTAGTCCGTATCGTATTAATATAGTCAGTACAAAATGCGGATAAAAAAAAACTAAAATTGCTCATATCATTGGCAAAGTTTCCTTACTCCATTTTCTTAATATTCACAATTATTTAAATAACACTTCGTTTCAACCGAATTACAAAAGAAACAAATATTTACGTCTCGAGAGAGTGTAAAAGGCATAAAAATTAAAAAATTTGTCAGATCAAAATTTCTCTTGTCAAAAAATGTTTTGCAACCTTTTTGGATTTTGGTATTTTGGTATGGTATGAAGTGGTGTTTATCGAAAGGTTCCGATTATTTAAAAAAAAACAAACTAAAAATCTAGTAACCTATTTTGTGCATGTCCCCTGATTTATGTTTTTCTAGATGTAAATAGTTGTTTCTTTTACAAATTAATTTTAATGAGTACCTTTTACTTTTAATTAATTTTGTCGTATTTAGCGGTAAGCAGAGTAAGGAAATATTAACAAACAAAAAAATAGTTGATAAAATACTAGATCTTTCTTGTATTTCGATTAAAATTTCGATAATCCTGCCAAATATTCGATTACAATGTCGACTGCACATCCCTATCCGCACAGCTGTATGTCATTAATTTGTTTTTCATATTCTTTTATTTATTTCAGATTGAAAAAGCGAGCAACAAATATTCAAGAGACATTATTAATTAAAATGGAGTGATGGGGTGTTGAAATTAGTGAACAGTGATAGACAAAGTGGTGTTTTTGGAAACACAGTGAGAAGTGAATTGGAGGTTGTTTGTTTGGGGACGTTGGGGGCAGATTGTGGGGGATGAACGGGATGAACTGCGGGGGCGGGGGGCACGGGGGCTCCCGAAGGGGCTACGGGCGAGCAGGGGGCGGAGGCCGCCCACCCCGTCGCCACGCCAGATACAAGGATTACTGGAATTTCGGGTAAATATTTATTATTCAATTATTTTAATGATTAACTTGTCGAATTCGTACTTGGTTTCAACTTAATTCATACAAGAAATAACTATTTATGTCTGGGAAGTTGGTAAAAGATGCATTAAAGTCCGTTTTCTCAATTAAAGTTATGTTTGAAGGTTAGGAAATACCCATTAATTATTAAAATAACCCAAACTAACACCCAAAAACCTATATAACCTTTAAATTACAGCGGAATTATGTTAATTAACTAAATGACATTACAATACTTATTGTCTTGCAATATTAAGATAAAATGTGGTAAGTAAGAAACACTCTGTTTTCAGTAAATTCTTCAATACTAGCATTAGACCGATTAGAGTACAGGCCTGGGCGCCTGATGCATTTTGAGGTGTGGAATGTTCGAGTCAGTGCCGTACCATAATAGAGCAATGACAGTTTGCAAATGGCGGCCATTGTTGTTGATATTCATTGTTACTGCTGATTTGTATGTTGTTTTACCGCAAGCATGTAAATAAACAGAGTAATTAGACTATTTCTAACACTGAAGTTTACTTAGTGATAGCACTGAATTGATAGTTTGGCTGTTGCGCGCCCAGACCTGTATTCTAGTCGGCCTTGAATTTTCTCTAATGACGCATAAAATCTTCTAGCGATTGTATTAATATTGATTCTTCTAACAATTGTATTAATTTTAAATGAGATAAAAAGAATTTGGCATTCTCAGACGATAAAAATATTATCATTCGTTATTTCGGCTACTGGCATTATACCTATATTCAAAATTTAGGCGTATTAGATCTATCAAAAAATTTATATATAAAGATGCAAAAGTCGGTCATTTTGAATACATGTAGGATAACGAAAGATTTTTTAAATATTTATGTTGAGGGATCAGTAGGATTTATAGGTCCAGTTAGAAGTTCTACCGAGCCGAACCCTCTGATATGAAAATATCTGTCTGTGAATTATTTTCCCATTTGATCTCTGGTGAGTTGACGTGTTGTTCTTGTATTGTTTTGTATGTATTTTGCTTATATAATGCACTTGCATAGTGTTGATTGACTAGATGATCATTAGTGGAAAAGTGTGTGGAAGGGTTTAGTTTTTCCTATGGGGAAGATTTAACCCGGACATAAAATCCGGAAAAGAAAATAAAAAAAAAAATCTATAAAAGTAATTAATTTGCATGTATTAACCAATGAAATGTTACACCTTGGATTTTACCGGTGTTTGCATTTAAGTATTGAAAACATTTTCTCGTCGCTCCACGAGGGCTTTTTGGCACTCGCAACGCGTGACTTTTTAGTACTAAAACTAAAAAATATACAGAAAGCACAAATATACAGATGGTGGAGACACAGTTAATATCCACTTTTTTTATAGAAAAACCACTATATCACTAGATAATAATGAGAAGTAAGTATTTCAGTTTCTGGAAATGGAAAGTAATGCATTTTAATAGTTATTTCGTTCAAATTAAAACCAATTGTTACTTGGCGGCCATTGTTATTGATGCCAAAGTTTTAAGGTTAGTTTTTCCCTTCTTTACCTTTTCGTTAGCTTTTAAAGAATCATTTTATTTTACAAGGTTCTGACATCACTTTGAACCGTTTGCAATTGCAATTTTGTTTGTATCTGACAGTTGATCGTTGTTACAGTGTAGGTCGTCACTTTGGTTGGACAGGGTTCTAACTTCGCCTTACCGTGTTCTGAGGTGTCAAGAACCTTATGCAATAAATTATTATGCCATAGCTGGTTGCATATGGTTCTATCTGCACATTTAGATGTACGTCCTATTTAATAAGTTTCCTTTAAAATATGTTAAACTAAATTACTTTACACAAGATTCTACCTCAAAAACAGAAAATTGGCAAATGGATTATGAGAAATTGTCTTTTGCAAACTTTGGCGCCTCATTTCTCAGAAAAATCAAATAAATAGGACTGTAAGCGCCGGTTTTTTTCACCTAAGACAACTCAAGTCTGTCCGAAGAAACCTTCCTACAGAAGCAACAAAACTACTTATCAACTCTTACGTAGTCTCACGTCTCGATTACTGCAACGGCATTTATGCCAGCCTTCCAAAATATCAAATTGACAAACTACAATCAGTGTTTAATGCAGCAGCACGACTCATAACCGGGGTTTCAAAATATTGGCACATTTCAGAACACCTTCGTAACCTTCACTGGCTCAAGTGCCCTGAAAGAATCCAGTACAAAAATGTGCTGGATGGTGTTTAAATCCATCAATGAAATGGCCCCACCCTACATCTCTGAACTATGCGTCCCGGAAAACACTGCTCTGAGGCAGTCAACTCTTAGATCAGCAACATCATCAGCTGTAGGCAGACTGATGGAACCTAAGCACAAGACAAATACTAAGTTTGGTGATCGCGCTTTCGGAGTATCTGGGCCGAAGGCTTGGAATAAACTCCCTCCGGAACTAAGATCCATAACAAGTCCAACAGAATTCAGGTCTAAACTAAAAACTTACCTTTTTAAGCTGTCATACCATAGCCATATGAATATTAGTAGACCTGCCCTAAGTGATTAAAAGCGTATTATCCCCACTCCCCATACCGGTTCCATTGGAGCCGGCTGTGCTCGCGTATGGCCTCAAGTGAAATTTGAAAACGTGACGTCATCATTCTTGTGCGAACTATGGTCGAGGCATTATCGGTTCATTTTACGAAATAACACGGCAGAATGTTGACTTGTGCTATGAAAACTTGTAAAAATGGATGTGAAAAAGAGAATAAACCCAATTGTCGTATTACATTCCATATATAAGCATTATTTTACTTTATTTTATGCATATTCACATCGTATAATATGAATCAGTTGTTACTATCACATCGAGAAACGTCTGGACGCGAAACACAAAGCTGGTTGGTTGCTGGGAAGTAAATTATGAACATTTATAAAAGTGTCTTAACTAAATACTTAAACGAAATATTCGACTCTGAAACTAGAACCGAATTTTTTTGCCGAATTTGGACTTCGCAAATTTGTTCATAACGTGGCGAGTAATTTGCGCTCCCATGTAAAAATGTCTATTCATTCAAAAGCAGATTTTACTTTTAAGAAGTAAATGGTGATATTATAATGCGAGATGCCTATTTACTGTCAGATTGATTTATTGACGAATCACAGTCAGCTTCACTCCCTTCGTTCTTCAACAGTTGATTTTACCCCTCGCCATTATCTTCTCGTCTATTAATTCCTATGTCTGTGTGTCATACCCTTAAATTAAATATACCATTCCTGAGAGAAAGTCCAGTTATATCCAATTAAGTCCTAAATCCTGTATCTAAATTTCGCTAATAAACAATTAGTTAATGTTAATTAAGTGTTAATCTCAAGTGACCTACCAGGTAAGTATTGTACTGTATATTATAATAATAAATAATAATAATACTTGGATGACTTGTATAGCGCCGTTTTTGTGCAAAAACACCCTCATTATCTCTATAAATAGTTAGTAATAACACAGATCACTGTAGAAATGTATTATAAAATTGTACCGCGCCTTTGAGGTGATTTTGCACAAAAACGGCGCTATAAAAGTCATCCAATTATTATTATTATAAGAAGGTAAAGTGAAGTTAGAACCCTGTCTGACCAAAGCGCCGCTATAGGAGTGGTGTTGGCTATCCAATGAATTTTCTTTTTTATTCTAGAACCTACGAGGGAATCTATCAACAGTCTGTATGTTTCTAATAAGTATTTTGTACAATGTTTCAGAGATGGCAGCGGACGCGGCGAGGCGAGCGGGGGAGCCGGGTACCCGGGGGGCTACCCCAAACCCCTCGGGGGCCCTGGGGGACCCCATCAGCGCCACCCCGAGGACTGCCTGCGGGACGATATGCCCCATCAGCGTAGAACACAAGGTGAGACACTGACCAATTAAAATGGTCTGCTACACAACTCTGTCTTCACACACTCCTTGCAACATTCACATTCACGCATCTTCAAAATTTATTTATTCAGCAGTCCAGGCCTCTGTCATACTGTGAGAATTTGTGTGTATTGCCATTTTGATATAAAATCCAAATTTTCGAATTATTTTGAATGTTTCCAAAAACTAAAAAAAACTGTTTTTGAATGGTGTTGAAATACGCTTGAAAATATTATTATTAGAAACTAGCTGACGTGTACCCGGTGTCGCTAGACTTTTATTAGAAACTAGCTGACGTGTACCCGGTGTCGCTAGACTTTTATTAGAAACTAGCTGACGTGTACCCGGTGTCGCTAGACTTTTATTAGAAACTAGCTGACGTGTACCCGGTGTCGCTAGACTTTTATTAGAAACTAGGTAACGTGTACCCGGTGTTGCTAGACTTTTATTAGAAACTAGGTAACGTGTACCCGGTGTTGCTAGACTTTTATTAGAAACTAGGTAACGTGTACCCGGTGTCGCTAGACTTTTATTAGAAACTAGGTAACGTGTACCCGGTGTCGCTAGACTTTTATTAGAAACTAGGTAACGTGTACCCGGTGTCGCTAGACTTTTATTAGAAACTAGGAAACGTGTACCCGTTGTCGCTAGACTTTTATTAGAAACTAGGTGACGTGTACCCGGTGTCGCTAGACTTTTATTAGAAACTAGGTAACGTGTACCCGGTGTCGCTAGACTTTTATTAGAAACTAGGTAACGTGTACCCGGTGTTGTTAGACTTTTATTAGAAACTAGGTAACGTGTACCCGGTGTTGCTAGACTTTTATTAGAAACTAGGTAACGTGTACCCGGTGTTGCTAGACTTTTATTAGAAACTAGGTAACGTGTACCCGGTGTTGCTAGACTTTTATTAGAAACTAGGTAACGTGTACCCGGTGTCGCTAGACTTTTATTAGAAACTAGGTAACGTGTACCCGGTGTCGCTAGACTTTTATTAGAAACTAGGTAACGTGTACCCGGTGTCGCTAGACTTTTATTAGAAACTAGGTAACGTGTACCCGTTGTCGCTAGACTTTTATTAGAAACTAGGTGACGTGTACCCGGTGTCGCTAGACTTTTATTAGAAACTAGGTAATGTGTACCTGGTGTCGCTAGACTTTTTTTAGAAACTAACAGACGTTTGTTTACCCGGCGTTCCTCAACTTTTCTATTCTTATATAAATATAATAAACATGTATTATATATATATAATTCTTCCGGAAGAAGTTCTCTAAATGAGTGAAAATCCCGTCAAAATCTGTTGCGTAGTTTAGAAGAACTAAGCGCACAAACAGAGAGACGTGGAGCGATTTTGTTTATTTATTTATTTATTGCATCTCACTATTAGGGATGCCACCTTTCAAAAACAGTTGACCCGGAGATTTTAGAAATATTTTTTTTTTTGTTAAAATAAATCTTTTTTAGTATGAATTATTTAATTAAGGCAAAATGTCATGGTAAATTACCATTGGTAAGGTTTTTTTTAAATATAAATGACCTAGCTAGTGCTAAACTGACTTGGACCAGCTTGACAGCTTGAAGGGAATGTTTACGTGTTTTACCACAATTTAACAAAAAATAGTTTTTCATTGGTGTCATAATGCGTAAGTATAGAGTATATGAGTATATATATATGTATGTCTGAGTTTATAGATGCGTCGGAATCCCACCCTGTTATCGTGAGTTCAGCTATTATAATATTCATGAGGTAGACGGCGCTTATGTGATCGGCGATCAAAAGGTAAAGAAAATATCTAGTACGGATGTATTCAGTTAAATATTCTTTAAGGCCTGAAAACATAGTAAAATATCTAAAACCGCTTCACACAGTGTTATGACATTATGAAATAAGTATCTACAGAATTCTCTATTTTGAACGTTTCTCTGCCTAAACCACCCAAAGAGACTTAATTATAAGCTTGGCTAATTAAACGCAACATTCATTATAGTCTACGCATAAAGTTGTTGGGTTTTTACTACAGCTTGGTTTTTCGTGCGATTCAAATCATTTTACTGTTCATAATTTGTGAAACAGTGCCTTTAATTAAAGCCTACTCTGACGTTTTGTGACCTATTTTATTGATAATCTAACTCTCGATTTCATTGCGTAGTTCATCGGAAAACTAAAATAACTGTTGTTAGTGGAAAACAATACGGTTGAAATATTATGTACCTAATGGCAAGCATCTTTTCTTTCTCAGATTTCTTCAAAAACTTCAAAAATTCTTGTCAATTCATATTGTAATTAATCTTCACAATTAACTCTGCCTTCACCATGTCCACTGACAAGCAGTTTCCGCTCGTCTGTCCACAATTTTCCCATTAAAGAAAAGACGCGTTCAACAAAAGCATTGCTTAGGATTGAAAAAAAATTTCCAATTATTTTTGGCAGTTCGATGAAGGTTGAGGTGACTTTAAATAACTGAACCCATCGTAAATCAACAAGCAATGTTGAATTTACGAACTGAGGAAATACTTGGTTTAATTTTCAGGTCTCGTCATAAAGTTTATCTTCGTCTACATTTTTCAAACCAAGTGATTCGACAGCTTCCACAGTATCTTCGTAACTTAGTGCACTTATTAGATCGAATTTGGAAAAGATTTTGAATACAGAATCCTAAAAATCATAATACTTCTGTATGTATTCGAAAGTTCTCCTGTAAACCTCATTGGCTTCTCTTTTTAATTGATCCTGATCAGAAGGCCTCAAAAACTTCATGTTTCTCATTATTTTGGCACCGTAAAATTCATCATGCATTCACTCAGTCAAACAGTCACGCGCTCTGACCCGGAGATATCGATGTTAAACCCGTAGCCCGGACATGCACCATGCAAACCCGGAGAGGTGGCAGCCCTAATCACTATACATAAATCACGGTTTTTCTAGTAAAAATTATCCTCACTAGGACTAAGCCTGTATCGAGGTTAACAATTTACATTTGAGTGAAGCAAACATAAGAGTAATCACAAACATAGAGTAATACTACATACAAATACAAAATATTTCAAAAAGAAAGAAAAAAAATGTATTAGATGTGTTACCAGATGGGTAATTTGACAATATATTGTAACAATATGTGAACCATAACTACTTATTAATCATTATTCAAAAGAAGAAACAAAGTAGATAATAAAGACAGATAGGGTGACATTCAGTTTATAGCAAATGGGACTTATATAAAATCTTATTATTTACAAAAGGACAATACAATACAAAAAAGTCTGTCAATACAAACATGTTGACTAACTTTTTAAATTTAACTAAGGAATTGGTAGACTTAATATGATTTGGAAGAATATTAAACATAAGTGGTGACTGATGTAAATAATTTCTTCGACCAACAGAAGTTTTAGTATGTACCGCCACAAAATTCAATGTAGAGCTAATTCTACAGGGTTTTCCAATAAGAGGTGTTATTTTGATATTCAATCGTAAAAGATCAATGTTTTCGTTGCTTGTGTGGCACGTAGCGCCGTCTTGTTGAAAGTAAACGTTGTCCAGATCAATACCATCCAATTCCGGCCATAAAAAATCATTAATCGTCTCTCGATAGCGCAATCCATTCACCGTAACTGTTGCTCCAGCCTCATTTTCGAAAAAGTAAGGTCCAATGACTCCGCCGGACCATAAACCGCACCAAACAGTCACACGTTGAGGATAGAGAGGCTTTTCAACAATAACTCTTGGGTTTTCCAAGCCCCAGATGCGACAATTTTGCTTGTTGTTGAAGCCACCGAGGTAAATGGGCCTCATCACTCAAGATGATTTGCATTTGATTCACTCAAGTGAATTTTAATAATTTCAATGCGTTGTTGAAGCGTGTATCGTTCCATTTTTATTAATGGCGTAGTTTCTACTTGTCAAATGTCAAAAAATGACAGCTTCAAAAGTAACATCTACCGAAATAGCGGGCTATTTAAAATAACACCTCTTTTTGGAAAACCCTGTACTTGCACGCGTTTGTTGTGTTCTTTCAGCAAATTTAATATTGCTAAAAAATCTACAGTGTTTGAGTGATATATAGCTGTTTTATACACATAACGTTACATTCCTTATAAAGTAGGTTGGATGGATAACAGATTTTTCATTATAATTATACTTTATTTTATATTATTTAGATATAAACATATACTTTTTCAAATTGGCTAACCTTACTTTTTTTTTTGTCTAAATATTGAACTAAAATTACTGATAGTGAAAAAAAAAACACATTTATTAGATAAATGTATTATTTTTTGTTTTTAATGAGTTTTTATTATTCACAATGTACATTTGTTACGTATAAATTTTTTATAAAATTAGCTAATTTTATAAAAAATTTATACGTAACAAATGTACATTGTGAATAATAAAAACTCATTAAAAACAAAAAATGTCTAGAAATTGTTACATAGTGAATGCCAAAGAAATACAAAAAAATACAATAAATGTATTATAATTATAATAAGCAATAATTACTCTCCTGAAATATCAAAACAAATCGAAAATATCTCCCGAGTAAAAATAAATGCCGCCGACGGGAATTGAACCCTCACATCCTGATGTCCGGTCAGACGCTCTGGACCACTGAGCTACGTCGGTTTATTTCCAACACGCCAAATAATTCAATATGTACTAGTACTTCAATCAACAATTACTGCTTATTATATTTTTTCGCCTGTAAACAACCAGCTTTATTTTTGTAGGAAAGGCTTTGTTAGTGCTAAATTTCTCACTAGATGGCGTCGAGACATATGAGTCATATAATTTCTATACCCGCTATATCAACTTTCATTGATTTGGAGAAAACCGCAAAAAACTGTCACATCTCTAGCGTACATATGTAATTGCATTACAATTTTTTATATAATGAATTGGAGTAATAAAATTTCGAAAAGCATTTATTTTTCTATATATGTCTAGCAATAATTAAGTAATTTCGATAAATAAAATGGATAAAGCGGATTTTGATACTCACTTTGTGATATAGAGGCTTTTGAAAGTCAACTGAGCTGACATGGCGAGTTTAGAAACACACGCGTAGATCATTTTGACACACGAGCGTGGCGTCAGAGCGGCGGCCATATTGTATTTTGGCAAAATAACTGCTTGTGATTGGTTGAATCCGATATAGCGGGTTTTGATAGTAACTTTCTGTATGATATAGCGGATTTGGTTTCTCACTCGCAGTTTTAACATGGTTTTTGGTCGTGATAAGGAGGGTTTTGAAACTCAATTTTAGGCTCCTCTTGTTGCTCGCAAAAATGTGAACAAGATGTCATACTCAGATCATTTTGTCAAAAAATCGGATATAGCGGGTATAGAAATTATAGGATTCATATTATATCTACATTTGTTAGTGAAATATTTTGACTTTAATGTTTATTTGATATTTCAGGTTATTGCTTATGATAATTTGTTATCCTTGTTGATTATTAATGTCTGAACATTAGTAAATGTACTATAATTATTATTGTAACCTCACTTTTTTGTCATTTCATATTTATTTGTTTAGACATTCCCTTTTCCATACATGGTAGTTATTGAAAGTCAATAATACAATTTAGAAAGAAGAAAGAAAAGATAAAAGAAGATTACGTAAGTAAACAGACGAATGAAAAAAGAACAAAAATTAGTTCAAAGCGAATGAAAGAAATAAAGTAGAAACATAAACCAAAAAATACTTAGGACGGGTTGTTTCGGAGAATTTGAACAATTCATCAAATTTCAACGTTCATTTTTCGGTTCTGTGAAAGTCCAATTCAAGTTCTGTTATTATATCATTATAGGCTAGTTGCTTGACAAAACTGAAATAAAAACAGAATTTGAAAAAATCTTTCTCAGAACTTGAAAATGAACGTTGAAATTTGATGAATTGTTCAAATTCTCCGAAACAACCCGTCCTTAGAATTTTTGGATAATGCTGGTTATTTTTATAAGCCCGACTCAAGTATTTGATTCACTTGGTCGTGCCGTGTCTTCCTCGGGCGTCCCCGACTTCTGCTACCATTCACATTTGCATTGTATATTCTCCTTACACTCCTTTCTTAGCTCATTCGCTCTACATGCCCAAACCATCTAAGCGTCCCTTTCTTGATCTTACTCATTAGGCTTACATCAGCCTTGCACTCTTTGCGGATCTCCACATTCCTCACACAATCATACATGGTTTTAAGTTATAAGTAATAACATGTCAAAAACCGTTTTCATTGGATTTCAACAGAAATCTTCAACCAGATCAGTCTATGACCAAAGACGCGTTGTTTCACAGAATTTGAACAATTCATCAAATTTTACAGTTGATTTTCAAGTTCTGTGTAGATTATATTAAAGTTTTGTGAAACAACTGGCCAATAATGATACAATAACAGAACTCGAATAGAAGTGTTTTGTGATAATTATAATTTTCCTAAGCAAACAGCTGTTACATTTAATTTATCTATCTAACATACGAACACTTCACGACTCCGAACAGGGGTTGGTTTTCATTAGTTTGGATTATCAAGAGTCTACTGTAAACGAAAATCTACACCAAAAATGTCATTCATATCATATCATTTCAAAAAGACAAAGAGACAAAACACCTTACTTAATCACAAAACCAGAACAAAGTAATACTACCTTTGGACAAAGAAGCTTTAAATTTTTAGGTGTAAATGTTCAACCTCTCCTGGAATATGCTAACCAAATATGGAGTCCATATTTTGCCAAAGATGTACAGAGACGATGTATAAAAATACTAAGCGCCAAGACCGGCGGTATGAAGATAGACTCAAGGAACTGTGATTATCCGTGGACACCTTTTGCATCCAATCCTAGGAAACGCTTGCAAATAGAGTAGTGGAAGCATGCAACTAACTTCTACAACATGTCATCCATTCTACTAATATAGAGTAGTGGAAGCATGGAACTAACTTCCATAACATGTCATCCATTCTACTAATATAGAGTAGTGGAAGCATGGAACTAACTTCCACAACATGTCATCCATTCTACTAATATAGAGTAGTGGAAGCATGGAACTAACTTCCATAACATGTCATCCATTCTACTAATATAGAGTAGTGGAAGCATGGAACTAACTTCCACAACATGTCATCCATTCTACTAATATAGAGTAGTGGAAGCATGGAACTAACTTCCACAACATGTCATCCATTCTACTAATATAGAGTAGTGGAAGCATGGAACTAACTTCCACAACATGTCATCCATTCTACTAATATAGAGTAGTGGAAGCATGGAACTAACTTCCACAACATGTCATCCATTCTACTAATATAGAGTAGTGGAAGCATGGAACTAACTTCCACAACATGTCATCCATTCTACTAATATAGAGTAGTGGAAGCATGGAACTAACTTCCACAACATGTCATCCATTCTACTAATATAGAGTAGTGGAAGCATGGAACTAACTTCCACAACATGTCATCCATTCTACTAATATAGAGTAGTGGAAGCATGGAACTAACTTCCACAACATGTCATCCATTCTACTAATATAGAGTAGTGGAAGCATGGAACTAACTTCCATAACATGTCATCCATTCTACTAATATAGAGTAGTGGAAGCATGGAACTAATTTCCATAACATGTCATCCATTCTACTAATATAGAGTAGTGGAAGCATGGAACTAACTTCCACAACATGTCATCCATTCTACTAATATAGAGTAGTGGAAGCATGGAACTAACTTCCACAACATGTCATCCATTCTACTAATATAGAGTAGTGGAAGCATGGAACTAACATCCTCAACATGTCATCCATTCTACTAATATAGAGTAGTGGAAGCATGGAACTAATTTCCACAACATGTCATCCATTCTACTAATATAGAGTAGTGGAAGCATGGAACTAACTTCCACAACATGTCATCCATTCTACTAATATAGAGTAGTGGAAGCATGGAACTAACTTCCACAACATGTCATCCATTCTACTAATATAGAGTAGTGGAAGCATGGAACTAACTTCCACAACATGTCATCCATTCTACTAATATAAACCTATCTAAAGCTCCATTGGATTCTCATTTGCAGAGAAGAAAGTATTAACTTATTTTAAATTTAAAACAACTCAATTACTGTGAAATTTATTGTGAAATCAGACATGAGCACATCAGCAGAATGCTGCCTAATAACCGGTATCCATTGACATAAATACAAAAATGCGTAGTGTTCATACTAATTGAACAAAAAATACAGCACGTTGTAGTTTCTAGATGCAAAGCGAATAACGAAACGCATAAGAAAAGAATAACCAATGACAATGTGTGTATATATGAAATAGCTACACATAACAGCCTGCCTAGCATGGAACGGATCATATTAAAAAGGGATAGATAGAAATTCAAATAGTGTGTGATTGGATGAAACAGCTATACATATTATTACAGTGAAAACCTTTCGTTTCTGTATATGTGTATCTCGACAATAGCCGCGAGCTTTAGCGGTCGTTTGTACGACTAGTTGTTGTGTTCAACCGCTCGGCTGTAGAACGACTTCTCTGTGTTTTCTCACATCCTCCACTCAAAAAGATCCCCTTCGCAGCATACCCTGATGGAAATTATTTGTCTCAGCGTCTCAGCTTTTAGATTCGGAATGGTTGTCTCTTAACAGGGCGATACTGAAAGTATCCACCATTCCGGTTGGCCGTATGTAGAATTGAATCTTGTGAGAAATTACATATTTAGTATCAATTGAGATCTTGTTGAACCAATTTGGGTCAAATGCAACATTTCCGTAACAGTACTATTGTGAAATTGGGTCAATTTTTTGGTTTATTTGTCATTTTGCAACACTGAAATAATTCACTGGTTTTCGTCACAAATTGATAGTAGGTGTAACAAGCTACGCGGTTATTATTATGCGTCACTGCAATAACCGGGAGCCTGTGGGACTACGGAGAGACGAAGATTCGAAAGAGTACCTGTTTATTAATTTCTAGAGATTTTATAAGATATTTTTTATTGGATTACCTTTGGGTTTGATGGTATTTGCACGCTACTGACTATGCCGGTAGCATTCTGAATGACTCGTTTGACAGAAATGGCGTCCGAACATGATTTGAATGTTAAATTTGTTCTGGAGGTGGGAAGATATACATGTTTATATAATTATAATTGACTTGAATATACAGGGTTTTCCAATAAGAGGTGTTATTTTGAATAGCCCGCTATTTCGGTAGATGTTACTTTTGAAGCTGTCATTTTTTGACATTTGACAAGTAGAAACTACGCCATTAATAAAAATGTAACGATACACGCTTCAACAACGCATTGAAAATATTAAAATTCACTTGAGTGAATCAAATGCAAATCATCTTGAGTGATGAGGCCCATTTCCACCTCGGTGGCTTCGTCAAAAAGCAAAATTGTCGCATCTGGGGCTCGGAAAACCCAAGAGTTATTGTTGAAAAGCCTCTCTATCCTGAACGTGTGACTGTTTGGTGCGGTTTATGATCCGGCGGAGTCATTGGACCTTACTTTTTCGAAAATGAGGTTGGAGCAACAGTTACGGTGAATGGATTGCGCTATCGAGAGATGATTAATGATTTTTTATGGCCGGAATTGGATGGTATTGATCTGGACAACGTTTACTTTCAACAAGACGGCACTACGTGCCACACAAGCAACGAAACCATTGATCTTTTACGATTGAATATCAAAATAACACCTCTTATTGGAAAACCCTGTATAAGAAAGGATTTAGCGGAGAAGGCGTGGATTGAGGTTGGAAAAAAAGTCAATTTGACATCATCCCCATTTAGTTCTTTGGCGGTGATGAATGTCTTACGATTAATATTAATTTCGTTTTGCTGGTGAACGTAAAATCTTGTTTCAGATTGTTTATATGCTTATAAAGAAGAACAATATTAGTGTCTTCATCGCTGGAGTCATGGTATTAATTCCACAACTGTACTTGCTGCAAATTATTAAGTTCAGGATGATTGGGATATCGGTAGGCTATTTGTGGTTGCGTCACAATCACGTAGAACTATCTCTGTGTACGAATTACCCAAGTGTCGCATGTTTCCACACCGAAAACGTGCCCGGACGTCACTCCTCTCGTGCCTCCGTTACTCCATATCTTTTGCATTTTGTTCATGGCTTCTTTTGTCATGCAAATCCTATATGTACTATAATTGAAAGAAGGGTAAATGCAGGTAACTCCATTAATGAAGGACTGAACGCAGTTGGCGCTAACGAAAAAACCGTCCAAAGAAGCGATGTTAGCAGTCCACAATGGAGTGCTGGTACCTACCCTGGTGTATGGCAATGAGGCATGGAACTGGCAGAGAATGGATGAAAGTAGACTGAATGTTGTAGAAATGTGGAGATTCACAAAGAATGCAAGGCTGAGTAGGATTAAGGAAGAGACTCTTAGATGGTTTGGGTGTGTAGAGCAAACGAAGAAAGGAGGTTATGAAGAATGACAGAAAAAGTCAGGAACGCCCTAGGAAGACATGGCACGATCAAGTGAACCAGATACTCCGTATATAACAGTAGAGTATGTTACTTGCCCAGTTTTTGGGTGTACTGAATTAATTTATAATTTGTATATTTATTTTGCAGAAGTGCGAGGACCTAACCTCATGGAGCAGGCTGCGTCTGGCAGCGGTATGGAAAGCACCGCATCAGGGCACCATCACCACCTCGTAAGTGTCCCTCGCTCTCTCTTACCCATACTACTCCAGAACCTATGTGTGCTTTATGTGTTAACCTATGTGACCTACTGCAAGAACCTCATGGAGCAGGCTGCGTCTGGCAGCGGATGGAGAGCACCGCATCAGGGCACCATCACCACCTCGTAAGCGTCCCTCGCTCTCTCTTACCCGTACTACTCCAGAACCTATGTGTGCTTTATGTGTTAACCTATGTGACCTACTGCAAGAACCTCATGGAGCAGGCTGCGTCTGGCAGCGGTATGGAGAGCACCGCATCGGGGCACCATCACCACCTCGTAAGTGTCCCTCGCTCTCTCTTACCCATACTACTCCAGAACCTATGTGTGCTTTATGTGTTAACCTATGTGACCTACGGCAAGAACCAAGAGACTTTTATTTACACATAAAAACACGATATATATTTAATATATATTTGTCACAAATAATTAAAAAAAAAAAAACACCACCGTTATTAATTGTCACCGTGTGAACGCGCCTTTACATGCACGAGCGAGAGAAACGACCGCTACAGACTGAAGCCAAAGGAATACTGATCTCTGCAGAGCTCAGTTATAACGCTGAAGCGGTAATATATGTTTGACTAATGATGCTCGTGAAGTTTTCTAATCATTTACCGTATTATATAATCCGTACGCGCTAGGCGCGTTCTCAGCACCACGCGAAATTACGTAATACGCGCTAGGCGCGTATTCAGCACCCAACGTGTTAATTCGACTCTGTATCTCATTCCGGTGCGGAGATATTGCGTTATGTATTCCTCGGGCGTCCCCAATTCGAGCCATGTCACGTTCATGTGAAAAAAATACTTATTACAATACAATAATGTTATTTCCCCCTTAAAGTGCCCCCAGTTTTCAGGTACACTTGAATTCGCAACCTCAAAACTTACCCCAAACTATTTATCAGTCCCCGAGCAACGCCGACTACCGAGTACACGTCAGTAGAATTAAATAAAAATCTATCTATAATATCATAGTTTCTGCAATCTTGTCAATCTGTAAAATCTTGTATCGCCGGCATTAAATTCACGTTGTAGATTGCGAAACGAACATCTGACACATTTTTTTTATTGTCGTTTTACAAAGGCAATGCGTCTTTCGTCATGTATTTAATGTCAGGCATGTCGGTCGTGGTAAACGCTTACGGTTTTTTTTTTTATATAGAATCGTCTGTTTTTTGAAATTTTTTAACGTGAGTCTTTGATTTTTGTGTTTAAATGGGTCGTGTTATTAGAGTTTACCAAAACAACCTCTCTTTTAGTATTGTGTGTATTGATGCAAATGTTTACTTACACTTCCCACAGTGATGTTCTTGCCAAATGTTACTGATAAACACAGGAGCCCCTGAGGAAAATAATTTCCCTATGTCATCTTTGGGGATGCTGTGTGAAGGGTCTTCTTAAGGAAACAAACGAGAGGAAGTTAACAGGTATAGGAATTTGTGGATCAGTGTGTCCAGGAGTGGCGGACGTATGAATCCATTTCTCCCACTGCAGTGCAAGGCGATGGTTCGAGAGGGTCTCCCTCAACCAGAGCCCCCCGACCCGGCCCGCAAGTGGGCAGATGCATCCGCCATCAACATCTAGACAAACCTCACTTAATGATCCCGGGCACCCCCGCTAAGTCACCAAATGTAGCCAACCACTTGGGGTGACCCATGGCAGAGGTGTCGGTTATTCAATAAATGTTCTCGGGGCGGCAGTATAATAATTTGTCTCTGGGCGTGTGTAATCTTTAGGAATGCTGTGTGGATGGTCTTTTGAGATGACGAAGGAAGACATGACGTGGGTCTTGAAGAGACCTGTGTGGTAGAATGCAGGAAACATAGAGTTCGGCAAATCGTTCCACAGCCAAGTTGTTGAACTCAAGAAAGATTTGTAGAAACAGCAACAATTGTTTGGCGGCAAAACATTGTCCCTGGGATTTATTTATTTCTAAATTCACGCCCGGCTGGGTTTTTACATGTTATTTTTTTACAAAGAACATCTAAATAAACACAACAAAATCAAAGTAAAATCAAAAAACAAAATCAAAAAGAAAATAGAAGACATAATAAAACACAACAACCTCTTAAACAAAAACATTGTCAAAACGAAATAAAGTGGAAACTAGACACTCCACCATGCAAGGTGGAAAAATATAATACTAGGAAAATTACAAAACTTTGGTAAGATAAACAGAGCTACGTAGTTTCTATAGTTAAGGCGATGCCATACGTAGTAATGTAAAATCATGTGTTTTTGGTTTGAAAATTTGGTCGCCTAGAAATGTTTCAGATACTTTAATTAAATACTGCGAGTAGAATACATCTTGGCCTTTGAAATAATCGAGTATTTTTTAGATACGCCTTTTTATAAGCCCAGAAAAAAATAATGTATAAGGCCTATGAAAACTGCTTTAAAGTTCAAAATCTCCTACTTACGAACCCATTTTCGGTTATGGTTTTATTGTATAGTGTGGCGAATTAAGTTATTTATAAAATGATCGAAATTTTTTTTAAATACTTATGCCTGAACATCCACAAAATAAAACAAAAGGCACTTTTTGGCCATGTTTTTTTCTTGCATAAATCAAAACAGGCGGATGGTGTTAAGCGGGAATTATATTTGATATTCTTCTTTCTGAAATAAATTGGTTAATGACTTGTTTATATTTGGTGAATGATGTGTTGAATATATCAACAACATCTTTATAGTCATTACCCAAATTTAGTATACGGCGAACGGGGGTATTGAATTGAGATTCTGTGTTGGAGTTATCACAATAGAACGGTAGATAATGCCTCGATGTTGGTTTGCGAGGTATATGTAAAGAAATAAAGTATAATAGGTCAGGGCCGTCAATTATTGAATTTATGATTTTATATAATCATTTTAGGTCATTAACTATTCTACGTTCAGATAATTTTAATAAATTGAGTTGACATAGTAGATAATCATAGTTGACGCAAGGGATGATGAATGCTGGACACGCATCCTCCATCTGATCTCTCAGCGTCAGTGCCTCACGACACGAGGCAGATTACACAACACAAATGTACTTTTAATTCTACTTCTCTGTATATAAATAAACTTGAACACATCTTCCATTAAGTGTCCTGAAATGTAGTTGCTTTTTTAACAAAAATAAAATAATTTTAAATTACAAGTTCCCGATCCGGGTTCGTCCTGGAGTTTGATTATTGTAGGTATATTGTATTAATTTTACTTTCAACCAAACTATATTTTTACATCTTGCCTAATTTTTAAGTAGATATTTTGAAGCTCAGATCGTGATAAAAGTGCTTTAGCCAAAAAAATATTTTTGACCTCGAATAAAGCTGTCCATATATTTCACGAGCCAGTTTTGCAGTTTAAACAAAAATAACTTATGATTTCTTGTCGACTACTATATTAATTGTAAAATAATATATGAGCGCATCCGCAGAACGCTGCCTGCTCATTAGGGCGACACAAGACTCGGAGAATAAAAACATTACCTTAGCATTACAATGTTTGGCGCGTGTTTCCTTACTGTGCGCCGTGACGTAGGGATCAAAGACGCTAGTTTCTCGGAGCATCTTTCATTGAAATACCGGTAGAACAAGGAATGCATTCCCACCTGGCCGTCTGTGCTCTAAAGATTGCAATCCATTTGTTAAAATAGGGGAATCTATCAAACGCACAGAGTTGAAGGTATTTAGTATTTTGGGGCTCCAGACCAGAGGTGGTCACCGCATTCAATAGCGGGGCGCACTTGCGATTTGTACAGGATCAGCAGTTGTCTACTATATGACTCTAGCTTGTATGAAGCCATTTATTAGGTGTTATAGCTAGTCATTTTTTTGTTACAGATGATGCAGGACACCAACCCTTTGGCCGGGGGCCTCGGGGTGGCGGGTCCGTCGCGCGAGCACCCCCGCAAGACGGACTCGCCGTCGCGCAAGCGCCGCCGCATCTCTCGTCACCAGCACGGCGGCTCGTCCATGACGGGGGGCTCCCTGACGGGGGGCAGTGGCGGGCCCATGGCCGGGGAGGGGGGACCCGGCGGGGAGGACGGGGTTGGCGGAGCGCACTCGCCCCCCGCCGTGCCCCCCGTGCCCCCGCAGCCCCACCAGCACTACGTGCGGCCCATGCACCACATGCACATACACCAGCAGAACAGGTAATCCAATGTTTCATTTGTTAGTACATACAAATATTTCAAAGGTGGCATATCAGAATACCTGAAATGGGATCTTCCACAACATGTCATCCATTCTACTAATATAGAGTAGTGGAAGTGTGGAACTAACTTCTACAACATGTCAGCCATTCTACTAATATAGAGTAGTGGAAGTGTGGAACTAACTTCCACAACATGTCAGCCATTCTACTAATATAGAGTAGTGGAAGCATGGAACTAACTTCCACAACGTGTCATCCATTCTACTAATATAGAGTAGTGGAAGCATGGAACTAACTTCCACAACATGTCATCCATTTTACTGCTCTGTTGGATTCTTATTTGCAGAGAAGGATAGATTAACTCATTTTAATTTTAAAACAACTTAACCACTCAGAACATTAGAACGTCAAAAGACGTAAATATGATAATAGCGGTCAAGACATTAGAACGTCTTTTCACGTAAACGCGCGAGATTTTACAAAAATCCATTTATTTCCATCACTAGTATACGGATTGCCATGATTTAAAAAACAGAGTATCGATAATGAATAACGCTATGCGTCTGTATTCAATAATATCTATGGAATGTAGAGGTGCATTATCTAAGTCGATTGGATCTGTCATATTGTTCGTTCATAATTTATTGCGTTTCTAAATAATTTATTAAAAATATTTTAGTTTGGACGGTTAATATTTTGAGGTGACTAATAGTTTTTAATTATATTTCTTCAATATATAAAGTGTTATTTCTTTATGATACTCAGAAAAAAGTACATTTTTCACAGCTTTGAAATAATGGTCAGCGATTTTTACATATTTTTGACGTTTTCAGAAAATGTATATTTAGAAAAGCAAATATTTACGTATAACAATACAATACGATAGTGAATTTCATAATCTTTCCAAAACATCTTTTAGAATGAGGCTACGTTTCCCAAAACGTGAGTTATGAAGCTTTTAACAAAACTCGTAAATATCACAAAAATTTTCACGTTTTGACAGATCGCAAAGGAACACAAAGTAAATAATAGTCTTTGTCCGAGAGGTTAAATTTCAAAAATAAAAGGAACATAAACCAGTTACCTGGTTTTCGCGGCATTTTTACGACTGTGCTCGGAAATGTTTTATGCTGAAATTTTTTACAATGTGATTTTGACCTTTATGCTTTTAAAATTGTTTAGAGAACAAAATCAGAATCGCTAGCGCTAATAACAATGTAGTTGCTACTTTTTATTTATTTCATGTATGTTGCCTCTCTGACTGGTCTAGAAAACATTTTATCTGGAAGAGACTGTTAGTATCGCCCTGGTGTAAGACCACCATTCAGAATGGAAACGTTGCTTGAGATGGCTTTGGCCATGTTTGATGAGCAGATCTCAGACAGTTGGGACTCTTGTGCTGTTTCAGATTAAAAAAATCTGTGCTTCACGAAATTCATTTTTGATTAATGGCATCTGAAAACTGAAAATATTTCACTTTTGTTTGACTGTGTTTTTTTCTTTGTTTGCAGTCCCCCCGTGAGGTTTGGAGGCCGCGGCGTGGAGCGTGCGTGGGGCGCGGAGGCTGCGTACGGGGGCCCGGTGCACCACGCGCCCCCGCAGCATTTCCTGCCCTCGCCTCCGCCCCCGCCCCCCCCGCAGCCACTCATGCTCGACATGAACCAGGTAACACTACTCCTTCAATTGCTATGTCTGGAATTCGCTTCTCTATAGAATTTCTTAAAGTACTTTTTAGACCGTGTCGCTTAGGCAGTATTGTTTCTTTGTTGACGTAATGCATACTATTATAACCTCCGTGTCCTGATTTAACCGGTGGTGTCTACCGATTCAGAGATAGGTCAGTTGAGGGAAACCCTTTGACCTCTCCAGCCCGACTCTCTCGACTCATCGCCCTGCACCGCAGTGGGAGGGATGAATTCATATGTCCGTTACTCCCGAACATACTGACCTGCAGATTCCTACTCATCCCTTATATGTAGAGATGGCAAAATTTAGCATTAATTTTCAGATTTTTTAGCATTAACAATTGGATATTTAGCGTTTTATAGCATTTTGAGGCATAATTTAGCGTTTTGTAGCAAAATAGAAAAAAATGTATTTCCTGAATGTTTTTAGCGCATATTTTAAGTATTTTTAAATTAATTTTAATATTACAGTAGAACCCCGTTAATTCGAACCCCGATAATTCGAAAAAACGCGTAATTCGAAATTTTCGCCAAAAAAATTTCCGCTGAAAAATTTTTTCATACAAAAATTTTTTTAATTCGAAATTCGTTAATTCGTAATTCGAAATTTATTTTTGTCCGCGCACGAAAATTTGATCGTGTAATTCGAAAAAATTTGATTTTTGCGCAAATAAATCATAATATTTCGTAAATTTGAATCTAAAAGTCAGCCGTGGCGGTAAAACGCCGAAAAATGTATTTTTACGTGGTTATACATCGTCCTAATTAATATTATTATTTTGTAAATCTGAATCGATTTACACTGGAATGTCGAACTTTTTCAAATTTATTTCGAATATCCGAGTTTGAAGGGCCGAGAAAATACGTTTTACGCGGATATATGTCGTAGTTTTACGAGTTTACACCAAATATCTGAATTTAAAGGGTCGGCCGCGACGGAAATCGGCCACGAAATCTCGATTTACGCGTAAATATATCGTATTTTTACGAATTTATTTCGAATATCTGATTTTTTTGGGCCCGCCGCGACGGAAATCGGACGCGAAATTTCAATTTACGCGGAAATATATCGTATTTTTATTAACTTTACTTCGAATATCCGAGTTAAAAAATACGGCGCGGCGGAAATCGGCCGAAAAATTTCGATTCACGCCGAAATATGACATATTTTTACGAATTTACTTCAAATATCTGAACTTAAAAGGCCGGCCGCTACGAAAAACTGCCGATAAAATTCGATTTACGCGGAAATATATCATATTTTTACGAATTTATTTCGAATATCTGATTTTTTTGGGCCCGCTGCGACGGATATCGGAAGCGAAATTTCAATTTACGCGGAAATATATCGTATTTTTACTAACTTTACTTCGAATATCCGAGTTAAAAAATACGGCGCGACCGAAATCGACCGAAAAATTTCGATTCACGCCGAAATATGACATATTTTTACGAATTTACTTCAAATATCTGAACTTAAAAGGCCGGCCGCGACGAAAAACTGCCGATAAAATTCGATTTACGCGGAAATATATCATATTTTTTACGAATTTACATCAAATATCTGAATTTAAACGGTCGGCCGCGACGGTAATCGGCCGCGCATTTTCGATTTACACTGAAATATATCGTATTTTTGCGAATTTATTTCGAATATCTGAATTTAAAGAGCCGGCCGCGACGGAATATGGACGCGAATTCTCATTTTATGCGGATATATATCGTATTTTTACGAATTTAAATTCGGATATTTGAAATAAAAGGCCGGCCGCGACGGATTATTACCACGAAATCTAGATTTACGCGGAAATATATCGTATTTTTACCAATATCTCAATTTAAAACGTAGGCCGCGACCGAAATCGGCAGCGAAATCTCGATTTACGCGTAAATATGTAGCATTTTTACGAATTTATTGCGAATATCTGAATTTAAAGGGCCCGCCGCTACGGTAATCGGCCGCGAAAATAAAGAAATAATTGGTATTAATATGAATTTACAACCAAAACTCCACCTGGAGTTGAAGAGGCGGCCGAGAAAATCGATTTTCGGCGTTTTTTTTTTTTTTTTTTTTCATAAAATTTCGAATTACGTGGGAATTCGTTAATTCGAAATTTGATTTTTGATGTCCCGTGGATTTCGAATTAACGAGGTTCTACTGTAAATGAATAAGGAAGGAAACTCTAAGTACGGGTCGAACACAAACACAACAAATGCAGATTGCGATTAACATCAATAGGCGTCATTTATTTCGCACAATTTGTGTTATGTCAAAAAGCTATTTTAGCCTACAGTACAAAAATATTATATATTTACACATAAAATAGTAACAAAATTATAAAAAATCGTAATGTAAATATCGATTTTTTGAAATTCTCACATATTATTTTAATACCCGGTATTTTCGGGAAATTCGCGCCTATTTCGCTAAATAGAATAATTTAGCTGAAATACGGCCAAAATCACGTTTTTCGCGTTAATTCGCGAAATAGAAATCACTGGAAACACTTTCAAATGCCTTGAAACGGAAAGAAAACTTATAAATGCCCTATTTTCGAACCATAAATATTTTTTCGCGTTTTTAGTTAAAACGAAATTTTGCCATCTCTACTTATATGTCCCTTTTTTCTTTCCTTAGGGAAGTTATTTTCCTCAGGGCTTTCTGTGTGAAGGTAACGAGTCAAACTGACGGTTTGTGCTATCGACGCTTGGCATACTTGTCTTCATTATGGTTAGAGACACCCATTCATAGCATTAACGATATTTTCGCGAATTAAAGTGATAAATGGTGTTTTTAGCGATAAATAAAAAGATTTTTTAGTCGCTGTAATCTTGTACTGACAGATCGTAGAACGAACTGTAGAAACATGTGCCATGTTGAGTTTCAATCAATAATACAATAAACATGTTTCAAGTGATTTTGATAATTTAATTGTTTTTCCCCTCTTGTCGACTCCCATTCCTTGATGTTATCCTATTTAGCTATAAACGCTATGAAAACGCAAAATTAAAGCTATAAAAGTTATTTTTTCATTAATTAATGCTACATTTCTTAAACATGAAAGCTATGATTGGGTGTCTCTAATTATGGTGATAAAGTTTTATATCTACCTTGTGTTGTTTGTTAACATATTGTAACATATCTGGAATTTTTGAATTTTAAATGGAATGGCATTATTTATTTGTTTTTTTTTTAAACATTTTTTGTGCTCAAAACTTTTGAATAAATTGATACAAAAAATACATTAAACGTGTCGTCTAATAGCTGAAATATCCAGCGTAAATATAAGTAGCGGCAAGCTACCACAATAATATGAGTCATTTGTAGCACAGTCTCGAACATTTGAGACTTGCAGTACCGGGCGTGCAGCGTGGCCCGGAAATTTCGGGACAATCAAATGAAATGTTTAACAGCCAATATTTCAGAAGTCACTTTTCACATAACGCTGTTTTTCCACGTAAGAGTTCAATGTTCTGTCGTTCCGTATCTTCTATATCTTTCAAATGTTATGTCCCAGGTATTTAACCCGTTGATTATTAGGAGACCGAATTTGGTCACAAACATCATATGCCGTTATAAATGCAGGTAGCCAATAATATACCAGAGCGACCATACATTATCAAAAGTTAGATATCTCTCTTCCTCTCATGCGAACATTTGTGATTTTTTTATGTCTGAAAGAGAACGAAATGATGTTCGTTATTGCCTTTACAATATTTATACTCGATTCAAAGGAAAAAATCCTGAAAAATGACAAAGTGCAAGATTAGTGTTATATCTGCCTTTTCTTATGCAAACTTGGGTGTTGGGAACTCTTTAAAAACAGAAAAAGGTTCTTAACCTCTCAGAAAAGGACTTTTATTTACTTTGTGTTCCTTTGCGATCTGTCAAAACGCGAAAATTTTTGTGTTATTCACGAGTTTTGTTAAAAGCTTCATTACTCACGTTTTGGGAAACGTAGCCTCATTCTAAAAAATGTTTTGGAAAGATTATGAAATTCACTATCGTATTCTTTTGTTATACGTAAATATTTGCGTGTCTAAATATACATTTTCTGAAAACGTCAAAAATATGTAAAAATCGCTGACCATTATTTCAAAGCTGTGAAAAATGTACTTTTTTCTGAGTATCATAAAGAAATAACACTTTATATATTGAAGAAATATAATTAAAAACTATTAGTCACCTCAAAATATTAACCGTCCAAACTAAAATATTTTTAATAAATTATTTAAAAACGCAATAAATTATGAACGAACAAGATGACAGTTTCAATCGACTCAGATAATGCACCTCTAGATTCCATAGATATTCTTGAATGCAGACGCGTAGCGTTATTCATTATCGATACTGTGTTTTTTAAATCATGGCAATCCGTATACTAGTGATGGAAATAAATCGATTTTTGTAAAATCTCGCGCGTTTACGTGAAAAGACGTACTAATGTCTTGACCGCTATTATCATATTTACGTCTTTTGACGTTCTAATGTTCCGAGTGGTTAATATAATTGCGTTTATTTACGTTAAAATAAAAAGGTCTGGTTAAACTACACTGTTCGTTAGCCGAGGGTAGGTAATTCTCTGTTAATATAATCTCGCAAGTACCTGTTACGCCCTAGCAACATCTGACTGACTCAGGCGTAAGCTTTATGTCTACCGCCATCTACCGATTAAGTACTCAACCTTATTACCATACATCATTTTTCATATTGAAGCCAACAATACCAATGCAGCAAACAACTCAGTAATTACTCGCGCAATCACAACATCACCCATTACGAAAAATTACTACATTTAGACATCTTTCATGATTCCTTTCTAACATACAAAACTAACTTATTAAATTTCTTAGCATGACATATTTCAAAAATATTTTTACATCATTTTTCAAAACTTCTATGTATTAACAGTCAATTACAATTCGTGAGCTTATTATAATTCTTGTTTTCAATTAATTTATTATTATCTATCCACACACTTCCTTCCTTTTATAACAATCTCAGGCGAAATTACGTAATGATATTTTATGGACATACGTAATAGGTACTACAACTCTGTAATAAATAAAAATATCTTACTGTATCTTATTGTACTGTGTATGTCTTAACAAATAAATAAATAAATCACAATTACAAGTTACAAATACAAAAGTGACAGAGCTCCGTGATTAAATTATGTCTTTGGTCAATATTTCTACAACATGGCGTGTAATCAATCTATTGTCTTATTATAATTCAATATATTAACGACTTATGTGTGCTCTTTTTGGTATGTTAAAAGTGAATGTTTTACAAATTCACGCTAAAGTGTTTTAAAAGTGTGAGTTTTCTTATTGAATTTGAAGTGTTTGGTTTATATTTATGTGAATATTGTGAAAGTATATATTATTAATCATTATTCAAGAAAAACAAGGGGTTCCATCAACAAATTTAAGTCATCATTTTTAATTTTTACGAATGATGACTAAACGTTCGTCATTTAGTTCTGGTCAGCTATTGAATTAGTGATGGGGCGGATCATCTTCCAAATTCCAAACACCAATATCGGTCACCGGTTTTATTTTGGAACAACTTTTAAAGTAAAGACAATACCGTGTTTGAGTTAAATATTACACGCTTATCTGAAATGTTATTCACACAAGCAGTTCCAATTTTGAATATGACACTTAAATTCAAAGCAAATTTGAGTTCATGGATCATTAATAATTTCACTCTTTAATTTCACATTTCACTCGTGTACAACTGATTTATTTTAGCCATTTATCATTTACTAGTCTTTTGTGTTTTAAATTTGTAATCCCCTCGGTAACGTTATATTGGTGTACGTTATTTTGTGAAGACTATGAAAGATGCATTTATTTGCCATATACCATTTTGAAATTTTGATGTGTAAATTATGAAATATAATATGCATGAATGTGCTTGAAGCGAACAGTGTATGCTAATACAGAGTTGTGTGACTTTTTTTTTGGGAAACGGCGTAACGAATAGTTAGTTTGTTAGTCAATAAATCGGAAAATTGCTATTAACATGTCATAATTTGTATAACATATACTTCATATTATACATACTACAAAATTTTAATTATATGTAAATGAAGTCCTCAGTACGGGGGAGATCACAGCGAGGATATCATTATCTCTGTTTGTTACAAAAAAATTTTAAATTTCCGACTTTATGTCTATATTAGTTTTTTGTAAATTTCTATATTGTTTATAAGAAAATAATATTATGTTTTGAACAGATAATTTATTCTTCTAAACAATGAGAAAACAAAACGCTTTAAAATGTTTAAAACAATTGCGTAAAAAAATATTTACAGAACCTCTATAAATAGCTTTAAGTTCGATTATATCATTTTATTCTAAATGCAGAAGAATTTTAAATAAATACATTATCACCACGTCAATGTCGTCTAAACGATGAGAAAATAAAATTATTTTGAAAAGCATTAAAACAATGCTTAAATAAATAAAAACAGTTTTTTAGTACTAAGATATTGTTCCTTGTATCACCGCATTATATAAATCACAACGCAAGTTATTTATCTTCAGTAACCGAGGTGAGTTCGACGTGAGAGCACGTTTCATTTTACAAAAAATAAATACGTAAATGTGTAGGCACATGAGAAAAGAGATCACACTAAAGGCTAGTCGTTATGTTATTATGTATCATTTCTAGCCCAAGTTGACTTTTTTACTATAAATCTCGTTTTATGCAACACTTGGCCATCTGGCTGACTACCAGCGGCACAGAATATTAGAGAGTGCCCCTTCACTAGAATCGTATTCCTAGTTTTATTTATTCACGCCCTACTGTGCTTTTACATAAATTTCTAATTATACAGTTATATTAGTTGTAACAATAATTTATCTAATAAATTATGGTAAAATAAAATGAGTTTTTTAGTAAGGAGTGGTATTCTCTTATATTTCAATAATTCAAGTGTTTGTGAAGAGTTCGTTTCATTACTGATACGGAATCCCAAAATAAATAGACAACATTCTCAAATTTATAACCCAGATTATGCCGTCGATTTATAGGTGTGGTAGTTAGTTTGAAAAAAAAACACAGGTTATAAACTTTTTTGGATTAACTAGGTAAGATCAAAATGGAGTTAGTGGATAACACTGTCACTAATAAAATCGCTTTTGATTAACACGATAGTTAAACTTTTTTGATATATTTCGACATCACGGATTTTTTTTAAACGTATCAAATGATTAGTTTGACAGAGCGCGTCGTTACTTCTAACATGTAGGTACGTTCATCATCTACAAATAAATACAAAAACCGACCTATATAATCCTTAAATCTTTTTTCCAGAGGTTACTAATTGTTTAGAATGGGCAACAAAGAAAAGAAGAACAGGTATTCGCTAGTAAGTAGGGCTGATGGTTTGTGAATAATGTTTATGTCTTTATTGTTTATATATGAATTGTTATTTGATTTTAAATCTACCACCTCTCTCCATGGCTATAAATGTATTGTTTTGTAAATTTTTCGTTTTATTTTTTTAATTCATATTTCTTTCTCACAAATTTAAATAACTTATTCCATATTATGCTCTCCCAGTTAAAGTCACAAGGAGGAAATCCATAATTGGTTTTATTTTACTATATAATACTTATGTACAAACTGATTAAATGTAAACTGTCGATTTCCCAAAAATGAATACGCTCTAATGGGCTTTTACAAAAACAAGTAATACAGTTGTGTTAGGTACATAGTACTATATAGTATATTATACTCTCGGGCACGTCACCATAACATATTATATTGCCGATTGAGTCGTACAAATCTGTACCCGAATTCGCCCGTGGGAAGAGCGATACGCTATTTAAATATATAAGATAAAAATTTCGACACATTCTTCGGAAAATTCAATGAGTTTGAAAGGTTTTTGGCGCTACATTCTCACTGTGAAATGGTACTTTTACAATTAGTTAGATAAAATATCTGTAATGTTGTAAAAATTTTTGTACACAAATAAAATTATATATAGTGTACAATAAATAATGTTTTATGATGAAGTAAATTAAATTTAATAGTGTGGATTATGGAAAGCAAAATATGTATCAAGAAAGATAGAAATATAAAAATAAAAGTGTATTCACTACGGAGTCGTGAATTCATACATCTAAGTAAAGTGATTAAAAATATATCGTTTTATAACTAATACGGTATATTTAAACATGTCTAAAATATTCCCAAATATATTGCCAAAATGATGTAGTCTATTTATAGGTGTATGAGCTTCATAGTTGGTTTTAAAATTGGCAAAGAAAACGGTAGCACTTTGCCTCAAATTTCTGGTCGGTACGTAAAATTTTATTTTGGTGAAAATTTCAGGGTTGTCAATGCAATTATTAATAATTTTATTTAATATTACAAGTTCAGAGATGATCCGCTTATCTGACAGCGTTATTGTTAAGTTGTTTCATCAAAAGGACATAGTTAATATTTTGAATTGGAATATTCAGTTTAAAGTTAATAAATCTTAAAAATATGTGCTGTACCCTTTCTATATTGTCAGAAAGCGTTTTATACAATGGGGATCAAATAGGCGAATTATACTCTACCTGGTTTCTTACTAAAGAAGTGTACAATGTTTTCAAACATTCAAGTGACTTGAAATCACTCGCTGTTCTGCATATGAAACCAAGCATTTTTATAACTTTCTTTGTTATATCATTTACATGCAGAGTAAATGTTAACTTTTCATCAAATATAACCCCCAAGTCGCTGATCGGAGCGACTGATGTCAATAGTACATTATTTAAAGAGTATTCATAAGTAACATGACTTTGGATTTTACGAAAACGAATAACTTGGCACTTTTGAATATTAAGAAATAATTAGTTGATCACACACCAATGATACAATTTACAATTTATCCAAATTAGATTGCAAAATATGGCAATCCTCTATAGTACGTATCATTCTATATATTTTCAAATCATCAGCGAAGAGCAGAACTTGTACATCTTTAAATACACCAACAATGTCATTTATAAATAATAAAAACAGAGTTGGTCCGAGGTGAGATCCTTGGGAAACTTCACATATGGATTCGAAGATGTAAGATTCTACAGAATTTATTTTAACACAAAGCTTTCTTTTACTAAGATAACTGTTGATCCAGATCAATAAGGTTCCTTTAATGCCCAAAAGACTTAGTTTATACACAAGAATATGTCTCCTAACTATATCAAAAGCTTTGGAAAAATCAGTGTATATCGAATCCACCCGATGCTTGTGGATAAGGGAATCAGATACTTACATAATATTCATAAATGATTTAGTTACTGAAAGTGTTTCTATCTGTGATAAAGCCGTGCTGATTGGGAACGATTATATTATTGATTTGTTTTGTAATGACATCTAGTAAATTATTATGTAAATTATTTTTACTATTCCTAACTGATAAAATAATAAATGATGGCTTTTATATAAAAAATTGAATCTTATGCTTTTTACATTACATAATTATTTGTTTTACGTAACTTTTTTGCAAAAAATAATAATAAATATTGAAAATGACCGATATTTTATTTATCTTGCCAATATATTCAGATATAATTATGATCAGATATTATGAAAATAAATACCGTATTGTTTTGACATCTGTCAATGAAGAACACGTCGGTTAGAGTCATAAGGTACTACTTACCGTCTAGCAGTGTAGTTGATAGTATCGATAATTTATCAAACAAGTTTGATAGAAATCTGATAATCTCATCTAAATCTCATAAAATCATGAGCTCCTTCTGCAATTCTTCTATCGAAATTTACCTAAAAAATGCAAACTCAACTTAATAAACTTTATTTGAAAGACGCTCATTATTAAGCGTTTCATGTTTTTTTTTTTTTTTTTTTTATTTTTAGGTTTGTCAACAGTGATTCATATCATAGCTCTCGAAATTCAATTACACAATTTAAACTTGGTTGATACTATCACTAATTACAGACAAACACAACATTGATGAGCACAAAACTATAAGTAAAGAATAATGTACATGTATGCACCTACATGCATACATGTATACACAAATACATACACTTACATATACATTTCATAACAGCAATAGTAATTACTTTATAGATAAACACGATAGGTAGCTTTAAGTCTTGTTTACGTTTGATTTGAAAGTGGCCAGTGATGACATTGACAAATCAATGGGATGACTTTTATATGTCTCGTTAAAATAACGGCACATTCTTGGTAAAGGTGAGTCATACCCCAGCTTAGTTTTATATTTTTTAATATGTAACGGAATATAATGTATGAGTCGGGAACCAATTCTAGGAACGTTGAACATAATTTTATAGAGTAAAAAAGGGCAGTTTATTAGAGCATTAACAATTTTGAAAAGAAAATTTAAATCGATATTTAGTCTTCTCTGTTCAAGGGTGCGTACATTGTAGAAATTTAGTCTATCGGTGTAATGAGGAAGTGATCGAGCTCGCTTATCACAATACGCTAGGTGGTACATAAAATGTTTTTGAACCCGCTCTATTCGCTGAATATGAACTTTGTAGGTTGGACTCCATATAGAACTTGCGTACTCCAACACGTTGCGGGTCAAGGAATTGTATAGCGTTATTTTTGATTTGGGATTCTGAAAATTTTTACTATTTCGTTTGATAAATCCTAGCATTTTTAGGGATCTAGAAATAATGCTGTCGATATGAGGTGTGAAAGTTAGTTTTTTATCGAATATTACGCCTAGGTCCCGAATGGTTGTGACTTCCTGGAGTTTAGTACCGTCGATAAAATATTGAGTTGAGATTGAGTTGCGTTTACGTGTAAAAGTTATGTGGACACATTTTAAAGAATTCAGAAACATTCTATTGTCAGTGCACCACTTAGAAACTCTGTTGATATCATTTTGAAGGAGTATTGAATCAAGTAATGTGTGGATAATTTTAAAAATCTTACAATCATCGGCGAACAATAAAATTTTAGAATCCAAAATAACATCGCACAAGTCATTTATAAAAACAAGGAACAAGATCGGGCCCAAATGGGACCCTTGAGGTACTCCAGACGGTACATCTAATCCTCTTGATTCATAACCATCAAATACTACTCTTTGTTCACGGTCAGTTAGATAGGAGTGAAACCAGTTTAGCAAGGTACCATGAACACCCATGCGTTTTAGTTTATGTATTAATAATCTGTGATTTACCTTATCAAAGGACTTGCTAAAGTCAGTGTAGATGCTGTCTATCTGTTGACCTTTATCGACAGCTTCGGTTAAGGTAGTGACATAGCAAAGTAAATTGGAGGATGTTGATTTCTGGGAGAGAAATCCATGCTGTTTTGGAGTAATAAGATTTTTGAGATGATAATTCAGACTTGGACAAATTATTTTTTCGAAAATTTTAGCAAATGAACAGAGAATGGAGATGGGTCTATAGTTTGTGACGTCGTGAAGGTCGCCACTTTTAGGTATAGGTACAATGTTTGCTTGTTTCCATCTTGTTGGGAAAACGGATGAAGACAACGATTTCCTGTAAATGATAGTCAGAGGGAGTGCGAGACTGTGTGCACACTTTTTAATTAGTATAGGTGGAATTTTGTCGGGACCCGGACCTTTGCTCTGGTCGAGGTTAAGCATTGCTATTTTTACATTGTGCACACTAATATTTACTGTGTGCAGAACGCCATTTGATTGATCAATTGAAACGGGATGAGGTTGAGTCTCTTCGTTGCCTCTTATGTTATCTTTCTCATATACTGATGAAAAGTGTTGGGCAAATAGTTCACTGCTTTCCTCGCCATTGGATGACTTTTTTTCTCCATACGTCATATTTTGGGGGATAGTACTGTTATTTTTTTTCTTTTGTTTGATAAATCTCCAAAAAGTTTTAACGCTATTATGATTAACCAGACACGATTCGATTTGTTGAATATATTTAAAGTAGCAATTACTAATGAGTTTGGAACAACGGGTGCGTAAGAGTTCGTAAGAATTTCTATCACGAGGATTTTTATATTTTTTATAGAGAATTCGAAATTTATTTTTTTCCTTAATAAGTTTAACTAAGTCTGGTGAGTACCAGTGGGGATACTGCTTATTACAATTTACAATTTTGGTTACGCATTTCTCAATTATACGATTCAGATGAGTGTAAAATATAGAAACCATATTGTCTACCGACATGAATTCAGGTAAGAGTAATGCCCAATCTAGTTCTTGTAATTCCCTATTGAATTGAATGTAATCATTTTTATTAAAATCATATTTAAGTAAGGTTTTATTTTTTAGCATTTTTGTTAATTTGAAATCAAAACTATAATCAATCTCTAAGGGTGGATGATGTACATCAATGCGACTTAAGATATCGGTACTTTGCCTGACTTGTAGTGCATGTGAATTGGATAAAACGAGATCTAAGATTCTGCCGTTACTGTTCACAATGTCATTGAATTGATTGAGGTTATTTAGGGCAAGAAAGTTCACAAGATGGTTGCCGATGTCATTATTATAATTTTCTGGAGATAAGAAATGAGTCTGGTTAGGCTCATTGCGGGTCCAACGAATACCTGCCAGGTTGAAATCTCCTATAATTAACAAATTTGATTCACCAACGCCTTCCATAACATTGCTAATTTTTTTAAAAAGGTATTCAAAATTATCAACAAGCAACGGGGGGGGTATATAAATAGCACAGATATAGAGACATCTCGTTAATTTGTTCTGGCTGAATTTAATAGTCACCCATACATGTTCAAACCTTACTTATGGGTACCATCTAGTGGATTTCATCGCTGCCGCTCGAACTGAGTTGACCAGCGCACGTCGCCGCGTGTTCCCCTTTCCAACTTACTTCATTCCTCTCCGCCCCGAAATATTATTTCGGTTTTTGCAAATACCCCCTTAACAGATTTTTGAATATTACAGGAATTTGGAATAGCGACAACAATGATATAAGTTATTTTTTAAATTTTGTCATGTAAAACTATATCCGGTCCATTCTGACTAATCGTTCGGTCTGTTAGTATAGTTTTATCATAAAATATTTTATAAAATTCATTTTCTAAAAAAAAATTTGGTTCGTATTCATAATATGGTATTATATTACGGCAGTCAATCAAGTTATGTTTAATTACCAAACTTTGGTGAATTATTTTAAAAACTTGATTGTGCCTAAATGTATACTCGGACGGTGCTAATATAGAACATCCCGATACAATATGTTCTATAGTTTCCGGAAAAGCCAAACATTTTCTATATAAATCATCAATTTGATTTGTATCTTTGATTATATGCTTCCTATAATTTTTAGTATTAATGACTCTATCCTGAATGGCAAGCATAAATCCTTCTATTTCTGCGCTCATCTCTCCAATACTCAACCATTTGTTTGATGAAAATTTGTCAACATACGTTTGGTTGAGATAATTGAAGTGTTTTGCGTGTAAAATTTTATGTGACCAGGAATCTATTAATTCCTGGCTGGGATTTATAAAAATGTTGGCATTCTCGTTGTATAAATTTAAAGGTGTAATGTTTCTATCTGCCTTGCCAATTATTTTGTGCATTTCTGAGTTATGAGCTTTCCTATGGAAAAATTTCCTAGCATTTCTACCTGATTATGTTTCAAAGAAGTTTCATAATATTATTATTATTAGAATTAATATTATCGAATTACAACTTCATAATTTAATTTTTATTTTATTATTCTTATACCGTTTGGTCGTCCCCTTAAAGTGCACTAATTTCGGGAGGTGGTTCTGAATTACGGTAGAAGTAAAAAAACATAAAAAACTATTTTTTAAATTTCATTGTTTTTTCGGACAATTTTTTTTTTCATGGAAGATTTTTATCCATACAAACAATTCATTTTTTTTACCTGATAACGTTGGAATTCCTAAAAAAAGTTTTCAGTCTTTTTTATTTGTATTTCTTGTGTAGTACATCTCTCAAAGTTAGTTCACTTTGCCCCGGACACTTATACCTACTATCTTACCTGTATTTCTGCATTATTACCTAATTTGAATTGATTAAGTAAATAATTTAACTACTCTCCTTTCCACTGGCCTTCAATCGACGAAATAACTACAATCCTAGTCACGTAATTAATGCAACACAAAAAGCTACATCAGTGTTATTTAACATTATTAATAGCATTATACGTGTTAGTATAAATCACCATAATTGTTGAATTTAAAACCCTTAGAAAACGTGCTTATAAATTCATTTTAATTATATATACTACTGACACCGTTAACGCTCTAGTTTCGAGATTATGTGAAAATTCAAATCGTAATAATTCCGTTTGACCCCATCACTACTCCAAAATGGCTGACAAATGAACACTTTTGTTTACGAATATTTACGTGTTTTATTTCCGTTTTTAATTGTTATTTCGTGTCTTTTTAAATAATGTGTTATTATGAACTTCATAAATGGAACTATCTTAAAATATCTTTCCGTCAGTGCCTCTTACTGTTTGAAAATGTTTGTTTTGTGCCGGGACCAAAAGTTGGGTTATATCACGTACTATATTTTAATTATGTAATGAAATCATAATAAATGACAAAGAAATTCATTAAAGTGATATTTTTTAATAATATAAATGCCTTGTGCAGGTGTGTGTTAATATATATTTAAAAAATGTAACCTCGTCTTGATCGAAAAACGATGATAAATTGTTTAATTTTTTTTTTTCTGTTTCCTTGGTGTCAAATAATTATCAGAAGTTTACGAATTTATTTATATATTTTTTTGTATTTACGGCATAAAAAGTGAAGTGAACATTTTATTACCAATTTTGTAAACAATATGAAACCGTTTTTTAAATATGGAATTATTTCCATGTTATTGGCGTTTCGAGTAAAAATGTTTCGGTAAGTTTTTTTTTTTTTTTAACATTTTTCGTGTTTGGCATTAAATTTTTATTATTTAGAAATATTATTGTTTCTTTCAAATACAAATATATGAAAGATAATTTTATCCAGTTTCTAAAATGGTATTGGTCTTTACGACAACTTACAAAATAAGAAACGTATAGTGAATTTTAAAATAGATCGGAAACATTCGGAAATTTCATGAGAAATTTAATTGCATATTTAAAATACTGAAGGGTTAACCTGTGCTGTCCCATTTATGTATGACGGATGAAATGATGGCCATTACTAACCGTGCCTGTCATTCTGTTGACGTTGTTTAGGTGGCGGTGAGCGTGCCGCTGGGAAGGGCGCGAGAAGTCTGGCCCTACCCGCCTCTCTGCACACCCGCGCCACCCCTCTCCTGTCAGGTACGACCTAAATATATGCATACAGTGAAACCTTTATATAGGGTCTATTGAAATGAACTATGTAGAAAAATATTAACTGGTAAACCCTGAGTAAAATAATTTGCTGTCATCTTTAAATATGCTGTGTGGAATCTTTAAGGAAATGAAGTAGAGAATGTCCTGAGAAGGAAAAGGATACGACTGGTGGATAGGAATCAGTAACTGGACAACTCAGGACAGTGGCAATTCGATACACTTATAAAAAGTGATGTAAAATCATGAAAAATGATGAATAAACTAGGTTTATAAGCAGTTGTTTTTTTTCATATCTTTTATTGACTCTGACACGTCTGATGACACGTCTGATGAGCATGGACCCTTGTCAATAACCAGGGCTATGATGGGGGCTAAGGCAAGGAGGCGGAATGTGTAAAAGCATTGAAGAACCTGGTATGCCCTGGCAATCCAAACTTGCACAATTCTTTAACGTTACAACCCACTTTTCGAAAGTGTGTTGAATTACAGGGTGGCCACAGACCTGGAAAACCGGGAAAACCGGGAATTATCAGGGAAATGTCAGGGAATTTCAAAATATTCTTAAAATATCAGGGAATTCCTAAAATAAAACGAAATTCGTTATTTACGATTTGTGAAGTCCCAAAGTTGTGTTTTATTACTTTTACTTGCGGCGTGTGTAACAAAAGATATGCCGACAAAGACAAACTAGATAAGTAGGTATTTTTTTATTATTATTTTCGTAAATAGCCCTTGCAACACAATCATGTCGTAAACCACCCGCCTTGGTTTTTCCCCTATACTATGTAGGTGCGAAATCTGTAAAGAAAAACCTAGCAAAGTTACAACAAAGTGTCAAAAGGGTCGGACACCCAGTACGGTCGTAATAAAATTTAAAGATCATCATTATCAACATTTTTACAAAGTGTCAATACAGTAGAACCTCGTTAATTCGAAATCCACGGGACATCAAAAATCAAATTTCGAATTAACGAATTCCCACGTAATTCGAAATTTTATGAAAAAAAAAAAAAATGCGTCGAAAATCGATTTTCTCGGCCGCCTCTTCAAATCCGGGTGGTATTTTAGTTGAAAATAAAGAAATACCAATTATTTCTTTATTTTCGCGGCCGATTACCGTAACGGCGGTCCCTTTAAATTCAGATATTCGCAATTAATTCGTAAAAATGCTATATATTTACGGGTAAATCGAGATTTCGCTGCCGATTTCGGTCGCGTCCTACCCTTTAAATTGAGATATTCGTAAAAATACGATATATTTCCGCGTAAATCGAGATTTCGCGGTAATTTTCCGTCGCGGCCGGCCCTTTATTTCAAATATCTGAATTTAAATTCGTAAAAATACGATATATTTCCGCGTTAAACGAGAATTCGCGACCGTATTCCGTCGCGGCCGGCTCTTTAAATGCAGATATTCGAAATAAATTCGCAAAAATACGATATATTTCCGTGTAAATCGAGAATGCGCGGCCGATTTCCGTCGCGGCCGACCCTTTAAATTAAGATATTTGATGTAAATTCGTAAAAATATGAAATATTTCCGCGTAAATCGAATTTTATCGGCAGTTTTTCGTCGCGGCCGGCCTTTTAAGTTCAGATATTTGAACTAAATTCGTAAAAAAAATATGTCATATTTCGGCGTGAATCGAAATTTTTCGGCCGATTTCCGTCGCGCCGTATTTTTTAACTCGGATATTCGAAGTAAAGTTAGTAAAAATACAATATATTTCCGCGTAAATTGAAATTTCGCGTCCGATATCCGTCGCGGCGGTCCCTTTAAAATTCAGATATTCGAAATAAATTCGTAAAAATACGATATATTTACGCGTAAATCGAGATTTCGCGGCCGATTTCCGTCGCAGCGGGCCATTTAAATTCAAATATTCGAAATAAATTCGTAAATATACGATACATTTACGCGTAAATCGAAATTTTCTCGGCCCTTCAAACTCGGATATTCGAAATAAATTTGAAAAAATACAACATTCCAGTGTAAATCGATTCAGATTTACAAAATAATAATACTAATTAGGACGATGTATAACCACGTCAAAATACATTTTTCGGCGTTTTACCGCCACGGCTGACTTTTAGATTCAGATTTACGAAATATTATGATTTACTTTCGCAAAAATCAAATTTTTTCGAATTTCACGAACAAATTTTCGTGCGCGGACAAAAATAAATTTCGAATTATGAATTTCGAATTAAAAAAATTTTTTTATAAAAAAGTTTTTCTGCGGAAATTTTTTTGGCGAAAATTTCGAATTACGCGTTTTTTCTAATTATCGGGGTTCTACTGTACTTACTTTTGTTCATTTGTCTATTTTTGTCTGGTCTTTTCATTTGTACACAAATTGTCTTCAGGCGAAATATCATAAATTTATAATAAGTGTATTTTGTTTTGAATAGATCATTGTGGTGCAAGGAAATAATAAATGCTTTAGATGACGGAATTCCCTTTATTTATGTATCTGTTCTAATTTTCTAGCGTAGATGAAAATCGTGTTTCAAAAATAAAATTTTGAACGATATGTCCTTATACCAAATAAAACATATCAGGGAAAAATATAGAAACTGCCCTGGAAATCCTGGAATTATCAGGGAATTTTGAAATCCGTTTTTTGTGGCCACCCTGAATTATCACTTTCCGTTCCGTGGACAGACGCACAGACCTGTAAAACCTCACCTTATGAACCCAGGCACCACTGCTAAGTCACAGGCTGTATCTTGCCACTGGAGGTGACCTATGGCAGAGGTAATGATCGACGCCTCCCAAAATGAGATGAATTTTTAAGTATGAATATATACAGTGAAATGACATGATTTCAGGTGCACGGGGTATATACGCACGGAGGCACGCAGCTTGCACTCGGCGGTTACGGCGGAGGATTCCCCGCCCCTCGAGGCTTTCCTTCCCCGCACCACCACTACATGCACCATCCACAGGTAACTAACGTAACTTACATGCCATTTTACAGACATAGAAGACCTGCCTAAAGCCATTTGAGGTAACCACGTGACAATCCATTTTGCACCAACTTTCCATTATCTTTCCGTTGAACTCCAATATTGTGCCAAAGGATTTAGTCCAAACCCCAACGCCTTCTGTTGTTATTATTATTACTGTTATTTCTCTTAATTTAAATCATATTCTGTTTAGTATGAACAGTTTTTAAATCGTCAGTAAGTAGTGACACAAAATATAAATTGATTTATTGCGGTTGTTTAAGTATGTTGTTTCATGCTTCCACTACTCTGTTTAAAGTTATAGAAATTATCCAATATTCCATTGCCCTCCGTTGAACTCTAATTTTGTACCGAAGAATCTTGTCCAAACTACAATGCCTTCTGTTGAACTCGATCGCTTCGTCAGCGATTTTGGGAAGTTTCTCCACCCAGGTTATATGGTCGTGTGCAGGAACCGAATCAATCGCCCGGGTTAGCGATGCTAAAAATGATTGAGGTCTGTTTCATTTACAACTAAATAGTGTAACAAAATATTACATTTTGGAAACTAGCCCAAAATTTTGTTTGACCGATTTGGGATTTGTAGTTTTTTACGCAGCCATGAATTTGCGCGCCATTGCAAAAATGACTAGTAATTCGTAAGCGGATTTTATTTTCGAGGACTAAATGGTGATATTAGAGATTCATTTATCGACAAATCACAGAAAGGGAGGCGGTCAAGCCACCTCCCCGCTCCACGCACTTGGTTTGTTCCCCTTTCCGTGATGGGCTGGTTTATCAATTTGGATGTGTGTGGATTCTGTGTTCTGTCTGTCAGTTATGGTTGTTGATGGTGTTGTTTGGTTGCAGCGAGGAGACGGCTCCGACATGAGCCTGGGCATGGGGTCAGCGGGATCTGGCAGCGACTCCCCGCTGCTGCCACCCCCGCAGTCCCACCCGGCGCTCACTCCACCCATGCACCCACACCCGCACCCGCTGCTCGGACCCGAGGTGAGCCCATCACCATACTTACCAATTAACCAACATAACCTAAAATGTACAATGTAATTATAATGGGGGGCGATTTTACCATCGCGGAATCTGCAACAACTCTTGCTGCCACTCATAAATTACTTTTTTTTATTTTTTAAGGCAACATGGATACAATGTCGCTTTGAAAATAAGTGTCGATTTAGTTGGTTTCTAGTTATGTTCAAACATATTGTCGGTTGAATTGTAAAGATGTTTTTTCAGACAGAAAGAACTGTAAATGATCAATTCGACTCCAATATAGCTTATTACTATTATTACAAGATCGTGGAAACATCTTATAAAGCCAGCAGTTGAGATGTAAGAGAGGTCGATCTACCAGCGACATTATTATCACTGTGTCACCTATTTGACTCACTTTGTAGTCTGTACTGCCAGAGTCAACCTCACTACTTATCATGCCACATTTTGATAAATTCCTCATCGATTATATAGTTTCATTGTGTCATTTATATTGTTAAGTACTACATCAGTGTCTAACGATAATACACATTGTCCAGAAACTAATACATAGTACAAACGGGAAACTACTGAATCTAAAACAAAGACTTCAAATGCGATGTAAATTCATCAGTTGCCATTTCATTAGTGGAATGTTCTAATTCGCATTTGTTTTTTTACAAAAATTGTTTTGGGTTGGATTACCCCACCGCTTGACCTGTCTTGGGACATGGAGTTTGGCAGGGTTTAGTACTAAGTTCTGCGCTTTCTATACCATGGACCTGTATTAATAGAGATGGCTGTGATTAAGCTTATAAAACGAACTCTAAGCAGAATTCTTGCCTGAACAGAAAATTACAATAGCGTATTATCCAAGGTTGATATTTTCAGTTGCGAACTTACCAAATAGTCCATAAAAGAATATTTCTCTGATGGTTTGTGAATAATGTTTATGTCTCTATTGTTTATATCCCTATTATGATTTGATTTATATCTACGACCTCTTTCCATGGCTATAAATGTATTGTTTTGTAAATTTTTCGTTTTATATAATCTTTTGTTTTGTATAAATTTTTTAATTCATATTCCTTTCTAACAAATTTAAATAAGTTTTTCCATATTATGGCTGTCTCAGTAGAGGTAAAGTCACAAGGAGGAAATCCATAATTGGTTTTATTTTACTATATAATACTTATGTACAAACTGATTAATTGTAAACTGTTGATTTCCCAAAAATAAATCAAAAATGGTCAAAATCAAATTCTCCCCACTCCGAAAGGTGACTTATTTTGTCTCCCCAAACACATGTATACAATTTAAAATATATGTATATTTCGATAGTACTCTCAGTACCGCCCTGGTATAAGACCACCATTCAGAATTGAATTGTTGCTTGAAATGGCCTTAGCCTTGTTTGGTGACCAGATCTGAATAGGTATTTCCCCACCTTCCCTTTCCCCATCTCCTGCCATCCACACTACCTTCAGCCTCACAACATACCCTAACTGGGGATGCCATAGTCTCACTGGCTCCTTGGCAGTTTGTGCGGATGACGTGCATATGAAAATTTAAAAACAAATGTATTGTGCAAAAGTCACCCCATTTTCCAGTGTGTTGTAATAATGTGTGCTGTTGCAGAGAGAGAGCAGACGCGCGGTGCGGCGGCCGCGTCGCTGGGCGCCCCCTCCCCTGCCCCTGCAGCACCCCCCTCCTCCCTCGCAGCCCAGCCCGCCCCCCCCGCACCCTCTGCTCCACCTGCCCCCGCTGCACCATCACCACCACCACGGTGAGTACTGCCACATAATGCGGACACAAAATGCTTTGCAAATATCTCTGGGATCGCCCAAAGACCAAACTCAATAATATACTCATGGTCTTATAGAAATCCTTGTATTTCTCTTATTGTCATGCTGAGAAATATGATCTAAACGGTTTTAGAAAGAGAAAACACCATGTTTTTATTTTTTTTAAAGTAGGTATATTTTATTTATTTATAAAATTTAACATTTCATATCTAGTGTAAGTCTAATCTAAAACTACTATAAAAATATTCCATTACTAATATTTAAGTACTAATATTTGGACTTCTCAACATTGAGACAAAACGCACAAAAAACTTCAAGATTTCTGGCTTATTTAATATTTAAAGGGATTTCATTGAACATATTGAAACCAAATTTGTTGAGTTAAAATGTGCACCTTTTTGAAATTAAAAATTCCGAACGCAATTAAAAAAAACTTAATATCTTTTATTAATTATTTTAATATGAAACAACAAAAAAGTGAAATGACAGTAACGTTTGTAATACATTTATTTAATTAAATGCATGTGTTTTTATATAATACTATACTATATAATATACTGCAAGTCCCAAAAACACGGTGAAATTTAAATATGTTTACCTGCAAGGCCCGACGACACGGTGAAATTTAAATATGTTTACCTGCAAGTCCCGACGACACAGCCAAATTTAAATATGTTTACCTGCAAGGCCCGACGACACGGTGAAATTTAAATATGTTTACCTGCAAGTCCCGACGACACAGCCAAATTTAAATATGTTTACCTGCAAGGCCCGACGACACGGTGAAATTTAAATATGTTTACCTGCAAGTCCCGACGACACAGCCAAATTTAAATATGTTTACCTGCAAGGCCCGACGACACAGCCAAATTTAAACATGTTTACCTGCAAGTCCCGACGACACAGCCAAATTTAAATATGTTTACCTGCAAGGCCCGACGACACGGTGAAATTTAAATATGTTTACCTGCAAGTCCCGACGACACAGCCAAATTTAAATATGTTTACCTGCAAGGCCCGATGACACGGTGAAATTTAAATATGTTTACTGCAAGTCCCGACGACACAGCCAAATTTAAATATGTTTACCTGCAAGTCCCGACGACACGGTGAAATTTAAATATGTTTACCTGCAAGTCCGGACGACACAGCCAAATTTAAATATGTTTACCTGCAAGGCCCGACGACACGGTGAAATTTAAATATGTTTACCTGCAAGTCCGGACGACACAGCCAAATTTAAATATGTTTACCTGTAAGGCCCGACGACACGGTGAAATTTAAATATGTTTAACTGCAAGTCCCGACGACACAGCCAAATTTAAATATGTTTACCTGCAAGGCCCGACGACACAGCCAAATTTAAACATGTTTACCTGCAAGTCCCGACGACACAGCCAAATTTAAATATGTTTACCTGCAAGGCCCGATGACACGGTGAAATTTAAATATGTTTACTGCAAGTCCCGACAACACAGCCAAATTTAAATATGTTTACCTGCAAGGCCCGACGACACGGTGAAATTTAAATATGTTTACCTGCAAGTCCGGACGACACAGCCAAATTTAAATATGTTTACCTGCAAGGCCCGACGACACGGTGAAATTTAAATATGTTTACCTGCAAGTCCGGACGACACAGCCAAATTTAAATATGTTTACCTGCAAGGCCCGACGACACGGTGAAATTTAAATATGTTTACCTGCAAGTCCCGACGACACAGCCAAATTTAAATATGTTTACCTGCAAGGCCCGACGACACAGCCAAATTTAAACATGTTTACCTGCAAGTCCCGACGACACAGCCAAATTTAAATATCTTTACCTGCAAGGCCCGACGACACAGCCAAATTTAAACATGTTTACCTGCAAGTCCCAACGATACTGTGAAATGTTTACCTGCAAGTCCCAACGACATGGTGAAATATCTCAATGTATTTTGGAATGCTTCCAAGGTATTTTAAATGTGCTATATATTTATTTTTATTGAAGTTGTAAAAACAAATACCATTTTAGAAACTATATAAAATTATTGGTAAATATTAAATATTGGTAAAGTTATTGCACTGCATGCAAAGGCAATTGATAAAAAAACACTTGATTTCAACTTAAATATCGAATGGAGACAATTATTTAGGTCGGTGGTTAGTTTGGGTTATTTTAACAATTTGTGTGTATTTCCTAACCATCAATCCTAAATTTGAGAAAAAAATATTAATGCATCTTATACCATAATACAAATAAATAATTGTTGTTTGTATTTGAAATAAGCATTGATATTTCTAAACAATTGAGTAGTGGAAGCATGGAACTAACTTCCACAACATGTCATCCATTCTGCTAATATATAGTGGAAGCATGGAACTAACTTCCACAACATGTCATCCATTCTGCTAATATAGAGTAGTGGAAGCATGGAACTAACTTCCACAACATGTCATCCATTCTACTAATATAGAGTAGTGGAAGCATGGAACTAACTTCCACAACATGTCATCCATTCTGCTAATATATAGTGGAAGCATGGAACTAACTTCCACAACATGTCATCCATTCTGCTAATATAGAGTAGTGGAAGCATGGAACTAACTTCCACAACATGTCATCCATTCTACTAATATAGAGTAGTGGAAGCATGGAACTAACTTCCACAACATTTCATCCATTCTGCTAATATAGAGTAGTGGAAGCATGGAACTAACTTCCACAACATGTCACCCATTCTACTAATATAGAGTAGTGGAAGCATGGAACTAACTTCCACAACATGTCATCCATTCTACTAATATAGAGTAGTGGAAGCATGGAACTAACTTCCACAACATTTCATCCATTCTGCTAATATAGAGTAGTGGAAGCATGGAACTAACTTCCACAACATGTCACCCATTCTACTAATATAGAGTAGTGGAAGCATGGAACTAACTTCCACAACATGTCATCCATTCTACTAATATAGAGTAGTGGAAGCATGGAACTAACTTAACCTATCTAAAGCTCTTTTGGGTTCTTATTTGCAGAAAAGAATGTATTAACTTATTTTAAATTTAAAACCACTCAATTATTAATAGTGAAATCAGATAAGAGCGCATCAGCAGAATGCTGCCAGCTGATTAAATAAGTAAATAAATAATTTGTAATTAATACTAATTGTTGTATTGCAGGTTTATTGGCTGGTTTGGGCGGAGGTCCTGTGCCCATGCCTCCTGGGTTCTTCCTCAATTTCCTGTAAGTTTGGCCTTCTATCCTCTAATACATAGTTGTATCATTATTGTTTCTCTAGAATGCTTTAACGCCCACGTATCCATATGGATACAGCTGATGTATTCTAGGAAATTACTTTTGGTAGATTATATACTATTCTTTTCAAGAAGTTGGTACAATGTATAAAAACATTAATTTTGCGAAAATAGAATCAGCTGGTGGATGGCGAAAATTTTGCTTCAGCACATCGAGAGTTAACCTTCCTAGAATAGACTCTCCGATAATACACAATTTTTCCCACATACTCAATTTTTTCTGTGTGGACTTCCCAGACGCTAAGTTTTTGCTGTGTGGACTTCCCAGGCACTCAGTTTTTGCTGTGTGGACTTCCCAGACACTCAGTTTTTGCTGTGTGGACTTCCCAGACACTCAGTTTTTGCTGTGTGGACTTCATCAAAACTAATAAATCCTTAGGCGCTATAACACAAGACAAATCCCTAATCATCCGGTTGGTTGCAGGGCCATGTTCCCGCTGTCTCCGTACGGGGGCGCCGAGGTGTCGGGAGCCGAGCCCGCCGAGACGGAGAACTACGAGGCGCTGCTCAGCCTGGCAGAGCGCCTCGGGGAGGCCAAGCCGCGGGGACTCTCCAAGCCCGAGATCGACCAGCTGCCCAGCTACAAGTACGACGCCACCACCCACCAGGGTAAGTCCATGCGTCCTTGTTGGAGAACATACATGAATCTGCATGTCCTTGTTGTGTTGTAGGGCATTACATAGTGTTGTGTTTGTGTTGCAGGCGACCAGAGCTCGTGTGTGGTGTGCATGTGCGAGTGGGAGGCGAGACAGCTGCTGCGTGTGCTGCCCTGCTCGCACGAATTCCACGCCAAGTGCGTCGACAAGTGGCTGCGGGTGAGTAACATCAATACAGTACAACCCCGTTAATTCAAACACCGATAATTCGAAATTTTCACCAAAAAAATATCGCAATAAAATTTTTTTTATACAAAATGGTTTTTTTTATTCCGAATTAGTTCATTCGTATTTTGTTTGTGTAATTCGAAAAAATTTGATTTTTGCAAAAATGAATCATAAAATTTCGTAAATCTGAATCTGAAAGACAGCCGTGGCGGTTAAACGCCGACAAATGTACTTATAAGTTACATCATCGTAATTAGTATTATTGTTTTGAAAATCTGAATCGATTTACTAGTATTTTTTCGAATTTATTTAGAATATCTAAATCTTTAGTGCCGGCCGCTACGCAAATTGGCTGCAAAATTTCAATTTTAGCAGAAAAATAACGAATTTTTACAAAATATACTTAGAATATGTATCTGATTTTAGAGAATCGGCTGCAAAATTTCGATTCATGGGGAAATATAAAGTACTTTTATGAATTTACTTTAAATATCTGAATTTAAACGGCCGGCCGCGATGTAAATCAGCCGAGAAAATTCGATTTATGCGGAAATATAATATAATTCTACGAATTTACATCAAATATCTGAATTTAAAGGGTCAGCCACGGCCGCGACAATTTGATTTATGCAGAAATGTGTGGTATTTTTACGAATATAATAATCGGCTGGGAAAATTCGATTTACACGGGAATAATTCGTATTATTACGAATTTACTCCAAAGATACTACCCAAATTTGAAGGGGCTGTCGGGAAATTTTCGATTTTCGACGCCTTTTTTTATAACATTTGAAATTACGTGGGAATTCGTTAATTTGAAATTAGATTTTTGACGTCATGTGGATTTGGAATTAACGTAGGTTCATGAAATTAAGAATAATATATTTTACAGTCAGCTCTTGCCCAAAATGACTCTCGAAACCTTCAAGGCCAATGTTGAAAATGTCAAGAGACCTACAGATATCATTTAGCAGCACCACTAAGCTGGGCCCGCGCGTCTGTTCTACCACATGGAATACATAGCAGGTCGTGGTGTTGACTCTGGTGGGAGTTGTTCAGTAAAAACAATTTATAGCATAGTTTATTATTTCAAATACTGTTACCGAAAGGTCCTCCTAGATTGGAGACTCGTGGGGCGTTCCAGAGAGCAAATCCTGGTGATGCATGAATCACGGGTACTCACCATGCATTCTCTAGTAAAGATACCTTGAAAACTTTTTAAAATTGGTTTCATGTATATATTTTTGATGGAATGATGCTCAAACATCAGAAGCGTATTCTAGTTTTGATTGTACAACGCAGTTGAATATCAATGTCATTGCTTTGGACTTGGAAAATTGAATGTTTAAAGAAATTGAAATAATGCTTGGAAAAACCAGTGAAATGAAACCCCGAATGCTGGAGATTTCCGGCAATTCCGTTTAATTAATATCATACCTCCAAATAGGAAACATATGAACTGCTTACTGCGGTTTTAAAGGCAATGAATCCCTGCCAAATCACCTACCTATATTTGGCTAAAGGAAATACTCTCTGTCGACCACTAAGTGTCTAATTTAATAATGTTTCCATTGCAGACGAACCGTACATGTCCCATTTGCCGCGGCAACGCGTCAGAGTACCTTGTGGGCAGCGACTAGGGTTCGGGGGGCGCAGGCCGGGCCCCCCCGCGCCTCGCCCCGCAGCCCCCGCCGCCGCTCTTCCCGCTGCCCCCCGTGCCCTGCTACGTGCTGCGACGCCCATTCTGCCTGCGCCTCGTGGCTGCCATCGCCATGTAGGGGGTCAAATCCAGATGTCCTTTTTGAAGAACATGTGTGCGTGACATTGATACTTGTGTCCTCGTTGAAGAAATTTGTGCACAACGTAGATCCGGGTGTCCTTGTTGAAGGTATAACGTGATGAAAACGTAGATCAGGACGTCCTCGTTGAAGAAATATGAGTATAACTTAGATCCAGATGTCTTTGTTGAAGAAATATGTTTGTAACATAAATCTGGTTGTCCTTGTTGGAAATCATGTGTGTATAACATGATGAAAACATAGATACAGGTTTCCTTGTTGAAAAAATATGTGTAAAACATATATCCGGATGTCTTTGTTGAAGAAATATGTGTACAACATTAAAACATAGATCCGCATGTCCTTGCTGAAGAAATTTATGGATAACAAAGATTCGGAATCCCTATTGGAAAACATATGTGTGTGTGACATGGTGAAAACGTACATCCAGATGTCCTTGTTAGAAAACATATGGGTATGACATAGAACCGGATGTCCTTGTTGGAAAGCATATGTGAGTAACATGGTGAAAACATAGATTCGGGTTCCTTGTTGCGGTCCATACATTGTGTAACATGATGAAAGCACAGATCCGTGTCCCAAAAACTGTGTAATTGGAATAAAATGCCAGATGGCGGAAAAATTAAAGAGGTTGTGGCAGAAAAATCTTCGGCACACTCCCATCGGACAACAACTCGGCGGAACTGCACTAGTACCAGTCGCGTAGATTCACATGGAGGTCTTGATAGTAAGATGATGAGATGCATGTCGCGCATGGCCAACAAAATAAGACGCTAAACGTTCACTGAAACGAAAATTCCAGGAAGTGATTTGAAAGTAAACTGATGTCGCCAATTCACATAAAACCTTTCAACTCCTAAGCCCCAGACAGGCTGATGAAATTGATTATCTGTTAAAAGAAAGAATTTCGATATTTGAAAATGTCTGATTTTAAAAAACGCCTACAACACTAAGTGAGAATATAAGACGTCCGCATCGCAGGTGTCGCATCTCTCGTGGGTAGGTAATGTCGATGAGTGTATCGGTATCGTCATGTATAAGCTCCGTGTTAAGTATTTTTGTATTAATGTTAGCGAGAGTGAGGTTAGGTTAGACTGTATTCGGTGTGAGTTTTATTGTACGCTACACGCTCAATTGTAGGTTTTAACCCGATCACGCCGCCACATTGAAGAACACCTTTGTAGCGAACAAACGATGACCGGCAATAAAAAACAACTTCTAAAATACTATTAACTAATTAAAATTAGCTGTATTATAATGTACTATGTATTTACTTGCGCCATTTTAAATAAAGGTTTTCTCCGATGCGGCCGATGTGTTCGGCGGCTTTTATATTTTTTTATATAAGGTTTTGTAGACGAGAGATGCGATAGCGAAGCGGCGTTCTTTTAATGCGCATACGCTTACAGAGTGTTTGTCGGTTAGAGCCCAACGACAGTGCGAGTTTCATTACTGGCCAATACAGAAAGAGCAAGTGAAATGAAAAATATGTGATCACACTATGTGCGGGCGAACGTTGAATTAACGCGTACACGGAGTGTGCAAACTGGTGGTACAAGTGGAAAGTGGGTAATCTGCATCGTCTGACTTCCCAGGTAGCTGAGCCTTGTTCCCATCAGGACGGGACATTGGCACCGTGGGTGAATTGGAGCCTCTTCATCCTCTTCATATATCCAGCATCTGTTGGTGTTTTCCACTCCCAACGACTGCATGTGTCTCCTGTTAGCAATCCCCGTTAGCAATCCTACCAGTTCCCTCGGTGAGTGCACTGTCCATATTGAGCAGTTGTCCGGTTCGTCAAGTCTTGGGTCATTTCGAATGCCCTCTCCCATTCCTCCCAGTGCCGGGATTTGACCCACCTTTCGATATGTACTTTGGTGTAACACGCTGCCACTCCCACGGTAAATAAAGTGTGCTAACGTGTTTTCTTTATGAAAAATTGTGTAAAACGCCAACGAATCTGTCGTTAGAACTGTTCTACCGCTGACCACTTTGTAAGCGTTTGCAACAAGATTGAAGTAACATTGAAATATGAACTATATGTACATATAACACTGGATGGTGAAAAGTGCGTAAAATACAAAATGGACGATACATTACGTCATATTTCATAAGTGTGCAAAATCGTGGAGAAATTATCGGAAAATATGTGTAATTAATAATATTTGGGGGAAATTATTATTATAATTGAATGAATCGGTAATGTACGTAGATTATTTTTAATATTTACGAATATAATTAACAATGATTACTATCATAATATAGGGATATATTTCTTTTGCTTTGGAATTTTGGGCCGTGTGCCGTGTTGTCGTCTGGTTTGAACGTTTGGCTTTGTTCTCATTTGTGCACGGGGCTCGGTGGACACGTTGCATTCAGTATTGCCCGCACAGAAACTGGGCGTTCACTCTGTCATAGACTGTAATGTAACGTATACATTTAGGTTGCTTGTTTCAATCTCTTGCGCCATTTCGAATTCTGGAACCGTCCTCGCTAAACGCCTTGTCTCGGTGCGTTTCAGCTTTCGAACAAACTGGGATGAGCTGTCAAGCGTGACAACATGACCGTCATGACTGACAGCTGATCGCAATTTGATTTAAAGCTGAAACGGGCCGAGAAACAGCGTTTAATTGGGACTGTTAAAAAATTGTTTTCATCAAACTTTGGTCGGGTATCAAGCACAACGGATATGTTATACTTGATAGCAATTTGTTCAAAAGCTGAAATGGGCCGAGAATCGATTTAACGGAAGTCAAATGAAATACACCGATTAATAATGTCTAATTTTAAAACAAAATAAAAATATTGTCGTGGCATTTTTCGTTTTGTCAAGAGAATCCGAAATGTCCGCCGGCCCCGCAGTGATACGCGGAATGTAACTTGAAATAGCTTTAAATATATAGAATGTAAAGTAGTCGGTCCATATAACCCCTTTGGTCGTAGACGATTAACTTACGTTTTGGACTCCGCATGGAATAAATAGCACACGGATTTATTTTGAATCATTTTCCAAACGCATTGTACTGAATCGATTCCCCGCCTCGAGCACGGTGATATGTAAAATTGTTAAAAATTTCAATAAAACTGCCGTTCATATTAGCGTATTGTGAATTGTTAAAAATCTTAAATGCAGCTCCGCTAAAACTGACATTAATACATTTTCTATCAATTTACATGTTCTTATTCGGAATGTTGTTTACCGTCCCGTTTGGTGGCAATAATGAACATTTTAGCCGACGTAATAGGTAAGGTACTTCTTCCACACGTCGCAAACAACTCGTCACGCACAATCACGTGACACTCGTCACCGCCGATCATTGTTCAATACTCGAAATGTTAAAACTAGAATGCTTTCATTATTTGTTGACTGTTTTGTTCCCAGCATTGATCTGAAGCATTGTCTGACATAAGTGACTCCATGTTTGAAGTCACGACGACGCAAGGGGTAACAACCTCACCTGGCTAGTCGCGGGAGACTGGCGTCGACGAAGAGCTTACAAAGTGTGGGCAACATGTGCCCGCGTCGAATCGCCGAGTATTGAATATTTGCGTTTTCCTGTGGACGAAGCGTCTAAGTGTTAAGATGTTCGTTATTATTAGTTAAAATATGGAATTTGATAGAAAAACATATTTATATTTAGGTGGCAAAGTTGTATTTAAATTTTTTTACGATTTATATCTGTATGCGGCATTTTATCATGATTTATAGCTGTACGCGGCACTTTATCATGATTTATAGCTGTATGCGGGATTTTATCATGATTTATAGCTGTACGCGGCACTTTATCATGATTTATAGCTGTACGCGGCACTTTATCATGATTTATAGCTGTACGCGGCACTTTATCATGATTTATATTGATATGTGTTCGCAATACAACTGTTGTGACGTTCGCGTAACCCAATCGCTGTGATGTCTGCGTACAACGGGTGAAATCATGCGTTTCCCAATCATTTTACTATGTGAATTTCAACAGCCTTTGCAAAGTCAATACATAAAAATTTTCATTTTTGTCAATTCCTCTGTAACAAGAGTATACTAATTTCTTTACAACTAACACCCTGGTATGTTTTTTTAATGAAAAATGAATTAATTATCATTTTCGAATCCGTAAATTTTCTAAATCAAAGAAAAATAGGTAAAAGATTAAAGACGGGCTGTTTCGGAGAATTTGACCAATTCATCAAATTTCAACGTTCATGGAAGTTTGTGTTCTGTGAAAGTCCTATTCAAGTTCTGTTATTATATCATAATAGGCTAGTTGCTTGACATAACTGAAACAATAACAGAACTTGAAAATTAACATTGAATTTTAAAGAATTGTTCAAATTCTCCGAAACAACCGTGCCTAAATGCTTAAGTGTAGAGATTTGGTAGATTTTTACCAATTTGTCATCATTTTTTTTATTCATATTATATTAATGTTGGTAAATTAATCATTATGGTTTTTAAGATAATGTTTTGAATTGAGTTTGTTCAGAAAATTTCATTAAATTAGCTTGTTTTTATGTACGGCTAAAATTGGTTGAATTATGATTTAGTGAAATGTTAAAGAGAAACGGCTGCACGGCACTTTTCGTACAAAACATGGTTTTGTATCTGAGGACAAAATACTCAACCGAACTGAATGATTGATTTGTGTTTTAAATTATAAAACATAGGCCAGTAAAAAATTGATTTTTCTTAATTTTATAGGCAGTTTTTAGCGATTTATTGTGAGTTAATAGTGATGGTCAAAAAAGTATTAATGCCCTACCTGAATATAATGAAATTTAAAAAAAAAACGAGAAATTTAATTCTATTTACAATAAATTCGTATCTCGGGATAAATCGGTAATTTGTAGTTTAAATTCAAGCCCATGAAAGTGCTTTTTTAAAATAAAAAATATTGGAAAATTATTTTTTTTATAATTGTCCGTAACATTGCCAAAATTGTTTTTAAAATCGAATTCTTTAATGGCCCATGTTTTATAATTTAAAATAAAACAAAAATAAAATTGCTCACATCCGTACTACATAATTGCTTTAGATTTTTTTTTTAAATGATTTAGTTTGATTTGAGTATTCTGGCTTCAAATCCAAAATTAAGTTTTGTATGCAAAATTCCACAAAGCCGTTCTTTTTAAAGGTTACCGTGATGAAAGTTCAGCTGGTTTGATGCAATTATATTTGGTAAAATGAAGTTATGAAATTTTATGGGTGGTGAAAGTATGAAATTTCTACTGGGAAAATATGGAATTGATGCAATAATTATTTTTCTAAAAAATGATGAACTGGAAAAGTATGTGGTCACGATGAAAGTATGAAATTTCTACTGGAAAAATATGTGGTCACGATGGAAGTAATGAAATGTCTTCTGCGAAAATGTGTGGTCACGATGAAAGTAATGAAATGTCTGCTTGGAAAGTATATGGTCACGATGAAAGTAATGAAATGTCTGCTGGGAAAATGTGTGGTCACGATGAAAGTAATGATACGTCTACTGGGAACATATGTGGTCACGATGAAAGTAATGAAATGTCTGCTGGGAAAATGTGTGGTCACAATGAAAATAATAAAATGTCTGCTTGGAAAGTATATGGTCAAGATGAAAGTAATGAAATGTCTGCTTGGAAAGTATATGGTCACGATGAAAGTAATGAAATGTCTACTGGAAAAATGTGTGGTCACGATGAAAGTAATGAAATGTCTGCTGGGAAAATATGTGGTTACCGTACTATATTTATCAATCCATTTAATAAAGTTTACCAGGTTTGTTAGATCGCAAGATACATAAAAGATCCAAAACTACTTTTAATTAAATTTTCTGAACAATATCTTTTCATATCTGATTTATTTTTTGGGGTATTACGCTGTGTCACACTATCTCTTTCTTTAGCCAACGTTTCTTCGTTGTCCCATCATCAGTGCTGATTTGTTTTTATGTATGTAGAAGTAATACCGGTATTTAGTTTTGGTGTAGCCATCGAGTACCGGATACCACCAACTAATAAGTTTTTATATCACTTCACCACAATCTACGCATCTGCCCACATGCTGGACACTGTAATGCTGTCCGAAACATTGGCTAAAGACGGAGAAAGCGCAGCACGCGTAGTAAAAGATGATTTTATAATATTCCAAAGACATTATATTGATAACTTTCCCATTTAGCTTAGCTCCCGAACGTGAAAAAAAAATATGCATGTATTAAAACTGCTGTACAAATCAATATCGTTGTATTATTTCGTGCACAGCTTACAATGGAAATAACGTTTGTATTTTAACCTCATGTTTTTTTACCCGTTTGCGGTCCATCGTTTCGACTCTTGTGTGCTATATTACGCACCCAGCAGTGAGATAATTCGTGTAAAAGTGGCGCCAACTTAATAAAACAAATTCCACTATATATGAATAAACACATGCAAGGGATACCAAATTATGAATCTCATTTTTAGACCTTATTGACGATATTATTGCGTACATAACTTAAGAAATGTATTTCAATATCGTGTTACATCATAGACATTCAAATTGATATGGCAGCCAATCAGGGAAAGTGGCAAAGCGTGACCGTCGTCCTTTATGTGATTTGTCAACAAATGAATTTGACAGTATACAGGCAACTCGCTTTGTAAATATCACCAATCAGTCCTGGAAAATAAAAGCTGCTTATGAATTACTAGTCCTTTTTGTAACGGTGCACAAATTGCAAATCCCGAATCGGGTAAATAAAAGATTGAATATTTTGTTAAGATACTTTTACAAATGTGTTATAATTTACCCACTAATTTTCTTTGCGGTTTGTTTAAAAATGAACATTCAGATCCTGATCCCCACAAACTTTTGCCTTATTTTAGCAAACTTAACTTTTCCGCTCCAGGTCCGGTTATTTGAATGTGCGCTCTTCGGTGGTCAACGTACGGTTGATGTCGCAGATTTCGTGTTAGGGCGAGTCTGACGAGAGTTCGATGTCTAAGGATGTAGTAAAAGTCTAAAAGGAGCTGTATTTATTTTTAATGTCGATTATTATCTTACTGTTGGGAGTTGTAAAATTTATTTTATACACTAACAATAATTGAAGGAAATCACAATCAGAAATCGTGTTCTCATTGTTTATTTGGTTGGACTTGGAATGATCTCGTTTTGAAGAAATCACGGAGTGCTTTATCAATTAGCTACAATAATTAATAGCCTTCTAATTACCTATAATATACGTCTACGAAATTATCAAATAAATCTGTATTTTTTTATTTTATCGAGTGTTTTAACATTTGAACCATTTTGCTGTTGTAAATTAAAATTTTCTAGCAGTATAAAAAATGTATGAACACAAAACTGGGTAATTGTATGAATGATTTTTTCTTCTTTTATTCTGTGAAGTATGTTTTGTTGGGTTGGTGAAGAGAAATAATTTTTATACAAATTTCGGGTTTTTAGGACCTCCGTTTTACTTTTTAACAAATTATTGCCAAATTGGGTGTGGCCATTTTTTATGTGAAAAACTAATGTTTCCGTACTATGGCAATTGTTTTCAGTTCACATATGGCCTTGTTACATTTCTACTAAATGTGGAAATGTTTCCATATGATATTGTTACAATATTCCCATGTGATATTGATACAATGTGGAAATGTGATATTGTTCCCATGTGATTTTGTTACAATGTGGAAATGTTTCCATATGATATTGTTACAATATTCCCATGTGATATTGATACAATGTGGAAATATAACATTTTTTCAGTGTTAAAATGTTCCCAAGTGATATTTACAATGCAGATACATTTCTAATGTGGAAAGTTTCCAGTAATAGAATTACAATGAGTAAATGTAACATTATAACAATGTAAAAATGTTACCATATTGTAACAATGTTCCAATATGTTCGTTGAGTAATTTTTACAAATAAAAAATAGTCCCACTTTTTGGTTGTTTCATCCGCACTGTGATTTATTTTCTTTTTTTTTTATACACGTGTTTTAGTGTTAATTTCCTTTATTCGTGTCATTATTAATTATATATAAATATATTGTTTTACACTTTACATATCCGAATATATATATAAACTTGCAAATATATATATTTTGTAATGTAAACTGGGTGGCTCAAAAATCAGTTAACCAAATTTAAAAAATAAAATTATGTCGAAAATGTATTTTTGTTGCAGATTCCGCTCAATGCTTTAAAAACTAGTATTAAAATTAAATTGTTATTTTTTCAAGTAATTTAAACGATTTTGTTAGTTGAATTTTGGGTCATTTTGTTGTGTTTTTCTTTTGGTCCGATACTACGGACACTCTTAATTAATATACCTCCAAAAGCAATACTGAAGACTTGCGTTAAATTTTAAGGCTATATAATTTTTTCTTACCGCTTTTGATCAACCGCATAAAAAAATGAGCATGCAAAAAAATCATTAAAAAATTCTACGCGAAAAAGGGAGCAATTTTGTTTTGGGTAATCTATTCAAAAAATTTGTTAAATTAAAAAGAAAAAATGAAGCGCGTCGTTTTGTGCGTCAGCAGGTAAAAAGCGGTGAAAAAGAATTTTCAATGTCCAGGATATAAGTATTTTCTAGCACAGAAGCTTTTTCCAACCATTGTGAAAATAATAAAATAAATTTCTAATAAATGTACCTTAATAATTAAAAATTAAACGCACCCGCATTTGTTGGCGGACATAAAATGGAAGTTTTTATTTTTCAAACCAACCCCACTTTTAATATATTGTGAAATCTCAAGCTTGCATTTCTTGTTGGGATATTTAGACTGTCAGATGTCTAACTAACTAACCAACTAACCATCATACCCTTTCTCCGCAGGGGTGGGCAAAGGATAGAGGTACTCACTCAGTCTCGGCACACATTCCTTGCTTCATCCACATTCACACATACTTGGGACATAATTGACTCACTCAATAGTTCATAACTGCTGACCCTGCACCCTACAATTGGCAGCCACCTCTGGTCTAGAGACCCAAAATACCTGAAGAAATACCCGTTTAATAGTTTCCCCTATCCTAACAGATGGATTGCAATCTTTGAAGCACAGGCGTCAAGTGGGAATGCTGTCCTTGTTCTACCGGTACTCCAATGGCAGATGCTCTGACGAACTAACGTCATTGATTCCTCCAACACGGTGCATAGCCGGGAAACACGCTAGATTCGCACCCAACATTTGCTGTATGAGAACAGGTCGTTTCTACGACTCGTTCTTGAGTTCAACGGCTCGTCTGTTGAATGATTTGCCGGCCTCTGCGTTTCCTCCCTCGTACAACATGAGCTTCTCAAGACCCAGGTTCACTCCTTCCCTACATTATGTTCCTCTCCATATACCCTTTGTATCATCCATAATTATACATACTTAACATTTGACACGTCGAGATACAAAACATTAAATTGTGGTCTGCAGAAAAGCACAACTGTTTGTTTAAAAGCTAAAACTAACCTAGAATCAGCATTAAACGGGGACCATTCATATTCTGATTATTCAACACAAAATTGTTGATGTTGACTTCATGTGAATGGGTGGTTTCTTTGACTTGTTTTTGTATCAGTAAGTAAGTACTAGTACATATTGAATTATTTAACGGGTTGGGAATAAGCCGACGTAGCTCAGTGGTCCAGAGCACCTGACCGGACATCAGAAGGTGCGGGTTCAATTCCCGTCGGCGGCATTTATTTTTAAAAATTATTTTTATAAGCAATAATTATTCGCCTGAAACACTCATCCACATTGAAAAATCTCCTGATAAAAGATACATGACGCCAACGGGACTTGAACCCGTGTCCTTTCGATTTCCGGTCGACAGCTCTGACCACTGAGCTATGGCGGCTTATCTCTTATCCGCGAAATAATTCAATATATACTAGTGTTTCATTCAACAATTACTGCTTGTTACATTTTTTCACCTGAAAACAACCAACTTTATTTTCTATGAGAAAGGCATTGTAAGTGCTAACTCTCTCACTAGATGGCGTCGAGACAAATTGTCTACATTTTTTGGTGAAGATACTAGAACTTGTCAAATATTAATTATTATTTTTTTGGTGTGGATGAGTGTTTCAGGCTAATAATTATTGCTTATAAAAATAATTGTTACCCTTTGTGCTATGCATAAAAAATATTATCACATTAGTTTACCAAAAAAAAAAAAAAATTATTTTTACTCAAGAGAGATTTTCAATGTTTATAGGCGTGTTGAATTGTCATTTTGATGATTTATCCGTTCACCACTGCAAACCATTACCTCACTTTACTTTGCTGCGCAGGTTCTGGTTATTTCAATGAGCGCTCTTCGGCGGTCAGCGCACGATTGATGTCGTAGTTGATTCAAAGCATTCTCGAACCCTCTTGGTGTCAAAACCCACGTGGTTTGCCTCCAGCTCGTTGAAATGATACCCAGATTTTGTTAGGGCAAGTCTGATCAATTTAGACGTACGGACATACAGAACAGGTTCTAGCACAACATAGCATGACACGAGGAACTGTTGAATGAATTTTTTGGAACAGTGGATGCATTTAATTCCTCTTTAAATAGCCTTAGGACTTTTTTGTTGTTGTTTGTTTTGGGGTGTTATGCCGTGTTGCGCTAACTCCTTCTTTAGCCGACGTTTCGGACATCGTTGCAGTGTCCATCATCAGGGCAGATCCGGTAGATCCGAAGATGTGTAATTGTTGGTTGTCGAGTTTGTGCTTATTTACTTGGAAGCGATACCGTGCCGCCAGCTTCAATCCACTACGAGCGTGTAGGTATTACAGTACAAGGGAACTGCAATTTAAGTGAAAGCACAGTATTTACGTTAGCCTGGGGTCCGTCCAAGTGCGAAATGCCAACGGAAGTGGCGACATCTTGTGGCGAATTCTAGAATTAGAAAACCGATTGAAAGCGGTTAAAGCAAATGTACCCAGTATCAAGGTATAAATACAATGGTTTTATATTGTATTATTGTATGATATTAGAGTATACTTAGACATGTTATTTGCGTTTAGCTTTGGTGTAGCCGTCAATTACCGGATACCAAGAGCTGTTGAGCTTAGCTCCGTCGTCTCTATTGATATTAAATGGATTTTTGTAGATTTCAATTGCCTCCATAATCAGGCGTGATCTATAAGTTTTGGGTCTTCCCAGGACCTCAAGAGCAAATCCAAAGTAATGGCCGGTTTCAATTAAGTGTTCGGAGATTTTGTTCCGAAACGTCGGCTAAAGAAGGAGTTAGCGCAACACGGCATAACACCCCAAAAACAAACAACAAAAATGCTTTTGGCCGTGAAAATCTAAAAACTTACCAGCCTTAGGACTTTTTAGTATACTTAGCTTGTGTCAGAATTAGAAGATCGTACTGTAAATGGATTAATAATCTGTCGTACAATACTAAAAAAAAAAAAAATGTGTTCACTGTACGGGTTTTTTATAACAGACTGAAGACGTATTTTACATACTTCCTCAGGTCTCAGCCATATTTTGACAGATTGTATGAAGACTGAAAACTAAAAATATTTGCATTTTATTAGAAAAATGTATTACAAACGGTACTGTCACCTCATTTTTTGTTGTTTCATACAAAAATAATTCATCAAAAATTCACAAAGTTTCATCTCCTTTTTTTTCTAATTGCATTTGGAACTTTTGGTTTCATAAAATGTTTTCCTGTAGTAAATTTCTAGATTTGAATATAAAGTGTTGTGTTTTCTCTTTCTAACACCGTAAGATCATATTTCTCTCCATGACAGTAAGGGAGATAGACCGTGTGAGTTATTCTCGTAAGCGAACAATTCAGCCGGAAGGGTTAACTCTAATCAAGAGGCTCAATAATTTCTCTCAGAATATTTATGTCATCTTTTGCGATTCTGTGATCTTTTTAATGGAGGGGAAGTTTTGGGAAGGTGAGGGTTGGGAAGGAATTTAGGGATCAAAGCGTCCAGGCGTGACGGACATATGAATATATCCCTCCCACTGCGCGCAAGGCCATGGGTCGAGAGACCAGTTGGAAAGGTCAAAGGGTCTCTCCAAATCAGCCACTCCCGATCTGGCCCGCCACGCGGCAGGCGCATTCTGAACACACCTCACCCGACAAACCCGGCTAAATCACTAAACGTAGCTTGCCACTTGGGTTGACCCATGGCAGATGTGTTGGTTATCCAATAAATGGTTCCCAGGGCAGTGGTACCCAAAACCGCTGGTGATAATCTGGCTTGTAAATAGCACAGACCATCAGGGAGTATTTTAAATCCCTATGAAAAAAAAAATGGATTGATCAATGAATTCACTCTGCAGGAGAAGACAACTTATAAACCAGCCACCAAATACATATACAGTAGAACCCCGTTAATTCGAACCCCGATAATTCGAAAAAACGCGTAATTCGAAATTTTCGCCAAAAAAATTTCCGCTGAAAAATTTTTTCATACAAAAATTTTTTTAATTCGAAATTCGTTAATTCGTAATTCGAAATTTATTTTTGTCCGCGCACGAAAATTTGATCGTGTAATTCGAAAAAATTTGATTTTTGCGCAAATAAATCATAATATTTCGTAAATTTGAATCTAAAAGTCAGCCGTGGCGGTAAAACGCCGAAAAATGTATTTTTACGTGGTTATACATCGTCCTAATTAATATTATTATTTTGTAAATCTGAATCGATTTACACTGGAATGTCGAACTTTTTCAAATTTATTTCGAATATCCGAGTTTGAAGGGCCGAGAAAATACGTTTTACGCGGATATATGTCGTAGTTTTACGAGTTTACACCAAATATCTGAATTTAAAGGGTCGGCCGCGACGGAAATCGGCCACGAAATCTCGATTTACGCGTAAATATATCGTATTTTTACGAATTTATTTCGAATATCTGATTTTTTTGGGCCCGCCGCGACGGAAATCGGACGCGAAATTTCAATTTACGCGGAAATATATCGTATTTTTATTAACTTTACTTCGAATATCCGAGTTAAAAAATACGGCGCGGCGGAAATCGGCCGAAAAATTTCGATTCACGCCGAAATATGACATATTTTTACGAATTTACTTCAAATATCTGAACTTAAAAGGCCGGCCGCTACGAAAAACTGCCGATAAAATTCGATTTACGCGGAAATATATCATATTTTTACGAATTTATTTCGAATATCTGATTTTTTTGGGCCCGCTGCGACGGATATCGGAAGCGAAATTTCAATTTACGCGGAAATATATCGTATTTTTACTAACTTTACTTCGAATATCCGAGTTAAAAAATACGGCGCGACCGAAATCGACCGAAAAATTTCGATTCACGCCGAAATATGACATATTTTTACGAATTTACTTCAAATATCTGAACTTAAAAGGCCGGCCGCGACGAAAAACTGCCGATAAAATTCGATTTACGCGGAAATATATCATATTTTTTACGAATTTACATCAAATATCTGAATTTAAACGGTCGGCCGCGACGGTAATCGGCCGCGCATTTTCGATTTACACTGAAATATATCGTATTTTTGCGAATTTATTTCGAATATCTGAATTTAAAGAGCCGGCCGCGACGGAATATGGACGCGAATTCTCATTTTATGCGGATATATATCGTATTTTTACGAATTTAAATTCGGATATTTGAAATAAAAGGCCGGCCGCGACGGATTATTACCACGAAATCTAGATTTACGCGGAAATATATCGTATTTTTACCAATATCTCAATTTAAAACGTAGGCCGCGACCGAAATCGGCAGCGAAATCTCGATTTACGCGTAAATATGTAGCATTTTTACGAATTTATTGCGAATATCTGAATTTAAAGGGCCCGCCGCTACGGTAATCGGCCGCGAAAATAAAGAAATAATTGGTATTAATATGAATTTACAACCAAAACTCCACCTGGAGTTGAAGAGGCGGCCGAGAAAATCGATTTTCGGCGTTTTTTTTTTTTTTTTTTTTCATAAAATTTCGAATTACGTGGGAATTCGTTAATTCGAAATTTGATTTTTGATGTCCCGTGGATTTCGAATTAACGAGGTTCTACTGTAAACAGAAAGACTCACCAGAGAATCCCACTTGCAATGAGTTTTGCTCCTTGATCTTCAATCAGCACAATAATATATTTGACAGTAATGTAATGGATTAGTATAGTAACAGTAATGGATTCTCCGAATTTGCAAATCACCTCATAGCAACCAACCATACGTTCGACAAAAATACTGGAGTCAGTCTATTGCATAAAAACGGAATAGGTCTTAGGTTGGATAACTTAGAAGCGTTAGAGTTAAGGAAAGCCAAAAACGTCAATAGCAAAGTCATCAACAACCAAATAAACCTAAATAAAAGCCCTATACTCAGATTGTTCCCTATTGACAAAGAGCACTCGCCTCTCAATCTCCCACCTATCCCTACCTCTTCCACTGTAGCTCAGACTGTCCACCTACCGTGATATCTACACATGTTAATTTAATTTTTAGATTTTTAGTATTATACTGCCTTGATGAGGCTACGGTTGTAGCGAAACCCGGTCGGCATTAAGTATTTACCTATAAGTGATGTTTACAAAGTTACTGTTTAATTTTAAATTAATATATTTGAGTTCGCACTATGAGATTATAATATGTCACCAGCTCTCAAGAGAGTAGAATTATTAATGATGATGAATCAGCACATTGTAATAATATGCACTGCACATTATTGTGACAAAAAAATATTTTTAATCATTTTTGTCTTAAATAGACCTCTTTTGACAAATGATACAATCCGGATGAATCCAACTGATCAATGCAAAAGGTGACTGGAATTTGTCATCACTTACCTGCAGAGCTAAATCTATCCAAAACTGACCAGAGATGTCTCTTTTGTCCATTATATATATTAAAAATTAATTAATTCATATATGTTTATATTTTTAAAATTAATTCACACTAATTTAAAATTAAATTTTATATCGACTGCTTCTCCACCCGCCTTTAAAAATGTTAAATAACTAAATAGTTGCAAATGTCACTGATGTAGGTATTACTGTCAGCCGGCATAGTCCAGTGGTAACGCATTGGACTGCCATTCCGAAGGTCGCGGGTTCGAACCCGGCATGCGCAAATAAATTTTATTTGATTAATTTGTGTTATTTCACAATTAATTAATTAAAATAATATATAGTATATTTGCGGCACGTTCCAGAGTGGAAGATACTACCAGTATCGCCCTGGTGTAAGACCACCATTCAGAATTGAAACGTTGCTCCAAATGGCTTTAGCCATGTTTAGTGACTAGATCTGAATAGCCAGGTACTTCCCCACCTTCCTCTTTCCCTTCCCCACTTACCTTCAGCCTCACAACATCCCCCAATTGGGGATGCCATAGTCTCACTGGCTCCAGACGGGAGCAGTTGGGACTCTTGTGAGGTATTCACTATAAAAAAAAAAAAAAAAAAAGACAGGGACAGGTAATTGGGTAACAAGTTGTTTGAAGAAATAATAAAACATGTATAAATATGCATAGTATTGTATAATTTAGGAAATGCGACAGAACTATTTCCTCTTGCCGCGCTTGGCGGGTCCCTCCTTGATCTCCTCGGGCAGTTTGTGCGAGGTTAGCGTGTAGCGCTTCTTCTTGGCCGCCTTCAGCACGTGCGGGCTCGACACGGGCGCCAGACCGCGCCGCTGTAGCGACGTCCAGTGGTCCAGCAGACCACCACCTACCAAAGAGACGTGTCATCAGTTACAGCAGACAGAAATCGTTGTGTATTTTTAAATAAAGTGAGCCATTTTTAATTTTTTTTATGTTCGCATTCGCAATATATTTTAATTTACAACAATACAATTTGAAAGTGTATTTTATCACATTTCAAAAGCAGTTTTCGAATAAGTTAAAAATATTTCATAAATATTTTATTGCAAAGCGGAAACACTCCGACCTTCTGTCAAATTATGGCAGAGGCCCGAGAAGATAAGGTTAGGACACACTGGGCTCACGTCCGCAACATGTGCATTATTACGTTCTCAGAACAACGTACACACTCGTCTTACGCACGCAACCCAAATTTTAACTGTAGAATCACAATATTCAATTGATTTTACTTTATAACACGCATTGTTTCGGAGAATTTGAACAATTCTTCAAATTTCAAAGTTAATTTTAAAGTTCTGTGAAAGATTTTTTATTAAGATATGTTATTATTTTAGTTCTGTCAAGCAGCTAGCCTATAATAATATAATAACAGAACTTGAAAGGGCATTTTAACTCTTTGTACGCGGCCGTATCAACTGTTGATACGAAAACTTTGACGGCCGATATTCCAGCGCTCTTTCGTCATAAATGTATTTCTTGCTCACTTGGACATTCGTATAACTATCACGATGCTGACATCTACAAGAATTTCTCTAAATAAAATTGTATTTCATAAAAAAAGATCGATAATCAAGTGCGCCTCTTCTCGCCTTTTAATCCTTTAGTTTACATTTTTGTCAACGGATGGCGTTAGTACTAGTATGTCATTCACAATTTTTCATAACTAAAAATGATAAGTGCTCATGGTGTCCCACTTGTGTCTATCACCTAAGTACACACACGCCGAGTGAATGGCCACATGTGACCACATTCAAAAGATACGGTACGTCTTTGTGTGAAATTTTATGTTTTTGTTTTTATAAACATCTAAGAGTGTTGACACACGAGGATTTGTTTTCATATTGTGGAGAATAATCTGTTCTGTCTATTATACAGGGTGTATCGGCAAGTACCCGACAAACTTTTACCAGCTATTCCTCAGCACATTGAAGTAAAAAATGTTATGGACGCTTTGCTGTCCGGTAACATTTTTTTTTTTAATTAAAAACAAAAAAATTAAAAATTTCCACACTACATCACTGTCATTGGCATTGCTTTTCGTGTTCAACAGCTGTTATAAGCAAGTATGTCGAAAAGCGTCTTCGCTCTTTCGCACACACTAAATAATAATAGTTAAAAATGAGACGAATGGTGCCGTGCCATTTCGTTGTGATTGTAAAAGTGCGCCAATATAGGTACACACGTGCATTATTCAACGGAATTCGAATAAAATATTGCCAGATGGGTTTTCAAACTTTGACAAAGGATAAAACATTGGTGACATGTGGTGAAAATATGAATGATAAATTTTTTATTAAAAAAAAACAGTACCGGACAGCAAAGTGCACATAAGATTTTTTACTCCAAATATGCTAAGGAATAGCTGGTTAAAGTTTGTCGGGTACGTGCCGATACACCCTGTATAGTCCAATAAATCATGCCAGAATGCTATAATTTGACATTTATTAGGTATTTGAAAATATTTGGGTATGGATAAAACGGAGCAAATTAACGCATTCAAAAGGTTAAAAAACCCAAAAATGAAATTTGATGAATTGTTCAAATTCTCCGAAACAACCCATCCTCAGTTATCAGTTGTTTATATTAGATAAACCAGCGTTTAAGCAGTTAAAAAAAATTAAAAAGTGGGAAACAGAAAAGACTCATGACTGGCTTACAATTTGACGTCATTGGGAATGCCATAGTCTCACTGGCTCCAGACGGTTGGAAGCAGTTGAGACTCTTACATATAATTTTTTTTTTTTTCGCTGGTTTTTGGCTTACCCTTTGGCTTCAGATTCCTCAGGTTCCCCGACAGTTCCTGGGCCTCGAGGAAGTCAGGCGGTGGCTCTCGGTAGCCGACAGAGTTGATCCTGGGCTGCGGAGGCGCCTCCAGCCGCTTCTTCACCCTCTGCGCACGCTCCGTCTTCTGTTGAACCTCTCGGGTCACCACCGCTTTCTGCAGGAAACGCAGCCTGAAAACAAAACGGACACTCTTTACTTACACTATTCGATACTTTCAGTATTGTCCTGGTTAAAGATCATAATTCAAAATCGAAAAATGGCTAAAGTCATGTTTGGTGACCAGATCTCAATAGCCAGTACTTCCCTGCCTTCATTTCTCCATATCCTTCCCCTCCCTACTCCACTCAACGTCACATGAGTAGCCCTCTGGCTTCGGACTGTTGAGAGCAGTTGAGACTGTTGTGCGGTAAGGCCAATTTACACAGTTTGATATCTTACTACATATAAAGTTAATTTAAAAATAACAGTGTGACATATAACTGTAGAGTTACGTTAACACTACAGTTCGTCATCTTACTATACAGTTAAGTTAACACTACTGTGTGACATATAACTGTTTAGTTAAGATAACTGTACAGTGCGTCATCCTACTATACAGTAAGTTAATACTACAGTGTGACATATAACTAACTGTACAGTTCGTCATCTTACTACATATACAGTTAAATTAACACTACTGTGTGACATATAACTGTATAGTTAAGTTAACACCACAGTGCGTCATCTTACTATACAGTAAGTTAATGCTGCAGTGTGACATATAACTAACTGTACAGTTCGTCATCTTACTATGTATACAGTTAAATTAACACTACTGTGTGACATATAACTGTATAGTTAAGTTAACACCACAGTGCGTCATCTTACTATACAGTAAGTTAATGCTGCAGTGTGACATATAACTAACTGTACAGTTCGTCATCTTACTATGTATACAGTTAAATTAACACTACTGTGTGACATATAACTGTATAGTTAAGTTAACACCACAGTGCGTCATCTTACTATACAGTAAGTTAATGCTGCAGTGTGACATATAACTAACTGTACAGTTCGTCATCTTACTATGTATACAGTTAAATTAACACTACTGTGTGACATATAACTGTATAGTTAAGTTAACACCACAGTGCGTCATCTTACTATACAGTAAGTTAATGCTGCAGTGTGACATATAACTAACTGTACAGTTCGTCATCTTACTATGTATACAGTTAAATTAACACTACTGTGTGACATATAACTGTATAGTTAAGTTAACACCACAGTGCGTCATCTTACTATACAGTAAGTTAATGCTGCAGTGTGACATATAACTAACTGTACAGTTCGTCATCTTACTATGTATACAGTTAAATTAACACTACTGTGTGACATATAACTGTATAGTTAAGTTAACACCACAGTGCGTCATCTTACTATACAATAAGTTAATGCTGCAGTGTGACATATAACTAACTGTACAGTTCGTCATCTTACTATGTATACAGTTAAATTAACACTACTGTGTGACATATAACTGTATAGTTAAGTTAACACCACAGTGCGTCATCTTACTATACAATAAGTTAATGCTGCAGTGTGACATATAACTAACTGTACAGTTCGTCATCTTACTATGTATACAGTTAAATTAACACTACTGTGTGACATATAACTGTATAGTTAAGTTAACACCACAGTGCGTCATCTTACTATACAGTAAGTTAATGCTGCAGTGTGACATATAACTAACTGTACAGTTCGTCATCTTACTATGTATACAGTTAAATTAACACTACTGTGTGACATATAACTGTATAGTTAAGTTAACACCACAGTGCGTCATCTTACTATACAGTAAGTTAATGCTGCAGTGTGACATATAACTAACTGTACAGTTCGTCATCTTACTACATATACAGTTAAATTAACACTACTGTGTGACATATAACTGTATAGTTAAGTTAACACCACAGTGCGTCATCTTACTATACAGTAAGTTAATGCTGCAGTGTGACATATAACTAACTGTACAGTTCGTCATCTTACTACATATACAGTTAAATTAACACTACTGTGTGACATATAACTGTATAGTTAAGTTAACACCACAGTGCGTCATCTTACTATACAGTAAGTTAATGCTGCAGTGTGACATATAACTAACTGTACAGTTCGTCATCTTACTATGTATACAGTTAAATTAACACTACTGTGTGACATATAACTGTATAGTTAAGTTAACACCACAGTGCGTCATCTTACTATACAGTAAGTTAATGCTGCAGTGTGACATATAACTAACTGTACAGTTCGTCATCTTACTACATATACAGTTAAATTAACACTACTGTGTGACATATAACTGTATAGTTAAGTTAACACCACAGTGCGTCATCTTACTATACAGTAAGTTAATGCTGCAGTGTGACATATAACTAACTGTACAGTTCGTCATCTTACTACATATACAGTTAAATTAACACTACTGTGTGACATATAACTGTATAGTTAAGTTAACACCACAGTGCGTCATCTTACTATACAGTAAGTTAATGCTGCAGTGTGACATATAACTAACTGTACAGTTCGTCATCTTACTATGTATACAGTTAAATTAACACTACTGTGTGACATATAACTGTATAGTTAAGTTAACACCACAGTGCGTCATCTTACTATACAGTAAGTTAATGCTGCAGTGTGACATATAACTAACTGTACAGTTCGTCATCTTACTATGTATACAGTTAAATTAACACTACTGTGTGACATATAACTGTATAGTTAAGTTAACACCACAGTGCGTCATCTTACTATACAGTAAGTTAATGCTGCAGTGTGACATATAACTAACTGTACAGTTCGTCATCTTACTATGTATACAGTTAAATTAACACTACTGTGTGACATATAACTGTATAGTTAAGTTAACACCACAGTGCGTCATCTTACTATACAGTAAGTTAATGCTGCAGTGTGACATATAACTAACTGTACAGTTCGTCATCTTACTATGTATACAGTTAAATTAACACTACTGTGTGACATATAACTGTATAGTTAAGTTAACACCACAGTGCGTCATCTTACTATACAGTAAGTTAATGCTGCAGTGTGACATATAACTAACTGTACAGTTCGTCATCTTACTATGTATACAGTTAAATTAACACTACTGTGTGACATATAACTGTATAGTTAAGTTAACACCACAGTGCGTCATCTTACTATACAGTAAGTTAATGCTGCAGTGTGACATATAACTAACTGTACAGTTCGTCATCTTACTATGTATACAGTTAAATTAACACTACTGTGTGACATATAACTGTATAGTTAAGTTAACACCACAGTGCGTCATCTTACTATACAGTAAGTTAATGCTGCAGTGTGACATATAACTAACTGTACAGTTCGTCATCTTACTATGTATACAGTTAAATTAACACTACTGTGTGACATATAACTGTATAGTTAAGTTAACACCACAGTGCGTCATCTTACTATACAGTAAGTTAATGCTGCAGTGTGACATATAACTAACTGTACAGTTCGTCATCTTACTATGTATACAGTTAAATTAACACTACTGTGTGACATATAACTGTATAGTTAAGTTAACACCACAGTGCGTCATCTTACTATACAGTAAGTTAATGCTGCAGTGTGACATATAACTAACTGTACAGTTCGTCATCTTACTATGTATACAGTTAAATTAACACTACTGTGTGACATATAACTGTATAGTTAAGTTAACACCACAGTGCGTCATCTTACTATACAGTAAGTTAATGCTGCAGTGTGACATATAACTAACTGTACAGTTCGTCATCTTACTATGTATACAGTTAAATTAACACTACTGTGTGACATAAAACTGTATAGTTAAGTTAACACCACAGTGCGTCATCTTACTATACAGTAAGTTAATGCTGCAGTGTGACATATAACTAACTGTACAGTTCGTCATCTTACTATGTATACAGTTAAATTAACACTACTGTGTGACATATAACTGTATAGTTAAGTTAACACCACAGTGCGTCATCTTACTATACAGTAAGTTAATGCTGCAGTGTGACATATAACTAACTGTACAGTTCGTCATCTTACTATGTATACAGTTAAATTAACACTACTGTGTGACATATAACTGTATAGTTAAGTTAACACCACAGTGCGTCATCTTACTATACAGTAAGTTAATGCTGCAGTGTGACATATAACTAACTGTACAGTTCGTCATCTTACTATGTATACAGTTAAATTAACACTACTGTGTGACATAAAACTGTATAGTTAAGTTAACACCACAGTGCGTCATCTTACTATACAGTAAGTTAATGCTGCAGTGTGACATATAACTAAATGTACAGTTCGTCATCTTACTATGTATACAGTTAAATTAACACTACTGTGTGACATATAACTGTATAGTTAAGTTAACACCACAGTGCGTCATCTTACTATACAGTAAGTTAATGCTGCAGTGTGACATATAACTAACTGTACAGTTCGTCATCTTACTATGTATACAGTTAAATTAACACTACTGTGTGACATATAACTGTATAGTTAAGTTAACACCACAGTGCGTCATCTTACTATACAGTAAGTTAATGCTGCAGTGTGACATATAACTAACTGTACAGTTCGTCATCTTACTATGTATACAGTTAAATTAACACTACTGTGTGACATATAACTGTATAGTTAAGTTAACACCACAGTGCGTCATCTTACTATACAGTAAGTTAATGCTGCAGTGTGACATATAACTAACTGTACAGTTCGTCATCTTACTATGTATACAGTTAAATTAACACTACTGTGTGACATATAACTGTATAGTTAAGTTAACACCACAGTGCGTCATCTTACTATACAGTAAGTTAATGCTGCAGTGTGACATATAACTAACTGTACAGTTCGTCATCTTACTATGTATACAGTTAAATTAACACTACTGTGTGACATATAACTGTATAGTTAAGTTAACACCACAGTGCGTCATCTTACTATACAGTAAGTTAATGCTGCAGTGTGACATATAACTAACTGTACAGTTCGTCATCTTACTATGTATACAGTTAAATAAGGAAGTTGAGTGAAAAATATTTTGACTTATAAAAAATATTTATTTTTCGGAATAACTTTATTGAGTAAAACCTCAAATTGTAATATTTAAATATTGAAGACAATATTAGTGAAAAAAAAATATGTTCATGTAGATCAAAAAATATCGATTCTAAATATATAAATATATTTCTATATTATTATTCTTAGAATTAGTTAAACGTTCTTGAAAAAGCATTCAATAGCAATAGACTGTATACGCTCCACGATTGGTCGAAAGAATTCTGACGTCACATGTGTCGTAACTTGTACGTACAACGGATCACTTATGGTGCATCTCTTTCTATTGCATGAGAGATGGTCGGTTTAGATGAGAGAGGTGTATAGGCCAAACGTTTATTTAAGTTTGTCAAATATATGTACGTATTTGTTGTTATTATTATATGAAATGGATTTCTAAAGATACATATTCGTATAGTGCTTTATAATAATATGTTGTTTATTGCATAACTTAGAAGTTTTTATTATTATACATGTCACATAACATGTGATACACTTCAGGCCGCCGGCCGCCCAGAAAAGTCCCACAGTGAACTGGGCTGTAAACCGTTATTTTACTTTTGGTCTTTACTTTTCTGCGCGGTGGTCCTGAATTCGCGCGGGGCAAGTCAACAAATAGCGATGACAATACCGTACCGGGCTTGAAAATCAAATATTCTAACTTAAAATATTAATTTAACTATGAAATCTTAATCAATTTTCTTTTTTTTTAATAAAATCAATTCTAATAGACGGTTACCATTGGTAAAAAAATTACTGGAATTCCTTATTGAAGAATTAATTTTTTTTTCCATACAAAATCTTTAAGCGACGTGGTTCTTACAGTTTGAATGACGTCACACCCACACCGCTCGGATTCCGCTCGTTTTGGCGGGCTTAATAAAATTCAAACTTTGAGAATTAATTTAACTATGAAAACAAACTTTAAAAAAAAAAAAAAAATACTCGTATTTAAGTTTGAATGCGAACATTGATAAAAAAAAATAAAAAAAATGGACTCAACTTCCTTATTAACACTACTGTGTGACATATAACTGTATAGTTAAGTTAACACCACAGTGCGTCATCTTACTATACAATAAGTTAATGCTGCAGTGTGACATATAACTAACTGTGCAGTGCGTCATCTAATTGAGGTGACGACTTGTCACTAATCACTTGCTACTACTAATCAAAGTGTAAATCGGCCTTTATTCACAGTAAAATAACCATCAACAAGAACCCGGTTTGCTTGGACTGTTGTCAGAAATGGCAAACAGCCAACTTTGCAATATTACTTACTTGTAGACGTCCGAGTGCTTCTTCTTCTCCTTGGCCTCGACGAGTCGGGTGACCTGCGCGAGTTTCTCTTCGCGCATGTGTCTCTTCTTCCGCAGGTCCTTCTTGCGGCGTTGCGCAGGCGGGTTGACCGCGCGGTAGTCTTGTCCGTCTCCCTCCGAGTCGGGCCCGTTTTCGTCCAGCCCCTGACGCAGCTCCTTCAAGTCTTCTTCCTGGGATATTAGACCACTAATTAATATATGAAACTGTTGGGAAGTGAGTTAGCTAAGAGCTTCACAGATGCACCCATAGAGGGCAGTGCAAAGAGCTTGTTTGGAAGTCCGTAAGATGGCAGCTAGTAGTCAGTAGTCGCTAGGGCCAGTTAGGCTGCTTCCAGAAAAACATGGTGTTTGCAGATCTCATTTAGCCAGCTCCTAGTTACGTCGACCATCGAAGTCACTCTTGTACTACGCGAAGTTTTAATAAATCCCTGATTTAATATAAAGAACTTATTCTCTAAAATCTCCTTCCACGACGAGTTGGAGAACTCTTTGTGGGAACACAACAACAACGTGAGAAATACAACAATACTACAGATAATACGTTAACTTTGCTATTTGTATAACTATCATGGTATTGCCAGTTATAAAAACAACCAAAAAAAATTCCAGTCTGTCTTTGCAGAAAGAGAAACAATAGCGCGTCCTGCTTCTACATGACAGACTGAGCAGATGGCGCTGTTTTACAAAAACAGCATGTTTGTCCAACAGGGTTCCATGATATTTCATCAAAACGAAAATTCAAACACACCTTTAAAAAGTGATATAGTCATTAAAAGTAATGAAACTAAAACTAGGTTTAACAGTTACCTATGTAATCTATTTAACATAATTTTTGTTTCATCACTTTTTGTAGGTGTTGAATTGTCATTTTGATGACATACCCGGTCAACGAACAACAGATTTAAAAAAAAATCAAGTTTTTACCTGTCATAGGTGAAACCTATATAATATAGGTATATAAAAACACACGCATATTCGAATGCAACTTTGTGTCAAAATTTCAAAGCAATCGGTGAAGAACTTTCGGAGATTGGAGATTTTGGACAAACAAACATTTTTATTTATATAGAAGATTATCGTTGCATACTTTATACAAGTTTCTATCCGGGACGATTTAATTATTTAGATTTGTAACACTTTAAAATTAATTAAATTAAATGACCGTGTAATTTTGAATATTGGAATTTTAAATACTTCTTTTTGTCAAAATGTTGTTTATTATTTGTAAAATGTAACTAATTAAATATAATTGTATATTTCCATATATTCAAAATTACTTCTTCAGACATACATTTTCGACTGAACAAGTAAATATGCGCAAATTAAATAAAATGTGTATTATGTGGTAAAAAGTGTATTTAAACCGAAAGAAAAACAGAAACGGTAAGTCGGCATTCCGGAATTCCAATCCCCTTCTATCTGCTGCCGCAACAGTATGGTATTATTACGCCAGCGTCTGGACGGTTTAGGCCCTCTGATTGGTCGCATTTAAATCGTTTGTTTCAGGTAAATTCCGCATAGGAAAATATTACGCATTCTAGGGTTCCTTGAAAACGTCAATCCCTGCTTTACCGGCCGCTGGAGTAGTTTCCCTATTGGCCGACAGAGCGCACCTATGGCGGCATAATAGCGAATTTCATTTGAAATATTCAATAACAAATACGTACAATTTCATTTATTCAAACTACTGTTTTAATACGCATTTAAAAAGAAAACAAACGTTTGATTCAACTTAGTGACAATAAACAACAACTCTTTGCATTTACGATTTTTAAAAATATTGATATTTAATATTATTTACGTAAATAATAAATTCGCATCATTTTGGCAGAAAACGGATATGAGGTTCGCGCATAATACGCGTTTGTTTGTAGGAAGTGTAGGAACTGCCAACCAAATAAAAAAACATGAAACAAAACCGGATGCTAAAAACGCTTCGTTGATTGTAAAATTAGCCAAGAAATCTCTAATCTGACATGTACTTATATGTATAATAAAAATATTGTAAAAGCAACAACCAACCCCGGACACACTGGGAAGATTCATTAATATGCTGCGGGTGGCCACACTGGACCGGCTGGAAGGGTAGCTAGGTTATCTACCCTTGGTTGGCGGTCTCTTCTCGACGCAATCTCTGACGAATACGGATCTCTTGATATCACCCGCCATTTGAAAAGTGTAAACATAAATAATACACGAATCTCCAAAAGTGTCCAAGACTTTGATTTATCGCTTTATAAATTCAGAAGTGGGATATATCCATAGAAATTGCGACAGTGACGTTTGTTTATTTTGGTGAAAGATTTACGCGCGAAATAGACGCTTTGTTATTGTTTGTGTTTTGGTTACTCGAATAAAAGTTACGATAGAGACGTTTTATTCAGTGGTAACATCCACGTGCGAAATTGACGCTTTATTGTCTAGTGATTTGTGTATACGAGAGAGACGTTAATTTAATTTGGAAAATTATATTCGTGCGCGGGAGTAAGGTGACGCTACCGCCGCCATTTTGTTTGTTGTGTTTACGTTTGGCGCGAAAAAATGTCCCGAAGCGAAAGCCGTAGCCCGAGCAATTCGGAAGACTCCATGGAGCCTTCGCGCGTGGTTTTCGAAAGACTACTCGAGACCAGACTCGAGGGCATGCTAGCCAAGTACTTCAGGGCTAGGGATGGGAGTTCCAGCTCCAGCCGTCAAGAGGGACCGAGTACTTCGTCGGCACGGAGCAGCGGCCCGACTGTGAAAGCGGAGATCATCCCTTTCTTCGATCCGGAGGACAAGGCAGTCACGGCAGTGTCATGGCTGCAGAAGATTGAGGTCCTGGGAAGGGTGCACGGGTGGGACGAGTACGCGAAAGCATGCTATATGCAGACACGGCTGCGTGGATCGGCCCGAAAGTGGTACGACCACTTAGATAACTATGAAATGTCGTGGCCCGAATGGAAGTTGTCGCTGGAGCGAGCCTTCCCACGGCATATTGAGTACGCCGACATGATGGAGGAGTTGATGCAGAGGAGGAAGCTTGGTGATGAAACTATGACGCATTACTACCACGAGAAGCGGATGATGGTGAAAAGGTGCCGGTTAGACGATGAGGCGGCTATCTCCCTCATCATACGGGGTCTGCCCTTGGAGCTTCAGCCGCATGCCTGAAGCTTCAGATGCACTACCCCCGAGGAGCTGTATGTGGGATTCCTGGCGTCCCAGGAAAACTACAAAGCCCCCGAAGGCAGTTCTTCCTCAAGATCTGACAGGGCCACTGTGCGTGCCCCACCAGCATCGCAGCCTCATCGCTATGGGAAGCAGGGGCGTAGGCGTGACCAGCGGGATGGCGCCAAGGCAGACAAGGCTTGTTTCCGGTGCCGTAAGCAGGGCCATTATGCAGCCAACTGCATGAAGAAGACGGAGGATTGCCCGCACTGTGGCAAGAGTGGACACCTGCCTGCCAGGTGTTACAAGCGGCCCAAGCATCAGGAGAAGGCCAATGTTAACATCCTTAAGCTAGCAGGCAGGAATGATGTTTTCGATAAGGAGGTAAAGGTAAACGGGTTGACTTTCCGTGCATACATAGACACGGGAAGCCAATCCAACATTGTATCTGAAAAAGCCTGCAGGCAATTGAATTTAACATTGGAGCATTCTGGAACAATGTTGAAAGGTTTTACAGGTGGGTCAGTAATGGCACAAGGTGTGGTAGAATTTATTCTCGAGGTGGACGGTTTGAGTCTGGTCACCTCAGCACTTGTTACCGACTGTATTATGGGCAGCATCGATATTTTAATTGGACAGCCCTTTATTTCACAGATTGGAATTGCCATGATTGTAAGTGATGGACAGGCGATTTTTAGAAAAGAGGTAGAAGCTAACCCTGTACAAACTATAGATCTTGCAATAATTGATGATAAGTCATTCCAGGTGGTATGTGCCGGAGATGTTACTATCTCACCATCAACCACGGAGGTGGTTAAGGTGAGCGTTGCAGGAGCAGAGCTCGGAGAGAGTTACTCCACGGCCCCGCGCTGTTTTGAACTGGGAGCCACCACCTTCATGCTGCCAGCTACATTTTTGGGTGCCAACGGAGTGATGAAGGTTCACAACCTTGGGCGAGAAGCCTTAAGGTGGAAGAAGGGCGAGCTCATTACTCGGGCTGTACGGAGCACTGAAGCCCCAGCAGGTCAGGCTCACAGCCGAGGAGAAGTAAGTGACAACCTTATTTGTTTAATGGAGACATCAGATCTGCAGGTGGGGGACATTAGCGAAGCGGAGAAGCGGGACCTACTGCAGGTGCTTCGTGAGTTTGAATTTTGTTTTGCTAATTCCACCAATGACCTAGGTTGCACCAATCTGGGAGAGATGACTATTAAAACTACTACCGACCAACCGATCCATTACAAGCCATATAGGCTGGCCTTTGCAGAGCGGAAGGTAGTACAGGAGAAGATTGATGATCTCTTGGCTAGTGGTATAATCCGAGAGTCGGATTCAGATTATGCTAGTCCTGTGATTCTCGTTAGGAAAAAGGACGGAGACTTTAGGATGTGCGTTGATTATCGAGCACTTAATGCAATTACTATTAAGGATAGATTTCCATTGCCGCATATTGATGACCAAGTATGTAAACTGGCAGGGAAAATCTATTTTACCAGCTTAGATTTAGCTCAAGGCTATCATCAGGTACCGATGGCTGAGGATTCTATCAGGAAAACTGCGTTTGTGACACCAGACGGACAGTTTGAGTATTTGCGAATGAGCTATGGATTAGCTAATGCGCCCTCCGCATTTATGCGCATTATTAAGAAGGCTTTAGCGAGAATACCAGGAGATGACATTCTGGTGTTCATGGATGATATACTGATACCATCTAGATCAGTTCCCGAAGGGATAGCCAGACTTAAAACGGTTTTGAGTCTATTAGCAGAAGCTGATCTTCGAGTCAACCTGAGTAAATGTTCTTTCCTGCAAACTAAAATTACTTATCTGGGACACGAGGTGTCCGATAAAGGCATTGCACCAGGCAATATCAAAATTGATGCAGTCCAGAACTTTAGACAGCCTAGTAATATTCATGAAATTAGGCAATTTATGGGATTGGCCAGCTATTTCAGAAAATTCATTAAAGGTTTTGCTACAATAGGTCGCCCGTTGACTGAGTTGACAAAGAAGGGTGTCGAGTGGAAATGGGAAGAGTCCCAGATACACGCATTTGAAACCCTAAAGGAGAAGTTAGTTAGTCGCCCTGTTCTAGCCATATATGATAGAGAACTGGAGACAGAACTGCACACAGATGCCAGTAAACTTGGATTAGGTGGAATTCTGATGCAGAAGCAGAGCGACGGTGAAATAAAACCAGTAGCTTATTTCAGTCGGGTGACTTCGAAGGAAGAAGAATTCTATCACAGCTATGAGTTGGAGACTTTAGCTGTTGTTGAATCTGTAAAAAGGTTCCGCATCTATTTGTTTGGAATAAATTTTACTGTTGTGACAGATTGCACTGCCGTAAGGGCAACGCTGGTTAAAAAGGATATGATTCCTAGGATAGCTAGATGGTGGCTCACCATACAGGAGTACGACATGAATGTAGTATATCGTCCTGGTGACCGTATGAAGCATGTAGATGCTTTGAGTCGCAACCCATCACCTCTTGAGGTGAATGTTTCAATGGTGGAAACGGATGATTGGTTACTTTCATTGCAACTTCAGGACCAAAAGATTATATCTATCGTAGAGCAGCTTAAGAGTGGCAAGGCTAATAAGGACTTGACAAACGATTTCTGCATCAGAAATGATAGGTTGTACCGGAAAACGTTGGCGGGTGAACGAGTGATGGTCCCGAATAATGCTAAATGGATGTCGGTAAGGAAATATCATGATGACATTGGTCATCCAGGTTTCGAACGGTGTGAGAAACAGATCAAGAGTGAAGTTTGGTTCCCCAAGATGACCCGTTTCATCAGGAAGTATGTGGCCGCATGCATAAATTGTGCATTTGCTAAGGGCCAGTACGGGAAAAGGGAAGGTATGCTTAACGCTATACCGAAGCCCGACAGATCGATGCACACTCTGCATATAGACCACCTTGGACCATTTTCTAAAAGCAAGTCAGGAAATAGCTATTTACTGGTGGCTACAGATGCTTTCTCTAAGTTTGTGTTTGCGTTTCCATCGAGAACACTAAATTCAATGGAGACGGTTAGAAAGTTGAATGAAATGTTCAGTATATTTGGAGTACCTACTAGAGTTATCTCTGATAGAGGTTTGGCTTTTAATAGCAGAAGATTTAAGCAATTTTCTGTAGAAAAGCAGTTCAAACACATCTTAACTGCAGTTGCTACCCCCCGAGCAAATGGGCAGGTTGAGAGGACTAACAGGACATTGCTGGAGGCGATGCGTGCTATGGATGCAGATCCAAATCTATGGGATGTAGGATTACCTGAGATCATCTGGGGTATTAATAATACCGTCAATGCCAGTACTAGGTTTACCCCATTTCAGTTGATGTTTGGTCACAAGAACAGTGTTCTTGCTGACACGCAGGAGGATGTCAGTGTAGAACATCTCTCCAGGGAGGCGCAGGTAGCTGAGTGTCGTGAGGCGGCTCAGCGTAATATGGCAGTAGCTGCTGAAAGGATGAAAGCGCAGTACGACAAAAGGCGAAAGGTAGCACGCAAATACGGAAAAGGAGACCTTGTCTTGTGGAAAGAAGGTGTGGTTTGAGGAGGAGCAGGGATCAACCACAAAACTGACCCCCTCTACAGTGGACCTTACAAGGTAACTCAAGTACTTCCACATATTGACCGCTATGAGATTAGCAGTGTCAAGGGTATGCGTGGCTATAAGAAGTTCACCGCCATGGTTGCCGCTGATGCGCTGAGGCCCTACAAGGGAGCACCTGGAAACTCTGATGAGTCTGACAGCCAGGATAGTGAGGTAGGTCGAGATGATCTACTGGATTTACTGGAGAGCTGAGTCTCACCAAGATCGGCACGTTGCAAGGTTAATTGTGGATTAAACTTGCTAACGGTGCATGAGTGACTGTGTGTCACTGGGTAGTCGTTGGACTGCTGGAAGTATTACAGTTTGGCAGATGAGATGCTGGTCTCAGTCTTTAAAAATAACTGTGTGTATTTGCATCCTAGTGGTGTGGCGGATTTGTTCAGTAGAAACAATCCGAATAATTGGGTACGCTCAGTAGAAGCTATCCGGGATTTGTTCAGTAGAAACAATCCGAATAATTGGGTACGCTCAGTAGAAGCTATCCGGGATAGTTCAGTAGAAACTATCCGAATAATTGGGTACGCTCAGTAGAAGCTATCCGGGATTGGTTCAGTAGAAACAATCCGAATAATTGGGTACGCTCAGTAGAAGCTATCCGGGATTGTTCAGTAGAAACAATCCGAATAATTGGGTACGCTCAGTAGAAGCTATCCGGGATTGTTCAGTAGAAACAATCCGAATAATTGGGTACGCTCAGTAGAAGCTATCCGGGATTCGTTCAGTAGAAACGATCCGAATAATTGGGTACGCTCAGTAGAAGCTATCCGGGATAGTTCAGTAGAAACTATCCGTGTGACTGAATATGCTCGGTAGAAGCTATTCATGTGGTGATACATCATGAAGGTATGAGATATGTCTGGTAGAGACTATCTGTTTTTAAATTCGTCTGTGTGGATGAATTGAAAAGTAACTTTGATGATACTGTTCAGACAACCGAGAGTTGGTTGCTTATGTGATTTAATGCTTGTAACTAATATGTTTTTTTTTCACTTTGTGAGGTCACAATGGAGAGGCAGGATGGTCGAGTGTAAAAGCAACAACCAACCCCGGACACACTGGGAAGATTCATTAATATGCTGCGGGTGGCCACACTGGACCGGCTGGAAGGGTAGCTAGGTTATCTACCCTTGGTTGGCGGTCTCTTCTCGACGCAATCTCTGACGAATACGGATCTCTTGATATCACCCGCCATTTGAAAAGTGTAAACATAAATAATACACGAATCTCCAAAAGTGTCCAAGACTTTGATTTATCGCTTTATAATATATATTTTTTTTAATTCTATCTATTCTTTCGATATGGGCTTGGTATAAAATTTTGAAAAATTTTGAAAATTTTTTACATGTCGATGTGATTTATACAGACTTCGAAAAAGCATTTGATAAAGTCGACCATGATATTTTACTAATAAAATTGAGTGACATCGGATTCTCTCAGGATTTTCTCGCTTTCGTAGCTAGCTACTTACACAATCGTCGTCAGTATGTCAGTTACGGACACCAGTTCTCTCACGAATACAAAACTAACTCCGGGATTCCCCAGGGATCGAATCTAGGACCCCTCCTCTTTCTTTTATTCATTAATGATATAGGCAAGACCATTAACCGCTCAAAATATCTACTCTTTGCTGACGATATCAAACTTTTCAGAGCTATCAAAAGTTGTATCGATTCCATTCTCCTGCAGAATGATCTTGATTCTCTTGTCAAATGGTCGGAATTAAATAAATTACCCTTCAGCATCCAGAAATGCAGTGTAGTTACATTTACAAGATCCAAAGATACATTTCTATTCCCTTATCACATTAATAAAAGTATATTAACATGCAAAAACGAGATTCGTGACCTTGGGGTGATCTTCGAAGCAAATCTCTCTTTCAAATCCCACATATATGACATTGTCTCCCGCGCCAACAAAATGCTTGGATTTGTTCTTCGTAATGCGAGATCATTTACTAATGGAATTGCAATACGGAGAACATATGAAGCACTTGTCCGCAGTATCCTGGAATACAGCTCCATTATTTGGGCCCCTTCTGAACAAAATCATATCTTAGAAATAGAAAAAGTACAAAAAAGGTTTATGTGTTACCTGTATATGAGGGAATATACATACTATCCATTCCTGTATCCATCCTTGTTCTTAACAGGAATGCTCGATTTCAATACATTAGAAGCCCGCAGAAAAATATTTTTAGGCAAACACTTTTTTAAGTTAATCTCTGGTAGAATACATAATCCGCCTATGTTGAAAGAGGTTAACTTTTATGTCCCTAACAATTATACTCGAGGGAGATCCCATGCACTCTTATATGCTCCGAAAGCGAGGACTTCTGCCTATCAGAACGCGCCAATACACAGAGCGACTCAACTGCTTAACGATTCTGCATTAGCCATCGACATTTTCAATGTCACCTACAGACAATTCAGTAACTATCTTATAACGCATGTGACAAAATAGTAAAACTGCCTGTGTAAACCTTTTAATTTGTAATCTTCTCCATGATATATTGGTGTATAACCGTTTCATGGAGAACATGAAAAAATAAATAAATAAATAAAGGAGTCCAGATCGGTGTACAGTGTTTCAGGTGCAGGCGAATATATCAGGTGTAAAGGGAATATAGAGTGTTTATGTCGTGGAAGGGTTTTGCTAAGCCAATTATAAATCCCAGCATTTTATTGGCTTTGTTAATGATGTCATTAACAAAGGCGGGCTAGAGCAGAGAGAGAACTGCTTAGATTAATAAAAATCAGGAAAATTTCATATCTGGGTCATGTACTTCGAGGGGAGAAGTATTGTAACGGAGAAAACTACAAACCCCGGACTGAGATCGATTCTTCAAGATATCGATCGATGAGAGACATCCTTATTGCTACCCGTGAGCTGCGCAGCACATTGCGCAGAGAAGAGGAGAATCATTCAGTCTCCAGCCAGTCAGATTTTGGGAGCGGAGCAGACTACTTGTGACTTGCGGAACCATCGGCGACCAGTACCACAACATGGCGGGTTGGAAGAAACTTTCACGTAAATCATCATTTAACTTTAGATAGTTTTTCGGGTTATCTTTATCCTTTTGAATCTTTTTATTTCTAGAAGAAATAAATGGCGCCCTTTATATAATTAACCTCTTAACTTTTATGATGACTTTCATTTATAAAATTCAACATGCAGATGCTCTTCGAGTCCTGCACACGGCCCTGAGAATCCTTTAGTTTAAAAAAATAGAGTCTCCTCTGCTACTTCATTAATGAACCTAATATTGTACTAGCTTCCATTCTGAATAAACGATTATTTGTTAAACTCATCCTTCTTTAATTTACAGTTGATTGAATATGTTTTTATTTCAGAATACACACAATCCATATTTGATTTACGTTTTTATTAGTGTTGCTCTTGGGCATAACTAATCATGAATTTATCCTTATAAATCGTAACAAATCAAAATTATCTTTCCTTATAAAATTGTTACAATGGCGCCTGCAACGTGTGTATATCGGTTGAATTTTTTTTGTAAATTTTTCATTTTGAATGTCATCTTTTTCACCCTAGTAGGTAGAATTTTTTTTTTAGACACGTGTTTTTAATATCATTTTGGTCGTGTTTAAAGTTTTTTTTTCAACGTTGTGGTTTGGTTCACCGATGATTTCGTAAGTTCACACTTTTTCTTCTTCTTAGTTTAAAATTTATTTTATTTTGGTTCCCGCTTTCAAATCTGAACTCATCTTGTGTGCCTCTAGCTATATCTTGAGTATTTACTCATTATTTACCACGTTTTATACGTAGCTTTTTAAAATCCTAACGAGATAATGGTTATTGTGTGCTAATTTGTTTTATTTTGTCCTAACAGAGTATTTAGGTACATATTTCATCGTTCACGAATGGCGCTAGAAATGATCATTTTTTTTTTTTTTTTTTTTTTTTATAGTGAATACCTCACAAGAGTCCCAACTGCTCCCGTCTGGAGCCAGTGAGACTATGGCATCCCCAATTGGGGGATGTTGTGAGGCTGAAGGTAAGTGGGGAAGGGAAAGAGGAAGGTGGGGGAGTACCTGGCTATTCAGATCTAGTCACTAAACACGGCTAAAGCCATTTGGAGCAACGTTTCAATTCTGAATGGTGGTCTTACACCAGGGCGATACTGGTAGTATCTTCCACTCTGATCGGACATCATGATGCGGACAGTAGTTCTTCGCATCTCATTTTTTAAAAAATACGGAGTAAGTTATTTATTTAACCTCTACTATAACTTTAACATCATGCGATTGTTAATTTTTCTTTGAATTTCAGTGAATGAAACTATATTATAGGTTCCTTAATTTCCGTAATTGTATTATTTCGAAATATTATAGCAACCTTATTGATCCGTAATTTCCTTTCAATAATAACCTTTTTTTTTCACCTTATAAAGTTAATATTACGTTTTAAGTCATGTGGATGATTGTTACATAAAAGTGTTCAACTCTTAGTAAACCATTTACACATATTATTGTGTTCTTAAATTATAAAAATATAGTTACAAAGATTTATGATTTTTAAATTTGGAATTTTATTGTCACTTTCAATATACTTTAACATAATATATTTTTTCTAATTCCTGTATTTTAAAATTAAAATGTTGCATTTGTTTTTACTCAATAATCAAATACACAAAACATGCTTTTCAGAGTAAATGCTGTTTCAACATTGGATAAATGCTTCAGGACTAGGAGCGAGACGTCACACCTGCCTGATCTGCGTTTTCCTTTGCTGTCGGCAAATTGCTTTTTGAAGGTTTTTTTTTATAATTTATTTAGTTTTTTAACTTTTAATATACAAGATAGGACCATTAATATTCAATGCTCATATTTTGTTTATTATGGGAAAAGGGTTTTCAACAAACAGGGAATGTTTTAAATCTTTTTTCAACGAGCTCAGTTGGAACTAAATTTTTTATAGGTTAATTTTTATTTGTCGGCAATTGTTTTCAAGTAATTCTGAATTTCCATTCTTTCAATTCATACAAGGTTCTGTTTTTTTAATTAATTATTAAACAAAACATAATTTTTCACGTACGACCATATTTTTTTAGTTTTTGTATGCTTGTCCAGGAAAATAGTTTTTACAGGTTAATAGTCATTGTGTTAAGGCGTATAATACAATTTTTATGACCTTAATTAATTTAAAATATCAAATCTATAAGTTTTACAGGAATTTCCATTCTAAACATTCATTAAACAAGATATTTTACAGAAGGTTTTACCCTTTTTTACCTTTTTCTTTGTAATTTGGGTTTTGGATTTTTTTATATTCAATATTGTTTATACGATATACTTTGCAATCGTTTTAATCTTTACATTTAGCTTAAAGGTTATTGCCGTGTAATTTGTTCTTATTCAATAGATACTATTTGAAAAGAATTTATTTCAATAACTTCCACATGACTATAATAATAATAATAATAATAATAATAATTTTTATTCCAGGATGTGGGGAGGTTAGTGCAATCCCACACGTCCCATATATGTATACATATTTTTTGTACAGTAGGTATTTGAAATTGAAAAAAATATATGACAGAAAATAAATTAACAACAAAGTAATTAACAACTATGCAGGGCGTGGTCTTGAGTGAGCTTGGGCCCAGCGCTCACTCAGTAGTGGCGCTTGGTGCTGGTAGGCTGCGGTCACCAACGTATTGGCGGAGGCCATTAGCCGCATCCTGGCTCCAGTAACCCGGTGTCTCATCAGACCGGCAAATCCATTCAGTCCTAGTTCCGTGAACATTGTCGATGCGCTGCTGTATCTTCGGTATCCAAATATGATTCTACAGGCGTCATTATATTACATTATACTATAATTATCATAATTTCGTTTTAACGTTATCCGTAAATATCGTTTTAAATGTAGAAAATTACTACAAATTTGATCATTTTAAGAAACAATAATTTCTTTGATACTATTCTTATAATTGGCACAGAGTACTTTATTCTCAGGCACTATTAAGGACATTATCTTGTCACCTTTTTTCAAACGTATCATGCTAATACGCATGAGGTCACTTGCAACACATGGTTGTTGGGTGCAAAATTTTCATGTCATTGTTGCATGAAAAGTTTCTTTTTATCTTTAAATTCACTTTATGTTTTGGTGGACGACATTTCTATTTGCCGCCATGAATGGGAACTGTCCATCCTCCATTTGTGTTTGTTTTGTGATGTCATGTTAATGTCATGTACTGTCATGTTTTGTCAATCTAGTGGAAACAGTTACAAGTTGTTACAACCGCTGAGAACTGTTATTATCCCACATATACACGAGTCTTGTGATAGGCTTTGTTTTGTATGCATTGTTGATATGCGATAGTACGATATTGTACTTTCAGGTTTGATTCCTGTCCTTTTTATCATTAGTCCATGGGGACCCTGTCACTGAAGAGTTTTGAGGTTACGGGGAGGCCATGTACTATTTGATATTGTTTTGATACTATTTGATAGTGTGAAATCTTGGTAGAAGTTTTATTTACGTTCATATGCGCGTACTAAATACGAACGTCACGTTGTATTTTTTTTATATTGATTAGGTTTACCTTCTCTTTATGAGGATCTGAGGTACAAAACCATCAATACTAAATTAATCAGACTTTCTGAGTAATTTTCTGATTACCAAAAAGTAATTTTGTTTTTCGTATTAACTGTTAACCTTCGGGGTTCTGTTTTAACAAGTTGGCAAAATAAACGGTACTGAGTTTTTTGTATTAATTTTGCATCGCAAATTAATAATCTTGTACCTGAGTAAATTAATGTTTTTTGTTGAATGTTATATGTTGTGCGTTCATTTAACTCCTTCTGCAAATATCCTTACAATTCTGATATTTGCATAATGAATTAGTTTGTTGTTTTATGGGGGGTTTTTTTTTTTTCGCATTGAATTTTGTTTTGGATATCTACACAAATATCTTAAATTCTTAAAATAGTTTATTCTATTTGAACTTTTGTTTGGTTTTAAAACACTAGTACTAGTAATATTTTATTAAATTCTTCCGAATTTTTACAGAGCTGACATCTATCGGATGTTTTTAAAAGTTGTTATTTAATATCGATTTATTTATTTTTCAATTGGTTTTGTCTTAGATCTATTGATTGGGTTTGGGTCCTTGATATCAATATGCTTGCAGGATAATTCACTAGATGGTGTTAATTCTAACAAAACATTTTAATAAATAAATTTTCTTTTGAATTTAATTTAAAAAAAAAAAAAAAAACTTAAAAATATTGTTTCTCCAGGTTTACATTCTGTTACTAGAATTTTTGTCATTTTGCTACATTATAGTAAAAGGGCTGCTGTGTTTTCCTTTTGAAAGGCTTTTCGGTTTTCAACATTCTATGAAATTTTTTTTTTTCTGTATAATCTTGTTTTTTGTTGGTTAACCCGTTAGGTAGATAATTATTTAGGGAAAAGAAATTGACTTGCTCACCCTGAAGAAGCGGAACTGGCTGCTCAAAAATATCTGCTAACAAGACAAGATTTTTATATTTTCACCATCATCTTTGGAAGTCTTCATGGTTTGGGACTGCTGCTGCTGCTTACAGAACAATTTCAAGCTAATATTCCCTGTTTTCATCGTAGTTGGTCTACTAGTTTAACTGCTTCAATTTGGAGGATGGAAATCTCAACATTTGTAATTATACACATCTATTGAAGCAAAACTATGACGCCTGAGGGTTCCTCTACACCACCAACACCAGGAAGAAATCTAATGCAGTCATGTGCTTCGGAGCCAGGTGGTCCGTTCTTTTCTTTGGTGGAGGGGTAATGTAACGGAGAAAACTACAAACCCCGGACTGAGATCGATTCTTCAAGATATCGATCGATGAGAGACATCCTTATTGCTACCCGTGAGCTGCGCAGCACATTGCGCAGAGAAGAGGAGAATCATTCAGTCTCCAGCCAGTCAGATTTTGGGAGCGGAGCAGACTACTTGTGACTTGCGGAACCATCGGCGACCAGTACCACAACATGGCGGGTTGGAAGAAACTTTCACGTAAATCATCATTTAACTTTAGATAGTTTTTCGGGTTATCTTTATCCTTTTGAATCTTTTTATTTCTAGAAGAAATAAATGGCGCCCTTTATATAATTAACCTCTTAACTTTTATGATGACTTTCATTTATAAAATTCAACATGCAGATGCTCTTCGAGTCCTGCACACGGCCCTGAGAATCCTTTAGTTTAAAAAAATAGAGTCTCCTCTGATACTTCATTAATGAACCTAATATTGTACTAGCTTCCATTCTGAATAAACGATTATTTGTTAAACTCATCCTTCTTTAATTTACAGTTGATTGAATATGTTTTTATTTCAGAATACACACAATCCATATTTGATTTACGTTTTTATTAGTGTTGCTCTTGGGCATAACTAATCATGAATTTATCCTTATAAATCGTAACAAATCATAATTATCCTTTCTTATAAAAATTGTTACAGTATCACTTGCTCCAGTTAATATTGAAAGGCAAGATAGAGGGTCGCAGAGGGCCTGGTAGGAGACAAATGTCTTGGCTGCGAAATATACGAGAGTGGACCGGCATTAGAAGTGTGGAGGAGCTATTTCCGGGCAGCGCAAGACAAAGAGACATTTTCCAGAGTGATCGCCAAAGTCGGGGGGACCTGATACGGCACATAAAGAAGAAGAAGAAGAATGATGTCATCGTCTCTAATAATATAGATCGAATTTTAGATTTAGTGTTTTCCAACCATCACCTTGAAATTCAAATTGCTTCACATGTGCTATCTAAAGTTGACTCCTATCATCCTCCCATTGAATTCGATTTTCTAATATCTAAATACAGACCCCTACCCACCAACCCAGATCACATCAAATATAACTTCAAAAAAACGGACTACACTAAATGCAATGAAATGCTATCACTAAATAACTGGAACGATCTTAATACTCTGAATTGTAATGACTCCCTACTACATTTTTATAACCTATTATGGCTATCAATTGAAAAACACACTCCGCGCTTAAGAAACAGCAACAAAAGGTTTCCAATTTGGTTCAGCAGTGCTTTGATCCACCAACTCAGAGAAAAAGAAAAGTTTAGAAAGAAGTGGAAAAAATACAAAAATCAATGTGACTATGACAGTTTTTCCATCTTGAGGGCTAGAGTAAAATTATCCATACGTTCCTGCCTTAAAGCCTATGTAGATTCAATAGAAAATTCTCTCCCTAACAGTATCAAAAATCTGTCAACCCTCATTAAATCGAAAAGAGTTTCTAATTCTCTCCCAAAAATCATGCATCTCCACGACAAATCAGCAACAAATGGCAAAGAAACATGCGAACTCTTTTCTACTTACTTCTCTTCTGTATTTAGCTCACCATCTAATTCTAAAAGTGACTCTAAACTTTCTTTCCCACTCTATAATTATCCACTATCTCATATCAAAATAACCCTAGACGAGGTCAAGGTGAAATTGAACACTCTCGATATCAATAAGGGTTCCGGTCCAGATGGTATTCCTCCACTATTCATTCGAAATTGTGCAGATCAACTTGCAGCACCTTTACACAAATTATTCGTCAAAAGTCTGAACGAAGGGGTATTTCCAGATCTGTGGAAAGTTGCCCACGTCATTCCGATCCATAAGTCTGGCAGTAAAAACGATGTAAAGAACTACCGTCCTATCAGCCTTTTATCTTGTTTTGGCAAAATATTTGAGTCCATTGTATATAAAGACATATTTAATCACGTAACACACATACTTAGCCCTTTCCAACATGGCTTTGTAGCTAAACGATCCACAAACACTAATTTAATCGAGTATATGGACTTTCTGTGTAAATCAATGAATAAAAAAACACAAGTAGATGCCGTATACACCGATTTCAGTAAGGCTTTCGACAAAGTTAGTCACCCTATCTTAATGAATAAACTGGATAAAATCGGCATACACGGAAATCTGCTTCGTTGGTTAGAATCATATTTATCAAATAGAAGTCAATTAGTTACTGTTAACGGCTTTAACTCTTCCCCAATATTAGTCACGTCGGGCGTTCCACAAGGATCACACCTTGGACCCTTGCTTTTTTTAATCTTCATTAACGACCTTACATGTAAACTCCACTGTAATTTTTCTCTATACGCTGACGACCTCAAGATATATAAAGCAATTAAATCTATGGAAGATTGTGAACTCTTACAACAAGACCTTAACACATTATCTGCCTGGTGTATTGACAATGAAATGGAATTGAATATATCTAAGTGTAAAGTTATAAATTTCACCAAGAACACCAACAAAACTCTATACTCATATAGCTTATGTGGTCACAATCTGGAAACAGTTGAATCAATCAAAGATTTAGGAATTATATTCGACAACAAACTAACGTTCAACCAACACATAGAATACATTGTAAATAAATCAAATAAAGTACTAGGTTTTATTGTAAGATCAACTAAACTGTTCAAGAACTCTAATAGCCTAATAATTCTATTCAATTCGTTAATCCGTAGTGTTCTTGAGTACGGGTCAACAGTCTGGAATCCACATTACATTACACAGGTATCCAGACTTGAATCTGTCCAAAGAAAATTTACACGGATTTTGTCCTATCGATCAGGTGTCTACCATCTTCTAAATGGGTATGAACAAAGACTTACATATTTCAAACTAGAGAGTTTAGTTAAAAGACGAAATATAAATGACCTCTTAATGCTTTACAAAATTGTGAATAATCGTGTAAATAGTAACTTAGTCAATCAAATCAATTTTTACGCCAGGCCCAAATATACTAGAAATATGAACATATTTTGGACCGAAATCTTTGCCAATAACACTGGATATTTTAATCCTATGTCTAGAATGTCTCGATCATACAATGATCTTGCTAAAACACACTCTGTCGTAGATATTTTTGCAAATAATTTAACTTGTTTCAAGAAATATCTCCACGATTTCTGTACTTAGATAAAAAAAAAAAAAATAAAAAAAATAAAAAATAATAAAATAAAATAAAATAAAAATAAATAAATAAAAAAAATTGCTTAGTGGTTTAGAATTTTTTTTTAACATGTACTCTTTAAATTTTTCTCCTTATTATGTGCTTCAATCATTGTAATTAAGTTTTAAGTTTTGTATATAAATACTGTCATTGTTTTACATATTTGCTTATGTGAATGTGCAAATGTGATTGCTGCAGACACATTAGTCTAGGGATATTTATAATTGTATTTTCTTTATTTTGTAATCCATAATTAATGTTTTTATAAATATCCTGTTTGTGTCTCGAATAAATAAATAAAAATAAATAAAAAATCAGTGTGTTGGATAAAATGGCTGCCTGGACGCCCTCGATTTAACGAGCTTAATTAATTTGCGTATACCTACCCGTGATACCCGTTTAAAAGCTCTATATTTTGTTACCAAATCTGCCAATAATTACTTTGTAAACTCTCCAATTCAAAGGCTTCATACACTTGGAAACAAATATAGTTCAATCGATGTCTATCATTTCCAATCGGTTTCCAAATTTAAAACTAATATATTAGAACTTTTATAATAAAACAATAAACATCTAGCTATTGCACTTCTTATTGAATTATTTCCTCAAGATTGACACAATAATAGGTGTAGTCTTCTTGCAATTACTACAACTGCATTATTATTTCACATGTAATTACTGTAATCATTTAGCAAAAATGTTATTTTTATTTATTTATCAATTTACGAACTGGCTGGCTTATGCAGCCCGCTAGTTCGTGAATAGATAATTGAATGAATGAATATATATATACACTAGCTTTTATGTGTCGCATACATATTATGTTAATACAACTACTACCTACTATGTACATATAAACTTAACAATTTTCGTCTTTATACCTTAGAAGTAGGCATATTCTTATTTTCTTACAACAGGCTTATACCTACCAACTATCATGTTTACATTTGCTTTTTGCTTGCTTTTATATGTCAAATGGTGAAGGTTATATTACTTCTTTTACTATTCTATATTTATAATCTTCACATTATTTTTTATATAAACTATGTAAAATGTGTATGTAAAATGGCAGACCGAACGCCCTCGATTTAACAGGCCACGACAACCTGTCAAACGCTCTATATTTTGTTAACAATACCGCCAATAATTATTTCGTTAACTTTCTAATTCAAAGGCCTCATACACTATGTGTCGTATGATATCATGTTACTTCTGCCACTACCTAGTATGTACTTATAAACATTAAATTTCTTTTTAACTAATTTACGTTTTTTTTTATGAACTATGTATGTAAAAGCCCAATGGGCGTATAAATAAATAGATTAATACAAAAACGCCTCAAATAGCAACACTCAACTTCAAGATGACCTCAAACCTCCCAACAGCAGCCGCCATACGTCCAAGAAACCCTTCTGCACTGGAAGGCGAAACTCTGCTTCTATCACGATACTCCTCTCTGCAGTCGGCCAGTCAGTGGCGGACTTTGGACGTGTAAAACAAGCACCTCGTCGTGGATCCAAATACGAAACTGCCAACATTCTCTCTCCATGTGGACCACACTAAACTACATACGGTAGAGTCATAACCTTTAAGATGACTGTCAAGTACGGCAGGGAACATGCTTACCGCTTTCTCTCTGGGGCTGACTCTGCGGAACATGGCGGAGGTGACTCTGTTGAGATGCTCCTCTTCCTTCATCACCTTCAGCTCCTGCGTTATCACATCCTGCAGCAGGTCTTGGTGGTCCTGCAACACAAACAACACACATATTTAGTGGCGCGCACAGAGTATTTAATCAGGAGGCCGTATGAAAAACAGTGAACTATTTCATTTTATTTTTTTTTGTACGACAGACAGGTAAGTCCAATTATGGTACAATTTTATTATAACTAACAATACATGTACATATTTTTTTTAAACATTGTATAGTGATATTAAACACATCTATATCCGCTGGTAGGGCATTTAGCAAGGTCATACCTCTTGTCATGCTATGTTGGGCAATGACATCTGTCCGACCCTGCGGTATACAGAATAGGTCGCGGCTACGATTTCGACAGTATTTATCAGGAACGAATAAGCCACAGCATGACAGGAGATATGGACAATCGATAAGGTTTTTTAGTAACTTTAATTCAAATACCATGAGTCCGGCATTACGCCTGGTCTCCAGGCTTTGGTAATTTGTCTCCTTTAGCAGTTCAGTTCAGTTATATATTCCGTATGATCGCATGTAAACATACCTTAAGAATTATTTTTGAATTTGTTCAATCATATTTATGTATTTAAGTTGATAAGGTATCCAGACAGTACTGGCGTACTCCAGCTTGCTTCTGACCACTCCGTTGAACATGGCGGTCATTGCTTCTATGTTATTGAATTGTTTCCAAGTTCTAATTACAAAACCGAGAGTTTTGGAGCAAGCCGAGGTAAGCTGGACTATGTGGTTTGAAAATGTCAGCTTGGGATCAAAGATCACCCCAAGGTCCTTGATGATGTTTACGCGTGTTAGTACTTCACCATTCATTCTATACTGGCAGAATAGCGGATTTTGTGAAGTCATGACTATAATATATATATATATATATATATATATATTATACACAAACGTAGTGTTGACGTGACTAGGTGCATCTTCTCTATTATATGTTCCAACCACCAATTAATTATCATCTTTGGGTGTGACATTAGAAGTGTTTGCATTGTGGTACAAGTACAAAGGCTACATACTACTGCAATACTAAATTTGTATTCCCAGTCCATTGTGTCGTATTGCATCTCTGATTAAAAGATGGAAATGTATATTGCATTGTATCACATATCCTCTAAAACAGCGGTCGGGGAACCGGGGTAAATTACCCCGAATGGGGTAAAAATGTTTTTTTTGGGGTAATAAGGAAATTTTTCTAGTTTGCTATTTTGGAAGACTGCGAATAGATTACTTTTGATGACATCAAGGATACAGTTATAAAACATGTTACCAAACTCAGAGAGCGGTTCTCTGACTACTTTCCAGATCTTGATATACATACTTTCAATTGGGTTGTAGATCCTTTTAAATGTGAAATTGCTAACATACCAGAAGAACCTCCGGGTTTGGCAGAAACAATACTTGAACTTCGATCTAATACTGAAGCACGTATTCAATTTGAGAGCAAAGCCAATCTGTCGTCTTTTTGGATGTCAAAAGCTACGAAGGAAGGCTTTCAAAATTGCACATGAGGAGGCGGTAAAAAAGTTGCTGCCATTTGCAACAAGCTATCTTTCTGAACAAGGATTTTCCACTCTAATGAACATAAAAACGAAGAACAGAAATCGATTAAATGCCGAAGACTGTTTTCAAATTGCTCTTACACCAAAAAGTCCCAATTTTGAAGTAGTTGTATCAAACATGAAGTAACATCATTTCTCCAAAAACTGAAAATCTGAATTTTTGTTTGATCCAATTTGAGAATTTTATTTTGTTTGTCTATTACATACTTACTATTTTCATGTAACTTTTTTTTAATTTTCCGTGTAAATTAATTCAATAAATAATGTTTATTTAAATATACATTGATTGTCTTCTTTATAAAATGGGGGAATGGGTAATATCGACTTACGCAAAAATATTTTGGGGTAATGGTTAAAAAAGTTCCCCGACCGCTGCTCTAAAGTGACATCAATAGACGTTGCTTCATATCACATGTCATAATATGGCCTCAACAGCTAACTAAACAGTCAATTTTACTATTGTGCTGGCGATACCTTTTGTAACAGCCATTTTGTTTAACCTCTCAGACATAGAATTTTATTTATTATATGTCCCTTTGAGAACTGTCAGAACGTGATAATTTTTGTGTTATTTACGAGTTTTACTAAAATCTTCATAACTCTCGTTTTGGGAAACGTAGCCTAATTCTAAAAAATGTTTTGGAAAGATTATGAAATCCACTATCGCATTGTGTTGTTATACGTAAATATTTGCGTTTCTAAATATACATTTTATGAAAACGTCAAAAATATGTAAAAATCACCTTACCATTATTTCAAAGCCTTGAAAAATGTACTTTTTTCTGAGTAGCATAAAGGAATAACACTTTATATATTGAAGAAATATATTTAAAAACTATTAGTCACCTCAAAATATTAACCGTCCAAACTAAAATATTTTTAATAAATTATTTAGAAATGCAATAAATTATTAACGAACATCTTGACAGTTTCAATCTGCTTAGATAATGCACCTCTACGTTCCATAGATATTCTTGAATACTGACACGTAGCGTTATTCATTATCGATACTCTGTTTTTTAAATCATGGCAATCCATATACTAGTGATGGAAATAAATCAATTTTTGTAAAATCTTGTGCGTTTACGTGAAAAGACGTTCTAATGTCTTGACCGCTATTATCATATTTACGTCTTTTGACGTTCTAATGTTCTGAGTGGTTAACGTCAGTACTTATTCAGTCACCGTGGAATGAGCAAGTATTATTTTTGTCTTTCTTATTGTAATTAAAGAATTTCACTTATAATGATTTGAATTATTTTTTATTTAATTTGTGAAAATATTATTTTTCGTCTGGAAAATGCTTTCCACACATGGAGTCCGTATTTTGCAAAAGATATAGATGTAATACAACAACTGCACAGAATATAGTTACAAGAAGGGTATAATAACATAATACTTTTCTTCTGCATGGGTTCTATGTAATTTTAAAAGAAAATGTTACTTTTGATTGTGGTTCTACTTTTATTATGTTCATATTATCACATTATAGTGATTTGTTTTTGGGGTATTATGCCGTGTTTCGCTACCTCCTTCTTTAGCCAACGTTTCGGACAGCATTGCAGTGTCCATCATCAGGGCAGATGTGTTATCTAAGGTTTTGGTGAAATGTGTGCTTATGTATGAAGATGCGATACCATGTTGCCAGCTCCAACCCTCTAAGGGCTGACATTGACGTATAATTTAAAAGTGGTTTTCTGCGTTTAGTTCTGGTGTAGCCGTCAATTACCAGATACCAAGAACTACTGAGCTTAGCTCCATCGTCTCTATTATTATTTACTATTATATTATCACATTAAGAGACTTTCAAAATTTTATCTGGACATTATAGTTCACTTCACCACCAACTTAAATATTAATGTCCGTGGAGACCTTTTGCATCCAATCCTAGGAAACACTTCCTAGCAAATAGAGTAGTGGATGCATGGAACTAACTTCTACAATATGTCATCCATTCTACTAATATAGAGTAGTGGAAGCATGGAACTAACTCCCAATGTCATCCATTCTACTAACATAGAGTGGTGGAAGCATGGAACTAACAACCTCAACATGTCATCCATTCTACTAATATAGAGTAGTGAAAGCATGGAAATAACATCCTCAACATGTCATCCATTCTACTAATATAGAGAAGTGGAAGCATGGAACTAACAACCTCAACATGTCATCCATTCTACTAATATAGAGTAGTGGAAGCATGGAACTAACATCCTCAACATGTCATCCATTCTACTAATATAGAGAAGTGGAAGCACGGAACTAACAACCTCAACATGTCATCCATGCTACTAATATAGAGTAGTGAAAGCATGGAACTAACATCCTCAACATGTCATCCATTCTACTAATATAGAGAAGTGGAAGCATGGAACTAACTCCCAATGTCATCCATTCTACTAACATAGAGTGGTGGAAGCATGGAACTAACAACCTCAACATGTCATCCATTCTACTAATATAGAGTAGTGGAAGTATGGAACTAACTCCCACAACATGTCATCCATTCTACTAACATAGAGTGGTGGAAGCATGGAACTAACTCCTAATGTCATCCATTCTACTAACATAGAGTGGTGGAAGCATGGAACTAACAACCTCAACATGTCATCCATTCTACTAATATAGAGTAGTTGAAGCATGGAACTAACTTCTACAACATGTCATCCATTCTACTAATATAGAGTAGTGGAAGCATGGAACTAACTCCCACAACATGTCATCCATTCTACTAACATAGAGTGGTGGAAGCATGGAACTAACTTCTACAACATGTCATCCATTCTACTAATATAGAGTAGTGGAAGCATGGAACTAATTTCCACAACATGTCATCCATTCTACTAATATAGAGTAGTGGAAGCATAGAACTAACATCCTCAACATGTCATCCATTCTACTAATATAGAGTAGTGGAAGCATGGAACTAACTTCCACAACATGTCATCCATTCTACTAATATAGAGTAGTGGAAGCATGGAACTAACATCCTCAACATGTCATCCATTCTACTAATATAGAGTAGTGGAAGCATGGAACTAACATCCTCAACATGTCATCCATTCTACTAATATAGAGTAGTGGAAGCATGGAACTAACTTCCACAACATGTCATCCATTCTACTAACATAGAGTGGTGGAAGTATCGAACCAACTCCCACAACATATCATCCATTCCACTAACATAAACCTATTCTTATTTGCAGAGAAGGAAGGATTAACTTATTTTAAATAGAAATTAGTATAGTAATGTAACAGAAGCGGGCTCACCTTGAAGTTGGGATTGTAACTGGCTCCGGGATGCGGTGCGACGATAGGCTTGGACTTGGCGGCATGTCGCGGGGGACGTGGCGGGCGGATCTGCAGGGTGTTGCAGTCACGCGTATCTCGGGAGAGCCATTCGGGCTCAGGCACGGGCGCCGTCTGTGTCACCTCTACAAACATAAACAATAATTAACACTAACATTTTTGTACATAAACATATTTTTTTAAATTTACTATTTTTCATTTTTTGCACCTTTATGTATACTACATTTGTAATCTCTATAATATATTGGTGTATAATTGTTGTATGAAAACTGTGCAAAATATATATGCTAATCGGTGACCGGATAAATCATCACATCTTTAAAAAGTTATATAAAGTAATGGAAAGTGATGAAACAAAAACTTTATTGATTTTATTTATTTATTTATTGCATCTCACTATAAATAAAACACTTTTTTTTAACATAAAAATCAACCTCACTAGGACTAAGCCTGTATCGAGGTTAACAATTTACATTTGAGTGAAGCAAACATAAGAGTAATCACAAACATAAAATAATTCTACATACAAACACAAAATATTTCAAAATTAAAGAAAAAATAAGTATTAGATGTGTTACCAGATGGGTAATTTGACAGTATATTGTAACAATATTTGAACTATTAACTGCGTTAAGTAGGTTAGGTTAGGTTAAACAAAATAAATTTTTTTCATCGTTTCTAATGACTTTATATCACTTTTTAAAAGTGTGTTGAATTGTCACTGTGTTGAGTTATCATGGAACCCTGCTCACCTTGTTCCCCCCAGAGGTCCTGCGTGATGTTTGTGCGACATTCCTGAAGCTCCTTCTTCTGCCGGCGGTGTTGTGCGCGGTTCTTCTGTGCCGCCTCCCACTTCTTGCGATACGCACCGCTGCGCTGTCTCTTCAGCTCCGTCTGCTTGCCCACCACCACCGGACGAACGTGGTTGCGTTTGCCGGACGGATCCCCGACCTGGACAGTTACAAAACAAATCAATTTAACCCTTACTATACCGGCTAAACGCCAAGCGGCCCACTATGTGCCGGCCTACACTACTTTCATAATTTTATTTATTTATTTATTTAACGCCCAGAGGGCTTTTACATGGTTGGTAATATAATTTTAATTTGACAGATAATTTGAAACATAAAAAATAAGAATAAAATTACATTTGATAAAAGCTATGCAACAAGTCATACAAACACAAGAAACAAAAACAGAAAATTACAGCTATTTGTAGGTTTACATGATGTGTTTAGGAGTATTGTTGAAATACATGTTTTAAATGATCCACAAAACTTGCCAAGTTGGTATTGAATATGTCAACATCACCCAAGTAATGATTTCCCATGGTGTGAAGTCGTTGTATCGGAGAGTGGGCAATGTAGTTACGTTTATGTGTGCTGCTGTAGAATATTGTATTTTGTCGTGTTGTTACTGTGGGTGTATGTATGTTAATAAGTTGCAGGAGTTCACAACAGTCGAATTTAGAGTTAAGTATTTTGAATAAGAACGTTAAATCGTTTATTTTACGTCTATCTTCTAATGTATGTATTTTTAGAGTATTTAATAAGAAATTGTATTTTAAGTCTTCGACAGGGATATTTAATTTAAAATTTATAAAACGTAGGAAGTATTCGCTCAATGTTGTTAATGTGAATTTTGTAAGATGGAGACCAAACTACTGAGTTATATTCAATTAGACTTCTTACTAGAGATACGTATAATAGTTTAATGGCTTGTAAGTAACTTATTTGTTTTTGGCAAAACAATACTTTTGAAAATTGTATCGTCTTACTAGATAATGTGTTTATATACAATCAGCGTCACAAAAATCGCACATCTTCGAAAATAAAGGTGTGCAAAGACCGAGTTGTTTGACGGTCCGTCCTCTCTGCCTACCCCTACGGGGAAACGGCGTGATGGTTAGTTAGTTAGTTAGTTATCACAGGTCACATCTATATAATATAGGTATATATAAACACACGCATATTTAAATGCAACGTTGTGTCAACATTTCAAAGCAATCGGTGAAGAATTTTTGAAGATATAACGAACATTCACAATTGTATTTATATAGATTTTTATATGAAATGCCAAAAAAGCGAGGTAACAGTAACGTTTGTAATATATTTGTCTAATCAAATAAATATGTTTTTTATATCAGTAATTTGTGTTGCAAAAAATGTAAAGTGAGACATTTTATATATTTTTTATGTTTCCATTCAAAATTTAAATATTTCAAAAAAATAAATAATGATTATTTCCAATAATAAAATTTGAAAGATTATGAAATATTCCATTTATTTGGATTTTGTTACAAGACCGTCTTCACATCAATAATGTCAAATTTCAATCTATAAAATAACCTTAGAAGTATTGACGAGTGGCTGAAAGCACTTGGGGGGCTCCTGAAGCGCCAGCCTCTTGCTCTGTCTGGCTGTTAGCCCCGGGGCTCTCTTGGCGGGGACTCCCTTGCCGAGGGCCTTGCTGGAGGACTTGGCGCTCTTGGACGAAGGCAATGTGTCGATCACAAACAGTTCCGCGTCGTCTTTCTGAGCAAATGGCGTCCTGGAATCAAAAACAATATTCTAATACATAGTCATAACTCACAACCAACGTTCCCTCTAAGGGGTTTGTTTTCATCTTCATGTGATTTGTTTTACGCAAATACACACATAAATAACTGATGTTTTATGGTAGTTTATCAGGGTTCCGACGATATGTTAGTATATTATAAAATAACAAGTGGAACCTGCAATGCTTCACTATTGCTAATGTCTTTCTCCGGCGCCTCCGACTTCTTCCACCATTCACTACTTTATACCACAATGTTACTGTTAAAAAACTACATTACATGGACTTTAATTCGACTCCGTATCTCATTCCAATTAAGTGTCACTCCATACATACGAAAGTCCAAAATGGCCGCAAAGAGATCGTTTTATAAGGTGAAATTTGATTGAATAAATTTTTTTTTATTTTGCAACTTTTTCATCTATCCTGATGTAAATAGTTTCTTCTCGTAGTCATTAAGTTGAAACGAAGTGTAATTTCCATAATCTGTGCCTAGTAATAGTTGCTGTGGCTCAGTCTGTCTGTGCAGATAGAGAAACAATAGCGCGAGTTGAGAAACAAAAGTCCAAATGGCGCTGTTTTAAAAAAAATCATGTTTTTACCTGTCACAGCTGACATATAAATATAATAAATGCAATATTTATTGATCTAAAGAAGGCGTTTGACACGGTGGATCATAACGTATTGATCGAAAAACTGAAGCATTTGGGTATTGTTGGTACACCTCTGGAGCTTTTCCGATCTTATTTATCAAATCGCTTTTCGGGAGTAGAATTTGGAGGAGAAATGAGTGAATTAGGTAAAATAACATGTGGAGTACCACAGGGATCAATTCTTGGACCGTTGCTATTCCTAATCTACGTGAATGACATAACAAAGTGGGGTATTAAAGGAACTATACAACTTTATGCTGACGATACGGTAATTTTTTACAATAAACTGAACCTAGCGGAGCTTGAAACGGAGATGAATGCTGATATTTCCCATCTCACAAACTGGTTGAGAATAAACAAACTAACTCTTAACGTAAAAAAAACCCATTATATACTTTTCGGTAACAAGAAAAATTTCAGCCTCGATATTAAAATTGGAGACAACTGCCTCGAAAAGAAAATGAACATAAAATATTTGGGTCTGATCGTAGATTCCCAACTCTCGTGGGATCTCCATATAAATCATATAAAAGAGAAAATGACCCCTATAACTGGTGTACTAGATAGGCTTCAAGGATTACTACCCATTCCTTTACTAACTTCAGTATACTATGCCATGGTACATTCACACCTTTCCTATCTCTGCTGTATCTGGGGTTTTGCCTCAAAGAAATTGATAGCTGACCTGCAGGTGGTTCAAAACCGAGCTCTCGGAAATGTGTTTGAACTTCCATGGGACACTCATGTTAGGGACATCTATTCAGTTTCTGGTATCCTTCCAATTACAATCCTTCCTAAATATGAAATCACAAGCACCATCCTACAAATTACCCAAAAATCAACTCATTTCAAAAATCAACATCAAGCCACTTTACAATCAAGACATCCACAACCACAATACTCGAAATAACAATAAAATCCGCATTCTTCAAACACACACTACAAAATATGGGTTAAAATCACTGAACTATATTGCCTATACACTATATAATTCGCTTCCAGATATGTACAAACACATCCACCATAGTAAAAAATTGCAAAGCAATTCTTTAAAAGAATATTTTTTAACTATATTTAAGATTAAAAATGAAAATATGTAACTGTGTTGTCATTTCTTGTTGTATCTTATCCATGTTTTTTTTCTTCTTTCTGTACTTGTTTTCTATTGTTGTTTGTTCTACTTAACGTGTCGTTATTTTAATTTTTATGCTGTATTGAATGTGAAACTTATATTTGATATCAAAATACCGTTGTAAAATTGTACCTACTACCTCCTACATATGAATTGTAAGTTCCTTCTGTCCTAAAATGAGTTCTGTAACTCATCGGGATTGCTCTAGCAAGAAATAAACACAATAAAAAAAAAATTAAAAAAATATATTACAAAAACGTAATTAATTATTTCGTGATATTTGCGCACTAGCCTCTTTCTTTCTTTAATATCTTGAACAGATAAGTTGATGTGCCGCACACACAATGAAACAATTAGCGTGCGTTGCCCACAACCCATAAACGCTGGTCACCAAATCAGCTGTGAAATTTAATTGAATTTCTAATTTAGCGGGACTGGGAGCACAATCCCAGTTGTCCATAATTACATGAGATATAAAAACGTGTCACATTTAACCTTTTAACCGCGTTAATTTGCTCCGTTTTATCTATACCCGTACGCGGTACATATTTTCAAATACCTATGCACGCAATTAAATGTCAAATTATAGCATTCTGGCATGATTTATTGGACTATATAGACAGAACAGATTATTCTCCACAATATGAAAACAAATCCTCGTGTGTCAACACACTTAGATGTTTATAAAAACAAAAACATAAAATTTCATACAAAGACGTACCGTATCTTTTGAATGTGGTCACATGTGGCCATTCACTCGGCGTGTGTGTACTTAGGTGATAGACACAAGTGGGACACCATGAGCACTTATCATTCTTAGTTATGAAAACTTTTTCTAAATCTGAACACTTAAATTTTATGTCACATAATATAATAACAAAATTTGACTAAAGCCATCCGTTGACAAAATTGTAAACTATAGCATTCGAAGGCGCAAAGAGGCTCACTTGATTATCGATGTTTTTTTAATGAAATACAATTTTATTTTCGAGAAATTCTTGTAGGTGTCAGCATCGTGATAGTTCTACGAATGTTCAAGCGAGCGGGAAATAAATTTATGTCGAAAGACCGCTGGAATATCGGCCGTCAAAGTTTCCGTATCAACTGTTGATACAGCCGCGTATGAGTATGGACTTTTTGACGTAACAACAGTTTATACGGCTGCGTGCAAAGAGTTAAAGAGAAACATAAAAAATATAAAAAAATGAATGACAACATCTCTAAATAGTACAAAGCAAAATAGCTATTTGTTCTTCTAAACTATGCAACAGATTTTGATAGAATTGTCGCTAGCATTTAAAGAATTTTTGCCTGAAGGTTTATACAGGGTTTTCCAATAAGAGGTGTTATTTTGATATTCAACCGTAAAAGATCGATGGTTTCGTTGCTTGTGTGGCACGTAGCGCCGTCTTGTTGAAAGTAAACATTGTCCTGATCAATACCATCAAATTCCGGCAATAAAAAATCATTAATCATCTCTCGATAGCGCAATCCATTCACCGTAACTGTTGCTCCAGCCTCATTTTCGAAAAAGTAAGGTCCAATGACTCCGCCGGACCATAAAACGCATCAAACAGTCACACGTTGAGGATAGAGAGGTTTTTAAACAATAATTTTTGGTTTTTCCGAGCCCCAGATGCGAAAATTTTGCTTGTTGACAAAGCCACCGAGGTGGAAATGGGCATCATCACTCAAGATGATTTGCATTTGATTCACTCAAGTGAATTTTGATAATTTCAATGCGTTGTTGAAGCGTGTATCGTTCCATTTTTATTAATGGCGTAGTTTCTTCTTGTGAAATGTCAAAAAATGACAGCTTCAAAAGTAACATCTACCGAAATAGCGGGCTATTCAAAATAACACCTCTTATTGGAAAACCCTATATAATACATGCATATTATAATTATAGAAAGTAGAGAAAAGTCCATGTTTTGTAATAAGTTGAAAATATATAAATTCTCGGGCGCTTACGAGATACGTCAAAATAATGTAGAACGGAATTGTATATCTTAAGGCATACAGAAAATTCCCCAATGGTATATGTCTCTCTCCTAAGGATAACCCCAGCAACGCCGGGAACACGTCAGCTAGTCTATCTATATAAATAAAAATATAAATGTTCGTTTGTTCAAAATCTTAAATCTCTGAAAGTTTTCACCGGTTGCTTTGAATTTTGACACAACGTTGCATTTATTATATATATATGGGAAAAAATTCGGTTTATGGGAGTCACTCGAATAACCGAAATTGAACTTGATTTAGACTAATTTAGGGCTGGGGAATCCGAATCTGTAAGAATTAGGTGGGGGTCGGCACTATTAACTGAGTTATAGGGTTTTGAAATTTCGTACGCGGTACATAGAAACCATGTTTTTATTATCAACTATGACTTAAGAAAATCAAATTAAAGACTTTTTAATACGTTGACATTTCAGAAGTGCCAACCAAAAAATAAAAAGTGTTGCCATATACTAATAATATTTTTTTTACAAAATAGGTAAGGTTTTTAGTTTGGGTTAGAGTAGGCAGAAGAACATGGGAAAAAGGTATTAGAATTAAATCACAAACCAGTCTATACAAACCTAGCGTAGCCCATAAACTATTTGAAAACTGGGATGTAACTCTAAAGGGGACGCGAGCAGGCGTTATTAAAGGGGCAATTTTTTGTAACAAACTTACAGATTCGGATTCCCCAGCCCTAAATTAGTCTAAATCAAGTTCAATTTCGGTTATTCGAGTGACTCCCATAAACCGAATTTTACCCTATATATGTCAGCTGTGACAGGTAAACACATGATTTTTTTTAAAACAGCGCCATATGTTGGACGTAAAGCAATTCGCGCTATGTTTCTCTATCTGCACAGACAGACTGAGCCACAGCAACTATTACTAGGCACAGATTATGAAAATTACACTTCGTTTCAACGAGAATATGACTACGAGAAGAAACTATTTACGTCAGGATAGATGGAAAAGTTGCAAAATAAAAAAAAATTTATTCAATCAAATTTCACCTTATAAAACGATCTCTTTGCGGCCATTTTGGACTTTCGTTTGTATGGAGTGACAATTTTACTTAATTTACCCAAGCCAAAAACCTAATAACCGATTTTGTGCATATAAATGGTTGTTTCTTGTAGTAATTTTCATATGTGCCAAAAAGTGCGGCGGTTGGGGAAATAATTACCAAATTCAACCCTTATTGCCTTCAACTGGAAGATTTCAAATTGGTTCACTGGATTCTAAATCAGACTATATTTTCGTAGATGTTGTTTATTGTTTTTTTTTTCATATTTTCAGAAGTAAATGATGATATTTGTATATTAAAGACACTTCCTGCCATGAAAACCGCTGTTCACCCGACCAGTTAATGTTTCACAATCATAGGAAAGAATACGAAGTAAAAAATGAATAAATACGTTTTTTGATATGACAGGGATGTGGCATGATAATGGCAGGGAGTGAAACCCACGAACATCCAATCAATTATTAGATTTAAATGGGGAAATTACAGATTTACGTATGAATATCAACGAAACAAGATAAGTCGCAGCCACGATATAAAAACAAAAACATAACCTATAAATATATCAGTTGCCTCACCCGAGTCGCTCCTCGAGTCGCTGGTCCTCCAGGAAGTCCTCCACATCCTGGATGTCAACATTTTTACGCCAAGAAATCTTATTTTTCTTGGACAAATGTCTTCTTTTCTTCGTCGTTTCCACTTTTTCTGAAGACACCATTTTGACACTTGACAGCACGTGTGTGTCAAAACTAAAAGAATGCCAGAGACAAAAAATGCAAATAATATTATCAACTAATTAATAAAGATTATCCGCAGCTATTGCTCTAAAGCCATAAGCTGCGGATCGTGTGCAACATTTTTATTTTGGTAAATCCGTCGTCCCACTGTCTCGCTAATATCAGTTCAGATATTTCAATTATAGTTGATTAACTCTCTGAGATCCTCAAAGAGTGCAAGGTTATGAGTAAGATCATGAAAGGGACGCTTAGATGGTTTGGGCATGTAGAGCGAATGAGTGAAGAAAGGAGTGTAAGAAGAATATAATGTGAATGGTAGCAGAAGTTGGGGACGCCCGAGGAAGACGTGGCACGACCAAGTGTCAGAATAATAGAAAAGTATGTATGAGACGATGTATGAATGTGAATGAGGCAAAGAGTGTGTGCCAAAACCGATTCGTTTGGCGGTCCTTCCTTTCTACCTAACCCTGCGGGGAAACGGCGTGATGGTTTGTAACTCTCTGTTAAACCACAATTTTTTTCAAATATTTGTTCAAAAAAAATAATGTTACATAATTTACAGAAAATATAGTAACTATTTAATTTAATTTTATACACAAGTTGGACCACCATAATAGAGGTAGGCTTATGTGTATCAAGGATGTGTCATTTTGTACCTACTTGAAAGCATATTGACAAGTAGTGTGTGAACCTCTTTCAAGAAAGTTGAAAAAGTTTTTTCGAACAATTTTTGTCTTTCATAAAAGTTTATCACGTGAGCCTGCGCACAGGAGAATATGAGTATCGGGTACAGAAATAAGAACATAAACATATGTTCGGATAGCCAGGCGGCCTTAATGGCACTGGAAAGTAACCGATGCGACTCCAGACTGGTGATGGAATGCAGGACTATCCTTATAGAACTGGCGACCATCAATAAAGTAACCCTGCTCTGGGTACCAAGACATAAAGGTATTGAGGGCAACGAGCGGGCTGACGAACTAGCAAGGAAAGGGGCGAAAGCACCACTTGCGGGATCTGAGCCGGCCGTAGGAGTAGCAGCTTGCCACACCAAACTATATGTAGTGTGTAGTTGATATGTCAAGAGGTGGGTCAAATCCCAACACTGGAAGGAATGGAAGAAGACATCCGGAATGAGGCAATCTAAAGTACTCATAAACAGACCGGACCCTAACCGAACCAGGCAACTACTCGATATGGACAGAAACTCACTGAGGGAACTGGTAGGACTATTAACGGGACACTGCCATCTCAGGAGACACATGCAACTGTTGGGAGTGGAAAACACCAACATCTGTAGGAAATGTGAAGAGGAGGAAGAGACTCCAATTCACCTATGGTGCCAATGTCATGCCCTGGTGGGAACTAGGCTCAGATACCTGGGGAGACATACAGTAGAACCAGAAGACATAGCCACATACCCAATGACAACCCTGGTGAACTTTATTAAAAGGACCGGGTTGTTAAAAGATTGAGGTAAAATGGGAGATAGCACAATGGGCCTATGGCCTAAGTGTTCGCGGGGAACGTAAGTAAACCGCCTCCGACTTTAAAAAAAATATATATCACTATATCACGTGAAATTTAAATGTCTGAACCCGCTGTAAGGGTGTGAAATGAACTTTGCTTTTCTGTGTAGGGTGTTCAGTTTTTTATCGATTTTTTACACATAAGGCTGGCCGCATACATACGTTTTTCGTATTCGATTTCCGAATTCGTTTTCCGTATTCGGACATCCGAATGCACGGAATCAGTAGAAAATACATTAACTGCCGCACACGTTCGTTTTAGTTCCGAACGGAACAAATTCCGTACGCACGTTCCGAATGCGAGCCGGCGCGTTCGGAGAAACCGAATGGAAAAAACCTAATGACGTCATGTGGAACGCAGCTATTGCATACAGTTTGTTTGTGCCGACGCAAACGCACGGAAATTTCCGTTCGTAATTCAGTGTTGCCAACGGATCTTGACCTAATATCGCCGTTTCTCATACATAAGGTAGCGTAAAGTAGCCGAATTTGCTGTTAGGGAGGGACATGTTTAAAATTGATATTTTTACGTGGGGGGGGGGGTGGCTAGAGAATTTCAAAAAGATAAAATTTGTCCCCAGAAAAATTAAATTTCATGGGGGGGGGGGGGTGGGCTAGAGAATTTCGGGACATGTTTAAAATTGATGTTTTTGAAGTAGCTTAATTGGCGACCAGTCGCCTTTTAGATTTTTTCGGCGCCGATTCTCGCTCTGAGTAGCCTAAATGGCGATATATCGCCCTTGTTGGCAACACTGGTACTGACGTTTATACATTCCGAATGGAGAAAAACGAACGTTTGCGCTAGTCTCACGGAATTCCGAATACGGAAAACGAATTCGAAAATCGAATACGGAAAACGTATGTATGCGGCCAGCCTAAGCCTTTTTCAGACGTTTCAGTTTTTGTTGATCAACTTTTAGTTGAATGACACTTGAAAGCACATTGGCAAGTATAAAACCCATTTCAACAAAGTGGATCATACGATTATTTAATAAACAATAACATTTGTATTTGTGGTAATCTCGTATCATTTCAAAAATACCAGTAAGAACTGAAAAAAAATTCGTTTGTCGAGATTATAGGCAACAAAAAAATACGTTAAATAGCCATAGAAACAATAAGAACTTAACATTTCAAGGACTGTCAATCTTCTAATAAAATTCAAATAGCCGGGTTCATTTATTTATGGCCGAGTTGTTCATAACATTTTTAATTTGTCATTTAATAGAATAATTTGTTTTCGATGAACTGCAGAGCCGCTTTGGCAATTTGACGGTTAGGTTTGCGCCGTTCAACTTGCAATAACAATGAAGGTTTGTCGTAACTATTCCTCTGATATATTATTATTTGTATAGTTATTATTGTCGGTTTTTGCTTGCTTCCTCCGTTCCTGTGGCATGACGGGTTCGTAGCTAAGTAGACCGTCATTGCACAAGCTACCCTTTTCCTCTATGATGATAGTGGTAGAAGAAATTCAAATATTGCTAGGTTATAATATATTAATATATTTTGCCATTCATAATTCGATCATACGTGATGTATGCCTATATTATGTAGTTATCATAACTGCTATTGTGAATGCGATAGTTTTTCTTTGTTTGTTCTTCTTTCACTTCGCAACGGAGCGACCGATCTACGTGATTTTTTCCATAGGGATATTTGGAGGACTGGTAAGCGACGTAGGCTAATTTTAATCAAGGAAAAACATTTGGTAAATATTCAATTACTATAAAAGAAAACCATCTGCATTTTTTGAAATTTTAATCTTCAATAAATATAGAATTTAAAGACGTAAATAAATATTATAACATTATTGCTATTTATCGTACGCATACATCGATAGTACCTCAATTTATAGATGAATTAAAAAATATTCTGTTAAATTTTAGAAATAAAAATACTATTATTGTTGGAGATATGAATTTAAATATCGCAAACGACTATTCTAGTAAAGATAAAGACACATATCTAAATATGTTAGCAGAACTCAATTATTTATCGTGCATAAATTCTTATACTAGAAATGTTAAAGGTCAACGCCCCTCATGCTTAGATCACATTTTTACAAATATTCCTGATATCCAAAATATAAAATCAGCTGTCATTCATACAACTATCACTGATCATTATTCATGTATTTTTAACTATAAATTAAGCAATCCAACTTTGCCATTATTTAAACAAAATAATTACTCAAAAAAAGTACTTAATATGGATACATTAAAACACCAATTAGAATCAGAAAATTGGAATAAATTATTACAATGTAATGATGTCAATATATGTTGTAAAATGTTTGAAGAAAAAATATCTAAATGCATAAATGACTCGACAAATAATAATATAATAACCAAATCCAAAGTGTCGAACTTGAAACCTATAAAACCATGGATTACTCATGGTTTAGTAGTATCTGTACGACATAAGCAAGTTCTTTACAAATTAACTACTCAACAACCAAATAATAAAAATTTACTAAATCATTTTAAAGCATATAAAAACAAACTTTCATATATTATAAAAAACACAAAACAAAAGTATTATAAACAAAAGTTGAATCAGGCTGAAAATGATAGTAAAAGAGTGTGGACAGTTATAAATGAAATAATTGACAAGAAAAAAAACAAGAATAACGACATCGCTACTATATTTCATGACAACATGAAAACATGTTGTAAAGAAAATCCCTCAAAAGCTGCAAACATATTTAACACCTTCTTTGCGAACGTAGGGGAAAATCTTGCCAATCTCATTCATACTGACCCAAATATAACATTTCCAGACTGTAGTATTGATACTGACAATAATATAGCAACATTCCAAGTCACCACAGAGAACGAAATAATATCAATTATAAACGGTATGCAAGGAGGTTCTGCCCCGGGTTTTGATGGAATAACAGTTAATATTTTAAAAAATATTAAAAATCAAATTTCTAAACCGTTAAAACACATAAAAATATAAGTTTCCAAAGCGGAGTGTTTCCATCAATCTACAAACAAACTACCATTACTCCAATATTTAAATCTGGTAACCCAGAAGAAGTTAGCAATTACCGACCCATATCAGTAATCTCGAACATAGCAAAAATTTTTGAAAAGATAGTTAAAAAAAGGATAAACCAATTTGTAAAATGTAATAAATTAATTAATGAAAATCAGTTCGGTTTTATGGAAGGTAGAAGCACTCAGGATGCAATTGCAAAATTAACTAGTCTTGTTCATAATTCATTAGATAAATCATTAAAATGCATTGGAATTTTCATAGATCTAAAAAAAGCTTTTGATAGCATATCACACGACAAACTTATAAGTAAATTAAGAAACATTGGATTAAGTGGTACAGCTATAGAATGGATAAAAAGCTACCTTTTCAAACGCCCTCAAGTCGTAAAAATCAACGATGTACTTAGTCAACAAAAAACAAGTCACTTCGGCATACCTCAAGGTACAGTCCTGGGACCGTTACTGTCTATCATTTATGTAAATGACATATTCAATCAAAGATTAAATGGAAAAATAATATCTTATGCTGATGACACTGTCATAATAATTGAAGGTACTGATTGGAATAATGTAAATAACTTAGCAAATACTGATATTAATATACTGAAAAATTGGTTCGATAAAAACCTCCTCTCATTAAATACTGAAAAAACAAAATGTATCCCATTCTCTATCAACAAATTTAAATTAATACCAGAATTAAAAATTATAATACATCAACTTAAATGTAACAGAACTAATTGCAATCAAGAATGTTCTATACTTAGTCTAACTTCTGAAATTAAATATCTTGGTATATATATAGATCAACATTTTAAATGGAAAAAACAAATTTGTGAACTTGTCAAAAGAATTAGAAAATGTATTTATATATTTATAAGACTTAGAAATATTCTTAGACTAGAAAACCTAAAAAGAGTGTACTATGCAATTGTACAATCTATATTACAATATGGTATTATTGGCTGGGGAGGAACTTATAACAATATATTAAATCCACTTAAAATAGTTCAAAGATTGATAATTAAAGTAATATTGAAAAAACCATCCAAATTTTCTACTGAGGTTCTCTTTTCAATATTCAATGTACCCACAATAGACAATATATATAAAAAATATTCACTTCTACAAATTTATAAAGAAATACAGTTAAATAACTTACAATTTAATTCATCAGCAAGATATCAAAAAACTATCAAAATCCCAAAACTTAATACAAAGCACACACAAAATACCTATCTCTATCTAGGTATAACATATTTTAACATCCTTCCATTATATCTAAAAAATATTGAAGATATTCAGGAATTTAAAATAAAATTAAAAAATTACCTAAAACTACTATAAAAGTCCATATCTTACTCTTATTATTATTTCCTTCAAATCTTGAAACTGTATTATTGATAAATCTTGCCTATTTCTTACTTATCCCTTTGGTTTTGCAAATATATTATTTTCTTACTTACATGATTCCATATAATTGAGCTAGGATTCACTCACCAAACACAAGAGCCTCGTCTCTTTATGGTGAGGAAAAGCTATTATTATTTACCTTTGTAACACTGTATAATATGTATAAATTGTATATAATTATTGTAAAAAACATACAAATATTAAATAAATAAAAAAAAAAATAAAAAAAATAGTATAAAATAGTCGCTTTCTGCGACTGTATGTATGTCCGCTTAGTTCTTCTAAACTACGCAACGGATATTGGTACGGTTTTCACTATCATTTAGAGAATTTCTTCCGCATATAATGTTTACAGAAAGTAGATAAAAGTCAATGTTTTGTAATTTATTTTTTATTTTTTTTTTATATTAACTCCACACAGGAGGCCCTGAAGAAAATAATTTCCCTCAGGGCCTATGTCATCTTTGGGGATGCTGTGTGGAGGGTCTTTTTGTGGAGAGGAAGGAGTGAACGTGGGTCTTGAAGAGTCCCATGTTGTAGGAGGGAGGAAACACAGAGGCCGGCAGTTCGTTCCACAGCCGAGCTGTTGAACTTAAGAACGAATCGTAGAAGCGACCCGTTCTCATGTGACAAATGTCAACCGTGTACAAATGTTGGGCGCGCGTTTGGCGTGTCCCGACTACGCACCGGTGCCGAAGGGATCAATGACGCTAGTTCCTCAGAGCATCTTCCATTGTAATATTATAATAGCTGGTTAAAGTTTGTCGGGTACGTGCCGATACACCCTGTATAGTATACTTGCGGCATGTTCCAGTGTGGAAGATACTCTCAATATCACCCTGGTGTTAGACCACCATTAAGAATTGAAATGGCTTTAGACGTGTTTGGTGACTAGATCTGAATAGGCTGGTACTCCCCCACCTTCTTCCTTCACCGTTTCGAGCAGTTGGAACTCTTGTGAGGAAAATTTCGTGAAATGTAATTGATTCACTGTTTTTGCACAATACATAAATATGCCAGTATTTCAACCTTTGTCGCATTGCATGTTGTGTTGCCAATATCGCTGACTTTCTTGTAGCTCCCCTGCCTGTTCCTTCTGGTGTTTGTGTCGGTGGTATCCTGTGGTGCTCCGTCCCCTGCTGCCAGCAGCTTCCAGCGCGACCTCACGGTGAACGTGGCCGCCGGCAGGATTGACTGCTTCTTCCAGCAAGCCACCGAGGGGCAGCTCATCGACATTGAGTACCAGGTTAGTCTCAATGGAAGACACTTCCACATTAAGAATATCACCAATATCTATCTGGAACCCTCATTTTTCTTCTTCTTTCTTGTGGTGGGGGGTCAGAGGGGAACGTCTAGGTCAGTGAGCCAGTCTAGGGCATCAGGAATAGCCCTGTAGACCTCATCAATACCGCCCGGGAAAGAATGCTGCAGACAATCGTTGATCACATATTCGGTGATACCGCATTCATACATCGCCGACTCTTTACAGACTCACCTGTGCGTCATGTGGGCACAGCGTCTACGGGAGGACCTTATCCAGAGTATAACCAGGCTGTCTCTCAGTGGGGTCGTGCACGAGATGGGCATTTCTTACGTCGGCTGATTGCCACTCAAGTTTCCACCTATCTTCAGGAGTGAGGGGTAATCCGTTGTGGGACTACTTTATTTCCCCCCACATGTGGCAATACTAACGCGAATTAATCCGCTGCTATACGCAAGCGAGCATGAGAAGAGAAATCTCCATTCCTGTTTTAACGTTCGATTCAACCGCCAGTATCTCCACTCTTTCTGCCACCGTCACCGCGTTCTGTAAAAATTATAATATTAGTCCTCACGAATAAACTAAATTAATTGTGCAGACACTCGTTTCAATCTCCCATCTCCTGAACACAATTTACGGTTTGGGCAGCCGCCGTAAATTACAAACAAGTACAGCCCATACACACTCACGCTGCCACACCGTGAAGCCTCTCTTCTTCCATCTAGAAGGGTTTTCGGGACTTCAAGCGGCATGCAGGGTGAAAGTTGACACCATTGTGCGAAGGTATTGCGCCCTCACTTTAAAATCCCTTCAGAATCCATTGAAAAAGTTCTATGTAAATTTCTTAAAATAAAACAGTCACATTTGTCAACTCAGTCACTAAACGACCCTTCAGAATAGTTGAGTTGTTACGCGGGAAGATAGCATTATGTGAAAAAGTTTTTTTTTTGAGATATTGGCTCAAAAACATTTAATTTGCATGTATTGACCACATACACATCCAGTCTAATAAATTTATATGTAACTAGTGGAAACTGCAATGCTTCGCTATTGCAAATGTCTTTCTCTAGCGTCTCCGACTTCTTACACCATTCACTTCTGTATACCACAATGTTACTCTTCTAAACTACATTACATCGACATTAATTCAACTCCGTATCTCATTACAGTGCAGAGATATTGCGCTAAGTATTCCTCGGGCGTCCCCGACTTCTTCTGCCATTCAAAACACTATCAAAACACTCCCGGCACTAATAAGAACAAACGTTGAAATTTTCAGCGATATCGATCGATTACTTTTCGAATTTTGCAAGCACAAACATACGCTGGCTGAATTTTTATATATTAAGATAAGTTATTTCAACTAATATATATTAAGATAAGTTTTTTCAACTAATATATATTAAGATAAGTTATTTCAACTAATATATATTAAAATAAGTTATTTCAACTAATATGTATATATTAAGATAAGTTATTTCAACTAATATATATTAAGATAAGTTATTTCAACTAATATGTATATATTAAGATAAGTTATTTCAACTAATATATATTAAGATAAGTTATTTCAACTAATATATATTAAGATAAGTTATTTCAACTAATATGTATTAAGATAAGTTATTTCAACTAATATGTATATATTAAGATAAGTTATTTCAACTAATATGTATATATTAAGATAAGTTATTTCAACTAATATATATTAAGATAAGTCATTTCAACTAATATGTATATATTAAGATAAGTTATTTCAACTAATATATATTAAGATAAGTTATTTCAACTAATATATATTAAGATAAGTTATTTAAACTAATATATATTAAGATAAGTTATTTCAACTAATATATATTAAGATAAGTTATTTCAACTAATATATATTAAGATAAGTTATTTCAACTAATATATATTAAGATAAGTTATTTCAACTAATATGTATTAAGATAAGTTATTTCAACTAATATATATTAAGATAAGTTATTTCAACTAATATGTATTAAGATAAGTTATTTCAACTAATATGTATATATTAAGATAAGTTATTTCAACTAATATATATTAAGATAAGTTATTTCAACTAATATGTATATATTAAGATAAGTTATTTCAACTAATATATATTAAGATAAGTTATTTCAACTAATATATATCAACATAAGTTATTTCAACTAATATATATTAAGTTAAGTTATGTCGACTAAAAAACAACACTTTTACACTTTTTTAGTACAAAAATCGTAGAAGAAATAAAAGTAATGCCATTTTTCCACGAATCAATAATTTTATCATTTTACTAATGAAAATTCAAACAAGTTATTTTCTGTACATTCACAAACAATACATAGTAAATATAAAACTTATGACCATAATAATGTCAAGTATGGCAAACGGCAATCGCACAAACTGTCACTTTCAATTTTTAAATTTTTTTTTTATGTGACACCTTTCAAGTGCGCCCCTGTCTGCACAGTGTAAAGGCGGGGGGCTACGTCATCACCCGGTTGGGCGGCGTTGTGAGGTGGGTTCAGATAGAGGCTGTAGTAAGCAGAGGCGGCTCGTGACAGAATTTGCCAGCAGTGCATTTCACAAATAATGGTAACATGTAAAATAGGAAAATAAAGTGATTTAAAGGGAACTACATACCCAGTACAAATAATTCATTTGTAGAGAAAATCCATTCGTCGCTCTTTCATTTGAGAAAATTCTTCAATTACAAGATTATTAAAGTCTGGTATAGACGAGATCAAACTTTTTTCGATGCTCATCATTGATAAAGCATTGAGACGATCTTGGGACATAGTATTCCTCAGAAATGTTTTTACACGTTTCAACGTAGAAAAACACCTTTCGCACTCGACAGTTGTCATCGGAATAGTACTAATTATTTTTAACAGTTTCACTATTTCACTAAAACACTCCACCAAGTTACACTTGTAAAATAATTGTAAAATTGATATTGCTCCGTCAGCATTCGCAAAATCATCTCTAGAGTAAAGGACACGTAATTCGTTTCGAAGTTTCACATGAACTTCGGTTACTTTTGATAAAATCAATCATTAGCACTCATTTTTAAAAAGCTTTTTGCAGAGCAAAACTCTCAAAACCGTTAAAACGTCGCGTCAATCGCCAATACTGAATACTGTCAAGTTTTCAGATATGTAGATCGCGCCGGTAACGCTAGAATATTATAACATTATTAATTAGTTCGAAATCTGTCAATCCTAACTAATGCATTCCAAACGTTTTACGCATGTTTAAGGTATTTGATAAAGATCAGGATGTTGATGAGATAATGCACCGACCACCTTCTATCTCCACTGCTCTAACACATCAACAGCCGTTATGGGTCTCTACATGTCTCGCTCATTTCACGTTTCCGGCCTCTAGAGATAGTGCCTATAGAAGGTACATGGCATGTCTTGGCAAAGCGAAATATGCACGGGTTGATACCTATATTACATTGTTTTTTGCATGCGCGGGAGTCTAGTACAAACTTTGATTGGTAAGAATATTATAATGATCTGGCGGGAATTCTTCGTGAGTGGATATACGATTTTACATTTCTGACGTATATCGATGTTTGGCAGTGCAGTGCACAAATGCACTAAGGCAGGGACCGCCTCTGGTAGTAAGGTATTTATTAATGCGTGCTTTTAAGAGGCCCGGATTAAATGAAGCAGAACTGTCTTACACAAAAATGAGTCAAAGAAGCGGCCCGTTCTCAACAACCGTGTTCCGCTTGTGTACGTAGAGTTTAATATACGTGCACCGGTGCACCGGAGATCAATGCTGCTAGCTCCTTAAGCAGGCTCCTTTAAAATAGCTGAAGAACAGAGTCCGCATGCCGACATTGCATCTGGCGTTAGAGATGGTCTGTTAACAATGGATTGTCAATCAGACAGACCACCTTCCCTTGCACAGAATCATGTAGGTTTATCAAGTATGGGAGGGCCCCAGCCCAGAGGTGGCTCAATGTAATGGCCGACTTGTGTAGGGTTTACCATTGTGCGGAAAAAAGATCGCCGTCACTGTAGGCCTTTCTCTGAAATCGGACGAAATTACAACATATACAAAGTAAATGTCAGTCCCACACGATCGGCATCTGGCAAGGTCAGTAATGCGGACTCCCTGGAAAGGAAGGTTTTTAAAAAAGTTTGAAATTTTATTATTTTTTACGGTTTGATTTCTCGTCTCATTTTGGTACTCCTTGTAAATTAGTTTCAATATATCAAATGGACAGCGTCACTGCTACTCCAGTTGCAAATATATATTCCGTTGCAGGTGATAGATGGCCGCCTGGGCTCGCTGGACATTGGCTTCTTGCTGACGGCGCCCGGTGGACGGGTGCTGCAGGCCCCCGGGCGCCGTCAGTCCTGGGCCTTCCGGGACACGGCCCCCGTCACGGGCGACTACAGTTTCTGCTTCGACAACACCCACAGCACCTTCAACTACAAGACGGTACGAGACATTTTCATTTTTTAAATTAAATAAATTATAAACTAAACTTACACTTCTCAAATTATACCGAATCCATTAAATTTCATAATTTTAACTCCCTCCAAACACGACGTCCAATTTTTGATCAAATCTTATTGTTTAAAATCCTAAATAATGGTCTGGACTCACCAGAACTTACCAATTTAATAAATCTTCATATTCCGTCTAGATCAACCCGACAAACTGATTTATTTTATCTACCCTCGTGTAGAACAAACATTCGAAAAAATTCCCCAATTCCTCGTATATGTGCACAATATAATACAAAATTTTACAGCATTGACATTTTTGGTAATAAACTAAAGAAATATCGAAATGAAGTAATGCGTACAATCGATTATTAATATGAGAGTGTGGAATGTATCGGGAGCATCTCCTATCCTCTTCCTATTTTCCTCTTCCTCTCCCCTTCCTTTAACACCAAATTAATTTTAAGATATTAAAACTTCATTTCCAATGAATTTTAGCATAAGAAACTTCTGTGGCTTGACTTCCGTTAACTTGTATATTTATATCTATCATTGTATATTATGTAAAAGCTGTTTGTTTCTTACAAATAAATAAAATAAATTTCATGCTCATATTGTGACAGCATGTTCAGCAGCACTTCACTGAGAATTCTGGGAACTTTGTTCTACGCACTGAAAGGAGTTTTAGAGATACCCCGGTGCTTATAGTTTTATTTAATTCCTCAGTAAGGAGTAGACTTGAAAGCAGGTCGGTGATGTGGAGTCCACACCAGGTAAAGTATTCTCTCGTGTTGGAGAGAGTTCAGAAGAAATTCTTGAGATTTCTCTACATGAGGGAGTATGGCTACTACCCGTGGCTCTGGGTATGCTCGGAATGAACTATCTCCGGGTCAGGAGGGATGTGCGCATTGCTACACATTTCCTTAGACTGATCCATTGATGATTTGAAAACTCGGTCATCATGGAGAGCATTCATTTCTATGTTCCCGATGGTTATCTACGTCACCGACAACATAGACTTTTGTAACACGACTATTGTATCTCCCGGCCTGCAGGACTGTGGGGAGAGCAATCTTGCTGTTGAACAGAATCAATTTGGATATTGACAGTTTTAGCATCAATGAAGCTGCCTTAAAGGCAAGCTCTATTATCACTAATATAGTTGATATACCCACTGTTTATGTTAATGTAAGAATTTTTATGACCAAATGTATTTTAAAAACGCATTAAAATTAACAATTTAGTAATGTTTTTAAAATGAATAAACTGAATTGAATGGCATCTGTACAAATGCATGAAAGTAAACCAAGCCTTACAACTCATGCCACTAGGAGGTGCTAGTGTAGCATACTGCCATCAGAATGAATGGGAAATGTCAGAAGTTGGTGGTATTACAACTATTCTACAGTATTTGATGTCAGTAGAATGGATGACATGTTGTGGAAGTTAGTTCGATGCGTCCACTACTCTATTTGCAAGGAAGTGTTAACTAGGTTTGAACGCAAAAGGTTAATTTCTCAGGTTTACTTCGACCTGATGATCGAGAATGCCGACTCAGAAGAAGAAGAAGAGGACGTTGATACGGGCGATTCGTTGGACCCACTGGACGCGGACATGAACCTGCTGGGTCGTGACTGGCACCGCCGCATGTCCGACTTGCTGGCGGCCATGCACACACACCTGGGAAACGCGCGCCGCCTGCAGGAGGCATGCTCCATGCTGCAGGCGCGCGATATGCACTACGCCGAGTCGACGCTCGGCCGCGTGACCCGCGTAAGTGCGGGCCAGGCACTGGTCATGGTGGCCATAGGCGCTCTGCAGGTAATAATTACCGTGATTTATTTTTTAGCTATCATGTCGTGTTGCACTTACGTACCTTACTATAGTGAAATGTATTAAATATTATTATTGATAGACTTCCTGTAATGTTAAAATTTACGGCCTTCAAAGCTATGCGGGTAAGAACACCTGCGTATTTAGAGAAACGACAGTAAAAAGGTGCGCGTGGTGGGATTTTTACAATGGTAAATAAAAAATGCATGTTTGGAATAACAGTAAAATATCATTCGCTCGCCCAGTTAGCTTCATCAGACGGGTTATTTTAGACTAATATATTGTACGAGACAGTCAGAAAATCTGTACAGATATTCATGATAGGGGACCGGACACAATTTGTCAGGTAATCAGTCTCGGGGAGCGTGGCGAAAAATCAATTGCAGAAAAGAATTTAATTGTAAATCTGAATTGACACATGAATCTACTACTAGGCAAAACTGATTTTAAACTGGGAATAAAACGCTGTTAAATATTTCACTCGGAGACTTAGGGCGGCTTGCACCAACTATCGCAAATTTTATCTTAAATTTTATGTAACTAAACGAATTTAAGACCCTATATACATTTAACTTAAATGCGTTTAGTTGCGTCCTGCACCACGCAGTTCGGTGGCAATTTTAGTTAAACGTCATTAACGCATCGGTAAAACAGTTACCGCGTGGTTACCCCCATTAACGAGTCGATAAAGAGCTACGATGTTTCATTTTACTTGAAGTGTCAAAGTATTTTGTGATTGTGTGTGTGGTTTAATAGTGTGTTCATTTATTAAATGAAGAAAAAGTTAAAGCAAATAGACATAATGATGAAATAAGACAAAAAGAGCTTCTGTTGTTGGAATTACAAATAAAACAACTATCCGAGTAATTTTGTTTTTTTATTTCTTTTACATATTATATTGTTTTAAAGTATTATAAGAATGCTGTAGGTATGATTAGAAGTTTACAACCTTGCAAAGTACTCCTCGATAAGGAGTGTTAGCTCCAAGTTACGAGCACCTCGCTGATGTTTTTATTGGTGTTAAATTTTAACTGAGGTTCAATTTCTTACACTAATAATGATGTCGTTTCTTTACTGAGACGAAATCTTCTCTGAAACTTCTTGGCACTGAGTGTTTCAAATAAATTTGTTCTTGTGTTACTTCTCTGACTATAAACGGTCTACTTAAAAACTCTATAATTTCTTAGATAAGAGATAAATTTTAACCGCAATCAGAAATCGATGGGATAACCTAAAAAAAAATTGACATTACCTACTGCTTTATGAGTAGGGCTAAACACATTTAACTCGGTTAAACAGCCCCTTTTGGGTATTTAACTTTGACAGTTTTTTAAATGACTTAAATTTTGTGGTGCAAGACGCCAAGTCGACTTAAATCAAATAATGTGTTTAAAATGATATTTAAACCAAATTTAACTTATGGTGCAAGCCGCCCTTAGTTTTGGTTTTTTAGCTGAACTGTTTCTTCTTCAGAGGTGGCTTTATATTTATAAGGAAAACTTAGGTCGGGTGTTTACATATGTAATTAATTTAGTCCGACGTTATCAGAAATGGTCGTTTTGAACTCGTAATTATGCTCCTTTGCTGTGATTGATTATTTATTTATTTATTTATTTATTAACGCCGATTATAGCGGCTTTTACAAAAGAATAACATTTTTTTTTACTTATTATAAATACAGAATATACATAGATAAAAAAAATATAAATACAAAATACATAAAAGAGAACAATAGAAATGGTTATTATAAATACAATGCAACAATGTGTATATATAAATATATAAACAATTAATTTACAATAAATCCCGGATAAACTAATACTTTAAAACTGTATTTGGTTATATTCAATCAGAGAAGCGCTGACATACAGTTTTAATTAGGTGGTGTTTGTATGAGGATAAACTAGCAATGTTTATAGATTCATCCAAAACATATTTATTACTAAGTACATGTAGGCGATTCATTATGGAATTGAGTTCAGCGTTAGATCCTGTATTGTTGCAGTGATAAGGTAATTTGAAACGAACTGATCGACTAGGTACACGGAAACATATTAGCGAAAGAAGTTCAGGGGAGTTCAACAGGTTGGAAATGATTTTAAATAAATAAAATAGGTCAAAACAAATTCTTCTTTCTTTTAATGTATCGAGTCCCAATAAATGTAACAGAGAGGGGTAATTAATGTTTTCGATGAGTATTCCCAATTTAAAATTAATATAACGTAAAAATTTATGTTGATTATGCTGCACTATCTCCCTTTGTAAGTTAACATTATTTTGTTTAATTTGCAGGTCGTACTGGTGAGGAGTCTATTTGATGAGAGGTCCAGACTGCACGGCCTAATGAAGAAGATTCCATTGGGCAGATCCTAAACTAACCTATGTCCCAACAAACCATAAACGTACTAAACAAACGGTACTATGTATGCAAACGCCGTCAAGGGGCGATGCAATCGTTTAAACGGTTTTAAATTGCCACACCAAGATGGTTATAAGCCGCGGCGATTCGTGGTTTTTTCACTGGGTGTTCAGAACATCAAGAGAAGATATTATATTTGTATGTCTATTTGATCAAAAGTCCCCTTTCACACTGACTTTGACAGTGTACAATATTAGGTATAACTAACAGGAATAACTGTTTTCTAGTCGAAAGTCGAAACCAAACTAGAGAAAGCGTAACAAAATATTGCATTACTGGCTACTTAAGAAAACTAAGACAAAATCTGTTTTACTAGTAGATTTACAAATGTTATTAAAAGCAAATGGTTGGAGAACAAGAAAATAAAAATTTACTATAAACTACTGTCATCTGGCATCCAACATTCTCTATTGCGGCGCACACAGATAGTCTTGTTTTGGCATAAGTCATTAGATTTCACCGACAGTGGGATTCTAATTTTTTATATTAAGTATTTTGTGCTGATTTTATAACACACAACCTGGTAATATCTGTTTACAATGTGCTAATATTACTATAATTCAAGTTTGTCTTATCTTTTTAATGGGAGTTCACTGCACAAACGCACTTAAGAGAAAACCGCCACTAATTATAAGGTAAAATAATATTACTTTAAAAAGCACTGTGGTTCATATTTTTCACATCAATATCAAACGGTGTTCACAAATTAGTGGTACCGGAACGGGACATCTCTGCATCATATTTTAAGGAAAGTTAATATTAAACACTTATTAGATGTTAACCCATGCTGTGCGGCTGGCTAGATTTGCAGTCCAAGGAAATGATGACTGCCTTGAGGTGTGGTGAGGTGAGGCGCAGTGCGTTGAGCTTTGAAGTTTTGAATGCATTTTGTTACTTATTGATAATTCCAAAGTGTCTATTATTTCAAATCTAATATGGCTTTGAGATATTTACTAAATTTTACCCGTGTAACCTCACATTTGCAACTACTGTAACTTGTTCTAATATCGATGTTGCCATAATAATGAAAATTTTTAGTTATATTTTATTATATTTCTATACTCTCATGGTGGTAAAATGGGGTGAATTTGAACAATTTTCAACTTTGAAACTAAAGAACTATTTTTTTAAATCATTTGTATTAGAAAATTTTATGTCATATTTTGTATTATTGTATGTTTTTCTGGAGTAAAAAAAAACCAGTGTGTTAAAGGTCACCTTTTGGAGTGGAGCAAGTGTGATATACCATTCTTTATAAGCTTTATACAACAATACGCCATTGTAAAGACTTAAGTATATTATTAATATTCAAGTCTGTAATACACAAATCTGTTACTTATAATACACCCTATTCCCTAATATGCCGCTGCATCTAGTGTAAGGGGAAATTCATCTTGTATGACTAACATTTGAACTGATTTGTATGCAAAATGTTGCATAATGAACTATTATTTTATGTTTGTGTTGTTAATGCAGATGATTTGTTCGAGTATTTGATGAGTCAGGTACAGGTTATAAATAAATAATGATATACATAGGTTTTAGCATTTTCTATACATCTCTCCCCTCACCCCGCGGCTTGACAAATTGTCCTCAAATTGCTCCGTCCAGGGCTTTTTGGTCAACGACCTAAAACCTTTTCAGATCCATGACCTTTTGGGGATCTGGTGAGGTGGCACGAAATGAAAGAGGTCGTGAAGGTCAGTGTTTTATTGAGTCAGGTTGCCTTATGTGAGATGACTTAGGACCGATGTTGAAGACTCCGGATGCAGGCGGTGAAGTGCTGGTCTAGCGCGGGTCAGTGAGTCGACGCCGCTGCTGGTGACCGGACTCGTTGACTGTCAGGAACTGGTGAAGAGCGTGGGTCTTCCGGGTGCTCCAGTGCTGACAGGCAAGCCGAAGGTGCGGTGGACCTTGTAGGCAGTTGTACGGGAGGTGCATAGACCGGCGAGGATGCCGCGTGGTCTAGGTGCGCGGATGTAACGCTGGTCAGGTGTGCTGGAACCAGGGCGCTGTGATCCGGTGTAGCGCTGGCCAGGAACGATGGCCGGGGCCAGGGCGCTATGATGATATTCCGATTTATCCCGGTTATCACTCGCGGGACTTGTTGACGGACTAATGACTGACTGGCTGACTGCTCGCTGAGTCGGGCCTATTTATACAGATTGGCCGATGGCATCAGTAGGTATGCGAGATCGCAAGTAAAATGGAGACAACTCGCTGAGTCTGGATGCTACTGGAATTTTCGTTGCCGCTGAAATTATTCCTAGGCAACAGGCTAGAACCTCCTAGTGAGTTCGCGTAATGTGCTAGACCGACTCGCAACGTATTGTCGTAGGTAGCTCTGGACGTCGCGAGTAGGTAGTTCACTCGCATGTAGGTACTCGTAGACAGGTAGGTCGTGTTGTTTACATTTAGCGGGATAATCTAGATGATTCTACGATCGCTACAACCTCAATGCTCAATGGTGAGATTGCTCAATGTCAATCGTTTCATCTTTTCCGAACTCTTTCTACATAATTTAACGGCAGTTTTCTCTCTGGTCTTTATTCAATGACGGTTGAATTGTTACTTACCGCTATTTTTCCTAGGTGGATGCCATTCCATAAACAAAATCAAGCGCGGAGTTTGAATTCCTGCTTTATGGTTGGTGGGAGCAGAACAAAGCAGATAATGTGGTGTAGCCAGAAAAATGTCATAATGAAACATACTGCCCACCAAAATACAGTAAAGTGTATTTTTTTAATGAGGATTAAAAATTTAATCTTAACCAAGTATGCATTGCTATGAAACGTTGCATGAACAAAGAAAAACTAAAACGAACTGAAACTAGATGATATGACTAACTTAGGACGTAACTACAAGGATGAAATGAAAGCGATAATGATTAGTCACATTGACTAGGCAATGGACACAGTTTGGTTAATGGTCTCGTGAGAAGAGAGCCATTAGATGTACGACTGTAGCGATACGCACCACGCCGTCTGCACTTTATAGATTCGCGCGATAGGCCAGTGCAAAGGGACAGTATTTTCGCTTCGGATTATAAACCACATCATCCACACACAATAATTTTGCAATGTTTGGTCCACTTTGCACGTTGAGTCAAAGATTGAAGGTATTCATTCTTCCATCGCTTCCAAAAATCCTGCTGGAAACGTTGAATAAGTTGCCATCTACCCAGACGATTGATCTTCAGATCATTATAGTCCTGGTCCGGCACGGAAGTCAAGGGTTCTAATGTCAAAAAATTACCTGGAGTCAACACGCTCAAATCGTTTGGGTCAGAACTCAACAGGCAGAGAGGACGAGAGTTTAACACGGCCTCAATCTGTACAAATAGAGTCATTAGCTGCTCGAAAGTTAACGTTTGGTTACCAATTATGCGATACAGATGAGATTTAACCTGAATTTCCCATACGCCACCGAAATGGGGTTCGTTCTGACTGTGAAGTAGTCTACATGAAAGAATTAGGCTGAGTCTTAGCTCTGACGAAATACGTACCGCAGTCTGAGTGTATTACGTTTATACGACCCCGTCTACCCACAAATCGACGTAGCGCTGCTATGAAAGATTCGGTGGACAGGTCAGAAGCGACTTAAAGATGTAAAGCAGATGAATAAGCAAAGATAAGCTTTGTCTATCTTCGCGCCGCGGTGTTTACCTGCTTTGATATGAAATGGACCACTGTAATCAAAGCCTGTACTGGAGAATGGTTTAACCTGGTTCACCCGAGCGGCCGGCAGATCACCCATGAGAGGTTCTAGGGGTACTGTAGTCATGCGATAACACTTTGAGAAACAATGCGCGCTTGGCCGACAGAATCCAAAACTGTTGTGTCAAATAATATTGCATTGTGTTGATGCCTCGATGGCAATGTTCTCGATGTAAAGCATCTATCACAAGAAAAGTGAGCTTGGAATCGTGAGGGAGTAAGGCAGGATGTTTTTGCTCAAATTCGAGCCCAGATCGAGTTAACCTGCCACCCACCCTAAGCATACCATGGTCGTCAATAAAGGGATTGAGCTTCCGCATTTGTTTAGAAAGAAGGTTGCCTTCCTTCGAGTGAGTCAGAGCATCATTAAAATGCAAAGATTGAAGGCGTTTAACTACAGTCAAAAGTGCAGCGTGGTATTCTGCACGATTTAATGGCAGATCCGAACGACGAGACAATGACAATAACCGAGAATGCGTTGAATTTTGCGAATGGAAAAAAACTTATCTATTAATAGGTCCACCAGACTTTCATCCTGTTGGACTAGTAAAGATTGAACTCTTTCTTCAGAGTGAACTTCAATTTCATCCGTATTACAATGACAGTATCTGCTGCATTGTCACCCGATGATACGTAGTTCCAAGGAGTACCTGCAAGGGCATCTCAGATTTGACTGACACGGTTAGCAATGAAAGTTTAACAAGCGACATAAAGGACAACGTAACCATGCGAGCACGATGGTTGAATCGGACCATGGAAATGTATTGGAGACCGAAAGCAACGGTTTGTATGATTCCTTTACGAATTTTAACAGATCAGCTAAAAGAACTGCCACACAAAGTTCGAGGCGAGGCAATGAAATCTTTTTGTGGAGATGACTCAAGATTTAGCAGAAATGAAATGTATTTGGACATTGCCGTCCATGTCCGTGGTTCGCAAGTATACTGCAGCACTGAGTTGACACAACTCTACGCGAGGGACTGAAACCTAACGAGGAATTTCGAATGACTTCAAGAGAAGTAATGTTCGCTGTAACGATCCCATTGACTAACGATGTCATCAGGTGGGGTGTCATCCCATCCAAAACTTAGAATCCACAACATTTGTACCAGAGACTTGGCGAAAAACGTCAAAGGGCAGAGAAAACCGAGAGGGTTAAACAACCGAGCGACTACACTCAGAATAGTGCATTTAGTACACTTGCGGTCTAGGCACTGGACTGAAAACGTGTTAACTGACCCTTTCTTAAATACAAATAGTTGCAGTCAGAACATGAAAAAGGTTTTATTCCAGTATGGGTGCATAGGTGCAATTCCAATGCTGACTTACGAGAACATTAACATATTAACTCCACACAGGAGGCCCTGAAGAAAATAATTTCCCTCAGGGCCTATGTCATCTTTGGGGATGCTGTGTGGAGGGTCTTTTGTGGAGAGGAAGGAGTGAACATGGGTCTTGAAGAGTCCCATGTTGTAGGAGGGAGGAAACACAGAGGCCGGCAGTTAGTTCCACAGCCGAGCTGTTGAACTTAAGAACGAATCCTAGAAGCGACCCGTTCTCATGTGACAAATGTCAACCGTGTACAAATGTTGGGCGCGCGTTTGGCGTGTATCCCGACTACGCACCGGTGCCGAAGGCATCAATGACGCTAGTTCCTCAGAGCATCTTCCATTGTAATATCGATAGAACAAGGACAGCATACCTACCTGACGCCGAAGATTGGGGAATCTATCAAACGGACCTATCATATGGACGAGAAAACAATTTTCCCCGAAAATTCCTCTTCAGGTTTGCCATCCAAACTAAATAAGATTACGGATAATAGGTGTAAGTACAATTAGGGAAGCACGACTTGTTAATACAAAAAATCCATTCCACCTGCAGACTATTCCTTTTTAAGATGGGGGAGGTATACGTCCATTTCCGTGTATTTTAGTTTAAGGAATTCCACCTTCATCTTCTTCTCGTGGTCCTGGTTCCGTCTTGATGGAAACCGTCTTCACAGTGATGCTACCTGGAAAAGCAATAATATACCGAGACGAATAGCAAATTACGGTCGTCCTTCTCCGAGAGAGAAGTATAACATAACATATATAAACTTTAAATAAGTCATCATGTACTTTGTTAGTGAACTAATAAAAGGTTATTCACCATTCAGTATTCACACAGGTACAACCTACCGACATGAGGTTTAAATAATATAATCATTCTGTGTTCATTCGCACATACATTTATTGTCACAAAAAGGCGCCGACAATACAAGTATTGCGCTGGAAACGGACATTAGCTAATAACATACAGATACAAACGTACAAAGTCGCGCAATTAGCTCTAGAAGACACAACTAAATACAACATACTCTTAGAGAACTATGACAAAACATATATAAACTTTAAATAATACACGTGACTGTCTAAGTAAGGTATATTATGTAGAATTAGAGTTTGAAAAAGACGAAACGATTGGCGGTGGCGGAAATTAACATTGAGCATTGAGGTATTGGAACTAAAAAGGTTTTTCAGGTCGTTGATTGAGGTTATACAATATTAATCATTAACCTGAAAAGACCTGGACGGAGCAATTCGAGGACAATTTGTCAAGCCGCGGGGGGAGATTTATGGAAAATGCTAAAACCTACTTTATTATTTTTAATGACATCCATTTAATATCCCACTAACTTTAAAGAAACCTTGTAATAATATACATACGAATAATAAAAAAATTAAAATATTTAAGCATTATGATAAATAATGATTACTCGTTATTTACACCCATGACAGAGGTGTTGGCATACCTGCCTCCCAAATTGAAACACGATCACTTGACGCCTCAAAAGGAGCCCAGGCATCCTACTCTAGTTGGCCTTGGGGGTGGTATTCGATGCAAATTAACGATACAAAAACGCCGATCAGTACTATTGTTTATTTCGTTCATGCGCATATATTTTTTGAATGTCTATCTTTTTCATACTTAAGCAACGTTTGAAATAAGTATTTACTGGAAATATAACCACTCGAGCGAACGGGTTTTCCGAGCATTCGATTTGGTAATTTCCGAATTTTAATATGGAGATATATATCTGACATTTTTTCCAACATCAAAGATAGATCCCGCAATGTTTGGGCAGAGTATTGACACATTGCTAGTCAATCCAAGGGAGCCTACTATGCCTCAATACAAAGGACTATCCCATCAAAACCGTGGTTTTAAAAATTCCCCCATTTTTCCAAAAAAGAAATTTCTTCACTTATTCACACACTAGAGCAGTGCTCCGCAACCTTTTCTCACCTACGACACACCAAATTTCTTTCTAGAATTCCGCGGCACACCAAAAGCTAAAATATATAGATATTAAATTGATACACAAATTTTACAATAATTTCTTGTTTTTTATTTGAAAAGTATACATACATACATATAACTATAACATATTTATTTTTACGCAGTCTTAATAATTATTATAAAATAATAATAAATTAATGAGCGATTAATTGTTAAATTAACCTGCGCTTGTTTAAATGAACACAAAAGTTTTATATTTGGCTCGATTTTTGACAGCGCAACCCGAAGTTCTTGGTCAAGAGGTAAGCATGACCGCTTATCATTTTTAATTAATACAAGCGTTGAAAAACTTTGCTCACATAAATATGTCGTTGAAAATGGAAGTAGTGTTAAGAATGCTTTGACGGAAATGTGAGGATATTCTTTTTTAACGTAAATCCAGAAAACATCTAATTGGTCTTCGGAGAAGTGAAGTTTTAATGTCATGTCATTATTTAAATCTGTAAATTCCACTCGAATTTGCAGAGGCAGTGCTTCCGTTTCTGAAAAATAGACATGTATTAAATACATAATGAAATATTGTAAAATGTCAAATACATTGAATTTGACTGCGGCACACCTGTGCCCGGCTCACGGCACACCAGTGTGCCACGGCACACCGGTTGCGGAGCACTGCACTAGAGGATCGGACATTTTTCCGTTCCTTCCCACCTTTTTAAAATTCACGTCCTTGACTCCCCAGATTGTACATTCTGTGGTCTAAAAGTGGGAACTTTAGATCACATATTTTTTGGTTGTCCCTCTCTAAACAAATATCCTCTCTTCTATCAAGCATTAACTAAAATTGCCTCCCCTCCATTCAACATCTCATCTCTTCTAAGTCTGAAGTCGACTCCAATTTTCATTATAATTTTGAAATTTGCCTATTCACTTTCATTTCTCTATAATTTTAAATGATGGCCAAGAACACCCTTGAAGGGTGAAAGCCAGAAATAATAGAGAAAAGAAAATGGAGATATATAAATTGATTATAGTACTACCTATATTTTACCATTTATCCCATATTAAAGGAATTATTGAGAAAATCCTAAGCATTATACACATGCTAATTCTGCATGTTAGCCTGTCGTACCATGAGTCGAAGGCTGAAAACCCTGCGCAACAAATTAAGTTCGTTATAGTTAGATAACGATCTGCAGCGCAGTTCAGTGTGAAACTTTTCTGCGCAGGGTCTTACACCATTTGGTTTATGTCGATTGCTTACTGACCCGTGGGACGATGGGTTCGGTTCTTTGAAATTGCTGTATGTGGTACTTATTCACGTCAACATTGATTATTTTAAATATCTGTATATTGTCTATGGCCTACGTAATAATCAGATACAAATATATAGGGTGGGGCAAAAGTAATCACCCAATGTTCTTTTGCTGTAATTTTTTTTTTAATGATAAACTTTGCTACTGCTTGTTATTCTGTATTTTTGCGGAATTGACATTTGGCACCATTTGCGAAAGTTAAAGCGTTTTCCAATAGGGTGATTACTTTTGCCTCACATGTCTTGTCGATTTGTATTCTGCGTTTGTTTACTTCACAAATGTCAAAACGGAATTGGCATTTGGCGCCATTTGCCAAAGTTATAGCGTTTCCCAATAAGGTGATTACTTTTGCTCCACCCTGTATGTTTGAAGACATAATTTTTAATCGTAAACATTTTTATGAAATAATATTTTAAAGGTTTGGATTGTTAAAATTGAATGCACTAAATTATGATACAGGTTTTTCCAATAAGAGGTGTTATTTTGAATAGCCCGCTATTTCGGTAGATGTTACTTTTGAAGCTGTTATTTTTTGACATTTGACAAGTAGAAACTACGCCATTAATAAAAATGGAACGATACACGCTTCAACAACGCATAGAAATTATTAAAATTCACTATTATTAACTATTCGAATTCCATTGAAAAATCATCTTGAGTGATGAGGCCCATTTCCACCTCGGTGGCTTCGTCAACAAGCAAAATTGTCGCATCTGGGGCTCGGAAAACCCAAGAGTTATTGTTGAAAAGCCTCTCTATCCTCAACGTGTGACTGTTTGGTGCGGTTTATGGTCCGGCGGAGTCATTGGACCTTACTTTTTCGAAAATGAGGCTGGAGCAACAGTTACGGTGAATGGATTGCGCTATCGAGAGATGATTAATGATTTTTTATGGCCGGAATTGGATGGTATTGATCTGGACAACGTTTACTTTCAACAAGACGGCGCTACGTGCCACACAAGTAACGAAACCATTGATCATTTACGATTGAATATCAAAATAACACCTCTTATTGGAAAACCCTGTAGTTAATAAATTTACGACAAAAAAACTGGTATTGCATTAAAAGAAACACACACTTTCTACAATTATCAATAAGAATAATCTGTATTGTTGCTTTATTTAGTTTAATTAAACGTTTTACACAGTTAGCCTAATTCCCTATGTAAAAAACAGTTCAGCTTTATAAATAACTGTCACTTAATACTGGATATTAATGACATGTCTTTATATTATGTAACAGAACTAGAAACAAGGTTTAACTATTTGTATGAGCTTTAGAAAGTCAATTGTCAAAACCAATAATTTATTTATTTACGCACTAGCGAGCTTTTACATTTATCAAATTAATATAACAGTCGTGTAGTAACAATGGTAGAGAATTAAATTGATTTTAAAAATTGTTTACACATAAAACGAACTTCCTTATAGTAAAAATTTATTCAATTTATACTGGTTTTTCTCATATAATTTAAATAAATCAAGTTATAGTATCATTTTGTCTCATTCCAAAGTGATACTCTCAGTAGGGTCTAGGACGTTTCTACGCCGCCGGTTCTTCGCCGCAAGTTCATCGCCGCCGTTTCTACGCCGGGACGGTTCTGCACTGGCCGTTTCTACGCCAGCCGATTCTACGCCGCATTCAAATTAAATTAACAATTACAATTAAACTTTATTGTTTAAAGACATACATACAGTCATAGAAAATACAAAAACTATAGAATCATTTAAAAAGTAGCATTAACATTTATTTTAAATTAAAAAACGGCGGCGATGAACTGGCGGCGAAGAACCGGCGGCGTAGAAACGTCCCATTCCCCTCTCATACTAATCTCGTATTACCCTGGTGATAGACCACCATTCAGAATTAATCATTGCTTGAAATGGCCAAGTTATGTTTAGTAACTAGATCTGAAAAAAAAAGCCAATTTAATAGATATAAAAAAAATGACAAAATATAATTAAAACAAGAGATTTAATATATACAATACAGGGAAACATGAGAATGCCTATGCATGTTTTAATGTGCACAATTCAGGGAAACATGAGAATGCTTATCTATGCATGTTTTAATGTGTACAATACAGGGAAACATGAGAATGCCTATCTATGCATGTTTTAATGTGTACAATACAGGGAAACATGAGAATGCCTATGCATGTTTTAATGTGCACAATTCAGGGAAACATGAGAATGCTTATCTATGCATGTTTTAATGTGTACAATACAGGGAAACATGAGAATGCCTATCTATGCATGTTTTAATGTGTACAATACAGGGAAACATGAGAATGCCTATGCATGTTTTAATGTGCACAATTCAGGGAAACATGAGAATGCTTATCTATGCATGTTTTAATGTGTACAATACAGGGAAACATGAGAATGCCTATCTATGCATGTTTTAATGTGTACAATACAGGGAAACATGAGAATGCCTATGCATGTTTTAATGTGCACAATTCAGGGAAACATGAGAATGCTTATCTATGCATGTTTTAATGTGTACAATACAGGGAAACATGAGAATGCCTATCTATGCATGTTTTAATGTGTACAATACAGGGAAACATGAGAATGCCTATGCATGTTTTAATGTGCACAATTCAGGGAAACATGAGAATGCTTATCTATGCATGTTTTAATGTGTACAATACAGGGAAACATGAGAATGCCTATCTATGCATGTTTTAATGTGTACAATACAGGGAAACATGAGAATGCCTATGCATGTTTTAATGTGCACAATTCAGGGAAACATGAGAATGCTTATCTATGCATGTTTTAATGTGTACAATACAGGGAAACATGAGAATGCCTATCTATGCATGTTTTAATGTGTACAATACAGGGAAACATGAGAATGCCTATGCATGTTTTAATGTGCACAATTCAGGGAAACATGAGAATGCTTATCTATGCATGTTTTAATGTGTACAATACAGGGAAACATGAGAATGCCTATCTATGCATGTTTTAATGTGTACAATACAGGGAAACATGAGAATGCCTATGCATGTTTTAATGTGCACAATTCAGGGAAACATGAGAATGCTTATCTATGCATGTTTTAATGTGTACAATACAGGGAAACATGAGAATGCCTATCTATGCATGTTTTAATGTGTACAATACAGGGAAACATGAGAATGCCTATGCATGTTTTAATGTGCACAATTCAGGGAAACATGAGAATGCTTATCTATGCATGTTTTAATGTGTACAATACAGGGAAACATGAGAATGCCTATCTATGCATGTTTTAATGTGTACAATACAGGGAAACATGAGAATGCCTATGCATGTTTTAATGTGCACAATTCAGGGAAACATGAGAATGCTTATCTATGCATGTTTTAATGTGTACAATACAGGGAAACATGAGAATGCCTATCTATGCATGTTTTAATGTGTACAATACAGGGAAACATGAGAATGCCTATGCATGTTTTAATGTGCACAATTCAGGGAAACATGAGAATGCTTATCTATGCATGTTTTAATGTGTACAATACAGGGAAACATGAGAATGCCTATCTATGCATGTTTTAATGTGTACAATACAGGGAAACATGAGAATGCCTATGCATGTTTTAATGTGTACAATACAGGGAAACATGAGAATGCCTATGCATATTTTAATGTGTACAATACAGGGAAACATGAGAATGCCTATGCATGTTTTAATGTGTACAATACAGGGAAACATGAGAATGCCTATGCATGTTTTAATGTGTACAATACAGGGAAACATGAGAATATGCATATTTTAATATGTATATTTAAAAGATCAGAATTGAAATATATATATCAAATATCCACCGAACGTTCTCCAATAAAACCCGAAAGTTGAACCTTCAGGGGCTTTGTCATTACAACATTTTCATGAGATGTAAGTATGCAGAAAGACAGGACTTGGCCCAGTTGCCATCATTATTGATGATCAAACAAAGCAAGGCAAATTATAATAACACCTTAAAACAAACAAAAAAGCCCTCAACTATTCAATAATTCTGTGTGATATGGCATCATACAGTCGAAGCATAATGTCACATCACACACATTACACTTTGTGTTGGACCTTTTAGTTTTCTTAAGAATTTTACACCACGCACATGTTCCTCTTTTCCCGATATGGACCAAGAAGTGGTTGCCTTTCAGGATAGGTCGTAAAGTCCTTCCAACAGGTATTGTGCCAATGGTCCTCACAGTCATGTCAATTTGACTGCGACAGAATAGTCCAAGGAGGTTATCCGCAACCTCAACCCTGAACTTTTGGTGCAAAATGCGTTTATTTTCTGTGCGCAGCTTAAAGTTGTATAATATAAATGCATTTTGAACCGACACATTCAATAGTCTCCTGAAAAGCTTTTTGTACCAGACCAGGTTTCGTAGTCTTTCAATGGGGAAGGCTGCCAAAAGCTGATCCTTACGGTCAACACCTTTCATCACCCTGTTGTAGTCCAGTACCATGTCGGGTTTGTATGTCCAGGTTCCGTACTTCTCATGCGCCCCCATTTCTGCCCTATGGTAGGTGGACAACATACTGATCAGGTTTTTGCCCAGCCAAACCATAATATTGAGGTCTCCGCAGTTTGAGAATACCACCTCCCCCTCCCTCAATTCTTTTTTGGGATCAGACCTTAAAGCACTGGGCACAAATTCTTGGTTTAACCGCAATGTGCCCATGCAGTCCATTCCATTTCTTTTGAGGCATCGAGCTAATAATGGACTATTATAAAAATTGTTCATTATTAGCGTATGCCCCTTGTTAAATAGAGGGTGGGCCAGGTCGTGTAATATCTTTGCAGAAGCCCCAACTGGGCAGTTTTTGAGAGCAGCAGAAAAGTTTGTCTGTCTGTTAAGACGGTCTGTTCCTGTCTGTGTGTCAGTCAAGTCTTCCTGATCTGGATTTGTCTCTGTCTGTTTAGCCTGATAGTTGGTCTTCCCAGTATAAATTTGGAATTTCCAAAGATAGCCAGACTTGGACTCACATAGCTCACACGACTTTATACCTGCGCCGGCTGCTTTGGTTTTGTTTCTGAGTAAGGACTCATCCAGAGAGATCTCTTGGTCGGGCAGGTATAAACTCTCAAATTTTTGCGAGAGGTGATCCAAGACGGGCTGAATTTTTTGTAACCTTCGCACAGGTAATGGTACATCGGAAGAAAGACTTTCATTGTCGGTGAAGTGGAGGAATTTCTTCAAGAGAAGAAAACGACTGTAGTCCATGAATCGACTGAAAAAAGGCATGGAGGAGATTTTATTGGAATAGAAGAAGTCTTTTTCAAGGATTAGGGGACTGATACCTTGATGCATTAAAAGTGCCAAGAATACATAAAGTTCCTCTTTATTTGTGGGAACCCATTTATTAATGTGCATAAATTGCTTTAAGGTTTTTTTCGCAATGCATTGAGCGGCATACCTGTTAGTTTCTCTCGCGATCAGTTCAACAAAATCTGCGTCGAAGATTTTAAGGAAAGCGTCCACAGGTTTGACCATTTCATCAATATTGAATGTTGGTCCTGGCGTACCTGTGAAGGTCTCTCTTATCCCATGAAAACGCGAGACATCACTGGACCAATCGAAAGAGTAACAATTAGGTGGCAGAATCGCACGCATTGCCTCCATGTCTTCCTGGTCTTTAAGTGTCTGTAAGTCTGTGCTCATTTCAGGTTCAAGGGTTTCAAATGCGGGTGATGTGACATCGATACTACGAGAAGAAGGTGCTGGTGGCATGCATAAAAGATCCTCCTCCAATTCCGCGTTGCTCGCACAGTCGCCTATGTTGCTGGCTCCGTCGTCCACGTTGCTCGCTCCGTCGTCCACATCGCTCGCTCCATTGTCCATGTCGCTCGTTTCGTCGCCCTCGTTGCTTGCTCCGTCATCCAAGTCGCTCGCTTCGTCAACGTCTAGTTCTGAAACAATAGAAAACACACATTAATTTACTATTATAATTTAATGAGCAGGCATTTAGTAGCATCAATGACATGTTGTGGAAGTTTGTTGCATGCTTCCACTAATGTATTTAATGCGCCTATATTTCAATTACAGACCGCCTCTGGTTAATAAAACTTACTTACGGTTCCCAATCGCCAACTCTTCTTTAAAGAGAGCTACGTCTTGCCACAGCGCTCTATGATAGGGAGGCTCCGGCTCGGAGTGTTCCTCACCCCGCGATGACCCGGGTAACGGCTCCCAATCCACCGTCAGTTGGGTCGGTACGGGAGTGGCCTGCCGTTTTGGGACAGCGGGCGAAGGCAAGGTTGAAGGTGTCCCTTGGGAAAAGGCACACGCCTTCCTCTCTGGAGATAGAATTCTGCAAACATATACATCACATTATTTGGATTTTATTATTTCTTTCTATTCTAGTACATATATTTTACAGATGACAGTTTACTTAGATAATAAGTTTCAGTTAAGTGAATCAGAAAATGTTAATAATCAGTAACTGTATGTAAATATGTCAGTAGTAGTGTTTTGTGAACACCTCACTAGGAGAATCTGTGTTGAGGTATCTTTACTAATTAAATATGTAGCGATCGACACTAGTATGTTCCAGAAAAAACACCCAATTTTTCAATTCAAAGCTCTATTGGATTCACATTTGGAGAGAAGAAAGGACTTAGTTCAAACTTAAAACAACTCAATTACTGGCAAACTTGTTGTCAAATCAGATATGAGCGCATCAGCAGAATGCTGCCTGCTCTGCACATAATAATAATAATAATAAATGCAGTCTTGGAAACTTCGGGGCGTTTTTTTGTTTCGTAAAACACTTTGTCTTACGTAGTGTTCCTACTGGCGGCTGCACAGTGGGCTGAAAATCGCCTTTCATAGACATAGAGACTTGAATTTTGAAGGGTATTTTTTTTGGCTAGAAATGGATTCTGCTGATCATTACTATGCTATAAAATTTCGTATGAAGCAATTGCGTGTACAAATGAAGAAGTTATCATTTTTTAAAGAAAAATTTGTGTGGCACTGACATTAAAAATGAGGCTATCTCTGGAATCAAAAGGTTGGCCATTCTATCCTTACACACAGATATACTACTATTTATTTCTATTTTTTTGACATACTTCGTATTGTGGCGCAACTTGCGATTTTTTTTTTTTAAATCCTCAAAGTTGAAAAAAACACTTTAATGTTGATTAAAAAAAGTTTTTTACTTTTTTTTTTTTTATGTGACACCTCACAAGAGTGTCCCTGCCTGTGCAGTGTACAGACAGGGGAACTATGTCACCACCCGGTTGGGCGGCGTTGGGAGGCGGAATAAGGTAGGGGCTGTAGGAAGGGATTTGTTAATGCGGGCCTTGAAGAGGCTCGGATTATAGGAGAGAGGAAAAACAAATGCCGGTAGCTCGTTCCACATACGAGCCGACTTACACAAAAACGAGTCGTAAAAACGGCCCGTTCTCATGAAGCCAACGTCAACCGTGAACGGGTGTTCAGTTCGTGTCCGTCGAGTTTTGCGCACGTGCACCGGTGCATCAGGAATCAATGCTGCTAGCTCTTTGGAGCAGGCTCCATTGAAATACCTGTATAACAGACACAGCATGCCTACATTGCGTCTATGCATTAGAGAAGGCAATCGGTCTGTTAACAACGGATTGTCAATCAGACGGATCGCTCTCCTTTGCACAGATTCAAGCAGGTTTATCAAGTATTTTGGGGCACCAGCCCAAAGGTGGCTCCCAAATTCAATAATTGAGCGGACTTGAGACTTGTACAGGGTCAGCAGCAGGTCACTGTTGAAGAATCTCCTAGCCCTGTACAAGACGCCCAACTTTTTGGAGGCCTGATTTACTCGGGCTTCTATGGATCCCCGATACTTGAGCTGGTCTGATATAGTAACCTCAAGCATTTCAATGGAGTCTTTATTGGGGAGAGTGCTCCCATCAAATTGCACCAGACAGTCATTGATCTCCCTCTTTGCCGAAATCAGACACGCTTGGGTTTTTGAGACGTTGAAACTGACCAAGTTGGCCTTACCCCAGGCACGAACCATCTCGAGGTGGTGGTCAATTTTTTGCTTCAAAACTTCCCGAGCTGTTCGGACATCATAGGTGGAAGGGGGCCTGTCAAAAAGATAACCCTCGTGAACGGTGCTATCATCAGCGTAGCAGTGAATTGGTGCACATTCAACGAGATCGTTGATGTGCAATAAAAACAGCGTCGGAGACAGCACAGATCCTTGTGGCACCCCCGCATTGATTTGGTGCGGTGAGGAAGAAGAGCCGTCAACCACGGTTTGAATTGTTCTTCCCCTCAGAAAGTCTTCAATCCAACTATGCAGGGGTGGGTGGATCCCATACGATGGTAACTTCCCGATAAGCGCCCGGTGCCAGACTCTGTCAAAGGCTTTGGAGATATCCAACCCAACGGTTTGAGTTTCACCAAAACGTTCCATGTACCGCCCCCAAATATGCGTCACATATCCGAGTAGATCTTCTTCTAATTTTCTTTTCCATAAGAGCAACTTCTTCTGAAACCAAGTGATTTTATCTGTCAGTTGTAATATGTGAGTATAATTTCCCTGCAAGGACTTATTGAGATCATTTAATTTTTCTCCGGAGTGTGCGTGTGGAAGACGCTATAAAGATTGCCTCACGACGCCCCTGGGATGATCCCTGTTGATGACTCACAGTTAGGGAAGCCCTGGTATACAGGATGGATGTGGGAGTGGGAGGTTTTGGCATTGTAGCGGGATGGGGGAGGAAAGGGATGAGGGAATGTTACCGAGCAAGTGAAATTAAAAAATTAGCAATTTAAAGATAAAATAAGGTACATTTAATCAAATCATGATTTTGTGCTATTCATACATAAAATAAACTTCTGTAACGAGAGTAACTAGCAGTGAATATGTCAGCATGTATGTCTATATTTGCAAGGTTTTTGTTGTACCAATTGCAGGTTATGTTCATGAATTCGTTTTGATTGGAGTTGGTGTTGCATTTGTCAATATAGAAAAGGGTTTTCTGTCTGCTCTACCGAAGCGGTGCGTGGACATTTATTTTGTTTACCAACTCCGGGCAATCAACTTTTGTGTTAATAATTTTGTAAATGAGCATCTGATCAGCGACAAGCCTCCTGTTGAGTAGTTTCGTGATTCTAAAACGTTTCTCGATTTCATCGTAAGAGTTATATGTTGAATGATTTAAAATTGAGAAATTTTAGAAATCGCTCCTGAACTCTTTCTAACCTGTTAATTTAAATAATGTAGCGTGGATTCCAAATCTGGAATTCTAGATTTGGACGAACGTGTGAGTTATAGAGAACCAGATAAGTCTTGGTGTTATTGAAGAATTTGCATGTTCTCAGTACAAAACCTAGACCTAGAAAACCTAGGTTGCTTTGGTGACAATATGATCAACGTGTTTCTCAAAGGTGAGTTTAATCTTTATTTTTTAGTAGCGATCCACAAATGGCGTAATTATGCAATATTTTCACACGGTTGCGAGTGAATGTGAGAATGCAACATTTCGGTAAAAAGCTTATTTCTGAGACAGTAATCTGTCAGATGGTCATGATCTGCTCGCAGACACAACAGCAGTCAGGGGAGCTTATAGGAAGGTATATCTTCATATCATCATATTACACCATCAACTACTGAAAATAACAAAAGTTTTGAAAGATAATTTCTATACATTTGCAGAGCCGAAACAGTAATTATATAAAATTCCCTCTATAGAAAGAAATTGCACAGTATGCTCCGAAAATTATTATAAACACATTTAGTTCTGTTATTTAAGATATTACAGAAAAAATTCAGTGTACCTTTAAATGCAACTACTTAGGCTTTGTCGAGAGATTTATGCTCTATTTTAATTTCATAATTTTCGCTTAACTCATACCACTCCTTTGTCGAGTGTGGCTCGACATTATATTTCTTACACCAACTCCTATGTCGAGTCATACTCGACATTATAGTAACGCAATTTCGAAAAATAATTTAAATTATCAAATGTATTTTTTTTTCTTTTAAACACTTTATATCTCATTCTGAATATTCCGAATACGCAAAATACATATATCTCGTCAAGTTTCGCCTTTTAGATAATTTTTAAAATCGTATTATTTTTAACCTTGTAAATGCACTGCGCAGTTATTTGGTTGCGACGCATGTAAGTAGGTAGGTACTTGCCTGTCTACCTGCGTAACAATAGGAAGCGCTGAGGGATTTCTCCCAACACATAACAAAGGATTCTTATACCTATTCACTTGTTATCACATAATATTTTGTTCTGTTTGTGTATTTACATTTGTTTTTACTGTTTTTAGTAGCAAATATTTCGTGGCCGAGAAAGCACATGTGTCGTTCGGTCTTGAAAATAATACTCAGTAATTAGGTGAAAATATAGTTTTACATTTCTTTTTCTTCACAATAAAGAAAACATAAAGAAAATAACCCACAAAAAATTTAGAGAAGAATTGTTGATGGCTCTGATTGGAGAATTTCGTGTGCCATTACAAAGACCAGGCCGACTGTCCTCAAGTGACACCATCCAGCGCTTAGATGGAAAATCTCATTTTATTTTTTCACATAAGAAACATAAAGACTGTATAGTGTGTTCCAATCGGAAAATTCGGGGAGGGAGAAAAGAAACAACGTTCTATTGTGAAACTTGTGATAGGAAACCTGGCCTCCATCCAGGAGAATGTTTCAAGAAATACCACACACTGAAAAAGTTTAAGTGAATAAGGGCATATTAAGTTGTTCATTTTATATATTTCTATGTTTTTTGTACTCTATGTAAAGAAAGAGTAATAAAAATTACATATTTTAAAAATTTTTCTTTAACTTTTTATTGAGGCCACTTTTTATCCCTTTTTTGTAAATTAATTAAGGAGTTGGTAGTAGGTAATTAAAAAAAAAATTAGGAGTGCAAAGGGTTAATTATAATATTAACTCACTTCCCACTAACATTCGTAAACCTTCAAACCATTTTCTTCTTTTTGAATGCTTACCACGGAGCCTTGAGCACCCTTGAAGTGACTTTCTCACGAAAACGGCGATGTATAAATGACCCAATAATTATTATTTTTGTTAGTTTGTTTGAAAGAGAGAGTACAAAAGCAGTGTGCAATATAGTTGTGAATGAGGAATACTTGGAGCAGGTGGATGAGTTTGTGTATTTAGGAAGTATATTCTAGAGAGATGGGAAGGCTGACAGAGATATTGAAACAAGGGGAAATGCAGGTAACTCCATTCATGGAGGACTGAACGCCGTTGGCGCTAACAAAAAATTGTCCAAAGAAGCGAAGTTAGCAGTCCACAACGGAGTGCTGGTACCTACCTTGATGTATGGAAGTGAGGCATGGAACTGGCAAAGAAAGGATGAAAGTAGATTGAATGCTGTTGAAATGAGATCCCTGAGGCGTATGTGTGGTAAAACCATGTTTGATCGTATGAGGAATGTGGAGATCCGCAAAGAGTGCAAGGCTGATGTAAGCGTAATGAGTAAGATTAAGAAAGGGATGATTGATGGTTTGGGCATGTAGAGCGAATGAGCGAAGAAAGGAGTGTAACGAGGATATATAGCTGCGGGGAAACGGCGTGATGGTTAGTTAGTTTTTTTGTTTGATTAGGGTGCAAACTTATAGATAGACGTGCAATACGCCTGCTTACGGTCAACTTTGTTATTCCTATCAGCGATTTTGGCCAAAACCGGTTAGGACCTAGTAAGAAGTTAGGACCTATAAAGTCAATGGATCTATAAATCTCGAAGTAAGAACATTTTCAATACAGCGCTGACCTGATGAGGTTATTTTTTCAAAATGAAGGTCAGAGGAACTAGTTGCTCTGCTGTTACAAATTAGAGTCGAAGTACCATCCAAGAGATCTATTCTTCTTTCGTATGGTGTTGGGGTCAGAGGGGGACATCTAGGTCTGCTCCATGTAGACCTCATCAATCCCGCCGGGGAATGAATGGAGCGGGCATTCGTTGACCACATGTTCGGTGGTCTGCACCGCACCACATTCACACATCTCCGACTCTTTAAGGCCCCATCATGGGTTTGTCATGTTGTGGCTCCTCTGTTTGGGGTAGGTACTGTGTTTTAAAGCTGAAGGAAGCGGAAACGAGAAGTAAGCTGAGAAGACAAACCTTGCTAACTACCTTGTTTACCTTGTTTTTGTCCTCCTCTCGGGTGCGGTTGGGATTGAGGAGCGCGCCACCTGCTTCACCCACTTCCGCTGGAGGAATTCCATCTGGTGGAAAGCAGACAGGCTCCTGACCGCCTTCTGGGCCCTGACGCGCTCCTCCCGCACCCTTTGCAAAGCAGGATCTCTGTGCGAAAAGCAAATAAATTAACACTTCAGAGCGAGCTTCAGTTGCAGCACCTCGTCCGGCTGCTGGCGGTACGGCACCTACAACCAGTACTGGCGCAGCACTGTAATAATGAAAATAATAAACCTCTGCCCTACTGTCCCTCTTCCTCTACAGCGTCCTCCGCAGTAGGTGGTACACTATAGTGTATTAAAAATACTTCATTTACCCTTAGATGCATTAAAAAGTGAAGATATGTGACTGAGACAACGCGTGTGGTTCCACTGAAGTAGGTCCAGTGGACATACTTGAAATTTACTGCTTTTAGTATCACACTTGAGTTGGTTTGTCAGACAAGCTGTCACCAGTTGTGACAAAACTCCGCGTGCTTTTGAGAGGAACTTTACAACAGTAAGGACGGGTTGTTTGGAAGTTCTGTTAAGGTTCTATTCATTTTCTGTTATTATATCATTATTGGCCAGTTGATTCAGAAAACTGAAATAATTACAGAACTTGAATAGAACCTTCACAGAACCTCAAAGTTTCAAAATAAAGTGAGATAGCGAACGGTTCTATGGTAACTCAACAAAATGACAATTCAACACACCTTTAAAAAGTGATGTGACTAACCTAGTTTATGTTTCATCACTTTTTAAAGTTATTTTGAAGTCATTGCGATGAGTTGTCCAATTACCGAAATATTAATATTTTTTAATATCGAAGCCTTAATTATTAAATTCTAATTTACTAGGCTGAAAATAATTCCAGATGAATGAATTTTCTTCATTATGAACTATATAACTATAGAACTATACATTTTATCTAGGATTGAAAAAATAATGCCTCAAAACGCGGTAAAAACACATGCAGCAGAAATCACATTTTTGGGTCAAAGTTAGAGTTATATATATCAAACAATTACAAATACACTGCTATATAATATGTAATTTAAAACACATAAGTTCATTGGAAACGGATGAGTGCCATCTTAAGTCAATCTCTGGTACAATACACAATCCGCCTATGTTGAAAGAGGTTAACTAACAATTATACTCGAGGGAGATCCCATGCACTCTTATATGCTCCGAAAGCGAGGACTTCTGCCTATCAGAACGCGCCAATAAACACAGCGACTCAACTGCTTAACGATTCTGCATTAGCCATCGACATTTTCAATGTCACCTACAGACAATTCAGTAACTATCTTTTAACATGTGTCACAAAATAGTAAAACTGCCTCTGTAAATTTTTTAATTTGTAATCTTCTCCATGATATATTGGTGTATAACCGTTTTATGGAGAACATGAATAAATAAATCTCTTAAACAACGGTGAAAGCATGAAAGAAGCGGGCTGCGCGAAGCCACAATGTGGGCGCCAAACGTTCGGTGGTATAAAGAATGACGTCCGCCATCGGAACTTACTGTACAGGGCGCGAAATGTCCTGGAACCGGCCCCGTTTTCCTGAGCGGGAATAGGTACGTTTTCCCCGAGGATGCGTCTTCTGGTTTGTCAACAAGTCTGAAAAAGATTACAGATTAAGTTTAATAAGTGTGAGTCAGTACAGTAATTCATAAAAAATTAGGAGAAAAGTTAACTTTAACAAACAAAAGTCAGTTTTACCCGTTGCCTCGGTGATTCTATCAGAGGGCTCGAAGCATTTCTTAACATCCGGGAGGTCTATGTCAATTTCCGTATAAGAACTTCTTGCTCCATCTTCTCGGAGTCCTGGTTCTGTCTTGATGGGATCAATCTCCACATTAAAGTTACCTGGAAAAAAACAACATTTATGCTAATTTTCTTTTTCTTCTCGTTTAGTGAGGCAGAGAGGATGGACCGCCACACCCTCATTGCTTCATTCACATTCATACATCCAATCATACATACACTTCTGTTATTTAAAACATAATGTGTTGCAAATATAATTGCATATAAAGAGTTTTCCAATAAGAGGTGTTATTTTGAATAGCCCGCTATTTCGGTAGATGTTACTTTTGAAGCTGTCATTTTTTGACATTTGACAAGTAGAAACTACGCCATTAATAAAAATGGAACGATACACGCTTCAACAACGCATTGAAATTATTAAAATTCACTTGAGTGAATCAAATGCCAATCATCTTGAGTGATGAGGCCCATTTAAAACCCAAGAGTTATTGTTGAAAAGCCTCTCTATCCTCAACGTGTTTGGTGCGGTTTATGGTCTGGCGGAGTCATTGGACCTTACTTTTTCGAAAATGAGGCTGGAGCAACAGTTACGGTGAATGGATTGCGCTATCGAGAGATGATTAATGATTTTTTATGGCCGGAATTGGATGGTATTGATCTGGACAACGTTTACTTTCAACAAGACGGCGCTACGTGCCACACAAGCAACGAAAACATTGATCTTTTACGGGAAAAGTTTCCAGACCGTGTTATCTCTCGAAAAGGTGATCACAATTGGCCTCCGAGATCTTGTGATTTAACACCTTGCGACTTCTTCCTTTGGAGCCACGTGAAAGAGAAGGTCTACGCCAACAGCCCAGCGTCGATTCAAGACCTCAAAGATGGAATTCGTGAGGCTATCGAGGACATAAGGCAGCCACTTTGCGATTTGGTTATGGAAAATTTCATGAAAAGGATATGGTCCTGTAGGCGTGGTCGTGGTGCTCATTTGACTGATGTTATTTTTCACTATTAACGGCATACCTTCCTCTTTATAATGAAATAAACATTCGATCATTTATATTAAAAAATGGCATTTTATTTGAATATCAAAATAACACCTCTTATTGGAAAGCCCCGTAGTTTCATGTAAAGATACATTTTGAGGCAAATACCAAAGTAACATATGGACGGCAAGAGATAATGATGTGAACAAGCATGTCCTGTTTGTGCAACATTTCAAAATGGACATCCTGCATTTTTTACATAATATGCAATGCGTCTTACTGGCTATCGGAGTACTTTCTGAATACTGCAAACATTCCTTCTTCACTTCCGGGAGGTAGACGATTTCTATATCCCTATACAGCATTCCCTCCTGGGATCCTGGTTCCATCTCAATGGATTTGGTGGCACTGCTGTGGTACGATTATTGAAATTGTTTCAAGCCCAATACAATAAACCTGAAACACACAGTATAGAAAAGGAACTCTTTTATATGTGCTTAGATGTTTTTTTTCTGTGTGTAACTAGCATTAGAAAATGAGGACATAACTGAGACTATAACCTTGAAGTTAAGACATTACAATAAAGTTGTCAAATTCCGTCTCGCGCTTAATACGCAACAAATGATAAGATGACAATTGATTTCAACTGAATTACTACTGGAATAAAACTAGTCGGGCGAGATGTTTAAACACGCACAAAATAGTTTATTGTTCTTAATTTGGGTAATTTGGTAATTATTGGAAGAACGCTGGCCACGATTAATACGATTTTTTTTAAATAAAACCTTTTGATTCACCTTAATTATTATAAAAGGCAACTAACTGCAATTCGGAGATTTTTAACCATAGCGCTTTCGTTGAATGAAACGAATTATTTACAACAATTAACTAAGCAACTAACATGCCAAGCGATCCCCAATATTTACCGGTTATTTAAATAATTTATGCGTATTTTCTAACCTTCAAACTCAACCAGGATCATACAAAAAAGACAAAACATTGATCTGTCAAAAGCATTGAGGGTGGTCAAAACCCGGCAACTGTTGTAAAGGCAAATAGTTGTTTTCCACTGGAGTGATTTTTGGCATATTATGGCCAATTTGTAAAACGTTTTGAGCGACCGCTTGTCATTATGTGCCAAATGTATAGAACATAAAAATGGGATAAGTCTAGTTGGATTCATTGGCGTTTCCATGAGGAATTTTGAGGAATAATATGGTTATTAATAAAAACCACTGTACAAATTTTACTTTAAATAGATTCCCTAACTTAGGTGTATCGATTGGCTTAATGTTAAAAGGTTTGGCGTGGAAATTGGGCATTAGAGTTGGAACAACAAGCGAAGACGAAACCAAAATGAACAGCGTGATTAGTGAACTCTTGTAGAAAATATCAGCAATCGACTTACCAGTAACTATCACAAGCTAGTGTAAAGGATAGATTATGTAGAATATTAAAATTCGTAAACTGGATGAAACTATTGGCTTGGCGGGAAATCAACTTACGTTAATAGCCCGGCTACCATAAATAAACCACTCTCTAGATCGATATCTTCGGGCTTTTTGTATGGCGCCATTTTGTCACCCCCTTAACCACAGACGACCACAGATAAAACGGTCGTTTGGTCCAGACAGGTAAATATATTGTAGACCATAAATAAATCTCAAGGCCATTTAAAAAAGTGGAAACATAGACAATATAACTGCACCCAGCTAACATCGTTCATTCATTAGCCCACAAATATTATATTTTAAAAATAAAAATATTGGAATGCAGGAAAAGGAAAATAAAAAAAACCCACAGCTATGCACACATAAAAATACTTTTTATTTTCAAAAAAACAATGGACAGTAATACAAAACAGGGTCAGTACAACCGATGTATTGAGCATTGATTTATCATTGAAGTAGAAGATAAAACTAATATATCTAAACAAAACATGAAACAGAACAAGACACAGAAAAATAAAAAGTTACGGTCTCAACTAGGAATCGAACCCAGTCTTACTGCAACAACTTAATAGGATTTAATTTGACCTTTCACAAAAATACAAGAATATATACACAAAATACATATTCAACAAATTTAAGTGTTAATTATTATTGCCACAGCACTAGAAGTTATTCAAATTCTCTTGCAAGGGTTTCATATAATTTCCACAGCTTTGTCGTCAGCAAACATCATGGAAAATGCTGGTTAAATCTGAATACTTACATGATGCAATTCTGGAGAGGTTTAAATGACCTTGTATGATGTAATCGTGGCTTTTTTTAGCAGTTTTAGCATCCTAATACGTGGTATAGTATCGCGTCGGATTATGGATAGGTCTGAAAAGGAAAATTATTTAAATTATTAGCCAATGAAGTACATTCAGAAATCAGGAACATTGTATCAAAGAACGAGAGGTTAGTACCTGTATTTTACAACGGGTTCGGGTCCTTCTTTCAATTGGTGGAGATAGACCGGATAACACACTTTAACACAACACGGCATTAATTTATCACCTTGAAGAATTCTAGCACGTAACATTATTTTTAGATGGGTGAAAGAAAATTCAAAATATTTACGCCAAAAACTTCAATTGACTTTTCAACTTACGAAATGGCGTCTTGGAAATTACCGTTAATTTTTATCGGAGCATAAAGCATGCTTAGCTTCTCTTTCTGTTACACAAGTCGCTATGGTAGCGAGCGAGAGATCAAACTACAATTTTTGCTCTAAGCCAATGAGATCTGAGCTTTCAGCCACAACAGCTTTGTCTATAAGAATTTGGGTTGAGGATAACTCCTCCCATCAGGGTTACAAGGTTATGCGAGAGTTATACGCCCCTGCCAGCTACACTACTCGCGAAGTTGATCGAAGTTGACCGAATACGATAGTGTGGGCACGAACTTCGCTTCGCTTCGGGCAACTTCGCTTCGCTTCGCCCGACTTCCGATTGTTGTCGGTAAATGCGCCCGAGTCAAAGGACTCGAAGCGTCACGGCATAAATAAACCAATCACTGACTGAGTTACTCGCGAAGTTGCACGAGTGTGTGGGCACGCACTTCGAACTTCGGCTAACTTCGTCGAAGAATCGCAGCGAGTAGTGTAGCGGCCGCTTAAGGGGGAAGTATCATAAATAGCGCTAAACATCACTTTGTATTTACCTAGTAAAAGGAATACCACTAATAATTTATCTAAAAATTCTATAGGGGTAGTTAGAAAAATGTCTTATGTTACCAGTGAATTAACTTTTTTTATCGTAAACTTTTTTATTCTATATGAAATACACATTGCAACTTTACGTAAAACTTTAAAAATGCCTTCGCTGGAAGCAGAATAGCTCCTATCAGAGAGATTTTTTTTTAAAATCCATCGGTCATCTCAAAGTAAATATGATACAGGTCATTTTAAATAAATAAAAAACACTTTAACATATATGGATTTTTGTTGCGATTCAATTAAACTTCCCGAATATTTCAATTATTTTCCGTCATACAAAATCCTATGGATGAAATCATTGTCCATTGCTTGACCGAACACCGCTAGTCACTGTCAGTCTCGAGGTGAATTCGGAAGTGAGAGCACGCTTATTTTGTTTATTCTCCAATCCTCGGCCAACTTTCAAATTTCTAATAGGAATCCAGAGGAGATTGGTGCTATAGCCAAGGGGTAAGTGGAAATTAAATATTATTTATTTTGTAATATATAATTTGAAACTTGTTTTACGGTCTCAACTTTTTTTTACCTTTTTCAGGTACCAATACGTAAATAATAAAGGGGCACATAAATGGGAAATAATAAAGGGACTCGCGCGTACAGCGCCGAAAGAGACCGCTCCACTGGAGGAAAAGAAGAATAAGGTTTGTCAAAATATATCATTCCGATGGACACGTTTTCTACAAATTTTTACCGACTTCTATCGAAGTCGGTAAAACGGAGTAGGTGGTGGCTTGAACTCGGATCTAATTTCAAAATGCATTATTTCGGCATCAATCATAAATTTCTCCAGTTCTCTACCGATTTAGTTCAAAATCGGGATTAGGGAGTTTGGATGTGCACTGAACTCGGATCTAATGTCAAAATGCATAATTTCAGCATCCATCTTGGATTTCTTCAGTTCTCTACCAATTTAGTTCAAAATCGGGATTAGGGAGTTTGGATGTGCATTGAACTCGGATCTAACGTCAAAAAACATAATGTTGGCATCCATTTTGAATTTCTCGAGTTTTCTACTGATTTGGTTCAAAATCGGGATTAAGGAGTTTGGATGTGCATTGAACTCGGATCTAACGTCATAACTTCAGCATCCAGCTTGAATTTCTTGAGTTTTCTGCCGATTTGGTGCAAAATCTGGATTACGGAGTTTTGAGATGGACTTTGCGAGACTCCATTGCGTATATATGAGAGAGAGAGAAAATAAATATAAAATAATATATTACCGGTAACATGCATAGTAAGAATTATAGTGTATTTTATACAATGTACAAAAAACTTTTTTAATAGCCTTAACCACAAAGAAATCCAAAGTTTTGGCACTTTTCGAGGATATTATGCTAAAAACATGAAAAAAGTATTTTAAACCAAGACATTTAGATAATTTTATATCAATTTTTATCAACTTCTTTATATCTATCTTAGACTGTGTTTTTTTCTTAGTTTATGTACTTCATTCTACTTTTTTGTATATCTAAGTTAATATTGTAAAATATATTCTTTCCCGAGTACGACAAAAAACATAAACAAATAAATTTTCAAAAAAAAAAAACAAATAAATTTTCAAATTACATTCATGATTTACAAATAAACTTTTTTCCATTTCTATCGCACTAAATATATAATCAAAAAATATTTGTCGTAACTTAATTTTACGTTTTCCCTTTTTTCACACCCATTGCTTTCTGGTAAAATTATTTAAAAAAAACAGTTATTGTCATTACACAAATCATACAATCAAATTTATGAACCAAAAATCTTTTCCAAGTCAAAACACGATTAGATTCTATGTGACTTTGAGTAAAAAACTGAGACTTCAAAAAAGGTCCAGGGCGTAAAAGATGTGACTGTATATCCATTATTTTGCTAATATGATTTTTATTCTGTCAAGTTGTATCCATTATTTAGTAAATAAATATAAATTTTATAAAGCACGTGTATTTTTATTTCGTATTTTATCAAAACCGTGTCAATCATCCCCCTATCTCAAGGCTGCCCAACCCCAGGCCCGCGGGCCACAATGTGGCCCGCGAACGAATTATAAGTGGCCCGCGTGAAACATTTTCAAAAAACCCGCCAATCCGCCAATTTGAAAAAGTGTCGCGGGCCCGCGGTAAAACAAGTGCGCGCGGTCACCAGTGTTGCCAACGACGGCGATTTATCGCTATTTAGGCTACTCAGAACGAGAATCAGCGACGAAAAAATCTAACGTGTTGAACTTACTTTCGAAACAAAAATACACCGGTTTTCGACATAATATTTTATAACAACCCTCCCCCCCACGGATTTCTAATATTTTGTGCGGAGCACTTATTTAGATTTTTTTTTTGTGGGGAATTATGTTTTATAGAAATTCTCTAACAACCCCCCCCCCCCATGGAAATAGGAACCGTCAGGTATTCAGTGGCCCGCCAGTGATTCAAAATCGTCAATTTCGCCCAACTGCTAAAAAGGTTGGGCAGCCTTGCCCTATCTACTCAAAAGACGCAGGTGTTCTAGCGGCCGACCGATTCATTTACAAGTAGCAATAATACCTAACTGTACTGAAGTCGAGATTTGATACCGTCCCCTTAACAATAAATAAATAGTTAGGTTGTGTTGAGGGTTGCCAATCTCTATGTTATATAATACCCATAATGGATGTTCCCCAAGCTCCTTTACCTCCAAAGAAACAATATTTTAATGAAATAAATTATTTTGTCATTTTTCAATTGTCCCTTTCGTTTGGACTTAAAATAAAACAAAATTAATTTAAATAATCATTTGTAATTATTGGAAATAGTTATTTTTTCAGTATGGTTGAAAAATTAAGAAATGTTCTTTTAATTGGAATTAGTTACGTCAGTTCTAATATTATTCTACAATCTCCTTATTTTCTCCACATCTAGGTTCTCCACACAAAATTTCCAAATCGGTTTAATTTCTTAGGAATTCCCTTAATTTGAGGAATTCCCCACGTGTTGGCAAGCCTTGTTTCAGGTTATATAATATTCCAATTCAGACAGAGCGATTTTAATTGAACGAGGTATCGTTCAGACGTTTCAATTTAACTCGAACCGAAATTTTTAATCAAGATGGCGTCAAGTGAAGTTATCGCTGCGTGCGTCTCTTTAATTTCGGACTTTTTACGGGACGAACTTTAGAATATGAAAAAGCACAAAACAATATACATATTTGATAAAACATTATTTAATTGAAGTAGATGCCATGATGGTAGGTACTAGGTACGCATAAATAAACCGCTCACTAGGAACGTCTTACGTCTACTTTCGAACGCAGGGAACTAAAAATCGCAAACGATTTGAAACATATTTTGACACGTTTCGAATCGGCAGGAAAATCGAAAGATGACTCATACTACTGTGTTTATCCTTATAATCCATTTTCTAGCCCAACTACGACGTTTTTTGCACTTTTTCATATTCTAAAGTTCGATCCGTAAAAGGTCCCTGTCTGAACGGGGCATTAGCAAGTGTCATTCAACACAGAGTTGATCAACTAAAATCGCTCTGTCTGAAAGGGACATTAGCAAGTGTCATTCAACACAGAGTTGATCAACTAAAATCGCTCTGTCTGAAAGGGACATTAGCAAGTGTCATTCAACACAGAGTTTGATATGTCCCTAGGTATATACATGACTTGAATTCACAGAAAGGCCAAAAGCAAACACGTGTGCCCGCATCTGTCTCTGTAATTTCACACGCAGATGCAGGCGGCAGTCGGGTATTATTAGACCGAAATATTTATTCAATAGCGTGGCCGGAAATCGCAATAAAAAAATAGAAAGCTAACTTGGGAATACACCCATTAGTCGGCAGATTTATCTCTAGACCCTCATTAAGTAGTAATTCTGAAATGGGTGTATCGTTAAGAAAGCGACCCGGCAGTAAAAACCTCGCCCAAGGCTAGGCCATTGTAATTGTTTTGAAGGTCTTTTGTACAAATTTTAACATCTTTTAAAATGATAGTAACTCTAGCGGTGAGAATGTCGATGCCAGCGCCACGGACTCAAACAACGTACCGAAGTGGGGTAAAGCGGAACCACTTTAGTTCCAGCGCCCCACGACAGGCGCTACGGTCGCCAGATCGCGCGGGTGAAGTCAACTGATTCAGCTCTAACAGTCACGCAGTCACGCTCTCGCCCCCCCCTTGGGGCGGTCGCCCAGGCGCTTCCTACCAGGAAGCTGCCCTCTCAGCAGTCACGCTCTCGCCCCCCCCTTGGGGCGGTCGCCCAGGCGCTTCCTACCAGGAAGCTGCCCTCTCAACAGTCACGCTCTCGCCCCCCCTTGGGGCGGTCGCCGAGGAAGCTGCCCTCTCGGCAGTTCTCATCTCGCCTCAACAGCTGAATACAGATTCCGCAACCAACAGTCACGCAGTCATCATCTCGGAAGTCATCATCTTGCCCTCCCCCTTGGAGCGGCTCCGAGGCAGCTTCCGACCAGGGAACTGTCCTAGCAGAAGTTACCGTCTCGCCTCCGCCGAGAAACTTCCTGCTCTCCCCCTTTGGAGCGGCACCGAGGCTCTTCCAACCAGGGAGCTGCCCTAGCAGAAGTTACCTTCTCGCCTCCGCCGAGAAACTTCCTGCTCTCCCCCCCTTGGAGCGGTGCTGAGGATATCCCAACGAGGAAGCTGCCCTCTACCTGCCGACTCCGCCCTTCGGAACCAGCCCAAGATGCCGCTTTTGTGTATCAGTGATAAGTGCGAACATGGAGATCCGCGGTACCATATAAGAACTATAATCTACGACTAGTATTAACCTAGATTAAGACTCACCCTTCTTTATACATGTTTTTTAAATAAATTTTTAATAGCGTTTACAACTAAGTAAATTCCTTTTTTACTCGTTCCTCCTTTTATTTTATATGAATAGTATTACTTATTAACTTCCCTTAAGTAGAGTTATAACAAGTTGATCAACTAAAATCGCCCTGTCATAGACGATAATGATGTATGTATCTCGTGACACCATCTGTATATTGCTACAAGAACTATTTTCTTGGATTGATTTGGTTTGGTTCCAAGATGATATTTTAATCCTGGAAAAAGATAATAATATGAATTTATAATTATGGGGAATCACCCATTCTTTGTTTCCCGAATTTCACAATAAAACATATTTTGTCTTTGTTTTATTTTTCATTTCGTTTAATTTGAGTCCAGCATGAGTGTCTATAGAACATATTATTTGTTTTGTTTTTACTAGTTACATATAAATTTACGATCGATAAATGGGTAACAAAACAACAACTTAAACATATACCGATCTTCATTACGAAATTTTCGATTAGGAGTGATGTGTAGCCGGGTACGAGTTCTGACAGTGGCAGCAACAACTGACAATTGAGTGCTGTCGGTTACTAGTTTTGAGAACGGCACCAACAGGAAGTCAGATGTACAGCCGGTTACAAGATCTGAGAGCGGCACCAACAGGAAGTCGAGTGATGTGCAGCCGAGTACAAGATCTGAGAGCGGCACCAACAGGAAGTCGAGTGATGTGCAGCCGGGTACAAGATCTGAGAGTAGCAGCAGCCGAAACTTGAGTGATGTGCTGCCGGGTACAAGTTCTGCGAATGGTACCAAAAGAAAGTCGAGTAATGTGCAGCCGGGTACAAGATCTGAGAGTAGCAGCAACAGTCACTTGAGTGATGTGCTGCCGGGTACAAATTTTGAAAGCCGCACCAACAGAAAGTCGAGTGATGTGCAGACGGGCGTGAATTTTGGCACTAACAAACTCTGTACGCTCTATGTACAGTCAATTACTCTTAGGCTAGCGCCACACTTGACGGAAATTCCGTCGCGTATCTTCCGCTGGAGTCAATCCGTTACCATACGTTGCAGCCACACTGAATATTCAGTGGCGGATTATCAGTCGACTGCCAACGCTTATACAGCGTGGTCGTAATGGATCCGATAGAAGTGATAGCTATTTATGAGGCATTAGAAGAAGAAAGAAAAAGAAAGCG